>CM018046.1:3640789-5104378 GCA_008638375.1 Nyssa sinensis
AATATATATCAGGGTTCAGGACGGGGTAGAGTCGGAGAATATAAACGAGATCGGGATCGGGATCGGGATCGGGGTCCGGATAAACTTCTAAATAAGACGGGACTGGAGAATATAAACAGGGTCAGGGTTGGGAAAGGGCCACCCCTGCCCCGTTGTTCATTCCTAGTCTTAGATGATAGGAGATTAATTGAAGGAAGAAAAAATAAAAAAGATATGGCAAAATGCACCGTCCAATTTTTAATGAGACGAATATAAGATATTCATAAATAGGGTCAGGTCGGGAGATGATGAAAATAGGATAATATTAGTTATGAAGGAGATGATGAAAGATGGGAAGAAAGGAAAGTGTAATTCATCATTCATGTTTGAATAACAAATGAGGGAGGAGAGTAGTCCTCTTATCTTGCTTAAGAACAATAGAAGAAAAAAAGGAAATGAATGGATTATAAATTTATTAATGAACTTTCTTTTTTTCTCCAAATCTCTCTATTTTTTGAAAGACTAAAAAAGTCACCTTAATCAACTTCACTATGCTTGAATAAGTAAGAGGGGAAGGAGAAAATATGATAATATTAGTTATGAGGGAGAGGTGAGAGATGAGGAGAAAATAAAGTGTAATCCATCATTCATGTTTGGATAACATCGTTAGTAGATGAAATAAAGGGACTTTATATCCTTTTTATTTTTATTTTTTGTGTTTTTCTCTTGTTATGACCTTGTTGCCCATAAATATACCCAAAATTGGGGGGGATGATTTGGGTATTTAAAAAATATTTACATACTTTGAAATTTACAAAATTAAATACAAGCACGTAATAAAGCAAGTAAAGAGTAAGAGACTAAATAGAGTAACACCAAGATTTTTATAAGGTTCGGATTACTTTACATCATCGCCCCAAGACCTCCTTGCTTGATTAGTCCATTATTAAAGAGATCAAACCTTTACAAAAGAGTCCTCAATTCTTAAACCTAACTCAAAATTATTTTGCCTAACAAGGGTAACCTAACTCAAATTATTTTGCCTTACAAGGGTAACCTAACTCTCACAAAATATCACAACATTGAGAAAAATGGTTTACAAATAGATGCACTTTCTTCTAAAGCTAATTTATAGTAAAGATCACACTTTTTCTAATGATTGATCATTTAATGCACCGAATATTTAAGAATGAGAGAACTTTGAGAGTAAGGATTTGAAATAAAGGCAATCTCAAGTCAATAGAATCTAATGGATAACAATAAATATTGTATTGATCCTCTTTTTGAATAAGACAGTCATTAGAAACAAATTATAGCCATTTAGAGCTTTCAAATCAATTTGAAAGTGTAATATCGACAAATTCAATCAACTTATTCATCATTGGATTGACTAGATTGAGACTCAATTGACTTGTGAACTCAATTGATTCACCCAATGCATAGAGGACCAATTTTTTAAAATAATTTAGTCGACTAACTTCATTATGAGTCGACTAAATTTTATAGTGTCAAAATGTTCATGATTTGCTCATAAGTTTCAGCCAATTGATTTGAAAAGTGAGACAACTGATTTTTTTCAAAACATAAATAGCTCATGAACAAGCTGACTTTCAAGTCAACTGATTCCATCATTAAGTCGACAAATTTTGAAAGTAACAAAATAGCCATATTTTTTTAAGGCAATTCAGCCTGACTGACTTATAAATTGAGTCGAGTGATTTTGGCAGTTTTGAAACATTGCATACTTTGTTAAAAGTTTTTAACTCTAATTAACTTGATTTTTCAAAACTTATGATATATCAATGTTTTATTTTGAAAAATCAAATTTTAATTGATCTTTTAAATACTAAGATCGTTTGAATCATGATCCATCAACCTAAGTCACTCAAAACTCGAAATAATAAAAAAAATAAAGCATTTACTTGATTATTTGGGCTTGATTTATTCCAATTGATTTGAGTTTGTCAATGATTTTTTTGTTGTGCGGAAGCGATCAAATAAACAATAAATCGATCTCAAATAAGCAAAAATAAACAAAATGCACAGAGAAGACACAAAGATATACGTGGTTTGTCAAGATGCCTACATCCACAAACAACGATGATCAGTCCATTATGTATCAAAAAGATTACAAAAGCAAAAATGTCCCAAAATCTGAAACCCTTTTTCCCCCAATGACGATATCTTCTCCTCAATCAAAACCCTAAAAGACAATACCCTTATATAAGTGGGTTACAACAATAGAGACAAAACGGGCCAAAAAACAAACAGGTAAAAAACAATTTATCGGAGGCTCTGCCCCCAAATCTTTGTGGCAATGGTGGAAAACCCACACATTTCCCATTTTTTGGGTCATCTTGGGTCGCAAACGAATCATTAAGAATCTGTGTGATTTCCTGCAACCACCTAACATCTTTCACTCGAGTAGTTGTCTTCATTTTCTTGAGCTTTTCAATTCTTGGTCAACATTGCTTGATTTGACTGACCTAATTACATTATTACTTAAGATTAAACATTAATATTCATAATCAATGTCTTTGTTATCATCAAAATTACTAGAATATCCTTGGTTTGATACCTTGAAGGCTAACAAATTTGAACCACTGTTACACTTTGTGGTCAAATGGGCAGAATCAGGCCCTTAATAAAATCTCAACTTCATTTTCTTACATTTTCTCGTAAAACCGAACAGACTGATTTTTGTTTCCACTTGCATCCAACTCTAACCATAGCTATAGCAACAAACCCTTACTTTTTTGCCTATAAAAGGGCCAATCTATCCTATATTCCCTCATCCTCGTCGAACACACCTCTCCAACGTCAACAATGAAAATAGGGGTGTCAATTCGTGTTATCGTGTCGTGTTCGGGTCGTGTCAAGTATACATATTCGAAAATATGTGTGAACTCTAACCCGACATTATTAACTAATTGTGTCAAGTTTCAAAACCCAAACCCAAACCCAACTCATTTATTTAATAAGTTACACGTGTCGACACGCTTAACCCGTTTATTTTAATTTTTTTACTTTTAAAATAAAAAAATTTACCTATCTTTTAATATGTATAGATAATTTTTAAGTTTAGTAACTTTGGATATGGGCCAAATCAAAGTAGAAACCTCTTTTATAAATAAAAAATCTCAAAACCTTGATAAATATTTGATATGAGACGAATTACCTTAACTCATTATATATTTTATAATTAAACGTGTTAAGTCGTGTTAAACGGGTTGACACTAGTAAAACTCAAATACGACCTGTTTATTAATCGTATTATACGTGTTAACTCGTTTATAACCCAAACCCATTTATGCTAAACCCAAATCTGTTAACTTCGTGTCGTATTCGAGTCGTGTTGTCGTCGTGTCGTGTTAAAAATTGACACTCCTAAATGAAAACTAGCGCCAAATCCAAAGCTATAAAGAGAAGCATCACGTTTTATAATTGCAAAAAAGTAGAAAAAGAGAGAAAACCCATGGATCTCGTCTCTTTTATCTCATTCTTCAATCGCTATTAGGCTTTGTTTTGTTGAATGGGAAAAAGTAAAGAACACGAACAACATGAATATAATTGTTTGGTGGGGAGAATTCCTAGGATTTCAAAAAATCCAAACCAAATAAAATTGTGAATTTGGGAAGTTACACACCATTAACAACCATAGTTCCTTTTCTTTCTCGTAATGCAAAATAATTTGTGGATAGAGAATTCCAAGATTTTTCAAACAAACAAACTATAAAAAATATTACAACCAATTTGCAAAGCACAAAATGATAAAATAAATTCACTTGTAATAATTGTATCCATCTGATCATACTCTGTTGATTAGTGGTGTGAGAATATATGCTAGAATTCACAGTCAACAAACCCGAATCACTACAAAGAAAACCAAATCACCGACCTTGGCATTGTTGATTTTTGCCACCATCCATCGCCGACAACATTATTAATAAATTTATCAACGTTGATTGTTCCATCAATCAACCATGTGGTGGGAATAGAGGATGAAGTAGAAGGGGTTGATTGATTGTTCCATTTGGATTTTTAGATTTTCATGTATAAGATTTGTCAAGGGGTTTTCATATCAACAAAGATAGGGATGAGAGTGTTTGTGCCATGACCACTGTCACATGGAGTGATGTTGATACCACTTTGGTCACCACCTAGTGACGTATTTCCACACTTTATCCTAGTCATCTTCTTCCTCTAAAAGGTCCCCCCATCTCCTGTAGTTTCAAGGAATTCGACACCCTTATCAAATACATCACATTGATTATGATGATTATTATTCCAGTGCAGAAGTTGTAAAGAGATGCTAGTGATACGAGGGTAATTTTGGTATTTTAAGAAAAAAAATGGAAGATGATGTTGACATAAAATGTTTGGTCGACTAATGGTCGAATCGCATAAGAGAAGATTTTTATTACCAACATTAAAATAAACTGGAATATTTGTATAATTTCTCAAATTATAAGAAAAGTGTTTGTAATATTGACAAATTTAAGAGGATATCAATAGTAATTTATTCTATGATAGAAAAATAGTATTAAAACTATGACATATATAAGGAAGAGAAAATTATCAATTAAACAAATCCATAAAATTCTTGTTATTATGTATATGTATATATAGAACTTATATATAAAAGCATGTATGTATATATAAGGATAACATTATAGTAAATTGAAAGAACTACTAACGGTAAGAGTTGAAAAAATAAATATTTTAAAATTTTTGTTAAGTAAAATATAGTGAGAATTTTAGAATAAAAAAAGACATTATTATTATATAATAAGTTTAGACATATAGGATATGATAGACATTTTAAAATGAATTGGAAGATGATATTACCTGACAGGAGACAATTGAGAGGGAGAAAAAAGGAGTGTAATTCAGATATTTTGCTTGTGTTAAACTTGAGCATCAGAGTGAATACTTTTTCCAAACCAGCAGCCCAGGAAGGCATTACAGGCTTAACAGCTTGATGGATCGACCCCGGCCCAACCCAAATGGATTCTTACAACTTAAGTGGGTCCCATGGAATTGAATTGAGAATCATGTGACGTGGTATGATCACGGTTGTGCAGATATTTTGTTAATTTACTAAAAAGGACTCGAACATATTCGGCGGTTCGGCTGCATTGCCGGTGCAGCCAAGCTTCCTGCATCACCGTAAGACAGAGAGACCTGGTTTGCAGAAACATCATTTTATGGCGCGTATCCCTAAAACACAATACTGTAGATAACAATACATACTGGTAAACCAGAAGAAGGAGAAGAAGAAGAGAATGGAGGAGGAGAGAATTCTAGAGAGCGAAAGGTACCAGATGGAGCAAATAAGGGAGCTGGAGTTTGAGGAATTGCAAGTCGAAGAAGTTCAAGGCCTTGACGACTCATCTGACGACAATGAAGCCAAGTAACCAATCGTCCTCATTACTGTACATTTTTAATTATTCTTTTTTGATCGATTAATCATTCATTTCTATCATGGCGTGTATTGCAATTGTAGCCTGTTTATATTTGGGATTTAGGGTTTAGAAACGTACTCGAAATGAGAATAACCTAACTCTTAACGTTTGGTATCGTTTTTTATGGAACCTCGCTCTGTAATTTATGTTTTTAGGTTCTAAAGATGCATCTTAACCCTCGTTTACATAAGCGCACGATGTAAATGCATATATACATGTGTGTGTTTGTGTGTCCGTGTGTTTATAGATTGGTATTTGGTTGATTGTAGTTTCAGTGTGAATTGAAAGGAGAACTATTGAAACCTTCAAGTTGAGACAAATTACTGGCCCTCATACTTGAATTTAAGCTGTCTTTTTTATAATGACATTACTCTCCCCCCTCCCTCCCTCCCTCCCACAATAAGTCTTTAAATGATATTATTTTTGCATGCATTAGTATGTAAACTGCATAGCTTTACATTTGACACATTTTACTATAACAGTCTTCGGGTTCTGGCTCTCAATTGCCTTATCAAAAATTTTAGACTTATGTTTGGCTGCCAAGAAAACCATAGAAAACAAAAGATAATTCAGAGTTTTATACAAAGTTATAGTTGATGGATCTCAACTGCCTAATATAACCCTCTGACCCTCCTCTCAGATACTGAGTTAATTGATGGAAATTAAATCAAGTGAATTTTTAATAATTGAATATTATCTTATACATTCTTTGGGTGTTTCAAAAATTACCTAAGTAAGCTAAATAGTTACTAGATTTGGTTGGGTGATTGTTCCTATTTTTTTAAATCCAGGTTCCAAATAAACAATTGTTAAAAAACTAAATTTTCGGAAACCGAATTGAGCCTATTCAAGCAGTTTAACTACTTTTAAATTAACTCTCATTTATTCCAACCCATTTCTTTTAGTAAGAAGGAGGTGCTTGTTCGTTTCGTTTTGATCGGATCACACTCGAATGTTTGTTGCACTCAAAACCCCATCATTGACTTATGTAAAACTTAAAATTTTATGTTCTTAAATTTGTGCGCAACTCATGACTTGAGTCTTTTTGACTCTTGTTTATTCCAACACATTTCTTTTAGCAAGGAGGAGGCACTCATCCGCTTTTGTGTGATCGGGTCACACTTGGACATTTATCACACTCAAACCCCCCATATATTAGAATAATGTAAAACTTAAACTTCTAATATCATAATTTTGTGCTTAATTCTGGACTAGGAGTTCTTTTTGACTTTAGTTTTTTGCCCCCTCCAACAAAGGTCTTTTTTTGTGTTTGTGTGGTGTGTGTGTGGTTCCTAGGTTGGGGAGTGGTTTTAACAATGGACAATCTAAAGAAGAGAGACTTTACTTTAGCTAGAAGATTTAGCATGTATTTGAAGGAGGATGAATCCATTAGTCACCTCTTCCTTCATTGCTCTTTCATGAAAGAAGTTTGGAATCTGTTGTTCTATTTGTTTCTATGTTGTTCTTTGTAATGGATTTGTTGAAAGGGTAGAGCAGAGGAAGTGGTAGGTAGGAGAGGATAACATGGAGAATAACACCTATATACTAATTTTGGTGTATTGAAAGGAAATAAATTGACTAATTTTTAAAGATGAAATGATGACTATTGGTAGATTCAAAAACATTTTTCTAAAGATGTTATACTTTTCAGTTACAAAGGCATACCCCTCATATGTATATAATTTTGTTGTTTTTTTTTTTTTTTGGAAAATACGAGACTCTAATTTTTATGAGTCTCTTTTTTGTACTTGGGTGTGCCCTCCTTGGGCATCATTAATACAATACTCTTACTTAACAAAAAAAAATTTGCGCATAACTCTTGATCATGAATCGTTTTTGACTCTTTTTTCTTTCTGACACATTTCTTTTAGTAAGAAAGAAGTGTTCGTCTGTTTCCGGTGTTGATCGGATGACACTTGAACGTTTGGTGCATTAAAAAATTCTATTATTGACTTCCGTAAAATTTAAAATTCTACGTTCCTACATTTAAGTATAACTCTCAACCAAGAGTCCTTTTTGACTATCATTTCGTCCAACACCTTTCTTTTAGTAAGAAAGAGGTGAGCATGGATTTTCGTGTTGAATGGATCACACTTGGACGATTGTTACACTCAAAATTCCATTCTTGACTTTGGTAGAACTTAAACTTCTATGTTCCTAAATTTGCACGACTCTCATAGAAGTTTAAGTTTTACATAAGTCAAGAATAGGAATTTTTAGTGCGACAAATGTCTGAGTGTTCCTGATTGACATGAAAATGGACGAGCATCTCTTTCTTAGTAAAAGAAAGGTGTTGGAAAAAAAAAAAACAAAACTGGAGTAAAAGAAAAAACTCCCAGTCGAGAGTTTTACACAAATATATGAGGGTAGATGTTTAAGTTTTACGCAAGTCAAGAATGGGGTTTTGAGTGCGATAAATGTCTGAGCATGATCCAACTGACACGAAAATGGACGAGCAGCTATTTCCAACTAAAAGAAAGGTGTTGGAAAGAACACTAGAGTGGAGTTAAGCCCAAATTTAGGACTTTAGAAGTTTAAGTTTCATATAATTCTAGAATAGTGGGATTTGAGCTTGACAATTGTGCAAGTTTAATCCGATCTTTCCTTATGTAAAGCTTGAACTTTTATGTTCCTAAATTTCCCCATATCTCTCATCCTGGAGTCCTTTCTAGCTCTTGTTTTTTCAACACATTTCTTTTATTAAGGAAGAGGTGCTCGCCCATTTTTGTGTAGATCAGATCATACTCAAACAGTGTCGTACTCAAAACTCACTTCTTGACTTGTAGAACATTTTTTTTTATCAGTAGTTCTTGATTTGTAAAACTAAAATTTTTACTCACTTAAATTTCCGCATAACTCCTGATTGTGAGTCCTTTTTTAATCTCGTTTCTTCCAACACATTTCTTTTAGTAAGAAAGTGGTGCTCATCTGTTTTCGTGTCAATCGAATCACACTCAGACCTTTGTTGCCCTCAAAACCCCCATTCTTGACTTATGTAATACTTAAATTTCTACTCTCCTAAATTTGTGCATGACTTCCGACTTGAAGTCTTTTTGTCAATTGTTTTTTTTTTTAATTTTTTCCCAACAACTTTCAATTAGTAAGAAAGAGGTACTTAAAAAAATAAAGGAAGCAAGAAAGGGGTTC
Organism: Nyssa sinensis; assembly: GCA_008638375.1. Taxonomy (NCBI): domain Eukaryota; kingdom Viridiplantae; phylum Streptophyta; class Magnoliopsida; order Cornales; family Nyssaceae; genus Nyssa; species Nyssa sinensis. The sequence goes on from CM018046.1 coordinate 3,649,381, forward strand.
TATACTTAAACTTCTGTACTCCTAAATTGGCGCATCACTCCCACTGGGAGTCCTTTTGACTCTCGTTTTTGTATAACTTCTCTTTTAGTAAGAAATAGGTGGTCATATGTTTTCGTGTAGATCGGATCACACTTGGACTTTTATCACACTCAAAGCTCCCATTCATGATTTGCATAAAACCTAAACTTCTACGCTCCTAAATTTGTGCATAACTTTTGATCAGGAGCCATTTTTAAACCATTATTTTTTCCCCCAACACCTTTCAATTTGCAAGTTAAGAGGTGCTTGTCTATTTTCATTTTGATTGGATTACACTCGGGCGTTTGTCACACTCAAAACCCCCATTCTAGACTTATATACAACTTGAACTTCTTATGCCCATGAATATGCGCATACCTCTCGATCGGGAGTCTGTTTTGACTCTCATTTTTGTTCCAGTACCTTTCTATTACTATTGTTATGGATATTTGTTGTGACTGCTTCTGTTATTGCGCATATTTTGTTATGGACTAAAGTGATCGTGGTTATGGAGGGGTTTCAGCATCTGGTGAATTCTCCTTCAACATCAGTTTGGCTTCCTTACATACATATCTCGGTGGTACGTGAGTAGTGCCTGCTTGTGTTTTTTTACCATGTTTGTGCCAATCTAAGTTTTTGGAGGTTTACTGATTCATCTTTCATGTACCAGAGGTTGAAGACACTCATCATAGGTTGACTTTCTTGGATGGTGGTGCTGTATTAAACCTACCTTTGTTCTATCAAGAAGGTATTTGTTTGTCGTGCATGTAGGTGTTGTGTGGAATTTAAATGGCTCCATTGTATTCTACATGGCGTACGAAGGTAAAAATCCATGGATTGAATAGTATTGAAGACAATGTTATCACAGCCGATTAGTATTGTAGTACATTTTAGGTTTTCAGTTAATATAGTATCAAATTTACAACACACACACCCCCCCCCCCCCCAAAAAAAAAAAAAAAGAAAGAAACATCAGTTTGTGAAATTGCTGCATTTTTTTTTCCAGACTCATTTGCTACCTATATTATGATGAAGCCATTCATTTCCATGAAACACCCAAATATGCCCTGAATAATTTTTTCCCTGATACTGCTGTAGTAATGTCTCACCTATATAAGCATGTTCATCATATTATATTCATCTTGCGGTATATTCTCCTCACTTGTTATTTTTATCTACATTTCTCACTTTTATATTGTCGTCAGGTGTTGTTTTGTTCCCAGAGGCCACCCTTCCTCTAAGAGTCATTCAGCCTAATTTTATAGCTTCCGTGGAAAGAGCATTGAGGCAAGTTGATGCTCCTTATACAATAGGCGTGGTATGTGAACTCATCATGACAGGTTTTACTTGCTTTCCATGTTCCCGGGATTTCTTTCACTAGCCTTTTATGATATTTGAAATGCTGTTCAGGTTCACGTTTATAAGGATCCTGATAATGGGAGGATAAGATTCTCAACCATTGGGACAACTGCTGAGGTATGGGTACAGAACCATGCTGTCCAGATATTATTATAGTTATTCTTTTATTTTGTTGTGGGGTCTGATATATATGCATTTATATTGGATTTATGACAAAATTTTAGCATATCAACATTGCACGTGGGCTAGGATGGCTATCAAATGTTGATTTTACTTTTATAAAATATTACAATTTAGATGCAAGGTATATCTTATTTTTCTTTATTTCGTTCTGCATCTTTATAACAACCAAATGGTCTATGATATGCAAGTGCCATATTAGAATCCTTGTGCAGACGACAAAGCCAACTTGTAATTTCACAGAGGAATTATAAGCTGTCGCTAGCAGAACCTACCAGCACGGTCAAATTTCTTGTTGGGATGTTATGCTTTTATTATGGGGAATCATCTGGTAAACTGTCTCAAATTATCTGTGATTTTTAGGAAAGCAGAATGTTTTGTTTTTCGCTATATGTATATTTATATTTCCTATGTTCTATAAATTTTGAATAAAGAAGCATGCATTAGTGGATACGAACACTATCACATGGAACTTCTCAAAGAAATTATGTCACTGGAAGTACGAATTCCAAAATAGCTTGCCAATGTACTTTTAATAAGCGGCAATCTCTCTCCCTTAGACAAATATTGACGTAATATTCTTGTTTTTGTGGAGCGTCATGTCACGATCCGCTTATCTGCTGGAAAGTTACGCTACATGAGTGCTTACTGGACGATCCCTTTTGTTTGCGTAGCAGGCCTGCGTGGATTCTCTAGAACATTCTTGAAGTGTGTAGAGAGTCCTAGACTTCTGTAGAACTTTGTACATACTTCTAGACTTGTATAGAGTATTCTAGAATATTGTAGATACTTGATACTTTTGTAAGGATTCTAGGTAGGAACATTCTAGACATACCCTTATAGCTCTTAGATCAAAATGATCCTAACCGTCCATTGTAAGGCCAAGAGCCTATAAAAGGGGGGTGGGGTCTCATTTGCCACCCAACCAACCAAGTGTAAGCAATCTTCTCTTGAGCAATGCAAGTTCCTTTCACTCTAGCTCTCTTATTCTCTAACCATCATCTCTTCTCTAGCCACAAAGACTAAGTGTGCTAGCTAGGTAGGCTGACTTAGCACTACAAGCCCAGTTGTGAGTTGCTAAGTGTCGCACGGGTGCTTAGAATATTAAACTCGTGATAGTCAGCTTCAGAAGCTTTAAAGAGACTTTTAATTTTTTTTTTTGGTTTTTTTTTTTTTTTTTTTGGGGGGGGGGGGGGGGGGTTGATGGTGATGAGAAAAAAGTACACTTGGTTGGTTGGGGTAGGGTTTGTAGGCCTGTGAGTGTAGGGGGTCTTGGGATTAAGAGGTTGGGGGTTTTAATCAGACTTTGTTACGTAACTGGATATGGCTTTTTTGGACAAAAAATGAGTTGTTGTTGCAAAGAGTGATGGCTTCCAAGTATGGTTGTGATGCAGGCCAAAACCTGCAGGGATGGCTGGAGCCGAAAGTTCTCAACCAAGGGAAAGGGATAGTCCCGGGACGTCACTCACCAGGGGCAACGGACGTCACTCAACGTTGCTAATCACGGAGGACACTCACACGACCAAGCCACATGCTTGATTCTAGGAGGACTCACTCACTCTAAGCAAGAACAAAACTTGCAGGGAAATATTTTATAATCATCAAAAACTAACTTCTGATTTCATTCCAATAGATATTTATAAAGACTACAATAGATGACTCTTCGTTTACCCCCCTTACACTTAGTACTTTAAATCTTTCCAAAGCAAGCTACACTTCCAAAACAGTCAACACACATTAATAAGACATAGAAGTCAAAAGGTTTTGAAATACTAATACCAGAAAATAAATACTAACTAGATAGACTTTTAATTTCCCCATTATGCTCCTGCATCAGGTTGTGGCAAAGAGTGATGGCTTCCAAGTATGGTTGTGAGTGGGGTGATTGGGTTTCGAGGGAGGTAGGGTGTTCCTATAGGGTTGGTGTTTGGAAGGGCATTAAGAAGGGTTGGGAGGAGTTTGTTAGATATATTGCTTTTGTGATTGGGAATGGGGAGCAGCTTCATTTTTGGACTGATCATTGGTGTGGTTCTAATACTCTTCGTGATTGGTTCCCTGATTTTTTCAAGTTGCAATTAATCCGGATGCTTTTGTTGCCGAGTCTTTTACTATTTCTTTTCGGCACAATTTTCATAATTGGGAAGTGGAGCTAGTGCACTTTGATGGAATTTTTATCCACGTGTATGGTGAGGATAGGAGAATCTGATTCTATTTGTTGGAGGTATTTTAGTACCGGTTTGTTCTTTGTTAGGCCCTATTATGCAGTTCTCTCTGCCAGAGTGGATAATTGCTTTTCTTCTAGGATTATTTGGAAGTCAAGGGCTTCATTAAAGTTTTTTTTTTTTTTTGTGTGGACTGCTTCTTTGGGAGCTATTTGACAATTGATAGTTCACAAAAACATTATTTTTATGTAGTGAGTAGTTGTTCCATGTGCTATTCATCTGCGAAGAGTGGGAGTCATTTGTTGCCGTGGTGTCAAATGGTTGCTGGTATGTGAAGTTTACTATTTTTGTTGTTTGGTATTCAGTGGGTGTTACCTCAATTGGTTATGGATTTGTTGTTGCAGTGGGGTTTTTTGGGGGGGGCGGGGGGGGGAGTCGATGGCATTATAGGAATGACAGGCAAGTGTGGTTTGTGGAACCTCTTTTGGATATGGTGTGTTTGAAAGGAACATAATCACCCCTTTTTTATGGGGAAGAAAGGACTCCAAATGAGTTAAAGGCTTGGGTTATTGTGTTCGTTTTATTAATGGATATTTAGGACTTCTTTCCTTTTTGTTGACTCTTTAGTTGAGTTTTTAGTGGTATGAAGCTTAGGTGAAGTCTAGGGTTATTTTGTTTTCTATGTACATCTCTCATGTACATGGGTGCACCCATTTGAGCTTTCTTTGAATGACTTGTACTTATAAAAAAAAAAAAGAATTCCAAAATAGATTCTAATCACTTAAACTAGAACGAATTTTGGTTGTTAAATTTTTTTTAAAGAAACTATGTTATTTGTTAAAAATTTCGGACATTTTCTTCTATTCACTGATGAAAAGGAGAGGGGAAAAATGAAGTTTATTATTAAAAAAGGCAAAAGGCTCAACTTAGGTAAATCATTGGACAACACTTGATCATTGTAATTATTGTAATTATTGTTATTCTGTAGCATATAGAAACGCAGGCCATGTTTGGGAAGTTGGATATTGAAGCAAGACAAGATAGGATATGTTTAGATAGGGTTGGAAATCGGATCCTGTGTGATATTCTATTTCCCGGCCTAGTGTTTGGATCAATAATGGATTAGAGCTTTGTGAGTGATATATTGACATCCCAATCCTTTATGATCCTTTATTTGGAGGACTATTGGTTTAGGGTAGATCTAAGTTAATATTTTTCATAATTGAAATCAAATATCCATAATCAAATCAAAATCCCAAACTAATCAAACCAAAATCCATTAGTTCTTCACAAATCAATTACCAACATGGTATCTACTCCACCTCCCCATATGAGAGGTTGAGGATTCAAGTCCCCTTAAGATGCAATGTGTGTGTGTGATTTACCTATCAAAAAAAGAAGTTCTTCACAAACCAAACCAAAATTTGTACACTTTTTGGAACACAATTAACAAAAAAATAAAAATAAAATCATGAATGATCAATTTTAGAGTCATTAAGTGTTACAAATTGATGTTGTTTGTTTGTCTAGCACCTTCTACTACATTACCGGATCACTAGTAGCTATGAGCTCTTCTCGTTCGATTTAGGATCAACTAGGTGATGTCTTGATCTTTGAAGGAAGCTCTTATTGGTTGGACGGGAGGCATGGTGAAGAGGGGATTGTGTGAGGCGTGGAGGGCAACCTTGTTCTATTTATATTAGGGGTGGCAATTTGTGTTCGTGGGTTGTGTTTGTGTCGTGTTAAGACATGTCAATCTGAATACAACATTGTTAATTAATCGTTTCAAATCTTTAAATACGAACACAACCTGTTTATTAAAGATGTTAACATGACATAACTTGACAACATGGTAAATAAATAAATCATGACAAACATGTAATACAACACAATTATTTTTTTTTCAAAGAACAACTTTTAATAAAGCCAACATGCATCATGTGCACGCCTGCCATATAACAAGGGAAGGGCCAAGGGAGGTTGTGCTTTTATAGTCACTACTTCCTTTTATGTTTTAACTTATACTCGATGTTGGACAAATGCATTATACTTGGTTATTAAACCATTAATATTTTTAATTTTTGAGAAAAAAGATAACTGAACTCCTATCATTTATTTTTAGTTGACTCATTTTGCACTTTTTTGCCATAATGTTGCTTATCATAAACTTTTGTATTACAAATGATGTTTATATAACTTAAAATTTCAGCACTTACCAAGAAAAAAACCACAAGATTTGTACAATTAACTCTTTAATGATTAATATATTATAACTAACAACTTTTTGAGAAATCAACTTCATTCCATAGTGAATAGTAAATAAATATATGACTTAATAATTAATAAATTATATTGATAAAAATAATAATTAATAAATTATTTCAAAAAAAAATCCTATAAGTGTATATTACGGGTTAACATATCATTTTGGGGTTAAACATGTCAATTTTGGGTCATAGGTCAAGTTGTTAAACACGGCTAAAATTTATGATCAGCTTGGTCAACCTTAACACAACACGATTATTAATACTCGAATTTGATCCAAACACAATTAGACCCAACTTGAACTTGCCATGTTTGCGGGTCTTATAAAAAATTGCACCCCTAGTTTATAGTGGTGTATATGGAGAGAGAGAGAGAGAGAGAGAGAGAGAGAGAGAGAGAGAGAGAGAGGATTTTTTTGAAGAAGTTGAGTCACCCTTTATGTAATTAAGCACAACGTCTTTAGAACCCTCTTGTTTTGGGTTGTGGGGATTGGTTCCTTTTCCTTAGATTCCTTTTTAGATTTTTTGGATGGTTTGCATCTATAACTATGTAAAGCTTTTGTATACTTTTGTTGTACATGGGCGCATCCCCTTTAGTGCTATTATAAAAACAATTTTCTTCTCTTTTTTTTTTCGGTTAAGTAGTGCTATTATGAGGGCAAGCCTTAGTGCAATAGGAAGGTTGCTCCATTGCGACCCGGAGGTCAGGGATTCGAATCACAGTAACATGATCTTCACTTGCAAAGGTAAGGATCCGTACATCTAACCCTTCCCAGACCCCATAGTGATGTGAGGCTCTGGGACTGCTCTAGGTAGTGTTATTATGAATATAATTACCTTTACTTATCAACAAAAAAAGAAGAAGAGAGAGATATTACAAAGTAAACTTAAACCCTAAAATACATGTAAACTCAAACCCTAAAATTTTCCAAGTCCCAAAACCCTAAAAAAAGAAAGACGAGCAGTGTCCAATTTGGATGGTGACGGCCGTTGATTCTAGTGAGGTGTTGGTTGGTAATTTGTCATTGACACATGATGCCCCTGTGTTAAGAAAGATGAGCAGTGCTCAATTTGGACGGTGATGCGGTTTATTCTAATGAGGTGTTGGTTGGCAATTTCTCATTGTCGTATGACAACCCTATATTCCTTCTTTTCTTGTGTTCTAGTAAGTACCAAGAAGAAGAAAAAGAAGAAGGGATGCTCGGTTGATCGGTGTTGCAGGATGGCTCGAAAGATTAACAGAAGAAGATGAGGAAAAAGAGAAAATGATTATAAAGATAGGAGGAGGAGATTGGTTGTCTGTTTGTCTCATGTTCTCTTTCTTGAGAGCGTTGATTGAAATGGCCTCCCAAGTGTTGTGATACCCATAGTTTATTTGATGTTGCGTTGGATTATGCTATCCAGCTACCCCCATGGTATTGTTATATCCCAAACAAAGTGGGATATAAATGATTGAAAAATAGAATTACTAGGTTCAGTTTTCAGCACATAACACACGTATCGTATCTAGACTTCTAGTCCTCTTATACCGTCGAATGAACACGGCTGTAGGGTTTCATTTCTTTTCCTCTTCTTTTCCTCTCTCATTCAGTGACCAATTGCCTTGTCCAAATAGCAATTAGGAAATTGGTACTGGTGTGATTTGCCTTCTCCATAAGCTATTTCAGGTTACTACACATCAATGTTATTCTAAGATGCTACCACCACCTGGTAGCTTGAGTGGCATCTCCTGCCACTGAACTTTGGGCATTTCCTATGGCAAGAAGCAAAACAAACCTCTTCATACTTTTCATGGGACTAAAAATTTAGGAACCTTGTGAATGAAAGCTTTTGGTTGGTATTGGAATGATTTGTAGTTGTCGAAGTTGGAATGGAATAGAAAGCACTTCAAATTAATAAAAATGCTTTTATTTTATTTTAGGGATAATTACGCTTACCTCTTCTAGGGTTTTTGACAATTGCACGAACTACCCCTAATGTTTCTAAAATAACATTGTCCCCTCTATCAGAGTTTTTGGGTTAACGCCATTAACGGAGTATGTAAATTTACCAAAATGTCCATATAATTAAGTATTAAAATTTAATGTCAAAAGTCAACTTTTTCAAAATTAGACATATATATATATGTGTGTGTGTGTGTGTGTGTGTGTGTGTCTGTTCACACACGGAGAGCAAAATAGAGACGATTCACATCGTCGTCTTCTTTGATCTCTCTATAACAGGGTCTCTCTCCCCCCTTCTCTCTCTCTCTCTCTCTCTCTATCATTCCTTATTGTTTTTTTCACTGGAGCCTAGCACCGCTGCCTTCTTCTTCTCTGCCCCCATGATCATAGGTCGCAACAACGTCATCCATGGCGGCTACCAATTTGGTTGTGATCTCGTTGAAATTGAATTTTTTCCATGATTACTCTCCATTTGGATAGTTTAGGTATAAGAAACATTGGAGGTTATCAAAATGATAGAGATTTTGATTTTTGCAAGTTTTCACTTGTGGGTTTTGCCCAGATCTGTTATTGGTAGGTATAAATTTTGATTTTTTGAAAATAATCTCATTTGAATTGTTTTGTACTGGACAAAGAATTAGTTCTTCCATTTGAGCTCATGAATATCCCATTATATTTATCTTGAAATGAATAAGCCCTTTGGGAAGCTTGAAATGTTTATAGAAAAAGTAAATTTGTTGGAACCCAACTTCTAAAATTTCCTCATACAGTAATAGAGCTAACATAATTATGGCTTTCTTGAGGCTTTTGAAGGCAATGAAAGTGGCGTATGTTCAAGTTATGGTGATGGGTTGATGCCTAGGTAGAACCAATTAACCAAGAAATCCGTAAGGATATCAGGGTCACCTAATTTTGCAAAAATCCTACATGATCAAGGCCGAGGCAACTGTTATGAAAATCTTATTCATGGTGTTATTGTGGAAGATGAACAATTGATGGTAATTTTAGATGTCTAATGATTTTAGAGAGAGATTTTCAGTGAAATAACAAGATTGTGTGTGTGTGTGTGTGTGTTCATATGTACAAGATTTTAGAGAGAGAAAAAAGAGAGAAAAATTTAGAGAGTGTTTTTATAGAGAGAAATTAATTTTAGGAATATTTTAGATAGGTTTTAAAAAGACAAATTTAGTGATTGGAGAGAGTATTTTAGAGGTTTGAATTTGAGATTATATATAATTTTAGAGAAGCTTTTTAGAAAGAAAAATTAACTTAAGAAATATTTTAGAGAAGGTTTAGAGAGAAAATTTTAAAGATATTTTTTATATGATTTTAGATTGATTAAAAATAATTTTAGAGATTTTTTTTTTTTATAGAGAAGAATTTTAGAGGAAAAAAATTAATTTAATTGTCTTTAAGTTATTAGTTAAAAAAAATTTAGAGAAGAGAGAGTGAAAGATGGATAAGAGGTTTAAACACAAAGTTAAATTTGTCATTTTACATTATCTTCTGAGGGCAATATAGTCTTTCTATTATTTTTGTTGAGAGCTAGATATACATTGTTGGCCCATTCTCTAAAAGCTTAAGCTCTTGGAGCAACTGGTGATCTAACATGGTATCAGAGCCTTGGTTATGAGAGATCTTTGGTTCAAGTCTCTCTAGTTGCATTTATTCCCTGTTTGCATTTGCAGCTCTCTTCTCCTTTGCATTTGTCTTTGGTTTCTTTGTCTTTTCATGTCCGAGTTCAGGGTCGTATGTGAGGGGGAGTGTTGAGAGCTTGATATACATTGTTGGCCCATTCTCTAAAAGCTTAAGCTTTTGGCAGCAACCAGTGATCTAACAGTTTTAAAGGGAAAAATGGACATTTAAAGAAATTTATTTGCTTACATCATCGATTTTCGTCACTGTCAGTAATGGAGGCCGACGGCAGGGGGTAATCTGTAACTGACACAAGAACCAGAGCTAGAGGGGTGACAATGTTATTTCAGAAACCATAGAAGTAATTTCTGCAATTGTTAGAAACTCTAGGAGAGGTAATTGTAATTATCCCTTTATTTTATTTTTTTAAGTATATTATCATGACATACAAATGAGCTTGTGATGCTTAATATTACAATTTTTGGCAAAGGACATTCATAATGATGAACAAGAAAAATATCTGAGAGTGTTTTGATTTGTATATATGTGAGAGGCCCCCCTTCTTTCGTTGTGTATCTGTAAAATGAGGGCTGTAATTGGTTTATCATTTTTTTTGTTTTTGGGTCCTAATGGCTGGTCTACTCTACTGCGGTAGCCCTTTTGCTGCCCCTAGACCTCCCAACCCGGATGCAGGTGGGATTTGATCCAAGGTTTCTAATACAATTACTTAGAGACTTAACGGGGTAAATTAGTTAGAACCTTCTTATCATTGAATTCTTGAAGCATAGTACAATACTGGTGTGTGTGTGTGGAGCTTCTCTTGTCTGTAACTTAAAGTTGTTGAACAGTATTGGTAGGCCTGAGCCTGAAAATAGTATTGGTAGGCTTCTTGACTCAGTTGTTTTTTCTTAGCCACATCGTTGTAATAATTGGATGATCCCATATCTCGCATTCTCATGGATTTATGCCTTTCCTCACTATAATATATAATGAGTAATTTTTTATTTTTTATGAGCTTCAAATTGTAATATTGGGCACGAAGTTTGTTCTAAAGGTTCTGGCATAACCGTCTTGCTACATTTATTATTGCAGATTCGGCAATACAGGCGATTAGAGGATGGTTCACTGAATGTGTTAACCCGTGGCCAACAGCGTTTTCGTCTAAGACGCTGCTGGATTGATGTGGAGGGAATAGTAAGCACACCCTCAGACTGAAAATTATGTGTTTTCTGTCCTTGTGTTTTCTTTTCTGACCTACATACTTGAATGCTGATTTGGTGTAGCCATGCGGAGAAATCCAAATTATCCAGGAAGATTTGCCATTGAGGACTCCACGGGATGCAGTTGGGCAACTGGCACCACTGAGGAATTTGGGTGCTGGTGGCCTCTCGCAAACACCATCTTTTAATTCTTCTCAAGCCAAGCAGTTTGGATATGATGAAGATGATTCGGATGCAATATCAGAAGAAAGTTTTGAAAGCGAGCTTTCACTGACAGAAAGGAGATTGCACCAATCTGCAATTGTTACCTGTTATGGTGAAGATATTGATCGATGAGTCGACAAGTAGTGATGAAGAGAAGTTTGTATGCGATTCAGAACTCCAATTGAGAAGATCTCATTTAGACTACTCCACAGGATCATCGCATCGAGGGGGTGAAAGGAGTGAAAATGCTGCCCTACGAACTAGTGAAAAGTTCATTTCAGGAAGGCAATCTTGCAAAGCTGGAGGACAGAAAAGGGATTCAGTAAGCAGGATGCATGAAGTTCCAAGAGCGTTCTGGCCCTTTTGGGTTTACCGTATGTATGATTCATATTGTCTTGCTCAAAGGGTTGCAGGTAATTTAACTTTGCTTTTGCTTTTCTCCATAAAATATTTTGCTGGTCCATAAATTTTGTTTGAACTTTTGGCAGTTACTGTGGTTTTAATGTGGATTTTGCTTATTTAGAGGTGATCATGTTCTCTTCACATGACTCTTTTGCTGGGATTTGATTGTTCACATGCCCTTGATGGTGCATAAATGCTTAAATAAAAGCATTTAAAAATAAAATATTAAAGAGGAGGAGGCAATCTTGCAATGTGTGGCTCATGCCAATGAAGGGAAGATACAATACACAGTTTTATGCAAAGTAAAAAGGTTGATTTAGAAACAGAAGGTTGGCTAGATTCCATGGCTATACTTTTATCAGTTGTTACGTCTTCACATGACTCTTTGGATTGAGGTTTTTTTTGGAAGTAGCAAGTTATTTTTCATTTAGGTACCATTCAATAATACATTCTTATAATATTTTTAGTAAGTTGATTTGTTTTTTGCTTAAAATAAGAAAGTAAAAAATAAAAAGTATGTTTGATAACTCTCTAGAAAGTAATTTTGATTTCTTTTATTTTTTTCAGGTGGACCCACTAAAATCATTCTTCAAATATAAAACACACATCAATTAGAAATACAAAAGTATGTCTAGTTGTACATGCACATATATAGTTACGGAAATGTGCATAGCTTTTATATAAACATATCTAAGTGTATATAAAGTTGTGTATACTTATATAGATGGATATAAGAACAATTATACACATAAATATTATATGGAACCTGTTAATTAGGTATAGAGACATTTTAAATATGCGTAGGTGCGTTTAAAGGCTTTGACAGGTACACATCCTCATATATGTGATATTTGTATGTATGACATATGATTTGTACTAAGGAGTCAAATAAGAACAAATTATGCAAAAGACAAGTTTTTACTTATAAAAAGCAAATGTTTTTTTCTTGAAAAAAAAGGCATTTTTTTTAGCTTATTTATTTTTTTAAAGTACTTTTATGGCACAAATCAAATGCTAAGATGCCGTTTGGTAAACATTTTTTTAAGTACTTTTTATAATCAAAAAGTACTTTTATAATACTTTTGCTTTTTGCTTAAAAGGAAAAGAAAAAAGGTAAAAGCATGTTTGATAATGTGCATTCACCACATTTCTTCTACTTCTTTTTTTCCTTTTCTTTTTATGAGAAAAAAACCTTTTTAAGTTTTGTGTGTTTTTCTAGTTTACTTAATGGAACAAAGTTTGCACCAATGTTTTATCATATACATAGAAACATTCTCCAATATTATTAAATGTTGAAGTCTATGTAAAGCTTGTCACTAGAAATGTTTTGCTTCAAATGTGCTTAGGGTGTGCCCACTACCTCAACCACCAAAACAACTAATCTCTTCAAGATACATGCCTATACACACAATGGATTTAAATCGCGGTCGCGGAATACGAATCGGTCGCAGTATAACGGTGTTAGTAGTATAGGGTCATTTGTAACAGGAATCGAAAACCGCAACCGTGAATTTGTTTCAAACACTAGCAAATCACTTAAAAGTCACTGATACACATATATTGACTACAATTATCACATTTTAATAGTTTTACTATTATTTTTTAATTTTCTAACACCTAAAAAATATTTTTCTTATAAATAACACTTAATATATTTCATATGTATTTTTTAAAGTTAAACTAATAAGAAGTATTATTTAATTTGAATAACATTACAACAAGTAGCATAAATAATAACAAAAAAAATTATTATAAGCATGAAAATCAATTTAGTGTGATTAGTTGTGGAATAAAAAAATTTAAAATTTTTGAGGCCAAGAGGCCTTTTCGAGTTCGTATTGACCTGAATTTGAAAAAATAAAAAAAACTTAAAACAGTCGTGTAACGGATGTAACAGTTCTATAATGGTCATAACAGGCCGATACATAACGGTATTGGCTGATACAGTTGTGAATTTTAGTCGCACCGATATATCAGCCAATATCGGTATCGGAGGATAAAAAAAACTTATATGTAATGGTCATTATTTAAAACCATGATACACACATATACATACACACACACACACACTCTTTACACATTCTTATAGGTGATCAACCTAAGGCCACGAAAGACCAAGTTGAGATCACCATATTTAGGTTATGTAGCAAGACCAAGTGATTATCCAACACCAAATCAATTTGTACAAAATGTGATCAAAGGACAACACTAAATTAATCCGCATGTTATAATTGTCCAGACTAAGTGAGCTTCACATGAGAGAAATAAAACTCTCTTAGGTAACTATAAAGAAAAATAAAAAGTGGACTTGTAATATATCCAGAGAGAGTTTGAATGTTGAAAATTATGTAATATTAATCCCATGTGCTTGAGCCAACCTACGAGTAATTCTGTTCCTAATGACTGCCATCTCGACAAGAGATGTGGAACTTCGGTCTACCTCTATGTCTTGTGTGCCTCTTCTCATTTGTTCCTCCTTAGCTATTAAATCCTCATTTTTAAATTGAGCAAACAAACAATTCGAATAAAATTGTGAATAGCACATGCACCAATAACAATTCGAGTTTGCTTTTTCAAGGAATATTGACTCATCGACTTTAGTATTGGAAATTGCTTTTTCAATACCCCAAAGTTACGCTCAATGACATTTCGTAGTGATGAATGCCTATAATTGAATAACTCTTTAGCTGTTGTAGGTGCACGAACCGCTTCCTCTATATTCTTGAAGATGATAGCGCTCACCACAACTAGCTAACACAAATGTAAAGCAGCATATCAAAAGAGCAAGCACACAATACATTCCGTGTCACAATAGTCTTCCTTCCTTGATAAGGATTTGATTATTGGATGACATATGTGCACTTATATGAGTTCCATCAATCACTCCAATACAATCCTACACACAATAAAATATAAAAAATTACATAACAAACAATTATTAGACTATAAAAATATTTTTCAAATGACATTAAAATGTACCTCAAAGTAAGAATAATACCTGGGATTGGTTCGAATTTCATTAGGAATGACTTGAAATGACGGATGGCACTATAATATCTTTTCCATATCGTACAACTGCCTTCAAAGCCTTTCCAAAATACTTACTAATTGTTTCTTCAGAATATTGAAATCGATCTGTAACTACTCGATTTGAATTGTTATGTCCTATGGTCATTAAAAAGAAGTCAACCTTTTCTTCTACACTTACATATCGTGAATCATGCAAGAGGTTCCTTCCTCTTAGTTCAAAACAAAAGTGAAGAAATACATGTGATTCCATCGTAAACTAATCAAGACACCTATCTGGATTCCCAAGAATCACTCTCATAACATATTCAACACCTGTTAAAGAATGATTTCTATAAGGTGTTTTACTTAAAAACATATTACAATACTCAATAGCAGCTACTGTTGCACATAGTTCCATCAAAAACTCTTCTGTTCATCTAATAACAAAAATTTTTTCTTTTCCTCATCATCCGAATCACATGAAAAATTTTCAATATCCGAATCCATTTCCATTTCTGAATCTATTTCCAGGTTTCTATCCAACGAGCAAATAATATCAAGAAATCCATTCCATAGACATCAAGTAAAATGTAACAACTACTACGTACAAGCCAAACACTTGATCAAAAAGGGGTATCCTGAAACCCTGACAACCTGCTCCATGAGACCTTCTTGCTTCTGGATTTACCTACAATTGCAAAAAAAATCACATGGGAAAGGACCATTCTCTGTTACCCTTTCGAAAAATAAATATAGATAATACTACCAACTACAAGGGTGAAATGGGAGGAAGAAATTAAGGTATGATCATCAGACTCGAAATTTGATCCTTTGATGCAATCATGCAATAGCAGTCCCATCAATTTGGCACATACGAAGAGTGAGAAGAAAAGCCTTACGTTTCATTAAGTGTATGCATTAGGAAAAATGGGAAAATGACTACCCTAAACATGTTCTACTTAAATTCACAACAGTTAACCATGAAAGAAAAAAAAACATTGGGAAGGTTTAAAACTCCCTACAGATATTCAAGGATCGGAGTTTCTGGTTTAATTTTATTTACATCTCTTCGGTCTCAGGGCTGCCTTTGTTTAGAAGAGTCTAGTTCTTCAATTAATCCAACCCTCTATAATCATCTAGATGGATCATATTCAAAGTTATCTACTTGTCCAGAGGTTTAAAACATGATATCTAAAAGCACATGATTAAAGGCATTCACAAACAAAATTAAAGCTTGGCCTCTTAAAACCGACACCCACCAAAGTCATAGAAGAAGAAGAAGAAAATAGACACCCAGCAAATTAGATTTAGAAGAATCCTCTGCAGTTCAAAGCACTACCGAGAGCAGAATCCCAACCGGCTCTTATTTTCTAACCAATGAATTGGAAGACTGAATTTAACCAATGAATACGAAAGCCACGGTTGGGGATTACTTATTTGGGGAAGGGAGGGATAACCCTCTTTTTTGCCGGGAGTTTTTTGATTGGGAATTAGGGGAAGTCGAGGAATTAATGGAGCTGCTTCATTTGATGGGAAGCCGAGAGGGTCAGGAAGATGAGATCCAGTGGTTAGCCGACAAGGATAAAAAAATTCACGGTCAAGTCATTCTATAGAAGGTTGGTGGGCCGTTGAGATTATAGGATATCCCTGGAAGAGGATATGGAAGTATAGAGTTCCCTCAAAGGTGGCTTTCTTTGCTTGGGAAGCGGCTTGGGGTGCCATCTTGACTACAAACAATCTTCAACGAAGGGGATACCATCTTCCGAGTCGATGCATCATGTGCAAGGAAGAGGAAGAATCGATAGATCATCTCCTCTTACGTTGCAAGGTGGCCAAAGACTTGAGGAATATGCACTTTGTCATTTTTGGTGCAGCTTGGGTTATGCCTGCCTCGTTTAGAGATGTCATTGCGGGTTGGTGGTGCAATAGAATTCGGAAGGATCTTCGTATTGTGTGGAAGATGGCTCCTTTTTGTCTTGTTTGGAGCCTTTGGAAGGAAAGGAACAATAGAATCTTTGAGGGGACAGAATTTCCCCAGTGGAAACTCGGACATTTTTTTGTGCATTCTTTTTTTGTGGATAAAAGAAGATTTCCCAATGTACTTATAAAAGTTACTTGATTTTTTGAGGGACCTTAGGCTTTAATCCTTGTAGCTGGTCCCTTCTTGTATACCTGGGTTTGCCGTTTGCCTCTCTCAGGCGCCCGTTTTTATGACAGTTTACTTCATTAAAAAAAGGAAACATACAACAATTAAATACTAATTTTCTAGGGTACTGATAAAAAAATAAAAAAACCTTCAAGGTGTACTGGTAACAAATTTAAAAGATCAAATCAATGTAAATTGTAAGTTCCTTTTGCTGAAATGAATTGAGTCTTGATGTAGGGTGTAGTGCAAATTCCATGTTCAAGTTGTATAATTTTCTCAGTAAATAGCATTAATTCCCCCAAATTACAGAAATTGGGATGTTCTTAAAAAAAATAATAAACAAAAAGGAAGATATATTTTCATTGATTCACCAACTCAGAAGCTTTAATAATTTTCTGTTGCACCAGGTTACCCAACCACTCAGGAGTTTGTAAACGTGTGTTACTAAGCCACTGCAAGTAAAAGCATCACTATATATTCATCATTATAGTTTAAAATTAAATCATCACTCGAAAGCTTTAATAATTTATTAAAGCTTGTGACCTGACTTGTTGGGTGAGGTCGAAAGAAGCAATTAGCAAATCTAATAAATGAAAATATTATTGCAATTTTTTTTTTGGGAAGTAGATTTTGGAAATCTAATAAATGACCTTACTTGCATTTTAATTTATTTATTTTTGATCGGTGCATTTTCATTGATGCACCTACAAGGCATGCAGAGCAAACCAATCCCTATGTCAGGAACTATGCATGTATTATGTATACAAGCATAATCATTCCAATGAAAAAAAGACTCTTAGAAGGATACTAATATGTTAACATATATAGACCAAAACAA
This sequence comes from Nyssa sinensis, assembly GCA_008638375.1. Lineage (NCBI taxonomy): Eukaryota > Viridiplantae > Streptophyta > Magnoliopsida > Cornales > Nyssaceae > Nyssa > Nyssa sinensis. Next base: position 3,666,761 of record CM018046.1, read on the forward strand.
TAATTCTTAAAAACAATAATGCTTCATATACGAGACAACTCATCCATAACAGTATCTTTTGCTTGTGGTGAGCACTACAAGCCCTCTTTAGACCTTGTAGACAAAACTTTGATGATAGACGTGGCGGTGTAGTAGATGGAACCCTCCGGTCCCACCTAGAAGAATGACTACCCAATCTCAGAAAGCTTTAACAGTGTTCATTTGGTCATTGTAGACAACAAATCTATCCCAAACTAACCCATCAAAATCAACATTATCTTCAGAAGAACAATGTTTTTTAATGCAATCAATGACAATCTTTCAAAAGTTTAGAATGAGAGTCAAGGCACTAGACGCTGACAAGTATTGACAACATAGTTAAAAGAGAAAAAACAATCGAACCCCTGCTCAGCACTACAATAACACAAACCATATTCTTCATCTCTTTCACCGACACAACTCGGTCCACCAAACTTTCATTGTTTTCTCAAATTAAAATTTCTCCCACCAGAAAATATGACTACTACCCAAATTTTCCTCTACCAATGCTTCATAATGTTGGAGTGGAGCATGAGATGCCCTTGGTGTGCCGTCCACTAGCTATCTTAGAGCCAGTGCCTGGAAGATGCCCAGGTTCGTAAAGAGATTCAGGTCTCTAGATGGGTAATGAGGAAAGTCAATTGGGTGAGCCGCTATGCGGGGTTGTCTTGTAATGGCTTTGAGGACAGAATGATGGATCTCTTCAGAGATATTGAAGAGGCAAATAGGCAGTCAATTAGCAGGAGCAGTCAGGGGACCCAAGTAGAGGGGAAGGAAAATTCTGTTAGGCGGCTGAGGAGGGAGCTAAAAAAATTTAGCCGGTCCCCCTCTCCATATGTGGAAAAGGATTGGCTGATGGGGAGGTTGTTGTCGGCACTTCGCTATAGGGGATGGACCGTGCAGAATGCATTCATCACTGGATGGATGAAGCGTCGGGGGCTGGCCAGATGGTGGCTGAATGTGGAGTGGAGCATGAGATACCCTTGGTGTGCCGTCCGCTAGCTATCTTAGAGCCAGGTCAGTGCTAGGAAGATGCCCAGGTTCGTAAAGAGATTCAGGTCTCTAGATGGGTAATGAGGAAAGTCAAATGGGTGAGCCGCTATGTGGGGTTGTCTTGTAATGGCTTTGAGGACACAATGATGGATCTCTTCAGAGATATTGAAGAGGCAAATAGGCAGTCAATTAGCAGGAGCAGTCAGGGACCCAAGTAGAGGGGAAGGAAAATTCTGTTAGGCGGCTGGGGAGGGAGCTAAAAAATTTAGCCAGCGCTATCAACTATGAAGGAAGGAAGGGGAATGAAGCTGAGGCTGTGGGGGAGCTGCTTCCCCTCGGTATACTTGGGTCTTCCGCTGGGAGCTCCTTCGAGATCCATTGGGGTCTGGGATCCTGTGGTTGAAAGGTTTCTTAGCAAGCTATCAGGTTGGAAAGGCTAACTCCTTTCTAAGGGAGGCAAGCTCACCCTAGTTAAAAGCACTTTGGCCAACCTCCCCACCTATTTCATGTCTCTCTTCCCTATGCCAAAGACAGTCAGCAGAAAATTGGAGAAGATTCAAAGGGATTTCTTATGGGGGCCACAAAGGAGATTATAGAAAGATTCACTTAGTTGCTTAGGATAAAATCAAGAAGCCAGTGTCTCTCGGGGGATTAGGGGTGAAGGATTTGAGAATCTTCAATACAACACTTTTAGGGAAATGGTTATGAAAATTTGGTGAAAGTGATAGGGAGCTTTGGAAGGAGATCATTGTTTCTAAGTATGGGTGTGATAATGGGGGCTGGTGTTCGGGCAGTGCGGAGGGGCCAAGGGGATGTGGTCTCTAGGGATACATTAGAAGTGAATGGAGGATTTTCAAGGAAAGATGTTGTTTTGTTCTCCGGAATGGTGGTCGGGTAAAATTTTGGGATGATGTTTGGAATGGGGACGAGCCGCTAAGGATAAAATTTCCTATGTTATACAGTCTGGCTAGCAACAAGGACGGTTTGGGTTAGCGAGTGTATGGAGAGAGTTGGGAATAGGCTTGTCTGGACTCCTCGTTTTCGGTGAGACTTTCTTGATTGGGAACTTAAAGAGGTGGGCTCTTTCCTTTGTCACATCAGCAATTTCCGGGTTATGGAAGGTAGGGAGGATAAGAGGGTTTGGATGCCGGATAAGAATTCATTTTCTGTTAGTTCTTTCTACAAGAGCTTGTTCGATTTTGAAAGCCCCCTCTTCTCTTGAAGGCTCATTTGGCACTCAAAAGCCCCCCTTAAAGCTTCCTTCTTTGTTTGGGAAGCTTCTTGGAAAACTATCTTAACTGCGAAAAATATGAAGAAAGGAGGCTTTTCTTTGGCTAGCAGATGCTATTTTTGCAAGAATGATGAGGAAATGGTGGATCACATTCTTATCCACTGTCACATTTCTTGGAGCTGTTGGAACTTTGTTCTTGCCCTGTTTGGTTTCTCCTAGGTTATGTCAAGCTCCGTCAAAGACCTTCTGTTGGTTTGAGAAGGGTGCAACCTTCCAAAAGAGATTAAAAGGATTTGGAGATTGGCCCCAATTTGCCTCTTGTGGTATATCTGGATTGAAAGGAACGATCGTGTCTTTGAAGATTTGGAGCTTTCTAATCCTTACTTTAAAGATGCCTTTTTGCGCTTGTTTTTTTTTTGGGCCAAAGAGGCTTTCCCTATAAATGTCTCTTCTTTTGTTGATTTTTTGGGGTCTTTAAGACCGATGTAAACATTTTTGGGGTTTTTGCCCTTGTTGCCCTTCTTGGGCACCTTTATATATATACTTCTTACTCTTACTTATCAAAAAAAAAAAATTTATTTCCTGGAATGTGCGGGGCTTGAATGATCCTGACAAAAGGATTGTGGTAAAGAGATTGCTGAGAAGCTGGAGGCCCTCTATTGTGTGTCTTCAGGAAACACCACTGGCTTACATGGACAGATTTTTGGCTAGAAGTCTTTGGCCTTCAAAATGTTTAGAGTGGGCTTGTCTGGATGCAGTGGGGGCAGCTAGTGGGGTGGTGATCTTCTGGGATCCTCGTCAGCTAAAGTGTATTGAGTCTCATTCAGGAATCTTTTCGGTTTCTTGCAAATTTGAAGAGATTCAGAATGGGACTATCGGGGCCTTCATGGGTGTTTATGGGCCTCAATCTGCAGTGGATAGGAGAGGTCTGTGGAGGGAGTTGGAGGATAGGAGGCGTGCGTGTGTGGAATATTCCTTGGTGCATAGGGGGAGACTTTAATGTGGCGAGGTTCCCTTTTGAGAGGTGGGGTGGTGGGAGGCTTAACAGTGGGATGAGGGAGTTCTCCTCTTTTATTAATTCTGAGGAGTGGATGGACTTGCCTTTGGAGGGAGGAAGGTTCACATTGATCTCCTCTTGTTGGGAGGATCACTTCAGAGGAATTTCTCAGCTATGCCTGCCGAAAGTGGTATCGGATCATTGCCCTATCTTGCTCAAATGCGGAAGCCTCTCCCATGGCAAGAGTCCCTTCCGTTTCGAAAATATGTGGCTGAATTTTGAGGGCTTTAGGGATCTAGTGGATGGATGGTGGAAGGGTTATGTTGTGGAGGGCTCTCCTAGCTTCATCCTAGCTAGGAAGCTCAAACTGCTCAAATTACACCTGAAAAATTGGAACGCAGAAGTATATGAAAATGTGCAGATTAGAATGGAGGAAAAGCTTTGACCTAAAGGAGCAGGATGTTGTTCACAGTGAGGAAGAAAAGCTAAGGAGGGAGGAGCTGAAAGGAGAGTTGGGTTTGATCCTCAAGGCAGAAGAGATCTCATGGCGTCAAAAGTCTAGAATGCTGTGGTTGAAGGAAGGGGATAGGAATACTAGATTTTTTCAAAAAATGGCTACTGCCCACGACCGAAGGAACAAAATCTCAACAATCAAAATTGGGGGGCATTTGTTATCTGATCCGCAGCAAGTAAGGGATGGAATCTCTGGGTTTTACATGAACCTCTTCCAGGAATCTAGGGATTGGAGGCTAGGGGTTGATGACTTGCTTGTTCGCTCTCTAGATAGAGAGGCAGCTTTGGGTTCGGAACAGCCTTTTGAGGAATATGAGATTGTGGAGGCCTTGAACTCCTATGATGGCGACAAAGCCCCAGAGCCGGATGGATTCTCTATGGCTTTCTTTAAGCACTGCTGGGAGATAGTGAAACTGGACGTGGTAGCTTGTTTTACTCATTTTCACAGATTTGGCACCTTCAAGAAAAGCCTAAATGCTTCGTTCTTGGCTTTGGCCCCAAAGATCGAGGGTGCGGAGGATCTTCGAGATCACCGCCCCATCAGCCTAGTGGGAAGCATTTATAAGTTGTTAGCCAAGGTGCTTTCCATTAGGCTGAGGGCTGTTATGGACAAGGTGATCACCCGGAGCCAGAACACTTTCGTTAAAGAGAGGCAGATTTTGGATGCAGCCTTGGTGGCTAACGAGTGCATAGATGTTAGAAGAAAGTCTGGTCAGCCAGGTTCTTGTGCAAATTGGAAATCGAAAAGGGTTTTGATCATGTGAATTGAGACTTTCTGTTGGCCATGCTTCGCAAGATGGGATTTGGGGAAAGATGGAGGAAGTGGATTTTGACTTGCATCTCGACGGTCTCCCTCTCAGTGCTGGTCAACGGCTCTCCAGTTGGCTTCTTCCAGTCTTCTAAGGGATTGAGGCAGGGGGATCTGCCGTCGCCCTTTTTGTTTGTGATTGTGATGGAAGCTCTCATTGCCATGTTGAACAAGTCCACTGATCGGGGTCTGTTGAAGGACTTCTAAATTAGGGATGGGAGTGGTGATGTTGTGGACGTCTCTCACCTGCTCTTTGCCGACAACACAATCCTGATCTGCGATGCCAAGGACAAACAGTTGCACTTTATAAGATGTATTCTTATTTGCTTTGAAACTGTCTCGGGCCTCTGGGTGAATCTTGGGAAAAGTGAAATCATCCCGATTAGTGCAGTTAGAGAGGTGGATCAGTTGGCCAACATGCTAAGGTGCAAGGTAGGTTATCTTCCTTCCAAATATTTGGGCCTTCCGTTGGGAGCTTTGGCTAGATCTAGAGCTATTCGAGACCCTATAGTGGAGAAGTTCCAGTCTCGGCTTGCGAGATGGAAGGGTAACTACTTGTCTAAAGGTGGAAAGCTCACTTTGATCAAGAGTACGTTAGCCAACTTGCCCACGTATTACATGTCTTTGTTCCCTATTCCGAGAACAGTGGAAAAGAGACTGGAAAAAATTCAAAAAGACTTCTTGTGGGGCGGAATGGAAGGGGAAAAGCGGATTCATCTAGTGACAAGATCAAAACCCCAATTAGGGAGGGAGGCTTGGGGGGTTAAAAACTTTCAGCTGTTTAACAGGGCCTTTCTTGCTAAGTGGCTTTGGCAATTTGGGGTTGAGCCAGATGTTTTATGGAGGGAAGTGATCTCAGCCAGGTATGGGTATGAAAGGATGAGTTCGTTCCCTCGTGAGGTGCAGGCCCTGCGGGTTGGTAGTCTGTGGAAGCACATCCAAAGAGGTGTTCTGGCTTTTAGGCACCTAGTGTGGTTTAGGGTGGGGGATGGTTCCCGGGTGCGCTTTTGGAATGATCCATGGTGCGGGGAAAGAACTCTTAAGTTGGCTTTTCAGCAACTTTTTCGCCTGGCAGGCAATCAGGGAGCTACGATGGCGGAGTATTATGTGCGGAAAGGCTAGGAGTTGGTTTGGTTTCCCGTGTTCCGCAGACATTTTTTTGACAGTGAATTGGGAGAGGTGGGTAGGCTCTTGAGTCTCCTTCATAAACAAAAGTTGGCGCAGGATAGGGAATGACCAAATGTGGTGGTGGAGGTGGAGTCTAGATGCTAAAGGTGCCTTCACATTAATGTCCTTCTACGACAAGCTAGTGGGAGAGAACATGGAGCCATTCCCTATAAAGGTCATTTGGCAGTTGGGTGCCCCCTCAAAGGTGGCTTTTTTTGTTTGGGTGGCTTCATGGGGCTTTATTATGACTTCTGAGAATCTCCAAAAAAGGGGATTTCATCTTGCCAGCAAATGTTATATATGCAGGTCCAAGCCTGAGTCAAGCGATCATCTGCTCATCCACTGTGGGATAGTCATGGATAAATGGCATCTCGTTATGTCTTTATTTGGGCTCTCCTGGGTTATTCTAAGTAATTTGAAAGGCGTCTTACTGTGTTGGAGCGGAACTCAAATCAGGAAAGAGATTAGAGGGGTGTGGAGGATGGCGTGTTTGTGCCTTCTTTGAAGCATTTGGAGAGAACGCAACATCAGGATTTTTGAGGGGGTTGAAACCCCCCTTTTTGTTTTAAAAGACATTTTTTTTGGGGGGGCCAAGAAGTTATTCCCTGCCAACGTAGGGTCTTTTGTAGATTTTTTGCGGTCCCTAAGGCCTTTGCTATATAGTTCTTTTGTTAAGGGTTTGCCCCTCCTTGGGCACCTTGAATATATACTTTTACTTATCAAAAAAACAAAAATGTTCCCATCCCCACCATTAGTGTAAAACAGTTTCTTAGCATACCCATATCAGCTTCCACTCATAAAAGCTTACATCAGGCATATAGATGATCAGGTCACGCATTTGCTAATGGGTATTGGTAAATTTCATCATCTTTGATTCATATACAGGAAAATTAAGAAAAATAAAAGAAAAAATGAACCTCAAATATGCATTCTTAACATCAAATCAGAAAATTAGACACCCTTGTCAGTCATTTTATCAAACAATTGAACTACATTCATAACATTGCTTTCCATACACATACCTTTAACCAACATAACAACTATTACTGATAACTCCTCTCGAAAATCTCTTTACAAAATCCATATTTGACATTATTCAAATGACAACAATTTATCAAAATTTTCAATGTGTACAAGTCTAGTCCTATACTTCTATTCCTATAGAACTCATTTCCCTATATATATTGAAAACACATCTAGATAGTATTAATTCACATTTCCATTCAAAGGAAATTGAACAAATCCCATAGAATTCAAAGATCAGGATGAATCAAGTGCTAACTCACATGATGAATTTAGTATCAACTACACTACGTACAGATCAGAACTATATATGCATATATATATATATGTGTGTGTGTGTGTGTGTTTACATATGTGTATGTACATGCCTTATAATAAGGTGTTGAGGTTCCGAATGAATCTTCTGTGGATGAGAAGTACAAAGTTTGGACGAGGACTCGACACGCTAAACCTCTTGATCAAGCCACCGCTGATCTGTTCGCAACTTTGCATATAGCTTCAACGTTAGATAGGTCGATTTAATCAAACGTGAAAAAAACAATTTTTATTGCTTTTAAAAACAATATGTTCTTGCTTTAAAAAAAGCACTTAAAAGTTAATTTTTTTATTTTTTAAAAGTACTTTTAAGCCAAACCAAACCAAATACTACTTTTTGCTTTTTTGCTTAAATAAGCGGAAAAAAAAAAAAAGTATTTTAAAAAAGCGTTACGAAGTGGTACCTATTTTTTTTTTTTTTTTTTTTGTATTACCTTTTTTTTTATGACCTTTTTGTATTACCTAAATAAGCAAAAGAAGTACTAAAGAAACTATTAACAAACAGTACCCTAGTTTTATAATTTAAGATTGTCGTAGAAATAATTCGGTACAGCTATAGCAGTAGTTTAAGATATCTTTCTGGATGCACATTTTGTTCATCTTAATGAATTTCTTATTTTCCATACAGGATTTCAAAATAGGATGCTGAAATCATTCGTCTCTGATCATTCCAGAAACTTTTAAAACCCTTTTAATTGTAAACACAATGTTTTGATATATTACATGACAAGATATTGATCCTTGGTAACAACAATAAAAGAGACACGTCTTTGAAAATTATTTTGTATTTTTTATATTTATATATTTGTCCTCTTCATGTTATTCCATGTTATAGGTGAAGCGTTATCATAACCTTCTCTTGTATCATTTCTTAAACCAAGTGGAAAACAGAGATGACTGTTTAAGAAATCAGATTTTATAGAACAGAGTGATGTAGAACAAGGGCCATTGACTTCCCGGATCCTTGATGACCTGATATGACCCAATCCTCTTTTCTTTTTTTCTTTTTTTTTTTTTTTTTTTTTGGGGGGGGGGGGGGGGGTTTCCTATTCGGATTAGTAGTCTTTTAGCTCTATAAATAGTGTAATACTCTTATTAAACAACTTTATCAATAATGCATACAATTTCAAATTTAGACAGTTTTCTCTTGTTGGGTGAGTAATCCCTGTGTTACTTGGTTTTCAAGAAATGTGACGTGTTCGATTCCTTTCACGTTTTCATGCTGCATTACAGAGGGTCTTTGTCTCTTCCGGTTTGCAGTGTTCTTGAGTTGGTATTAAGTTAGGGCTTGGTTGTGGTGCTTCATTTTTATCTGTCAGTGACAGTAATGGTTCTGTTTTGAAATCTTGCAGATATGTGGAAACAGATAGTTGGGGCACCAAGCATGGATGGGTTTGTGAACAAACCTGATCTTCTGTCGTTTTATATTGGCAGTAAAATTCCTGTTTCTGAATCCACAAGGCAGGAACTTCTAGAGATTGATGGAATTTCCTATAGATTGCGCCGGGAAATTGAGTTACTTGAAAGTTTTGACCGTGTTCGATGTAAGAATTGTCAGGTAATACAAGGTCTCATCACATTAAGCTTCTTTAGTCTTTTTTTTTTTTGCCGATTATTTATTTATTTTATTTTTCTTTTCTTTTTGCAGACTGTTATTGGAAGACGGAGTGATATGTTGGTGATGTCTAGTGAAGGTCCTCTTGGTGCTTATGTGAACCCAGGTGGTTATGTGCATGAGATAATGACTCTTCTCAAAGCAAATGGCTTAGCACTCATTGGGAGTGCGATTAAAGAATACAGCTGGTTTCCTGGGTATAAATTTAACCTTTATTCCCTCCAAACATGTGGTATTCTTAAGAATAAAGCATGGTGTGTTTACTAATACTAGAAGACTTGTTATGTTCTAAGGGGCATATCAATCTAACTGTGCCTGACTCTTTATGGGCCAAATGCATTCAGAGGGTGAAGTTAGTTGCATGGCACTTGTACTCGCATTGAATTTGAATCAGGCAATTGTTCTTTACTTAGGTTTTTAAATAAATCCTTTGTGATCTTTCCAAAGCATCTCAAGGAGTCCCCCCCCTCCCCCTCATTTGGATTGTTAGACTTCTTAATTGACCTTATTTCTATCTTATTGAGGATTATGGTGGTGTCTTTACATTGCACTGCCACTATGTGTTCAAATTTCATATTCTATGTAAAATAATGACCGGCTGATTCAGTGTGACTTGTGAGTTATAACCACCCAAAAAAATTAAAAAATAATAGCACCTTAAGTTATGTGAGGATGAATCGTAATTTGATGATAATGTGCATCTTAGTATTTTTATGTTCATTGTATCTCTTATATGGCTACTTAATTAAATGTCTCCACGCTGCTCGTAGGTAATATCTCTAATGTTTATTGAAGCGGCTAGTAGTTAGTTGTTGTGGAGGGTTGAAGATGGGAAAAGACTGCAGAGCAGGACGATTGGCCAGGAAGTAATATATAGTTGACAATTGTCTTTCTCACATTGATGCTCCACACTTACCAATGACATTGAAATTTTAACATTTGATAATATGGAAAGATAACTGGAGAAAATTGTGCATTGTACTCTCAGATGTTAACGGTATTTGGGGTTTGCAGAATTTGTTCATGGTTAGAAATCAAATAATTTTGTTATTTTTTAATGAACAGATAGAACTGTGAATTAAAGAAAGAAATTAACTAGCGAAATGCAGTATGTGGTAGAAAAATGAAAGCTAGACCGTCATTCTAGAACCTTTCATGAATCTGCCTAATAATTCTGTTATTTATTGATTTATCTACTAGTAAGTAGCAAGTTGCAACATTAAACTATTGGTATTGGATGACATTCTGCAATTGGTTGCAGTGTACGGGAGAAAGTCAAGGGATTATTTTCTGTTCTCTTTACGGTTTCTGTTGCTATTCTTTGCTGATTTAGATGTAAATTCAGGCAATGATCTTGGGACGTAACGTTCAGGCTGTGGTTATATGAAATGCTAAATTGCTAATAAACCTTTTTTTTTTACCTCACAGGTATGCTTGGACAATTGCAGAATGTGCCACTTGTGAAAGGCAAATGGGGTGGCTTTTTACAGCCTCAAATAAGAAATTGAAGCCCAAGTTGTTTTGGGGCATTCGGAGTTCACAAGTAGCCAATGACATGCATTGAAACCATATATTTACATCTGCTATATCGAACATCCCTTAAGTCGCAATCTAGTGTGGTTAATCTGTATATAACAAGCTATTCACATCTTTCCAATAACTGACTTCTTCTCAGTATAACAGTTGTAGTCAGCTTCTTGATCTGTCAAGATTCATATCTGGAAAAATATTGTTTGCATTTTAGAAAGTAAATCTGATGGGAAGTTTTGTGACTTCTTCGTAAAACCAGGGGCTATTTTGTTTTCATGTTGATTAAATGACTAAAGATCAAGGATCTGGGCTCTGCTTTCTGGGGTCATGAAGTCTTGAATTTATGATAGCATCTCTTTTTTAACATGTTATTGAATAGCTTGCCATTGTTGAAGTTAGAATCATTGGTTTGAATGGGTTATGCTTTATGGGGTGACGAAGTCTGAATTTATTCTCTTGGAAAGATATTAAATCTGTTCGTTCTCCTGTCCGGCTAGCACGAACAATTACAACTTTCCATCTGAGTCTACTTTTACCGTGTGTTTTTTTTGGGGGGGGGCAAGTATTTTGGACCATTTGATGAATCTCTTCATAATCATGTGCATTCTCTATTAGCTTTAGCCATCATATTTGAACACTACTCCGAACATAGGGCATGTTTGGGTATATTTTGAGTTTGAATGGGTTTATCTATCTTTTACATGATGAAATACGGAGAGGTATATCAATTTTGAGTGGACCTACTAGACAAATCGGAGCTTTACATGTGATCATTTTCAAGTTTCAGATTGATGTTAATTTTGTGTCCATTTGGTTGAGTTGTCCAAATTTGCTGGATTAAGCAGTTGATGAAAAAAAAACATTTGGGTGTTTATGAAAAGACCAAAAAAAAAAATGATACGTGATTAATATTACGTTTTTTTTCATTAGCTTAAGCAAATAAGCACCAATGAACAATTTAATGAAACAAGTTGATTTTAATTTAAAAAGTGGGTTGCATGAGTTGATTTTAGTTTATTATACGGTTAATTTTGAATTAAGTATTTAACTTTTCTTTCAAATGTAATATACTGACATCAAACGGACAAATTTTTACATTAAAAAGTTGTGATTTTTCATTAACATTTAAACAGTTTTTTTATTATTATTATGTGAACTTGACATAGTGTGGAGCTCCTTTTCATTTCGTTAAAGTTGTTTGGCATAAAGTCCAGCCAAAGAACGAAAGGCTGCTTGAACCGAGGGGGTTTGACAAACCAATTTTTAAACCGCATTCATACAGGAAATTGAGATCAAATTTACTAAGCACACCCCAAATGGAAACAGCTTTAGCCACAATTTTGTGGAAAATGCAGCAAAAACCATATTGATTGAAAATTTGAAACCAAATGAATTTTATTAATGATCTTGTAACTGTTCCTCGGCATTTGTCATGACAACTACAACACTTCTGGAAAAGAAAACAGTCAAGTAAATAGAATCACAAATTTAAAAGTGAAAGCCAGGATTCTGATATACTAAAATGAAGAGGGAAGGAGGGGGAGGGAAGAACCTACACAAATAACCGAGAAGTCTAGAAACAAACTGCAGATTAACGAACTGCAGGAAAGCACCCTCAACGATAGCTGCGGTAGACTGGGCTGTACATGCAGCTCTCTGCATACTTCACGAGATCATGAGGTTGAGGGAGATGAGAAGCCAGACCTGCAGAGCAAAAAACAGAATATACTCGGTAAATATTATCCGTTTGAGCTTCGTGGAGTAAACTGAACCAATCAGAGAGAAACTCACCGAGTTCATATGCCTTGGTAGCTACTTTAGCAGCAATATGGGCCGATATCTTTCTGATATTGGAGAATGGTGGATAGATTAATCCCTTTTCATAGTTTTCCTCTGTCACATGCGCTGCCAAAGCTTCCGCTGTTCCAAGAAGGTAGAAAGTATGAAGCAGTGAAACCATGTGCCTAGCCCTATCATCTACTGTGAAGAGAAGGAGAAGAAATTGGGGAAAAAGGAAAAGAAAAATGCCTGACATCCATCTGATGTACACCGTTATTCAAAGGGCAGCATAAACCCCTAGAATTTGAGGTAAATTTTATATGCCTAAAAATTACATTTACATTCCTGAGGTCACCAAAAAAACTTATCATATTTATATTCCCGTGTGTGAGAAACCAAAAAGAAGAATCTATTTGAGGGGGAAATAAAAGATATTTTGTTCCACCACTGAAAATTATTTTATTCTTGCCTTTCAAAGAATTTCCATGATATATCAGAAAAATCATTTATAGGATTTAATGATTCGTAAGAGCAGATTCGGAACAATCATTTTTTGAACCTTAACTATCTGCAACTTTGCGTGGGGGGAGAGAGAGGGGAAAAATAAGCTCTCCCCCCCCCCCCCCCCCATTAGAGGGGAAAATATGCTTCGTGTGTGCTTGTAAAACATGCATTCCTGTCTATTCTTTCAAGAATTAGAATTGATATTCTTGCCAATTCTTCTAATGATCATCGGCTTCTCAACTACTCAAAGTTTGTCTTCTTAATTCTCAAGTAACTTTGGACTCAAATTCTTAATATTTTACAAGTCACCTGCAACTTAATATGAAACTTAGTCAATCATTTGTGTACTTACAGGCTGCCAAAAGCATATCATCATGCACACGAATTGTACCAGACATGATCAAACCCAAACCAAATCCAGGGAATATATAAGCATTGTTTGCCTGCAGGATATATAGAAACAAGTCTCTGATGAGTTTTGGCACTAAAAGTCTGATTCAAATTAAATAATGTGTGTATTCAGGTATAAGTTAGGACCTGGCCAGGCACAAAAACTTTCCCATTATATTCAAATGGGGTCAAATGGGCTTCCACTAGCAAAGATTGCACGACCCTGCAGATTCAAAGGAATGGAAGGAGAAGAAAAAGAATTTACATTAATTTATCAAACCACAATAGTCCACATTTTGTATGCATAATATGGGGTGACTCAACAAAGCCTTAATTCAACTACTTGGAGAAACCAGGGAAAAAAGTTAAACTGCGTTGTTTTACCTCAGCTCCATGTATAAGCTTCCTCAGCTGTACACTCAGATTGTGAGGTTGGGTTGGAGAGAGCAAGAATGAGAGGTTTCTACATGCCATTCATCCACATTAATGTCAGAATCTTCTGGTTCATATATAGATATGCATGCGTGTATTATGTGTGAAAGAAAGAGAGAGAACCTCATTGAAGGATGCCATGGCCTCAACAACATCCTTTGTAAATGTTTTCCCAACTCCAGATGTTCCTATCAACACTGTTGGCTTGATTGCCTGGGAAATTGGGATAAGAAAGTGAGATAACGGGAAAAATCTTTACGGAATCTTCTAAAATGTTGGTGCACAATTGGAGACGAGATTAGCACACCTGGACAGCATCTAAGAGTTCCTTAGCAGGTTCATGCTCATGAGCAAAAGGCTGCTTGAAGTGTTGAAGGGACTCCTTACGAGAGCTGACAACCAATCCCTGTAAGAAAAATTCACATATTTCAGAATTGGGAAAAAGGAATTATAGGAAAGGAACATAGATTAGATGCAATGGAAGGTAATATTATATTCTTTTGCCAAGCAGGGAGCTGAGATCAGGTCCTACTACCTTCGAGTCCACAAGCCAAATCTTCTTGCGGGTCTCTTCTACTGGAGCTTTGTGTCTGCCAAAAAAATGGTCAGACAGTCGATCAGAAAGCTCAGCTGAAAAAAATGGAAGACAATAGATATTGTAGTGTGTTGATACCTTTTTTGATATCTCGAGAGCTATAAGCTCTGCTATGCCAGTTCCAGCCTTCAATTGCCAAGAGATAAAAAGTAAGATGCAACAGCATTCAAAATAATAAATATATAAACAGAACCATATATTTATATGTATTCAGGTATATATGAACATAATGTCTATGCACAGGGTTTCTTAATAGCATACAGAAAAAGCAGAGGACCAATAGAAGATATTACAGGAAAACAACTCCAGTGGGTAAGAGGTGACAAAATTGTATAAAAAAACTAAAGATAACCAGGAACCAGCACATAATTTTTCTTTATTTTTTAGCTCTTCCTCTATTGTTCCCGACAAAGTACAAAAAGGAATCTCCTAAGGCAAAGCTATGTGAGGCTCACCTCTCCAGCACCGAGGAATAAGAATGTATGGTCTGCCAAGGTTCCACCAACTAATTTCAGGGCTGCAACAAGCCCTGCTAAGACAACAGATGCTGTACCCTGCAACCAAAAAAGAAAAGGAAAGAGCTTGTTGATTAGAGAACTTTCCTCAAAAGGAAAAAAATAAGAAGTAAAAACCATTTTCATCAAATTACCTGTATATCATCATTAAATACAAGATGGGTTGTGCGGTATTTCGCCAGCAGCTCAAACGCATTGTGGTTAGCAAAGTCTTCAAACTGAGAAATATGGTTAAATTATTACGAGAACAGTGGAACCATGTGTGCAAAAGTCAAAAAGCTAAGGAGCCTATATCTACCAGTATGTTCGGTACTGAAAAGTGATAACTGACCTGTATGAGAGCTTTCTCCCCATAGTTCTGCTTAACTGCACTCATGAACTCATCTAGAAGCTCAGCATATTCCTAATTTACAGAAGTAAAAAACACCTCAATGTAATATAAAATTACATATTTCATAGATACAAAAAAATATGTACTCTTGCCCTGTAAAAAAATTAGTGTTAAAAAATAAAACAAAATCATTACACCTGCCCAGTTGCCCTCTTTTGCCTGAGCCCAATGTAGAACTCATCCTTCAGCAACTGCTCATTGTTTGTGCCAACATCAATGGTTATAGGCAAGCACTGCATATGATAAATCTGGGTAGTTAATTTCTATAACACAATTCAATAAGGATTCTATTGATTGATCAAGCTGTAATCCAATTCACCTAGGTCCAAAAGTGACAAATAAAACTTCAAAGTTCTTATCATGGGGTATACAAAAAACAGCAGTTTAGGTGCAGATAAAAATGGCGACAGGGTCATGTTTGGGTGAAGTCATAAAGATATATAAACAAATTTGAAATTCCAACATCATCTGTTGGTAAGAGTGATAAGGAATTCAATCAAAAAACATATACACACGAATAATACTGGGAAACGCAACAAATTCAAATAGGTGAAAAAGTGCAATGCATCTTGTCAATGTTAAAAGAAGTATACCTTGTCATTCCTGTTTTTTTTACTATAGTTATTCAAATCTTTTTATGATAATACAGAACTTCTCACAGCACTGGGTTTATCAGAAGAGTAACACTTGAACCCATATTTCACTGTACAATTTGATTCTATAAGCCTGATCAGTGAAAAGAAAAGAAAAGCATTGGTTATAGTGATGCATACTGCTGAAGGACGAACTCCTCCGAGTGCTGTATACAGAGACAATTTTCCAACAGGGATCCCCATTCCCTGCAACATTTCGCATGTTATAGTCAGCTATGATCCCACACACACACAAAGAGCATGTCACTGTCCCAGTGCATGATTCAATTGATCATGTATTTTAATGCAAATAAAATAGTATATTAACCTGGCAACCAAGATCCCCAGAGACCCAAAATTCGCTCCCCATCAGTTACAACAATAACTTGAATATTCTTCTCAGGCCAGTTTTTCAACACTTCAAGAATCTTGCCCCTGGAAAACTCCACTTCTCAGTTATCACTTAAGTACTATCGGATTAGATCCAGTGATCCACCATAAAAAATATAAACGTTTAAAAAAAAAAAAAAAAAAGGAAAAGAGGACACATTTGATCCAACTTCCACCTAAGAGGGATAGAATAGAATGCAATCTGAAGGTCATACTTCTCCTTCAAACTGATGAAAAGACCCTGAGGACGCTTGAAAATGCTCCCGTACTTCTGGCAAGCCTCACCAACTGTTGGAGTGTACACAACTGGGAGCAGTTCTTCAACATTATCAATGAGAAGCTTGTAAAACAGCCTTTCATTTCTCTCCTGCAAAACGTAACAAAATGGGAAAATTTTATAAATAATCAATAAGACCTACTTGAACATTGCTGTTCATCTTTTTAGCATGCAGCACCAGTGATGACACCTGTCATTAGGTTGGATATTTATTCAAATTCAATGCCAACCAACTACACAAAAGAGAAAAAATGCTGAGTCTTCTAATATCCGCTGTCCTTGGAAGTAGCAGTTAAAACAGCTTGAGGATACACATCCCATATAATTAGTGTCTAACACTGCACTATCCAGAGTCAAAAACGAGACCAAACCTGATATATTAGTGCTTTTCCATTATATAATGCATTCTTAGCACATCAGATTTACATATACCGTTTTTCTGATCCAAATCCAATCTATTAATGGGCAAGTGGCATGCACCTGTTCTGTGATAAGTCACACCAAAGAGAAACTGCCCTCATTTTACCAATAAATAAAACATCTAAATCAGAAGTGGAACATCGATTTTTGGTTAATGATGACAATCTCATCTAATTTCTATAATGTGATAATTCTATGGTTTCAAAGTAGAGATATTTGAGAGCAGCTGGTAAAATTTATCAAAATATTTACCGACTCCAAAGCCAATATAAAAGTGGTGTTGGATGAACATTTACCTGAAGATCCATCATGGCCACATATCTTTGCAGTGAAACTTTATATTGGCGGAGATTGTGCATCAATTTCCTTTCCTAATTATCAAAACCGAGAAAGGGTAGATAAGATCGGTCTGATTTAGGAAAAACAATACTAGGAAATGGGCCTGAACTTGAAGGCAATGTTTATTAGGTAACCTGAAGCTCCTGAGACGAGACTACAGGGGGAAGAAGGCCACACAAGTAATGGGCATCTCTCTCCTTCTCAGTGAAGGCAAGCCCTTTGTTGTGGTGTGGGTCACGTAACAAAGTATACCCACTGCAACATAAATAAAGAGGATTAACAATCAGCTGTGTAACATATAGAAATTCTCATTAAGCAATTCTATAGCTTTGGAAGGTGATACATTACTCAAAATACGGTTCAAGCAAACAATGGAAAAGGGAAATGATAGATTGAACTCCATAAAGAGATTGAAATTAGAGAAGCCATTTCACTGTTATGTTAGTGGGAATTTTGCTTTTCTCAGCATGAACCTAATCAAGAAATTCAAATTTTGAAATAAAACTATAAAAGAACAAAGAAGGGATGAAAAGAGAAAACCATGAGAAATCATAGGACCATAATTTTTTGAAAATTTAACCAAAAAAACCACACCATTGCCAATAATAAAAACAAATAAATAAAAACACCAACTTGGCCGAGTGGTATAAGATTGGCATTGAGATACCTCAATTGCGAGAAGTAGAGGTTTCAAAACATGAAAATCAGTCAAACGTCAATAAATAAATAAATAAGAAAAGACAACATACGTATTGGAGTTCTCAGCTGCACAAGAAGTTGTTCGACAATTACAGTAAAATCAGAGTGTTTTTGTTACATTGTAAAAATAGTAGAGTTAGTGTTTGTTATAATGTTGAAATATCTGCATATGTGCTGAATGAAGCCTACACATCCCAGGTATCAATCTTCTTGTGCCAAAGGCAATCTTGAAAGACTCAAAAATGATTAATTAATTCTTAATTATTAAGTTTCTTTATAATTTTTATTAACAAAAATATTTTCTCACAGGTATACAATTTTCAGCATAAAAATAGGAAATGCATATATACTCCCAATGGTGATAACAAATTATTCACAGAAAATATGTATTATATCTAATTAATTTATAAGAAGCTCTTAATCTCCTTTGTATTACTAAAAAGTTAATTTACTAATAATTTATATATATATATATATATATAAAAACCTTTCTATTTTTATATTCTAAATATAAATACAATGAAGGAATTTTAAAAATATATATATATTAAATATTAAGTAATATATTTTTTAATTATTCACTATGAAATCCTCAAAAAATTATTAAATATTAGAAATTATTAAGTTATTAAATATTAACTATTAAAGAATCAACATTTAGATTTGGATCTACACACCCAAACTTCGAAACCAGAAACATTTTGCAGAACTACATTATTGAAACTTATTACAGAAAGTATTAAACTTCTAAAAGAGAAAAGAAAATTGTAAAAATTATAGACAAAAATTTTATTAGAACAATGTTTGGCAGGTGGGGTTCTCTTCGTACTCAAAATAAATAAATAAAAACTATAATAAAAAATTAATAAAGAAGAACACAAATCTGAATATTAAACAATAAAATGATAGAAACTTAGATCTAAACGAAAAAAGTCTCAAAATCATCACAAGCCTTTAGGAGTGTAAACAATGTTGAAAACATTAAACTCCTCTTTACAAACTGAAACACAGACACACACACACACACCCATCGACAATAGAATCGAAGCTGAGCCAAAATCAACAGCTCAATTCAAATAACAAAAATTAAACCCGCAAAAAGCATATATAGATCTGACCTAAACTCTAAAGCAAACAAAAGCCTTCAGAAAGACAAACTATATTGAAAATAAATTAAACCCAAACATATTGTATGCATACTAGATTAAGAAAACCCATCAAAAATAGAATTAAATTGAGCAAAAATAAAGACACCCGAAATCAGTATATTGAAATAAAGCCAAAAATTACATAAATTAAACATTAAATCATTTGTATCACCTAGCAACAGAGACAGTCCAAGGGGTGACAGGCAGATCCTCCGTGGCCCTATCCTCGCCATACGCGTCCTGAACACCACCAGCAACACCAGATTTATCATCCAAGTCAAGCATTGAATCACCGTTCCTCATCTCCTTCACTGTTTTCTGCACCACAATGCTACTCTTTCTGTCTCCTCTACGTTTAGGACACAACAGCACACCCAAAGCTTGCCTCTGCGAAAGAGAGAAGCTGAAAGAACAGAGAACCCAGAAAGCGAAAACACACAAAACACAAACCGTTGTTGTGTTTGCAATCAAAAAGGCACATACCCACCTTTTATAACCAGCACATAACAAAGAATTCTGAAATTTTTTTATCAAACGTTTGACAAAATTACACTTTTACTCTGTTTTCAATGACAAAAAGCACAACGACGACCCACGTAGTAAAGAATCACATAGTGCATTTTTCCTGTATGTACTTTATTATATATATATATAGATATAGACATATCTATGTGT
Source organism: Nyssa sinensis (assembly GCA_008638375.1). NCBI lineage: Eukaryota > Viridiplantae > Streptophyta > Magnoliopsida > Cornales > Nyssaceae > Nyssa > Nyssa sinensis. The sequence goes on from CM018046.1 coordinate 3,686,157, forward strand.
GTGACGTTGTGCGTGCATTTATTTATGTTTAATTATATATTGGGTTAGTCAGAAATTGATAATTTTTCAAAATCGGTTGAGTAAATACAGTATAGAATAATAGTACCAGAAAAATGCCTCTGTTGAACGAGATCATTGTGAAAGAAACGTGTGGACAGTGCAATATATTTCTTCCGCGTATGTAGAGAGAGAAGGTGGTATATCGCCGCTTTTTTAGAGAGAAGACTGAAACGATAGTTGAAAGTTACCAAATGAAGGCGTTGAAGGCCATGCGATATGCATTGCTGAACCAAAAGCGCACCTGAATTTTGGAAGATTTTTTAAATGGGAATTTTCTTTGGATTTTTTTTTTTTAAGATAAATTACAACTAAATCTCACGTGCTTATGTGAAATTATAGTCTTCCGTCGCATTTTAAAAAATTAAAATATTTAGTATATTAATTTAGTTTATTAAATAATGTGTTAATAATTTTTTATAATTAATAAATATGTTTTGATTTTTTATTTAAATTTTAAAAAAGAGTTATGATAAATAATGTCATCTGATAAATCAAAACAGTATACTATTACTTTTTTAAAAATTATATAAGAGGTTGTGGGAAATTTTTAAAAATAAATTAACAAGTTAATCCGTGAAAGATTTTTCAAAATAAGTGTTTAGAAATTAAGTTTCAAAAAAAAAACATTTGTAACGTCAAAAACCTCTAAATTTCTAAATTATCTAAGCGCAAGTCCAATAATACTAACGTAACAAATTTATACTTTTTTAATAACTATCAGTTCGTTTGAATAAGTATGAGGGAAAGGAAAAGAGAGGAGAGTATTAGTTATGAGAGAAAGGAAAGGAATGGAGAGGAGAGGGTAATCCCTCGTTTATGTTTGGATAACTAATGAAAGGAAAGGAGAGGTAATCCTTTCATCTTGTTTGAGAATAATAAATGAGAGAAAGGAAAAGAAAGAATTTTATATTATTTTACTATTATATAAAAACAATGTGTACTTTGGATGCTCTAGGATAGAGGTGTTATTTTTATTTTATCTTTTATGATTTTAAGGGTAATATTAGTATTATTAAAAATTCATTAAATCATTCTTTCATTTCCCTCCGTTTCCGTCCAGTTTTTGGAGAGATAACAAAATTGTTAAAATAGGAGTTAAGCTCTCCCTCTCTTTCCCTCTCTTTCCTTCCTAAATTTTAAAACAAAGATGATATAAACTCTCCTTCCTTATCCTTCCCTTCCCTTTCTTTCCAATTCCTTCCATCCAAACATAGTGTAAAATAGCCATGTTTTGTCTGCAAAATTCTCTATTTATTTCTATAGGTCTCTCTCTAAGTCATCTTCTTCATCTGGTTGTATGTGCAGTACGAAGAAGTAACTGAGTTTCTTGATCTGCAATGGAAATGAATTGAGCTTCTTTGGTCGAAAATCAAAGGTCGTTGACACCATTGATAGCCACCATGATCTACTGCATCAAACCATCGTCGGCGTTGCAGCAACCGCCATTGACAGTCACACGATGGGACGACTCATTAAATAACAAATTGATGCCAAACGCTAAGGTTTTAGTTAGGGGAATGACTGCTAAACATTGTGGTGACGAGGGTTCTGTATTAAGATGTTCCGACCATTTGGAATTGATCATGGTTTGAATAAAGTCGAAGTATTCCTACAACTTGTCGTAGTAACATTGGAAGACAGATATGGCAATGGAACGGTTGCAAAGTTCGATCACCAAATTGATGAACTGAGGTTGTTGTTGTTTGTTGTAATTGTATTTGTTGATTTACAAGAGAGAGTGTTAGTGGATTGATTGTGTTTCAGTCAGGGGAACGACTGTTAAACATTGTGGTGATGAGAGTTCTGTATTAAAATGTTCCAATCAATTGGAATTGATCGTGGTTCGGATGAAATCGAGGTGTTCTTACAACTCGTCATAGTAACATTGGAAGACGAAGAGGGTAATGGAAAGGTTACGAAGTTCGATCATTGAATTGATGAATTGAGGTTGTTGTTGTTTGTTGTAATTGTATTTGTTGATTTATAAGAGAATGTGTTGGTGGATTGATTGTGTTTGTGAGCTCTCTTGGTTCTTGTTTGATAGTGCCTATTTTGACGATTCTTATGGATTGCACTTTTAACAGACATGCAGTTAAGGAGTGACACAATTTGACTTTGTGGCCGTTGCAGGTTTTTCCTTGAGAGATTTAATAGTCAACTAGACCTGAACTCGATTTTTATACTTTTACCATTGAGGTGATTTGGTTGATTGTGATTTTGTTCGTTTTTATTTTTGAGAGAAGGAAGTGATTGACGTTTTTGTCCTAGTTCACTCAACAGAAAATCTCTCTGTTTTTCAAATAGAGAAATTTCTTTGTTTGCCTGATAAATAAATTTCTCTATTACTAGTTGTTAAAAAAGAAATTTTAGTTGTGTATTCCCCTTGTTTTTTCCTTATTTCCTCTTTTGATTTTGGGCATGTCCCTATATATAGTTTCTGCCTGCTTTTGTTAAGACAATTATACTTTTAAAAAAAGTTTTTTTATTTGTTTAACTAGAAGAGAAATTTTGTTGTTTTATCAAGAGAGAGATTTCGCTATTTTGTTCGTATTCCAAAATCGGGCTATTCATTCAATATCATAAATCAAACCCTAACAGTTCAGGTTTATAGTGGTTACTCGATTACATTTTGGGTCGGGGTATTACACTTGGTAATGTGAGAAGAAAATAAAAAGGAGGAGAACAATGATAGGAATTGAGTGAAATTACAAGGAGTTAGAAATCTGTCTTCAAGATTGGGATGTTCTAAAACTTGGCATTTAGGTTAATTCGAGTTTCATTTTTGGTTCAAACGAGTTCTACATGATGAAATGAAATGAACTAAAATAAAAGGTACTAAGGAAGGCTGTTAAACTGAGAGAACAGGAAAGATTTTCCTATTGCTAAAAAAATCGTGCCTGGACAGGAAGTTTGTGTTTTTGTTGTATTGATCCACGAGGGTTTGTTTGAAAACCTGGAAGGTCTAAACCTCTTCTATACTTGGCCTTGGCTGGTGAGAGATCTTCAGAGTGGAATCTCCTTCTGACTTGAGATAAGAGGCCATATTTGCCAAGGTGTTGGCCTTGGAGTTCTGACCTCTTTTGATTTTTTGGATAGTGAATTCATGGAAGGAGCGCTTCAATAGATTCACCAGCTCTGAATATCGGAGCATTCTGTCATCTTTGATGGAAAATTCTCCCAAAACTTGGCTTACCACCAGTTGGGAGTCAGAGAAAACTTCATGGTTTTGGTCTTCGCATTCCATAGCTAGCTTTATCCCAAGGATAAGGGCTTCATATTCAGCTTCATTGTTGGAAGCTCTAAATTCCTAAGCTTACTGCCTTTTCAACTACAAGCCCCTCAGGGGATCGTAATACCAAGCCGACACCAGAACCTTGGTTTGTGGATGATCCATTAGTGTGGAGTTGCCATGTAGCTGAACTCTTACTAAGCTGTGTCAAATATATAATTTTTATAAAAAATGAATTTATATATTGCAAATTATTTAATTTTGAAATTCATAAGAAAAAGAAGTAGTGGCATGATAGTTTTGGATCCTCTTGCACATCATCCATGCATTTTTATACTAGAACATGTGCAACTAGATGGACATTTTTGTAAACAAAATACTCGGAAACTTTTGGGGTTAAAATGTTTTAAGACATTGTTCTAATTAAGCACTTTATGGGAGACTTATTGTTGGACACTCCTAAATTAAATTAGATTATGATTTTTGGTAAGTAAATTAGATTGATTTCTATTATAGTGATATTATTCATAAGGGATTTTTTAAATATAATTTTCCACTCCTAGATACAAAGAAACGAGGTCTACTGTAATAAATGAATCTGAAATTTACTTGATTGTGTCAAAGGGCAGAGCTTGAAAATATTTTTGGGTGGGGTTAGAATTTTTTCGAGAAAAATTTTAAAAGAAATTTCTTTTCATGTAAAATTTTTGAGGGGCTTGATTTACATATAATCTTTTTTATACAAAATTTGGGGGGAGGGGGTGTAGCCCCAAGCTTGTACGTAGCTCCTCCTCGAATTGTGTCATAATTGGAAAATTCATTTAAAAAATCCATTATATGTAGCAATTTTTTTTTATTAAATTATTTTATTTTTGAGAGAACTCACTACTATGTTTTGTCTAATTTTATTTTAAATTTAAATATCATTAATGACCTATTCTTTTATAATTTGTCTTCTAATTTCAAAAACTTTATTGAATTTGAAAATATTTATTATGTACATTGCAATTTATGTGCTATTTTTATTCATAAAATGCTTATTTTTTGACTTCAAAAGTGGTAATAAAATTTTATTGTTACCACTCTTCAAAAAAAAATTTGATTTTACAAATAATTACTCTATGAGTAATTATACCATGAAGGCAACCTCATGATTCTTAAGATAAGTTAATCCTTCTGATTAGTGACACATATTTGGCAAGGAAAAAGGGGAAAAATGAATTTCCACATATTTTTTCTTATGCAAATAAAATAAAGATTAATTTTTTCTTTTCTTTTCTAAATTCATGAGCTCAAAAAAAATTATCTTAAGATCATAGAATCAAATTCAAATTCAAATTCTCAGTCAAATTCAATCAAAATGACATAAAAAGAGATATGCATCTAAGTTAAATTTGGTATGCATCTCAAAACTTTCAAATGCATCAATTTGTCATAGTCTAAAAAGCCTCTTCTTGACGTAAATGCCAAAGCTTATTTGACGGTGATGATCATATAATAAATCAGGTTGGGATTTGTATATCTTTGGTTGGTCAAGTCAATGTAAAGCCTTCTGAGGTCGGTGGTGTCTGGTGAAGCTCAAACTCTTGAATCTGAATTTTGAACGTCAGCCACATTTGGACCTGGACACCGTCAAGCCATTGGTCCCGGGTTTACTGCATCTATGACTAACGTGTGCTTTACACGTCCTTCTGTAACTTATCTAGAAGAAAAAAATTAAAAAAATATATTTAAAATAATTTTTCAATTCAAAAAATTTATGGTATATTTTTTTATTTAAAAATAAATTTTTAATATAAAAATGTCAAATTGTTAACTTTCATCTTTAACACTGTTAAAAAATATTATTAATTCGATCAAAATAACCTTCAAGATACATTTAAAAAATATTAAATAATAAATACAACAAATTCTTTAATTTAAAAAAAATAAAATTTTACTTTATAAAATGTTATGATTTTTTTTGGATTGAAAGTTTTATTTTATATATTTTTTAGTATTTTTTTTCTAAAATCTATCTTGAAGGCTATTTAGTATAATTAATAATATTTTTTAATAATGTTAAAATGTAAGTTAATAATTAGACTTTTTTGTATTAAAAGTTTCTTTTTTAGACATTTTCACATAGAAAAAATGTATCATGAATTTTTTGGATTGAAAAAAATTATTTTATAAACTTTTTAGTATTTTTCTCAAAAAATTATTTAATAGTCCCGATACAATGGTCTCAACGGTTTGATGATTAATTACATATATATTTATAGTACATTATTAATAATGTAACTATCCATTTGACCTTTGGTACCATGGTTACGAGGGATCTGCAAATAATTACTCTATTTGTTAAAGCAACTGCAACAATACTAGTTATTTCAACTAAAAATATTCTATTTTTATTTTAACTATTGAAATTTTTAAGACTAATTCCCGGACCACTCTTTATTTTGGTAAGATATATTTTTTAATTCAAAATATTCTAACAATCGAATGCTATTTCAACAAGTATTTTTAACAGTCGAGTTCTATCGATTATTTTTCAATGATATATATATATATATATATATATTAAATAAAACAAATAAAAATAAGTTAAGATTAATCATAAAGTAACTAAATCGTGATATCATCATAAAGTTAATATAATTAATTAATTAATTAATATTTTGTTATGTTTTTTATTAGATTAATATAATAATCTAAGAGACTATTTTAGACCGTTAATATATATATATATATATATTAAGTATTAATATAATTAAAAATATTCATTCATTTTGATTAATCATTAATAATTAGTAGGATAGCTCATTATTATTTTAGCTAGTTTTATGATTAGCCTACTGGAGAGATTTTTTGGGAGGAAGATTAGCTATTTTTACTAACAGAGACAAACTGTGGGAGATGTTCTAAAATTGATGTATTGAGCACTAATTGATCAGGTATAATGCATCAAAACTAATAAATAATTTTTTTTCCGTGTGAGTCCACAACCAAATCGTGGACTCTTGACTTGGAATAGTTACAGATTATTTTTTCTGTTTGGCCACTTTAAGCCCTTGCTCATCAAATTAAAACACACACACACACACACACACACACGTATATAGACACACACATGCACAAATATGTATCAATAATAACTACCAAATATATATATATATATATATATAGTATCAATAATAAGATTTATACTTACCTTAAAAAGGAAAAGAAGAAGAAAAGGCATAGTTTAGACTAGTGGTGTACGTCAATCGGGTCGGGTGAGGGTGGGTTATAAAATAATCAGAATTGATTTGACTTTAAATGGTTCTAAAAAATAAGAATCGAAACTAAAGTGCAATAATAATAAAATTGAAAGGACCAAACCCAAAAATATTCGGTTCGGGTCAGATTAGTTCCAATTCTACCTGAAATACTAAATCTACTATTTGTTTCTTCTCTAAAAATTCGATTCTAGATCCAATTATATGTATGTATATATGTTATATACATATTATATATAACAGGTTATATATTATATATATAGCAGGTTATATATATATATAAATATATGTATGTTTATATATAATAGGTTTTATATATATATATATATATATGTGTGTGTATGTATATAACAAGTTATATATATTATATAAGATTATATGAATTTATATATACAACAGGTTACACACACACACATATATATATATGTACATATGTATGTTTGTTTGTATATATGTTATATGCATATTTTATATATAATAGATTATATATATATATATATATGTACATATGTATATTTGTTTGTATATACGTTATATACATATTTTAAATATAACAGATTATATATATATATATATATAAATAATGAAATTGATTGGGTGTGCAATACATGAAGTTTATTTGATATATATATATATATATATATCAATAAACGGAGTTTTGCTGTGGAAATATTAGTGGACCAATGCATTTGTACTTATTGAAAATGACTTTAAATTTATATATATATATATATATGCACACATATATTATGTATTTTATTATAAAATATAAAGACAATTACACCTACCTTCCTTGAGGTTTTTGATAATTACAAAAACATCTCCTATAATTTTTGAAATAATATTGTCCTCCTTCTGGTTTCAATGTCTATAACAGATCCCTGCCGTTAATTGACCTATCAGAGTTTGATGATGTAAACAATTTTTTTGTCTAAATACCAATTTTATCCCTTACATGTCATGGTTAAATGACAAAACTACCCTCACTTTTAATAATTTTTTTAATTAATAATCTCTCTCAATTTCTCTGCCCTAATCTTTTTCTTCCTCTCTCATCTCTCTCTCAATTTCTCTGGCGTAACCATGCTCCATTACTGGAGGATGGAACTCCGGCGAATCTCTCTAAGCAACAGAAGCTCCGGCGATACAATGTGCAAACCCAAAAAAGATGGTGGCGCAGGTTCTTCTCTCCCTGAGCAGTATTGTGGCCAACAAAACACCCATCACAGAGCTTCCATCTCCTTCAGTCCACAACATGGAGCTCCCCCTTGCTGCACCGCTACACAAACACACACACACACACATATATATATATATACACATATCTTTGCTGCTACTGCACTTTCTGCAAATTCCCTCAATTTTTCCCAATTTTCTGCTGCGCAACCCATCAAAATCTGAGTCCAAATCATACATAAGCAATTCAAACCAATCATAAAAATATATTGTATTTTGCTTCTCCAACATGCTTTAACTCAAATCCCATTCTGTAAAATAAATATAGATTGACATGAACAAGTTCTATTCTCTCTCTTTTATTTTATTTGGGAAGGGGATGAGGTGCAAAAGAAGATCGAAGAGGTATCTAATCATGTAACCATCAAGCATTAGTGTAAGTGGTATCTCTACTGTAAAGAAGAGATTGAGTTCAAGGTCCAATTAGAACAAATGGGTGTGTGTCTTATCTATCCGGAAAAAAAAAAAAAAGAATAGGCAAAGCATGTTAATTGTCTCTGGTAAATCACAGCTAGGTAGTAATGGTCACTCAATGATCGTAGCAAATTGAAGGCTCTGTTTGGCCCTGCTCTGTGGGAAGTGCATTTTACATTATGAATTTATCACTCTGAGCATTTGTGAGATGAAATTTTCACACAATGGAAAAAGCTCCACAAGAAAGCGAGGCAAAATCAAAACTAATCTGAAGGTCTTTGGGATTTGGCAGAAGGCGAATAGTTTAAGTCTTTGGATGCTCTTACTTAGCCACCGAGAAAAAACAAATGAAAGAGGTTTGATAGATCAACTAGCAACAGGGTATCGGTATGTACAGATTCCCCTTCACCAACATGCTGCTGCAATTTGCTTCAAAAATCTCTATAACCAAAGCTTCTTGTCCAAGAAGTCTAGAGCAATCGCATCGGCGACCTTGAACCGTTTTTTGGAAGGATCGAGACTTGAGTCTTTGTCGATTTTGAGCCGCAATATACCATCTTGATGCACAGACACAGAAAGAATCAATGGCTTCCCCCGGTGTTGTTCTGGGTAGAGAAAATAAGAGAGAGAGAGAGAGAGAGAGAGAGAGAGAGAGAGAGAGAGAGAGAGGGAAGTCAGATGGAGAGAGAAAAAATAATGAAGAAAAAATAAAAAATATTATTAAAATATAAGGGTAATTTAGTAAATGAACCAATTTCGTTAATGCCGTTTGGAGACAATTTCTGACAAGGGGAACAATGTTACTTTTGAAATTATAGAGAAAGTTTTTGTAATTGTTATAAAACTCAAGAGAAGTAAGTGTAATTACCCATAAAATATAAAATATAAAATAATGATAATTGATTGTATGTTGATAACGAGGTAAGGACATTGATAGTGAGTCTGCACACAACAACTAGATCATGAAATATTATATATATCTTGTCACGCCCCGAATTCCAGTGAACCCGAGGCGCGAGTAACGAGACAAAAGAAAATAAAAATAATAAGGAAATAAAGACGATTAAATATAATTACATACATTCCGTGCACTATTCTGATACATATATAAGGTCTGGTCCATTTGTTCACAACATACAAAATAAGATACAATCTCGGGCTTATGCCTTTATACAATATCAAAAGCGCCCCTTGGGCCTAACATAGTTCCTAATCGGCTCATCTCCCCGTCTCGTACAGCTGGGACATCATCTGAAATGTTGCCCCACTAAAGGGGTCAGCTCAACATGCTGGTACAATGTAATGCTAATGCAAGAAACAAAATTAAGGGCGTGGCATGTGCAAGTGTACAGTTATGTCTACATGGCATTCAACATCATGCATACAATATACTAGTAATAATCTGCATGTCATCTATATTATCCATGCAATGTAGTAACAATGCCCATGAATCACCCACACCACTCTATGCCACAATCATGTCAAATCTATGCCATGTCCATGTCAACTCATGTAATGTAATATAATGCAATATGATGTCATGTCCCTTCACGGATCGCTCCCGTTGGTTAGGGTACCAAATGTAATATCATGTCCCTTCACGGATCACTCCCCTTGGTTAGGGTACCAAATGCAATATCATGTCCCTTCGCGGATCGCTCCCGCCGGTTAGGGTACCAAATGCAATATCATGTCCCTTCGCGGATCGCTCCCGCCGGTTAGGGTACCAAATGCAATATCATGTCATGTCCAAGGAATCATACTATGTCAACATGCTTTGGTTCCATCATATCATAATGTAATCTCAATGATGCATCTCATTCATATACAAAGCATGCTTTCAAGTACATATTTCATAATGTCAACGGTTCTCAAAGCATATAATTCACACACTACTCTAACACATGCGATATACACACAATCATCATCCACATCATCACCCAACTTTAGCAAAATAGCATGAAGCACATAAGCACGTGAACAATCAAACAAACTTGTGAACAGTCAAGGCAGCAAAATAAGTATTCCTAATCTCAATTCTATTTCTTACTTAGCACAATATATCGTACCTGATGGTCGATCTCAACTCAGGAAGACATACTCGTAGTGTAACAGAACTACAGTGAAAATACAAAAGGTCAGACCACCTTCTCTTTGCCTTTCCGTGTTCCTAAAATCATGGAATACAATTCAGTTCAATTGTTACTTTAATTATGCTATTCATCAAATTTTATGTCTTTATTTTATAAGTCTCGATTTTGTCAAATTAAACTCTACTGTTGAGTCTGGGACGTCGAAGAAAGGAGGTTTAGTCTTTCGTAGAATTCAATTTGGACATTCGAGCTAAAAAGGCAAAATAGTCATTTTGCACTTGCACGGTTTCTCATTTTCTGAGGCCTCTCTTCGTAAATTGGACTCCACAGTTGAGTTCGGAACGTTCGAGGTAATAAAAATCCACTATCTTTTTATTTTAATCAAGGTTCGTTTGACTGTGTTTTGACTCAGGAGCATTTTGGTAATTTTCAAGGGTTCTACAGGTCTTTTATTTTTCGGGACCTCATCTCGCATCACGGACCTCACCGTTGGTCTTAGGAGGTCCAAGATAGTAAGAAAACATATATGACTTGTCGTATTTGGGCTTTGAAACAATTCAGAGTATTTAATTTTAATTAAATAAATTTAATTTATAAAATAGAATAAAGTATAACATATATATTTATTCAGTGCACACATGATCACAGGACTGTCCTGTCCAAACGGTCACGCGCTCTGCCCCTCACGCGCCTGGTCTCTATTTCGATTCCCAGGGACGCCACTGTGCGTCCCTTTTGTTTTTTGTTTTTTTTTTTTTTCATCGTTGGGCCAAACAGGCCCAATTTTCCCTTTTAATTTAAAACGGACCCCCTCCCCTTTTTAACTTAAAACTGGCCCAACGGTTTAAAATAAAAACAGGCCCAATCCCTTTTAAACAAACCAAACCCAACCAAAACAGGCCCAAGTGAGACCCAGGTCGCCCCCCTCCCTGCGCCCGACTTTCCGGCCATGTCCGATTGTCTTCCCCGGCCGAATTCTGGCCATCTCGCCGGAAACTCCATTGTTTTCCCATATTTTTAACCTCCAAAAATTCCTGTTTTTATACCAGATTGATCCTCAAGCATCGAGGAATCTACTAGGGCTGTTTTGAACCTCACCAACGCTCAGTTTCGGGTCTGCAACACCCAGATTCCGGCGACGCATGCCAGATTCCGGCGTGCTTGATTTTTCAGTGATCTCATCACTGTTTTGCTTCTAGCTTCATCCTACAATTCTTCTTAACTTCATATGATGGTATATAAGTCATTTAAACATGATTCTACGTATGAAATATCAATGAACCCGAAAATTATCCTAAGACCTGCAACTGGGTCTTGTTATCTCATTTCTCAACCATTTGACTCGATTTTTGTTCCTGAATCCTCTACGTTTCATGCTGTTTTTGGTCCTATGTTCAAAATAAATTAAATCAAGCTAAAAGTTTTTGAAACAGAAAAGTGACTTACCTTCAAATGTCGGATTATTTAGGTGTTGAGCTTCCCCTCCTCCCGTCTCCACTCCAGATCTGCTTCCCCTCTCTTTCTCTATAATTTTTCCTCTCTTCAACCCAACCAACACACACTCATATACACTGTCCTATCGCTCTCTCTCTATATCTCTTTCTCTCTCTATATCTCTCTCTACCCATCCATACTCTGAAATCTCTCTACACACTCAACCCCTACTGCCAGCCCATTATTTCCTTTCTTTTTCTGACTCCCCACTCCCCCATTCAGTTTTTCATTTAATAAGCCCTTGACCTCTTGCATTATATATACATATAATATAAAACACACACCAAACACACACACACTACAGCATACACTGCCGCATACATACACTCTCACGGCTGTACACCAGCTGCCATATATATTTATATATTTAAATGTACAACCCATACTTATATATTTATACAAATGATCCCCTACACATACATACATACCATTCACCACTAAGAGAAAAATTACTAACAATAATAATGACAGAAATAATAATAGAAAAGAAAATAATAAATAAATAGACGAAAAAAATAAATAAATAAAAAAAATTTCTTCCAAAAATTTCAATCTTTACATATCTTGATTATATATATGTATATATAATATATTAATATTGTAAATGTATTATATATATATATATATAAATGTAGTACTTGTAAATCACAGTATATATATATATATATATATGATTTTCTTAATTTTTTTTAAAATATTTTTTATTTGAATTTTGATTCTTAAATTGAGTTGGTTTATGTGAAATTCTAAATCGGAACCAACTCGAATATTGCAATTCTAGAACCGACCTAACTCAAACTATCTTCAGAATTGACTCAATCCAACTCATTCGATTCGAGTAAGATTTGCATTGATTTGAATTTACGATTTTCAAATTTTTTTTTTTGCGCACCCATAACCCCCAATTTAATCTACACTTTAAGAATATATACAGAAACATAGCCTTTGTGCATCTAGAATCCTTATGGTCATTTTATTTATATATATATATATATATATATTTATGTACCACACATACGACCCCTCTAGTACTAACATATTATTGAGTGAAAGAATTTGGAATTTTTTTAATATTTGAATCCTTTGCATCTAAATTTCGATGAACTTTTAATTTAGGGGTAGTTTGTTCGGAAGTGTTAAAAGAATAAATGTTTGAAAGTGTAAGATTTATAATTTAATATTTTATAGATGTTTTGGGAAATCATCTTCCTCGTAAGTATAAATTTGTGTAAAATAATTGTAATAAGAGATTAATAACATTTATCCGTCCGAAACGGAAGTCACGTACAAAATTCCTCATCATTACGAAAAAAACAAAATATTGAACATTGTTCCTCTTAAAATAAAGTAGTACAATAATTTTAAAAAAAAATTAAAAAAAAATACTAAAAAATTCTTAAAATAAAATTTTTATTTTAAAAAGTCAATGATACATTTTTTATATTTTAAAATTTTTTAAAAAAGTTTTTTAATACAAAATGGTCTAATTATTAACTTTTATTTTAACACCGTTTAAAAATATTACAAATTAGACTAAATTAATCTTTTAAATACATTTTAGGAAAAAATGCTAAAAAGATATATAGAATAACTTCTCCAATTAAAAACAATCATAACATTTTATAAAGTGAAAATTTTTTTTTTAGGCTTATAAATACATGATAAAATATTATTTTTTTTTTATTGAATAATTTATTTTATTAATTATTTCATATTTTTTAAGATGTATATTAAAGATTATTTTAATCTAATCAGTATTATTTTTTAACGGTATTAAAATAAAAGTTAATAATGAAATTTTTTTTGTTAAATTTTTTTTTATATTTTAGATTAAAAATATATATTATGAATTTTTTGAATTAAAAATTTAATTTTAAGTATTTTTTTTTAAATTAAACACTTCAAAACAGTACAAGATAACACCTGCACTGTGCGCAGCCCAAGGATAGTGATCCCTGGCATAGAAAGCATCCTGTGCGCAGTGTACGGCTGTGCCCACCAGCCCATTGATGAGACAAAAGCTACATACTAGAGGATGGTTAGGCATGAAAGGTGGCGTTTTTAAAATAAAGTATTTTGAAATTCAAATTGGATTATTTTAGTATTTAAATATCTATTTGAACGTTTTTAACACGTTTGTTTAGTATTTTGAAGTCTAAATAGTGATTTTAAAAGTGTCAATAATTTTTTTTTTAATTATCATTTCAGAAACACATATTTTTTTTTATTAATACAACATGTTCAACTCTTTTCCAAATTCATCTAAATATTATAATATTATTTAACTCTATTTCAAATACATTCATCTAAATACTCACAATTTAATTCAAATAATATTTTTTCATTACTCGTGTAAATGAGCATCAATTTAAATTATTGAAAGAGTAAAGTTAGGGTTTCGTCCTTTTTTGTCCCACCTCTTTTACATAGGTAAGACTAGAGCTGTCAATGGAACAGATCGCGACCCGATTCGATCCGCTAAGTCCTGATATGATTTTAAAAATAGTGATTCATGACCCGATCCGATCAGAATCTGATAATCTCAAATATAAACAAACTAGATATGATATAGGCTGATCTAATTTGTTTATAATCCGATCTGATCCGTTTATATATATATATATATTAAAATTAATATTATATATATATTTATATATATATATAATTAATAGTTTGAATATTGTAGACTTTTTTATTTCAGTCTTATGTAAGATTTGTTATGTTTTAATATTATAGACATGATAGTTTTTTATTATATTTTAATTTTTAAATAACTATTTATTATAATTTTATGATTGATTTATTATTTAATTATAGTTAGTTAGTGCAACTTTAATTTTTAATAATTATTTAAATAACAAATTTTAGTTTAATACAGATTTATAGTCATGTAAATTATTATAATTTTAAACGGATCGAACCGGATTAACGGATCAAAGATTCGGTTATTAATAGATTCGGATACGGATTAACATTTGAATGATCCGTCGGATAAACGGATCGGATCATATCAGATCAGATTTTATATTAAACGGATTAGATTAGGATCACCTCTGATCCAGTTCGAATAAATACACATCTGTCCTTCTTATGTTCTTATTCCAATAAAGACCTTTAGAGATTCTGAATCTTTTTGTCCAGATTACATAACGTTTTATACTGCGCGAATGTGCCTATATTACATGTTAATTGGTCATGTTATAATTATATTATTCACACAGGCAAAATTTAAAAGTTATTGTTTGGATAATGGTAAAATCTCACTCTCTTAAGTGAAGGGAACCAAGCTCATTGTGACTTGTGAGAGTCGAAACCACTCGTGTCACAAGAAATTGAACTTATACCAATTAGGTGAAGAATATCTGCTTTCGCCGATTCAGTAAAACCTCAATTCTAAGACCATAGTTTATAGTAGCTTTTATAGAAGCAATGATTTATTACATTCTTGGTTTGACTTTAGGAGTTCTTTCAAAAAATCAATTTTTTAAGAAATAATGTATTTAATATTTTCATATGAATAAAAAATATAATTTTACAAATGTAATCTTCTTTGATAACTATTTAACGTTAGTTATTAGTTACTAAACACATCAAATTGATTAAATGTTTAGAATTTTTATTTTAAGACTCAGAAAAAACTAATAAAAAACTTTAAAATTTTTATTTTTATACTCAATTCACAAGCCTAAACTATATGTCAATGTTATCCTTTTATGTTATGTGTGCTTAATTTTATACATCAATATAAATTTCATCTAAAACTATAGATACCATAGTCCTCTCTCTCTCTCTCACACACGAACTCATATCGAAGTGGATAGTTGCACAATTACATTACATGCTCATCCTTCAAGATTCAAGTAGTCAAAACAGATAGTCACTTAATGATATTATTTGTACATTTTTGAAAGAAAGTGTACGGTTTTAGTTTCTTTGGAGAAAAAAGGAAAGGAGGTTAGTAGAGATTTAAAACCATTGACTTTTGTGATTAGTTAATCTTTTAAAAAATTTCAAAGTTTAAGTCCCCACATGAACAATGAAGTGGAGTTTTAGTAGGAATTTAATATTATTGGCTGATAGACTTTCTAAAAAAAAAAAACAAAATCACCATTAATATAGTGGATCTTTCTATTATTAATATTCAATGAGTTAATAATTTTTAATAATTAATAAATTTTTAAGAAACATGGTTCTATAATTAATAATTAATAATTCTATTACTTAATAATTAATGTTTTTTTAAAAAAATTCTTATAATATTAATTATTAGAAAGATTAAACAATTATATATTTACTTACATATATCCCATTTATAACATGTATTGATAATTATAAACCAAGGGAGGAAACCAAGGGAACCATAGAAAAATAAAGAGTTTTTCTTCTTCATGTAGAGAAAATGGAGGGGAAAAAATAATTTTGAACATTTGTGAAGTCATTGTGCTTGAGAAATTTTTAACTGAAGCAAGTCTATTAACTTGGTAAATTAACCGTGTCAATTATTTTATATCATACAGATTAAAATAATTCTTTTTATCTTCTTAAATATAAACATGTATACATGGCATCATGCGATTAGCCTAGTTAATATACGTGATTCATTCAAAAACTTCTCTCCGATAGATCCTAACTCCAGTGAGAATTTTTCGAGCCTTAGAGCAACTCCAAGGGGAGTGCCATCCGAAGTGCCAACCCAGTAATTACCGAAATGACACCCCAGATTCAAAAATTTTCACTCCAACGGGAGTGGCATCCGGGATTGCAAAATGCAATTCATGTTCTTGGGATGGCATGTTTACAAACGCAGGAGAGAGAAAAAGGAGAGGTGCCATCCGAACGGTTGAGCCATTTCCATTTCTACTGTTCAATGGCTACCATTCCAACGGCTATATTTCAAAAAAAAAATCCTATACAGAAATTCTCAGATAGAGATTTCAGAGATTTTGTGAAAAATAAAATTTACAAAAGCTCCGATGGCAGATCTGGAGGAGTTTCGCCGTGCTGCCAGCGATGGAGGAGAGAGCTTGCGGCGGCGGCGCAGAGAGAGGGGAAGGGGAAGGGGAAGGGGAAAGAGGTGCAGGAAAAAACACAAGAAAGGGAGAAAGGCGCAGGGGAAGGGCAACGGGAGGGAGCCGGGGGAGAAGGGGAAGGGGACGGCGAAAGAAATGAGGGAATGGGGAAAGAAATGTTTCTATATATATATATATATAATTGGTGAAAAGTACTAAAATAATTTTTTTTATTTTACTTAAAATTGAAACTGATTTTTTAAATTAAATTAATTTTTATAATTTAAATTGAATTTTTAAATTTTAGTTTATTTATTTATTTATTATTTATTTTGTTAATTTAGGGTGATTTTATTTATTTAGCTAATTTTTATAATTAAATAATTTTTTTTCTATTTTAGTTAATTGTTATTTAGAATTTAAATTAATTTTTTTATTAAATTAATTTTTGTAATTTAATTTGATTTTATTTTTAATTATTTTTTTAATTAAGGGTGATTTTATTTATTTTTTAAAATTTGAATTTGAAATTTTGACTCTAAAAATATATCCGTTAAATTGTACTGTTACGAAAACTATACCCATTAAAATATAATTATTAAGTTTAAATATATTTTTTAATAAAAAATATTAAAATGGCACCCCTATTTTGGTACTTGCCATTGAAATAGATTTATAATTTAGGGATACTATAACACTGTTTAAAGTTATAAATAAATAATTTAACACCCCAAAATTGTAACTACCTTTGGAGTTGCTCTTAGTGAGGCATATTTTCCTCTTTTCTTTCTCGTCACTAACCAACTGTAGGAAATAGAGGAATGTTTATTTGGCATCATTTTCATTTATTTTATTTTCATTTATAGTTTTATTTTATTTTAAATTATGACAAACAAACTGATGGAAATATTGAAAATTTTCATTTTTCATTTTGTAGTAGATTTGAGATATTCAAAAACTAAAATAATATCCTAAAAAAATCATTTTTTAGGATTTTTTCTGCTTAAATTATAATTACTAAAAATGTAATTATTAGAAATAGAAGCGTATCGAGTTTGAGTCTTTTTTTAATCGATTGTTTATATCTAGAGTTTAAAAGGTGTGTCTGACTATTACAGAGATGAATACTTAGTTTAGTGCGCGTAAACTGACTCAGGATATCCTCTGACTGATGATTCAAAAATAAATAATACTTTACAAAATACAAATGTATATGTATTTATATTGTAGATAAATATTAGTAAAATATTTGGATTAAACGATTTATTGTAAACCAAATTAGATAAATTATATTGACTTCTCCTATTATTTTTGAAATTATATTGATCTCTCATATTTTACCTAATTATATAAAGATATATCTTTTCAATCAATTTTTTTTTTTCAAAATGATAAAATTATTTCTTTTATTTATTTATTTTTTACATTTTTTCATTTTGATCAATTTTTCTAACTTTTTTAAAAAAGATTTTTTATAATTTTATTTAAAAATAAATTTAAGATAAATAAATTTTTTTATTTTATATAAAATTAAATTTAAGATTTTTATCAATATTTATTTGAAAAAAATTGGTCAAAACTTAAATATTAGAAGAAAAAAAAAACATAAAATAAGTAGTTTTATTATTTTGAAAAAAAAAATTAACTGAAATATGTATCTATATATTATTAGGCAAACTAAAAAATATCAGTATAATTTTATAAATAAATAAAGAGTAATGTTAGTCTTATCTTCAAATTTTATCAAAAGTATTTACCTTCATGAGTTAGCAATATTGTATTAGTTGAATATCACATTATAATATGACATGATATGATATCTAGCAATACAACAATGCCAACTCTTGATAAAATTTTTAAGTTAGCTTAACATTACGTATAAATATATATACGTACGTATATATAAGTATACTATTACATATAACGGTCCGTACAAATAATGTTGTCCTCCTGTTCATTGGCAAAGAAAAGTACGGAAAAAACCAAATTTGGAGAGGCGCCCAAACTACTGCCCTAATGTAGATTAAAATTTATATGCGCACTGGAAAATGCTTCGAAATGACTTTGATTTCTCTTTGGCAATTACTAGGTTAGGGTTTGTGATTCAATACTAAATTAGGTTTTTATCGACTGAGTTGGCTCTTCATGGATCGTCTTCGGCCAAGAGAGAGACAGGTCTTATCTGGCTTTACAGAAGCCGAGGTTATATTTAAAGCCTTGTTTACACTGTTTCTTTTTTTGGGTTCCGAATCATGAATAAGAAATCAAAGATTAGCTGCAAATATCAGCATCAGTTCTTTTGATTTTGTGGAAAAAAAATGTATGAGAACGTTTGATGTATATGTGAAATGTGATGGATTACTCGTTTTAAGTTATGTATTTTGCAAAAATTAAGTGTGTTGTTTTTGGAATGCCCTGTGTAGCCTCTGATTTGCGGGAATGTGGGGCTTGATGAATAATTTGCGTCATGTACAAGTTTGAAATTTGTTCTTCTTAAACCCAGCCGAGTACTAATGTGTCTGTGAAAAAAATTATGTGGGATGTTGGATTTATTTTAGGTGTGTTGTACCTATAATGTTTGACTTCACATTGTATTGTGTATAAGTTTGTCTGGTTGAGATCACATTGCTTTTGATTGTGGCCTCTGTTTGGTAATCATTCTAATCTTCTAGAAATTTGGAATAGCTTAGCATTCGTGGATATGTGTAAACATTAGATTTATATGTGCTATAACGATGCATTCTTTGATTTATTTTGTAATGCAAATCATTTTTTTTTTTTTTTGGGGGGGGGGGGGGTTATCATTGTAAAGTCCTGAAAGGTACCCACTGATTAGCAAGGAATGGGGGCATTGATTAATTAGCTATATTGTGTAAGATTTGAAAGATCAGCTGTAAATCACAGCTTTGTATTCCAGTCCTGTTAAATTTTGAAAGATTAGCTCCTAATTCTAAACTTAGTATTTGTAGCTCTGTGAAAATGTTTGAGAATGTTAGGTTGTTGTCTTATACTAATGCATTTCTTTGGTTTATGTGCTAACATGCAAAAGCTTTAATGCTGTAAACTGTAGGCTCTGATTAGCAGGGAATTTGGGTACCGTTTCGTTATGCTATCCATGTATAGATTGGAAAGGTTTTAACTGTTAATTTCAGCTTACTTCTCTTTATCTGGGGAAAAATGTACAGGAATGTTATGATGCATTCTTTGGTATATGACATAATGAACAAAAATTTGTTGGTTCTGATTGTAACTACCTTATCATCACTTTCGAGTGGTGATTAGTATTGAAATGTGGTTTAGTAATAAAATAAAAAATTGTTGGAAGTTTGAACAATAAGCAGAAAGTTTTGCTTAATTTTCTCTAAAATGGTTAAAAGTTTATTTGAATTTTTCATTTACACATTTTTATCTGATTTGTTAGATGTGCCAAAAACTTTTTGGTTTGTAATTGCAATGCCATTAATTATAGATTTTGATATCAAGGGACATTTATTTCACCCTTTATC
The DNA here is from genome assembly GCA_008638375.1 of Nyssa sinensis. Taxonomy (NCBI): domain Eukaryota; kingdom Viridiplantae; phylum Streptophyta; class Magnoliopsida; order Cornales; family Nyssaceae; genus Nyssa; species Nyssa sinensis. The sequence continues at coordinate 3,706,461 of CM018046.1, forward strand.
TTTTTCCTTATTAAATGATTGATTGTTATGCTATCCTATGAGCTTGTTTTTTCAATTTGATGTCGTTCAGGTTTTGAGTGGGATGATAGATATGGTCTTTGATCTTAGAAATTAGAACTACGAGTTTCATATTAATTTATGTATGAGTTTAATGTTGATTTCCAATTTTGTAAGTTCTCTTATATGGGAGTTTATCTACTCTCCAGTAGGGAAATGGCATGAACATGGTGGCATATGAGCTTTCCAGTTGATGTCATTTTTGAAAAGTAATGTTAGTTCTATTATTTCAGCTATTAGCAAAAACTGTACGAGTCCTAGCGGTTCTTTCTAAGATGCATGATACAATGTTTTTTGCTCTCTGTAACCCAAACAGATTGAAAAAATGGAGAAAATACACACGGAATCAGGAGAACAATCTCTAAGATCGGGAGTTATGTAGAAAACTGGCACGCGCGTTCAAGTGAGGGGACATTTCATGCATCTAAATATTTTCATGTGTTAATCAAACCAATTGTTTAGAACTTGAATACATTTATAATGATTTTTTGTGGAAATAATGTGTGCTTGTTGAGTCCTCTTGTTTTGGCATGTTGTATCTTTGCAGCTGCTCTAAAGGTCGTGCTGGGAGACCTCCTGTGAAGTGGACTGAGGTTCTCACTCTCTATTCTTGTTCCTGCACTTTTGGACTTGATTATGTTGTTTGTACTTAACTGTTCATAACACTTATTTTATATTTTTTTTAGATAGAAAGTTGGTTCCAGAATAGGCAGCAAGACTGCCCATCCAAAGATGCTTCTTCACCTAATCCTCCAGAGAAATTGTCTGTTTTCCCAGAAGCTTGCCTCCCTAATAAAAGACATGAAAGCTCTCGAATGTCGAAAGGTGCTTTGGTTGCTGGTATGATTTTCAGTAATGCAAGATAATAGACAAAATGATTGCAAATAATTGTTATTTAATAGATTTTTAAATGAATTAAAGATGCGCATTCATCGGCCCATTAGAAAATGATCTTTCATTTTTGCTGCAAAAGTGTATTTGATTGTATTTAAACAATGATATTCGTGTTATCACCTTGCTCAACTTCTTTTTGTTTTATCCTTAATGGCATGTTAGCTAATGGTTCTCATAACTATTTGGATCTTTGAAAGACCTAGTCCAGTGTACAATGGTGTCCAATAATAATAATAATAATTGGATCTTTGCCTATCTAAAAAAAATAAAATATATTATTGGATCTTTTATTTGTTGTCCTTAATTTGTATTTATGATTTATTGCATTTTTTTAATCTTTTTTTTGCATGGGGGTGTAAATAAAATAATAGATGCGATTTTGTTTTTCATGTCGTGTCTGCTTTGTTATTTATTTATTCATTCACTTATAAATGACTTAGAAAGCTCTTGGACACAATGGTGTTTTAGTCGATGTATGAGTATTGGCATGGTCATGGTATTTGTGGAATACGGTACAACTTGTTATTCATAGTATAATTGGGTATTAAATGACGATTTTAGAACTATCATTCTAAAAATTTGAAAAATCATGGAAGAATCCGAGGCTGCTTGGCAGAGCCAAGAACCAAATCAAGTAGCTATAAGTCTAGTCCGGTATACTTGGGAAATAATGAGATTTATTCACCAAAAATAAGAACTAAATGAAACCCAATTTAGGAATCTAAACAGTGTGGATTTGACCTAGAGTAGGGGTGAATAGGTCAACTTGCCCCCTCAACTCCTGGTAATCATCTTTGTTTTTAACAATCTTTCTAGCTCTTGTTGGTGTAGACAACTTGTTTTCCTGGGCTTTTGTACTCTTCAGGCTTGTCTTTGCTTGTCTCTTCAGTACCGTTCAGTTGTTTTTGATTTACAGACATTTTATGGTTACGTTATTAAATTATAATTCTAGATTTTCTGGAGAATGAATTTATTATGTGTAGGTTTTGACAAATGTTATTTCAAAAGCAGGAGAAAAGGTCCCAGATCTATCAGAGTTGGAATTTGAGGCTAGGTCATCAAAAGATGGGGCATGGTAAGCCTACATGTGGCAAGCAAGAAATATGTTTGCCATTTCTTAGTTGATACAAATACTAGCTGGCTGGTTGCTATTTTTTTATGACCTCAATGGGTGTAATCCATGTATATCTTTTTTATTGTTGTGCTGTCATGTGGTTTGCATATTATAATGCTAGAGTTACTGTAATCTCATGAAAGTGGCGATCAACTTAAATACAACGGTGCATTTGAGGATGTTAGGCTTTATGCCAATACGTGTTGCTTCAAGAAAGCTTTGTTCTTCCTTTAGCAGGATCAATGCCAAATGTTGATTTTTGACTCCCTCTCCTCCCACATTTGAGTATGGTATTTGATTATTTGTTCCTTGGATTGCTTCTTTTTCATGTTGTTTGAGTAAAATATATTAATGGCATGGAATCAAATATCTAGCAATTTATAAATATATATATATATATATCAACTTCTATACCTAAATGTTCAAATATCTGATATTATCAATATTAGTGACGCAATTATTACCAATCAAAAAAAAAAAATAGTGATGCAACTATTGAAAATTTGAAGGATTCACCAATCAGTTGCACTCCCCACCTCCCCCAAAAAAATGCTAGGCAAGATTCGTACCGAAGAACTACACTAACTCAACCCCACCCCCTTTACTACTTGAGCAAGGGCCTTGGATTCATATTCAAATGAGTTCGTACAAATAAAAATTTATGCTAATAAGAAAAAAATGAAATTCTTTAATAGAGCTTGACTACTTTGGTAGACAACCTATATCTAATATTAACAATTCTTGGTGTTACTTGTCTTCGTGCTTGATACTTGTCATGGTCTTAAATCTTGGTGAGATGGTCAAGACTCAAGATACTGACTGATATACGGGAGATTGGAATATTCAGAGATGTTTGCTTGGTGTCTCATATTAATTTATCAATAAAGGTCCTAATAATATGTTGGACATATTGAGCTAGATATTTTGACCAAACCTATAGATTAAAACTTTTGAAACTAAACTAGCATTTTATTGGGTATCTAAATAAAGAGATTGCATATGTTAATGATATCTAATATGTTGGATAAATAGTAATTGTACTGATCAATATTTCTTTTGTTTTTTTGATCGGTAAAATGTAACTATATATATGGACATGGACCCGAAAAGGGCACCGATGTTTAAAAAAAAAGGACTGGCTACGAAGATTAACACCTAAAATCTCCCAAAAAAATCTATAAGAGCATCTAAATGCAAAGGGTATTCTTCTTTAATCCAAAAGAAAAGAGTATGCAAAAAATAATCTTTAAAGTGCCATGGAGGAAGCTTTACCCCCTCAAACACCCTTCTATTATGCTCCCTTCAAAGACACCACAAAGGTTGAGGGTTCAAGTCCCAATAGGGACATATAATGGGTGTGTATCTTATCTATCCAAAAAAAAAATGTTACAATTCTTTCGGATAGAAATTTTTGTATTAATTATCATAGTATGATCATTGAAATTATATATTATATTAGCGAAACAAATTTGTTTTATATATTAAGACACATTAGTTCAGTTTATTGTTACTCATGATAAATTAAAATATGTCTATTGTAATACTGAATTAATAAATCATTAAGATATGCTTACTGGCAAGTTCTCTTGCTTCTTGCACAATGTACTTGTCATCTATGCATTTTTTTTTTTTTTGGATAAGTCTTGTCATGTATTCATATTGTTTAGCATATTTTGACTAACTTTTGTATTACTATCTCTAAAAGCGTTTCCCATTGTTTTGTAAGAGCTTTCCATGTTTTGCTACTAACTTTTGCCTTTTTAAAAAACAATATAGACATCAAATATTAATATCTCTATGGATGTATGCTTATTTCTGAATTTCAATATGACAGTTGATATCGACATTCTTTTCCGTGATTCAAGGTGAGGTACCAAACTAAGGAAATAACATCATGGAAGACTATTAGTGAAACGTTACGAAGTTGATTCATATGATAATTACAAATTTAATTTTTTCATTTATCATATTTCAATCGGGGGAAATTTCCACAATTCTAGAGGTGACAAGCTTAATTCTCAAGGAATCTGAAAATATCTGAAGAACCTAATGTGCTGTGGATCTTAAGGGTTTAGCCAAGCCACCAACTTTTCAGTGAATGTATGACAACAAAGTCGATCTATTTTTGCTATCACCTTAATTTAACTCCCTCCAAAAAAGGGAGGGGGGGGAGGAACACACACTTCCCGGTCCCCAAATTGATGAAGGGAAAAAGAAGATTTTGTCACTCTGCTTTGTTGCCTGCCATCAAATATGTTCATGCTTGCTTGTTCAACTTTCCATTGTAAACAATATGATAATTTTAACACTGGTAGGTATTTGTTCTGATTTTTTTAATTGTTTTAAATTCTGCACGTCTTTCTGACTTTTTTTTTCTGGCTTTACAGGTATGATGTTGATACATTTCTCACCCACAGATTTAGTTCAGGTGAAGCTGTAAGTAGTTAAAATATAATTTAATTCTCTTTTGATTCTTATAGTTCAATATTAATTTACTTTGGAGGTTGATTGTTGCCATCAATAGTCCATCTTCTGTTTTTTATGTTAAACCTATATTTTGATTATAGCAAACCTTTTGATTCCCTAAATTATTTAATCATTGCATCATGTTTTCTATGAAGAGGATGCTGTTAATTGTAGATGTACTTTGTGTGCTGCCCTTCCATTTCTTTTATGGTCCTTTTTGATCCAAAACTGTCACCTGTAGATGTACATTGTGTGCTGGCAATAATTTGCCTGATAATATTCTGTCAGTTGGTTGTTGTCACGGACTATCTAGTATCTACCACATAATCATCAACATTGAACCCAATGGCAATCTAATTGAGTTATTTTTTCAACTAAACTTTGAAGCTTAATGTTGCACTTTGAGATTAGTAGCATGGGTTTTAAAGACTTGCCCCATGAAGACGTAGCCGTGAGAAGTTCCCTCGGCTTCATCATTTGGCCATTAACCAAGAGGCAAGGGTGGTGGATTATTTGAGGCCGTCAGGTGGAAGGAGTTGTTTGGGAGCCTTGTTTCCACTGCAATTTTCATGATTGGAAAATGGCGGAGGTAACAGATTTCTTGGACACTATTTAGAAGTTCATGCCAAGTGGAAATGGGTTGGATGCTCTAGTTTGGACTTTGGAGGAAGGAGAACCACAAGAAATTCAAAGTGTAAGTCTTGTCATAAAGACTTAGCTAAAAGAGGAGAGAGCAATTACCCATGGAAAGCGGTGTGGGGAACAAAAGCCCCGTTGAAAGCTGCGTTTTGTTGCTTTGTCTCTTGCATGGGGTACAGTTCCAACGAAGGATATTCTGCAAAGAATGGGATTTCACCTAGTGGGAAGGTATAGCATGTGTTTACAAGAACTTGAGCCAATCAGTCATCTATTCCTTCATTGTCCTTTTTTTGGAGGAAATTTGGGACCTTTTGCTATCTTTGTTGGGTCTCACCTGGGTGATGCATTGTTCGTTGTTGGATTTTTTGAGAAGTTGGGTGGGGGGTGAAGGTACAGGTTATGGTAGGAGGATAGGGAGGATTGCTCCTATGTGCTTGTTTTAGTGTATTTGGAGAGAGAAATCAACGTGCATTTGAAGGCAAAATCTATGAATATATGTAGGTTCAGTGGATCTTTTTTTAAAGATTTTATACTTTTTGGATTATAGAAGTATACCCTTGTATTCATATAATTGTGTAAAATTTTTGAAAAGTATGAGGCTCTAACATTTTTGTGAGTACGGGCTTCACCCCACCCCTTTGGGTGCTTTAATGAATACACATTACGTATAAAAAGAAAAAGACTTGACCCATGAAAAGTTGAAATTTATATTTGGGAATTTTAGGAGATTTGTGTTAGGGTAGTTGTAGTTAACATAAAATGAGATAGGATTCATGTTGTCGAGGAAATTATAATATATTCTATATATGCCAACAAGCTTCAGCTTGATCGGCATGTCATCTACCTCCCAAAGTGAAGTTTAGGGTTTGAGTTCCATTAGGGACATAGTGTACAAGTGTTTGAGATTACCTATCAAATATATATATATATATATATATATATATATAGCAGGCCTAAGGAAATTATATCAATCAGCATGTCTTCGAAGGATTTCTTTTTTTTTTTTTTCCTCATCTATTATTTTTTTTGGATTATTTTTTCTTTCAACAATGATGTGTAATTTTTCTCAAATGTTGTGGAACTTGTCATCAAATTGCATGATTGTCAGAAAGATCTGCAAGAAAACACTAAAGACAGCTCATATTGCCGTCTATGACATAAGCTCTAGTTTGACAAATTTTCATTTTAACAGGAAGTTCGTGTAAGATTTGTTGGGTTTGGGTCTGAGGAGGATGAGTGGGTAAATGTGAAGGCTGTGCGTGAACGCTCTCTTCCATTGGAGCATTCAGAATGCCAGAAAGTGAAGGTTGGAGATCTCGTACTCTGCTTCCAGGTAATTAATTTTTTTCTGTTCATTTTTAGAAATATTCCCAAACATTGCCCTGGTCCTTGGTAGGGTGTCTTAGCTTTTTTGACCATTTGGGTATATTATCAGGAGAGGAGAGATCAGGCAAGGTATTATGATGCTCATGTTCTAGAAATCCAAAGGAGGTTGCATGATATAAGGGGCTGCAGGTGTATTTTCTCAATACAGTATGACCACGATAACATTGAGGTATCTTTTTCCTATGACATGATGAATTCATGGTTTTTCCATTATTCAAGAATGCAAAGAGTTTATTTCTTGATATTTTCCTTCTGCTATTGCTTCTCAGGAGAAAGTTCATTTGAGGAGATTATGTTGCCGGCCAACATACTAGATGTTGTTTCGATTCCCAGCTTGGATAGGTATGTCAAATATGTTGGTGACATCATAGCAATACCAGAAGTCTTCATGTATGTTGGTTTTGCTTACTGAATATGAGACCGGTACAGTTTTCCAATAGCAGTTGTTTTAGTTCTATCGAACTTTTTTGTCATATTGGTTTAACATTCATTTCGTCGACTGTGAATAGTGCCTGGTTCATGTTTCACTTGTTCTCAAAATTATTGTATGGTGATCAGGTGACTGTGGCATGATTTTGTTTCATTACCCATATTTGCAGTATATATGGAATTTGATTTTGCAGTGTTTTGAGACATGAATATAAAAAAATTTGATAGAAATAAGTCAAAAACACCCTGTTGTATTGGTAATCTTTATTGGGCTTGTAAAATACGTCCTGTACAAAGTAGGAGAAAATATGAGGATATATGCTACTACAAACTGCAAGACTGCAGCAGGATGATGTACCCACCATTCCATGCTATAAAGGGTTGATGTCTATGTAAATTGCTCTCTTAGTTTTCTGCTTAAGAGAGGATACTCCTCATTTTCATTTAGGTTTACAAGTAAACTCCCAACTATTATGTGCAAGAAAAATTAAAATGGGACCACAATGCATAGCTGTTTAGCATGTTGCTGCAAATGTGAAGTCTTGCTACTTGTGTTTTTTCGACCTTTAGGAGAGACTACAAAATTGTAAACTTTACAGCTTCTTCAATGCTAAAACCAAACTTGTATTTTTGTATTGCTACAGTATAAAAATGTTTGACAATTCATTTCTAATACTGAAATGTCAATTTTTTAGCATGACAATAATTTTTTCTTCCAACCACCACTTAAACTATATGTAATGCCTGATTTGTGAGATACATAACCGTTAGGCAAAATTGAAAGTGGACAAATAATCTGACCTAAAAAAAATGAAGTGGATAAATATTGGATGAATGGAGCTCACTGAATATGCACAAATCAAAGTAGACAAATGAAAATGCAATAATAGGGGCATGCAACAGAAATGAAAATGTGACACAATGATGCATGTGGCACTCGAGTGAGTGGATGATTGGCCGGTGCGAGTTAGGGTGGATGGACGGATTTGGATAACATTTGACAACTGATAATTGGCACGTATGGATCCATCGGAACACATGTGGTACAAAAATTGGAAATACAACTTACAAGGGAACGAGATGCATGAAATGACATTTGTTACTCTTGATATTAAATATTGCATTGCCCATATTTTGGCGATTCAAATGGCATGAGTAACAAAATTTATATCCTTACCCAAAATTTGAAATTGGCACGTGTTCTTAAGAATGGCAATTTAAAATTAAAATAATAAATAAAATTTTATTTTACATAACTAGTGTTTATAATAAATTTTTTTTTTTTGAGGTATGCATCGCCCTGCGAGACTAGTCGGTCAATCCTAGCGTTCTGCGCAGGAATTGAATATCCACGGCTATCCAAAATATAATAATAATAATATTTTTTAGTTTCACATTAGAAGTTTAGGCAAAGTTGATAAAGTTATAAATTAGTAAAAAGATGATTACCATTCTAATTCATATTTTTTTATTTTAACACATAATGTCTTGTTTGAATATATTAATTATAATTAATATAATAAAAATAAATTAAATTAATTATAATTTTATAATTAAATGGGTATCCTGAAAGAGACCCGTCCCATTTCATCACACGATTTAAGCAGATTTGAACGGACTTTTTTTTTTTTGGGGGGGGGGGGGGGTTGGAGACACGTAAGCAAACATGGCCAAAGATAGCAATCAAGGATGTATTGAACCCGAATTTCTTCACAGAAGCCCAATGAAAACTGCTAAAGCTAGCTATATATTTTCTCACTCCTGCTTATTAACAAGCCCAACTCCTCAACCTTGCCACTTCAGATTAGTCAGTATAAACAAAAACTAAAATGCCTAAAGACAAGGAACGACTCCACGAGACTTAGACTTTTCTGTTTTGTAATCATCATATGGAATAAGACTGTAAATGAGTCAAGTTGTGATTTAAGTCACCAAAATAAACAAATTTTAAATTTAATTTTTTTTATTTCACAAACCTCTTCTCTTCAAGCCAATCATGTAACTTGCTTTTTCATATTATATTGCACTGTTTATTTGTTTATCAAATCAAACTCAATAAATTAATTAACTTCAAAATATATTTAAATTTAATTTATTTATCCTAGGAACCAATTTCAAACAAATCACGAAATCTCAGTGATTCTGAGTGGAGCACAGTGAAAGGTCTCACCAGATAATACTACACACGCAAGTCCCACGGGAATATCTTCAACTGAACCTTTTTCCCCTAGCAACCCCACCTTGGCCACCATCTCTCTCTGACATGTTTTATGTACACCTGGGCCACGCTTGGAGGACATGAATCATCAAACCAGCCCTATTCCAACAGTTTGACTGATATTTTGGCTAGGTCACCTAATGAGTTTACTCGAAACAAAAAAACAGATCCACCATATAGTTATTTTTATCCTACTATGTTATACTGAAAATAAAGCAAATACAATTCACAGCAGATACAACCAACCCAAGAATGCTAACAATGTTGTAGTACCACCAAGCTCACAAGTGAGAGAATATAACACATGTTGATCTAAGCAGAGATTATAATTCCAAATTAGGTCTATGTCAAAATTGGAGTTGCTTCCACGTCCTGGGAGCACCCAAATTGTATTCCTACCGGAGATGGCCAACTCTTCAGTTTCTGTTTGATTTACCACTGTGCTCCCCCTCAATTTGCATAAAGATAAAGCCAGCCCTCTGTTTGGTCACACAAAGAAAACAAAACAATTAAGTTCAAAATCAACTTCAAGAAAAGGAAATTCACCTCAACATGAGTTCCAAACCAGTTGTGTAGTACTCAATCAGGTGGGAAGGTTTTGTTTCAGAGTTCCCAAGCAATGCAAAATCTGAGGTTTAAAACTAAAACTTAATTTTTCTTCTCCGAAAATTTCTCAAAGCCAAAGAGGGCAAGATAGAAAGACCCACATGAAACTAATCCTTCTCTTTGGTCCATGTATAAACATTATACCCAGTTACCTTGCTGTCCCATTGGTAGCAATGTGCTTTTCCTTTGATTTCCCAGCAAAAAAAATTACTGTTGCCTGCATAAAGTCACAGCTCCCTCCCCTCCCCCACTGATGCTTGACTAATCCCCATCCGCTATTGATTCTGATAAATGTAGTATTCAACCAGTGCAAATAGGAGTAAGAACCTAAAAAATAGGACCACCCTGACGTGCAAAGCCAATGCCCTCAACCAGAAAAAAGATAAATAAATATACAAAAAAGAAAAAAAATAGAAATAGAAATCCATTTAACTAACACTATGTTTGGATGGAAGGAGTTGGAAAGAAAGGAAAGGGAAGGAGAAGGAAGGAGAGCTTATATCATGTTTGTTTTAAAAATTAGGAAGAAAAGGGAGGGAAAGGGAGGGAGAGAGAGGGAGAGCTTAACCCTCATTTAAGCAATTTTGTAATTCCTTCAAAAGTGGGCGGAAATGGAAGGAAAGGAATAAGAATTTAATGAATTTTTTATAATACCAATATTGCTCTTAAAATTATAAAAAGACAAAATAAAAATGACACCTCTATCCTGAGGCATCCAAATACAATTTAAAAGGGTATAATAATAAAATAATATGAAATTCTTTCATTTCCTTTCTCTCTTTTATCATTCCCAAACAAGATGAAAGGATTCTATTCCTTTCCTTTCATTAGTTATCCAAACATAAAGGAGGGATTACCTTCTCCTCTCCTTTCCTTTCCTTTCTTTCATAACTAATACTCTCTTCTCCTTTCCTTTCTCCCTAGTTATCCAAACGAACTGTAAGGCCTTTTGAAGTGCCCACCGAATTGAATTTCATTGGACCGACAAAGTAAAAAAAAAAATGCACATTTATGATCCAACAAAGCCAAAAAAAAAAAATGAAGTTGCCAGAAAATGATATTACCAGAAAAACTACACAGAAGACGTACTTCTATTTGGATGCAAATACCTAGGAACCCAGCATGCCATGGTAATTGAATGGCTCCTCATATTTCACAGAACATCTGGATTGAGAAAGAAACACACCATGGTGAACAGACTATTTACTAATAATTATAAATAAAAAAAAGGCAGTCATTTCACAGATAATGGTGGGAGAACCTAAAATGTTCTCTCAAGAAACCCAATGGTTATCCCAAACCATCAGTGGTGACAACCCCAGACCAATAAATGTAAAACACCATGATAGAAACTTTCAAAATTCATGGATCGAATAACCAAAGATGGCCCAGACATATGGAGCTCTCTTCCAATTCAGGTTTGCTTAATTCTATGTGAAAGAGCATTACATATTGATGTAAGAATAAAATAAGTAGCTTATTGTTGATAAAATACAGTGGGAATAAAGGAAAAACTCTCACCAATTGAGAGTACAGAAGAACCAAGCTGGAGCATTCTTCAGCCAAATGAGATAACTGCTCCCTGCAAAGGATATTTTTAAAAAATGGAAAAACAACTACAGCACAGCCAAAGCTTCGTCAAAAAGTACAAAAGATGTAATCACAAACTGCAATTCAATAAACTGCTAACTTTCCTAATGACACTCCAAGTGACTCACAGAGTTGAGAGCTGGATAAGATCTTTGTATAAAAAAAAGTCCAGTAGATTCTTCGCAACCTCCAACTATGCTTAAACAAGAAAAATCAAACCAACCAGCCACATGATCAGTTGCAGTATTTAGCAACCAACTAAAACTAGGCATGGCAGGAAAATCAGCTCAATAATTTGAAACTATTACAACACTTGATATCTCAATATAGCACCACATAATGATTAATGCAAATGTTTTCCAACCATTTTTTCTTTCTAACTAATACAATCCTTCCCAACCATCATCCAATAAAAAAAAATTACTGTTGACCCCAGATTTCTTTTTACTTTTTCCCCCTTCTTCAGTCTCCAAATTTTCAACAAAACAAAAACTGGGAAAAAGAAGCTTGATGGAGTTTCAGATATAAGCATTGATATCTTAATCAAACCCACAATATGAAATACAACTGTGTACACCATAAATAACCTTGGGAACAATAAGGTGCAGGGTAAAGTAGCATCAAGAATCAAGATATTCCAACTGTGAACTATCTGAACTTTGATTCTGCAGAGGTTAAGTGACAAAGGAATATTTGTGGAATTGAAATGGTCTTCAACTGAGTAATATGTATCCAGTGCAAACTAAAAATTTGACCACCTCCCAGATAACTGTGTATACTTCACGAGATACCAATTATTGTAACAATTATTGTGCAGGATTCAAAGATTTTAGTGGTTTTTGCAATAATTGTAATGCTAAATAGTCCAATGACCAAGTGCATGAACATCGGAGAAGAGACATAAATATACCAAAAAAAAGGACATCCATAAAGATTGAAAGATATAATAAGCCATAAGGCCCATAACAAACTCTTCTTTCATATAATAACTAATAACTGACATCTCAGTCCCAGACATTCAAATGTTTCAGACCTGGAAGGGTGAAGGATCATGGGGATGCAAGAACAGAAATAAAAGAGAGAGAAAAAGGACACAATTATGGGATGAATGACTGACAAATATCCAGGCTCTATTGCAAAATCTTAAATTGCATGTTACCCAAAATATCATCAATAATCAAAACATGACCTGTGCAAATGCCTTCAACCAAGTAGTATGGTTCAACACTATACAAACTTTTGACAAAAAGTACATATTTCCCCATCCCATTTGGCATGAAAGATCAGGGACATTACACAATTGAAACACAGTGCACAGGTGTTAGTAATTAATTCTATGAAATATTCATAAATCAACTCCCAAATGACATAAGGAGTCTGGTTGCCTTTCAAATCAAGGTAATCCTTGCTTCCCAATCAGAGCAGTAAATGGCAAGGAGGGCTCATATGACACCAGTCAAAAGAACATCAGCGAGCATCCATGTCAAAACTTAGGCAGCTCAAGAAACAGTTCGACCATAGCAAACAGATGCAATATACAGATTTTTCGCCCATTTCTCCTGCAAGAAACCACCCCAAAAAATTTAAGCTTCGAAATTTGAGTTGTTGGGTAGATAAAAAGCAGAGATAATGATAGATGCGAACAATCAACCTTGACATGTGTACTAGGAAATGCAGACGTCCGAAGCGTCTCTTGTGTTTCATCCGCAGGTTTTCTTCTTGGCACACTAAGAACAAAAGCAGCCTGGTCCCAAGTTGCTGCAGTTGATGTGATGCGATAACCACCATCCCACCGCCGATGAATGCCTTCACTAGGATACAGAAAATCTAGTTCGACAACCTGATATTCAACAAAGAAAAATATATCACCAAATGTTTTCTTGGTGGTACAAATGGCATTCTAATCGAGTAAAGACCACAAATCCCAACAAAACCTGGTCAGAAAATCCTGCCCCACGAGACATAACAATCGCCCATCTACTTCCTGCAGTGGCCATGGCAGTGACATGGAATCCCTCCCTCCATTTTTTATTTATCCACTTGAATGGAAACGTCTCGCTGACTTTATAGGACTGCTGTAAATACTGGGTACCTGGATTTAAAAGTAATAGAAGTTTAGTGTGAATAATACTAAATATCAACACATTTATTGAGTTTCAGAATAGTTATACCAACCCTTAGACATCACTACTAATGAGCTCCCATTAGTAGCTCCTGCTATTGCACTGATGTAATAATTCTTCTCCCACTGTTCCATAATCCATTCCTTCAAAAAAGAGTAACAGAAAGAGTTAGCTCATTGGTTTATACATCTTTACACCCTACAAGCATGTAATTATAAAATGCTAAGCGTGTTAATGTTCAATCCCCAAAGTATTTACATGTAATATGCCACATGTAATATGCCACATAGTAGTGCAAATTATCTTTGGTTCAAAAAACAACCTTGTGAAGAAAATAGGGTGAGAGTTCATAAACTTGAGCGGAGAAGCCAGTGCCTGCATCCATAATTAAGGCCCACAGGTTCGAACAAGATGCCACACTGCTGATAAATAATCCATCTTCGTTTCCTTTCTCAATGTGTTGAGAAAGCCTTGCATCTGCTACGTTATAGTGATACCTACAACACCAGGCATAAACATAGCTCCCATATCCTTTCACTGTAAATCTGAAAGTAGCTAATCTGCAAGTTCTAAGTACATACCGTTGCTTCATAGGCCGGCGAGCATTGTAAACACTAATCCATTGTGTTGCGGGCATTCCCATTCGGACTTTCTTCTTTGGTTGCTCATCATCATCCTCTTCCATTGTAAGTCGTCCTCTCTTTTGACCTACCTGATATATAAGCTTCACAATATGTAAATATATGTTAGAAAAAAATTAAAACATATTCAGAGTAAATTCAAGTTCAACCAAGCAACCAGGAAAATAGACAGAAGAACATATAGAGTACCTTCTGAGCACCATCTGTGTTAATTGGCCTGATATCTGGATTTGGACCAACTATCCCGTCAAAGAGGGAGATGTATTTTGCATAGTTAGGAACCTCGTCAAACTTCAAGTTCACCACATACTCTACAAACTGCCGAAAAGGTGTGGGACAAAAGCAACAAAGATTTTCTGGAGAAGTTGCCATCTTCTTCTTGGAAACCAGGAACGCTTTATTCTCTCCCTAATTAAACCACACAACCAGAGTGTCAGAATAATACACAAATGGCATAGAAACAAAGCCATTTATCAGAAAAAAAGGAATAGAAACAAAGCCATTTATCAGAAAAAAAAGGCATAGAAACAAAGCCCTGTTCCAAGTCTGGAAACTGCCAACCTGGTATCCTTGCCAAGGCAGCCGACCACGGAGAAGAAAAATGAGTGTGTAAGCAAGAGATTCTAAATCATCTCTCCTGCTCCCAGTTCTTCCAAGATGAGCATGCACACTTGCATAACGCACTGTTCCCCTGCATCACCAAAATGATCATGCTTAACAAAAATTGACATCACATAAAAACATACAATACCTCAAAGTGAACTGGAACCAATTGAAGGTCAAATATATTACCTAAAAACATCTGGCCGTTGATCATAATCAACATGGAGGCCAGTTGAACTGTCCCGCCACTTGGTAGCTGGCATGTCAAAACAGGCAATAAGATAATGAGTATGTACTTCAGTATTGTGCTGTGTTCAAATATACGTACTGGCTACTGCAGAGCACTGACAATATTTAATACAATTTACCTAATCCAAGGTCAACAAGAAACAGTTTCTTCTCTTCAGGAGTCCCTGGTGGGCCAAGCAAAAAGTTCTCTGGCTTTACATCCCCGTGCACATATCTGCCAACATTACAGCATTCATATACAGCACCAAATACTAATGCAATAACAACAAATCACAACAGCCTCTATGGTTCTAGACAGATTTTAAACATTGCACAGGTAGGTCAGATAGCCTATCAAGATGAGCAAGTCAGAATTATGTGCCAGATTGTCATATAAACAAGACAATGGTGATAGCGGGAACATGATATCATGCTCTTCCACCACTTAAGACCCTACGGTCTCTATGCATCCAGGTTTGACAAGCGATGTCGGTCAAATGGCATAATTGAACAATATAGTACAAGCCCCCAACAAAAACCACCTCTAAACTCCTGAAAACCTTGTGCCAGGAAAAACTAAGTCATTCTGCCAAACAAAAAACATCTCTCCTATTAAAGAAAACAAAATTAGAAGTAAAAGAATCACCCTCTGGAGTGCATCTTCTCTAATATGGAGATTGCTTCAATGGCAATGCATGCCACCATTTCAGTGGACATCCTGGAGCTCACAAAGAAAAGGGGGCAAGCTTCAGATATGTGTATATTGATACAAGTAGCCCAAGAACTATGATGAAATAAATTCTTTAGCAATCAAAATTGAAAAGGAACTTACGTGTGGGAGTTGTTATTCCAAACATCCCATAAACTAGGTCCAAGCATATCCATAACCTGCAAACATTGGATTTTTATCAAAGCACAGACATACTAAGAGCAAACATCACACTGCCATAATGTCAAAAACTGCACATAACACGAATAACACAAACCATGATGTAGTAATCGCCTTGCCGGCCCTTATAATGTACTCGTGGGACACCATGACTACCACCAAGCGCACTGGGAATACAGCAGAGGAAGGAATCATACAATCAATGTTTTAGTCAAAGTCCAACATTGCCAATGAAATACACCCCCAAAAATATATAGCAGGAAAACCGGAAAAAAAAAAAAAAAAAAAGTACTCACTTGTAAACTTGCCATTCATAAGGTGGTCCATAATTGCATCCTTTGCTGCTTCTATGCTCAAATTTCAAGGCTACCTACAAATTTCAGCAGAACACTTCACAAATTAACAAGATAAGATCCAGTATTAATCACCATTTTGTTTATTTGGGATTGATCCCTATAGATGTGAGCAATCACTTGCAAAGTATCACCTTGGGTACACCCAAGTAGAGTTGAACCTGAGACAACAAATTCTAGATAATCGCCTAGGTCAGCTCACCTATCCATGAAAGTTGGCCATATCATGGCCATATCAAGTTGTTATACGATGTATACATGAACTTTATACCTCTATTGCTCCTGCGCCATTTCTTTCATGTGGAATGGGAGCATTAATGCGACGACCAACGTACACTTGTCCAAATCCTCCTTTTCCAAGTTTCCTTTCAATTCTGTATGCTGGGGAACCACCAACCTGTACCTGTTGTCGGAAAAAAAAAAATTATAAATGCATATTCAAATATACATACTGGCATTTCTGATAGTAAGATAGAATTTAAACTAAAAGCTGTTGACTATCAAGGCACATGCAACGGCAGAGATTTAAGTGATTCTACCCTAAATGAGACCCTGTTTGTGAACAATCTCTTTTTTCCACAGATAATTCAAACAATTAGTATCTCTAACAGATAGAAGTCGTCACATGTTGCGATGGCAAGGTCTTGTCTGCCTAGCACAGTGGCCCAATTTCGAGTCCTAGGAACAGCCTCTGAAAAATGAGTATAAAGTTGGCTACCATCCACCTCTCTTAAACCCTGCAGAGTGTAGGAGCCTTGTGCATTTGGTACGGGCTTTGGCATCTCCAAAGCATATAGACAATCTAATATAATACCAAAATAACTAAAGCGGCTGTTGAATTTAGCTTTCAAAATCAAGTAAAGTATCTTACAACACCATATAAACAATAAAAATGAATGTATCAAACTGTAAACGAGAGGTCCCACATTCAACAAAGTGAACGTCTTCAGCTTCTACCCCAGTTCCCAAACAAAACTTTCATGGAAAATCCTACCACAGACATCTGAAAAGACGAATGAACAATTTTCAAACTCCCAATCATATTAGAGAGAGAGAGAGAGAGAGAGAGAGAGAGAGAGGAACTAGAAATTGCAACAAACTATCAACCCTAAGAAAATATAGGATAGTTTCAATTTTTGATTTTTTTCAATTAAGGTACGAGATCAAAATCCTACACTCAACTAAACAGCGAAGCTGATTCAACAATCTGGCTAACGTGAGCTGAGTAATCCAACTACTTTCAAGATACACACACACACACACACACACTTTTTATCTTACATTTCTCAGCAACCAAACACGAAATCCAGACAAAAAAATAGGAAAAAAAAAAAGACCAAACGTTATCTGTGTGTGTATATATATATATATATATAGAGAGAGAGAGAGAGAGAGAGAAATTAACCCTCTCGGGAAGTGGAGCCGTGCTGCCTTCATCGTCAGCACCCAAACCCTTATCGCCGCTCCGTCCAGCGCTATCGTAATCATCCATCCCTTTTTCCCCAACCTCTTCCTTCGCCGCAGCAACCTCGGCACCACCACCGGCCACTCCCAAAACCCTAACTTCCTCCTTGTCCTCACCCTTCAGCGTCGTCGTCTTATGACTTGAAACCTTCACAACATTCTCATCATCGTCAACGTCAACAACAACCACAGCCTTCTTATCCTTCTTGCACTGCGCGGTTCGTCTCTGGCGAGTCCGTACAGTTCTCCCCTTCTTATTCTTGTCGGCGGCAGCTTGTTCGATCGCAATCGGTTGCTTTGACGGTCGGCCTCTGCGCACTCCGCTACGCAGCTGAGGCATATCTCTCATCCATCAAACCTACAAAATCCCTAGAATGGCCTTCATGAAGGTTTCAGACAAATCAACAAACGAATCGATCACTATATAAAAGGTTGAAATGAGGAAGAACACAGAATCGGAAATATTTACAACAATATATGATCGGATATGTATAAATAGAGAGAGAAAATTAAAATTTGGTGCTTCGATTTCAGAGATCTGTGGAGGGAAATGAAAAGTGAAAAAAAATTGGCTTCAAACTTCAGTACAGAGAGGAGAGAGATGGAAAGATTGAGGTGAGAGAGAAGCAAATGCTCCAGTGGCAATTTTTTTTTTCTATTTTATTTATATTTCCGAGGCGGTTTTATTTCTAGAAATAGAAATTGCAGCAAAGGTTTTACAATTCAGCGGCGTGGTGAGCTTTAATTAGCCAAAGCGCGAGTGGTCTGATTGATGTACACGTGGTTATTGAATTTCATTGTTCAGGGTTTGTTATTCGTGACTGCTACTTGCTTGGAGACCTATTGAAATACGACACGTGTGAGAGCATAAAAAAGATTTTTTTTGAATTGCACACATGATATTTTTCTGAAAAAATATTTTAAAAAATTACATTTTAGATGAAAAGAATTAAAAAAAATGATAAAATAAGACATTATTTCATGTTTTGTTAAAACAATTGATGAAAATTAAATGAAATTATTGAAAAGAATAAAAGAATTTATAATTATCCATTTCTCTTTTTTTATTTATAACAATTATTTCTAGTTTTCTTTCATTTATTTCTAGATTCATTTCTCTCTTCTTCTTTTTTTTTTTAATAACAATCATTTCTAATTTTCTTTAATTTTTTTCAACATATTTGTTTCATAATTTTCTTATATCTTTTCTTTTATTTCCTTTATAAAAAGCCAAACCACAGATTTTGCTATTGACCCACTAGTCTGTGTTTTTTTTTTTCTCCCTCTCCAAATCCCTTCCATTGTAAATGGAGAGAATCGCGTGTGCATTTTTCGTCCTTCCATCACATGCACAATATATATATATATATATATATATACATATAATCCAAATACCACAATCATACTTATTATAATCATTATATAATTAATATACGATAATCAGAAAAAATATATATACATACAATTCATATATATAAAAAACTTATATACAAAAATCATAATTATTGGGATCATTATATAATTATTGTAATTGTTATACAATTATTTGACGTGCAGGCTATTATGTACAAAAATATATATATATATATAGGCACACACGTATAATTTAGATACGATAATTATAATCATTGTAATCATTGTATAACCATTATATGATCACTATACGGTAATAAAAAAAAAAAAAAGTAAATTCATACGATTCAAATATGAAAAAATGTTGGTAGAGTTCGGTATCCAATAATTATAAATATTGTGATCATAATAAAATTATTGTAATCATTCCACGTGTGACGATCACATTCACAAAAAAATATATATATACACACTTACAATTTAGATACAATATTCATAATCATTGTGATCATTATACAATTATTATAAGACAATCACAAAAAATATACATACAATCTAGAAGCAACAATTGTCCAAAAATCTCTTTTTGGAATACTTTAGTAAAACTTGGAGAGATAATTATCTTCCATATTGAAAAAAGAGAAAATGACTTAAAGGATAGGTAACTAGGCATACACATTTTTAACTTTATTTTGATTAATTACCTTAATGTTCTTATCAATTTGATTAGTTTACTGTATTAGTGCAATTAATTATACTACCAAGTTTGCATAAGACAATGAATATAAAATAAATCAATCCCACAAAAACAAAAGATTTTATTTTTTTTATTTAAGTCCAAAATTTTTTCAAGAAAAAAAATAATTTCATACATATATTTTAAAAAGTACTTAACAACTATCAAATTGAAACATTCATAATGAAATTGATTAGCTTAATAAAAAAAATTAAATTTATCAACTTAACCAAAATCGTATTTAATGAAAAATTATAGTCATTAAGTGCGATTTAGAATTCTATCTCAAGCAAGAGTAATGCTATCTTTACCTTAACATTTTACTAAAAAAATTTACCTAGTTAACGTGGCTACTTTTGGTACTGGTGAATTCAGTTTCCTGGTACTAGTCATGTCAGATGAGTTCAAGAAGCTTAATTGACTAGCACCCGCATATACTAAGAGGGCTTAATTGACTAGCACCCGAACAGCCACGTCAACAGATTAAAAAATTTAATAAAATTTTATGATAAGAATAGCATTACTCCTCAAACAATGTATTATCTACTTAATGAATTCTTTAAAATGTATTTAAGTATGATAAGATAAATTAAACCAAACATAAGCCAGTGTCAACATTAAACACTAACAACTCATGTTTATTAGTGTTGATATAATTTATTTTGGCTATTGATTAGAGGAAAGACAAAAGTGATAAAGTAAAACATATAAATACATACAAAATTGAAAATTTCTTTAATAATATTTTTAATATAAAATTTTAATACAATCATAGGATTTTACAAAAAAGTAAAATTTCTGCGCATGTTGTTTTTGATAAATGGGCCTTGCTTTTTGCCGGGAGCACAATGAATTGGAAAGGTTTGAATTTGAATAATATGAAAGTCAGCCCTTTTTGATATTTTAATAAGTGGTGCAAATGTGATTACAATATTCAACCATCAACGACAATGATAGTGTGAGAACATAGTGTAGCCGTACTGCCCTTTAGACTAAGGTGATAAAAGAGTCAACGAATGAAACTTTACCTTTGGGTTGGGGGGGGGGTGTAAAAAGGTGCAAGGCCAAAGCTTTTTATGATTTTGAGTTGTGAAAATGATTAATTTAACTGAAATAATAAAATTATGTATATTTAATTTTTCTTAAAATTAGATAAAATATCGTGTATTAAATTTGTCATTTTAAACTAAAAATATGGTTGTACATATGATATAATAACATTTTATTTTATTTTTTGTTAGTTTTTATTTGTAATTTTAAAAACTTAACCGAACTGGTCAGACGTGTTTTTGGAAGAGATTTTGTAAGCATAAATGCAAAATGGGGACACCAAATTCTTTCAAAACAAGCTCTTGGAATTTTTGAGACATTTCAATTTAGAGGCATGTCATTAGAAATGGTAAAATGTTTCACCCCGTTCTGTTCCTAATGAGATTGGTTTAGAGAGAAAATAAATGAGGTGGGCAGCAGTTCGAAAGATACTAGTTGATTTGTGTGTGTGTGTGTATATATATATATCATTTTTTTTCTACTTCTATTTCACTTATTCACAATTACGATAAAATATCATCATATAAATTTTGAGTGTTTCTCACTTACAATTTTTTTTTATGTTTAATTTAATTACTTTACTTAATTTGGTGCCAATGAAGATAGTTTTAATTCATTCATTGATTTTTATCAACAACTATTACATTTTTTAAGCTCCCAAATGATTCAAGCTATCAAATTTGTATAAGCATAGGAAATACATTGTAAATGTAGTAGTAAGAAGTGCTATTAATAATTTTGCATAAGAATCGTGTGTGCATTTCATGTGCGGTAATCACATGCACAAAAAATCAATGTACGTACGATCTAAATATGACAATTATAATCATTGTAAACATAAATGCAAAATGGGGATACCAATTTTTTTTGACAACGGGCTCTTAAGAATTTTCGAGACATTTCAATTTAGAAACATATCATGACCCCTAATAAGACAGGTTTGGAGAAAAAATAATTGAGATATACAGGGCAGGAATTAAGAAGATACTAGTTGATGTGTAAATATATAATTTGTGTATATGCATTATGCATATATAATTTGTATAAATATTTATATATAGATTTGTATTTGTAATAATATTAGTTGATTAGTTTAATATTTTAAAAATTATTAAAATTAATTTTTATACAGGACAGTTAGGGTGGAGACGTGGATTGGGGATGTTTATATATAATTTGTATAAATATTTATGTAGATTTGTATTAACAACGATTACATTTTTAAACTCCCATATGATTCATGCTACCAAATTTGTATAAACATAGGAAATACATTGTAAATGGAGTAGCAAGAAGTGCTATTAATAATTTTGCATAATAATCATGTGCAGCGATTACTTGCACACACAAAAAAAAAAAAGTATGTACAATCTAGATACGACAATCATAATCATTGTAATCATTATACAACAATCACAAAAAACATATGTACTATTCAAATTCAAAAAAGTTTTAAGTACAATCCAAATACAACAATTATAATTATTGTGACAATTATAATTATTGTGACCATTATTATACAATTATTTAATGTGCGTGATCACAGATACGACAATCATAATCATTGTGAGCATCATACGATACTTATGAAAAAAAAAAAATTGTATGTACAATCCACATACAATTGTCTAAAAACTTTTTTTTTTTTTGTTTTTTTGAAATATGTTAGTAAAACTTGAAGATATCATTATCTTCCATATTGAAAAAATAGAAAATGACCTAAAGTATAGGTAAATAGGTCTACTAATTTTTAACTTAATTACCTTAATGTTCTTGTAAATTTGATTAGTTCGTTATATCAGTACAATTGGTTATACTACCAAATATGCATAAGACAATAAATATAAAGTAAATCAATCACACAAAAATACAAGATTTTGTTATTTTTTATTTACACCCAAAAATCCTTACAAGAAAATTCATATATATCTAACGCGAACGCCTCTAACATAACTTATTGGAGTAACTCTTGGATTCCTTTTATATCAAGACTACAAAACTCAATTGCAACTCAGTTGCAAACATCAATGAATATGAAGTTAGTGGTGTTCAAAGTCTTTGACTTAAACTAATCCTATTAAAGGGTTTATGAAATAATTCTACATTCCATACACTAGTCAAGCAGTGAAATTGCAAGATTCGAATAGACAACTTTCAAATTTATAGCATGCCTCTTATCTACTCGTGAGGTAACTAGATTGGATGATAAATGAGTTAAAAATAGAAATTAATGGTTTCTTAAAAAATGAAAAACTTTAATAGGAAAATCTGAAAGAGAAATCATTTTTAAGGTTTTAGAATATCTTATAGTTCGTTTGTATAAGTAGGAAGGAAATGAAAAGAAATGAGAATATTAGTTATGAAAGAAAAGAAAGGAGAGGAGAGGAGAGGGTAATCCCTCTTGTATGTTTGGATAACTAATGAAATGAAATGAAAGACTAATATAATTATTTCATCTTGTTTGGAAATGATAAAAGAGAGAAAGGAAATGAAAGGATTTGGATGTGTATTTGAATGCCCTACGATAGAGGTGTCATTTTTATTTTACCTTTTACAATTTTAAGGGTAATATTAGTATTATTAAAAATTTATTAAATCATTCTTTCATCTCCCTCCATTTCCTCCCACTTTTGGAGGGATAACAAAATTGCTTAAATGATGGTTAAGCTCTCATTTCCTTTCCCTCAATTTCCTTCATAATTTTTAAAACAAACATGATATAAGCTCTCCTTCCTTCTCTTTTCCTTTCTCTTTCCTTTCTTTCTAATTCCTTCTATCCAAACACAGTGTTAGAGATTTGTAGATCAAAATTATAGTTTCATAACTATTTGAAGGAGGAAAAACCATGTGGCTAACAATCGTATTTTCCATAAAATCATTTTTAAATAAAATACACGAGTTGGTATTTATAGGTTCGGGAAGAAAATCCTAAAATTTGAGAAATTTAGGCACAACCATTTGAATGAAATGCACAACGTTATGCTTTCATATATTGTCATAACAATATCAACATTAACCAATAACAATACACTAAACTTTACATCGTGTCTCAATTCTAAAATAATTTTATGACAAGCAACTTTTGTTTTGTTACCTTTTGGATTTTGTCTAATGATTAAGGGGAAAGACAAAAGCAAAAAGTGACATATGTAAGTAGTTACAAGATCAAAAGTTTCTTAATAATAATATTTTAATACATTAGATATAGCATATATAAAATTTTAATGAAATCATAGATTTTTTTTCGCATGTTCTTTTTGATAAATGGGCCCTGCTTTTGCAGGTGCGCCATGAATTGGACAGGTTTGAATTTGAATAATATGTAAGTCAGCCATTTTTTATATTTTAATAAGTGATGAAAATGTCATCAACGACAATGATAGTGTGGGATCTTAGACTACGTTTGGTACGTAGAAATGGAGGCAGGAATGGAATGAGCATTCTTGGTCTCATTTTATTTCTGTGTTTGGTATGTTTAAACATGATGGAATGACCATTTTGTTCAGAATGACTATTCCACTTAGCACAGGAATAAACATTTCTTGATAAAACTTAAGGAATGCCCATTCCATTCCTAACGGAATGACCATCCATCTCTATAGCCCACTATTACAAGTACAGTTAATTTTTTTATAATTAATAAACTTGATGAATGAAAAATTTATTAATATTAAAATTAATAATTATAAATTTTCTTATACTTTTATTAATAAAAAAATATTTTATACATGTAGATGAATTATAATATATTTAACTCTAATTTAAATAAAATTACAAATATATTTGCCAAAAATATTATAAATAGGATATATATAAATATATGTATAATTATTTTAATTTTTTAATAATTAATATTATAAAAGATATATTTTTAAAAAATATTAATTATTAAGTAATATAATTATTAATTATTTATCATAAAACTAATTATATTTCTTAAAAATTTATTAATTTATAAATATTATTAATTTATTAAATATTAATTATAAGAAGTTAACCTGTACGCGAAACCAGGATGACTATATAAGTTCTTTCTTTTTTTTGCTAATAAAACAAATGCAGGTTGAATTAACTTTTTTTTTTTGCCAATAAAACAAATGCAAGTTCATTTTTTTTTCCCAATAAATTTTTTTTTTGACAATAAAAAAAATGTAGATTGAACGTTTTTTTTTTTCATTACTGGGTATCCAAACAAAAGAATGGAATTAATCATTCTCACTCCATTCCAACAATTTGATGGTTCAAACCAAACACAGAAATGAAATTATCATTCCATTACTAGGTATTCAGCCAAACAAAAGAATGGAATAATTATTCCTATTCCATTCCTACTCTATTACATTCTTGATGCTATTCCATTCCTGTCATATTCTATTCCAGCGTACCAAACGTAGCCTTAGTGTCCTTTGTACTTTAGCGATATGAGAGTCAAATGAATGAAACTTTACCTCCGAGAGGGGGGGTTAAAAGTGCAAGTTTCAGAGTTTTTCATTTCAATTGGAATAATTATAATAAGTGAATTTCACATATAAAATTATAATAATTTATACATAATGAGAACAATGAGCATATTTTATTAATGTTAAAATGGAAACAATTGTTAAAAGAAAAACCAACTCAACTCGAAAAAATTAAAGAGTATATAAATCACACATTGGATGTAAGATTCAAAGACCACAATAGCAAGATGATTATCACCATCGGAGATAATAAGTTTCACTAATGCTAGTCTTTTCAAAATGTTAGTTTTTGGATTTTGGATAAATTCATATGTGAATAAGATTCATCTATTAAGAAATGGGCATTGACTCATTTAAGTGACTGATATTATAAGTTTCTGTACTAATTTAAATACGTCTTTATCATGTATCAATAGAGATCAGTATTTGAATCATAACAAAATTTTATATGTATCTAAAATAAATACGCAGATATGTGAATCGCGTAATGTGGTTGTGAGATATAATACACTTTCTCTTTTTAGTCTTTCATTTTTGGTAGGTTTGAAACGTAAAGATTGAATAGGTAACTCTAGTAGCCAACTCCGCCTAAATTTGTAAAATTTGGAGACATACACAGAAGTCCAGAATTCAACGATTGGCTTATAACAACAAGTAATATACGATCTACAGGTATTTTTCGTAGTCAGGTATGACTTAACCTATATACATGCTATGTGCATTGAATGTTTACATAAAATTTTCTATTACAAAGTATTTTATCAAACGATGTATCATTATAAGATTAGATATACATTATTTCATGATGTGATATGTATATAATATTATACTTTCATCAACCATTTCATTCAATAAACTACTTTTAGGATAAATTTTTGGGAAGAATAATATTACTCAATATGTTTGGAAAACAATTACTTTCTACATTGGTTTACTTATTACAATTTGTCAATCCACGTTTTTCATCGATTTCTTTTTTTTTCTTTTCCTGTTGCTACTTTAGTTACGTTGATATGTGTTTGGAGTTATTTGTTCAAATGCACAAAACATGTTTGAACTAAAATAGCTTAGATTTAAAATAGCTTAGATTACTTTTTCCTAAATGCACGAAATACATTTGTGTGTCTTGAGAAGTAATTAAAATAGCTAAGTACGTTTTTAGAACAATTTTTGTTAACACAAATAAAGAAAGGTATAAAAACTGTCTCAAATGGAGTCTTTAGTACTATATAGCCCAAAAAGTAAATTTTTTTTTGTTGAATTTAAAAGCAAAAAATCTAGGAGTGGCATGACTCTAACTTAAAGGATCTTAGGCCACTTGGTAGACTTTATTTACAGTATTTTTTTTTAAATATGGCTCAGTGGCTAGGTTACACGATGGTGATAACTTTGTAAGGACAGCGATACACTTTTTAAATTTGTATTTTAAATAATTAATATTACATTATATATGTAGGAATACTTTAAATTATACACTTTTTAAATTTGTATTTTAAATGATTAATATTATATTATATTAATAGAAATACTTTAAATTATACATTTAATGCAGTACAATGATTTGTATAAATATTTATATATAAATTTGTATTTGTAATAATATTAAGTGATTAAAACTTAATAAAATTAATTTTTAAACGAGACGGTGGAAAGAGGGATGGGACTACCGAGCAAGGCCACCTTATAGTTAGGAGGGACAATGTTCCCCCAACCTTCTAAAATTTTGAATTTTACTCTTTATTTTTATAGTAAAAAAATTAGGAGTTGTCCTCCTCTTTTTTGTCTTCCCAAACATTCCTTTAAATTTTATTTTTTATATTCTTGGCCCACTTAAGAGGTCGTTTGATGACGTGAGTAGAGGAGAATGTGGCGAGCTGCACCTGTGATTTTGGCCTCACTACAAATAACTCTGTATCCAAAATCGTACATGTTACCTACAATTTTCTCCCTCACTTGTGCCGGCAAACGGGTCCTAAGTCTAAGATTTAGATCTACCATTAGCGAAATTGGAGAAAACTACGTTCCCATCCCGAACCGCCATGTTGGCATTCCAACATATCATCAATATGGTCATGAAATAAAGATAGGTGTAGGTAGCTAGGATCATCTGGATCCTTGGATATGAATAGAACTCTACATCCCAAAAAAAAAAAGTCAAAAAATCAAATTATTTTAGTAATTCATGAGCAGTTATCTATAATGATCAAACATGGTGGTTCCCAGTTAAAGACAAGGTTTCATTTGACATCAAAGCAAACTACTACTGCTTGAGAGACAATAGAGATATTATGATGAATTCAATGACCTCTTACTGCAATTAACAAGTTGGAGACATCTGAAAGATTTGGTTTGATCAATCAGTCGGGCCGCTTAGCATAAAGCGGTCCCAATTCAAAAAAAATGTTTCAAATTTTAGATATTTATAATATAATTAATTTAAAAATCTAATGTTAATAAAAATTCAATTCTATAAAAAAAGTCCCATAAAGATTTTATAAAAAAAATTTAATTCTATTAATAATGTTTTATTTGTATTGTGTTATAATATTTTATTGCTATATATTTAAATAAAAAATATATAAAAATTATATTCTTAAATTTTTATTTAATATATATCTCTCTTTCTTGTTAAAAAAATAATTAAATTTTATATTACAAAAATAAATATACATTAATATTAAAAAAAATTCTATTTATATAGAGTCGGCCGGTGAATCAGCCAGTCACAACATAAAGTTTATGAAGAGAAAATAATTGTTAAAATGAATGAATGAATTAAGAAGAAGGAAAACTACGATTGTCATGCTTATTTCTTTGCACACAGTTTGTCCTAAACTCAAAAAATAAAAAAGGATGATTGCGTTAATAGCGGCAGTTCGAACCAGTCTCACTTGGATAAATTAAATAGAAATAATTACATTCATTCATTTTTTTTATAATATTTGATAATTATAAGAAGTTTTCTTGTAGGATATTACACTGATTTTTTTTTGTTAGAATTGTTCGAATATAAATTTACTTTTTAATCCTTATGAATAATAACATAGACATTTCCTGTGATACTTGATAATTATAATGATTTTCTTGTAATTTTTGAAAAAAATAAGGGAGATCATTTATTTATTTGGAAAAGAATTATTTATCATATTTTTTTGTTACTTTACCATTCCTTTTCTTATCCAAAAAATTTTCAATAATAAAATTGATTTTAATTATTCTTTCGTATGGATTGATGTATTATGTTAGAAAGTGTATCATCTGAATGGATGGATAGATATATTATATCTTCATATTTTACTAAAAGTGTTTAGTTTTATGAGTTGGACAGTGTTGTATTGATTAGATATCACATCATGTTGTGACATGATATGATATCTGGTAGGTCCATATGAAAATGTGTTATCCTTTATGAAGAGATTAAGTTCAAGTATTAGGTTACTGAAAGCCGATAATCTCAAAAAAAACGTCTGCTTTCTTTGCCGAATAAGATTTGAATACCATTTTGGACTCGAGAGTCGATGGTAGAAATCAATTTCAAAGAGTATTTTGAACTTTTCATGAAAGGCATGTAATACCTTTTTTTTTTTTTTTATATCAAGGAAACGATCCTAATTTATAAATGAGAAGAAAATGCTTCAAGGGTTACATAGAAACTCGAAAGTTCACAAAAGGAATTCATACACATATCGAAGGGATTGAAAATAAAACTTAATTAGAAGACAAGGAAGATATATTTGACCGTAGCAAATTCAAAATAAAAGATGGGTCTCTTACAACCACATGAACTCATCAAAATGATTAATGAACAAAATTTGGAGAATCAAAATGACTCTTGTTTACGGCCAGATGACTGAACCATAGGAAACTTGTATGAGAGTTAGTATGACTGTTCTAATTATGACAAAATATTTTCGAGATATTAATGAGCAAGATGTATTTCTTTTTATCGACAATATCTTCTGTTTCGTTTAAGCAGGATCCCAAGTATCTATCTTATTAGATAAAA
This sequence comes from Nyssa sinensis, assembly GCA_008638375.1. Taxonomy (NCBI): domain Eukaryota; kingdom Viridiplantae; phylum Streptophyta; class Magnoliopsida; order Cornales; family Nyssaceae; genus Nyssa; species Nyssa sinensis. The sequence goes on from CM018046.1 coordinate 3,735,766, forward strand.
TGCCTTCTGCCGTGAAATATCAACCTATCCTTAGTATCAAAATGAGTTCTTTACAAGAAAGAATTACTTCTATTAAAGAAGTGTCTATAATTCCTACTATTTAGGCAGTTTATGTACCCGTTGACGATTTGACTGACCCAGCTCTTGTTACGATCTTTGCACATTTAGATGCTACTAACTACTGTACTGTCAAGAAGATTAGCTGCTAAAATTATCTATCCAGCAGTAGATACTTTAGTTTCAATGTAAATTATGCTTAATTGAGTCAACTCATGAGCAACTCATTGTCAGACCTTCCAATGAAAATAGAGTGAAAAGATAAGAAACTCTCTTAAAAAATCTTAACATCAAGTCTAATCATTCCAACAAGTCTGGACTCATCAAGAATAAGTATGAAAAATTGGGCAAACTCATGAGTTTCGACAATTCCTCAAAAAAATCTTAATTGGTAGGTTAGAAATTAGATTCTTTTCTTCATCTAAGAAAAATTAGAATAAACTTTTGGACATTAGTTCAAGAAGTAACGTCTTAATGATAAAGAATTATATTATTAAAAGATCTTAATTTAAATCACGTTAAAAGCATGTCTCACCTTGCCTATAATGTAAGTTTTGAGAATGTACCTCATATTTGTAATTTATTTTGACAATCACGTATCTAAAATATTATGATGATCTCTTGTGAGATTTTTGATAATTACACTAAATTTTTTTATTTTATTTGACAAATTATAAATATCCCATTTTAGTTAGTTTTTTTTAAAAAGACAAAACTACCCTTTTCAAGTTTTTTTTTTTTGTTTTTACATTTTTCTAATTTTGACTTTTTTAAAACAAATATTTATTAAAAACCTTAAATTTATTTTTGTATAAAAAAATTTAAAAAAACAGTTAGAAAGAATTTAGTCATAAATTTTAAAAAAATAAAAATAAAAATTATAATTTTGTTATTTTGAAAAAAAAAAAATTGAAAGAGATTATTTGTAATTTTTTAGTAAAAATAAGAAAAATTAATGTAATTTTAAAAACTTAAAAAAGTTAGTATAATTATCAGAAAGAGAAATTAATATAATTTATCATAAATTAAAATGAAACTAATTTTTTTTTTTTTTTTATTTTGTCCACCTTTGATTGGATGATTGAAAGCGTAAATAACTCAAAGAGTGGGTACATGGAAGATCAAACTAATCAAAAGCTCCAACCAACTTAATTTAAAACATGAAACGTATATTTGGTGGATATTAATTTTATTTGAGTTTCGCCTGCTGACATACATCGGAAAGAGAAAAAAAATTGAAAAATACCACCAATGTTATTATTGTGCTGTTAATTTGGTAAAGGGTAAACCTGTCCTGAAAGTACAATCTCGAAAGCAGGACGAAGCACCCACACGTTCCTGCATTGCAATGTTCAGCGGAATTTATACGCTGCTTCGCGTGCATCGATCCTATTCTGCACCCTCAACTCCTTGTAGAACCGCTCAATAAACTCCGCCGCCGCCTCGTCCACATGGCAATCCTCGCCACCATCTTTCAATGGAAATGGCGAGTCGGTAACTCTCAGCTGCCTGTCCACCACCGGACTCGTCCAAAACCCCGCCACCGGGGACGGTGGCTCCGCTGCATCGACACCGCCCAACATGTCCAACACCGCCTTAACCGCACAAACTGTTTCCGGCATCATCATAGTCTTTTGGCGGCGCGTGGGCGTAACGAGCGTGGTGGTGGTGGTAATGGCTTTTGCGCTTGCTGAGGTTGAAGGGATACGCTGGGCTGCTGCTACAGCTGAACTCGTACTCCTTTGCCGGTGATATGACGGACAAGTGTGGGTCTAGCGACCGGCAAGTTAAGGTGGAGTAGAAATGGTTGTGGTGGTGATGCATGATGAGATTGCTGATGGCCTTTCCTGTGATCTTGCCACCTTTCATCATCATGTGATGGAGATCAAGCATGAGTTTGCTCTTAGATACACCTCTTCTCAACATGAAGAATGTCAGCCGTATGATGTTACATAGTTTCTTCTCCATCACTGGTGGACTTGTTATGGTTTATATATATATATATATATATATATATATATATATATAGAGAGAGAGAGAGAGAGAGAGAGAGAGAGAGAGAGAGAGAGAGAGAAGTGATATGGTTTATGATCCAGGAAGTGAGAGGGGGAAGAGAGGTATTTAAAGGGCCGTTAAGGTAGAAAGAGGCAAGGAAAAAAATTAAATTATTTTTGGATTTTTAGAAGTGAATAATATAAGAATAAACTGTGTGGGTAATCAACCACTAACAACTGATATTTTCTTTCTCTAATTAAACTTTAAAATAAAGGGATTTAAATTACCAAAAAAAATCCTTTACTACTTATTAAATAATCAATTTCATTTTTCAATAACAGTGATTCAAATATAATTTTTTAAAATTTTTTTCTAAAAAATTTGTAATTAATTTTTTAAAAATTGTGAAAATACATTTAGATATGATAATTTAAATTATAAAAATTTAAAAAAATTAAAATTAATAATTTCTCAAACTCATATCTCACATTTTGAAATTCAAAATCTGTGTTTAAAAATCTAATCAAACAAACTCTTTTAACAATTTTTTAGTAAAAAAGTCAGAGATCATATTGGGTTATACCTTAAAAAATAATTAATAAATATTAGCATACAATCATAGCAAAAATATTTAGTATTAATAAAAATTCAGTTTGGTTAACTTTAAAAAAAAATTATTTTCAAAAATAGGAAAAATTAAAATACTAAAAATTTATTTGACTTAAGATGATAATAAATCTTATTATAACAGTAAAATTATTTTATTATAATTTAAAAGTCACAATTTATATAGAAATAAGAATGTATACCTCTTATTTTTTGTAAAGAGAACTAATACTTATATATATATATATGCTCTTTTAAAAGATTCTTAGAGTAATTTTATTCTACAAGAGGTAGACCTAATTGTAATAATATATTTATATTTAGGTGAAGATTTAAATGCTGTTGATACAAGTCCTTGTCTTGATTCTTGCCCTTCTAGCTAGGTTACATACACAGTGACACAGAGATTGCCTCACATCAAAACCAACTTTAATAGGGCCCCACACTCCATCTGTGACCGTACACCCGGTTTCGAATTAGAATCTGCATCTATGTCGACCGTCCAGACCGTCCAAACCAGGAAGCCTTAATATAATTGACGCCTGAAACAAGAAAGTAATAATTTTTTTTTTATAATTAATATAAATTTTTATTTTCGTTTCTTTTATATATATATATGTATTAAATTTTAATTTTTATAATATAAAATTTATTTATTTTTCACATGAAAGTCATTGTCGAAACCTAAAAGAAATTCATCATCAAATATAAGAAAATAAAATAAAACAGAAAGAAAATGTTAAAAGGGTTATATAAATGGAAATAAAGTAAAAAAGCTATGTATATAATAGTAATTGTTAAAAATCGGTGGTCCAACTCTAAATTAGCTCCTTAAAACCCAGGTGTTAAGGAGAGAGAGATGACCCTTATATATAGACTAGAGGAGTTAGAGACGGACGATATGAGACAATCTAACCCGCCCCAGCGGCCTTGACTTCTCTAGCTCAAGATTGGATCTTTGACCTGGTTCTGATACTATATTGAAAATGAAGGCCCAATCCATGTAACTCTTTAAAACTATGGCGTTAAGGAGAGTTGTCAGAAGGCCTTATAGATAGATTAAAGAAGCTAGAGACGGGCGATGTGAGACAATCCAACACACTTCTTGAAAGACATTACCCGCGGAGGAAGGCCAGGTGAGCGCGCTCTGACTCCTTTAGCTCAAAGTTAGGTTATGGCCTGACTTTGATACTATGTTAAAAATTGGAAGCCTAACTCTAAATTAGTTCCTTAAAAATCAGGTGTTAAAGAGAGAGAGAGATGACTCTTATATATAGACCAGAGGAGTTAGAGACAGACGATGTAGGACAATCCAACAGTAATATAGAATTTATACACTAATTGTTCAAAAAAAGAAAAAATGTAATAGGAAATGTAGTGGCAATCCAATCCAAAAGTGGCAACAAACTTTAGTTAGGTTGCATTTGCTTAATTTAGTCCAACATTCTTTTACCATTTAAAATTTTTTAAAATGATATTTCAAATACTCAAGTTTTTAATTTTAATTTATTAATTATATTTGATAGAATTAAGATCAATTACAGATGGAACTAATGGATGAGTAGTTGGTCAAAAGTTGTGTTTGTAAATAAATTTAGGTTCTCATTTTTTTTTTTTGGGATTATTTGATATAATTTCTAGAAAAAGAGTTAAAATTTTAAGAACATAAAATTAATTTAACTACTATTGATATATTCTTGAATTCTTCTGTGGTTTCGTCCTTATTTAAGGGTGGCTTTGATGAGCTAACAACTTTTTTGTATTCAATATGAAGGTTATATATAAATTCAAAGAATTACTGATTAATATATATATATATATATATATATATATATATAAAAGACAACAAAGTAGTTGTGTGTTAAAGAAAATATGAAAATAAATTAAAATATTTTACTTTGAATTTAAAAAACAAAGATTATGATGGTTTCTTTAATCGAATTCTCTCTTTTGTTGTTTTTAGGCTCTTAGTAGATGTTGAGTTCTCTAAGCTTTTCACAGGAATTTATTTGACAATTGTGTGGGGGAGGCATGGATGTTGACTCGAGGATAAACTCTTCTTATAATTTTAATTGTGTTTTCTTGATTTCTTACAATACTTTAAAAATCAAATTTAATTAATAAATACAGAATATAGTTTAATAAATGAAGAGTTATAAATGTGTTGACTTTTTTTTAATATATGAGTGAAAACAAGTAAAAATACAAAGAAGTGATTGAATGGATGATTATCGTGTGATGTGATTGGTTTGACAGGAGGCCGAAGTGGGTGTTTCGTCAAGGCCCGAGCCATGTAACGGTTGAGGTGGATTATAGTCCTCCATAGTGTGAATTCTTTTTTTTTTATTATAATCTTACGTGTAAAATGTTTACTTTATTTGAATTTAACCTAACCTAGTTTTTTTTTCTTTTTGGCCCAATCCTAATTCTACCCCAATCTAACTATAAAAATTTCGAAGAATTGAATTATATTTTGTGATTTCTTTCCTTCTAATTCAAGAAAGAAAATTCCCTTCATAAATTTTTCCTTAAAAAAAATCTAATCTCTCCTATTTTTTTTTTTTTGTGACTCCGCTCCTGTGTTTGTCATATATAAAAGATGCCATTTTTAAATTTAATGGGTAAGCAATTTTAATAAAAAATGGTAGTATCAGTTTGTGACTCTAAAAACTCACGATTTAATTGGTGTGTATATTATAATTATAATGCACTTGTCAATCAAATTGCAAGTGACGGCTCACAACTGACACTAGCATTTCTCTTTATGGGGTCTTATTTGGACTACCGAATAAAAATGTCCGATCGAATAGGAAATAAAATCTAATGAGATATTAAATATCGTATTCAAGTTTTGGAACATGCCCAGATAAAAAATCCGGATATGCTATTCTACTTCAATTCTATACTTAGGTCGACATAGTTATTAATAAAATCTTATAAAAATAAAATCTTAAATTTATATTCTTAAATTTTTTTTTTTGAGATTTAAAAAAATCAAATTCCTAAAATATATTTTTTTAAAATATATGTTTCAAAAACAAAATTTAAGAACAATAGAGAGATATAAATAAATAAGAGATGGTTCACCAAATTTAATAATTTATTGTGTATAAATATTAATAAACTGAATTATTTAAGGAAAAAAATAGTCTGTATATTTAAAATCTAATTTAATAGTCTTAAAAGTATAATTAACAAGAATGATAATATGTTATGAAAATTTATATAGATAACGTCAATAGCGATTGTTAGAAGTAATTTTCTCATTTTCATATATATATTTTTTCTTGTTATAAGAAAATGATTGAAGATTTTTATTTTACTTCTTATCCCATTGAGCATGGAATAAAAATAATACCACTACCTTGGTAGGAAATTTTTTTATCCCACACTGGTGAGATATATTTATAATTAATCACATCTCAAGTAAATGTTCAAACATAGAATATGATATCACTTGTTTTGCCTTATCCTCTTATCCCGTCAAACAAATATGACATTTATAGATTAGTTATGATGTTTTAAAAAAGGACAGATCTCAGTTCTAAATTAGGCCGTAGGAATCTTTTTTTTATCTAGATACATGTTACAAACTTAATTTGTCACGTATATAGTCATATGAATATCAGGCGATGTGGGAAGGGAAAGCAGAGGTATTCATAAGTATGGTGCCGCTCTCAAATGGCATGAGGCTTTTTGGTGGGGTAAGCCCACAAAGAACAAAACCGTGCAGGCCAGGTCGTGTGCAGTCCAAAGCGGACAATATCATGCCATGTGGATCGGGCCGTTACAGATGGTATCAGAGCGCGCCCCAGCTGGAAGTGTGGGCATGGCAAGGCGCTCACTCTGCTGCGGACAACAGAAGCCCAAAGGGGGGAGGGAAGCAGTAAGTCCATCCCATATCGCCTAGGGAAGGGAAAGCGGAAGTATTTATAAGTATGGTGCCGCTCTCCAATGGTATGAGGCCTCTTGGTGGGGCAAGCCCACCAAGAACAAAATCGTGCGGGTCAGCCCGTGTGTAGCCTAAAGCAGACAATATTATGTTATGTGGATTGGCCCGTTACATAAATGGTGCTCAAACCTTCTAAGATCAATACATTTCCTCTCCTGAGACGACTTATTTTCTTTCAACCATTGTTTTATATTTGCATATTTTCAAGGAATGTTTTTGATCTAGAAAGGTTTGAGCAGAGCGGCTTTGCACCATAAAGTTACAATTATCAAGGCTTGTCCCATTTAAAAAGCCAAGAAATTAAGGAGTTATTTTTCCTTTTCTGCCCAAACACTCACTTGGAGCAAAACTCAATTATTTGGATATTTCAGTCATCAATTATTGAAGGTCCCATGATGGGTGTATGTGAAAGTTGTTTTTTTTTTTTTTTAAAAAAAATTGATTTGTAAACCGATGCACCAATCATAACTTTTAGTCATACTATAAAAGTAAACCTGAGGAAGAAATGAGTCCACCCTTTTAAACTCCTATCCACGAGAAAATTTTTGAAGTAAACCAGATTCATTGTACACATTGCATGATTTAAGCTCCCACCCACAATTGTTACTGTTTTTTATTTTCTTTTTTCCCACTTTCTAGACTTGGAATGAAACTCAATTATTTAGATATTTCAGTCTTTAATTATTGGAGATCTCATGATAGGTGTATGTGAAAGTTTATTTATTTATTTATTTATTTTTGCACGAAGGGGGAATTACTTATTTTGTGGAGAAGTTACATGTGTAAATTACTGTTGAGTCAAATAACATGTATTAAGATTTTGGATGGTTTATATGAATATATAAAAAAATTTGGGACGACTAAATTCTATTTTGTTAAAAAAAATTCAAAAATTCAAAAAAATACAATATTTATATTTTTGGAAGGTCACTATCCCATTTTGGATCTGCCACTGAATTTTGACTTCCCTACCCTCTCTCTTCTCGAATGATCCATATATGGATTCTCATAAGAGTTTTGATCCATTTTACATATCGAAATGACTCCCGTTGGAGTGAAAATTAAGAGTTGAGAGAGTCATTTTGACAATTATTTTATTTACCTTTTCTATTGGCTCTTCTTTCTTTCATCTTGGAGGATCCTAACAAGAGTGAGATTCATTTTGTATATCGGGATTGAGAATCATTTTGACAATTATTTTATTTGATGCTCTCCTTTGACTCTTTTATCAGAGATACTCTTACAAAATGATGTCACATTAAAAATATAAATTTGGGATACTTACAATTTTCATCTTATCATTTGGGTTATACAATATGGCATGGAAGGGAATGTAACCAATGACTTATAGCATCTGCATTTGCATTTGGATAAATGTTGGCTTCCCTCTGTACCTCACGAAATGGACATCTGAAAACCCAAACTCCTAGTGCAGGCCGTCTGTTTGGACTTTTGCACCTTTACCTTTTATACAAATCTCTCTCTCATCATTCATTTTGTACTACTCTTTCTCTCTCTCTCTCTCTCTCTCTCTCTCTCTCTCTATGATGGAGCAGAAGTCACAGCCTCAGTGGGAAAGCAAGGTCTCAACAAGGCTAACACATGCTAGTGCAGACCAAATTTGGCCTCTTTTCAAGGACTTCTTCAACCTCCACAAGTGGTTTCCAAGCTTATCCACCTGTTATGGCATCCATGGCACCAACGGCGAGCCCGGTTGCATCCGGTACTGCGCCGGCTCTTCTATCCCATCCAACGGCTCCACCGGTGAAAACCCAGTTAGCTGGTCCACAGAGAGACTGATAGCCATGGATCCAATCCAGAGGAGTTTGAGCTATGAGATTGTGGACTGCAATATTGGGTTCACGTCATATGTTTCCACGGTGAATATTGCTCCGGGAGGTGATGATCATGATCAAAGTGGGTGTGTTATTGAGTGGTCGTTCACCGTTGATCCGGTGGAAGGGTGGAGATTGGAGGATTTAGAGAAGAAGTATGAAGTGGGGTTGCAGAAGATGGCTAAGAAAATGGAGGATGCCATAGTCAAAATAGGTTAGCAATTTAGTGGGCTAATAGAATGGCAGTTGTTTTGTTTAGGTCTTTTTTTAAAAACAGGTTTAGCCAAGAACTGATCATTTTAACTTTTTTCAAACGGTACTAATTATGCTCCATTTTGATTTCAAAACCCTTGACCATGTTTTTTTTTTTGGTAAATATTATGGTCATCGTCGTTGCAAAGTTAGCATGCATCTTATCTCTCATATATTCTAAAAATTCTCTATATATATTCCGTCCTCATTCATACAATTATTCATCAACAATTTAAATATTTCTCAATATGTCATATATATATATATATATACACATATGTATAATTAAATATATTAATATAATAAATATTTGATATTTAATATTGTATATATTGAATATAATATTGATAATATATACTTGTTAATTATTTAGATAATATAATTATAAAACATAATACATCACTAAACACACAATTTTAATTTTCAAGAGTGAAAAATAGACTCAAATACTCGCATATCATTTCTGACAATATAAAAATATGTCATATATATATACACTCTTATAAAAATTTACATTGTTATAAAAATATAAAATTTCTTCACAATATTTCATTGTGTTGCAAAAGTGTAAAATTTTGTCAATACACCACACTATCATTTGGCTTATAGTTAAAAGGGGTGTTTTAGAAAGAGAAAAGGATGGCAGCAACTCAATAACCAATCACATAAGACAAATCCATATACATTAAAAAATAATAGATATTTTTTAAGTCTTCCAGAAACAATCAAAATCAATTGTAGAAAGAGTAATTAATAAGAATTACTTTCAAATGTATTGAATTACTGCCACAAAATTCTAATTAATCACATAAGACAAATCCATATACATTAAAAATAGGTTACGCTTCATGCCAGGCCACATCACAATATAACTAATTAATTTCCATGTAAACAACATTCAAGCATTGCAATAACTTGAGCAGGCAGCCAAGTCAAACTTCACTCTCAGTCGGTGATGGCAACAACAAATGCTTTGGAAACTCACAAGCCCTCGCCGCAGGCAGAGACGGAGACAAAAAATAGATGAGGATAGATCATTTCAAATTCAAAATCGTGATAAAAAAAAAATTAAGAGTGCCAGATCTGAGCTGATTTACAAACGTTGAAGTGGTTTTAAGCGCTGGCAACTAACGGAGTGTTTCAGTAAATTAGCTACTAATGGTGCCAAAAATGGCCATCACCGACACCTATGCAAGAGCCACATTAGATAAGATCACGCCTTCGCTATGGGTAATAGAGAGATCGTCAGCTCCCATGTCTTCTTGCTTTGGAAGTTTGGGCGAGTGAGACTCCTTGAGAAAACGACTGTGGTGGGCGACAGGCCACCCACTCCATTGTTGGAAACATCATATAGGAATTTAAAGCAAAATGCAAAATGAGATTTTCTGAAAATTTGCAATTCAATGTATTTTGCAGCAACTTAAATTTAGGTTTCATTTATAAAACCCCTGGTTCATACACGCATCTAGTTGAAGAGGCCAGATGAATTTCATTTCAAGAAATAAATCATCTACCTTCTCCATCCCTTTTGAAAACACAATGTTCATTACATAATAATACTATTTCTGTTGCCAGATAACTTACCAGTGACCATTAACACCACCTTCGAGATTGCCTGTGCTTAATCTCTTCTCCATCCAATTGATAATATCCTGAGCAATTTCTTCACGTTCAGGCTCAAAGAGGAGGTCATGCAAGAAGCCGTCATAGAGCTTTATGTCCTTGAACTTGGAGGCTGCCTCATTATACAGACCTTGTGAGGCCAGCGGATCAGTGACTTTATCTGCAGTTCCATGAAGGACAAAGAATGGAACTGTCACAGACTTAAAGTTACGCATCAAGTGAGAGGAGATGCGCAAAATCTCATGGCCTGTTCGGACCCTAATGGGTCCTGTGTATACCAATGGATCGGAGTACTTGGCCAAGAGTGCTGCGGGATCCCTTGAAACTGGAATGCCCCTTTTGTTGGCACCTTTGAACTGGAATTTTGGAGCAACCAGTGAAAATATAGGTGCAACGGTCTGCATAAAGACAATAGGAGAAAGGTTATAATAGAATCATATTCAATCAATTACATTAATTTTAAATCATGGCAAATTAACCAGAAACCGACAAAAAGCAGGGGGCGTTCTAAATTGAAAACTGGAGAGGGAGAACCAACAGAGACCTTTTCCAAATTGTCTCTCCCTTTCTCCATTTCAATCCCAACTAGTGTCATTCAAAATTCAGAATACCATTGTTACCCACCATACGTGATTTACAATCCAGCAGGCAAATAAACCCAGCAAGAGCAAATGCAAAAGTTAAACCAAATGTCTAAATCTCTTTCATTTAAGATCTCGCGTCATTAATGACAGCATGATAGAAGAAGTGGATATATCGATGCTTGCTGGAGTCTCTCACCCATTTAGAGGCTACTTTATAGTCTCATTTTGAGGCAATATTAAGTTTAATAAGTTTCTGAAAAAATGAAATGCAACTTTGGAGCATGATTGAACAGATCAAAACTATCATCACTATGGCTGTGTTTGGAAAACAAATAGAACTAGGGAAAGAAATTTGCTTTAAAATGCTATAAAAAGGAAGATATTTTTAAGCATTTTCCTTTCATCTCCCTTGTGCCTTCTATGATCCAAATAACCAACAATTTCTAGAAGTGTTGTATGTGTGAATTATGAGATGAGAAAAACTTACACCAACTATTGGATGTGCTGGTTTAACATGCAAAGCTGGTGATGTCAGTACAATTCCATCCAGCATTCCTTCAATGTGTGGATACGAAGCTGCCTATTCAAAGTAGCAGGTTATCAATTCAAGATGTGACCAAAATCTATTGAGCTCTGATTAGTATCTAAGTTTTCTGAATAGCTCAACCTTTAAAACAACAGCCCCTCCAGTAGAATGACCAAAGAGGAAACATGGTATCCCGGGGTTTTCTGCTTTGATTTTTTCCAAGAAAGCCCCCTGTTAAAGTACAAAAACACAATGCATATCAAACTAAAAGCAATTAATCAGTACTTATATTGGCTTATTAATATATGCAAATAAGCACTTGTAAAAAAAATATATGCAAATAAGCTACTGTTGAAACACTAGATTATGATAATCAATGGAAGTGGTGGCGGCAGCCTGGCAGGGTTCAGCTAGAAAGGTGCTGCTCTGTCCTCGGATGGCAGAAAGACATGTTAGCCTAGAATTTGGAATGGTAAAGTGAGATTGAAATGCATGACCCATATAATCAGGACAAAATTTTCTCGCGTTTAATTGAGTGAGAGTGATAATAAGAACAAGAGATTGAAATATCAAAACTGAACTTACAGTGTCTGCAACAACATGATCAAGTGAAGGCACGTATCCATGTAATCCATCGCTCCCACCATGACCTATAAAAAGACAAAATAACTCAATTACAATAATGCATACCTACTAGCTTTTATTAAACATCTTAAGAGGGGGAGTGTATTCATGCAATCATGTCAATGACAAGAAATCGAAACATTGACCACTACCATCATTATTTACCATGCCTTATTAGGGCCAATTGCACTGGGCCTGTACTTCCAATCTTACAGCTAATAACATTATAGAAACACTAAATATACTCACCAGGAAACAATATGAAAATGAAAAAAACAAATGCATAAAGAAACACCCGATCTCCAAAAGGAACAATTTTCTCTGTGGGAAGTCATCGTAAAGGTATAAGATATTTACATCAATGCTGCTTCAACAAGAAACCATGTACAGCAAATGGGTAAATACCATTAAAACCAATATGCCTTGATTCCTAGCATGTATACACAGTGACCCTTGTTGGCATTCTTCCCCTTCAGTAAAATAAAAGTATGCCAAGGTCTGCAAAATTCCTTGCCTTATTTTAGCAGGTTTATGAATAAAACCATTCAGATTCTTTCTCTACAGAGTCATTACAGAACAAAAAGGGGTTTGTTCAAATGATGATGATCAAAAAGAAAAAAAGAGAGAGAATGAAATCACTTCTTGAAATCTAATAAAGGCGCACATAAGTAACGCATAATAGCTTATTTCAAATGCAACATAATAAATACAGAATAGGTTTGGCTTATTTAACATCCAAAAAACCCCTTAATGAATAGCACTTTGTTTTAGACTCTCAAAATAGCAGGTGGCACACACAATATCATCGTTCTAATACAATAATAAAAGAACAAAAACTATAATAATCATAGAATGTGGCTACCTATCCAGTCCATTGCATAGACCCCAAAGTTGCATGAGGTTAATTGCCTTGCAAATTGAGCATATCGTCCACTGAAACAGAACACAGTAGAATTGTAAAGTTTACTATTCTGTAATATAATGTAATATAATATATGGATGAGCTTCATACAATAACGATCATAACCCGAGTGCAGCAATTTTGAGTTTTAATAAACTAGCACTCACCCTGTGAATGACGATAAATAATAAGCTACGAAACACATTGACAAATTCAAGTTTAAGCTATCAAAATTACCTGTGCTCATTAAGCCCGTGTATAATGATCATAATACCCCTGAAATCACAAAACAAGTGGCCCTTAACACAGCATGAAGAGCAACAGAAAAAAGGTCAAAAGTTGAGAAATCATGTGCTAGTTGACTGATAAGAAGTTAAAAAACCAAGCAGCACCAGAGCTCCCTTTTTTCCAGAGAAATTTTGATCAGTAATCTAGAGTCTTCTCTAAGCTGGTTTTATAATTTTGTAGACATGTACAAACTTTTTTCTATACAGAAACATGCATAAAGACAAGCACAGACAGAGGGGATAGAGGGGCATAAGATAGGAGTCCAAATCTTAAATTTCGGGGTTGTTTTAATGGTTATTTAATTCCACAAGGGTCTCGTGTCAAAAGGAATTAAATGTTTTGAGAAGTTCCAACAGTTTCTAAGTATTTCAGTTTAATCAGATGTTTTTACTAGAAATTGGAAATGAGCAACTAACAATGCCCAAATATATTTTTTGATAAGTATGAATTTTCATAAGCTGGACTACATGGACTACATTAGGCGCCAAATACAATAATCAATTATTCAAAATCCAAACCCTATACGGTGATTAGTACAGCAGATAACCAATATGGTACTGCGTTTACTAAGTAGAAAACCTATAGCAGATCATAGATGGAAAATAGTATATTTATCCCTTTTCACTAGTTCAGTGTGCATTTGTACCTAATTCAAATTTTTTCATAACTCAACTCAACAAAGCCTCATCCCAACTAGGGGGTCGGCTACATGAATTCTATTTCGCCACTCTTTTCTATCCAAGGCCACCTCCTCATTTAAATCACATGCTATCATATATTTCCTTACTATTTCAGCCCAAATTAATTTCACATTTTTAAAATTTTTCCTTTCTATCATCTTGTATTCAGTGCTAACTCCAGCTTCTATCATGACCAAACCACATGATCAAATGGTTACGACTTCGCAGCACAACTTGTTGACCAAACCAAAAGACACTAATTTGACGTTTTAAATAACACTAACAAACTTAACCTCTTATTATTATTATTACTAGTATTTTATAAGTTAACAGACTTAACCTCTTAAGTAGCTAAGTAATAATTCCTTTCCAAAATCATAATGAGAGTTAAGAAAGATTAAACTTTTCTTAATAATTTGTTCGCATAATACAACATAATTTTTTTCCCTACACAAAGGAGCATGCTACTATAACTGTAAACATCAATGGAGCAACTCCACACTTCAGTGACCAATGACCTTGTTGTCTTCAAGTTGACTTTAAAACCCGGTACTCTTAAAACTTTATAATCTGGAGCTAGATTCCTAGATATACTACATGTTTTCATGAAAATTTCCAAAAGAAATTCCAATAAAAAAGAAAATGTTAAGGCCCTGTTTAACCTGATGGATATATTGCCATGAAGTTTAGATTAGCTTTTCATGTGTCTTTAGTTAGCTTTTGGTCTCTTTCCATGTTAAATTTCTTTTTTCCCACAATTCTCTATTGCAATAAATGGAGCCTGAAGTCTACTCACAATATTTGATTCCACTTTCAAGGTGACCTAGGTATAACCAAAAGCATTGCATGGTGGTTTGTCTCTCTGATTCATGTTCTTTTGTTCACTCAAATTCACATTTAAATTTGTAGCTTTCCTCGCATCCTCTTTTCTACTGTCTCAATTCTATCATGAATTCAAATCTATGCTCCTTCATCAGTATCTTAAAAACCAATTGCCGTCTAGCACTTTTAGCAAATGCTCCATATGAATAGAATTAAGAAACAACTTCCTCAAACAATATATAAACAGCAAACAAACAACAATAACACTTGAAACAAATTAACAAACATATTTCTAGTTTTTCAGTTTTATAAACTTCAGCCTATACTGGAGGCTTGTTCGCCTTCTTAGTCAACTGTCACAATCTATGTAGAATTCCATCAAGATTTAGTCAGAAAAAAAAAATCAAAGAATGGAATATGGAATATTATGGGAACTACTCAGAATCAGATGCTTTGACACGTAGTGGTAAAAAGTTGAGGCAAGCAGACAATATAAAAGGATTATAATTGAAGCACAATTTTATACTGAAAACTTTAGTATCAGCACCTGAACTCCAAAACAACAATGATCATATTAACATCTTTATTCTCTAAGAAGTTAAGCTAATGGGGAAAAACAAGAATGTCAAACCCTATTTTTTTCTTTAATCGATAAGTAAACAAGTTGGAAGGAACCTCAAACACAAATAAACACAATAAACTACAAAATAATAAAACAGAACCCTATGACACACAATTATTTACTGAGAGGAGAAAAATTAAAGCTTTCAATCTCAAGAGTTTCAATAACAAATCTCCGCTCTCCTGAACATATTAACAACTATTTAGCACAATACAGAGAAGTTCATCAATTTTTTGGAAGAGAAAATCACAACCAAAAAGATTTTTGAAGGTTTAATTGTCTTTTCTTTTCCACTATTTTCGCAGCAGGAAAACAAATGATAAAAGAAGATATAAATTAATCAAGCAAATAATAGATTCCCGGTGAGAAATTACCAAAATTCTGAGTTTCATCTAGCAAAACCCTACAGAACATATAAAGGAATGACAATTACAACATATTAACATAATTCAAAGTCGTACTTCATTTCTCCGGTAACCGGAAACCAAGACCGGCAAAACAAAGCGTTGCGTCTAACTCCAAAGAACAGAGACGTGTTCCATTTGCAGCCGCTGGTCCCGTCGTCGTCCCCCAAGACCATTTGCAAATCCTCAGCAAGGGCTCTCCGCCTCAGAGTGTCCTCTTCGTCTCTCCTGAAAGAAAATCTCCGCTTCGACGGAGGCGGAGACGCCGCAGACGGCGGCGACGGAGGCGGAGATGATGACGAGAGGCGATTGCGGGGGAGGAGAAGAAGGAACCAGAGGAAGATCGAGTGGATTAAGACGAGAGAGCGACGGAAGGACTCGTAGGAAAGCACGGACCGCTGGAAATTCCGGAAAACCGGAATGATGCGGCCACTGGCACCCGATGTCAGCTCTTCCATCTGCACCGCTTCCATGGACGCAGAGAGATGGAAGAGAGAAAAAGTATATAGATATAAACAGAGCGAAAGAAACTACTATAAATTATAGATATATAGTATATTTAGAGACAGACAGAGAATTAGAAGCGTTTGCTAAAATGTAACGCAGGTAGCCTACGTGTGGTGACGTGGCGTAATTTGAGGTTCAGTTGCTTGAGAGGGGTTGAATTATGAATTTCGAACCAATCGGAGCAATCAACTTCTGTGGTCATCAACGTCGACGTCAATGATCGAGTGGAGGAAAGTCTCATGCATGGGGATTACAATACAGCGTACATTTTCTCTAGTCTAGCCAGACAGCTCGGCTTGGCTTGTGGGCAAAAAACAACATAAATAGTAAGGTTGAGTTTGCACAATGATTCATAATTCAGATATAATTTTTCAAAAAATATTTTTAAAAATTTTGTAATTAATTTTTTAAAAATTTTGAAAATATATTTGAATATGATAATTTAAATTATAAAAAATTAAAATTAATAACTTGTCAAATGCGTATATCGCGTTTTAAAATTAAAAATTTGTTTTTAAAAATGTAAACGGACGAAGCCTTATTTTCTATTACAAAAATGCGGGCCTAATTCTAAATGCATGCGCACTTGATATGCTTGGTTATATATATATATATATATATATCATATCTAGTGGCTTTTTTAATTTTAAAATAATTTTTTTTAATTTGTTAGTTCTTAGGTTTCTTAACAAATTCGTACTTAATTAAAAATAAATTTTTTTAAAAAAATAATTCTGATAAAAAAATTTTTTTAAAAAAAATTTAGTAGTACTTATTAATGGTTGATCCAAACACTATAATATCATTTAAGTACTTGTTAAATACATTCATTTAAACATTAAATAACTTAACTTAAACAATACATTTTTACAGTTACTTATTCAAATTATA
The DNA here is from genome assembly GCA_008638375.1 of Nyssa sinensis. Lineage (NCBI taxonomy): Eukaryota > Viridiplantae > Streptophyta > Magnoliopsida > Cornales > Nyssaceae > Nyssa > Nyssa sinensis. Next base: position 3,752,935 of record CM018046.1, read on the forward strand.
ATTTAAAAATTGTGTTTTATGGTCTATGCATGTCTGTACAAATTTTTGTCTGAATAAAAAATAGCAATTGATTGCTATTACATCGACTTTTTTAAAAAAAATCATCACATCAATCAACGATTCTCACATTAATCATATTATTTGGACACTTTTTTTGAATAAATATACATGAGCCATATAATATTATTTTACAACTTAATTCAAATCATACTTTTTTTCTCAACTAATTCAAATAATTTAATTATTTTTTAAAATTCTTCCAATGGTGGCTAAGTGGGTGTTTGGTAAGGCGTTTGCCCAGCTTAAAATTGGGTTTTTTCAAATCAAAACAAGGTATTTGTCAAAATAGTATGTGTTTGAAATTTATTTTCAAAACATGATTTTAATTGTGGGACTCATCAATTTTTGTTTATAAAAATGCTAAAAAACCTACTTCTTTAAATATTTTTGATTTTATACAGTATTTTACTTTTGAACTCATTACTTGTACAGTTATATATCAGTCAATATATATAATATAAAGAATAAAAAAGATAATTTATCGTGAAAAATCACTTTTACACGAATTTTCTTAAATACCTAAATAACAAATTAAATATATCATAATCAAATTCTTTAAATTTTTCAAAACGAAACTCTCTGGAAACGGGTTACGGATGATTTCGCACGGGGCAATGGTATTGTTCAACTTGGGGTAGGGGACGAATCAAGGAAGTAAGGACATGTTTGATAACTGACAGCGGCTTGTTTGCTATGCGTCAGTATTTGGTTTGGGTTTGCAAAATGGAATTGTCTACGGAACGAAGCAAAAGAATAGGGGAAGGTACTCTTAACAGACATTCAAGGGACATTAGGTCATCTCCGATGAGACATTTTACCGTGTACCGGGTCATCCCATAGAGATGGTCTTAACCTCTTAATTTCTTCTTGTGGGGGGTTTGGAAAGAAGTCACAAGCATAAAGTTAAGTAAATAAAATGGTAAATTATATTAATTAATCCTAATTTTTTTTTGAAATTACACTAACATCTCTTATTTTATTAGACAATATATAAATATTTTCATTCAGTCAAATTTTTTTTAATTAAAATTAAGAGTGCCAATTTTTAACACGATAGGACAGCACGACTTGAATACGACACGAAATTAACGGATTTAAGTTTAGCATAAATGAGTTTAGGTCATAAACGAATTGACACGTATAACACAATTAATAAACAGGTCGGGTTTGACTTTTACTAGTGTCAATTCGTTTAACACGACTTAACACATTTAATTATAAAATATATTATGAGTTAAGGTAATTTATTTCACATCAAATATTTATCAAAGTTTTGAGATTTTTTTATTTATAAAAGAGGTTTCAACTTTGATTTGGCTCATATCCAAAGTTACTACAAACTTGAAAATTATTTATACATATTAAAAAATAGGTAAATTTTTTATTTAAAAAATAAAAAAATTAAAATAAATGGGTTAAGTGTGTTGACACGTGTAAGCTGTTTAATAAATGAGTTGAGTTTAGGTTTTGAAACTTGACACGATTAGTTAATAGTATCGAGTTTAGGTGATTAGTTAATAGTGTCAGGTTTGGGTTCACACATATTTTCGAATATGTATGCCTTGATACGACCTGAATACGATACGATAAGAAGTCACAGGTTTGGAAAGAAGTCACAGGCATAAAGTTAAGTAAATAAAATGGTAAATTATACTAATCAATCTTAATTTTTTTTTTGAAATTACACTAACATCTCTTATTTTATTAGACAATATATAAATATTTTCATTCAGTCAAATTTTTTTTAATTAAAATTAAGAGTGCCAATTTTTAACACGATAGGACAGCACGACTTGAATACGACACGAAATTAACGGATTTAAGTTTAGCATAAATGGGTTTAGGTCATAAACGAATTGACACGTATAACACAATTAATAAACAGGTCGGGTTTGACTTTTACTAGTGTCAATTCGTTTAACACGACTTAACACATTTAATTATAAAATATATTATGAGTTAAGGTAATTTATTTCACATCAAATATTTATCAAAGTTTTGAGATTTTTTTATTTATAAAAGAGGTTTCAACTTTGATTTGGCTCATATCCAAAGTTACTACAAACTTGAAAATTATTTATACATATTAAAAAATAGGTAAATTTTTTATTTAAAAAATAAAAAAATTAAAATAAATGGGTTAAGTGTGTTGACACGTGTAAGCTGTTTAATAAATGAGTTGAGTTTAGGTTTTGAAACTTGACACGATTAGTTAATAGTATCGAGTTTAGGTGATTAGTTAATAGTGTCAGGTTTGGGTTCACACATATTTTCGAATATGTATGCCTTGATACGACCTGAATACGATACGATAACACGAATTGACACCCCTAATTAGAATGACAAAATTGACTCTCTTGTTTTATTTTATTTTTGCACTTTTTAAAATTTGACTAATTTTTTTTTAACCTTTATTAAAGATTTTTTTTATTTTATAAAAAATAGAGTAAAGGTAAATAACTTATTTTTATTTTATATAAAAACAAATTTAAGGTTTTAATCGATATTTATTTAAAAAATTAAAAAAATTTAAAAAAACAAAACATGAAAAGGATAATTTTGAAAAAAAAAATTGACTGTAAAAATTATTTGTATATTATTAAATAAAGTAAGAGAAATTAATATAATTTTAAAACTCTAAAAAAAAATCGTAATAATTTACGTTAAATAATACATTCAAGAATAATGATCCAAATATGTAATCGTGTGAAGAGAAGAATATTTTGAAAAATAGTTTTTATTAAAAAAAATTAGTAGTTAATTAGTTCAAGCCCAATTCTAAAATATAATTTAAATGAGATATATATTTCTATGATATTAACGTGTTTTTTTGTATAAAATTTAAATTGTGGAAAGAAAATGATAAATTACGCATAATGGAGACGAGAAATATTTACTTCAGTTTGGTTAATTGTATTAAATGTGTCAATTAAATTATAAATATTTATTATTAAAATTAATATCTTATTCAATATAATTTGGTACCACATCGAATGAGGAGAGGTATTAGATGTTGAAGAAAGCAAGGCCGAGCCAAGTCGTCAATGGCTCAGCGTAGCCGACCAATTTTAGCAACCCGGTGGATTCTCCGACCCAGAGATTCATCTAGGTGTCAATTTCTCAGTCATAAGAAACAAATTCCAGAAACATCCAACAACTAACGGATTTATCAACAAAGCGTTAAATTTGACTTTTAAACTGTGACGTCCCTTTCTGTAACCACTCATTACACGTCATGGCGATTTCTTAGAGGACCATTGCCACTTGCCACGTACATACTCTGCTGCCCCCACATTCTCTTTCCTATATACAAATCGTGCGGCTTTGCCTTGACAATAGAGCCTGTTGCCCCCTCATTCTCTTTCCTATTTACAAATTGGGCGGCTTTGCTTTGACAATATAGCCTCGGGTTGTTTGTGGAAAAAAAGTGCAGTGAGCGATGTGAGCGTTGTAATAACAATCGCATGATAATGACACTGATGTCGCTAAAATTTATTATAATTATATTAATTTTTTTAATTTTTTTTTAAAATTATACTAATTTTTTATATTTTATTTTAAAAAATATATATATATTTGGTTATTTTTATTTTCAAAATAATAAAATTATTTATTTTATTTATTTATTTTATATTTTTTTAATTTTGATAAACTTTTTTAAATTTTTTTATTTAAAAATAAATTTAAGATAGATAAATTATTTTTATTTTATATAAAAATAAATTAACATTTTTATTAATATTTATTTAAAAAATGAAAAAAAATTAATCAAAATTTAAAAATTGAAATAAAAATGAAATGGGTAGCTTTGTTATTTTTAAAGAAAAAAAATAATAGAATGAAAGTATCTGTGTATTATTATGTAAAATAAGGAAGGTAAATATAATTTCAATTACCTCAGGAAAGATCAGTGTAATTTATCCTATTATTTATAAATATTTATGTAGATGTTTTGAATGTTTTCTAACTCCACTTTTGTTGATGATATATGTAATTTTTTTAGGTAATCGGGATTGACTCTATTAATCTAACAGATGGTCGTGTGGTTAGATCGTAAAATGAAATTCTTCTCGTTATTATTTTGCACGAACTTACACTTGAAAAGAGAAATACTTTGTTATTTTAAGTGATAAAACTGTCTTCAAACAAGATAAAAGTAGTGAACTTTACTCTTTATCTTTTCAAAAAGATGACATTTGATTGAATGGTTGAGAATTATTTGGTCACAACATGCATTGATTTGGCTCCCTATGGAGGTAAATTCAAATTAAATGTATATTTTTTCTCTTCTACGGAGTGTTTGAACCACAAGAAAATTGACTAAGAAAGCAATGATTGATGTTACATAGTTGAAGTTGAGATTACGGATGTCGACATAAAGTCATCAAGATTGCACATTTGTAAACCAATTTGAATACTGTCAAGACAGTGCTTGGTCCATCGACTGCTGTTGCATTGAAAAATATATTTTGTTGGTGCATGTAATTTTCAATAGTGAAATCTTGAAAAGAAAGATCTGGACGAGACAAAAGAAACAAATGCTACAAGAAAGTAGGTTGTATATAATCAATAAATATATATATATATATAGAGAGAGAGAGAGAGAGAGAGAGAGAGAGAGAGAGAGAGAGAGAGAGAGAAATGTTTTTACATCGATGGAATACATGTTAATTAAGTACATGCCACTGGTGAAACAAATATAACCAAGCAACCTAATACTGTCCACAATTAAAATTTTAATACTCCATGTTAGACGATTATCACTTATTTCAAAAGCTTAAGTTATTTAAAAGAAAGTTAAACAATGTATTTTAAGTGTTTCCACTTAATCATTAAGGAAAAATAATGGTTTTGAAAAAGGCCAAAGTAATAGCATAATGGTTTTAGTATTAGCATGCTGTTTAAAAATGGTGATTTGTTTCTAACAAGTTAAAAAAGAAGAAGAAGAAAGATCTTATTGTAAGTTTTCAATTAAATTTCACAAAATCATCATAATGTTTGTGTACATATGTGTGTGTCCGTGCAACCAACTCTCTAATAATTTAATAAGAATTTTGCTAAGGTGAATCGTAAAGGTTAGATCTCCACGACCTCATCGACTTATTAAAACAACCCTCATTTAATAATTTTGAGAGATTTAGAAGTGATTAATTATTAAGTTCTATCTATGATTTTGTTAACCTCATAAGTGTGTGTGTGTGTTTGTGTGTGTGTGTATATATATATATATATATATATATCTTTTTTAGTATTAAAATAGGACGTGTGTGTATTAAAAGGTGATGAATTTTTTTCACAAAAATTATGTACATTATATCTAATTAAAGTTATGATAACTTCTGAACCTTTTTATTGCTAAAGTTTAATATTATTAATAAATAAAATACACATACACATGTTTATTCTTCTATTCTAATAAATAATACTATATATATATATATATATATATTTCTTCTAAAAACATCATATATTATGGACTTGGGAATAAATTTGATTTTTCAAAAGAAAAAAAATTATTATATTTTATTAACTTATAAAAAGGCACTACTTAGTGCACAAGGCTCTCACACTCGATAGAATTTGAGAGAGATGAGCGATTGAAACTCTTCTATTCTATGCCCATGCTTAAAGTAGGGCTTCAAATTGTGATTCCTCTTTCAAAGAGAGGCATGTGATATCTAATCTATTTCATAAAGCTAGCTATTGACTTTGTGTTTGGATTCGGAAACATGCATTAGAAATGGACCACGGCACCAAATTTCGGTGCTTGTGTTGGGGACCATCAAATTGTGTTTGATATATGTGTGGGGATTCATAGCGAATAGACAATGACACAAACGCATGTGTTTTCTTGAGTTTGGTATGATTTTGGGTCGTTAAGGTCTAAGTCTATGAAAAATACAAAAATTTACATTAGATTCTAAATCAAACATAGTTTACCCACTAAGTCTTGAAAATTTCATCGACTAAAATAGCCTTATATTCTTAATCACTTCATCAATTCAAATACGTCTGTGAATGTTGTACATTTTTCAAAATAAATTACAAGACTTCAAAATTTAATAACTTATAAATTATAAACTCGTTTTTAATAAAATGTATATATTTAGACTCTAAAAATTGATATATGTCAAACAAGATCCATACTGTATATGTAATTTTGAAGAAAAAAAAATCGATTCAAAACTATAAAATTTCATCAAGCAAAAGTATGAAATTTTATATTTTTCTAATGAAAAACTTCATCTCAGCAAATGTGTAAGATTTTACAGTTTTATAAAAATTAAAAAAAAAATCAATTATATTTAATTTTATTGAACTTTTGCCACATGTTGAGTGCTTAAAACTGACTTTCATTAGTGTGGAGATTTGTCAAAAAAAATCAATACTTAAAACTCTGAGTAATTAAAAATACACTAATTGTAAGAGTGTAAAATTTCACACTATTAAAAAATATAAAATTTTACAGTTGAATCAGGTTGATTTCTTTGGTTTTTTTTTTCCACAATAACTTGTTAAAAAAATTAAAGAGTCACCACCCACTGTGTAGGAAATTTCTTCAATTTACATTTTTTTTATATTATTTTTTCCTTTATTTTTTTTTATTTTTTATCTCACTTGTCTCTCTCCCACATTAGATCTCTCATCTTCTACCACAGCCGTTAGTCACATTACTATTTGTCATTAACAGTGCATATCCTTGGTTGTCTCTATTGAACAAGGTAAACTACTAAATAAGGTGATTTGTTGTAAAGTCCTTTACAAATCCTTATGCACATACAAGAGACAGAGAGAGGAGTAGATGATAGCTAATGCAGATCTCGAAGTAGTGGAGTTTGAATTAAAAGACAACGATCTCATGGATGAACGATGTGAAGAAGGTGGGTCGCCGAGAATAGCCTACCCAAGCTCAAATCTGTCATCGCGAGGTTTCTCCTTTGCCCAATTTTGATGAACACGATGAACCCAATCGGAAAGGAAGAAATAAAAGTAAAAATGAGAGAGAGATGGGGTATTCTAGGCTAAGTCATGTAAAGAGAATTACTGCCATTTAAAAAAAAAAAATTAACGGTTCGTTTAGATAACTAGGAGGGAAAGGAAAAGAATTGCGAGTATTAGTTATAAAAGAAAAGAGAGGAAAGGAGAGGATAATCCTTCTTTTATGTTTGGATAACTAATGAAAGGAAAGGAAAGAAAAGCCTTTTATCTTGTTTGGAAATGATAAAGGAGAAAAATGAAAGAAAATGATTTTATATTATTTTATTATTATACCCTTTGGATGCCTTAGGATAGATGGGCCATTTTTATTTTGACTTTTATAATTTTAAGGATAATATTGACATTATTAAAAATTCATTAAATCTTTCTTTCCTTTCCCTTCGTTTACGCCCACTTTTGGAGGGATGACAAAATGGTTGAAATGAGGGTTAAACTCTCCCTCCCTTTCTTTTCTAATTTTTAAAACAAACATAATATAAGCTCTCATTCCTTCTCCTTTCCTTTCCTTTCTTTCTAATTCCTTCCATCCAAACATAGTATAAGTGTCAGCTAATAAAAAGTGAATCTCACTCAAAACTGTCGTTTACCTCAAAAATAAAATTTGTCTGGACACTATAATAATTAAGCACTTTTTGAAGTGATTTAAGACTAATTAACTTTTTTATTTTTAAAATTTGTTAAGTGAAAATTTCATAAAATTTATATTTAGATTGTTTTCATTTTTAATTAACTCGATATTTTTTTTGGAGAGGTAGGAGACTTCTTTTAGTAATTACTTTCCTAAAATGCATTGTTTCTATTCAGTAAAATTAATTCTAAAGATCAAACCCTGGATGTCACCATCCTTGGAAACATTACTGTTGTGTTTGGCGTTATGAGATTGAGCCTTAAAATTAGAAATGACTTGGAATTGGAGGAAACTTCCCTCCAATTTCAGTCAATTTCAATCCTAACCCTAACTCCATAATTCTGAACACAGGGTAAGAATATTCATTTGTTCTAATTATTGCATGTTTATTGTGAATTAGTCTAACAAAAATGGTATACTATTTTCTTTGATAAAAAAAAATACACGCTAAGTCTGACACATTAGACTAAAAAATTTACTATTAAAGGAAGGTAATGACCGAAATCCTTCTCAATGGTCGAGTGGCATCTCACCTCTCTCCTTTTAAGAGAAGTCACAGTTTCGATTTTCAGTGATAGATTGAGTTTGTTGGTAGTATGATTGATTTTTCAGTAATGAATTGAACTTGTTTGTAAGTTATAATTTTTTCATTGGGCAAAAAAAGAGGAGGGGAGTGGGTATGATTCGTTGCCAACAAATTTAAGAAAAGATGAACATTTTCATCACTTGCAATGTCGGATTTTTGCAATCTCATTAGTGCATGCAAGTCATTTGAGCGTGTAAATTCCATAATGTAACCTAACAATTGGAAGAAAACTCTCTTCTAGTGTTCCTAGTTTCAAAAAAATACCAATAAACAATTTCTTCAATTAAAAGAAACCATAATAAAGAAAAACATTTTGACTTATTAAAAACTAACTTTCAATTTTATCTCGTTTTCACTTTTGTTTTTCTAATTCTCACAAAAAAAATTATTTCATTTCACCGTCACATCATCACATCATCACATTATGTCACTATCATTATAATATCAGTCTCTCTACACTTCAAATACAATCATAATTAATTTTCATACAAATCTATAAAGAGATGATATATTAGAATTTTACCTCTAACAAATAAGAAATTATTACACGAGTCCATCATATATGTATAACCGTCTATATGATTTCAGTTATATACTATTTTTTTTTTTAATGCAAATCTCATAAAATCAAAGAAACCAGCATACAATGTGACAGACTCATAAAATAATTTATTCTAATGAGGTGGGTGCAGCGCATTCATTGCTGGCGAAGAAAGACCAAGCGCTCGAGTGTTATGACTGGTGGGCCGGCCTGGTATTTAAATGGTTGTAAAAGAGTTGAACCCCACAACATTGACCTTTAATGGCCCATTCCGTCATCGATGCATTTGTACTATTTCTGTGTTCCAGTGGCCCACCAACTTTAGTTATTTGAAGGTGGTGGGCCTTGAACTGGTCCGAGAATGTAACTATTGGTGGGATCTATTATCTGGGCCGGCCTTGGAGTTTCTGAAAATAGGCCTTCACCTTAGATAGGCCGCCCATTTACTTCGGAAGCTTTCAATTCAAATTTCTGGTAATTACTTGCTCGCTATGGCTGTTGTTTATTTTTTGGATTAATTATATTTTTGAATCTTATAATTTTTAGAATTTTTTAAATATGACCTTATAATTTCAATTGAAACAATTAGGTCATTGGATTAATAAAATTGTTAATAGAGTTTTAGTAGAATTCTTAATTTTGAGTTCTAAGTAATATTTGATATATTTTGGATAGATTTTATCTTAGATAAAAGTTAGGTAATTAATTATTAGTGAGAGTAAGAGTTTTTATTCTAGTTGAATTAAAATAATTAATGTGACTGATTAAAAGTTTTAGTTGCATTAAGATTAAAAATATAATATATTATATATGGATCTTTGTAACATATTAAGTGAAAGTTACAAAAATAATAGAGTAGTGACAAAGAAAATAGCGTGGAATATAGCCGTGAGAGGCATTCTGCCAAAAACAAGAAATTAATTGTGAGACCCATGGCGTGTTTTTTAGTCGTGTTAATATAATATATGATTTTGGTTTTGATTGTTCTTATGAATAGTGTGAAAGTAATCTTTAATTATTTGGTTTAATTTGTGAGCTTTGTTTTAGTTCAACAATTAGTATGAAAATAATTTTATTTCAAGAGTTGGTATTAGAGTTATTTTAAATCTTACAATTAGAATCAAAATAATTTTGGATCCTATATTTGATATCAAAACCAGTTACGATTCTGGGTAATTATTAGAGCTAGTTACGATCTTAGGGTAATTTATCCGAGTCAAGTTCGATCTTAGAAGAATCAGTTACGATCTTGAGGTAATTTATCAGAGTCAAGTTCAATATTAGGAGAGCAAGTTTCGATTTTCGAATAATTTATCAACGCTACGAAAAAATCAGAGTTTAGTTTGCTCTTGTTCCTGGATTATTATAAAGAATTGTGGTTCTTGTGTTACTTAAGGTTGTAGTCTTACGTAGTTTGTTGAAGAGCTGTTCGATTGGAATTCAATGGTTATTTGGATCAGAAAAAATTTTTGTGGTGATACAAATAATTGTGAAGCAACAAAAAAGTTATGATTTAATTGATAGGGAGGCTGGCTCGATCAAATCGAAGCAAAAAAAAAAAAATGATAGCAAGATCAGTTTTTGGATAAACCCAGGTACGTGGTTTAAATAAATTGTTAATTTGACACTATGGAGAAAGTTTTGGTTAGTGGACAAAAATTTGAGATTTTAAGAATATATGGTCAAAATATTGATGAGTGGTTACATCGTGTTACACTCTTTCTTAATGCTTGCAATGTATATAATCTATTAGATATTGCATTAAAGCATTTGTCAAAAGAGATTTATAAGAAGAAAGTTAAATAGTTCTATCAAATAATAAGGAAGACAATACTTGGGCACATTAAAATACTTTTGTTTACAAATAAAATTATCCACTACCACATCAGTTTTGGCTTGATCTTATTTCAGCATATAAAAATAAACTGCAAAATGGTTATGAACCTCCCATATACAGATATTGGATGGTTGATTATGAAAGAGACGAATTTGATGAAAATAATGTGATTTATTGTTTAAAATTATTTTTAAAATTCATTCTAATTTAGGATGATTTATATAATGTATTGAATTTAGATTCATATGATATTAACTGCTTTATCAATAATTTTGAGGAAGAAAATATTTTGGAGGTTGAAGAAGTAGAAAATAATTGTACAGTTGAAAATTTGGTTTCGGTTCATAGAATGAAAAATTGAACTTGTTGGAGATTCCTTTCGGTGAATTGGGAGATATTTCAGCCTCATCCGTTTGAGAATTTAATAGTTGAGAAAGAAGAAGTTTTTGTAATTTTTGAAATTGATGCAGCTCAAGACTTTGAAGATTTTGGCTTGCTACTTTATTTGATTTTTCAAGCACTTTGGAATCAAAACATGATAAGATTGAAGAACGTTTCAATCTAGAATTTGTTAATTTATTGGTATTGAGAATTTTATCTCTCAAGGATTTGTTAATTTTGTGGATATTGAGAATTTTATTACTTGACACCATGTTGATTATGTGAGAACGGATATTCAAAATTTCTAAAATTTTTTAGAATTAAAAAGTCCGAGTTGTCTGAAATTTGCGATTTCATTGGTGTAGATAAATTTCTCATGTCTAATTACAACAATAAATTAGATTTTAATAATTTCGTTATTACAAATTGTCTTCGAGAGGAATATTTTAGAATTTTGAAATATTAGCAAGCTTTGCATCATTATAATGGTAGAATTATTAGCATGAATAATTATTTTACTGATTATGACTTTGAATGAGTGAGCATGAATTTGTTCTTTGATCGTGCTGGATAAGCTGAGAAGTTGTATGCCAAGTACAAGATTCGACCGCTTTCTTGTGTGAAGATGAAGACATATAATTGTTCCAGATTACTGTCGCACAAGTTTCTTACACGACATAAATTACTTTAATGATTCTTGCTCGTGAAGGTATTGAAAAATTACTTTGGCTAGTTTGATTTAAGGGAGACATTGTTGGCTTAATAGAGTTTTAGTAGGACTCTTAATTTTGAGTTCTAGTAGTATTTGATATATTTTGGATAGGTTTTATATGAGGTAAGAGTTTGGTAATTAATTATTAGTGTGAGTATGAGTTTTTATACTAGTTGGATTAGTATAATTAATTTGAATGAGATTAGAAGTCTTAGTTGTATTAGAATCAGAAGTATAATATATTATATACACGTGAATTTCTGTCACGCATTAAGTAAAAGCTACAAAAATAATAGAATGATGGCCAAAAAAATAGCATGGGATACAGCTCCATGAGAGGCATTAGCCAAATCAGAAATTAATTGTGAGAGTCCCATGCAGTATTTTAGTCGTGTTAATATAATTAATATATGATTTTGGTTTTGTTTGTTCTTATGAATAGTGTGAAAGTAATGTTTAATTGTTTGGTTTAATTCGTGAGCTTTGTTTTAGTCTAATAATTAGTATTAAAATAATTTTATTTCAACAATTGGTATCAGAGTTATTTTAAATTTTACAAATGATATCAGAACAATTTTAAATCCTACAAAAGTACTTTAGTTTAGTCCAATTATAAATTTTGGTTCAAAATTGTTACATAAATTGCTACAATTCATTTATGTACAAACAAACCAGACTAATGGGACCTTAGCACTTTTAATGTCTATGAAATTTCAAATTTATGATATTACATTTCACATGATAAAATTTATTACATATTACACGACAAATTTGGATATTACATGATACAATTTACATGATTTACCTAAGAAATCTCATAATGATATTACGTATCACATGATAAATTTGGACCATCATTTATAATTTAACTAGATTGAAATGCATTTATAAATCAAAGGACATAAATATTTCAATTAAAATTAGGAGACTTTATTTGAAATTAGTATAAAATTATAGGGTTATAAAAATATAATTAACTCTTATTTCTTTCTTCTAGCTATTACATGCTTAAAGTCCTTTAGTATTTATGATTGGAGTTCTTAAAATCCTTATTACTATTAAAGGAGTGGCAAATACTAACCTGAATTCAATCTAAAATGTTTAAAATTTTATTTGGACACGTTCTGTTGAAAAAGTCATAACATACATGATATGATATTATTAAAAAGGCACACGTGTAACCACGGTGGTATGCTAGTCCTATTCTTTTATTTTTTTCTTTGGTGACCATCCCCCCCCCCCCCAACAAGAGGATATGTAGGTCATCACACTTTGGAAGGGCATATTAAGAAGCAAGGTAAGAGGTTTGCTCTCATGATATTTCACATGATTTGGAGAATGTTATTGCTATTCACACTTAAAATGACAATGCTCTGGTGATTTTGATTTTAGACCTTGGCTTGCAAGGGGATTTAGAAATAGTATTTTGCTCTATTGTTGGTGTTGCAAGTAGTACTCATTATATAAAGTTGAGGGCCAAAGGTCTTTTTCGGTTCTGTCATCTCAAGTTTGGTGTAGGATGTGACCCAACTCATAATATTAAGCTTTTGGTTCAACTCATGATACATTTATAATCTAGACATGCATGCATGTGCTAGGTTGTTAGTGTTCTACAAAGTTTAAAAGTTTGCTTTTGCACTTTTGCTATTGATTTACATAATATTTGGTCTCAGAGTAAGCACTATGTAACGAGTTGCAGTTATGAAAAATTAGTACAATTGTTTATCTTATAATTAATAAATATGAAAGATAAAAGATTTATTAATTATTAGGTTTTCTTACACTTTTATTAATCAAAAAATATTTTTTTTTACGTGTATATGACTATTTGTGCAAAAAGTATGTCTTATATGAAAATTTTCAACTACATTTCAGTCTTTCATAAAAAAATATACATAATATTCAACTTAAATTATATAAAAAAAAAACTTGTAATATCCTTTTGAACTAAATAAGTTTTATTTCCTATGCGTGTTATTTCGTAATTTTTTTCTACTTTGATATGCTTTTACTCATGTTATATAGAATTAATAGAAATAATTATTAAGACTAATTATTTTATCTCTCTTATAATTAATATTATAAATAATTTTTTTTAAAAAATATTAATTATTAAGTAATAAAATTATTAATTATTTATCATAGAATGAAGTTGAATTTTGAAAAATTTATCAATTATAAGAATATTAACTGTATTAATACAAGTAATTGAGTTTATTGCTAAGTCACTGAAAAGATTATCATTGAGGCAATGTTGATACAGTACATACAATTTTAAAGCATTAAAAGAATTAATCTCACGCATTTAATTTTTAAATTTTATTTACAATTTCTTCAATAAATTATTGTATGAAACGATTTCAGATTTTATTTACAATATTTTTAATAAATTGTTGTATGAAACGAAAAAATGAATGTCTGTGTGTGTATGTATGTTAAAATTGCAAGGATTTCCGTTATGAAAATTTATGAAGATTTTTGTGTTAATAAAGACGTGGTAAGTTCGACGGCTGAGAATAATGATTCAGGAGTCAATAGTGCTATAAAATCACTATATATATATATATATATATATATATATATATATTACCTCTTTGTATCATAGTAACCTAAAGCGAGATATTTTTTTTAATAACCGGTTAAGGGTATTTTGGACATTTTACATGCATCAAATTAAATCTTTTTTTTTTGTGACAATCAAATCTATTTTTTAAGCTCTAATTGTCAACAATCGATACAAAAAAGACTCGAATTCAAAATATTTGAATTTTTTTTTTAATGCATTTATCACTCAACTACAGCTTGGTGATCTAAAGCAAGATATTATTATCCCCAAAACAGAACAGTTATCACTTTTTATGTTGGACTATAAAAATCTAGTGTAGTTAGTTGTCATGTGATATGGTAGCTTGGGAGACATGCATATTCTAACTTTTTATTTTTTTTATTTTTTTTTTATTTTTACAATGATGGAGACGAAATTTTTTTATCTAGTTGTGTGTGTACACATGTGCTGAATTTCGATTCTGAATTGTGTTTGTGAAAAGAAAAAACTTTGTCATTTTGAATGAGACTTCAGTCCTGACATGCATATTCTAATTGAGTACTGAAAATAAAAGATACTTGAATCTCGCAAACCTGAAACCTAGCTTTCTATGGTTTTTTGAGATGGATGGGGATCGACTAGGGTGCAATTTGGGCGGGTTGGAGGCTAACTGGGGTTGAGTTATGCTCAAACTTAGTTAAAGTTCTAAAACAATCAATTCGAGTCCAATTTTGATCTGCCAATCTAACTCGGCCCAAATTAAAGTTCATTAGTATTAGGTTCAACTCAAACCAAACAAATTTTCAACAATTTAGATTATCAATTTCAATTTTCAAATTTTATTTACAATTTTTTCAATAAATTATTGTATGAAATGAATAAATGAATGTCTGTATGTGTATATATATTATATATGTATGTATACACGTTCAAATGCAATAGCTGTCTTGGGGTTGCCAGGGGCCACCACACCTTCAAAACTTTGAGGAAAAAAAAAATTCGACTAAAATTTTAGTGTACTCTTTGTTATACATATATATATATTACCCTCTGGATACGTTACCTCTGGGTCCAGCATTGTTCAAATGGATGCAGGTAGTTAAGGTTCATCAATGGTACTTAATGCCATTTCTTTTTCTTTCTTTTTTTGATAGCAAAGGCCAAAAAAGTTACCGAAGTGTTCTTACTTTTTCCATAAAAGAAAACCCAGTAATATTTATTCACACATTTTTTTTTAATTGCAGCTAAAGAAATGGAGACAGCCAGAGAACCACTTTTTGCTTTTCTTCTCCATGATACCTGTGACTTTAAGTTTTAAAGGGACTTCGTTTATTTACTTTCTGATTACTAAATCTCTCTCTCTCTCTCTCTCTCTCTCTCTCTCTCTCTCTCTCTCATGGTTATGGTTTCTCGTGATGTTGGTGTTCTTTTGATCTACCTGTTCATTTGTTTCATTAGTGACAAACTCATCTGAAACAGTCATTTTTATTATTTTATATAAATCTTTCATGGTATCGTGTTCTTCCAACAAAAAGTGGAAACCCTAAATAATGGTAGGAAGTTTATGGTTGGAGTGGAACGTCTCGTGAATACCCTTGCAATTCTACACGAAGCAGTGAAAATCAATGAGGAACAAACAATTTCTCAGGGTAATTTTTATAATTTTAATTTTAATAATAGTTGTCGTCACTGCACATATCATCAATCATCTCATCATCTTTTGTAACTAACTGTTTTTAAGATTTTTATTTTCAATAATATTAAACATAACCAATTTTCTAACATTATTTATATGAGCCCCAGATATTTGTGTTTGAAGTGAAAAAATTCGTTTTATTTAATATATATATATATATTTTAAATATTAATACACTTTAAATATAATCTCAGACACTCGAATTTATACTTAGAAAAGTGGGGTGTAAAGTCTCATTATCACCTTCCATTGTAGGTTGCTTGTCCTACTTTTGGGTAATATACACACACACACATCCCAACTTTCTTAATAGAAAGAGACTAATAAAAAGCTATACTTGAAAAGATAAACTCACCATATGAGTACTGCCATGCATTTTGACTCAATGACTAAATTTGTAAGCTAAATAACTTCAGTTAAATGTAATGCAAATAATTACAAGTTCTTTCAATATATATATATATATATATATATATATATATTTTTTTTTTTTTTGAGCCCCCTAAATTCTTTTTTTTTACTCCACAGACGAAAGTTCTGAATCTTTATTATATAGGAAAAATAAATCAAAATTAGTTCCTATATTGTCTCCCCACATACAAGGAAATAAAAAGCAACTTTTATCCACCTCTTCATGAAAAACCCAGGTGATTCAGGCTCTCTCTCTCTCTCTCTCTCTCTCTCTCTCTCTCTCTCTCATATTTAATGCTGACATGAGAGTTTCCATAGTCCACATACCTTTGCTCTCAGGCTTCTACAGAAGATAGAAGCATGATATAAATTAGAAGAGTGTCAAGCAATTTTCTTACTTCACATTCCACAACTTGCCAAAGATTTCCCAATCTCTCTCTCTCAAAAAAAAAAAAAAACCATCATTCAACCACCAAAATCCACTCTTACTCTTGCAATCATCAAAACCATTCTAGTTTCGCCAACTAGTTAGCTCTTCTTCATCTCCTTGACAGAGATTTCTTTTCTTTTTTTTGGTTCTCATGGCACCAAACAGAGAGACAATTGTTGGTTCTTACACTAAGAGCAACATTGTCCAAAAACCAACAAAACTTTCAATGGAAAATCTCCAAAGAACAATTTCAGATATCTCACTTGAACTCCGCAAAGAAGCCACAGACAGGGACATAAAGCTCCCACCAATTTCTGAGGTTGAGGATGCCAAGTGCGAGTGCTGTGGCATGTGCGAAGAGTGCACGCCGGAGTACATTAAAAGGGTGCGCGACAAGTTTTCCGGGAAGCTGATTTGTGGACTGTGTGCCGAGGCTGTGAATGAAGAGATGGAGAAGAATGGAGGGAAAAGAGAAGAAGGTTTGAATGAGCATATGAGTGCCTGTGTGAGGTTTAATAGGTTTGGTAGGGCATATCCTGTGTTGTACCAAGCTGAAGCCATGAGAGAACTCTTGAAGAAGAGCTCAAGGCTAGAGAGAGCTAAGTCTGTTAGCCCTCGAGATAAGGGTCGTCAAACGAAAGGTGGTGGTATTGCGAGGAGTTCGAGTTGTATTCCGGCAATTACAAGGGAGAAAGAGAGGGAGATCACTGATCGGAAAATGGTGAATTGAGCTGGCTAGAGGAACAATGTCGCTGAAAGTGGATGGGAAGCTCATGAGGGGGCATGTTAAGGACATGGTCTTTATCATCTAGGTTCAGCTCCTCTTATACAATATATAGTTTATCACTTATCATAAGCCATGGATAATTTCATCAATATCAAACAACCCTCATGCAATGATGCGTTGCACTGTCATGGATTACCAGAACTTTTCTTGTCGTTTGGGTTTTCATTTTGAAATGATGCTCTCTTTTCGAGAAGTTTTTTCATGAATCGGTTTCATGAATTAAGTCAATAGCATTCTGCTATTCCAACTAGTTATTAAGTTTTTAGAAGATATAAAAGTAACATATAAGATGTGATTGGTGTATTTCATAAAGTGACAAGGGTTTTTCCTGTATCTGCAAGACTGTCCCTCTCGATCTCTTAACCAACTTATTCAAATTCCTCTGCTTCTTCCACCAATTCGCAAGTCTAATTAAGTTGATATATCATATGTTGTATAGTTCTACATCATATGCTGTCCTCTGTTCTCCCTAACCACTTGCATCTTTATCTGTAATTTGTGTACTGTTAAGAATAACCAGAAGGCGTGGTTATGCATACATATTAATTTCAAGTTTTCTGTGTTGATATGTACGTATTAACTATCATTGAGCAAAATAAAAGTTGCATTTCTCCTTTTTTTTTTTTTTTTTTTTGTACTTATGGGCAAACAAATCTTAGTTGATGAAGTACTATGTTCCCTTAACTTTTTGATTGAATATCAGGCGCTTTATGATTATAATTCATTAATTAACTATTCACAAAATTATACAGATAGTGTCAAACTATTTTTTTAATTAATTAAAGAGGAATCATAGAGTTAAATGGATTAATTAATTGTTTAAATATTTATCTAAATTTCAGACTTTACTACACATTCAAGAGTAAGAAATACCGATTTTGCATGAGATATTCTCATAGGGAATAAAACTTTGCAAGAGAACAAATCACTATGAAGATCAATCAGTACAAATAACAACAAACCATTAATTACTAACATGTTACAGGAAGACTTGCACCATTAGTCAATCCTCCACGTAATTTTTTATATAATATTTTTGTTCGATGATTGTGCTTTATAGTTGTACTCTTCACAACCACTACTTTAGTCATGATATGATACCCTTCAAATTCACAAAACTAGTGTAGTGGTACTAAAAGTGTTATGAGATGTCCTCTTAAATGAAAAACCTTCACAATCACCTTTGTAATTAATGTAGGGACTATGTCAAATTCAAACTCGAGAATAGTTGAATTAAATTCAAGAATTATAAAGTGCCTAAGTGTTCAACGAGAATGTAATGTATGTTGTCTAAAATGCAAACTTTGCAACTCTATGAGAAGATCACACATTATGTATATATAGGTTAACCTAAATCAAGTTGTATTCGGATTAGGGTGACCAATCAAAATTCACAATTTTTGACACGAGTTCAAACGCGGCTTGGCTCTCTTTAGACACACAAACATCTAGTTTTGATATCTTTTCTTGCTTCAAAATTTAACTTGAGTTCAAAATCACTTTATGTCAAAGGAATATTATAAGACATATTTTAAGCAATTTTTTAGCTTATAGTCAAAACTAAAAAGTGTCTAACCTATATTCAATAAACACAAGTCCCGAGAAGATTTAAAGCATTAAAGACTAAATGCACATACATCTTACAAATGCACCTAACATGAATGTGTGACGTGTATGTGTGCTTATACCTTTCTTGTAGCATATTTGAAGTAATAGGTTGTTGTCAATAATATTTATCTTTAGAAGTACAAATCTGTAATTCCAGTTTGACCTAACCAAGTTTTCAAATCTACTACAAGAAAGGTTGTTGTCATAATCTTTAGGGTTAGGGCTTTAACTAGGAGGTAGTTTAAATACATTGTAACCCTATTTTCTAAAATAGTGAAGAATACAGCTCCTTCCGTGGACGTAAAAAAATTGCCGAACAACATAAATTCTCTGTGTCATTTTTTTTTCTCTTTGTCTAACTCTTGTTGCATAGATCGTTAATTCACAACACTAACAAAATTTCAAACTTAATAAAGACTTTTGAAATGAATTACCAATACACAAACACAAACTTGAAGAAGAAAATTTCACAATAACTTAACATTTTTTTGATATTATGATCGTGTTGTTTTATGTTGATAACATTATCTTGACTGTCAACGTGCCTTCTTTACTCTCACCTTTCATTGCCACTCTTGGTGCTGAATTTGAGTTCGTTGATTTTAATTATTTTTCATATTTTTCGGAGTTAAGGCAACCTTCTTTTCTAGACCAAGTACATTGTTGATTCCTCCACCGAAATTCTATGATTGATTGCAAGTCTTGTAAAACTCCAGTATGTGCCAAGACACAACTCTCTCTACTTAGTGGTGATCCTTTATAATGATGTCACTGAGTATCATTAGTGGTGGGACCCTTCCATTGTCTTACTTTCACTTATCTTGACATCACCTTTGTTATTCATCATGTTACACAATTCATGAGTTCTCACTGTCTCCATCTAGTTGCTGCCAAACAGATACTCCTCTATCTCAATGATTTCTTGAAGTTTGGTCTTCTCTTTCACCGCTCCGTAGTTTCCTTACCATTAAAGCCTATTTTGATGTTAATTGGGTTGGTTGCCTTGATTCTCGTTGTTCTACAATAGGGTTATGTGTTTTCTTCGGTTCTAACCTGATCTCTTAGATTGCCAAAAAACAACCAATCGTGTCTCGCTCTAGTGCTAAAGTCAAATACTAGTCTTTTGCTCACATATGTGCTGAGACTACTTGGGTGTGTCACATTCCCTATGAGTTAAAGCTCTCCTCTTGTGCTCCCATCACCCTACTTTGTGATAATCTCAGCAATACTCATATGGCATCCAATCTCGTGTTTTATGCTCACACCAAGCATATTGAGTTAGACTACCATTTCATTCGGGAACATATTCACTACCAAAAAAAAAAAAAAAATCACTTTTAACAACACACAAGTGTTGCTAAAACTCGGCATAAGCGTTATTAATAAGTATTAGAAATACACAAATGGGCACCACTCTATACGTCGCTAAAAGCCATGCGTGTAATACTGTTAGCGACGCACAGAAACTACGCATCGCTAAAAGTGACTATTAACAATACATAATGCGTGTCGTTAAAAAAAATCAAAGTATCGCTAAAAAGAGTATGAGAAGGTCTATATGCATTGCTAATAGTTGACTTTCAGCAGTACACAATCATGTGTTACTAAAAGTTAAGAAAAAAATAGACAATAAAAAAAAGTACAAAAATACATAAAAAAAAAAAAAAAGATATTTCAAAAATTAGACTGGAGGAGAGGTAAGTATGATTTATCAATAAAAATAAAAAAGAACAATGTAATTTCAAAAATCCTTGAAAAGATCAATCTAATTTACCCTTTTTTTATTTGTCTATTTTTCTACTCAAGGAAGTGGAAAGAAAATTAAGGGAGAGAATTCAAAAATCTTTTGTTAAGCATCAAGCCTCTTTTTGAAATGTTAAACCATAACTTCCATTTTAAATTCTCTTCACTTTTCTTTCACATCTCGACTTGCGGGGAGAATCAAAACAAAAATAAATAAATAAAAAAGATAACTATAGTGACTTCTCATGTAATATCACTAAGACCTCTTGTGTTTTCTGATATTACAATGACCTTTATCAAGATTGTCCAAAGTTAAACTTTAACAAAAAAAAACATAAATTTATTATTTTAGTCTTAAAAATAATTACACAAACCTCTCTTATGATATATAATAATTACTAATTACGGGGACCTCTTCTATAATCTCTCAAAAGAATAGAAATATCATTGTAATATATAAGAATATTTTAGCAATAAAAATTGTGTAAAACCTAACACCAACGAATTTTGTATTAAACAAGAATCCATATATTATTACTATAACAGAAGAAAGATCAGTATAATTTCATAAAACACAAAATATTCCTATAATTATCAAATAACTCGCCGGGGGGGGGGGGGGGGGGGGCTTCCGTAGTTATCTCAAAAACAAATGAATAGCTTTTAAGTTTTGTTTTCCTTTCTCTTCTCCTTGACTAATTGGGGAGTAAACAAAAAACTACATAGCTTACCCCAAAAATAACTGTACAAATAGCCAAGAAATGTTAGTATACCTTTAGAAAACACAAACATGAAGGGATTTCTTGAAATGTTTTCAGCTTCTCTTTTCATATTATTTTCTTTTTCTTGGATATAATATATTCCAAAAACCCTATTAGTATGAAAATTTCATATTTGGTAATAGTCTAAAAAATGAAGAACAGCAGGTTCTACTTCTAACTGATAGACTATAAAGAAGGAACTGCAAGAAATAAAGACAGCACGGGCCTGTTTTGTTGGTCCCCTTTTGGTACTACCTAGCAATACTCCTCCAGAGCCAAGGGTCCCAATTATACTTCAAAGTGTCATATAACCTCCAGAACCAGAAAAAAACGCGAAGATAGATGGTGTGAAAGAACATGCAGAAGCATAAAGATTCATAAATTAAGGACAAAGCAAAATGCAGAGTACGATAACAAAAAATTAACACCTGATTCCTATTTTGCAGCTTGCTTAAACAATATAGAGCTGATCTGGGATCTGTCCATATCAACCGGCCAAAAAGGAGATTGTTCTAATCTAGTTTCTTTTGATTCCTATACTGTCCAGAGTGTCAGACAAAATTCCAGTTGATGAACATGAAGCAGATGCAGTGAGCATTTTCTTCTTCATTCGACACCTTCCACGCTACTGCTCTCTCATAGGAGACGGGCCTCCCCATGCTTGACAAGCAGATACCACCTTGAAGACAAGCAAAACCCTGTCCAGAAAATGGGGAGGAGATGAGATGAAAGCAATTCTAAATAAATTAGTTTCCATACGATATCTATGTTTTGCCATCAATCCAGTATAACCACGCGGGAAACTAATGATTTAGTAGAATTGACAATTTGTAAGGTTTCATGCAGGGTAATGTTTAGAACACAGATTGGATACCGAGATATACAAGTAAAGTAGGTTATAAACAAGTAAAGTAGGTTAATGAATGTATGGCTCCAGGATGATAGTTGGTGTCTCATTAACTCTTCAAAAACAAATGAAAGCTGACTTGACTGGTTGAAGTCGTCCAGGTAAAACGACGACTGTAGCTTACTGTCTTGCAGCGAACCTATGAAGCACTTATCAATTGGGATCAAATCGACACAAGACGGGGTGCAATTGATGGATTAACAAGCTAGAAAGTCCAATTTTGAAATCCAATTCTGAAAACGTTCTCCTAAGTTAATGAGAATAAGGTCCAGGTCATAGTTAAGAAAAATGCTCCACAGTTTTTCCAAGAAACCTGTTGCCAAAACTTCTTAAGGTAAACCCCTCTAAAATCTTAGGAAACCCTTCATTTCCAGTAACACATAGAAACCCTTCTTATATGAGCATTTTTCATCTTATAAGTGTCTCAGGAAATGCAACATCTTCACTTCTAGAACTTCTGGGAAATGGTTCTCCCAATGTTTGCATGACATGTAGGAAAATCCCTTCACAAGTGAGGTACTGTCCAATTTCTTTGGTAACACTTCTTATCAACATTGACGTACTCTAGAGTTTTCCCATTGATTTCTCTTTAGAGTTCCCTCTCAGATCCAACCACTCTTTCCTACTTCAATTGCTCATGTTGTCTCCTATTTCTGACTTCCCACTACTTAAATTGAACTATGGTCTTCGCTAATTGGTTTGACTACAAGGTATGCGGTTTCTAGTCTCTGGCTCACTTGTTCTCCGACACAGGAACCAGGGATGTGAAATTTTTCTGAGCAGTGTATTCAACATGGTGGAACACAAAATGAATATATCTTACATTTTATTTGGCTGCCAAGAAGATTGAAGGAAAGAAAAATACTTGCCGTAGAATTTTTGTAAATTCCAAATATTATTCCCCCCATCTCCTCTAACAACAAAATGGATCTCTATTACTTATTTATTTATTCATTTATTCTGTTGATTTTAAGGTAATATACCTGCTGCATTATCTGTGGGAGTTCAGAGTAGAGGGTTTTTCTTCCAGGATCATCAAATATCTTTTCCAAAGTAATGTCTTGAAGTGCAACCAAGGTTGTCTCAAGCATATCAAGTCCTGCCTGATTTGCAAATGTGAAAACTGGCAATGCCTACAGGAATCATGAAACAGGTTACAATGTCACATATACATCAGCCTGGTGAAAACAAAAACAACCAAAAAAAAAAAAGGTGTAGTAACAGAAGGTAAGAATGGTGGACAACAGTTTATATTTATAATTCCATAATAGCCAAATAATAATAAAACAGAAGGCACTGAGAACTAATATTTTCCTAGAACTGTGGGCAAGTATTCTACATGCAATTTTGATCATGGAAGTAAAACTATGGGTATGCAAGCGAAACACAATTTTGATGCCAAAACATGTAAAACTTTAGACTACTTTCCATATCTCTTCCATTCAGACTTCGGCTTTGTGAGCCTACCACATAAACTAATTCTATGCAGAATCAAGTCTCTAATCCTCATCTAATTCATATCAAGTTCTCAATTATTATTAAATCCCCATTGTTTTGTCATGATTTTTTCATCTATCTTTCTAGAAGGTGTCGAGTTAGATTGTAGTTCCACATGGAATACAGAAACATGGCTTAGATTTAATAGGAATATTTTGTTTATAATATTCAAATATTTCCAGGTGGCTCTCAAAAGGAATCAGACCTGTGACAAGTGCATATTCAACATTCCTTGGACCAAAAAAAAAAAGAAGACAACGACATTCAGCATTTCTTTTCTGGTAAGATTTAATAGTAGAATTATGGCACAAACTGGTCGGCCATTGCCCCTTGTAATAAAAGTATTTCATCTCATCTAACAACATAGAGCCACTGGTCCAAGGGAAAAGCCTTGGCAGTTTTCCCTTTGGATTTAATCTAAGCACATTAAAATCTTAAATCAAACATGTATAGTTTGAGCCTACACTCTCAACAAAAATCCTTCACAGTGAAAATGGCATATTACTCACTAAGATAATATACAAAATTGTTAGTTGCCATTACTCACTACATTATAAAGCTTGTTGCAAACTACTACCAGATCAAGGAAAAGAAAAAAAAAACATTCGTCAATTACAAATGTGTGGCCCTGAGTCAGTTTCTAATATGAAATGCTTCCAAAATGCCCAAAAAAACACAGGGATAATTCTTCCTAGAACATAAGTTACATCCTTGTATATGTTTACATTGTTCCACTTGTTAAGCTATTGAATGATTCAGAAGGAAAAATAATACCATTTTTTTAAATGCAAGTGGAAAGGTGTACTCTTACAATTATAGAAAGAAATGCAGTAAAATACACATTTGAAGAACATTCAGAAATTAAACCATCAAGCATAGACTGAGTAAAGATTTTTACTAAAAAAAGAGTGTTTAAGCATTCAAAAGAATAACTACCTTCAAAGAGCAGCACATCAAAGCATCTGAGTGATGCCAAAGGGTTTTGAGGATAGATTCACTGCCTTCACTAACAGGTTTGAGTAGCTCCACACCTAAATAGCACCTGTAAAGAAGATTCAAAATAACTCTAAATGATGCAGGAAGAAATCCTGGTAACAAGTTTGCATCACTACCAAATGTGGAAAATTTGAAATCAGTCCCAAATGCCTCAAATATTAAATAATCTGTTACAACGCAGTAGCAAACCCAAATCACTCGAAAGACCAAGCTTGGTCATGGTTTGATTATGTTTCAGGGGCAGAATTGCCAAGGCATCAAAGTAATGCATAGGCAATAGGACATATCAAGGTGAGGCATTGCCAAAAAGACAGATATTATCTTTTTACCTTGCATCAAAAAATATGTACGTATCCCAAATGAATAGATTTTGGATACAGGTAAACAGAGTACTAGAATTATCCCTTCTTTGATCTGTTGGGAGCTTTGGCTTTTGTGGAGCTTTGTGAACCCAATGATTTGTTCTCAATTAAAGATACTGTCTTAGAGTTGTCAAAAGAAACTTTTGAGAGCAAGAAACTAGGCATTATTTCCACATTTAAGTCATCGTCCTTGAAAAAGTTGCCTCGCAAGAGGACCATGTATGTAAGGCCTATATATTTAGTCAACCATAGAGTTGTATTGGAGAACATGGACTTTGCATAAGAAATGCCTCCATAGGATGGCCAAAATTTGTACTCTGCTTAACTCGCTGACTGGCTGAACCATTCTCTAACTCACATTAAAAGCAGCAATAAAGAGGCAGATAATCATTACAAATTTACCTCATGATAGTGCAACTTTCACTACAAAACCGAGCTCTCTGAGCAAAAACTTTGTGAGCTTTAATATTTTTGGAAAGTAAGGCTTATATTGTCTACAGTTTTCTGTAGAAATGAGACATGCTCAATTAGTGTGCTAAAGAATCTGCTTAGCCAAACAACATAAAGGTAGCAGGGAACCTATCTTTTAACAGACTAGACACCATCTATATGCAGCAGCTAACTAGGGCCTATCACAAGTGATAGATGTTCCACATCTTGATTTCACCGCTAAAAAGCTAGCAACTATCAACATATTTTTTCAATAGATAGTAAACAATAGCTGGTGATAATTAAAAAATAATAAATAATGATAATAGATAGTAAACGATAGCTTATGATTTGAAAACTTGTGATGATTCAAAGAATAAAGAAATATCCCAAAATGAACTAATGGGTTCGAAGACATAAACTTCAGAGCCAAATTTCAAATCTGATCCATCTTTCCTATCGAATCTGACAAGTCTTCAGTTTTTAAAAGCATAAAAACAAAATAAAATTCTGTCACTGTAAAACAGTTTCAATACCTGATTTCAGAAGAAGAAGAAAATAACTAAAAACAAATGTTGGTCATAGAAACTGTGGCCATTCTGGCCAACACGCAATATCAAGCATTTAGATGCTATGATTCTTTCTACAAACTTAAATCTATTGTTGTGAATTAGACATTATGACTTGGAATCCACCAAAGCATGCTAAAATAAATTTTTTATCAAAGCCTAAAACCCAAGATGATAAGTACATATGCAAGATACATGATCTAAGCATAGTTGTCCGTATCGTACGATATGCAATATGTATCTTATGATACATTTCAATATGGACATAAAACAATACGTATCTTGTAGTTGTATCATTTTACATTGAATCTTATTATACGTTTCGATATGCACGATACACAAGAAATGGAAAATCGGGCTAAACAACATTGTTTTGATCTTTTTTTTATATTTTTGTTATATACATAGAAAACATTTTTTGTTTGTTTGATTTTATATTACCTCTTTGTAATGCCTATAGATGTTTCCTCAAACAAGAAAAAAAGAAAAGAAATTATTTTGAGAAGATGTGAATAGGAAATGAACACATACAAGAAATTAAAGACGAAAAAGAAAAGTGAAAATTTGTTGGCATATAATGATAATGATGATGAAATCGATGCCATTGAAATTAGATATAAGATGAAAATGGGATGAATTATAAAAATGAATAATTTTAGATTTGGTCTTGATGAACTATATTGTATATCTAATTTGTATGACAAGTAAATTGAAATGTTTTTTATATTATTTTAAACATTCTATATATTCATGCAAATATAATTTATAAATGTATTTTAAAAAATTACATGTATCTATGATACACGATACAATACCCATTTTTTTAAAAACGACACGGCTTCCAATATACGTTTTGACCACTATGGATCTAAATGACGCACCTATAGTTGTGACAGATCCAGCGAGCAAGCGTTTCTGCTTCTGGAGTACCAGGTGGTAGCCGCACGCCAGCATGGGAGCCAAAACAAGAGGGGGAGAGTGCCAATGCCAACCTCTGAACGGATGCTACAATACTACGGACATACTGGCGTGCCATGGAAACTATACTTCCTTGAAGGTGGATCTCAAATGCAAACTGAAATGCTATTGTCATCACTGATTTTGTGCTCCCATAATGGCTAGGAATAATCCCCGGATGCTCTGTTTCCAGCTGGCCCAACCTCAAGAGCAGATGCAAGGTCAAGTGTACGATTTGGGCTGGAGGCATCCTGCATCATCTTTCAGGGAGAAAATTAAGGAACAAACTCAAATAGAGGCCAGACCCCAATAGAATACATATATATATACAGATTACAGCAGACACAATAACCACTTACCACCCCGGAATCAAGAGGAATGATGCGGAAACCAGATGGTAAAAGGGGTGCATCATCAGAAAAAGAGGCATCAATTGGAGCAAAGATGAGCTCTGCACAGTTGCCAACAGCATTCTCATCAACTCCACTACAGAGCTGGGAAATCAGTACAACATGGAAGAATAATATAACTGTTAGATAATTGTAAGTGTTTGATACTTAGGAGAAGGTTACAATTACATCAAGATAATAGAATGACTAAATGAATGCAACTGCATGAGCCTGCAGTTGCAGGAAAAAAATTACAGACTAAATTCCTAAAAATAAAGAACTAAAGCACAGTAGAATCAATTAGTCCACATATCCAATTACTTATTCAACAAAATCATTTTACCAACTCAAGGCCAACATTCACTGAAAAAGAAACAAAAATACAATGAACAAATCTCAGAGGTTTTCGTCCTAGAACTATTTCAAAGAGCAAATCTCTTCAATTTAAGTAAAATAAAATAAATTTCCAGTCCTGGCAATGAATCATTTTGATATGCAGAAGTGAAACCAAAAATATTTAGTACAACACTACATTTGACATTCTTATCGATGATAGCAACTGTTTAAGAACAAAAAGTGAATATCTATAACATTATAATATAATATACTAGAAAATCATCGTATGTACAGAATAAAATTATATGAATTGATTAGAGAGAGGAGAGGCCACTTACTTGCAAGAGGAAAATATCTCCAGGCATAATCATGTCCTCCCTGATAGTGGCCAATATTTTCCAGCTTAATGACCTCCATGAACTGTTTAAAAGAAGAGAATAAAGCTAATAAAAATGTCACAGCATACTCAGAAGATAATTTCCCACAATGTTGATACCCTAAAGATTGGCCCCATAAATTAGAAACGAGCAACTTGCCTCTTCATGCTCAATAGTATGAGCCAATGGAAGAATAACCTGCCCACCAAAACTTCCAGCTCGAGACGCTGGTAAACTACAAGGACCCGCTTTAATGGCAGCAGCCGAGTATGCATCAATACCACTGTCTGCCCATTCCGAACGGTGTTCCCGCAAGAATCTGAGAAGTATTGCAGGAGGGACATTCTACCAAAATAGGAAGAAAACATGGGGAGAACAATTAGATATGTTCTTTGACATGATGAAGATAAATGCTTAGAAAAACAAATAAATAAGAGAGAGAAAACTTAGAACCGGGACTTAATAAGATTCACTTCCACAGTACATTTTAACATTTATTGGCCTGTTGTGAAGGGTTGTCAAAAGGATTGGAACTAAAAATTAGCTACAGCAGTGACATAAGACTTTTTTTTTGGGGGGTCTGGAATATAAAATAAATTGGCTAACTCAGTTTTCCAGGGTTCTACCATCTAGATTCTGCTTAGATACCAGATATCAACCGTCCGTCTTAAGCATATTATGAGGTCTGGTACAATATTGCGTAGAACATATAAGAATAAGGATGATGAAAATAGCATCATTATCATCACCACCAACATAAAGATGATGATGATTATGATTCTGATTCTGATAACCCTAAGCCCTTGAAACCACCCAACAATCCAAACTTACGATATCTGATAAACAGAGGTCACACCAGAAAAGAAAATTGATCAATATAAAAGGCACGCATGCACACACAAAATATAAACCATTATATAATGCTCACAAGGATCTGACATCAACCAAGTTCAAGAAAGTCCAAAAATAAGTCATGCAAATGTTTCAGTGTTAATCAAATTGTCTAGGATGGCTTGATAAGTTATGATTGTACCCACTACTTTGTCAAGTGTAATGCTTAAATCTCAATGATTAAAGCAAGAATCTAGAGTTAAATAATTGTTTTTCCCTTCATTTCTAGTCCCCAAAGAAAGGTAACACTTTTGGTTTCAGCTTTGGTTCATCATTCCAGACTCACTGTTATACCAAAAAACTTCGTATTGTTACAGCATTCAGAACCATAGGCCAGCATACAAATTTTACTCAGACATATTTGCAACTTTTCTTCAGAATTAATTCTAATTAACATTACCAATCCACCAATATGCATCTCAGCAAAAATAAAAAATAAAAATCACGAGTGTCAAATGTCTTGTTTATAATTGCTCTGGTGAAAAAGACCGATATGATGCACATTAAATAGTAATGCCATGAGAAGGGAAGACCAAAATTAACATTACTTAAGGTAATAAGGAAAGATCGTAACTTGTGGAGTAACTGAATCTATGGCTCTCGAAAAAACGGAATAGCAAAACAAGATTCATATAACCAACTCCAAATAGTTGCAATAAACCCTTAGTTGAGTTGAGTTCTAAGTGTCGCATGTCTTGTCTCAAAATCATTGATTTACGTAAAGAGAAACTGTAGCTGCATCTCAAATTCAAAAAAAATTCTAAGAATCACTAAACAAGTATCCACAACAAATTTAAAATCCTTACTTGTATAAGCATGGAAGCTTTGGCACATAGCACTGCATTACTCATAGATGGAAATCCATTGGCATAAGAAAGATTTGCACCCATCATTTTTCCAGGAGATGAGTTGATAAGAAGGGTAACATCATCAATGCCATCACTTTCAATCATAGACCATCCCTCACCTGTGAATCCATTAACAGCTTCATTAAAACCCCTGCATGATAAAATATGTCAGAATCTGATATATGAAAGATCACTTGACTCTTGCAAGGGACAATCTCAAGAATTAAATAAACCTACTTGCTCAACCTCTGGCTAAGTGCACGTAGAGCAGCAGGTCTTCTCCCCCAACCAGTGACAGTTGGCTGGGATACCTCTTGAGAAATCTGCCTCAACTGGCGTAAAGCCTGAACAAGAATGCCAATGTCATGTTTGAGAATACAATACTCAGAGTCACGGTTCCCTTTCCCTATATATTTCTTAGTAATGCATCATTCCAATAATGAAGGAGAAACTCTTATCAATACAATATATCCTTAAACACAGAAGATCATCCAGCTAACAAAAATCATTAATCTACAAATCCGACTTGCTGTAACAGTGAGCATTTAAAGCTGGTGAGAATAGGATAGAGAAAGTCTTACCGCCATTGTTGCCCTCTGAGCAAGCAATGTTGATGACTCATATAGTGGTCGCAACACTTCAGGTACACTCGATGGCTGATTGATGTTATCAATAAGCTAAAATAGTTAATTTTCAAGTATAGGGAAGCTGGTGCTTCAATATAGATGTAGCAAGTTGAATTGTGTACCTCTAGATTCATATGATTGACTATATGAATGATTGACCCACCCCCTTCGCACGGTCTTATCAAGTATCCACTTGGCAGTATTTCTGCTCTTACAAAATGTTGCACTGGTGGCATACTAGGACCATTCTGAGTGTTGTTCAGTGATCTTTCACAGACCTAATGTGTAGCACAGTCACAAGAGTCAAAAGAATTATCAAGGAATGCAATTATATATATATATATATATATTAGACTTGCACCATTAAGAATCAGGAGGCGTACCACAAGGCTCCCATCCTCCAGAACAGATGTATAATGCAGCAACCAAAAGTCACGAGCTGATGCCAAGGTGGTTGGCGCATAGAGCTAAATCAAATTACCAAAGTAAGCGGTTTGTTAGCAGCTCAACCATTGTTACAATTGACATGACAGCCACAAAACAATAAGCACCAACCTGCATGTAAAGTAGCTCAATAGTTCCACCATTTCCAGTAGATAACACATTAAGAACATCCACAGATCGGCAATCACGAAACCATGAAGGCCGATCTTTAAGGATTTCTGCAACCTGGATGGAACATCACCAATTAATACTACTACAAATTCTACCAAGAAAAAACATTACCATTACCAAGCAGGGGGCAGGGACTCACTCTTGTAGGCTCTAGACCCACAAGGCCACATGCACGTGCTGCCACCCCAGTGCAACCATGAGAAATAGCAACGATTCCAATGGAATCCGGACCAGGCTGCACAGATGAAAAAGAGACTTTTAAGAAGGCAAGAAATACAGAATTATTGTTAATCAGAGAATTGGCAGCAAAACTAAGACAAATAATAAATTAAACATAATTCAGTCTTTAAAAAAGGGAACTGAATAGAAATTTAAATTAATTGGAAAAGGGACAAATATATAATCCATTTTGTTCAGTAGAAATTTACATAAATCCTAAGTTCTATCCAAAATAAGGAACAAAGACAACAGTGAAAACTAAATTCTCATCTTCCTAAAGAAAATATAAAACATGAAAAGAAAATGAAGAAAAAAATATTAGGGGAAAAAAAAAGGAAATTTATAGAATAAAAGAGTGGGAATGTTGGATAGCGACTGAGATGATGTGGTTTCGGTGTTGCTTAGAAGGTTGGCAAGGTTATTTGTTTTGTTTATTAGTTTCTGTATATAATAATATATAAAAGAGGAATGAGGTAATGTTTAACACATTAAAAATTTGACAATAAACAAGGCAGTAACCTTCATCCCAGGCATTTGGACCCACTCCACAGCAGTTCCAGTGGCCTTTGAAAGAAACTCTGTTAAAGTCTCCTCTGCAATGGACAAAAGTCTAGAAAACATACAAGCACAATCTCATAAGCCATATGAAAAGAAGTGTAAAGAACAAGAACTGTAATGGATCCAACAAGAGCAAGAAGCATTTTCCCACTAACCCTGCAGGACTTGCATCCTGTGGTGGACGCTGAGGAGTAACCTGACGCTGACCACTAGTCACCACCGATTCACAACTAGTGTCTGTGGTGGCAAGGGTCGCCTGCAAAAGCAAGAAAATAATTAGCTTACAAGACCCATTATTCAGGAAACATAAGAGCACAGAAAATAGTAGAAAATAGTGGTGTTGAAGCCCTTCAAGTGGATCACACACTTAATTACCCTCCATTCTGCTGCCAAGAAAGCGGAGGAAAAGAAAATCACATAATTTAAACCTTTTTGTGCTATGACGTTCTAATTTTTCAAAAATAAAGAACTCGACTAAACCAAATACTAGTAGTCTGAGACTCTGAGTTGAGTACAGATTTTTTTCTTGGGTCCCAACTTATTGAAAACTTCGGATTCAAAATTTCAATTTCTTTTCTCCCTACATTTTCCCACCAACTAAAAAGAGAATTTAACGAAAAATTTAAAAAACAAAAAAAAAAAAAGAAAGAAAGAAAGATTAATCCTTTACATTCTGAGTCTGTTGGCGAAAATAGCTGTTCTCATACACCAAATGTGAAACTTGCTTCTGTAACCTATCATTCTCCTCCATTAATAGCTTATTCATCGCCGACAACTTCCTATTCACAGCTTGGAGACGTGAGGCCTCTTTCCGTTGCTTCTCTCTGCACCTATATAAACAAAACAAATATGACATACAGAGTTAGCAACCATGTCAATATAATTATTCCATTAGACCATTAAAAAAAGCCTGAAAAGGCAAGAATCATCACAAACACAATTTGAATTGACATAATACCTGCGGTTCTGAAACCAAACTTTGATTTGTTTCGGCTCGATGTTGGAGAGAATCGGGCACTCACGAATCAGCTGTTGCCGGCGAAGGGAACTCGGTTTCGGGCATTCGTGATACAGCCTTTCGAGGGCTTCGACCTGCTCCGGCGTGTACCGTACGTACTTTCCATTGTCCATTGCCATTTTGTCGTCCTTGCAGGCTGAAGTGACCGCCATCATCACTTCAAAAGCAAAATCACAAATAGGTCAAATTGCAAAATCAAACACAATCCCTCAGTTTTCGGTAATTAAGCACTAATCTCCTCATTAACAACATAAAGACACAATAATAAAACCCTAACCATCAACTATTACAATCGAACTAGAAAAATTCTCTTCCTTGTGCAAAGATTCAAGCGCTCTTCACATCAGATGACCTTAAAACAAAAGACAAATCTGCAATTCTTATAATCACTCTAATGCACAAAGATGATATCTTTAGATTAAACGCTTAAAAACGATAGAATACAAATCCACTACAATTTCCACCATATATAAGGAAACTGCGTTTGTACATATATACACACGCACACATATATCGTTACGTGTGAATATATTTGAGAAAGTAATAGAATTATTTTGTCTGAAGCTTGTGTCTGAAGCTTTGAAATGTTCAAAAGCTAAAACAATCAACCAAGGCAAAGTAAAGATAGAGAGAGAAAGGGACAAACGAGAAACACCATTACCTTATCGTTGCACAGAAACGCTATCGTCTTCTATCCTTACTATCACGCGGCATCAAACACGAAAGACAGATCTTCCATTATCGAATCACGAGATCAGACGTCGCGCAAGCTAGACGGTTCGTCGATCTCGTTTTGCCAACGAACTTGGAAACTCTATATTGAACGACGTTCACGACCACAATCTTCCTATATATCACAAAATTTAGAAGCAGAAAAAAAACATTTATTCAAATCTCTGAGTTCTGTATTGTCGAGCTTTCAGCCAAGAAAGTTACTGTTCCGAATACATAAATATACTTATATACATATAAAAATATATTCATATGAATATATATATATATATGTATGTATAAACAAACGTGTGTGAAAGAAGTGGAAAAGTTATATAGAGAAACCCCAAATACCAGACAGAAGGAAACCATTTTAGGCTATCATTTGCTGTTTCTGCTGCTGCTTTCGCACACTGGTCTGTACATAAAGCTCGTTGCCCCCTGTAATATCTGTACGTGCTCAGGGATAAAAAGCGAATCCCACTCTCCTTTGATGCGCGTGTTGTAACTTTAGAACGCACCGTTTGTCCGAGTAAAATACAAACTACCTTTACTTTCACATTTTCATTGTCATATATCTGTACCTATAACCTAATATAAAGGGAGAGTTTTGTGTCCAACTTAAAGAGCAATTCCAATGCAGGTGTCACCTCAAATTTATTATAGTTAAAATGGTACTTTCAAATTTAAAATTTTTTATTTCAAAAGAGGTGGTATCTGTAGTTGTAAAATGACACCCAATAATTTAGAGTGCCATTTTTATAAACTTTGGAGAGAGAAAAAGGAGATGTGTCATTTGACGGTTGGGCCATTTTTATTTTTACTGTTACAACAACTATCATTCTAACAACTCTATTTCAACAAAAAATTCTATAAATACAGGAAGTTTGTG
The DNA here is from genome assembly GCA_008638375.1 of Nyssa sinensis. Taxonomy (NCBI): domain Eukaryota; kingdom Viridiplantae; phylum Streptophyta; class Magnoliopsida; order Cornales; family Nyssaceae; genus Nyssa; species Nyssa sinensis. Next base: position 3,787,857 of record CM018046.1, read on the forward strand.
AAGAGAAAACTTACCAAAACCCGAAAAATCACTCTAAAAATTATTCTATAAATTTAGAATGATTTTATTTATTTAACTAATTTTTATAATTAAATAATTTTTTAAATTTAGTTCATTGTTAGAATTTAAATTAATTTTTTAAATTAAATTAATTTTTGTAATTTAATTTAAAAAATCAATTTAAATTAAACTGTTATGAAAACTATACCCGTTAAAATATAACCATTAAGTTTAATTATATTTCTCAATAAAAAATATTAAAATATTAAAATGGCACCTCATTTTGGCACCTATCATTGGAGCATATGTATAATTCAAGGGTGTCATAATACTATTCAAAGTTGCAAATAGATTTTTTGGTATCCCAAAATAGCAACTTCCTTTAGAGTTACTCTAAGTTGTTTTACTTTTTTGGTATAAATTTTATGATAGACGTATAACATTTGCTACGTATATTTGTTATAAAGTAATTTGTATTTCAGTTGAGTAGGATGGATAAATTTTTTTAATAAGTCAATACCGTGACATGTTAATGTATCATTTTAATAATATTCTATTATATGTAACATTAATCTTTTTTTTAGGAAGGCATAATATATATAACAAAATATGATTAGAAGAACATGTTGCTACATGATATACCAAACTCATGAAAAAATATCACAACAGGTTCCATAATTTTTTTTCGCTCTAACAATTTGTGTTGCACTTGCTCGGGTGTTGATCCCATATTGGGTCCTACAATAAGTTAACTATCATGCACATCTACCATAAATTGTTTGAGAAAAAATAATTTTGTACAATTTCAGTCATTATCTCTTCTTTGTTATTGGTAGTTGAGGTTGGCTTAGGCAGTGGACTACACCGTCATTTTAATTAACGAGATTGTTTGCATTCAAGATTCTTTTGGGCAGGTTAAGACCGTGCAATATACCATCATTTCAAGTATTTCACTTGTTTAGTTGCCCTTTTTAGTTTAAGGCGATGAACCTCCACTTATTAAATTATATTGCATTTAGATATTTCTTAGTTTCCGTTTGATTGTGTTCTTTTGAATGATTTTGTGTCACTTTAGTAGACACGTGCATGTGTCTGCTTAGGTGTATTTCAGTATCATATTTAGTCATACTTTATTTACAATATTGCCATTCATAAGTTGCTAATAGAGGGGTCTACTACATGCTGCCCCCCCCATCTTGTCACTATTTGAGTTTTTTTCCTCCTCTTTTTAAAAGCGTTTATACATTATCATATGATAGATCTTTTTTTTTTTTTTTGAAGTTCTGATAGCATTAGTATCAAATTTGATAAAGTAGAAAGTATAGGAAAGCAAGGAATCAGAACCATTATTTTTGTAAATATAATATTTTCCTGCATAACTTGTTCGAAGCACGGGCCAAATAACTAGTATTATAAAAGGAATGATCACGTTAGTGCGAGTGACTATTACTCGCAATTTTACTGGCACATGGGTGATATCACGCACGCATTTATGACGTACCAATTAAATTACGAATTTTTACACCCGCAACTGACACAAATATTTTATATATATATATATATATATATATATATAAACACGAATACCATTAATTACGAAGATTCACGTGATTGTTGTGTACACTTTAAGTAGGTGCGTGTAATGCGTGGACCAATCATGATTTCTTTTCGATAGCGGTTCTACCAATAGCTCAAGGGGGGCCCCTCAAAAAAAAAAATTAAAATTTTAGATTTTTACCACCAACTTTTATAGATTTTTTTTTTAAAAAAACATCAAGAATTACTTCCCCGAAATTTTTTATTTTACAAGAAACTCTCTTAATTTTTAATTTTTATATTTTTGCTCTACTAACTCTACTAGCTACCTCTTCCATTGTTTCTTATATATATACAAAAGAAAAAAAAATCTACCGTGTATGTGTGGGACACTAAAATTTTAAGAAAGTATAATTAGTTCAATATTTTGCTGATTGTCCAAAAAAATAAAAAAAAATTGTATTTGAAGCTATTGAGTAACAAAAATGCGTTCAAGGGAAGTGAATTAATTACACGTAAATGTGTGTGAAAATTGCAATTTTTCTGTAATATGAAAAAATAAAATTGAAGGTTAGTTGGCTTCACATAACAAAAATAATATAAAAAATGAATTCATGAGTTCATCAAAGCACGAGTTTGAGAAGATCATCATGCAATCTTAAACCAGGACCTACTATCTTATCCGTGCCTCAGATATTATTAAATATGTTCAATTTTGTTGATAAATAGCCTTTTTTTTTCTTTCTAATTTTCTTATGTTCCAAACAATTCTTGATTTTGAATGATTTTTAGAAGGAAACAAAAAAGCCCAATAGAATCTTTGAAAACAAATATGAAAAAACAAAAACTTTATATTTAAATTAATTTTCCTAAATCATATTTTGTATTTTATCTAAATTAATTTTTCCTAAATCATATTTTGTATATTAACTAACAAGCCTAATACACTTGCACAAATATGCTTCACATTTTTCTTTTCATTTTTTGAAATGTAAGAAGGATAAATTTTAATAAAAAAATAAAATTTACAACAATCTTTAAAAAGTTATATTATAAGGGTTCTAATTCAAGTACAAATAAAACAATGTTTTTAATAGTTTATTTTTAATAAATATATATATATATATATATATCTAATTATAATACTACTTCAATATGTGAGATGCAGATATTAATACAACTCTAATAATGGAGTTCTTACGATATAAAAAAATTTATAAAAATATAAAATAGACAATACAAAATAATTATTCACAATTTTTTATGTAAACATATAGCAATATAATTGGAAAAAAGATGGTGGAGTATTTGTGGGTCTTCTTAGTTATTATCCAATTAGAAAACAGTATTGTATTATTTATTTTACAATTAAAAATTTCCAAAATTTAAAAAGAGTCTTGCATGAAGGTAATGTATAAAAAGGATAATTGATTAATAAAAGTGTTTGGAAAAATTGTAATGAAAAATACTATAAAGACTTTGTACATTTATATATAGGATACATACGAGAAAAAGCATGATATAGATCAGTAGAATTTAAAAAAAAAATGTAATGGAAAAAACTATAAATATTAAAGATTTTGTACATTTATATATATAGGATATATTATGTATCCTATATATACTAATACTAAAACAAAAACATGATTTAGATGGCATTTGCATTTTCTTGCAAAGAAAATTAGTTGCTTGACAACAATGGCAAGTGAATAGATATATATATATATGTGTGTGTGTGTGTGTGTGTGTGTGTGTGTGTGTGTTGAGAAACTCAGGGCATTTGGAGAGAGAGAGAACTCTCTTGGGGTCAGAGGCGGACAAAATAATGACTCTGTCTTGCATGCGCCTTGATTTTGTATCTATCATGCCACCTTTCCTCCCTCATAACCACCGTCATTATCATCTTTTTCTTTTTATCTGTCATGCCATGTAATGCTCACATGAAGTATCTCATAAATGCATTAATCACATGTTGAATTATCGCATAAATGCATTAATCACAAGTTTGAGTAATTTAGTTTGTTTTATAATCCTATTCATAATCAAGTACTTTAATTTTTTATTCTTTTTTTTCCATATTATTTTTGATAAAACCAAAGGAAAAAAAAAAAAAACAAGTTCTTCAAAATTATACATTTTTTTATTAAAATAATAAAACTTAAACTTCCCTTTTCCATAACTTAAAATAGTTTTTTTTTATAATATTTCTTTTTCCCAATAACAAAAAATGCCATTCGTACTTAATAGAGATTGGGGTGTTCATGGAGAGACCCCGATACACATATTAGATTCAAATTTAACTCAAAAGTTTAAGTTGTTAAGCTTGATACCAATGACTTTAACCTCACATGCTATCTTAACAAGTCGTCTTTTCATCAATCACGACTCTCTCTTAAGACCATTCACTGCCATGATATCACTAACACTACCACGGTATCACCAACGCCGAGCACATAATATAGGTAATACGACAAACACACTGTAATTGACCTAAAAATTTAAACGATAAGATTTTGGATCCAATTATATATATATATATATATTAATTTTTCTTATTATACTTATTAGACGATGTGAAATTTCAAACACGTGCGTTACCTTAACAGAGACAAAAACGAAAAAAGAAAACCAAAATTCTATTCGTAAATGTTGACCCCTCAGTTACAGAGATTTCCAGTTTTCCACAAAGAAAATTGGAAGAGAAATTGTCTAATCTTTGTTTTGCACGTAACTCATAACGTAATTAGTTGAAAATGAAACATAGGTTTATAAATCAGCAAGAGGTTGAGATTTGACCTCATTTCCCACCTATATGTTGATTTTTGTTTTATTAATTTACTCCAATATTTAACTTATCAAATATCTTATAAGTATCGTTTTAACAAACATTTCTAAAAATGGAGGTTTTTATGGTAGGAAATCGTCTTTTCAAGAGACATTTTTATAAGTAATATGAGTTTGAGAAATAATTAAAATAAAGCATGTGAGAGTGGAGAAATCTAAAAAAGAAAAAGAAAATCTAATTTCATTAAATAAACTGTGTTGCTTATCAAATCTCCTTCATTTTATATTTATATCTAGGGCCGGCTTAAGACCATTTTAGGTCTAAAATGATAATTATAAATGAGATTTTTTTTTTGCCTTTTCAAATAATTAGTTTTTAATAAAAATGTAATTTAAAGAATTAAACTTCTATTAATCTTAAACTTGGATTATAATAAATACACAAAATTTGGAAAAAAAAATTAGGTAGAATTGTGTTCGCTTTATACTTCTAATTTAAATTAACTTACAAAGATATAAAATTTGAGTCTTATCTTTATAATTAGATCTTCTATTGGTCTTACATTTCTACTTTGATTTTTTTTTTAAATTAAAACTTTATTAGATTTATACTTCTAGTTTGGATTAATCTAAGTACAAAAAATTTGAAACCTCCTTTTTAGGTGGACATGCTCAATCATGCCAAAATTATTAAAGAGAACTGAATGAGTAACTTAACTAGAAAGGGTTTTATGGAGTCATCTATAAGGTTTTCAGTTCAAGTCTTGGCACTAGCCTCTTGAATATTAGCACACTGTATTGATAGGACAAGTTTCAAGTGACTAGATAAACCGTACCTAGAATTTGAAATGCATTCGAATTTTCGTGGTTGCGTAAGTTCACAACTTAACCTTACTGGGGTCACTTCATGCAAAACCCACCAAAGAAAAAAAAAAAGTCTCCCGGGTCAATTTTCAAGTGGGATTCTCCTGTGTTTGTCCTTTTCTTTTTTTTTCAAAGTTGCCAAAAGGGAATCAAAATGGCACATTGACTACCAAGCTGCTTGTTTTTCCTTCTCATTTTCTGGCACAAAAGTATTGAAGCACAAAACAAAAGAAAAACAGAGGAACTAAGTTTGAAGGAAGAAATACGTTGGGTTCAAATATGGACTTGGTTCTACTAGACAACATTGCCAAATGGCTACTACAAAGGTAAGGAGCTTATCTAGATCAAACTAGTCTTGAATCTGGATTTAACAAATTTTTGAAAACAAAATTGTCAGTGATATTCAACAGTTTTTTTAGAAAATAAATGTTACTGATGGAATTAAACCATTAAAAGTAATTTATACTATAAAAAAAAGGTTAGTTTATAAAATCTTCTAAGTAATAACTAACTAGGGTTAGTCTAGTTGGTTATTCGTGTTTCTCTCAAAAGAGAAGTCATACGTTCAAGTAATAATTAACTGTGTTGATAATAGTAATTTTTTATTTTTGGTTAATATTCCAATTTGGACAATTTTTTTAGCGATATGTACTTTGTTTTTTGTCCCGAAAAACTCTTTTTATTTTTTGTAACAGAAGATAACTGAGTTGTAACGATTGAATCTTTTACATATAATTTTTTTATTTTTTGGGTTTTATGTTCTCACAAACATTTTTTCGGTTTTTTAGATTGGAATTTTTTTTAGGGCCTTCTATTATATATATTTATATGTATGTGTGTGTAAAGTATAACTAAAAAGGGGACCAAAAAAAATCTTCATACCTCATAATTATTTTTAATTTTTCTTTTATCAAATATCCAATTACTTCTCTTCATTTCGGTACTTTTACTCACTAACACTAATTTTTATTAGTATTTATTCATAATCTGAACCACTCTCTTTGGGATAAATTATTTTACTGAGTTCGTTATTTGATGTGACGGTCTTTATGATTTTAGTATGTGACAATTTTTAGGATTTTAATATTTTATTAGATTCACGTAAAATCAAGGTTATATTTGAATGGCTGGGATGAGAGGATTAAATGGAATAAATGTTATCATATTTCATGTTTGATGTTTCTATTGAATTAAATATTTATATCCCGTGAATTATTTATATCCTATATGTGTGGAGATATAACTTGTCTCAAAGGAATAGTGGTACTCGAGTTATCTCATCCCACTGTCCGTCACGTCATGTGATGGTCTTTATGACTTTAGTATTTTGTTAAATTCACATAGAATCAAGGCCATGTTTAGACATGCAGGATGAGATGATTGAATTGGATATTTATATTTCGTAAACCATTTACATCTCCTTGATAGGATATAATTTATCTCAAGGAGATGGTAGTATTAGAGTTATCCTATTCCATTGGAATAAAAATACAACGCCACGTTATCAAAAAAAATTACAATGCTGCAATATAGGAAGATGAGACGTCGAAGAGTCAAGTTAAAAAAATTATATTTTTTCTTTTTTTCATTGTTTAGTTTTTTTTTATATGTTCCAAAATTTTTAATGTATTTTGTATCAATAAATGAACTATTATATATATATATATATATGCATGTATGTAATTATTAATTTGAATGATTCTAAGCAATACGGAACATGATATTTTTTTTAGTCTCCTCGAAAGTGAGAAACTATTATACTTTGAATGATGTTTGCACAATTAAATTCTAAAATATTATGATTATGATTATTAGATTTTACAATTGATTTGTGAATAAAATGTTAATTTTAGATATCTTGTATGCATATATTTAGAAGAAAAAAAATTAAATGACTTTTACAAAAATAAGTGATGATCAAATTTTATATCTGAACCTAGGCTTGACAAAATGGGCGGATTGAAAACGAGTCGGATTAAAACGGGGTTGAACACATATTTGACCCGTAATTAAGCAAGTCAAATAAGAGTTGGGTCACATACGAACTGGTTCAACTCAAATCGAACTCGTTAATTTTTTTTCATCCTAAGGCTTTTGTTGGATTAGGTGGAAAGTAGTGGAAAGTGAAAGAAAGAGGAAAAAATAAAATTTATTAAGAGTTTGGTTAGCAAAAATAGAAAATTCTTCTTAAAAATCTGGTTCATATAACTGTTTTTTTTCCTTGAAAATGTCACTTCTGTTTCTCGGCAAAAAACACAAGAAAATTTATATTTCTCATGAAAAATAATTGTATATAATTTGTATTTTCATCTTATCTATTTTTTTATACTTTTCTCTTCCACCACTGATAATAGAAATTTTTTTATACTATAACTCTTTTTCTTAATTTTTAATTTCCTTTATTATACAATAAATAATTATATATATATGGATAATTAATATATGTTATAATTATATAGATAGTTAGTAGAATATATATATATAGTTAATATATATTACAAATACGAATATACATAGATAGTTAATGTATAGATGTAATACTACTATATATATATGTAATAATGTTATATATACATATATACAAAAATATATAATAGCACTATTATATATATATATGTAATACTGCTATTATATATTCTTATATATATATATATATATTATTTTATTATTTTTATTCTCAATCTGTCAAACACTTATATTTAATTCGTATTTATCCGTTAAATGAGTTACTCGTATTCGCTAATTACCGTCACGATGAGTTAACGAGTTTAGATAACATTTGTCGCCTTTATCTGAACCTTATATTCAGTAGATATCTAATTATAGAGATGAAATATAACAAAATATTCAAGTCTTTTATTCAAGTCAGATCTAAATATTAGATTGTAATATTCAATATTTCATAAAATTTTATATTATATCTGATTTAATTATATTCTATCCAATCTTACTTTTTTATCCGATCATAAAAATGAAAAAAAGACTTAATTATATTATTAAATTATAAAAATAGTTATAGGCATGGGACGGTCTTGTTAGACCATCAAAATTCAACTTAATGGGGATGCCAGCTAAAGACTGTTATATTCTTTAAAGACGACTCCAGAAGTCAATGGCAGGTGGTCTTTAGTGATCAATGATATAACCATTATCGAATCATTTATTAGTCTTCCTTAAAATTGGATGCGCTCAAAATTTTGAAATTGACCCAGTTGACAACTGATTGGTTTTAACCCAAATAATGCCAGACAAATTTGAGTGGGGCTTTGATTTTCCCCTTTTCCAAGCATTCAAATTTTGACTTTTGAACCGCGTTTTGCTTCAATTTCAGTTTTCTCTTATACCAGACTACACTACACTTCTATCTCCACATTCACATTACATATGGAGAGAGAAGATGATTGAAAATGTTATAACTTGTAAGATAAATTAAAGCCAGCATAAAAAAAATTTTAAATTGATATTTTGTAAAAAAATTTATAATTACAAATATCTTATTTAAAATTTTTAAAATTACACTGTATTTTTTTATTTTTATTATCAAATCATACACACCCCTCCTCTTGTTTATTTCTTTTTTAAAATAACAAAAATATTATTTTTATGCTTTTTTTGGACATTTTTAAATTTCGACTATCTTTTTTAAGGAATACTTTCATTTTTATAAAAAAAAATTCAAAGTAAATAACTTAATTTCAATTTTTTATCAAAAATGTTTTAGTCAATACTTATTTGAAAATTAAAAAAAAAATTGCCCAAAATTGTAATAAAAAAAGAAGAAGCAATTTTGTCATTTTGAAAAAAATGATTTGAGGGGAGGTATGCGTAATTTGTCAATAAAAATAGAGGATGACAGTGTAATTTCAAAAATCTAAGAAGTTTTTTTTATAATTTATCCTAAAAAAGAGTGTTTTATATGTGTGTAGGACATATATAGTAATTTAAAAAAAAATAAAATGAATGTGGTATTTTATTTTCATGTGTTTAAATGAGAACATATTGGCCAATCAAGGAATGACAACGGGCAGGTCAAAGGGAGGTGCCCCTTGTCCAATTCTAACCCTTTTATATTTTTCGTCTTCGTCTAGAGGTTTACTCTAACCTCAATCTCGTTTATATTTTTCGTCCTAGCTCCGAACCTTGAATTATTTTTTATAAGGTAAGTTAAAAAAATTATTGGTACTTTATTAATTAAAACAACCAACACAAGAAATAATAGTATGAATGTAGCATGAGAAATTTTAAAACTCATTTTATATAGTATAATTTATTGATAAATATAATATATCATAGGGATAAAAAAGGAATTTTAATATATAAACAGGGTAGGATTGAATTGGGGTTACCATCCCCTGATTTCACCTCGAATTCAAATGAGTTGTAAAAGCTTACCCTCGACTATGCCTCAACCTCGTTTTTGAACTCGCTCTATTAGGAACGCGGCAGGTACTCCGACGAGATGACTCAATTTGTCTTCTCTATACATAACTTTTTCTAAAATAACAATTAGAAGTTCAAGTCTCACTTCTTTGAAAAAGGAAGTGGAATTAGTTTGTCTCACCTAATTATAGAAGTAGGCCTGGACTTGTCAGTTCCAATACCTCAATTAGAGTGACATCAGTGCTCGTGTTAATTAGAATTCTTTGATGTGTGATATGTGAACATTTGCAATACATATAATGCAATATCATCACTATATTAAAATAAAAAAGAGATAATATATACATATTATTTCTCAACAATATCACGTGATAGTATGGATTGGAGACTTGGAAGAGAAAAATTATCAAGTAAAACGATTATTTCACGTCATTATTAAATGTATGAATTTTTTAAAAAAATTATAATATTTTTATAAATATATAATATTTTTTTGTAAAATAAAAAAAATTGGAGGGACAATTATACCCAAAGTTGGATCCTAGGCTAGTAAGGGGGCTATGACCACCATAAATTTGAAAATTTAAACTTTTACCTTGAAATTTCCTAAAAATATTTAAAAATTAGGAATTATTCCCCCTCCCAATAATCTTTTGAATTTTCATAAAAACACTTTCCAAGTTTCTTATATATGGTATGAAGATGATGATATTCAATAATCCTGAACACATTATACCTGAATCAATAAATATTTCACATGTTTTATTGACGGTCTTGAGTGCCACCAATGAATACATTTGTTATAATAACTATAAATGATAATTACACCGTAAAAAATTATTTAATGTTCCTGATCAAATGGTTCCAATAATTAGATATATCATATGTGCATCGACAATACCTATCACACATCGACTTTTCATTTAACCCTTAAAAATTTTGTTAGGTGTCCGTTTAGTTAAACTATTTAAAAGTGTTGAAGATAAACCACTGTTAAGATTAAGTAGTTGATAAAAAATAAGCAAATAATAAGGAAAAATATTTGAGTGTTTGATAAAAATGATTATGAAATACAAAATAACAAAAATGATAAAAAAAGACAAAATAATAAAAAGAAAAAAGAATAATTAAGTAATATTACATTAATTTCTACCAATTTAATCAATTAAGTATTAAAAATAGTTTATTAAAATAATTTAATCTCAACTTTAAAATTATAAATAAATTACACTGACCTCTCATACTTTACCTGAAAACATATAGATACTTCCATCCAGTCAATTTTTTCTTCAAAATGACAAAACTGTTTCTTTTATTTATTTATTTATGCAATTTTTTCAAATTTTAACAATTTTTTCTAACTTGTTTTTTTAAAGAATTTTTTAACTATTTTATTTAAAAGTAAATTAGGAAAATAACTTATTTTTATTTTATATAAAAATAAATTAAAGGTTTTATCAATATTTATTTGAAAAATGAAAAAACAATTCTCAAAATTTAAAAAAGTAGAAAAAAAATATAAAATTAGTAGTTTTATTATTTTGAAGAAAAGAATTGATGAGAAAATATATCTGTATATAATCACATAAAATAAAAAAGATTGATGTAAGATTGATGTAAAAGAATTATTATAATTATCAAAAACTTAAAAAAAATATAATTTATCCTAAAATTATAAACCACAGCATAGAAGTTGATTCCAACTTAGTTCAAATAAACAAATAGTTTCGAATTAAACACTCAGCTAAAGCCTAAACATAGCAAATAAACGTACCGTAGGAGTTAACACAGCCGGACACAGCACTTGAAATGCGTGCCAGAGGGAAGAGTGTAGTGTTTTATTTTTGAAGTATATTGTTAATTAATTTTGATTGTAGGTGTGCCCGTGTCAATGAAGATTTGTAGCGTGGCCTTGAAGCGAGCAGACCGTTTTTTTGGAGTGGTCCACCCCGTGGCCCGCACGCGTGAAGAGTGTGTCCACAACTTTATAACGTGCTCCTCGCGACCAACTTTGTTTAATCCAATCTTTTCCTTCCTCCCCCTTGTTCAAGAAGAAAGAAAATATTAGAAAATATATATATATATATATATATATTTGACTTTGCCCACGCGCTTGTGTTGGTCATAGTAAATTTAGAGTCTCTCCATTTTATCAGAAATTGAGACGCTTTGTGAGTGAATTTGAAAAAAATTATTTTGAAAATTATGTATTTTTTGTTTTAATTTTTTTTTCCAACTTGTGATATAAATAAAATTTTTATTTTATGAGAAATGGAGGCACACCCAACTCATATATAATACAACTCAATATTTTAATTTTTTTTTATACGCCGTTTATTCAAGTTAGGAGGATGAATTAGAAAACAAAACATTAGTCATGAGAAAAAGAAAAAAATAATTCTATCTTATTTGAAAATAATATAGGAGAAAAAAAGAAAGAAATAATTTTACATTAATTTATTATTATATCCTAAGATACATGTGTTTATTTTATTTTTATGTCTTTAATTTTAAGGGTATTATTAATATAATAAAAAAATCATTAAAGAGTTATCTCATCTCCTTATGTTTTCTTTTACTTTTGGGCGGATTTTAAAATAGATCAATTAATTTTTTGTTTGGACAAGTTGGAAGGAGAAGAGAACATTAGTTATGGGGTAGAGGAGTTGAGAGGAAATGAAAGGATAATCATTCATTCATCTTTGGATAATTAACGAGAGTAGAGAAGAATGCAACCCTTCTATCTTGTTTAAAAACTTTAAAGGAGATAAAAGAAAAGAAAAGATCGAAATGATTGGATATTAATTTACTATTATATCTTAGGATAGAGCTATTTTATTTTTATCTCTACACTTTTAAGGGTATTATTGGTATTATAAACAAATCATTAAAAAGTTATCTTCTTCCCTTTGTCTTCGTCCATTTTTAAATAGATTGTAAACTAAGTTAAATAAGTGTTAAAACTCTCATTCCTAATTTCTAAACCAAACATGAAATAAGTTGTCACTCTTTCCCTTCTCATTCCCTTTTTTTTAACTCCTTCCGTCCAAGTTGGAAGTGCTACAACTCTTCCTTCTTTTTTTTCCTAATTTTTAAACAAAATATAAAACAAGTTTTCATTATTTTCTTTTCTTTCTTTTCAACTCTTTCCATCCGAACGAGCTATTAGCAATGTCAGATAGGAGAAATTATTAAATAGTTTAGGAGTAATACTCTCGGCTAATCAAAAAATATCATGCGTATAATATATATAGCTTTTATGAAATAAAAAATAATTTTTATATAATTGAAAATTTTTAATTGGCCAAAATGATTTGGAATTATTTAATAATTTATCATAGAATGGTTGATATTTAACTTGACTGTGTTAAGACTTGTTCAATTATGGTTGCAATATAAATTAAATAATAACTTAATTAGAAAATGTTTGGGTACACTTTTTAAATTAGAATGGTTCCATTTATATTGTACATTGTATAAATGTTAAAGTATTTTTAAATATAGTCCTTAAGAATTATAACTTATACCATATTTCTGGAGTCAGTATACCTATAACGTTTTTGGTTAATTTCCCTCACGAATGGAGCACACCTATCGAAGTGTGTGTAAAGGTTTTGAAAACAATTTCTATAGTTATGAAAATAACAATTTTCCATTTGTTATTTTGTAATCCCTTTTTTTATTTTGCTTTTGAATAAAAAAAGTTAATAACTATAGTATCATTTTTCAACTAGATTGTCCTTTTTTCTAATGACACTCTGAGAAATTAATGAGACACTTATTTTATTTCATTATGTTAATGTGTGATTGTCTTATTTAATCTCTAGAAATTATTTTTTTTCCTTGAAAATTTAATTAATTATTAGGGATGATAGTATTAATTAGGGGTGCATAAAATATCTGAGAATTGGAACTGAACCCGACTCGACCACAATAAATTCAGGTTGGTTCGAATTCAAGAGGTTTCAAGTTGGTTTGGGTTAATATTTTTAAAGAACTGTGAAATGCCGGTTGGTTCGCGTTGGAAGTTGGGTTTACCCGAACCAACCCGAGAACCATTTTATAACCCTCAAATGGGTAAACCATGCGTTTTGCCCTCTTTTCCTGTCTCTAGAAAACTTGAACAACTTTTTCATCCCAAAATCCCGATCCTCAACCTCTACAACTATCAGTCGCATGGACATTGCTGTCGTCGCCTTCGTCTTCCAATTGTTGAAACAAGGCATCGTCTCCAACTTTAAGAGCTACGGTGTTCTTCATTCTTCTCGATACTATTAATATCCCTCACTAATTCCGCTTTCTTTACTTTTACAAAAACTTGAACCTCATTCTTTCATCTGACAATGAATAAATAACGTTATTATAACACTGTCTGTTTATACTCTTTATAATCACATTTACACACTTGTTAAAATGTAAATTGGATGTTACACTATAGGAACATAATGATGTGGTGTGACTCACTGATTTCACTTTCTGTACTTCTACAAAAACTTGAACCTCATTCTTTCTAACAATGAACAAGTAACGTTATTGTAACATTGCCTGTTTAGGCTCTTTATAATCACATTTACACACTTGTTAAAATGTAAATTGGACGTCACACTTATAAGAGCATAATGATGTGATGTGACTAATTCATTAAATAATTTATTTACTTTTAAATGATAAATTTTGACATTGAAAAATAATGTTAAGAAATGAAACATAAACAAAAGCATAATTAAGGTTGTGAATTTTATGGGTTCATGAATTAATTAAGATAATTCGTCAAAAACAAACACTTGAAATCATAATATGAATTTTAGGGCAATGACTTTAAAGCATGTTTTTCTTTGGTTTGTCACCCTAAAATTAGGATTGAAAACTGTAAAAATTTATGATTATTATAATTAAGATTTTATTCAAATAATACAAGTATTTACATTCTAAAAAAATAAAATAAATTTAATTTTTTTCTTCTCATATCCTTATATGTGGAACACCCACTAAAAACCGTGCAGTCTATTTTCGCTACCTAAGGTAATAATATATATATATATATATTGCTATATATATATATATATTGCTTTTTATTTAGGAAAAGGTGGCATGCTGAATTAATGAAGCTCAAGCTTGATTTTAAGGTTTAAGCGCAGATCAAGGACACGAGTTTACGTGGTAAAGCGAGTATAGTCGATGCCGTACAGGAGGAGAGTGGGTTTTCTTTGGTTCTGGAAAGAGATCTTCTACAAGCGGCGAGAATCGCGTTTCGTAAACCGCACCGTATACGAGATTGCGGGGACTGCTGAAAATGGTACGCGTGTCGCTTTCGGCTCTGAGTCCGCGCCACAAAAAAAAAGACATTCTCTCTCTAAATGTAAAATGGAAAAAATGCATCGTCAACGTAACGGACTTTTAGTCCTTTTTTACTGTGACACCACCAACCTTTGTTCCCTCTTTTGCTCCTCACTGCTATGTCGTTTTAATTACACAATCCGCCTATGTGAAAAGACGTCCCTAACCTTCAATTTTGTTCCTTACGTCACTTGTCAGGGAATTTTGTAAACATAGAACCACAAGTAACCAGTTTTATTTATTTTATTTTTTTAAGAACACTGCTGGGATACAATGCATATTTTTTTAATTAAAAATAAATAATCAGAAGATATCAATATAATTATATACTGTCTAGACACATTCGAGTAGGAAAAAAAAATTATATTTTTTTTTAATATCTAATTTAGAGTTGAGTATTTTATTATTTTTTGAATGCAAACAAAATAATTATGCATTAATATTAAAATACCAATGAAAGAAATGACACTCGAATGGTAATTTAACCTGTCGTGTTAGAATTAGTTATACTGCACTCAAAATAGGGTGGAGTTAGGAGAAGCTATGTTCATTCAGATTAAGATTTGGGGGTGACGGCATCGCATTCCGTTCTAATTATATATATATATATATATATATAAAGAGTTTTGTGCTTTATAACTTCTTAGAGATGTATGTTTGAAAAGAAAAATAATATTATTGTAATTCTCTTTTAACATTCATATTTTTTTTATTTTAATACATATAATATTTTGTCAAACATGTCTTAATTATAACTGAATTTAATAAAATAAATAAATAAATAAAAATATAAAAATAAATAAAGACTCCGACAAAGATAAAGAGTTTTGCTTCCAAATTTGTCATGTTGCTATTCTAATCACTTGTTACACTATTGACATGAGTTGAATTTTACATCTCATTGTAGCATTAAAAGAAAAATGAAAATTAGTTGAGATTAGTGTAACTCCAGTATTTAATCTGAGGATAAATTACATTGACTTCTTTTGAGATTTATGACAATTACATTGACATTCTCTGAGATTTTTGAAATTACATCGACTTTCTTTATTTTATAAAATTATATACATGTATCTCATTACTGTCAATTTCTTTTTCAAAATGATAAAATTGTTCATTTTATGTATATTTTGACCAATTTATTCTAACTTTTTTAGAGATTTATTTATTTTTATTTAAAAACAAATTTAAGATAAATAACTTATTTTTATTTTATATAAAAATAAATTTAAAGTTTTTATTAATATTTATTTGAAAAATTAAAAAAATAGTCAAGATTTAAAAAATTGAAAAAAAAACATATGAAATAGATAGTTTTATCATTTTGAAAAAAAAATTAATTAAAAAATATCTGTATATTATTTTATAAAATAAAAAATATTAAAATTTAAAATTCTTTTAAAAAAGTAACATAATTATCATATATCTCAAAAACAATTAATATAATTTATCCTTAATCTTATTATCGTTGGGACGGGTCTGAATAAAAATTAATTTCAAAAGCACATTGTCAGTGGGCGGGCGGCCTGGGCGTGAGCCGACAGGCCATAGTTTGGGCCCAGCGAGGCGGCGCAAAAATAGAGGGTGGGGTCCACGTAAGGCCCAGCTTGATTGTTATGATTCGATTTCATTTTGATTTTTAATGTCAAAGTGGCATATTCGGCGGCGGCACTATATCATTAACCAAATTAAACGGTCGTGATCGAAGTGTACCACATGCGACAGCTGGGGACCAGTCTTACGCTTCTCTCGGGAGCGTAAGAAATAAGCTTCAAGCAGTTATCTCCAATAGGGCTTCATCTTTTAGGCCAAGCCCAATAAACATTTCACCCACGACTACATTTTTTTTGGCAGTTTCTATGATAAAATCGTGATTAACATATTATAATTATATATATATATATAAATTTGATTATACCCAAAGAATAAGGCGGTAGTTATTGTATAGCTTTGGGGATGTCGATTTCACAGGAAGACTAAATTAAAATAATAATAGACAAAATTTTTGAAACTAAAGAAATATTAGACGATTAACGAGAAAATAAAAATATAAAAATTGATTTTGAATGCAAATAAAAAATTAAACAAACTGATTAACGGACAAAGTACTCAAGTTTAACAGACAAAGTACTCAAGTTTAACGAACATTTGGTATTTTAATTATTTTTAATTCACTGATAACTCAATTAAGAATTTAAATTCCAAACATCTCAATAGGAAGATATAAAATTATGAACTAAAATTAAACTGAAAGTAACTCTTTGAAAAATTATTCATCACTTTTACATCACTCATTAAATAAATAATAAATTAATATAAATAAATAAAATTAAATAAAATGTAAAAAAATATACAAAATTTATGTAATTCAACAAAATATTTATATCTGCGAGTAAAGATGATCAGTTTACTATGTATCAAAAATATTATAAGAATAAAAATCTTTTAAAACTCAAAATTCTTTTTTTTCCAACGACAATCTTTTTATCTATCAAAATCCTATATAAATTACAGTACAAGAGACAAAACGAGTCAAAAAATAAAAATAAGTCAAATATTTTTTTTTCCATTTTTTTAAATCACAAACAGATTATAAAAAATTCGAATAAATTCATTACAACCATCTAATAGTGGTACTGATATTTTCGATTCCAATGTATTGAACATTGGTGTATGTCATTTCCTAGTGTAGCATTTGATCTGATATATATAATAATAAAAAAACCGAGTTTTAAATAATTGAATTAGCTCTTAGAGTATAAAATTGAAATATATAAATGATGGTAAATCATCATATTTGAATGTGAAGTTCATCATACTTATTTTCTCACGTAAATTTTAATATTATAAATTAGAAACTTATACACACAAAAAATTACCATAATATGTGTATATTATTATAAAAATATTATTCAATTATATATATTCATGCATAATAAATGTGTAAGTATACTTTCATATTGATGTGTTCTCAATGTATTTATATTATTTTAGACTTATTTATTTATTTTTGTTTGGCTTGTGTCATCTTGTCATATATGTACCACACATATTCTTTTTCACGCTTCATACTATTACTTTTCCATATTTAGCTATTAGCTCATATTAGGGTGCAATTTTAGTGAGTCAATCCAAACTTAATTCGAATTTGATTTGAATTATTTAAAATATGAATTTTATTTTTTATACTTTGGGTTAGATTTGATTAAAAGCATTCAAACCCGATTTAAATTAAGGTAGAACTTTAGTTGAGACTTTAAAAATTTGAGTCCAACCTAAATTCGAATTCGAACTCGAACCCAAATTCAATATTTTATATATTAAATTTTTATACTCTAGTTATTCTCCATTAGATTAATAGGAATTTCTTATAAGAATTATTATTTATATTTTTATAATTTCAAAAATTTGTTGATGTTTAATATTTTTTAAAAATAAATTATGTTAAAGGAATTATTTTAATGGTTTTTAGTTTTTTTTTAGAAGGATAAATTGAGGGAAACTATTGGAGCTTTTACTGTATTATCAAAATAGAAAAAAATATAGCAATTTATTAAAAAATCATGAATAAAATCTAAAAATTAGAATTAATGATCGTGTTCGGACTAGGCTCGAGTTAAATCAATACTAATAAATTTTAATTCGGGTTGGGCTCAGGTTGGGTTATTTGGGTTCGGGCTAAGCTCGGGTTAACTGTTTTAAAACTTGAGTTGGGTTTGAACATGATTCAACCTGAGCCTAACTTGCTCGAATTGCATTCTTAATTCATATGTTCCTTTATTTGAAAAAGAGGTAAGATAAACAAGGATGGAGTTGGGAGTTTAGAAATATATTTTTTTTTTATTGAAATGTTTGATTATAAATAGACTTGGCAAAACATGGCGAGTTTGGGACGGGTTGTAAACGGGTTGGGTCATAAACGGGTTGAATCCATATTTGACCCGAATTGATCGGGTCGAATACGGGTCGAGTCATAAATGGATTGGGTCAACCCGAATTTGACCCACTACCCTAACTTTTTTTTTTTAGAAATAAAACACTACCTAAGATTATCACATCTCAATCAAGTAATATGACTAACAAAATTCATCACGTTTCTCTGTTAAAATTTTTGTGAATACACATTAAAATTTTTTTTATTTCTCTATTAGTAAATTAAATTCATTACATGTTCAATTTGGTACTTAATTGGTACATTTTGCAGAAGTAAAATATACTTAAAAAGTTAGTGTAGTGCACTGAGACTCTTACTACTGCAACTTGAACTCATCACTTCCAGGTCACATACGGAACAAATAATATTTGACTACGGTCTTCTGCTGAAGTTCCTGATGGCTTAAGATCTTATCTGAACTCTTGATCTATATGCTTTTGGTTTGACTAATATGTTCCAGTTCACCCAAAAAAAAGAAGAAGAAGACATTGATTCAGATGTTTGCTATCTCATGAGCAGGGATGGCAGGCATCATTTCTGTATAGGGTTTGTTTTGTTGGATAAATTGGTGCATTTAGATAGTATGAAAAACAATGGAAGGACATCATTTTTAGATGAGTTCGTTGCGTGCCTTTTTTTTTATTTTTTCTCTCGCCACTACAGGCTTTTTTTTTGGCTTCTGTAATCATTACTTAGCTGTTGCTTATGGGTGTTGTATTACAAGTTTTTGGTTTTTTTTTTATATATATATATATGGTGATGTTGAATTATATTTTATAATTTATTGTATATGTTTTAGTATTTTATTCTTTCTCAAATAAAAATAAAAATAAAAATATATATTTATTTATATATATATTTATATATATATATTCTTATATATAAATGGAGATATATATATATATATTTATACTATTTTATTATTTTCCATTCTCAACCCATCAAATACCCATATTCAACCCGTATTGACCCGCAAAATTAATAGGTTCCTTATTACTCAACTCTTTTATGACTCGCTAACTAAATCGGGCAGGGTTAAGACGGGTTGATAGTAGATGAATTGACGAATTTAGATAACATTTGCTACCTCTAATCATAAATTTAAAAATTGATTAATAATATTTTTGATAAATAAATAAATTTATTGATATAAAAGAACTTATAAATTAAACACTTAAAAAACTTTAAGTAATACACAAAAATATTAGAAAGTCAATAAAAATCTCGTTAGAGGGGTTAAATTGAAATGAAAATAAAAGTGAAATGTGAAAGATTTTAGAACTAAGAGGAGTAAAAGTATATGTTGAAGAGTATAGACATCTTTTATTTGCTACTCACACATCCCATATACTTGTTTTTTTATTAATATCTAGTTCTGATTTTCTTCCCCAATCTGATATTATAGTGTTGGTACAGACCAAAATTCTATTATAGTCTAATTTTGATTGGGTGAAAAGAAAAATAAATTCAAAGAAAAGAAATTGAGGGGCTGCATTGACCTTGAGCGGAAGGTACCTTGGTACCTACATATAAAGGATAAGGTTGCGAGGGAGAACTTCTATTCCTTAAAAACGGTCACTTCACCGTCATTATTTAATATAGTGTGGTTATTATTATAAATTTTAGAATAAATTATTACAATTTTTTTAAAATTTTTAAAATGACACTAACTTCTCATACTTTTAATGACAAACTACAACGACTTTTCTTCATGCCCCTTTTTTTTTTTCCAAAATGATTAAAGTGCCATTTTTAGTTTTTTTTTTTGTTTTTGCATTTTTTCAATTTTGAACATTTTTTCTAGCTTTTTTTTTTTTAAGAATTATTTATTTGATTTAAAAAATAAATTTAAGATAAATAACTTGACAAAAGTGTCCCTTTCATTTATTTATTTTTTTTCATTTTTGAAAATCTTTTCTAACATTTTTTTAAGAAATTTTTTATTTTATATATATATATAAATAAATTTAAGATAAATATCTTATATTTTTTAGTCAATGTTTTTTTAATTAATATTTATTTGAAATGAAAAAAAAAGGTTAGAAACAATTCGTCAAAATTTAGGTTTTATTTTGATTAAACTATAGAAATGGATATTTTTTTGAATATTATTATTAGAGGTGTGTATTGATGGTGCACTTTTTTTGCCCTGGCACACTGTACGCTCCTTAGTATAATATTGTTCGCTTTGACTGCCTGTAGGTCTTACGGTTCACACGGCCTGAGACTTATAAGCGACACCAGTTTTCGACTCCTATTCAATGTGGGACTCAAAGTAGCACAATAGCTACTCCCCCCAGTCGGGACTGGTGGAGCACAGGAACGAGGCACGTGGCCCAAGCGTTCCTACAGATGGCACCAAATTGATGGTGCACTTTTTTGCCATGGCACACCGTAGGCTCCCTAGCACAATATTGTCTGCTTTGGCTACCCGTAGGTCCTACGGTTCGCACGGCTTTGTTCTTTCAGGGAGGAAAATACATTATGCTAGGAAGAGAGCAGCCTGAGGTTTATAAGTGATACTAGTTCTCAACTGCTATTTGATGTGGGACTCAAAAATGATACAACATGTATAATAGTATTGTATTCATAAACACTATAGCAGACCCAAATAAATTTTTTTGAAGTCAAAAAATGACTTCCACTCTTGGAGTTGTTCACAGCGACTTAATCGTATTCCCAAATAAGAT
The DNA here is from genome assembly GCA_008638375.1 of Nyssa sinensis. Classification (NCBI taxonomy): domain Eukaryota; kingdom Viridiplantae; phylum Streptophyta; class Magnoliopsida; order Cornales; family Nyssaceae; genus Nyssa; species Nyssa sinensis. The sequence continues at coordinate 3,809,382 of CM018046.1, forward strand.
GAAGAGAAAGAAAGGCTGGGCCAGTATTAGATGGCTCCCTTTCTCTCTCTCACCCAACGAATTGTTTGGATCCAGTTTTACTTCCCTACCTATGCAGACCAGTGGTCCAAGCCCAACCCACTTTGTATCTGATCAAGCCATTGATTGTTGAGCAAGAAAAGTGGCATGAAGTAACATATGGAACCAATTTATCCTGGTTGTATTTGACAAGAAAATGACTAATTAAATAGGAAAATATCACCTGGATTTGTACTAACATCTTAAGAAATCAATTATCAATTTTCTTCTGCATTGCATTCAATTACAAGCTAGACTTAAAAAGCATAGAACCAAAACTTCAGCACTACAGAGACAGGGCTAGCAGGGAGGTTACAATTAACTCACTTATAATTAATATTCAATAAATTAATAATTAATAAATTTTTAAGAAACTAACTTGATTCTATGGTAAATAATTAATATTTATATTACCTAATAATTAATACTTTGTTCAAAAGAATTATATATAATATTAATTATTAGAGAGATAAATAAGTTATATGTACTCATATATATATATATATATATATATATATATATTCTATTTATGACACGTCTTAATAATTATATTTATTAATTTTTCATATTTGAATCAAAAGCGTTGTAAGTGAAAAAAATATGACATAAACAAGTGCAAGAAAACTAACTTCTTCGGTTCAAAAGAAATTAGGAGTTTATTTTTCAAGTATTAAGTTGAACGTTATATATATTTTATATGAAAGATAAAATTGTTGAAAAGTTATATATAAGATCTTTTTTTTTTGTACGCAAAGTCATATACATATAATGAATATTTTTTTATTAATAAAAGAATGAAAAAAATTAATAATTAATAAATTTTTTATATCCCATATTTATTAATTATAAGAAAGTTGATTGTACTTATTCTATCTTAGAAATGTCAAAATGTCTTGCCCGGTCCTATCTCACCTTATATAAGACAAGTTTGGTGATAAAATGAATGGAGTGGATAAGGGCGGGGTAGAGATTAAAACCTGATATGGATTTGTTGCGACAATAGGTTTGAATACATTCTCGTTCTTATTCTATTTATATAATTGAAATTCATAAATACCTTTTAATATTTCATATTTCCTTCCCCAACCACCCACCCACTCACCCACAAATATAGTTCTTAATATATATTGTGTATATATGTAAATAAACTTGTATTTATAAAAATATTAATTAATTAATTTTATTTAACAAAAATTATTTTTAAACAAGGACATGACAAGATGAGAGTGGAAATAGAGATGTAGAACATAACTAATAGAGTAGGACGATGATAGAAGGGGGCCTCTCATTATAATTAAATAAGATATACTAGTTTGTATGAGATTAGATATCCTAATTAGTATAGGATTTAGAGTCAGTGTAATTATAAATATGTGGGTCTTTGTCATATGGAGTAGTGGACCACAAAAATAATAGAGTGGTGGCCAAGAGAATTAGAGGGCCGTGTGATGGCTGTGAGAGATTGCCGAAATAATAATAGTGTGTGAGTTTTCTTCAATAAAATTTATTAGTTTGTTCACTTTACTTCTTTTCTTATTTTTTGTTCATCAATTTGGTATCAGAGTAATTTTTGGGTCCTACAATGCAATGTAGTTGGAATCTCATGTGGTTGCAAATGAATCACTTGTAAATTTTTAGTGTTCAAGCAATATGGCAAGGGGGTGTTTGGCTACTACTATACGTTTAACTCTTGTTAATCTATAAACTTCTCAGCAAAAAGAGAAGACAATGTGCTTTAATAGCAGCAGCCTCAACAAGATTGTGTTCTTAATATCCATATTTTCTTTAGTTCAAGTTCCTTTTTGACCAATTTGTTAAATTTAAAGTGCTAAGAAACACTTAAAAAATCTACAAAGCTAAGATTGAACCAACAAAATCACTCTAAAGGCACTAAGAGTACCTTTAAGAATCTAAGAAAGAGTCCACCTCCTATTTTAGAATGGGCATCACAGTATCTAACCAAAAGTGCTTATTGGTTAATCACTATATCAATAATTTTCAAGATTGGAATTGTACTAAACGGTCGGTTGGGAGCCGGTTGGGGTGTAATCGCGACGGGAAAACATGAAAATCTACTATCGCAAATGAGTTTCACCTTCTCCTGTTGCGAAGTCCCCCATCAAACTCGCCTTAATAACTAAATATTACTAATTCATATAGTAATTTAAAAATGTTAAAATTTTTGGATAGTGTGTTATAGCATAATGTTAAAATAACTAAAAATGTATACCACTAAAATTTAAAAGATAATTATCCGGTATTTTTTTAGTAATCTGGAACCGTCCCTACTAACCGTAACCTTCAGTCACATAACTAGATAATAAACTAGTATTATTTTTACTTATTATTGGGGTGTTGAAAAGTGTAAACTGAAGCGGGGTTTAACCTTTGCCAAAACGTTTTTTTTTTTAATATCTAAAATAGTTTTTTTTTTTTTAAAACTTTAACTTGAATTCTCCTACTTAATTGTACCAAACAACAACCTCCGGTGCACTACACCAAAGAAAGTTTTTAAAAATTGACCAAAATATTTATACAATTTAATAAAATTTAAAATTTCATTGCACAACTAAGTTTGAATTAGAAAAACTTCAATGGAAAAAAAATTGCCAAACATTTCACATTTTCTATGATCATCTCTATTTCAGGTATTCGGAAAATCCTCCTTAATAGACGAAATATTCCTATTATGTCAATGCCAATTGAGTCAATGTTATTAGCTGTGAAAGTTCGCCTAATACGCGAATTAGGTTTTCCTTCCACTTTGATTTCGACTATTGCTACTAACTCGACCCAACCCCGAGATCTCGAATTCATTGGGAGTATTAAATGAATTTGAAAATTTGGTAAGGGTTTTTGGCTGAGAAATCTATTGCAATTTTTACAAATTTATGAATCTATTTGATATGAAAAAAATTAGTAACAAAACATATTAATTTGCTATTTTAAAACCTTCAATTGAGCACATAAATATGCACAATCTTGTCATTAGCTATCTTGGTGATCCTCGTTAGACCCTAAATCATTGCAAGATTAATGAAGTTCAAATACTCCATATGCTATTCCACTCAAACACAGTTTTTTCATTAAACTGCATTAGCATCATAATGTCCCCATTTTTAGTGTAAGAAAACTATGGGACTGGAGAATGGATTTTTTGTCAACCAAACAGACCTTTAAGTAGGGGAAGGTTCAATGTTCCGGGTCGAGGCATTTAGGTCATTTTAATGGATCTACTTAAATGGCCAAGTGATGAGCAACCACTCCGAAAGCAAAAGATCGAACGTCCACCACACGTGACTTTGTTACATTACAAGAGAAATGCACGTGCATTGCCCCACAACTCACGTGACCGATGGCACGTGCTCTCACGTTATCGTAAACTATAAAAAGACTTGCAAGATAACTTAACGGAACGAAACATCACGAAAAAGGCAACGCCCTACTGATGCCCGCCTCGTGGCATTGACCACCGTCGGTTCTGGCTTTTTGACACGAGTGAAGCATTCACATGGTTCGCTGACACACCCTCCACCTCTATCATGTGCAAGTTGGACCCACACATGTATATCATATATTTTTAAATACTAATAAAAATATATATAAAAAAATACCCAAGAAAATTGAAAAAATCTGTGATAAATGTAAACCCTCCACGCCAAGCAAAAACCCAGATGCCCCCTCCTTTCTCTTTTTTCAGTCTTTCCTTTCAATTCAAGCATACAAGTTAAATAGTAAAAAAATACACTCTCACACACACACACACACACACACACATATATATATATATATAAAAGTAATGTTTCATGACATAATTAAAATTTAACATAACTAAGATAATTACTTACATTAGTACGTGAAATCTATACATTTATATGAATTTTACATTCATGTGAGTGCTTGTGTTAAATTTTAGTTGTGTCATAAAACATTACACACACATATATATATATATATATACATATTTAGAATTAAACTTTTAAAAACATAATATGAACATACTAATCTCAACATTTGATGAGATGCAAGTAATTCATATTATACAAAACAAGCTTACTGGGCCTTGCACTTCTCCTATAATTAATACATATAAATAAGAAAAAAGATAGATGTGTCATCTCTCATAATTAAGGATGATAACATGGCAAGTTTGGGACGGAAAATCCATTTTCCTATCTTGTGAAAATAAAATTTCTTCTAAATTCATTTTAAATTCCGTGATAAGTGGGGGCAAGTTCCTATCGAAGTCTTCATTTATTTTAAAATGTTTATATACTTATTTATTAAATTAATTATAATTAACACATTTCAAGAAAAATGTTACTTGAGTTAAAATAAAAATATATACATGTGAATAGAGAATTATAATGACATTATTTTTTTTAAATATATAGCAATATCAAGTTTGTATAAATTTTTAATAAGTAATTAAAAAATATTATTATAAACATTAATTATGTAACACAAAATTCTTTTATTATTATTATTTTTATTTATATAATCGGGATGTGGTAGGGAGGGATGTCTTCACTCCAAACCCGTCTTAAATCTTAACAACACAATCGAATATAACTTTTTTCAAATTTATCTCAGGGGGAGCACGGTATGATGAATTCTTAATGAAACGAGTTAAATTATCATTTTTACTCATAATTCACATTTATTCTACTTTTTCAATAAAAATTGAATTTACCCGTAATAGTAAATTCATGAATAGTAAATCTTACCTTTGCAAGAGAGGTAGAATGAAATAAGTATGGAGATACCACATATTTATTATTTCTGAATATATCAAATGTAACAATATTATACTGTTAAAAATTATATTTTAGATAATATGATACTAAATTATTAATAATATTTAAAATTATGTCATTTTAGTGTTTGGGACAAGAATTGTATGACATTTTTCAACTAAATAACACCAGTAACACCTTATCCACTTATTACCTTGGGATTGTTGTAGTAGAGCTCGGGCCCACTTTGCCCAGTCAACACTTATAGATGAACGCCACGTGTTGGAGAGTCCGACGTGGCAATATTTGGGGTGAAAAGTGAAAAGTGAAAACTGAGATGGCAGGAACTCAGATGGGTTGATCATGTTGAGCTGTAACCGTCGTGCTTGCAAGTGGGTGATCTGAATAAAATAAATAAATAAATATAACGTTGTGGAAAATAAAATAAGATAATTAGATAAAATAAGGGTAAAAATCCGAGATTTTTTATTTAAAAAAAGAAATTAAAGCACGAGTTCCGAGGGAAATTAAAGCAGAGGAATCGGGCTGTAAACTTGGACGCTAATGCACGAGAGGCAGCGACAAACCTGCTAGATCGGTTCCTAAGGGGTTGAATTTGAACACTTAATTACTTCTAATTCTTAATTACCTGTTCTCTCAGTTATCCCATTAAGAACTCATGGTTACTTTACCATTTTACCCTTCGATACTATAAAACAATTTTTGTTGTTTGACCGAAATGCCCAACATCAATTTCAGAGAGTTTAAGCAACCTACCTATACACGATTGTAGTGTGAGATTCAATAATTATATGTGGTAAGTGCTCTGATGGAATTGTACAACTGGGTGATCGTAACCATCATGATCAGTACTTGTCCATCTTGCACGTGCAGATTTGTTGTTTTTCACTTTAGAAAAACCGTAGGTGGGAGAGGTAGGGCCCAGATTGATGATCAACCGGACCGTAATTGCATGATGTAAGAATTTCCCATCCTCAAACAAACTTTCCACCAATGGATGTAATTACCAACTAATTTTAATTGATTTGATGAATTCACAAAAAAAATTCTTGGAAAGTGCATACTTCATACTTTTTTTTTTTGAAGGATTAGTCAATTATTAGGATTAATTGATGGTATTAAATTCTTATTAATTTTTTTTATTTTTATTTTTACAATGACTGGAATCCTACTTTTCTATCTCAAAATGAACGAGTAATACTACTGAACTACTGCACGCTTGGACGCATACTTCAAATTTGTTTAAGAAAAATCTTGTACTCTTATTTTTGCATTTTAAAGTGCGAATAGTCTTTTAATTTTACTTGAACATTAAAATAAGCATTGAACATAATTTTTATTGTTCTTTGGAGAGCACAGTACGATGAAAGTTGTAAGCTGTGTTCGGGAGAGAGTAATTGTCTATCATTGGCCTCTATGGTAGAATTCAGTCGGAGAACTTAAGAGGTGGTGGTTTATAATTACTATTACTTTTAATTAATGTTAGGGATACTACTAATTTGTACTACTTTAAATATCATCATTTCACATGGATGAGTTTTACTAGTGGGTCCCAGGAGTTGTATACACATGGAAGACGGTAACATTCAAGATGATATAAATATGTAGTGCCTTTGTCATTACTCGTTATTTTTTAAAATACACAAAAGATCTAGTAATTATGACACATAACCATTGGTCAACACTATGTGATTTCATAACACTTTTTGCATTGAATTTTTGAATAATATTTCAATATTCGTCAGAATTTATTCATATTATGTCCATATATTTACACAAAATGAGGCCCATACAATATATATATATATAGAATAATACTACACTTACCAAATTCTTTTACCAAAAAGTGTTTACACGCTGACGTGGCAGTGTGGTATTAGTTGTGTATCACATCATGATATGATGTATAATTAATACCACACTGCCACGTCAACGTGTAAATACTTTTTGGTAAAAAAATTTGGTATGTATAGCATTGCTCATATATATATATATATATATATATATATATATATATATAAAAGCATTCAAACATTACACTTGAATTTCCACACTTATCTCAAAAGGGTCCACAGGGATGACCATATTCTCAAGTAAGGACCTACCCATTACTTCTAACATCATACCTCACATGTGGTAGACCAATACGACGGTGATGATCATTACTTCTCACGAGCAATTTTCCAATGTGTCACCAAAAGGACAGAAATGGTAAACCACACACATTAACTTCACAATACCACAAGGACAGCAAGGTAACTTCACCATTTTATTCTTTGACATGGTTAGAGAATAAAGAGGTTTTTATTTTTAATATTTATATACTTTTAAAATTTTAACTTTTTTTAAAGCCAATTTTATTTCCTCGTCAAAATCCTCCATTTTAGCTGTCCGCCTGTCCCCTTCAAGCGCAAATAAACACTCACCTTCTCTCTTTCTCCCACCTCTCTCTCCCCACCAAAACATTACTTCCCAAAACTCTCTCTCTCTCTATATCTCTACAAACACTCACTCTCTCCCTCCCTCTTTCTCTCTCTTACTACTTTTCATACTCTCTTTCTCTAACCCTTGTTCTGAAAATTCAATGGAAACTCCAGAATTCTTCCAAGGAGGATACTACAATACCCAATTCACGCCGGAAAAACGCCACTCTGATACAAAGCCCGGCGACCATTTCATCGTTGAGGACCTCCTCGACTTCCCGAACTGATGACGCTATTGTTACCGAAGGTACCTTTAATACCGTCACCGGAACCTCCACCGACTCCTCCACCGTCACTGTCGTGGACAGCTGCAACTCCTCATTTTCCGGGAGTGAACCTAACTTTCCTGGTGATATCAGTTGCCGGAGTTTCCCTGATGCTCAATTCTCTAGCGACCTTTGCGTGCCGGTAATTCCATACATGCATATGCTGAAGCCTGAAGGAATCTTTAATTTAATGGCTTTTGGCTTCTTTTAAAAAAGAAACTGATACTTTTACTGTTTGGTAGCTCAGAAAAATTAAAGGAAATTAAAAGATAAAGAAAATTTAAGTTTTGGGCCTTATGGTTAATGGTTCTTATCTTTCTCTTTCAGGTAACCAAACAAAGCTGTAGCAATTGAAAACAAAGTACTGATATAGACATAAACACACACACACACACACACACACATATGTATTAGGTATGTGGGAATATCTAATACTCATAAGAAAATTTAAGTTTTGAGCATTATGGTTATTTTTCTTTCACTAAAGAAACAAAGTTGTAACAATTCAAAAACAAAAGACTGATATGAACATATATATGTGCGTATATTTATATGTATGTATTACTTATGTGACAATATAATATTAAATTTTGCTGTTGTTTGCAGTATGATGATTTAGCTGAGCTCGAGTGGTTATCAAATTTCGTTGAAGAATCATTCTCGAGCGAGGATTTGCAGAAGCTGCATCTGATATCGGGAATGAAAGTGCGGACCGATGGAGCATCTGAAACCCGTGAATTCGAACCGGAAACTGATCGGAACGCCCCGATATTCCGTCCCGAGATGTCGGTGCCCGGCAAGGCACGTAGCAAGCGCTCACGCGCCGCCCCATGCAACTGGACGTCCCGCCTCTTGGTCCTCTCTCAGACAACAACCACGTCGACATCCTCGGAGTCCGACATTGCATCAAACTCTGGCAAGAAGACGGTTAAAAGCAATAGCCAAGAAGAAAGAAGATGTCCGACAATGCGGCCACCGGCAACGGTGGCGAAGGCCGCAAGTGCCTGCATTGCGCAACGGATAAGACGCCGCAGTGGCGGACCGGGCCCATGGGCCCAAAAACGCTTTGCAATGCTTGTGGCGTTAGGTATAAGTCGGGCCGGCTCGTGCCCGAGTACAGGCCTGCAGCGAGCCCAACATTTGTTCTCACAAAGCACTCGAACTCTCACCGCAAAGTGCTTGAGCTTCGGAGGCAAAAGGAGATGCAAAAGGCCCAACAACAGCAGCCACAGTTTCTGCATCAGAATATGATGTTTGATGTATCGAACTGGCGATGATTACTTGATCCACCAACATATTGGGCCCGATTTTAGGCAGCTGATCTAGTGCATGCCACCACAGAGGGATATTCGGGGTGGGGGTTCGAGACTTAGTGGGGAAATTCTTTAGAGAATTTCGTAATTTTCTAATTTCCTAGGGGTAGTGTTTCCTAACTTCCGAATTTTGTAGTATTTGTTTTTTTTTTTTTTTTCCTCAAAAATTTTTGATTCAACAAAAATAGAAAAAAAAATTGAAAGGAATTGAAATTAAGGAGCGTGTAAGACTCTTTGATATCCTCTAAATTTCTTTGTCAATTTTGGCAAATTTCCAAACAATATTTCATAATTTAGACAATCTCTTTTTTTTTTTTTTTAATTTTATTTTTGCATTGACTCAGCTTGTGAATCAACTTTCAAAGTGTTTCATTTTATATTCTCAGGTTATCATTTGACATAATAATAATAATAAAATAGATAGACCGTCAAATATCAGAACCGGTTTTCTAGTTTTTTATTTTAATATACTAACAACCGGTTCTAATTTGATAACGGACATTTTGTCAAAAATAATATAAAAAATTAGAGCCAACTCGAATATGAAAGTAGTTTTCTAATACTATGTTGTTAAGATCTTTTTGTTTTATTTATTTTTATAACCTCTGCAATTTCATGAACAGTAATTTAGTGCAGCTCTCCTGTTAAAAATTTGTCCCTCCATGGGATCTTACATGTGCAAAACTAATACTAAGTGAATAATGAGACTTAGAGGCACTTGACTCAAACTGGTCCCAAACCAATTTAAGATACTTTGTTGATAGTCAATGGCATCAAATATCCCCAATGGCCAATGAAAACAAGTTTGACTGCATTGGAGAAACTCTCTCTTATATTCAAATATGTATTTCAATCATTATCTATTATCTGTCATGTATATAATATACATATATTTTTAAATTTTAAATATTGGTAAAAGCGGTGTAACTTTCATATTTTGGCATGATGATGCGCTTGTAGGTGTAACTTTCATGTATAGAAATTATATTGACGTGTACCCTGCGATTATCATTTATACTGTTAAAATTAATAATTCAAGAATTATTAAATATTTTATTGAATATAATAACTTTGAGTTTTACAAAATATAATTTTTAAAATTATTATATCTTAAAATATTATATTAAAAATATAAATTACATATTTCTAGCATAACTCGTGTTATAATTATTATATACTTTCCCATAGTTTTTTTTTTTTCTAGGAGAAAGAGGAGTGAGAAGAAAATACAAGGGAAGAAAAAGAAAAGATGACGATAAGAGAGTCGTGGTTTATTTCAAGGCCTCGTTTCGAGCCTGCAGTCCACGCTGATAAGCACGTGCACTGTTTCATAATATAAAAGCGAATGGGCACTGATATGAGAAGGTGAGTGCCACGTGCCTACCCTACCAATTATGTCCGAGGGTAAAATCATAAAAGAATATTTTCTAGTGTGTTAGGAGTGATATGTTATTAAAATTTAAGTGTATCGAGTTTAGAAGTTTTTTTTCGCATTAATTATTGATAATTAAATTTTAAAAGATGGATCTAATTGTCATAATGATGAGAAAAATTTAATCTGATACGCGTAAACTGATTCAAAATATTTTCTGACCGATCTATAAAAAAAAATAAAAGAGAAATGTGAGTCTCTTTTACAAGAGTTTTATGTAAATTTTTATAAAATATTAAAATTATAAAAGTTATCACACCATATGATAAATTCATGAAATATTTTTTAATGTTAGAGAGTGTACTTTTTCATTACAAATAAAATACAAAATTTATTTATGAAATAAAGTGAGATCTATTATGCGTGGGGTATGTAATGATAGGATTGTAAAATGAATCAATTTATTCGAGTTTTAACTCACGATCAACTTAATTAGAAATTCGTTTCAAATCTGTTCGTGAGATAAAACAAACTAAAATTAAACATATTTTGAGGCTTGTTAATTTATTGAAATATACTCGATAAGCCAATAAATAGTCTAATATTATACAAAAAGTCAATTTGTTTGAACTCGACTTGTTATTGGTTCGATTAGAAACCCATTTGACTAAATAATAAACTAAATTTGAATATAATTTAAAACATATTTATTTTAGCAAGTCAAACTTGAACAACCTACTATTTTGCTTGATTCTATTCGATTTATTTATAACTCTATGAAATGGGTCCACATCTTTGGGTTCATGGTAAGTCCAAAATTTAAAATTGAGACATAAATGATTTGTACTTGTTTATTTTTTTTTTCATTTAATGAGTCATTATTTGGTATAATGGTAAAAATTTAAATTATTTAGCATGACACTAATTTGAAATTTGAGACAATTTTTTAGATTCCAAAAATTAAATTTCATTTCGTTCACTTTTTTTTCTAAAACCATTAGCAAGGAAAAATCAAGTAGTTTAATTATATGAAGTTTACACAAACAGGCTTGGTGCCTTCAATTTTGAAACTCTTCAAATTCTTTTAATAAGAGTAATAAATTATTAACTACAATCAATCATTTAATAATTAAGAGTAATGCTATTCATACCATAAAATTTTATCAAATTTTCTTACCTACTAAGGTGACTGTTCGGGTGCTAGTCAATTAAGCCTCTTGGTATATGCGGGTGCTAGTCAATTAAACTTTTTTGTATTAATCAATTAAGCCTCTCAAAGTCACCTGACATGATTAGCATCAATAGGCTGAATTCACTAGCACCAAAAGGCTGAATTCACTAGTACCAAGAGCAGCCACGTCAGGAAGTAAATTTTTTTGGTAAAATGTTAATGTAAGAATAGCATTACTGAATAATTAATAATCACATATGAAAAATTATTAAATATTATTTCCTCTTATTTTTCTTGAGCAACTAACAAAAACAAATTATATATAAACATTTTTAATTTTTTTTTTCCATTTTTACAAAAGATACATATATATATATATATTATTGTCTATTTCAGAGAGAAAATAACTTTTAATGTATTTATCAAATAGAGAATATTGATCTGATTTGTAAAAAATGACATTTGGCATATTATGATATACATACACGTGTGTATACATATATATATATATGTATTTTTTTTATTTTAATTGTTAATAAAAAAAAAAACAGGGATACTAGGTGAATAAAAATATTGAGAGGATGAATGTAGAGAAAACATATAAGCAGAAAAGCTATACAGAATTTTGACAGAGTCCAATTGTGTTGAGACAGTGTGCCTCCAAATGAAGTGAAAGAGGAGGCGAATTTTAAGCAAATTTATCAGAGAATGTTAGAGGAAAGAGATGCATTCGCCGATGTATATATATATATATATATATTTTACATCGTTTCCTACTAATCTAATCCTTCTGTATTTGTTACTGAATCTCTTTCCAAGGAATTCAATTCCACCACCCACTCTTGGGCCTAGTGAAGAGAGAGAGATTGGATACTATTAACTGTTTACTTATAATTTCCATTTTCAATGCATGGTATGTGAGAATCACATTCCCGACTTTTTCCTTTTTCTTTATGATATATTTAGATAGATAATCAAACTGTACAGGTGCAGATGAAAAGCCCTGAAAGCAATTTGGTAAGTATAGAGCATATATATATATATATTAACAATACTCAGCTAAATAACAATAAACTTAGTAATGTTAGATTACCAGCTAAATTGTGAGACAATGAATTAACAATTTATATCAAACTTTTTTTAATAAATAAAATGTACTTGAATTCAAATACGTATATGAGATAAAATACAGTTGCCATCTGCCATAACTACAACAAATGATTAATTATTGTGTGTGTGTGTGTATGTGTATATATATATATATAGAGAGAGAGAGAGAGAGAGAGACAGAGAGAGATGTTTTTTTACAGGTGAAGATGCTACTGGTGTGTGCGATCCTAGGCATTGCTGATCCATAGGCCTGTCCTTTAATAGATTATTATTACCACAGTTGAGCTATATTTGTATAATCAAAATTTCTACAGAAACAACAACTAACCTCTACTGCCATCTGCCACTCTGTTTTTTCATCTTTTTCTTTTAATAACTACACCTTCTGTCTGTTATTACAAATAAAATTTTAAAAAAACCATACAGAGAAATAATGTAAGCATCAAAATGGGTCCCAGTGAATTGCACTTGACTTGGCAGATGAATATTTGACATGAGTTAAATTATATTCCAGACCAATAAATACAAGCTTTTAGTGTTTGACCTGTTGGTAAGTATTTACCATATATTACTATTCATGCTGTTAGTAAAGGTTTTGTGAAAATATAAAAAAATAATTCTAAGAGGACAATTTATATTTTAAAATAAATTCAAAAAATAGTGACAAAATCTAAATTTTAGGAGGCCACCGAGGCCCCTAGATATAGTGGCAGCACCACATGGGAGTTTGGATCCTCCAAAATTTTAAGAATTTGATTTTAAACTTTTTTTTTATATATATTTTTCTTTTTAAAAATAATTCTTCTCCCAAAAATTTCTCATATTTTTATGAGAAAAGTCGTTAAATTCCAATTTTTGTATTTGTGTGCCCTCAAGTCTATGGTTTAAATCTAACACTATGATATATCAATTTAGCAATTTTGTTATTCCACATCGGATGGTCATTGAGGTGCCATATAAGCAAGTGTGATATTTATACTTAACATGCTAGTATTTTGAATTAGAGATCCGATCCCATGACAGTTAGTATCAAAGCAGACCCAACCTTTTATCCTGTGACACGCCAAGCACCCACACTAGAGGGTGTCTGCACCAATAGCAAGTCAACTCGCCGCTAGGGTGGATAGATAAGCAAGATGGCCCAATTACTATGCGTGTTTAGATAGAAAAGCATGTCACAAAATTTCACATCAAATAGAGTGTCATGAGATTTGTAAATATGTGTGATACCTCCACTTAACATGCTTGTCTTTTTAATCAGAGATCTAACCCGTGACATGTAACCATAGCCTCGAACTATTTTTAAACCATGCAGCTTGGGAAATTTTGAAACATTAACTTTTTTTTTGAGAGGACAATTACTTTATGAAGCATTTCACATCTCATTCCAAAGCTACACTGCATTATGCAAGTGATTTTGCACATAACTAAGTTAATCGTTTAAACCATTGGTACTTTATTTCCAGAGAAATGCACATCCAAAACCACCTATATATATATATATATAATATTTGAATACATGGGCTTCCATGCATGGGGGGATATTTCCATGTTCATTTTAAAGGGTATGTCTCCTTTCCACAACCACCTATGCTGACAATGACTTGGCTGCCCCCTTTCTGAACCTGGCCTAACATGGTACCGAAAACTGTCCAAATCACCCAAAAAGATAATAATAATAATTAATTAATTTTCAAAAGTTGTGATTAGCCATGGACAAGCACACCATAATCTCCTCGGCAAGAGATGATTGATTCAAACTTCAAAGCAAGATGGTCAAACAATTGATTTACATCATTTTCCATTCATTCCTAAGAAAACACTCAAAAGTAACAACAATCGATTCTATGCATACGTGTTGGTGTTGGCAACCCATGAAAGCGTACAGATACAGGATTATCATATATATATATACATATATAGAGAGAGAGAGAGAGGCCACATGCAAGTGTATTGATATCATGGAGACATGGATGCAAGGGTTAAGGGTCCTTTCCAAGGTATGAGAGACATCGGGATTGACTAGTCTCCTCAACCTCTCCACTCTCTCACTTGCACTTCACGTTTCCCACATAAAAAGAATGGTATAAAATCCAATAGGGGCTTTTGGCCTGGGAGGTGTTGGTAGACCAGATGCGAGGCAATATCATCATCACATGTAAGGAGTGTCAATTTTTTTTTTTGACTTAGACACGAATATAGCACAACTTAACAAATAAATGAATTGGTGCCATAAACGGTTCAACGCGTTTACTACTATTAATAGAAGGGTCATATTTTAGTCATATCAATCCGTTTAACACAACTTTAAGACGTTTAATTATAAACAAAACCACAAGTCAAGGTAATTATCCCACCTACCAAAGTTTGGAAGACTTTTTATTCTACATTTATAGAGAGACAAGTAACTTTTTCATCTAAAGGATTAAAAATTAAATAAACAAGTTCACGTGTCGACACACACGTAACCTATTTAAAAAGTTGTCGTGTTTAAGTTTCAAAACTTGACACAATTAATTAATTATGTCAGGTTAAGATTGACACATTTTGGAATATGTATATCTTGACAAGATCATGTATAATTGTATGTAGTATGTGTATGACTCTCTCCATCACAACTTTGAAGTCCAACATGACCAAATAAGCTTTTTCCATTCAT
Source organism: Nyssa sinensis (assembly GCA_008638375.1). Taxonomy (NCBI): domain Eukaryota; kingdom Viridiplantae; phylum Streptophyta; class Magnoliopsida; order Cornales; family Nyssaceae; genus Nyssa; species Nyssa sinensis. The sequence continues at coordinate 3,824,570 of CM018046.1, forward strand.
AGTAGAAGGATCTGCCAATTTGTAAAAGAAAGGAAATTGAAAGAACAAAATTTCCCAAATATTATTCTTACAACTACTGCCATAAATTGGCATAAATCAACACTATATCCAAAGTTTCAAGACTCAGAATCAATAAAGCAAGAACAATGAAGTACTGCAATAAAATGCATTAAAATAGAAATGAAATTCAATGGAAAATGATTCAAGGATTGTGGGTATAAAAGAGAGGTAAATTTTCAGAAATTCAAGAGTCGCAGCTATGTTACCATCATACAAAATTGTTTAAGAGTAACTTCATCAGACGAGTTTGGAAACGACATCACCGGAAGAGAAGACACAATTCTCATAATCCAATAGCCTAGCATTCTTTTAACTTTAATATCAGTCTCTTATCGCGGCACGCTGAGACCTAGTTCTTGAAAAAAAAAAAACAGCAAGGGGAAAGAAAACAGATGAGCATTAACGTGCACGAGCAGTGATTCTACTAAAAAGGGAATCTGAGTCAAACAAATCACTAGAAAAATCAATTGAAATTAAACAATCAATTTAAGGCATAATATAACATTCACAGGATTCAGTTAACTTGGAATATAACAAAATTAAGTATTCTCTAAAGATTCTACTATATTGTGACACTAAGGTGACATTTTATAAGGCTCTCACTGTCCAGGTCCAGGTGATTTTCTAACGGCCCTCATTGACCAGGACCTGGCAATGCATTAGGTGGAAAAATATTTATAATACAGCACAAATAGATAGCTATGATTATATGAATTATTATAAATGAAGCATTAGTTAAACTTTACATGAGCTAAGAATGCACATACACTATTCTTCCAAATATTTAATTTTGACATCAATCTTTATCTCGGTCTACCCAGCATCTCCAAAAGATTTTATCATAAAAATATTGAAAAAGTTTCGAATAGTTGAAAGTTTAAAAATGACTCAGATTTTTTTTTTTACCCATAGAAGTATTCTTTTCAGTAGAAAGCTAATCACCCAATTGGCTACATTAAGATAGAAAGATAATATTTACAAGCATAAAGCCAACAATATTTACAATACTCCGAAAAGACGAGTTCTGTACTTCTTTGTACCACAAAATCACTGGATTAATTGCCATTTACAAAAATTCTAAAGCAACTGGAGGTTAGAAAATCAAAACATCATTGCTGACCATGTCTCTTGGTTACTAAAGTTAGTATATCATTATTGGTCACGACATAAAAGAAAATTGGGCACAAACAAAATGTGCAAGATAAATAGGACAATCTCCAGGTAAGAATGCACATTAGCACCTCTGATTTTCCAGTAGCAGAGCCACTAACCTTGTATCCCAGTACATGAACTTATCACATGGGCCAGCCATGCAGGTAAAATCATATGAGCTTTCTCCACAGTAGAGCACACGTTTCTCACATATCAATTAATGCACCACTTTTTGACCACATATATAACTGAATTCCACAAGCTCATTTGCAAGTACACAAGCAGATTGGTAGTTTGATTTTGAAAACAAATGTAATACCAATATAACATGGGACTTTTTGTTGTCCCACACGGGCATTAAATATTGATGCATAGGTGCACCGAATTATGAGTAGATTTCCTAGATAAGCTCAGTACTTCTTAAAAACTTGTTTTACATAAATGTTTGGGTTTCAGTGATATAGTTTTGCAATTCATCTACAAAGGGAAATCTTCTCTTCACATAAATGATAAATATTTGGACTTCAGTGATATAGTTCTGCAATTCATCAATAAAGGAAAAATATATAAACTGAGCAGCAGAAAGAAACAAGAACTAATCATAGGGAAAGATGGCCAGCAAAGGTGAATGCCATGGGCCCATACTTCGAAGGAGTTCCAAAGGATATGGGGAAGGCTGCTTGCAAAGTCATGGCAAAATTTGGTTAAAATTGGGCAGTACAGCAAATGATCATTAGAGAATACTAGCAAGGCTCACATAACAATGCATTCAGAGATCCCATCTTATTTAGTTTATATTCAATACATATCAAAACCTCAGACTGCTGAAAAACAATAACTAACAGTTATGGGCCGCTACAAAGCATTGATCTCATCAATTTGGGGTGCTGGGACTGGGTGATGTGGATTGGGTGCTGGGACTGGGAGATGTGGATTGGGTGCTGACCTAACTTCTAGATTTATTCACATGGAGTGCTTGCCAAAAGATTGAACCTGCATTTTTAAGCTTGAAAACCTGAGGGTAACAATGCACCAAGCAACAACCCTTGAGTAGCAGTTATTATTATTATTATTAGTATTATTATCTTGTGTGGATAAGTAACCCCTGAGTAACAGTTATACAATAACCAAGAAAATATACATTCTATTGCCTAATTATCATGTGATATGCTCTGCTGTTTTGAAGACATTAAAAAGCTGTTTAATCTTCTTTCTTTTTTAAGTAGGTTAATGCTTCCCAATCTACATTTTTTTATCAGTGCTGCCCAATCTACATTAAAGATGCATTTATCATCTTAGCTATGTACTTTCTATCGACTGTGTCTAAGCAAATCCACCTAATTTTTTGAGCTACATCATCCTTTACCAAGCTTAGTTAATTGGTGAGAGCTAGGACTGAAAGCATAAAAATGCAAATTCAGTCTGAAAGCAGCTACTTTGTGCAAATAAGGTCAAATGTTAGGCCTGTATTGAGTCAATCGCTCACAACAACTTATATTGGTGGAACCAAAACTAGGTAATAGTTCATTTTTTTAATCCCACCATCCTTTAAATAATGGCATTTCCCTTAACAATACTGACAAAAACATCTTTTGTCACTTTTATAGTATTTTTCCCATCTAATTCTACATAGCATCCGTTTCCACTTCTGTATTCAATAGCAGAAATTTAATCATGTAAAAGCCTACTGCCTGGTTCTTCAATCGCCAGTCTCTTTTTACTATCCATCTCATCTCGTGATATAAACATTTTGATACCATCAAACCATCACTAGTAGTAATGTAGCCTTAAAATTGTTACATGTTGATCACTCGACTCTTCTATTTAAGAGAGTTTATCCAGCTCTTAGTTGTTAGTGAAGCTTAATTTACATTTTAATCTATGTGCTCGTTCTTAAAAGATAAAATGTCACATTACATACTGGGAAAGCTAGAACTGTTTCTACCATCCTTCCTCTCGCCACATCCAGTATCACCGCACCTAGAACTGTTTCTAGCATCCTTCCTCTCACCACTTTCTTATCACCAAGTCCTATCTTGTACCATCAACAACTCAACCCAACAAACTTTGTTCTCAAGTCAGCAAAGCTTAATAAAAAAACTAGATTTCAGGAATATGCATGACATTTTATTGATTAGCATGCAGAAGCTCATTTGCTTCCCCAGAGTTTCGATAAGCAGTAAATCAACAGAGTCCTATGTGACTTTCATACACTCCACGACTCCAGTACCTCATTACTTCAGCAATCTTCCCATTTTTTTTTTTAAAGTTTGAAAAATTATATACTCGAGATACTCTTAAGAAGGTATTCAACAAATTCAGTCATAGAATGGCAAAACAGATCCAAAAGCTTGATCTACCATTCATCAAGGATCTTCATCACCCCAAATAGCAACTCAACTCAACAAAACCTTATTCCAATTATTTGGGATCAGCTACATGAATCCTATCTCACAATTCTTCTCTATTTAAGGCCATTCTCTCCGTTAGACCACACATTATCATATCTTCATCACCCCAAATAGCAGCTATTAATTATTCCAAGCAGCAATTAATTTTTGTAGCCTTTCTCAATCTAGTAGAATGCACCCAAAGAGTAACAGTGTCTCTCAAAAGACAACATCGAGTATTTTATTTCTTTTTGGCCTCACCATCCCAGACTAACTCCTTTCAAAATATTCTTACTTTTCCATCTACTTCACAGCTAGAAATATTCAATTCCATACTTGTCAAAAAGAACGAAATATTCAATTCTGATACCTGTCTTAAAGTATGGAACAGCTAGAGGGGATAATTAGAAGAACCAACCAGTAATTGAGGAGTTTATTTATGTAATATGCCTAAACGACCACAGAACCACTACCTCTACCTTATCACAAATCTGTAAGCGTGGAATCGTCACTCACATCTAGCATTAGGAAATAATATGGTGTAACTAAAAAGATTATCCACCCACCATATCTGTTAATAACATTATAAAATTATTTTTCAACTAGAATCTATGTTGGGGAGATCAAAACTATGTTGGCACCATGACATTTGTTGAGCTTAGGTGGTGAGCTGGGATTTTTATCATCAGAATAAATTGAAAATCCAATACTCAATCACAAAATCAAAGTTAAGAATTGCACAAAATTCATTACAATGGATAAACCTGAATAGTTTTAGGAAGGTGAAACACAGTTCAAAAACTACAGAGCATGAAAACTGCATACAAACTGTCTGAAAGGACATGTTTTTGCAATTTGACAAATAGGATTAGCAAGCATGTGAGACACCTGTGCAACATGAGCAACACGAATAGGCATAAATCATATGATTAGCTTGCTGGTTTTATCAAAGTCAGGTATTATGATGGTCAAAAGTGAAACTTATATGCAAAGAAAGTTTAAATGAGATTTGAAAGTGTGAAACGATTGTCTGCTTTTGTATAAAGTCTGTCTCTTGAACATGAATGTTTAATGTTCAATTATGGCTAAATAAGTGCAACTGTAAATTATATCACCAAAAGAGTATGATCTCATCATGACATCATCATTATATATAAATATATATGTGCGTGTGTTTCCCTCCACTTTATGTCCCTTTACTGAGATTTGAACCTTGCACCTTCCCGCAATGAAGGTGTTTTATTTATATGTTTCCGTAGGCATCTCAAAACACAATTTTCCTTGAAGTATTTTTTATGTTTGTCATACAGCAAATAGAAGTAACTATCCATATATATCCATCTTGAGCATTACGCTTCACTAGGTATCTAAGAAGCATAGACACGGAACATGGATGTGACACAACACGGACACAACAATTTTTAAAAAAGTAGGTTATGAATATGTGAGGGACACGTTAAATATATATTTTATATTTGTTATATAATAAAAATCTAATATTATTTTAATAAAAAATGGCATAAGAACACACAGATCACAATGATATGATCGATATTATTAAGATATCAAAATAACAAAGCTAACTTTTTCTCGCTTTCTATATATGTGGTTGGGTTCTTCTACACAAGTTACACACAAAATATATACATAACAGATTGCTACCTCTCTCTCTCTCTCTCACACACACACACATTTACAACCATTCTCCCATTTTCTTGGTAAATTTCTCAGCATTAGAACATGTCCAATTGTTGTTATTCATGGGAATCTGGTAAGGAACGATCTGAGAGAGTTGTTCAGCTAATACATGGAGTGAAGATATGAAACAAAAATGAACCCTAGGGGATCGGGTTCCGTGAAGATCCTTCAAGTCAAAGTGTGTATCAACCCTTAAGAACAATGCTTCAGCATGCCTCTGTGGTGAGATCCTTGTCATCATTGTTTTGATACGATTCAATTGAGTATTATTTTGTGATTCGTGTTTAGTTCATTTTTATTTTTGGTTTATTTAGCATATTTATTATTTGTGTATTTATTTGAGCATCAAGAATTTGGAGCACCACCTTCAACCTAATTTTCCAATAGAAGGTGCAGTAGACACCACCAAAGGTAGACAGCTGGTGGTTGAAAAAGTGTCTTTATACAACTTGTACAAAATAAGCATCAAGAGAAGATACTACGACATAGACTTGTAACTATATCAAATAAACTAACAGCAGGACACATTCTTTCCTTGAAACTCCAAAGAGACACCCAAGTAGTTTCCTTGAAAAGGAAGCTCGAAATCTACAACCAGATTAGATAACTGCCAATGGAATGTGTGCAAGGTCTGTGGGATTCAAACAAAGAAGAAAACACAGTTATGCTGAGACTGCATTCTGTTTGAACTTCCAAGAGACTTTTTTTTGGTAAGAAAATTTGATTACCAAAAGGGGACACCCCAAAACAAGCTCAAAACAGAGCAACAACAACAAACTACAATCCTTCAACAAGAAAACCAAGAGGGAACATATCTACAGGACCTCAAGAACACCAACAAACAACATTGATTATAGAAAGATAGGCCATGAGAAAAACGCTGCAGAAAGCGGCAATACAGAGTCCCAAAGCTTGTACCAGAACTTATAGGCAGCCAATGGGGGAAATCCCAAGGCTTTGTCTCAACTCCTATTTCCTATAGGCACAGTCTAAGAAGTATGGATACGAACATGGGACATGGATACAACACGGACACGTTGACACGTTATTTTATCAAAAAGTAGTACACGGACATGTCAGGAACACATTGAATATACATATTTTTTATATGACCATATAATAAAAAGCTAATGTTATTTCAATTAAAATTGACATAAAAATACATAAATCACAAAAATATTATTAAGATATTAAAATAACAAAATCATTAAATAAAAATTAAAGAACAACTTTATATAATTATAAGAATCCATGCTTGAAATACCAAAACAAATGTACTAACTATTACATAGAATAGAACACACGTGTATATATATAACCAACAAAAAGAACTAGGGAAGAAGAGGAGAAAAGAGAAAAAAATCCGAAAAAAAAATAAAATGAAAAAAAAAAGGTCCATAATGTGTCCGGAATTCTAAAGAAAAAAATGGACACTCTTTTTTGCATGTTTGAAAAGTGTCCAATAGTGTCGGTGTTTGACACAGACACGTTAGTCAAAATAGAGTGTCCATACTTCACAGGACATAGTTGGCGAAACGTGTATCGGAAGTCATATCGTTTTCTAAAAAATATGTATTGTATCGTGTATCGTAAGATACTTGTAATTTTTTTAAAAAATACATTTATAAATATAAATATATATATAATGTTTAAAATGATATAAATAGAATTGCAATTCACTTGTCATAAAAATTAGATATAAAAATTATTATTATTTATTCAAAAATTAAAGATCAAAGTGGTACTGGACATAATTGTCTTATATTACAAATGTATTGTATTGTATTGTATTATATATATACACATTGTATAAAATAAAAATAAAAAAAATATTTCAACACACTTATTAAAAGAATCAACTTAAATTCCATACAATACAAAAACCAAGATTATAAATACTGTGAGTTTCAAACGAAAATTTAATAATCCAAGTTTCCAACATAGTTTATCAATATCAAAATTTAAAGACAAAATCCAAAATTATTCATTTTTATAATCCCAATAAATGCACCAATAAGGAATAGCGACATGGTTAATATTGAGGGTCATGCTAAGAGGTGAAGGCAGCCAAAATTAATTTTAGTAGTAGTTAAAAAAGATATGATAATGAGTGGTTTAAAGGAAAGAATGGTCTTAAATAAAAAAGAATAGCGAGATAGGATTCATGTAGCCAACCTCAAATAATTGAGATAAGGCTTTGTTGAGTTATTTTATTTATTTATTTTTATAATTCATCCCATTTTCATTTTAATATTCAATTTCAATGGCATTGATATCATCATCTTCATCATCAAATGCTAACAAATTTGTACTTCCTTTTTCTTCTTCAACTTATTGTATGTGCTCACTCCTCATTCTCTATTTTCAAAATACTTATTTTCCTTCTTTGGAGTTACAAAGCGGTAATATAAAGTCAAAAAAAAAAAAGTTTCCATTTATATAACAAAATAACTAAAAAGACATCAAAACGATGTCGTTTAGCCTGATTGCACGTGTCGCATGTATCATGTGTATCAAAACGTATCGTAAGATACAGTTATAAGATGCATATATTTTTATGTCTATATCAAAGCGTATTGTAAAAAACTAACAACTATGCCTATAGGAATTAGGAGCTTTCTTCCAGCCAGAGATTATAATGCACAGAGCAGTAGTGATCTTCTTCTTGACTGCTTCCAAAGTAGATTTCTCTTGGTTGAATACACGATTGTTTCCAAAAGTAGTAGACAGCAGCAGCTAAAGCAACTTCCAAGAGACTTCAGGTCTCACAACATATCACTTTCCTTCCCTATTTCTGGATAAATTTTGGATTCCACTTAATTGTGTTTATAGTTTGAATAGTCTTACCATTTGATCATTCTAGGACCATAAAAATTCAGCTTTTTAATACAAGGAAGCTAGGTGTGAAGTATATAGCTTAACAGCAAAGAAAGTGTTAAAACTCATTCTGTTGTCTCAAAAAAGTAAAATCTATCAGAAAATTTTATTTCTAAAATAATTTAGAGTTTTTAATTAAAAAATAGATGAAAAAGAAATTTCAACTGTAAATGAGAGACTTTAGGCTTAACAACATAATTAAAAAGGACATTTTTTTTTTTTAATTCCTCGACAGTTTATCTCTATTGTGAGTGAGAAGTAGCTTTCTGCTCTACGTTGTAAACCTTAATTTGCACATTCTTCCATCGCCAACTGCTCTTTTACAATCCCACAAAAGGTAAGCATTAGGTGTCTTAGGTAAAGATTAATTATATAGTTTGGATGTCCACATGAATGGCAGATAAATGGACGCACATGACGTGCTCAAAACAGAGGGGGAGAGAGAGAGAGAGAGAGAGAGAGAGAGAGAGGCACATATTGTGAAGGTAATGCTGTTTTCTTCAACGATTTTCCAACCAAAGCAATTATTTTTTCCCTGGGTCTTTAAGGTAATAACAGAATTTCTGAATGGTGAAGTGTCATTGCCCACTTGTGCATTTTCAAGAAATTCTCAAAATGTAACATAATTCTCAATCTGATTCCCACATGAACCTCTTTTTTTTTGGGTAAAATCAAAAGGGCTGTGTTTCCTAAGGAATAAAATGGAATTGTGTGGTTAGGTAATAATCTAAATTTTTTAATGATAAGTAGGTAATAATGGACATTAACAAAATACTCATGAATAATTTACAGTTTCCTCAGCATAAAATAAAAAGATCAATACCAAAGGTTTCCACTAATTCACGTTACCTCTAGTCTGCTATTCTCTTTATTGTGACTTAATTGCTATAGTGCAGTATCAATCTATCAACCCGAACCACAAGAAAAGATTTCAACTAGCAAATTGAAGTAATCCAGCACATTTCTAACACCTACAGTCCTCTTGAATTGAGGGAGTTCGAATAAGAGGAAAAGTAAAGGGGAAGGGGAAGGCAAGAGAGCTTATTTAACGCTCAGTTAAAAATAAAGAAGGACGAGAAAGGAATGAGAGGGAGAGAGGGGCTTAAAAGCCCATTTTACTATCCTTGCTAAAGTGAGAGGAGATGGAGGGAAAGGATTAGAGAGTTCGTTACTCATTTTGCCTCTATTTTTAAAGAAGGGAATTCCTATTTTACCCTTAAAGATTAATCATTTTGCTCCTATTTTTAAAATAAAAGAATTCATATTATACCCTTTTTCCTCATATAATAACAAAAAATTATTCCTTTCCTTTCTCTCCTCTCTATTTTCCAAGCATGAAGGAGGAATTAGACTCTCCTCCCTTCTCCTCTCCCTTGTAATTAATGGTATCATCTCATCTCCTTTCCCTCCAACTAATCCAAATTCTAAGTATGGTGCTAGTCTTAGAATTTTATAAAAATTCAATTTAAAAAAAGGAAAAAAATCAAATAAACTAAGACTAAAAGTAAACAACAAAATTAATTTTTTTCAATGAAGGAAAATAACAAAATTAGATGACTAATTACATGAAGGGCATCTCCAGTGGTTTCTCAAACCCAAACTCAAATTTAAATTTGAGTTAAAAACCACAAAAAATCTTCTCCAACCATAGACTCAAACCCATACCAAATCTGTTTTTACTCAAACTAAAACCCAAATCTGTACCTTATTGTTCATGGCCTCAAATTTATGACTGTAACTTAACCTGAGGAAGACCATTGGAGAGCATGAAACCCAAAACCAGCTTTTGCTCAAATTTGATGTTAAATTTGAGTAATTTTGAGTCACCACTGGAGATGAAGTTACACTTTAACTCAGAAATAAATAAATAAAATATACAAAACTCTACACTGATCCAACAAATAACACATGGAACACTAAAATGATATGAGAAACTTAGAAGAAAAAAAATCATCCAAAACAATATCAAATTCACAAAATGCACGAAGAAATACAAGATATTCAACAAAAATAAGCTTATCCGATCGAAAGAAACAATGGGTATAACAAAAAGATTAACTTAATCGAATGACAAAAAGGTTTCTTACAGATACATTAGAAAATATCAAACTCCTGGGTTTGCACTGCAAAGCATACCCTGAGACAATGACCTAGAGCCTTTCGAGTCTATGCCGAGACACGAGGTGAGTCGGGCAGAAGAAACAGCTGAGTGGAGTGGAAGCAGAGATTGAAGAGAACCCAATTGAGACAGTGACCTGAAATTCAAAACTAACGGTCAAAATTCAAATTTTGATTGAAGAACTGAAATGGGTATGGGAAGGGTCTGAAGTGTTGAATGGTTTACCTTGGAAGTGTTGGAGATGAAAGAGGGGTCCGAAGAGAAGGTACGGATTTGGGTCTGAGTGTGGGTTTGGTGATGGTGGACTTGAGAAGGTTGAGAGTAGGTCTCGATATTGAGCGATATCGAGAGGCCATTGGAGATAGTGAAATGAGGTTATGCTAGGGTTTAGGGTTTATTAGAATTGTATAGTTTTTTGCGGAGGGTTTTAGTTGGGTTTTACCTTCAGGAAATTTTCAGAAACTAATGGAAAATTTTTTTATTTCCAAGAAACTTTAGGTACCTACACCTAAAGCATAAGGTACCACTACACAATGGTACTGAAATGGGAAAGCTTCAACGCAAATTTTGGGAATTTTTTTCCAAAATATGGTCCTTCTAAAACTTTTTTGTTCTTTTTATGTTATTTACTGGAGTATGGTTCTTTTGGAAAAATGTTTCTTTAATGTACTAAATTTTTTAAAACAAGCAAACTTAAGCATATGTCTCTCGGTCTCGTGGTCTTGGCATTCCTTTCATCTCTTTCGTCTTTCTGTCTCACTCAGCAAATCAGTTCCTTACTTCGGTGACCCTCATGTTTCTCTCGTCCATCTCAGTCTTACTTAACAAGTCAGGCCACATACGCGACCCTCGTGCAAGTATCTCTTACATCTCTTGTGTCTCTCAAGAGCAAGTTCTCTCCGATATATCTCTGCTCAAGATTCAACATTCATTTTCATTAAGGACTCTGCAACAGATACATTATATCAGGTAGGTTCTTGATTCGTGAAATTAGAATTTTTTTCTTCACAAAAATTAGGACTTCTTTCTCATAAAAAATTAGGGCATTTTTTCTCATTAAAATTAGGACTTTTTCTTCCGTTTGAATCACTCTATTTATTAGGGCTTTTTTCTTATTAAAAATTAAGGATGTAAATGTCTCTCTGCCGTTAAATGTTAATTGCAGAAATGGTATTGTTGTCATAATAATGGTCAGTTGTTTGGAAATAGTTTTTTTCCCTCTTATTTTTTCTATAATTAAGGTTATCTAATTGTGCATTTAGAATTATTGTAAAATCGATAGAGTTTATTCAATTTATCATTACGATCTCACATTGTTTTTAAATTATAATTAAGGGTTACATCAGTTGAATTTAATTTTAGAATAAAAAATAGTTTTGATGCTAAATATATATATATATATATATATATATATTTATATATATGAAAAGTCAAGCTCGGACAAATAAAGAAAAAAAAAAGAACACAGATTTAAGGTATATAGGTTGTTAATAAAACCTGATGACTCTCAATCTCCCCTTCCAAGAGGAAGTATCATCAAATGAGAACAAATTATATATATTAAAAAACAATATTGTATAAACTGATTAGAAGATTTTTTTGGTTTCTTTGATATCTAAATAAGTTTCTTTGATTTTTTTAGATATATATATATATATATATATATATATATATATATTTATGGGACCAAAGGTATGTTTGAAGTTGAAGAACCAACAAAATGTTCACATATAATATTAGTTTATATTTATGTGTGTATATATATATAGCACAAGAGTATACCAATGCATGACAGCATAAGCTTTGGTCATTCCTTTGAGCTTCATACATGCAATTAGAGTTTTCAAATCCCAGTGTATAAAGGGATGGGAATTGGGACGCCCACAGGGTCACATGGGCTTGAGAATGTGTCATATCATTATTAGCAGTCAATTAGTAAAACTTGAAACCAATTGATTGCTGATATTCGTCTTGTTTCAAAGTTTATGAAATGATTACTCTAGTCATTTGGGTTCATATACATGAGTATTTTGTATTACTTTAAAAAAATTTGATTGTAATGATTATCTTTAATATCATGTCTTAAATTATAGACATTATTTGGTGGGATACAAGTATTCACAATAATGTATATTTGGTATGTAAAACACAATTTGGACTAGTAAAAATATTCTTCCAAATCCTTTGAATGCCATAAGTTTTAACTGACATCATTTGTTATGAACTAACAACTAAAATTTTACATTTGTGAATGTTAGAAATGGATGAACGATTTGTTCCTATGTTGTGTTATTGTAGAGAGAATATATATTATGTGAAAGATAGTCTATGTTATGATGTAAATTCTCTACGCAGTATTAAGTTGAATAGAGGAACGAGTTACTATCAACTTTTAGATAGGTTGTATTCTATCATGAAATTAGATATGACACAAGTTCGATTAAAGTTGACTTGTAGATTTCTAATGATAGAAGGTGAATACATACTGCTAGAAATTGTTGATGATAAGAGTGTGGACATAATGCTTTTCATTATTTTAGATAATCAAAGGATATATAGCATTGCATTGTACGTAGAGACAGAAAAGATTGAGTCTAATACCTACACTCAATTACTTACACAAGACAGTGATGCAACAATAACTAAGGCCTTCAACATGGTACATCATACTTCTAGTCATGTGTTGATGGACGAGCCTTGCCATACAAAACACAATACTAGCCTAAACATGGAACATGTTCTTAATGTTATAGAACATATTTCTCATGGTGGGAGTGAACATATGTTTCCAAGTGTGAAAAGCCAACATATATATATATATATATATTTCAATCATCATATAATAGAATACAATATAAATTTATATATACAGAAAAATATGTTATTAATATAGTTAAAAAATATTATTATTTAATATAATAATATATTAAATGTAGTAAAAAAAATTTATGCTTTTATTTATTTATTTTATTTTAATTTTATAATATACTATCTAAAATAAACTAATACTATTTAATAAATTATAAAGCGTAAAATAAACTCTCATGCTCTATGATCACTTATAAATACTTTTAATCAAACATTCATTAAATTATTTTGTGATCATAAGTTATTCTCATCAATATTTTCAAAACCAAATCGTTTAATGAATTGAAAAAATGATTGAGTCACGGGTCATTGGTTTAGCCGTCAGATCAACTAGGAATCGAACTGTGATTGTCATAAATATATTTATTATTAATTTAATAGTATATAATAGTGTTAATTATATTTTGGTACCCTAAAATTTTATCTCGATTTCAAATGAGGCCCTCGATTATTAATTGTAACAATTCAGTCCCTTAATTTTTAATTTTATTTCAATTAAGGCCAATTTCAAATAATTGTCTCAAATTTTTAACTGTAGTCGTTTACACATTAAAATTGCAGGACTTCATTTGAAACCCATATAAAATTATAGGGCTTTAGTTTAAACTCGCATACAATTACATGATACTATTTTGAAAGTTATATGAAATTATAGGATACTAAAACGTATCAATTTGGGATGGACGTTAACGGTTGTTTGTAATTGGTCTCAATTGAAATAAAAATAAAAATTTTAGAACTAAATTGTTACAATTGATAATCGATGACCTTATTTGAAATCAAAATAAAATTTCAGGGTATTAAAGTGTAATTAACCCTATATAATATTATTAAAAATATGAAAAAAAATAAAAAATATGTAAAATTTATTATCACTTAACTAAACTTAAAAATATTTAGAATCCAATATTAATTAAAACAACACAAAGATGTTACAAATATTATATTTAAACAATATTTCAAACATCAAAATATTATCTGAGATTTCTAAGTAGATTGCATTCTTTAAAAATAAGGTATATACGATTATGATCCTAAGTCAACTTTATTATAATAGTTCTTAAAATTGTTGAGCCAACTAGTTGTAGTTGTTTTCTTGAAGTGTCCCACATCGGACAGAATAAATGAAATACAAAGAGTTGTGTGGAAGATCAAAGCACATATTGTTTTGAAATTGACATCGCACATAGCCTTTTGGTTGCCTACTTTTATCCGATGATGTTATATAGCTTTTTGTTTACATAAACTTATCACCGGCAATGACGTGCCTTAATCGTCAACCGATAGATATAATAACACAACAAGTCAAAGTTTTCAAATTACCCACTTTACAACCATTAACCACACCCACCCGCAATCCCTCACGTGTCCCTCAAAACTCTCCAAAGCATCTCAACCGCATTCCCTCCTACAAAAAATACAAAAAAGAGTCCCCAAACAGTACCCTATCATTTTAACATTTCATTCAACTGTCATAACTACTTTCCTCCCAATGGAGTCTGTTGCCTCCAGCTCAACCCGTCCCGGCCACCGCCCTCATCCCCATTACACGGTGACTCAACCTGTCACGGACAGAATAATCCGAGCTCTCAGTCACCACCTCCGCCTCCTCCACCGATCCGACTCCAGCTTCTTCATCTTAGGTGCCACCAGGAACGTCTACACTGTGACATTATCTGCCACCCCGTCCTGCACTTGTCCTGACCGTACAACCCCATGCAAGCACATACTGTTTGTATTCATTCGCGTTCTGGGTGTCTCTCTTGACGATGCGTGTCTCCGTCGGAGGACTCTCCGTCCATGCCAACTCAGCCGCCTGCTCGGCACGCCTACATCGCCTGAAGCTTTAGCAGGGGCTAACCTTCGCGAAATGTTTCATCAGCTCTTCTTTCAGGCGAGGCAGGCCGTTTCTCAACCGTCTTTTGAGATAGAAGATGGCACGACATGTCCGGTCTGTCTTGAAGAGATGGGAAGGGGAGATAAAGTGGTGGCTTGCCGGACATGCCGGAATCCGATTCACGAGGAATGCTTCTTGGCATGGAAGAGGAGTCGCGGAAGAAGATCAGCTAGCTGTGTGATTTGTAGAGCGAGATGGAGAGATTGGGCAGATAGGGAAAGGTATTTGAACCTGTCACCTTATGTTAGCGAGGATGGCACGGTTGAAGGTGATAGTCTGTGTGGTGATTAAGTACTTCTTTATGGATGCCAGGTGAATGTAATAGAGCAGAAGATAATTATCAAAGTTATGATCGACTAATTCATTTGTATATACATGAATAATAAAGTATAACTTAGAAAAAAATTGCTTCCAATTCAATTTTTGTCAAAAGGATGGAGTTGCTTTCTTTTGTACTCGTGATATATTTGCCTGAAAATATTAGACATAGTTATCGAAATGGATTTGAGAATCAATTCAGGTGAGGTTATCGGGTGGATTGGTCACCGAGTTCCGCCACTGAATTAATTGATTGAACTGAATAACATAAAAATATTATTTTTAAAATAAATAGTTATGTAACTTTTGAAAATATGTTAAGAATTTAAAAAATCAATGTTATTTTATTTTTGTCATTATTATTTATATAAAAAAAATTAATGTAATTTAATTTTTTCCATAAAAATTTTTCAGTAATGAAAATCTAGAACATGTATAAGAATATTTTATTTTATTTGTATCATTATATGCACATTTAATACTTCTTTTTTATTACTTATTATACTATATTATGGATATTTATTTATTTTATTACTTTTGAAATTTTAAAAATTTATAGTATTGAAAATTATTTTTTATTATTGTCTTCAATATTTAAATATGTAAATTGTGCAATAAAAAATAATGTAACTTAGTGGTTTGAAATGTTTATGTACTAACCTATTGTTTTGGATTCAATTCTTATTAACAACAAAGTTACATTTTATACATATTAATTAATAGATATGACCGGTTCTTAGAATCCGGCCGGGTCTCTAGTTTACCCGGTGCCGGATAACCCCAATTCAATAAAATACTCATTCTACATGCAGCTGAAATTAACTATACAGCCAAAAAAATCATTTTCCTAACCAAAGTGAAAATTTCTATTTGTCCATAATTGTTTTATTTACCACAAACCACAACTCTCGTGATATCAAGTGGTAAAAGATTGTTTTCTAAAGTTTAAAAAAAAAAAAAACATGTCTTATTTCTCTCTCACTTTTCACAAAAAAAAGTCTAGTGATAAAAAAGTGTAAGCTTTTTTTTTTTATGATTATACATATCATATTTTGACCTGTGGTATATCTTTTAAATTGTAACGTAACTATGACATCATTTATAACACATGCCAGAATTTAATATGGATAATCATACTATCTTACTAATAGACTTTTTTTTTTTTTTTTCGACTTTTCCATTATAGAGGTGCAAGAATTGTTCGCTTTGGTCTGTTAGTCCTAACCGTCCATCCCAGTAGCGAGCTTCTCCTGTTAGACACGCACCCCAACTCTTACTTAGAAGTATTATCCGCTTTGGTTTGTCAGCCTACTGATGAGCTTAAGCTTCTAGCCTATTAGTGATTCCTCACGGGTTTGTCCTTTAGGGTTTTAAGCCCAAAAGGCACTTTCAATTAAAGTGGTCTTGCACCGTCTTTATAAGTTCATCATGGACACCGTCCTTATCCGATATGAGATGCCAACATCCTTACCTCGGTGCACGCACAATCATTGCTCTGATACTATATTGGATGTGCGACCCAACTTCCACCTAGAAGTATTGTCTGCTTTGGTTTTCCAGCCCATTAGAGAGCTTAAACTTCCAACCTAGTGGTGAGTCTTCATGAGTTTTTCTTTTTGTGACTTAAGCCCAAAAGGTGTCTCTCTAGTTAGAAGTATTATGTGCTGTCTTTATAAATCTATCATGAATATTGTGTGCATCCGATGTAGGATGCCTACATCCCCACATCGACGCATGTCACAATCTTGACTTTAATACATGTTAGACGTGCGACTTAGTCCCCTATGGGTTTGTCCTTTTGGCCTTAAGCCCCAAAGGCACCTTTCTACTAGAGGTATCCTACACTATCTTTTAAGTTCATAATGAAGATTTATGCATTTGATGTGGGAAGCCAAAATCCTCATCTCGGTATAGGCACAACTCTTGCTCTAATACCATGTTAAACACATGACCTAACCCCTACTTAGAAGTATTATCCACTTTGGTCTGTCATCACACTAACTAGCCTAAACTTGTTCTAATACCATGTTAGATTCAAGACCCAACTCCTACTTTGAAGTATTGTTCTTTCTGGTCTGTCAGCCCACTAATCAGATTAAGCTTCTAGCCCAATGGCGAGACCTCACGGGTTTATGCTTTAGGATTTTAAGCCAAAAGATGCCTTTTATTATAGGTTTCTTGTGCTGTCTTTATAAGTCTATCATGATTATCATCCACATATGATATAGGACGCCAACATCCCCACCTTGGCATAGGCACGGTCTTTACTTTGATACCATGTTAGACGCGCGACTTAACTCTTACCTAGAAATATTGTCTGCTTTGATTTTCCAGCCCATTGGCGAGCCTAAGTATCCATTCTAGCAACAAGCCCTCATGAGTTTGTCCTTTTAGGCCTTAAGCACAAAATTTGCTTCTTTATTAGAGGTGTTATGTGCTGTCTTTATAAGTCTATCATGATTATCATCCACATATGATATAGGACGCCAACATCCCCACCTTGGCATAGGCACGGTCTTTGCTTTGATACCATGTTAGACACGCGACTTAACTCTTACCTAGAAATATTGTCTGTTTTGATTTTCCAGCCCATTGACGAGCCTAAGTATCCATTCTAGCAACAAGCCCTCATGAGTTTGTCCTTTTAGGCCTTAAGCACAAAATTTGCCTCTTTATTAGAGGTGTCATATGTCATCTTTATAAGTTTATCATAGACATTCTCTGCATTCAATGTAGGATGTAAACATACCCACCTCGGTGTAATCACGATCCTAACTCTGGTACATGTTAGACGTGTGGCCTAATGCACCTATTTACTAGACGTATTATGGGGTTGTCTTTATAAGGTCATCATGAAGACGTCTGTATTTGATGTAGGACGTCAACATCCTTACCTCGACGCTAGACACAATCATTGCTCATTGTTCTAATACCATGTTAGAAGTGCAACTCAACCCTACTTAAAATTATTGTCCGCTTTTGTCTGTCGGCCCACTAACAAGCCTAAACTTGCTTTGATAGCATGTTAGACACGCGACCCAATTACTACTTAGAAGTATTATCCGCTTTAGTTTGCCAACCCACTAATTAGCCTAAGCTATCAACCGAGTGGTGAGCTCTCACAAGTTTGCTATTTTAAACCTTAAGTCCAATGGCTAGCCTGAGCTTACTAGCCTAGTGATGAGACCTCATGGATTTGTCTTTTTTAGAGCTTAATCTCAAAAGATACATCTCTCGGTTAGAAACATCATGGGCTATTTTATAAGTCCATCACGTACATCTTCGTTATTAGATGCAAGACTGCTAATAGCCTCCAATATGACCCACTAGGCCGAGGACATTCTTATGTATACATCACTCGTGTAATGATGATTTGTTGACAGTGATCTTGTTAATTGCAACTGCATAAGGCCAAAGTGACTGGCATTTTATGATACCACCCTATATTCAATACTGCTTTAAAACAACTCCAATAGTTGAGCTATTGCAATTGTCAAAGTCATATTTTAGTAGAAATGCTCCACAACAACACTCTAATAGTTAATTTTTGAAGCTATCAAAATTTGATTAAGTCAAATATTCTATCAAATATGAATTATGTTTTGGTATGCTACTATCAATTTCAAGAGCTCAAATTACTCCAAATGTGTGGTCTAGATTTGACAATTTTTTTTTTTTTTTCGTTTCAATGCTCGAACTACATGGTAGTTGGGAAGAAAAATAGTAGCTTTGTTAAAAAAAAATAGCATTTCATTATTGGAGCATAAATATCAAAAAATAACTTTTTGATATTATAACACTGCTAAAATTTAATTTTAGAAAGATTAAAATAACTTTTACCATTAAAGTTGGTTTAACACTTCTCTCGTGACTTATCAAACCACAGTCTTCTCACCATCGATAACCAATCAAATAGATGACTCGACGTGAGACAAAATTCATGACACCCTCACGGTATGGAAAGAATTTCCACTATCAACAATATTTCTCGTCCTCTATTCTCAGCTCCTCCGTTGAGTCGGTTGTGGGTTCAACAGAGACGGAGAGCGATGAGAAAGACTTACTCGCCGATTTGAGTCTCCAGTTGGCTCGTTCAACCATGCAAGAATCTCAGAAAATCTCCAGTAATCAATGGCCAAATTTCTTGCCCAGCCCACTATCTGTTTCGATCAGATCGACTACTCTAGTGAGATCTATCATTACCAACAGTCCCCAGTTGGATTAAATCGGGAAGGACTACATGGGCGAAGCCAGGAGGAGCATGGTCGCTGTCGCAGTCGTGTTCGGCGATGAATAGGGGATGACAGATCTGTGGCGGTCGACCTATTGTGTTCGGCCGTTGCTGCGTAACCCCTGGGATCGCCTATGTAGACACAGCAACGACATCTTATTCTCTGATTCAACAGTTCTTGAATTCAAAAACTCCGAGATTGGAGCTCGCCATCGCTTTCGCGAACATCACCGGCTATTCAACCCACCCACATCACAAGCATCTCGAGCCCTACAAAATCAACAAAGAGAGAGAGAGAGAGGTGGTGGAGATCAGTGGTGGGCGTTGGCGGTGGAGATCGGCCAAGGGTTCTTACCGGTTAAGCCAAGGGTCCATTGCGATGGTGGTGATGGTAGTAGATACGGTGGCGGTGGATACAGCCGCGGTGGAGGCGGTGGTCGTTACGGTGGTGGTGGTGGATATGGCGGCGGCGGCGGCGGCGGCTATGGCGGTGTGCATGACCGTGGGTATGAAGGTGGTTTGGGTAAAGGATTTGGTTATGTTTGTTTTCAGAGAAATGGAGAGAGAGATGAGAGAGGAAGAAAGAGGTTCGGGTTAAGAAATTTGTCTGAGGGTAATTTTGTCATTTAACCATGATTTGAAAGGGTAATTTAGTAAATGGACCAAATCTGTTAACGACGTTTGGAGACAAATTCTGACAGGGGGGACAGTGTTATTTTTGAAACTATAGGGGATGTTTCTGTAATTGTCAGAAACCTCAGGGGAGGTAAGTGTAATTATCTCTATTTTTTAAAGAAAAATATTTCATTACCCTTAATCACATATATGTCCCCTATTTTTAAGCCAAAAGTATATACTTGTAAGAAAACATTTTGTTAAGAAAAATTATAGTAAAACTTCCTAATTACTGATATTTTTATTAATTAATAATTTTTTTATCTCTCAAAAATTAGAATTATTAATTAGTACTGAGTCAAGCTGAAAACTTTAGGCCACCTCCGAATAATATTTGTATAGTTTGGTGTATAACTTAGTATATATTAACCGAAATAGTTTAACCATTAAACTATATGAGATTTAACTTAAACTTATTCTATAAAATTGTACTATAAATCCTCTAACAATTAATATTTAATAAGTTAATACTTTTTTTTAAAAAATTCATTCTATTCTATAATAAATAATAAATAATTTTATTATTTAATAACTAATATTTTTTTGTGAATATTTCTTTATCATATTAATTATTAGAAAAATACACGTATGTATATATTATAAAAAAATTACCGATAACGTTAAGATTTTAGTAATTAAAAAACATACATATATATTATAAAAAAATTACTAATAAAATTAAGTTTATAGCAATAAAAATATAGACAAGAGTTTTATTAAAAATTAAATTAAATATAATATATAGTTTTGAAGAAAATATTTATTTAACAATTTTTTTTTGTCTCTCACGATTATTAATTATTAAAGGATTGACAATAATACTTATGTGCAATAGTGGAATTTGACTAATTTTATGTGTTTTAATTTTTTGTAGATAAGGCATTAAATAATATGTTGAACATCTTATAATCATTTAATTTAAGTCACATTTTCTTAAATAAGCAAGTAGCTCTTGGAATGAGAATTTAACTGTGTACCTTAAGACCAATATTACATTATTACCCAATGTCACATTATTTGAGATATGCATTATTAATAGAGTTAATTAATCTTAAGTTTTTGATAAAGATACTATATCATTGTAAGATCTACTCACGTTTTTAGTTTAAGTAGAGATATAGTGGGTCATTTGTTTTTCAAGCTCAGGTCTATTTTTGATGAATTGTTAGTAACCAATTTTAATATATGACTTTTCAACTTTAAATCATTTAATTAATCATGTACATCTACTTCGTCAGATCACATAAAACTCTTCGCCCCTTGCAAATATACTTCACCAAAAGAACCCATTACCGCTAAGGGTGAAGAGGTCAACGTCCCTGTAATCTCCGCCACTCTCCACCATCACCTTCTCGTCGCCGCTCACTAAATTTCTTATATTGCAAACTCTAAAAATTTTTGGTCTATTTATCTCCAGCATTGTTCTCATATTGTTAACGTCGTTTGCGTATAAGAATGGACTCTTTAACGAAGAGAAAGTTCCTAAACTGAAGCAACAGTATGAAGAAGAAGACCTTCGAATTGGCCACCCTTTGCGATGTGGATGCTGCAATCATCATCTTCAACCGACAAGGAAACAAGCCCAAGACTTGGCCTGAAGAGCCTAATGAACATAATTTTTACGGTGAGCTGCTTCAGTTGAGGAATCCCAACAAGAAAGACATCCTTGGTCTATATGAGCAATGTGTTCTCCGAAAGTCGTAACATTTTAAAATGTTGACTTATAAGGAATGTTACTTCTAATATATTGAGAACTTAGTAGCTTGTTTATGACTTATTTGACTAACAAAGATCCTCATGTTTGGTTGTTTGCCCAAAACATCCTTTCCAGTATTGGTATAGAGTTTACTAATATTTTAGTGCAAACTAAAAGGGTTTTTGCATGGTGGCTGCCACCAATCCCAACAACCTTTAGTTGTTATATATTTGTCCTTCAAATTTTTTTTGGGTGTATTTTATTATGCTCTTTTTTTGAAAATTTGTGCTCGTGGTAGACGCGGAAGAAACATTTTATTAGATGGCATGTGTAATTATGTTGAAATATTTATATGCATGTGGCTACTTTACCTTATGTTTGTGACATTGAGGCAGGTCTTATCTTATTGAAACACGCAAATGAAAATTTAATTTTATCTCAAAATGCAGTTGCTCTTCCATGCATGTGCCATTCTTTGATTAGGAAAGATGAGTCATGTTGTTACTCAACCGCATTGGTCAAATATTACAACGGTACAAAGATGGTGGCGGCCAGAAGAGAAGAAAGATTGATGGTTCTTGATACAACACTAACAGTAGAGACCCTCTCTACTAGGGAACTCCAAGTGCAACAGTTCCAGTGGCTACATTTTTTTTCGACATTTATAAACCTACAATTTCTAAGTGAAATGGCTAAATTTTACACAAATTATAAAATTTGATAAGGTTCACAAATTGTCAAGTTTTATACTTTTATGATGTATAAAATTTTACACTTTTACAACTACTGTGTTTTTTAATCACTTGTGCTTTAAATATTAATTTTTTTAACAAATTTTCAGACCCTTGAAAACTAGTTTTGCACATCCAACATATGACCAAAAACTCAATAAAATTAAAAACAATTGTGAATTTTCTCAAATTTTATAAAACTGTAAAATTTTATATTTTCAAGAAATTATAAAATCTTACATTTTTGCTCTGACAAAGTTTTTTATTGAAAAAGTGTACAATTTTACACTATTTGCTAAGACGAAATGTTATAGCTTTGGATCGATTTTTTTTCTATCAAAATTTCATATTTAATATGAATTTTATTTGATAGATCTCGATTTTTAGAATCCAAATATATAAATTTTATTTAAAATAGATTTATATATTGTGACTATTTAAAATTTGAGATTTTGAATTTTTTTTCTTGGTAGCTGGGTGTTTTTTCACAGAATTCAATTAGACTGATGTGAAAAAAAAATAATAAAAGGATATTTTAGTCACAAAATAATTAAAAGACTTGTGAGGTTATTATATTTGAGTGTAGATCTTAATTATAATAGTATTCATATTGTGGCCGAATGACCCTTATTAGTATATGTTACCATATCTTCTTATAATTAATATTTTTGAATATTTTTGTTCATCATTTTGAGAAAATGACTCATTGATTTTTGTGTAAAAAACTTATCTTTCAAGAGGGATTGTGGCGAGGGAAAAAAGTTGGATGATATCGTATCATCAGTAAGATTGCAACTAAAATTCGTATCTTCTGTATGAACCCCTCAAATCTTACAACTTGTTTGGAAATTTTGAAGAGAAAATAAAAGAAAATAAAAATTTAAAATAGAAGAGAAAAGATAAGAAAAAAGAAAATAAAGTATTTATTGATACAATGTTTAAGAGAGAAATGACAAAAAGTTTTTCTCTTTTTTTGAATAGGCAATAAAAAAAGGTATATTAAACTATTTTAACTTACGCATTTAAGGATATTTTTAGTATTTTAAAAATTTCATTTAGTGAATTTTTTATTTTTTACTTTTAAAGAGATTAAAGAAGCGAATCTAATCATTTAAATTTCTTTCTCCAAATAAAAAATAATATCACTCTACTTAAGTATGTAATTTATCCCATACATAGTCAACTCTTGTTACAATTAATAAACATGGAAATAAAAAAATATTAATTATTATCCCGTATAGAGTCAAACTCTGTTACAATTAATAAACATAGAGATAAAAAAATATTAATTATTAAGTTTTCTAATACTTTTATAATAATTAATATCACTCCACTTAAATTTGTAATTTATCCCATAAAAGTTTTATTAATAAAAAAGTGTTCCTTATATACCTTTCCGTAGATAAATAAGACTTTATATAATTATTTTTTTTTAACAATATGTTAGTTTTTCATAAAAAAAAAATATAATATTCAATTTAAGTTATAAAAAAAAAAAACTTCTAATGTTCTTTTGAACAAAATAAGTTGTGTTCTTTACATTTGTTATGTTATAATTTTTTTTTTCAATTATAACAATTGCATTAATAATAATTTTATCTCTTTTATAATTAATATTATAATTTTTTAAAATATTAATTATTAAATAATAAAATTAGTAATTATTTATATGAAATTAGTTTGATTCTTAAAAATGTATTAATTTATCAAATATTAATTGTAAGAGTTTAAACTATACCTTGCATAGAACCATAATTCCAAACTTTTTTCTTGGGACTTTGGGCAGCTAAAGCAGAGGATATTAGTGCAGTGAAACGAACACGACACGCTGACCTCACGAGATTTTATAGATAAGATCCCGTCTGTCCATTTTCTCAACTCGAAAACAGCATCCCCTTCTCTTCCTGCCGGGATCAATGGAGGACGCCGGATCAATTTCCGATACAGGCAACTTGTCCTCGAAAAGTCGTTGCAATTGCCGCCGGAGAAGCTCACACACTCGCTCTCGCAGGTATCTTCCATTCAGTCTAGCCCCCAATTATATGTTTATGTATATATATATATATGTGTACATATGCTATGAATGTATGTCAGGGGATGGGAGCGTATTTTCGTGGGGAAAAGGAACATTTGGGCGACTGGGGACTGGTTCGGAAGCGGACGAGCTTTTTCCTGTACGAATTGACTTCGATTCGTCTAATAAATCATCGGAACGAGAGAGGCTTAAGCTTGTACAAGTCGCTGCTGGTGCTTATCACAGTCTTGCTCTAGCAGGTCAGCTTGTTGACAATTTAATTAGGTTTATGTGGTAATACGATGTCGTATTATTACTCTTTAGTAGAACTGTTACTTCTTCAATCCTCATTGATCAATTTATTGGGGAGTTCTCGTCTTGGTAATTTGCTTCTTTTGTGTTGGTTTATCATTTATGAGAAAAGTGTCATTGAGTTGTTATAAAGAAGAATTAACTATTAGTTACCCACTTACCCTCCCACCATATCTTTCCTCCTGTCCCCCGTGTGTGGTTGTTTGATAGTAAGTGGTTTCACTGAAACTGTGGACATATATAGAGAGGGAAGTGGTGAAAAAGGATTCCTTTGTTTAAAATAGTTGGGATAATGTTTTGTTGAGTTGAGCTAAGCTAACTTGTGCGGGATTATTTTGATACATTTTTATGATCGGTGGGTGGCAGTTTATTATTTGCTCACCCATCTTAAATTCCCATACTTCTTAATTGGATAGCTTTGCTTCACTATATACATAATTACATATATATATTATGGTTGATAATTGGTTGTTTTAATTTAGGCTGGGTCATAACTAAGGCCTGGATGTGTGGAACTAAAATGAAGAAAATTAAATAACAAGGGAAGAAAGAAGGCTGTAGAATGGCATCTTTTTGCCTCTTGAATGTTATATCATATTATTTGAGCCCACCAAAAGAAGCCCACAATTTCTACACTAAAGAAATGGAGTTATATGAGAACAACAAATATTTGGAAGAATAGACAAGGCTGTAGAATGGCATCTTTTTTGCTTCTTAAGCACTAAAGTGTCACTGTAGAATACAGGATCATTTAATATCCTTATTACTTCAAATCAGTTGTGCAAAGAGGTGAAGCTCTGAACAACTTAGACAGCATAGTTTGTCATGAAATGAGATGGACAACATTTTCCCACAAGTGGTATAATATAAATAAATTTTATGCTCCTAAACTCATACCCTTTGTGTAGATATTAACACTATCAACCTTGAACTTTGCGATTTTAATTGATTTATGTGATACTTTACACAATATTGTGAAAGTAATAAATAAGAATTATAAAACCATTAGGCATCGAAAGACACTGATAGAGGGTATATTAAGCTAATGCTAGTAATTACTTCCATTGTTATTACGGCTACTTTTATCACATAATTCTCCCTTCACCAAAAAAATAAAAAATAATAAAGACTTCTATTATTATTGATGGGTAAAAGCAATTTTTTAACAAATGAAAGGTCAATTAACTGGGAGTTGGAGGTGATTTTTAACTGTTCCCATTTCCCTCTTTTCCCCATTTAACGGCAGATGATGGATCAGTTTGGAGCTGGGGTTACAATATCTGTATCCTTTAGGAGATATCTTACAGTTTTAATACATTTGATACTGTGACCAACCATATTTGGTTATGGAAATTGGATCATAATCTTTTGGGTTATCCTTGACTGTTATATGGACGGCCAACTTGGTGTCGATGGAGAAAATTCTTTGGTGCCCCACTTGTTAGAGCAATCCCTTGAGTTGGGCTCGCCTGATTCCTTGACAAATGAGATAGAAACAAAGAGTAAAAAACCATTTAAGGTAAGGAATAAATTGTATTACTGTTGTGCTGAAAAGAACCTGGCCAAGCTTATGCCTTCGCTTGGTCTGCTTAATATGGCTTTCTCAGTGTTCTTACTATCTTATTTGACTTTTATCCCAGGTTTCTTCTGTCAAAGCTGGAGGAATGATGTCACTGGCAATTGATAATCTTGGGGCTCTCTGGATGTGGGGAAACTGCCCTCAGCAAAGCAGTTCCAGTGAGGGGGAATTCTCTCTTGTCAGTAGTTCCACTCCAATACCTGTCTGGAATTTCCATGGCCACACTGTTGTTAAGGTGGCTTGTGGAAATGAGCATGTTGTAGCCTTAGTAAGTGCCGGAGAAACACACAGAGGTGATGATCTTGTATGCTACTCTTGGGGTAACAATAATCATGGTCAGTTAGGCTTGGGAGATAGTAAGAGCAGGTTACATCCTGAAGTTGTTGAAACTTTTAACCAGGAATCTTGGGCAGTTTATGAGGTCGCATGTGGAGCCTTCCACACAGCTTTACTTGCTCACAAAAAGAGACCAAGTGGCACATTAGAAAGTGTGTGCTGGACATTTGGCCGTGGGGATAACGGGCAGCTTGGTCATGGAACTACTAAAAGTGCTATGCTACCTGAACTTGTAAATGCATTGCCACAAAATGTGTTTCTGCTATCTGTTGACTGTGGTTTATTTCACACTAGTGTTGTTTCATCAGCTGGGGACGTGTGGTCATGGGGAATGGAAAGGGGTCTTGGCCTATGCCCTGATGCTTGTTTTAGTGGATCTGATTCTGGGGATGCTGTTTCTCCTCTGTTAATTTCATGTATTGGAATGTATGGGCCTAAATTTACAGGGCTAGTTCAAGTTGCCTGCGGGGCTGCCCATACCACCGTTGTTGCAGATGATGGATATAAGCTTTGGTCGTGGGGCAGGGGAAGGAGTGGGGTTCTTGGAAATGGTAAGACAGTTGATTGTTTAGCCCCAAGTATTGTGTTGTGGCCACCACTAACAGAGGATTTCAAGGAAAAGGGGTTACAATTAGACACTGTTGGTAGGGATAAAAAGAATGAAGAGAAGGATCCCTCGGGAATCACAGAGATTGAGAAAAAATTGTCTATGGCAATGGAGGAGATGAAGCTCCTTCGTTCAAAACTTTCTGCAGTGGAACAGTATGCTGGCATACTTCATGGTTCAATTTTTGGAAAGCCTTTTGAAGAGCGCGATATTCCAATCTCATTGCAGAATTCAGGTACTTATGACATAGCCAAGGAATGGGAGACCATGTTAGAGTCAGCAGATCGCAGCAAGCTTGTTCGTCTGGAGATGTTTTACCGCAACATGCTTTCAGGTGTTAAAGACAAGCTAATGAAGAGAACGATTCAGGAGATTGTTAAGGAGTGTCTCAATTCAACTAAAGGAAACTAGTGAAGAACAAAGAGGTGGTATAAGTGTATAACCGTATAGGATGCATTGGCTTTTGGACATGATTGCACATATTCATACAGGTTTGTTTCTAAGTTGTCCGAGGCATTTTTCTTTTTCATGCATCCTGAGATGGTAATGGTACGAGACTGCTTTGGTAAATTTCTGAGCTCTGGACTAGTATTATGTAAAATGAAAAGGTGTAAAGCTTGACTACAGCTCGTTGCCATGAATTGATTGGGCTTCCTTGTAACAGTCCAACTTTCATTTTTAAATAATAATAATAATAATAATAATCATTTAAAAATAATTATATTGACTTCCTTTCTCTGATATCTAACAATTGTAAGGAGACTAGAAAGTATAAATATACTATTTTATTCTTGCAGATAACTGAGACCTCTCGTATGTTAATGTAATATATAAGAATATTTTAGTCGTACAAAAAAAAAATAAAATATACTGTCTTTCTTTAAGGTTTTTGATAATTATAGATGTTGTTCCTCTTGTTTATAAAATTATAAGGCAACTCATAGCTTTTTAATGTTGGTAGTAATCCAAAAGCCCTAAAATTAAATCTTAGAATAATTTATTTTTAGCCATACATCAATACTTAAATAATATAATAACAGTTCAAGTCTCACTTCTCTTAAGAGGAGATGTGAGTATTTATTTTTATCAAATTATGATTTGAGTTAAATTATTTGTCTAGAATTCTATTGTTTTTTGGTAATATTGTAATTATACATGTAATACATAAATTATTATATCACATCTTTTTAACCAAAAAAAAAAAAATGATATCCAATAAAATACTTTTATTGTAACCAATGCTGGTTGCTAAACATCAATGTAGATGGTAAAAATCATGAACCTTTCTGAAACAATCTCATTTAATCAATTCCAAATAGAGAATTGTCACCTTTAGTTGCGACGGTTTGATTATCACGACATGATTAGTGTGTGTTATTCATGTTTGTACATGATATAAATGCATAAGATATACACACCAACCACATCGTGACTGTCGAACCGTCGCCATTTGACAGTAGCAAAACTCATTCCAATATTCTAAAATCCATCCAACTGACGGTCCATCAACTTTAAATTCAAATCAAGCATGTGGTTGAATTCAATGCTTTAAAGTAAAATTCACTCTCTATTAATTATTAACTTTCATTAATTATGATTTTTATTAGCGAAAAAATTCCTTACATCTTTAGCGTAAAAATAAGACATGCATGCCTCTTGGCAAGGAGGTGAACATTTTTTCCTTTAAAAAATATATTGAATCTAATTTAAATTTAAAAAACTCCTTACGATTTCTAATACGATTTCTGTGACTAGTTACTCTGGGACTCAAAGAAACATATTTTATGCTTTGACACGAATTATAAAATTTGAATAAAATTATCAGATCAAGATATATATACAGTCAACCCTCTTATAATTGATAGACATAAGAGATTGAAAATTTATTAATTATTAAGATTTTTTACACTTTCATTAACTAATAAGTATTTCATATATATATATGACATATATACAGGGACTTGAATGCATTATTGTAATTGATGAGCAACCATAGTCTATACATATTGTAACTGATGAACAACCATAGTCTATACATACATATATATATATATATATATATATATATATGATGCTGCACTTTTTTGACCGGTTGGGGCTCCGCTCTCTGTCGTTTGTCATGAACCCTGGAAAAAGGGAATCAAAGGGCCATTGGGATGGCACCGGTGGTAACCACTCCGATGATAAAATTAGTAAAGAGTGAATTGAAAGAATATTATTGACTATAAAAATAAAGCGCACCTCTCGGGTCTATTTATAAGATGAATGTCCCTATTTCTGTTGAGATTTGGAGCTGTGAATCTCGGGATCCACCATAAATTAGATGCGGCAGTTTCCGTTTCAGCCTCTGTGATGGTGGGGATTGGATTGTATCTCCTAACGGCAGTTTCCATATCGCATTCTGCTTCCTTGTTTTGAGGTTGGTAGGCCAAGACCATGGTGATGACGAGGTCGGTACCATCAAGAAATAATGCTTCAGAACTCGTTGCTCGGATGTCATATCTAGTACAGTTACGTTACTTCCTGACCTGCACATAAAGAAGCTAGACATGTGTCAAGTCTGTCATTTTTTGGTGCATCAGCTACTTCCTCCCGAGCCTTAGTTTTAGGGACTCGGACATAACTCATGCTAGGGTTTTTGAAGGGTCACGCGTAGTCTTATTAATGCGTTGTTCCATATTTCGAGGGGACATGAGCTGTCATGGCGTAATTATCACGGGTGCCATTGTTTTGGTTGTCGAGGTCATTATTATTCAGCCGACACTCGATTTTTGATGCATTAAATGACACCCTTGCGATTCTTATAAATAGTGGAAGTGATCATCTGAATTTCTTTTACGATTTTCACGTATTTTCGGAGTGATTGTGAGAAGAGAGCATAGGAGATTTTTGGTACCTCCTTCAACGATTTCGTCACCTAATCCTACTTTTTTCGGCCAGTCGGTAACTCCCTTTCCTTCTATTGTTTTAGTTGTTCTATTTTTCTTCCTCTGTTTTTTTTATCTCTCTTCTTGTCATGTTAGACTCCGATACCCACTCTGACGATAGGGAAATTAGGGAAAATGTAGAAATGGGTGGTGATAGGACCCTCCATTCTAGTGGGTTAGGTGATGATTCTGGTAGCGATTTCGACGTGGTGCTTGTTGAGGCCCACCTCGAATCTAGGAACAAGGAGGTCGACACCTCTAGCTGATCTCAAGAGAGGAGGGAGAGAGTGCTATGACTGAAGAGATGTTAAATGCCCTAAGGAAACACTTTGGATTCTTGAAGAATGTGTATTGTAGGGTTCCCAAAAAGCTAGATCGTCATTCGGACATCATGAGGGGGGAGATTTGCGCTTATCTCAAGTGGTTCGAGATCGGCGTACGGTTTCCCCTGCACCCCCTACTGAATCAATTCTTTAGTTGGTTCAAAATTTGTCCTACCGAGCTGAATATCAACAGCTGGAGACAACTTATGGCCTTCTTAGTGCTAGGTCATAAGAACGAGGTTAAGGTGGATGTAGATCTCATCTGAAGTAATATGACACGAAGTACCTCAGATCAAAGGGACTTTATTATATGTCTTTTGATAAGAGGTTCAGGCCTCTAACTTCGGTACCCACTTCCAACAAGACGTGAAAGAAGTGGTACTTCTTTGTTGGCGGAGGCTGGGAACATGAAGATTTTGAAGACCGGTTGAGTCTCTTTCCTCGACACATCGATTTTAAGGGTGAGACTTCAGACCTATAATTATTAGCTGTTCTTCATCCCCCTTCCTATTTACTTTGACTGACTTATTATTTTTTGTGTTCTTTTGCAGATAAGAAAGCTTGGAAGAGGTCAGATTTCACTCCTGAACTTCAAGAGAAGTATCGGCGACTATTGCAGCCCCTTGATCGCCCTCACGACCGAGTCTTCACTCTTTACAACTTTATGGAGGTGAACTTGGTGAAGAGCAAATCTGCCGCGCTGAAGAAATCAGTGCTGGCAAACTACTCTTTGGGCATGAAGAAGGCTGGGGGTCTATACCCTTTTATTTCTATTGTTCCTCTTCAGAAGAAAAGGAGGACTAAAGAGCCTCCCCCACTTCTAGCTCTAGAGGTCACCGCGGAACCGGCGGCACTAGCAGTTTCCTAGGAGCCTTCTCTACCTCTAGCTCTAGAGGCTGGTTCGGCATCTTGCGGTAAGGGGAGGCTGAACCAGATTCCTTTTGAAGTTGCCAACGCAGCTTTCGGAGATGAGGCTATAAAGGCTGTTTACGAGGAGTCTTGGTCCTCGGCCTCGACGTGCTTCATGAGTGTGAAGCCTCGTCGGATTGCCAAGGACCTTCTGGTAGCACACGTGAGGGTAAGTACTTTCTTGTAGTCAGCTTTCCTTATTATCATTATTATATATATTTTTTTACTAACTCACCCGTTCTTGTTTATAGGCTACTCACACGATGGCTGCCATCATGGACTACCCCGAGGAGTCAGAGAAGTTAAGCCAACTCTAGGCCGAGCTGGAAGCGGCTTGCGTTGAGCTTGAGACGTCCTGATCCACCTCTCTCTCTTTTGAAGGAAAGTACAAGGAGGCGATAAATGACATAGCTGTCCAGGAGTCTCAGAGGAACAAGTTCGCTTTCTTTATCGAGGCTTTGAAAAAGGAGATGAAAGAGGCAAAAACTGTGGTAACTCTAAAGCTATCCTCTAGTGTGGAGGTGGCGAGGGCAACGGCCAAAGAGGAGACAGAGAAGGAGCTCATGGATGAGCTGAATAAATTGGGGGGGGTGAGTTCGTGGACTCTAGATATCATTTCTTCAGGAGGAAGATCTAGAAGCTTTACCCTGACCTGGATATCTCTAGGGTGGACGAGGTGGAAGTAGATGATTCGGAATCGACCTCGCCAAAGCCTGCCCCAGTTTTACCTGTTGAGGATGCCATGCCAACTGCCGAGGCTACCCCCGTCACTATAGATCCCTGAATAGGGTTGCCCATCTTTTGTTTTTTGTTTTTTTTTTTTTTTTAATTTTTTTGTAATCAACAGCCCTTTTGGGCTCTATCAATGAAAAACACTGTTTATTCATCGCTGCTCTTGTATAATTGATTTTGAGATTATTCTGACCTGAAATACTAGCAAGTAACTCAATGTTAGAATTCCAGATCTGAAATACTTGTAATAAACATGAAAAGGAATAATATTCAGACCTGAAGAATAGTATTTAGACCTGAAGACATCAGTAATTAACTCAATATTAGAGTTTCAGAGATGAAATACTTGTAATATGCAAGAAAAGGAATAATATTCAGACCTGACGGCATCAGTAATTAACCTAAAGAAATTTGGTCAAGATGAAATGGTCGGTGTTGAAGACATAATATTCAGACCTAGAGAGCTCTCAACTGAAGTGCTCCCATTTGAATTAAATTACAACCTTTAGATCTTGAGGATTTCTGTAGTAGTGGACCAGATCTAAAGATCTGTGCATTAAAGTTAGACTAAGCTTGTAGCACTTGTAGTGGATACAAGGCTTGCAGGAGTCATTTGAAATGGACCAGATCTGAAGATCTATGCATTAAAGCAAGACCAAGCCTATAGCACTTCTAATGGATACAACCCTTATATAAATCATTTGAAATGGACCAGTTCTGGAGACCTGTGCATTAAAGTGAGACCACGCCCATAACACTTGTAATGGATACAAGGCTCACATGCATCATTTGAAATAGATCAGATTTGGAGTCACTTGAAATGGATCAGATCTGGAGATCTGTGCAGTAAAGTAAAGAACATTCTAAAGAAAAGGGAAATTTTGTTGATAATATTTTCTCATGTGCTAGGTATTCCATTGTCTAGAAACGGGCTTGCTAGATATATCCTCTAACTAGTAGATTGTGGGTCTGACAACTTTAATGACTTTGTAAGGCCCCTCATAATTTGGGGAGAGCTTTCCCATGGTGGGATCTTTGGTGTTAGGGAATACCCTTCTCAGGACAAGATCGCCGAGCTAAAAATTCAGAGGCTTCACCTTCTGATTAAAGCTCTTGGCCATACTACGTCGATATTCCTCAATCTTGATTCCGGCTTGCTCTCTTCTTTCTTCTAATAGGTCGACGTTTTTTGCCAAGTGGTGATCATTGGTTCCTTAGTCGAAGGCCTCCGACCTTAATGTTGGCATACCGATCTCAATTGGAATGAGTGCCTCTGTACCGTATGCAAGTGAGAACAACGTCTCTGTAGTTGGTAATCTTCTGGGGGTTTAGTAGGCCCAGA
Organism: Nyssa sinensis; assembly: GCA_008638375.1. Classification (NCBI taxonomy): domain Eukaryota; kingdom Viridiplantae; phylum Streptophyta; class Magnoliopsida; order Cornales; family Nyssaceae; genus Nyssa; species Nyssa sinensis. The sequence continues at coordinate 3,858,363 of CM018046.1, forward strand.
GTACTTCTAGGAGCTCCCCGACCCATTTTCCTTTAGCCTTTTCCAGTCTTTTCTTGATGGCGTCAAGAATCGTGCAGTTAGTGACCTTGACTTACCCATTAGCCTGAGGGTGCCTTGGTGAGGAGAAGTGATGGATGATATGCAGATCGTTGTAAAACTTTTCAAACACCTTCCTAGTGAATTGCGTACCGTTGTCAGAGATGATAACATGAGGTATACCGAACCTGCAGATTATGTTTTTCTACATGAAGTTTTTCACCTTTACTTCAATAATGTGTGTCAAGGGCTCTGCTTCCACCCACTTGGAAAATTAATCTATGGCGATGAGGAGATATCTTCTGTTCTGCAGGGCCTTTAGCAATGGTCCTACAATGTCCATCTCCCATTGGGCGAAGGGCCAAGGACTGGTGATTGGGACGAGTTCATGATGCGGTTGATGCTGATATGAAGAGAAGCGCTGGCATTTATCGTACCTCCGCACATATTCTTTGGTGTGTCTGAGCATGCTTGGCTAATAGTAGCCCTGAGTCAGTGCTCAGTGGGCGATGGTCCTACCGCAGTTGTGATTTCTATACACTCCCTTATAAATTTCAGCCAGGACGTACTCTGACTCTTTTGTAGACAGACATCTTAAGAGGGGTTGGTTGTAGGATATTCGATAAAGATTCTCATTTAGGATAAGATACCGTGCTGCCCTGATCCTTATATTCTGAGCCTGGTTTCAGTCTTTTGGAAGTTGCCCATTTTTCAAATACTAGACGATAGGTGTCATCCAGTCCTGACTTTGCTCTAAGGAATGTGTGGATTGAATTTCCTCGATGCTTGGCCTTATTTGGTAAGAGATCCCTACCTAGGAATCCCCTATTGGTTTGAGATAAGAAGCCATGTTTGCTAAGGCATTGGCTTTAATGTTTTGACCTCTTTTGATCTTGTGGATAGTGAACGCCGAGAAAGATTTCTTCAGCAATTCTACCAGTTCTGTATATTTGATCATTTTGCCATCTTTGGCGGTGAATGCCCCTAGGACCTGGCTCACCACTAGCTGGGAGTCAGAAATGCCTCTAGGCTCCAAGCTTTGCATTCTAGAGCCAATCTCATACCGAGGATTAATGCTTCATACTCTGCTTCGTTATTCGAAACTCTGAACCCCAGGGCAACCGCCTTCTCCACTATAGTCCTATCTGGGGACCGGAGTATGATGCCAATTTTAGAACCTTTGTTAGTGGATGAACCGTCGGCGTAGAACTACCATACTGCCGCATCCGTGTCGACTCTGGATTTATAGTGCAGTGTTGGGGTAAACTCTGCTACAAAATTCGCCAGCGCTTGGCCTTTAATAGAGGTCCAGGGTACATAAGATATATCAAACTCTCCTAGTTCTACAGACCACTTGACCAGTTGTCCTGAGACGTCAGGCTTGTGCAAAATTGCCTTCAGAGGGTAGGATGTAGGGATCATAATAGGGTGTGCTTGAAAATAGGCTCTGAGCTTTTGAGTGGACATTACTAGGGCGAAAGCCAACTTCTTGACCTCGAGATACCTTTTCTCGGTATCCAGAAGCGTTTTGCTGACGTAGAATACGGGCTTCTGAACCCCCATTTCTTCTCAAACAAGTGCTGAACTCACGGCGTTCTCTGATACCGCGAGATATAGAAAAATTTATTCCCCTTGTACTGGCTTGGATAGGAGCTCGGGGGCTGCCATGTACTGTTTTAACTCCTGGAAAGCCTTATCACATTCAAAGGTCCATTCAAGGGCTTTAAAGAATGGGAGGCAACGATCGGTTGATTAGGAAATGAACCTGTTCAGAGCTGCAATTCTGTCGTTCAAGGCCTAGACGTCTTTCTTGGACCTCGGTGACTCCAGTTCTGTCAGTGCTTTAATTTGTGAGGGGTTTACCTTTATTCCCCTTTGAGAAACTAGGAAATCGACGAACTTCCCCCTAGTGATCCTGAAGGTATACTTCGAGGGGTTTAACTTCATCTTGTGCTGCTTCAATATGCTAAACGTCTGCCCTTAAGTGTTGGACATGTTCATTCTTCTTTAAGCTCTTGACCAACATGTCATCTATGTAGACCTCCATTGCTGCCGATCAAGGGATCAAATATTTTGTTCACCAACCGCTGGTACGTAGCCCCAACATTCTTCAGTCCAAATGGCATCACCTTGTAGTAATAAAGACCCCGTTCAGATATGAAGGCTATCTTTTCTTGGTTTGGAGGGTACATTTGAATCTGATTGTACCCTGAATATGCATTTATGAAACTCATCAGCTTGTGGCCATGGTTGCATCGACCAGCTGTTTGATCCTCGGGAGGGAAAAACTGTCTTTAGGACAGGCCTTGTTGAGGTCCGTATAGTTGACACAAACCCGCCACTTGCTATTCTTTTTCTTTGCAAGAACTATGTTGGCGAGCCATTTTGGATGGAACACTTCCCTTATCATCCTAGCATCCAACAACCTTTGGACCTCATCGTTAATTATTTTATGCCACTCAGGGGCGAAGGTTCTCTTCTCTTGTCTCATTGGAGGATGGTTTGGATCGGTCATTAGCTTATGAGAAATGAGGTTGGGGTCTATCCCTTCCATGTCCTTGGTTTCCTAAGCGAAGGCTGATAGATTATCCTTTAGGAACTCAACGATCTCTTCATGCTTAGACGAGGACAGGTCTGCACCAAGTTGTAAGTAATGCCTTTCTCCTTCGGAGCTTACCAATACCTTGACAAGCTCCCGTATTGGTTTTGTGAGGCTATCTCTCCCTCTGGGACTTAGCGGCTCTTCAATCTTGGAGGGGAATTTCGTAGTCTTGCGAAGTTCAAAAGATGCAGGACTTCTTTCCTCTTGAAGTATCTGTGATTGCTGTTTGTGAACTTTTTCCTTCAACGCCACGGCGTGGCACTCCCGAGCTGTCGGTTGGCAACCTCTAATGGTGCATACCCTATTGTTCTAAATGTATTTCAGGCATTGATGGAAGGTCGAGGTGATTGCCCCCATTTGATGAGGCCATGGTCTTTCAATGATGATGTTGTAAGGAGATTTGGAGTCCAAGACCATGTACTTCGAGATTAGCGTCTTTTGGGAATGCCCCTCTCCCACTGTGGTCGGGAGTTCTATCTTGCCCATTGGGGTACTCAGGTTTTTGTCAAATTCTGCCATTACAACAGTGGTGGCTTTAAGATCATTGATACTGAGCTTCATGTGCTGAAAGGGTTCGTAAAATAGCACGTTGGTTGAACTCCCTATGTCTACCAACACCCTCCTAATTTCAAAATTTGTAACTTTAAGTGAAACGACGAGGGCATCGTTGTGAGAGCAGTGTACCCCGACAAGGTCCAGTTCTGAGAACTGGATATGTAGTGTAGGCCTTGGCTTTTTCTCCACTGCGAAGACCTGAAGGACACTGGGTTCTGCCCTTGCCTCCTAAACATAGCGTTTTCTCTTTCTGTTGGACATCTCAGCCAGCGAATTATCGGCATGAAAGACTAAAATAACTTGATTGTTCGGGCGTGGTTGTTCGTTCTGAGCCTCCCTCTATTCAGGCCTCTGATCTTGTCTCATTTACTGTGGCCTGTCGTTTCGGGGATTTTGCATTCCGTCCTGTCGGATGAATTCCCTTAAACGCCCTATTCGGATCAGCTGTTCAATTTCTTGTTTAAGGGCTCAACATTCATCAGTGGTGTTCCCGTGATCCTTGTGGAAGTGTTAGTATTTGCTATGATCTCCGGACTCCGAACTACTTTGCAAAGGTTCTGGCCACCTTAGATCTTATCGAGTTCGAAGCTGCTGGAGTATATGAGTGAGGGAGGTATTCAGAGGTATGAATGCTCCGTAGCTCCCAGGGTTGAGATTGTTCTAGGGTCTGGGTGCCGTCCTCTTGTTAGGAGTTTACCCCTTTTCTTGGTGGTACTAGAGTCCCCTTTCTGGGTATGGTTGTCCTTTTAAGCTTGCTCTTTGGCCTTTCTGAAAGACGTTTTTGTATCCTTCAGGTTTATATACTTCTGTGCTCATTTCATAAGTGACGCCATGTCAGCTAGAGGATTCTTTGTCAAGGAGTCCTGGAATCTCCCGGGGCCCAGACCTGCGTGGAGGGTCGCTACTAAGAAGCTCGGGCTACAGTCTGTAACCTTTGTAAGCTCGAAATTGAATTGAGCGATGTATTTTCGAAGTGACTCCCCCTTATGTTGCTTTATCATTAGGAGAAATTTGGGACCTTTCTTGAGTCTTCTGTTGGTTAGAAATCGGTCAAGGAACTGCCTGCTAAGCTCGTAGAAGTTGGTTATTGACTCCTGAGGGAGGCTGTAGAACCACTTTAGAGCGGTAGCCTTGAGGCTCGTTACAAACATACGACATATGAAGGCATCGACAGCCCCATGTAGAGCCATCATGTGCTGATAATGGGAAAGATGGTCCTCGGGGTCTTCTGACTTGTCATATAAGGTGAACTTCGGGATAACGAATTTTTTGGGGCATTCCTCTACCATTATAACTAGGGTGAATGGAGTGGCGAACCTCCCAAGTAATTTTTCCAGCTCATCCTACTCGGGAGAGACATGGGTCCCTTTAGTGAGGGCAATTTGTTTGATGGAATCTGTTACTTCTTTCATTCTCGAAGGTATTCTAGACGGGGTTGGCTGGTTCCACCCTTGCATCGAGGCCTTAGGTCCTGTATGCAAAGGGTGCCCTGACCCGGTAGTAGTGTAATGACGTTGCCCTCTGAATGGGAGAATTGGCTCTTGCGGCTGCTGAAGTTCTAACGGCATTGGGTCGGCCTTCAATGTTTCAAGGGTCAGAATCCTTGTCTTGCTGTGGTAATAGACGGTAGGATGAGGATTCAACATCCCTACTCCAGGAGCACATGATGGCTGGAGATTGCCCTCAGCATGTGCGGTACCTTGGGGATGCGCCGGATGTGCACTGGGATCCTTCTCATTATGAGGTCTCCCGCCCGAGGGAGTAGGAAGTTAAATCCCTTCGTTAGGTACGTTTGGTGGAGGATGGACAAGGTTACTTTGCAGGTTCTGGGTTAGAGAAGCCAGAACCTGGGATATGGTGAAGAGTTGCTCCTACATTAGATCAGACTGTTGTTGAATCTGATCAAGCTACTGCTGTATATGATCAAGGGTCCCCCCTCTTCGTTATCGGCTGAAGACTAGTTTTGGGGGTTCTAGGAACTTTGCCTTGGACAGAGATTGGGAGCCATAATGAAGAAGACGCTTCTGAGACAACGGGATTAACAGGAACAACTGTCGGTTCCCATAGACGGCGCCAAGCTGATGTTACACTTTTCTGACTGGTCGGGGCTCTTTTTTTTGTCGTCTGTCACGAACCCTGGAAAAGGGGAATCAAAGGGCCGCTGGGATGGCTCTGGGAGTAGCCACTCCAATGCTAAAATTAGTAAAGAGTGAATTGAAAGAATATGATTGATTGTAAAAATAAAGCGCACCTCTCGGGTCTGTTTATAAGATGAATGTCCCTCTTTATATTGAGATTTGGGGCCGTGAATCTCGGGATCCACCATAAATTGGATGTGGTAGTTTCCGTTTTAGCCTTCGTGATTGTGGGGATTGGATTATATCTCCTAATGGTAGTTTCCATATCGCATTCTACTTCCTTGTTTTGAGGTCAGTAGGCCAAGACCATGGTGATGTCGAGGTCGGTACCATCAAGAACTAATGCTTCAAAACTCGTTGCTCGGACATCAGATCTGTACAACTACGTTACTTCCTGACCTGCGCATAAAGAAGCTAGACACATGCCAAGTCTATCATTTTTTGGTGCATCAATATATATATATATATGTGTATATATATATGTATATATATTGGTGTCTCTATTTTTTGTTTGAAAAATGAATTCGAATTAATTCTTATTGCTGGATATATGAATAACTTTTATATAGTAATTCAGTGAAGGTGTGTGTAGGATTTAAAATTTCTTTGATACCAAATGTAAAATTTAAAAATTACTCTAATACCAATAATTATACCAATTGTTGAACAAAAAAAAAAAAAAAAATAGAAGAATTAAAGTGAACAAACTAATATTTTATTGAAGAAAACTCACATAGCAACCCATTCTTACAACACGACCCTCACGTCTACTGTTGTGGCAATCTCACCTCACATCTATTCTACCCATTGCATTCTGTCATCTCTATATTTTTCCACCACTTACCACACTTTTCTATTATTTTTGTGGCTCACAACTCAATGTGACAGAGACCCACACACACACACACACACACACATATATATATATATATATAAAACATTGACTTTAAGTTCTATATTAATTAGGACATCTAATCCCATGCAAAATAGTATATCTTATTTAACTACAATTAGAAAACTAACTCTCATTAGAATATTAGTCCAATTACAATTAAGACTACCCAAAAAAACTTCAAATATTATTAGGACTCAAAAAACCAAATTAAGAAACTTTTTAAAATTTATGGGCTTGGTTTAATTGGCCAACAATGCCTCTCTTAAACCAAGCTTGTCAAAATAGCTTCACCAACACTTTCATGAGCAAGAATCTTCAAAGCAGTTTCTGTCACTGTAAGAAGCTTTTGTGACGACAATCTGGAACAATCACCTGTTTTCATCTTCATACGCGGATGTGGTCGAATCTTGTACTTGGCATATAACTTCTTAGCTTGTTCAACACGATCAAAGAACAAATCCATGCTGATCCATTCAAAATCAAAATCAGTAAAACAATTATCTGTGCCAATAATTTCATCATCATAATGATGCAAAGCCTGCCAATATTTTAGAATACCAAAATCTTCTTTTCGAACAAAATTTGAGTTTGTCCAAAAATTGATCTCAACGTCCCCCATTTTTTTTTCCTTCAATTGGATCAAGCAGGCCTCCCTATTGATTAAACCAGATTTTTTTTTTTGCTTCACAAGTATTTGTACCACCGCAATATCTTTTTTATGATCTAAACAACTGTCGAATTTCAATCGAATAACTTTTCAACAAACTACTCAAGATCGCAATCTTAAGTAAAATGAAAACTACAGTTCTCTGCAATAATCTAAGAACGAGACCAAACTTTGGTTTTTCACAGCTTTCCAAGATCAAGACAAGACTTTGATAAATTATTTCCAAGATCGTAACTGACTTTCCCAAGATCGAACTTGGTTCTAATAAGTTACCCCAAGATCGTAACTAGCTTTGATACCAAATGTAGGATTTAAACTCGCTCTGATACCAAATGTAAAATCCAAAAATTACTCTAATGCCAATTGTTGAACAAAAAAAAATAAGAGAAGAAGTCAAGTGAACAAACTAATATTTTATTGAAGAAAACTCTCATAGCAACCCACTCTCACAACACGACCCTCATGCCTACTGTTGTGGCTTCCATCTCTATATTTTGCCACCACTCACCACACTTTTTTATTATTTTTGTGGCTCACAACTCAATGTGACAGAGACCTACATATATATAACATTGACTCTAAGTCCTATACTGATTAGGATATCTAATCCCATACAAATTAGTATATCTAATTTAACTACAATCAGAAAATTGACTCTCATTAGAATATTAGTCCAACTATAATTAGAACTATCCAAAAAAACTTCAAATGTTATTAGGATTCAAAAAAGAAAAAAAATTAAGAAACTTTCTAAAATTTATGGGCTTGGTTTAATTGGCCAATAGTGTGTTTTCTCACGTTCAAATCGTATTGTTTGAATTAAAATTCAATATTTTTTTCCCAATTTTTATTTTACAATATGATTTGAGACTAGATGCTTGTGTGTCCTAAGAGAATCTATTTTCGAAACTATGTTTCTTCGTTATAAAAGCAGATGGTAGGTGGCATGGAGGGAGATTTCAAAAAGGGCCTCCAATTGCATACTGATACTGCATCAGCAGTTTTGGGTGAGCTTTAAGGTGGCCAAGTGTTGCCCAAACTCGAAAAAAAAGGGTCTAGACTTGGAAGGAGGGAAAACTTCAAGACTAGTATAATGATGTGGTGATGTGCTATTTAAAAAAGCTCGAAGGTAAGAGTTGTGTTGTTGTCCACTTGTCAAACCCGATCCCTACTAAAATCTAAGTGTCATGCTTTTCGATATCTCAACCCTCCGTATCATGAAATAGTAATTGTATATTTGTATATATATGCACCTATGTATACATGTGTAAAGTTTATTATTTTTTCTTTTCTTAAAAAACAATGGAGAGGAAAAACCGAACTCGGGTTAATTATGTAGAAGGTGGGCACACACACTATTCAAATAAGGTATCTATTGTTAGCAACAACTTTTCCAAGGTTATAACTAATGTGTGGATTAGGACTTATGATACCATGCGCAAAAGAAAGAGAGATAGAGATAGAGAGAGAGAAAGGTGGGTTTCATATTTTTCTTTTGATCAGGGAGAAAAAAATGATTTAAAAGAAGAAAATTCTTGGTACACCGATTTGGTTTACCGAATTAGTTCATCAGATGATGTGTCAATACTTTTTCTTTTGTAATTAATGTACGTGTTTTGTCTTTTTATTTAAATTTTAAAGAAGATTTATGGTGAATGATGTTATTTGGTGAACCAATTTGGTAAACCAAATCGGTATATGTAGCATTATTTTCATGTCTTTGGTTATTTTTTCTATATTCTAAATGATGAAGAAAATTTAGGAAAGTTTGATGCTAAATTCGATGAAGGAATTTTCCTAGGATATTCTACAATAAGTAAAGCATATATAATCTTTAACAAAAGAACCCTAACCTTAGAAGAATATATAAATGTTGTATTTGATGAATCTTATCCTCACATCACAAAGAAAAATGTGAATGATGATAATGTACAAAATGACTCAAATACAAATAAACTATTTCAAGAAAATGATAGTAAAAATCATCAAAAACCTTAAAGAAGGAAAAGAAGAAAACAAAGATGAAATAGAAAAAAAAAATGTAACTCAAAATTTTGGGTTAGACCCCTTCCAAATAATGGAAGTTTGTTAATGATCACCCTGAAGATTAAACTATTGGTGAACCAACTCAAAAAGTTGCTACTAGAGCATCACTGAGAAAAGTAAGCAATAATATAACATTTCTATCCCAAATTGAACACAAAAACATTCAAGAAGTTGAAAATGATGAATCTTGGATATTAGTCATGAAAGAAAAATTAAATCAATTTGAAAGAAACAATGTATGTTATTTAGTACTTAAACTTAGAAATCAAAGCGTAATTGGAACTAAATGGGGTTTTAAAAATAAGAAAGATGCAAAAGGAAACATACCTAGAGACAAAGCCAGATTAGTAGCCCAAGGGTACAACCAAGAAAAGGGCATTTATTATGAAGAAGTTTTTGCCCTGGGTGCTAGATTAGAAGTTATAAGAATGTTACTTGTCTTTTCATGCCATGAAGGGTTCAAACTATACCAAATGGATGTAAAGAGTGCATTGTTGAATGAAAATTTATTATGAAGAAGTTTTTGCCCTGGGTGCTAGATTAGAAGTCAGAAGAATGTTACTTGTCTTCTCATGCCATCAAGGGTTCAAACTCTACCAAATGGATGTAAAGGGTGCATTGTTGAATGAAATCATTTATGAGAAAGTATATGTTGGACAACTTCCCAAATTTGAAAATCATGAAAAATCAAACCATGTGTACAAGCTAGTTAAAGCCCTATATGGTTTGAAGCAAGCTCCTAGAGCTTGGTATAAAAGATGTAGTGGTTTTCTCACTAATAATGAATTCACAAGATGAAAAAAAGATACCACATTATTTATTAAAACAAAGGGAAAAGAAATGTCCATTGTGCAAATATATGTTGAGACATTAAATTTGGCTTAACAAATGAAGATTTATACAAGGACTTTGCCAAGTGCATGCAAGATGAATTTGAAACAAGTTTGATGAGAAAATTAAATTTTTTCTTAGGATTACAAATAAAACAATATAAAGAATGAAAATATATTAACCAATCTAAATATGTTAAAAAATTACTTAAAATGTTTGACATGGAAGACAAAATCCATGAGTACTCCCATCAGTGCTACCACCAAACTTGAGAAAAATGACAAAGAAAATAATGTAGATATTAAGAAATATAAATGTATGATTGGAAGTCTCTTATACCTCACATCAAGTGGACCGAACATTATGTTTAGCGTATGCTTGTGTGCAACATTTCAATCTTGTCTTAAGAAATCAAACCTAAGAGTTGTAAAGAGAATATTTAGATACTTGCTGGGAACAATTAATATAGTAAAATTTTATCCTAGAAACACCTCCTTCGATCTATTAAGCTATTTGGATGTTGATTTTTTTGCTTACAAAATTGATAGAAAAAGCACAAGTGGGACTTGTCAATTTCTGGGACATTCCTTTGTGTTTTGGTTTAGCAAAAAATAAAACCCAGTAGCATTGTCTAAGGCACCGAATCAGAATATGTATCAGCCGGAAGTTGCTTTGCTCAAACTCTATATATAAAGTAATAACTTCAAAATTTTAAGTTTAATTATGATCTAATCTCAATTAAGTGTGATAACACTAGTGCAATCAACCATAGTAAAAACCAATCCAATACTCTAGAACTAAACACATAAAGACCAGACATCATTTTCTTAGATATCATCTGCAAAATGGTGACGTAATCCTTGATTTTATTGATACAAACCATCAATTAGTAGATATATTCACCAAACCACTCCAAAAGGAGCAATTTTGCTTTATTAGAAGAGAACTAGGAATGATTGATCCAAAAGATTTGAGTAACTGAGTGATAAAATTACTTTTTCTCAAATTAGTCATCTGTCTTCATAAAATAGACGGTTGATAATAGGAACAGTTGACCAAAAGGTCCATTGAAGTCATGTAGCCAAAAAAAAAATGGCAACTGCTCAAGTCAGCCGACCTATCAATCAACTGATGGATGGAAGTAGTCGTCTGCACGGGAAAACTAGTTGACTGATTAAGTTCATAAAGAGATAATTATAGGTATTGGTTGAACCAATCGACTTATCAGTCGACCGCCCCAAAACTAGGGCAAAACCAGTCGACTAATTCGGTCAAATCTATAAAAATTAAGCGGTTTTTAAAATATTTCAAACTCGTGCTCTTCCGACCTTTCGACTTCTCTCTCTCCCAAACCAATCGAAACCATCTAAGTTCTTTCCCAAACTTCTCAATCTCTATTCCATGGTTCCAAAAACCAAAAGCCCATCATCCAAATCCTTAAAAAGTATCTTAGAGAGGATTTCGATGTCGAACACCGAACAACACCTCGCCATGACCACCAAGTCATCCTCAACACCGATATTGTCCAAAAATTCAATAATGACATTAAACATCAACATGTTGAGTAAGGATTTGGATGACATTAAATATCATCCAAATTCTTAAGAAAGCATCTTAGAGAAGATTTCGACGTCGAACACCGAACAACACCTCGCCATGACCACCAAGTTGTCCTCAACACCGATATTGTCCAAAAATTCAACAATGACATTAAACATCAAAATGTTGAGTAAGGTAAAACCATTAGCACTCCTTTTTTCAAATCCCAATCCATTTTGATAGGTTCTCATTTCGATTACCTAGGTTGGACCAAATTCTTCTCGTCCTCTAACATTCAATACACACACCTTGCTCAACCCTTTGAGATACCAAAAGGTCTTACTGCCTCGTCTTGGATTCTTGACCGCTAGGACTTGCCTTGTTCAACTAGCGGATATATTCTGAAATCTTCAGTTTCGCTTGAGGGGATTCAAAAATTCACTACCAATACTTGGGTAATGCATAAATCAACCATCTCACAGTTGTACAACAAATGTGAGGTGACCCAAGATTATTGAAGTCTTCAAACCAAAAGCCTCCCAATTCACATTCGAATCCTGCCTCATCCACTACATCATAACCTACAACATTCTACCACGTGCTGGTGGACGAGATTTTGTCTCGAATGTGGACGCGTTTTTTATTTAGTGCATCTTAAACCACCAAAAGTTGACCTCCCTCACGTTATTCTTTATCATATGAATGATTGCCTAAAAAATAAATGGGACATCCTTCCATATGGAAATCACTTCACCACCCCTTTCAAACATCACCAAATTGACATTGGTGGTGAAATCGACTTCTATACCCCCATCCACAGGACATTTACTCTTTAGAGACTCTTAAGTCTATAGGGTACAAGTCCATTGACCAAGAATGAGTCCCTAAACCCGCTCTCACATTTGAGAAAACCTAAGAAACTCCCTTTTCTACTCACCTTTCCACACATACCACCTCATTTCCTCTTCCTCTAAACTCTCATATTATTATCACCTTTCTACGAGAGATGGACTATGGACTTCGAACCCATATTTGGACCACTGAGTCCAATCTGTCCAAAACTCTATCTGGAATAACTAAAAGGATAGAGGCCATAGAGAATGATATATATCCACATTCTCAAGCTTTGAGTAAACTCTCTTTACGAGCACAATGAAAGGACGCACGGAGAAACCAAGATGGAAGTGCTCGAGGTCAAGGACAACCTTCGTCAAATCCTCTGCACTAGGATTAGGCCTCCACCCCCATAAGATCATTGGGTCATTTTTTGGAAAATGACAAATGGGGAGAAGAAATAGGAAATAGAAGAAAAATAAAAAGATGTATAAGATTTTTTTTTTTTTGTATAAAAAATCCTTACTATCATTTCCGTGTATTTTTTTTTTAAAGAAATACTTGTATTGATGTTCATTATTGTAATAGATTAATACATGAATAGAAAGCATCTTTTTTTTTTTTTTGGTGTTATGTGCAATCTAAAATGCTTATTAATAATATCCAAATGCATAAAAAAGCATAAAAAATGATATAACTCTCTAACCCTAAAATGCAATGATTACATATTGATAGGGGAATATAGAATAATATGCCAAATTAAGAATATCTATTTATTTATGGCATTTATTCAAGTTTACAAACTGATAGGGGGAACTTAAATGAAATATTTGTATTTTTTATCATTTATGTTCTTATTTCACTATTTGCAAAGGACATTATTTTTTCATTACAAAAAAATGGAGATTATTAGCCCTAAAAGTTTTCAATGAAGGATATCTCAGTAATTTTGATGATAAAAAAACATTATCCAAGTGGACAAATGTTTTATCTAGGTGACATTGCAAATTCAAGTGGCAATGCAAATAGGTTATTAAGGTCAAAGAAGATTGTTGACCAAGAAATGACAAAGTTTGTCATGCTAAAGGATTCGACCCAAGAACGTGCTTCAATGAAAGAATCAAAAAAAGTGGAAAGCTCTCATTATGAATTAAGCAAATGGACACAGTCAAGTCCAAGGATTCAAGACAAGTCAATCTACCCAAAATTTTTTCATCAGTTTCTTCTTTGCTTTATTTAGGCTCGGTGATATTACCTGTGATTTATAGCCATTGCTTGCGTGCTCGAAGAAAGCTAGATATGACTTGAGCCCAAGGAATGTAATTTCAGTCTTCTAGAGTGATAGTGATTGGTTGGGAAGCATTAAGATGCTTCATAACGTAGAAATTTTGACAAAAGTTGAAAAAAGTGATATGTAGAGGGAAAATTGGTCAAATCGAGCCCAAAATTGACTCATAAGGTCAAAAAATGATGGGAAGCAATCTAAGCCAGTCCAAAATGGAAAATAGGTGAACTAGCTGAGTAAAGTTACTAGACTTGAACCGGTTCAGCAGGGTAAGCCAGTTTAGAGTTGGACTAGCGCGGCAGTTCTGCTGATTTGGTACACATGTTGGAGGGGAAACTGATGTAAGTATGAGTTATATTTCTTTCATGTATTGTAGGCATGCCTCAATTAGGAGACTTAAGGTGGCCCACATGTCACATCAATTTTCTAACTAATATTGCCCACATGTCACATCAATTTTCTAACTAATATTAATGATATATATATATATATTTGTGTAACAAAATTATGTGTGATAGAGTTGTAGCTAACTATCCATTATCCTATCTATGTAAATGGTTATTATAAATAGTTTAAATAATTAACCAACTTCCTTGATGGGAGAAGTTGATATAAGGTTTGTTTCCCTAAGGATAAGTGTTCTTGCCTATCTATAATTATGCCTATGACTTCCATCGTGTTGCAAGCCTTTGGTATCACATAGAATAGGCAGTAAACCCTATTCCATCTCTCACCATACAAAAATAGTGTGAAGGTTGTGCAAATGTTCGTGATTATCGAAGAACTAATAATACGAATACGGGATCATACAATAAAGCTTAGACTGTATGACTGAAGGTAAGTATCCAATTGCATCTGTTTCTAACGATATTGCTAAAGGATATGAGTTTTAAAAAATATTATTTTGGAGGATCCATGTACACACCATGTAGGAGCAAGAAAAGAGTTTTAACTTGGGTCTTGCTTTCATATATATTACTTATAATATATATGAAGTTTAGTTGTTGTGCGTGCTTAGTGCTTGGGTTGGTTGCTTAAAGTGCTTGCTTCATTTTCAGACTAATTTATTATTTTTTCTTAATTTATTAAATTATTGTTATTTGTCGTCTTTATTTATGAGTTATTCATTACATTTTTCGTTATTTACAAAGTCAGTTATTATCCTGTTTTTAAGTCAATGATTACATCATTCTTATCATATTACACATATGATGCTTATGATGTAGTTATAATATATAGTTTGAAAATGAGTATTGTATTTTTTTCTGCTACCATATATAAAAATATATGTGTTCTTCATTCATTTACAGAATGTACCTATAGACACCTCATTTTGTGACCTTTGATTAACTGGTAGTAATTCAGTAGTTATACTAAGAAATCTATTTCTAGAAGGACTCTTCCTATCGGAGTCCTAGTCCAAGAAGGATTCTTCTCGATAAAGTCCCACTCCCGTTAGGGCTCTTCTGTCAGAGTCTCAGTTCCATTAAGACTCCTCTTAACAAAGTCCTATTCTTGCTAGGACTCTCTTGCTAGAGTCTCAGTCTCATTAGGACTCCTCCTAATAGAGTCCTATTCCTTCTAAGACTCTCTTGCCAGTGTCCCAATTCCGTCAGGACTCCTCCTGACTGAGTCTTACTCCCGCTAGGACTCTCCTACCAGAGTTCCAGTTCTATTAGGACTCCTCTTGACAGAGTCCTCTTCCTGCTAGGACTGTTATGCCAGAGTCCCAGTTCCATTAGGACTCCTCCTGATAGAGTCTTATTCCCGCTAGAACTCTCTCTTGCCAGAGTCCTAGTTTCATTAAGACTTCTTCTGATAGAGTCCTATTCTCATTAGGGCTTTCCTACCAGAGTTCCAGTCCAAGTAGAACTCCTCTCGATGAAGTCCTATTCTCGTTAGGACTCTTCCGCCAGAGTCCTAGTCCAAGTAGAACTCTTTCCAGTAGAGTCCCAGTACCATTAGGACTTTTCCTGACAAAGTCCCAGTCCGAGTAGGACTCTTCCGGATAGAGTCCTACTCTCGTTAGGACTCTTCTATCTATCAGAGGGCGTTTCGATAATTTTGACACATTTTTGCCTACTAAGGGAATTTTGATAATTTTGGCATGATCCTACACCCAGTAAGACTTTCTAGTTACTTGAAGGGCATTTTCTTAATTTTCATATCATTTTACCCACATGAGGGTAATTTGATAATTTTAGCCATTCGGTAACGAATTGGGGGTAATTTGGTTATTTCACATGTCTTGTGGCAATCTAGAGATTCTTCACCGAATTGGGATAAATTTGGTAATCTTGAGTGATAGTAGTCTATTTGGGCTTAATTAGGACTTTCCGCTTTTAGAATTTGCATAAATTTGGTTACTTGATGTTTCCTTAAATAGAGAAACATCGAACCTAGACGTTTTTATTTTAGAGTTTATTTTCTAGTTAAATTCTATTTATCTTTTATCTCATTGGCTATTGCATAGATACCAATTCTATTGGTTTGTGCATTGTCATAAATATTTATTAATTCATTTAGTTAGGATAATCATTCTAATTTAATTTTTTTATTTATTTAATTAGATAATTATCACTCAAGATAAGATCCTAGCCCTCTATTTTAGGGTTTCATCTCAGACCCTTGGATCAAATATCTATATTTTTCTTATAAATAGAGCTCCTAGGCCATCATTTTTAGGGACACAAAAATATATGAAGAGAAGGCGTTTTTCATAGCCTTACACTGTTAGGTTAATTCTAGGGTTCTCTACAAGAACCCTCCATCTTTTGAGGTTGAAGCCCTGCCAAAGTGACAACTTCTCTCCGCAAAGCTAGTCAAAACGACGTTTTTCGAATGGAAGAACGAGCCAGAGATCTGCCCGACTATCACAACTGAATAAGGTACGCTCTCAAACCTTTAACAGTTTTTTTTTTTTTTTAGATCCTGTTGATCTTATCTCTTTTATCACTCTTGATAAAATAGGGTAAACTGGAGAACTATGTGACTCTGATTCCGTTTTTCTGAACGGATATGTAGGAAGCCTTCTGTAATAACCCGAAATTTTTTTTTTTAATATATATATTTTCATGGTTATTATTAATTATTTTTATTTTTATTATTATTATTATTATTATTATTATTATTATTGAAATTTAATGTGTGTGTATCATATGTGAATGTGTGGTATGTATATATGTGTGTGGGGTACAAAATGTGTATTGTATGTGTATAACTATGTGTTCATGTATCTTGTGTGTATGCATGGATGTATATAAATATATGTATATATATATGTAGGTCAGAATTGTGCAAGTGGGTGTGTGTGTGTCTTGTGTGTGAGTGTGGGTGTAAATTAATATACATATACATGATACACAAATACAAGCAAGGCAATAAATGCAAAGTGAAAAGGGGAGGAAGAGAAGTCAGGAAGAACAGAGGGTAGGTCAGGAACAGGGAGGCTTGCTGCAGGTGGTTGCGTGAGAACATGTATATACCCATGTGTATATGGACGTGTGTGTCGGTTAGAGAGAAAGTCAGAAAGGGGGAAGTGGTGGTGAGGTTGTAGATGGTATGAAGGGGCTGAGAAGACCATAGAGAGACCTTGGATTGAAGCAGGGAGGAGAAGGAGGAAGCTGCCAGAGAAAAATCAGAAAACTTGGTGAGTTCACCCACTTCTGGTTTTAAATTTTTAGAAACGTGATGATTAATTTTAATTATGAGGTTTTGTTGAGCACGAAATATAGAACACATTGCAAAAAGAATGAACTGAAATGGTTCAAAAATGAGAGAGAAAAGGCGAGTTGCAGGCCTAGGGTGAGAGCTTAGTTCTTGATATTTTATGTGTTGAAACTTGTTTAAATGGGAGGAAAATATTCATATTAAGTACATGAAACTTTTAGGAAAAAGAAATGGTTCGAAACAGTAATAGAATCGGAGGAAACAAGCTCGCCGGAATCTGGGTTTGGGGTGGCCGGAGCTACGGTTCTAGTCATTTCGAAGGGTTCTGAGTGATGAAAGGGAAAACAAACTAGAGATACGTAATCCCCTAGAAAAACCAAAGAAAACTGTATAAATTTCTATGTGGAAGTTGATCGGAAAATTTCTGCCGTCGCCGGAGATGGCGACGGAACCCTAGTGTTCCCTCGTCGGAAAACCGAGGGAGACGACGGGTGGTTGGGCCTTCCCTCTTGGGCTGTAGGGTTGGGTCTGTTTTGTATCAAAAAGGGGTGGGCTGGCCTGTTGGGTTTTAAAAGAGTTTGGCCCAAGTTAATTTTAAAAAGGTCTTGGGCTTTTGAGATTTGGGCCGGTTAGGATTGGAATGGACTGAACCGGTCGGTTCAGTGACCTCTTAAACCGGTTTAGGGTTTTGGTTTAAAAACCCCTTGGTTCAAACCAAAATTTTGGATATTTATGTTTTGACCCCCAAAACTTTTAAATAATTATATTTTGACCCCCAGAACTTCCAAAAATCTGATTTGACCCCTCAACTTTTAAGAAATTAGAATTTGACCCAAGACTTTTAGTTAATTATGTTCTGACCCTCCTGAATAAAATATTAATAAAATATTAATTTAATTAATTTAATTAGTTTAATTAATTAAATATTCAAAAATATTCCGGAATCCAAATGGGACAAGTCATTAGTGTATTTTGACTATCTCGGCCATTCTGAAACCAATGGTGAGGTCCGTTTTATGAGACGGGGTCCCGAAAAATAAAAGAACCGTAGTAACCCTTAAAATTACCAAAATGCCCCTAACTTGAAACACTGTCAGACGAACTCCGAATTAGGTAAACAAATAGTGAAATTTTATTATCTCGAATATTCCGGACTCAACCGTGGAGTCCGATTTGTGGAAAGAGGTCACGAAATGTAAGGACACGTGTAAAGTGCAAAATGACCGTTTTGCCCTTTTCGACCCTGGTGTCCGAATTGAGTTCTACGAGAACCTAGACTTATTTTCTTAAACGTTCTAAAACCAATGGTAGAGTTAAATTTAGCAGAATAGAAACTTATGAATTAAAGACATAAAATTTGATGAATAGCATAGATTCAAGTAACAACAGACTGAGTTGTAATTTCTACTTTTAGGGACATTGACAGGACAGGAGAGGGCGATCTGATCTTCTACATTTTCATCCGTCGGTTCAGTTACATATAGTGTACGATCTTCTAGGGTTGATACCAACCCATCAGGTATGGTGTTTTGCTAATGTTAGAAATGAAGTTAAGTTAGGAATATTTGTGAATGACTGGAATGACTTATGTGCTTATGTGGAATGTGTTTACTTGATGATTTAGGGTTGATTGCTCACATGCTTGCATGTCACTTGTACTTTATGAAAATTTAGTGAATGATGAATGTGAATCATGACATGTGTTTAAGTTGATAAGATGAGATATGGTTGTACATGGAACTGACTGATGATTTATACGTTATTGTTCGAGCACGCTACATTATTGATAACCATGTTCATTTGGATTGCATTGGCATATTGGCATATGATGAATCCTTTGAGAACATAGTGTGGGTTGAGCATTGCATTATGAGGGTGTAGATCCTGTGGTGAAAAAACCCAAAATTGGCCATTGCATCGGGGAGTACCCGGAAAAGAAACATGGGTGTGGCATAGAGTTGTGCATGGGTGCGTCACGCATACCATTCATATATTACTTCGATGCTTTGAATGACATTTAGAGATAAATGTACACTTTGCACATGCCACGCCTTAGCTTTATTTCTTGCATTAGCACTTCATCATACCAGCAGTTGAGCTGACCCATTCGTGGGTAACATTTTCAGATGAGGACCCTCCAGCTATTTGAGACCCAGTGATGCTTTGATAGGAGGAGACACTTGTTATATTTTGGTCCGTGGGACCTATGTTTTGTAATGTAAGGGCTTAAGCCCGAATGACCTATGAACGATGTATTCATGTTATCTTATGTATTGATGGGGATGGACCCATGTTTAGTGGATTTATTTACCTTGTCCTTTTATTTATTTTATTTTCTGTCTCGTCAGTCGCGCCTCGGGTTCGGTCAGAATTCGGGGCGTGACACCTTCGGACTTGAGTTAGATCTTCTTTTTATCTTTTCTGTTTTATTTTATTTATTCATGTTAAATTCTTTATTATTTATTTTTTTCAAACTCACATCTCTCTTTTTCAGTTTTCTCAAAACAAAATAGCCTTGTAAGTGAATATTAGAAGCCGATCCATTCGGATCGGGGCAGAGTAGTGCCTAATACCTTCCTACTTCGAACCTTAGCCCCTGGATCTATGTTTTCTTTGGTTTTTGCTTTATTTTAGTACTTTATTTATTTAATCCATGTTAAGGGATCTTTAGAATGTAATTAGGAGACAAGGCAATGTAAATTTCAATTATTTCATTTTTTTCAATTTTCTTTCAATTATTTTCTATTGTAATGGGTTTTCTTATTTCTTACCCGAAAACAAGTTGACGACTCCTCAATTTCACTATCTTTCATAAGAGGCATTCCTTCCCACCTTTAGGGAATGAGACAATAGGGATCCCTCTAAATTCATAAAAATGATGACACACATTTTTCCTTTTTTCTGGTGCTGAAGCCCACATTGGTGACTCTACTAGGGACTGAAAAGGGCTAGATTCGATGAAGTATTTACTTCAAGGGTATTTTGTTTATTTGTTTTACATTCATTTGATGTTTATGCTTTTTGATTTATGTATTAATTTATGAATGCTTTATTGTATGAACGAATGAATAAAAAAGGACTAAAATCTGAATACCTTGCACACACATCACCTTCATTCATTGTATTTTTATTACATACCCTCTAAACCTCAGAAAGTTAGTGGCCCTCACCCCGTATGCTCACTTAGCTTGACAAGTGTTGCCGATGAAAGCCCTTTACTCATTGATCAAACACCGCTTAACCGAGGACACTACACTCTAGTGGCCTTAGGTTGGTATACAAAAAGGTGATGCAGTACCGTTTGACCATAGTCATTACAATCTAGTGGCTGTGAGAGGTATATAGCACGTCCTGTCAAAAGGGGAACCTTGAAACCCTTACCCGATCGAAGCGGCATACATATAATCGGCCATAGATTCATGATTTAGGGGGCTAGGTATGACTTCTGAGATTTTATAATCTAGATTCTTTAGTCGTCTTAGGAATCAAATCGGGCTCCAATTTGTGGCCCTCCTCTTAATTTTTCCTATCATGCCAACCACTCAAGATAGTTTTTCAATTCTTTTTCAAGATTCACCTCATTTTAGGATCCTCATCTTGTCAATCAAGGTTCATCTTAACTCGTTTGGTAAGGTCTGATCAATTCTATTTGAATTGTATCTTCTTAACCTTTAGGATTACTTTTCTTATTCAAGCAAATCATTTCATCCTCTTAGGACTTAGGGGCTATATAGGCATTATATCTCTATTGTTTTTTAAAATAAAAAATAAAAAAATAAAAAATTCAGACTTCAAAATTCAAAAAAAAAAGAAAATTGCATGCTTCATTTTCTAAGAAATGATCTTATTTTCCATTTAGATTGGATTTTATCCTACTCAAAGTTTTGAAAGAAAAAAAAAAATTCTTTGGACTATTGGCTTGGATTCTAACTCTTCTTCATCTATTTGGCATAGTTTGACAAGATTGGAGTTCCCATTGAACTTGAGACATGGGTTTAAACTTAATTCTACAACAGAGATGAATTCTGCTTCAATCATGGCTGCTTTCAATGAGTGTAAGGTACTTCTTGCTGATCTCTTGGCTCGACAAGACTATATGATGGCTGAGCAAGCCCGCTTCCATGAACAGTTGGCCCAACTATCCCAAATAGTCCAAAACATGGTCCAACCACAACAACTAATCCTTTCATCCCATATCAACCTAACCAACACCTTGTCAACCTATCCCACTTTGAATATCCTAACTGATAGCTTAGCCTTCCATTTCTCCATCACTCCACCACTAAAAGGCCATTTTCAAGAAGTGCTACCATAGGCCCAAACCATGATGCCTATTGGGCCAAAGAATGTGAGGCCTTCCATAATGTCAATTCACAAGAGAAAGAACCCATTAGTGTTAATAAAAATGTGGATCCAACGATTAACATAGAGACAGTTGGTAATCATGAAGGTCTCTTTTTATTTTGAGCTCATCTCCCCTTCAAACTTAAGGCTTCCTAATTCAGGAAGTTTGATGGCACCAACTGTCCAAAGACTCATTTGGAGGTGTATATCCACGAGATGCAATCTTTTGGGGTTCCTGTTGAACTTATGGTTCAATTATTTCAAGATACCCTAGTGGAAGGAACTCTTTACTGGTTCCTCTACAATAGAAAGTCCTAAAATTAGGAAGACATTTGCGATGAATTTGTTGAACAATACAAGCACAACAATCATCAAACTATGAGACAAAATGTCAAGAAAGAACAAGAAGAAAATACAGAGGGCAACTTTCCTATCAAGCCAAATGTGTCAAATTCCCAACAAACCATTTCTCAAATTATCACTCCTATTGGTTCATCACCTCCAAGAGGATATCAGAGGCACACACTGTGTACATACTCAAACTTGTCTACACCACTAAGTGAAGTTTTTGAAAGGCTCCATAAGAGAGGGTATCTTCAACCATTGGACCCAAGGCCTCCTCTAAATCCACTACCAAAGACCTACAATCCAAACTAACATTGTTATTACCACCAAGGGGTTGGCCATGCTACTAATCAATATCGAGCACTGAAGCATGCCATTCAAGACCTAATTGAAAATAAGATTATTGGCCTCCTCCTCTATGGACCAATTGCAATCAATTCGCAGTTAAAGAGTAGAGATATCATAGATAGATTTCAAGAAGTTGAACTTTCCAAGACAAGATCATTCTTTTATTCTTTATGGATAATTTTTATCTGTCTTTCCTCATGTTTCAATAAAGATTCTCTTAGGAAACTTTCAAAAATTATTTGCATGATTCTTCTCGATTCTTTAAGAAAATGAATGTCATTAAATTCATAATAAGATCGAATGCGTTAAATTTGAGCATCATCAAACTTCATAAATCATCTTGATTTTCTCATTATTCACCAATTCATTTATTTGTATCAAAGGTATATTTTCTAATTTAATCACCATCCAAAGAAGATAATGGTCATGACCCTAAGCAGGCATTAACATCATGAGTTTAGAAAAATGTGATTGTTTCCTAAAAGCAAGCAATTCCAAGGATAGGAAGCCATCACTTGGCAAACCAAATCTGTCCTATCACCTATATCAAAGATATCCACTTGCAAACCCTTTGAGCCTGCTTGATTGGCCTTTCTTTCTTAAATCCATCTACCAAACCTTGAAGGGGGGGAAGCCTACTATGTGTGCACTCTCACAATGCCATTATAGAAGAATCAAAGAGTAAAGAAAAGAAACATCTTTGTTCCATGTGAAAGAAAATATTTTCAAGTAAGGAAATGAGAAACAATCATCAGAAACTAATCAAAAGTAAAGAGAAAAAACATCCTTGCCTCATGAAGGAAAACATTTCCAAGCAAGGAAGTGACAAAACAACTATCAATGAAGAGTTAAAAAGGAATGAAAAGAAAATTTTTGCCTCATTAAAAGAAGCATTTTCCAAGCAAGGAAGCAAGAAATCAGTTAATCAAGCCTTGTATGGCTCGAAGAGCTTTAAGCGAGTAATGAACTACTTAGACCTGATTCTCCAAAAATGAGATACGTAGGTAGCTTAAGAAGTTACTTTAGGCTCCGTTATAAAGGTCATGCTAAGAATCAGTCATGTACAAGAATTGACATGCATATCAAGGTTCTATATGTCAAAGCTATGCACATTAAGAAAATGCACACAAGGGACTTGGTACCATAAATATCGGTTTTTGAGCCTTATATACCTTTTATTTGGTAAACCTTACCCTAGCCTACATTTCGTCCCTAATAATAAGACCCCCTTGAGGTTTTTCTTGCTTAAGGGAATTGTCACATTTCAACTGAGAGCTCTTTCAAAAGGTCTTACAAATAGATGGGTCTTGTAACAAATGATTTTAGACAATAGGTTTCTTCCTTACCAACTTGCACCATATTGTCTCTTTATTTTTCACCCACTTTTTGAAGAAACTCATCAAGGGACTCTTTACCTACCTATTTGCATCAAATTGCTTTCTCATTTTATGAAGTAACTTGTCCTTGCTTCACAAGGGGCTCCCTTATGCCTTGTTCATTCTAAGAGTAACTCATACGCTTAATCATACAATTTTTCCTAATCAAGGGGCTCCTTCATGCCAATATAAGAACCTTTTTTCCATTTAAAGGGTTCCATTTCAAATTTTGTCATGCCTTAACAACTTTACCCACGTCATGGGTAAAGTCTCTTTCACTTTGGTTCACCTAAAATTTCTTTCATTCAATGATTTCATCCAATATACTCAGTTAAATGCACAATCTATTGTGGAAATCAATGATTCTAATTTTTCTCAAATGATCAAACTAAATCATGCTCATAACAAATACTTTGAAATTTTTTAAAAAAAATTCCTAAATCATTTGGAAGGGTAAAAAGATTTTATCTATGAACTTGAAGACAAGTCTTTATTTGATCAAGTCTTCTAAGCCTTCATATCCTCAGTTCACAACTTGAGCAGATTTCTCCCAATCATCTTCAAAGATGGGGAACCTCACCACTTGAAACCAAGCAATGGTTCTTTTGACGTGAATAACCAACTTGACTGCCAGTGATCTAGGAGTTAGTGGAGTCCAAGCCAAAAGTCAGAATTTTCTCTAAATGAAAAATCCTTTTCAAAAATGAAAAAAAATATGTTCCACAACATTTTCTCTCATTTAATGAGAATATTTCTTTACTCCTATCTATGTCAAGTACATCCCTATCACCCCTATCTGATTTGAGTATATTCTCCTTACTCCTCTCTAAGTTGAGTAAAATTTTATATTCCTTTAACTGAGGTAAGAGTTCTTCATCAATATGATTTTTTTATACCTTTCAACACTCTTATCTAAGTTGAGTTCTACCTCCTTCTATCTAGGTCAAGGCTGCTTCTTGCTTATTTTGTCTCTCATCTATCCCAAGCAAGCATTTTCATTAACTTTTATCATTAGTTGAGTGTATCACTTTGAGTGTAACTCCTTTCAAAGTTGAGTTCACTTCATGTTCTCTTACCCTAGGAAAAAGTTGAGCAAGATGACCCTCTGGTTTGAAACTCGATTAAATTCTTCCCTATGGAGTCTTTACTCTTTACATAAGTCGTTTGAGGATGCATTTCATCAAACTATCAGGATGGGGTTCCCTTTCAGGTAAGTCATCTAAAGACGCATTTCATCAACCTATTAGAATGAAGTTCCCTTTTAGGTAGGTCGCCTAAAAGACACATTTTATCAACCTATTAGCATGAAGTTACCTTCTCGGTAAAACATCCGAGGACGTAATCCATCTAAGAAAAAAATTTCTGAGGACGTAATCCATTTAGGCAAATGTCTGAGGATGTAATCCATCTCAGCAAACGTCTGAGGACATAATCCATCTCAGCAAACGTTAGTGGACGTAATCTATCTAGGCAAACGTCTGAGGACCTAATCCATCTTGGTAAAATCATCTGAGGATGTACTACATCTCGGAAAACATTGGAGGATGTAATCCATCTAGGCAAACTCTAAGGACATAATCCATCTAGGCAAACGTTTGAGGACGTAATCCATCTAGGCAAAAGTCTGAGGACGTAATCCATCTAGATAAACATATGGGGAGGTAATCCATCTCGGCAAACGTCTGAAGACGTAATCCATCTAGGTAAACGTATAAGGATATAATCCATCTTGACAAACGTCTAAGGATGTAATCCATCTAGTCAAACATCTGAGGACGTAATCCATCTTGGTAAAATTGTTTGAGGATGTAATCTATCTTGGCAATCCGTCCAATAAGGATGCAATTTTATGAAAATTCTATCAGGATAACATTCCTTTTAGAAACATCCTATTATGATAACATCGCATCACCATCCTATTAGGATAAGATTCCTTTTAGGAAATTCATCTAAGGACGCATTTCACTAGCCTATTAAGATAACATTCCTTTTAAGAAATTCGTCTGAGGAGGAAAATTTATCATCTTGTTAAGATCGCATTCCTTTCAAGAAAGTCATCTAAGGACGCATTTTACTAGCCTATTAGGATAGCATTCTTTTAGGAAAGTCGTATGAGGATGAAAATTCATTATTTTGTTATGATAGCATTCATTTCAAGAAAGTCATTTGAGGATGCATTTTATCATCCTATTGGGATAACATTCCTTTCGTGTAAGCCTTCTATCGCATCATATTTTATCATCTTGTTAGGATAATGTTCCTTTCGGGTAAGCCATTTTTCATATTCTCTCTTACCCACTTATTAGGATGGAACTTCCTTATAGGTAAAACGTCTGAGGACGTAAGATCATCTCATGAGAACACAACCTCATAAAAGACTTGTTAGGATCATATTTCTTACCAAGTAAGACTTTGAAGAGTCATTTTTGAGGGCGTAGCTTCACAATAGTCCTATCGAGATCAATCTTTTTAGAGAAAATTCGGTAAGGACAACACTCATTTTCGCTAGTCACGAACTACGAATGGTCTGATTCCTTTGAGGATGATACTTAGGAATCTCATAGAGGAATGAGTTCGACCACCTCAAAATCACAATCAAGGTCAAAATGATTGGTTTTTTTTTTCTTGCATTAACGTTAACTTGCTTCCAAGTTCCATCAACGAGGGGCTTTTTATAGACACGTCATTTTGTGACCCTCGATTAAGTTGTAGCAATTTGGTTGTTATACCAAGAAATCGACTTCTAGTGGGACTCCTCTTGACAGAGTCCTAGTCCAAGTAGGATTCTTTTCGACAGAGTCTCACTTCCGTTAGAACTCTCCTGTCAAAGTCTCAGTTCCATTTGGAATTTTCTTGACAGAGTGCTATTCTTGCTAGGACTTTCTTGCTAGGGTCCCAGTTTTATTAGAATTCCTTATGCTAGAGTCTTATTCCCGCTAGAACTTTATTGCTAGCATCTCAGTTTCATTCGGACTCCTCCTCACCTAGTCTTATTCCCATTAGGGATCTTCTACCAAAGTCTCAATTCCATTAAAACTCCTTCTGATAGAGTCCTATTCCTACTAGAGTCCCAATTCTATTAAGACTCCTTTTGACCGAGTCTTATTCCTGCTAGGACTTTCCTACTGCAGTCCCGGTTTCATTAGGATTCCTCTTAATAGAGTCTTATTCCCAGTAGGACTCTTTTGCTAGAGTCCCAGTTCTATTAGGACTTCTCATGACAGAGTCTTATTCCTGTTAGGGCTCTTTTGCCAGAGTCCAGTCCAGGTAGGACTCCTTCTAACGGAGTCCCATTCTTGTTAAAAGCTCTTCCGTCAGAGTCACAGTCCAAGTACAACTCTTCTCAATAGAGTCCTACTCCCATTAGGGCTCTCATGACAGAATCTCAATTCAAGTAGGACTCTTCCTGACAAAGTTTCACTCCCGTTAGGACTCTTCTGCCCATTAGAGGGTGTTTCAGGTAATTTTGGCACCTTTTTGCCCACTAAGGGCATTTTGGCATAATCCTACCCTCAGTAGGACTTCAAAGTTACTTGAAGGGAATTTTTTGTAATTTCTATCTCATTTTACCCACATGGGGGTAATTTGGTAATTTTAGCCATTTAGTGACGAATTGGGGGTAATTTGGTCATTTCACATGTCTTGTGTCAATCTAGAGATTTTTTCACCTGAATTGGGTGCAATTTGGTAATCTTGAGTGATAGAAGGATTTTCTGCTTTTAGAGTTTCTATAAATCTGGTTGTTTGATATTTTCTTAAATGGAGATATATCGAACTTAGATGTTTTCATTTTAGAATTTATTTTTTAGTTAAATTATATTTCTCTTTTATCTCATTGGCTCTTGCATGTACACACCAATTCTATTAGTTTGTGTATTGTCATAAATATTTATTAATTAATTTAGTTAGAATAATCGTTCTTATTTATTATTTTATTTATTTAATTAGATAATTATTACTCAAGACATGATCCTAGCCCTTCGTTTTAGGATTTTATCTTAGACCATTGGATCAAATTTCTATATTTCCCTATAAATAGAGCCCCCAGACCATCAGTTTTAGGGACACGAAAATATACAAAGGGAAAACGGTTTTCGTAGCCTTATGCTGTTAAGTTAATTCTAAGGTTCTCTTTACAAGAATCCCTCTTTCTCTTGAGGTCGAAGCCTTGCCGAAGTGACAACCTCTCTCCGTGAAGCCAATCAAAGCGACGTTTCCCTAATCAAAGAACAAGTTGGAGATCTGTCCAAATACCATGACTGAATAAGGTACGCTCTCATACCTTTAACAATTTCTTTTTTATTAGATCCGATTGGTCTCATCTCTTTTATCACTCTTCATAAAAGAGCGTACACTGGAGAATTACGTGACTCTGATTCCATTTTTCTGAATAGATATGTAGGAAACCTTCGGGCTCGAGTCAGATATTCTTTTTGTCTTTTTTGTTTTATTTTATTTATTCATGTTAGATTCTTTATTATTTATTTCTTCCGAATTTACATCTCTCTTTTTCAGTTTTCTTATATAAAATAGCATTGTATGTGAATATTAAAGGCCGATTCATTCGGATCGGGCAAGGTGGGTGCCTAACACCTTCCTACTCGGTACCTTAGCCCCTAGATCCATGTTTTCTTTGGTTTTTGCTTTATTTCAATATTTTATTTATTCGATCCATGTCAAGGGATCTTTAGAATGAAATTAGAAGACAAGGCGATATAAATTTTAATTATTTCATTCTTTTTCAGTTTCTTTAATTATTTTTTGCTGTGACGGGTTTGTTTGTTTCTTACCCAAAAACAAGCCGACGACTCCTCGATTTCTCTATTTTTTCATAAGAGGCGTTCCTTCACACCTTTAGGGAAGGTGACAGTCGGGATCCATCTAAATCTATAAAAGGATGACACACTTTTTCTTTTTTTCCAGTGCTAGGGCCCACAGTACCGTTTAAAAATAAGTTTTGTATATCAGATCTAGTACGTGTATCGCATGTGCCCAATATTTATATATATAGGATAAATTACACTAACTTCCCTTGAGGTTTCTTATAATTACACTAAACTTCTTTGAGTTTTTTGAAATTACACTAGCCTTGCATACTTTACTTGACAAACTACAAAAAACCTCTCAAGTCAAATTTTTTTTTTTTAAATGACAAGACTACCTCTTTCATATATATTTTTTGTATTTCTTCAATTTTGACTAATTTTTTAAAATTTTATAAAAAAATAAATTTAAGGTAAATAACTTATTTTTATTTATATAAAAATAAATTTAAGGTTTTAATCAATATTTATTTAAAAATAAAAAAAATAAAAAAATTGGTCAAAATTAAAGATATACAAAAAAAAATATATGAAACGGGTAATTTTATCATTTAAAAAAAATTGACTGGAGGAGGTGTTTGTAATTTGTTAGTAAAAGTAGGAGAGATCGGTGTAATTTTAAAAACTTTAAGAGAGATTAGTGTAATTGTTAGAAATTTTAAGAAGATTAGTATAATTTATCCATATATATATATATAGTCAATTGACTCATACAAATATAAATCAAAGAAGATATATATCTATTCTATTAAAGTGAAAATGGTGTCAAATGGTTGTGTTTGGATACATATTCAAAACAAATTTTCTTAACTCAAAAAATTGAAATGTTGTTTGGATACACAACTGAAATAATTTTTTGAGTTTTCAACTTTTGAAATGCATCTCACGAAACGCATCTCTGAGTTTTCTTCTTTTCTGAAATGCATCTCACCATCGGTGAGGCCCTCATAAGTGTGAGAAAGCACCAGAGAAAGTGAAAGAGAGAGAGAGAGAGAGAGAGACTGGGCATCGGAGAGAGAGATTGGGTGTCGCCATTGTCGGCCAGCACTACCGCCACCGTCGTAGCTCTTTGCTGCCACCGTGAAACACCTAGTCGCCGATTCGATCTCTTTACTGTTGATTGCATCGTCGCCGTCATCGAGGAATCGGCACCGACACCGTTGATTGTATCGTTGCTATTGTTTGCCGTTGATTGCATCGTCGCCATCCTCGAGGCCTCGGCACCGGCACCGAGCCATGTGCTCCATGGGAGCTCTGTAATTTTCTCTCTCAAAACCTAAAAATTTTCTTCCTCTTTTCTCTCTCTAAGAACCCAAAAATCTCTCTCTAAAAATCCATTATCCATGATTCTCTCTCTAACTACTCTCTAAGAACCCAAAAATCTCTCTCTAAAAACTCATTCTTCATTGTTCTTTGCAACTATATATATATACACACATATATATATATATGTTTGTGTGTATGTTTGTCTATGTATTTCTTCATCAACGGAGTAGCCATGGAAGAGAGAATTTATGGATTGATGACAATGGTTGGGATCTTGTACAAGGAGTAGCCATGGAAGAGATAATTGATGGATTGATGAGTATGGTTGGGATCTTGTACAGTGATGATGAAACTAGTGATGGATGGTTCGTGATGGTTCATGAGAGAGGGGTTAACATTGAGGAGATATAATATTAAATTATTTATTTATTTATTTATTAATTAAATTAATAAATTAATAAATTTTAAAATTTGTTCAAACTTAATAAATTATAAGCTAAAGATTGGACAGGGGTAAATAATACTTCAATTTTTTTTGTATATATAAATTTAAATATTATTATATTCAAGCGCATTTTCACAATTTTTAACTCAGAAACTGAATTCTGATTAGCATAACTAAACACATTTTTATAGTTTTCAAAAAATCAATTACAAAATTCTGAAACACATTTCAGAAACATATTTTAGAAAATCATATCTGAATCACTATCTAAACGCAACCAATTCTTGAAGTTTGTAGTACGAGATATAAATAAAAAAATATAGATTAGGATCTCATTAAATATATAATTGGCAAACACATAAAAATATATGGAATAAAATTAGAATTGACCTTGGAGTACTGTTAATAAAATGAAATATATGCATACATATATAATTAGATTAGTTTGTGTGGGTATGATATGCATGTTACTAACAGTCACATTTCATTCATGTGCTAATAGAATGAATGTTAGCAATAAATTGTAGGAGGAGGGCTTTTTTTGTTGCAAGAATTGCAACGAAAACTTCCTTAATAATAAGGAAGAGATAAGGAGGATAGAGGATCCCATTGTCTTAAACCTCTTTTTCCCTCAAAGTATCATTCTAAGAAGCCATTTAACATGATGAAGAACATAGAAGAGGAGAGGCAAGCTATGATCCAGTTAATGGTATGGGAATGGAAGTTCATAATTAAGAGAAGGTCAATTAGGAAGGCCCATGAAACTAAATCAAAAGCCTTTATAAGATCAATTTTAATTTCCCTAAGCGCTTTTTTTTTTTTTTTTTGTGATGGCATCATGGGAAATTGTCACTAATAGCTCTACCTTTCAAAAAAGTAGATTGGTTTGAGCTAATCAGAGAAGGGAGGCAGGCATCGATTCTGGTTGCAAGAATTTTGGAAACAAATTTGTCTATAGAGTTGCAGCAAGAAATTGGCTTAAACGTTTTCATGGAGTTTGGGTTTTGGGGATCAAGGAGATAGTAGTGGGATTCCAGTCAGAGGGCATATGGCTTGAGAGAAAGAAAAATTTAATGCTTTCAGGGACATCATTTCCCTATATTTCCCAATTGGCTTGGAAGAATTTAACATTGTAGCCATCCGGCCCAGGGGCCTTATCTCCATTTATACTAAAGACTGCATCTTAGATTTATTTTGCTATAATTGGCTTGATGAGCTTTGCTTGCTGAGGGGTTGAAAGTTTATGATGAAGTTCTGGAGAAGTTGGGGTGGTAGTGCCAAACAAGTTTTGAAAGAAGTTAATGGCTTCATGCTTGACATCCTTAGGGTTCTTAAGCCTTGTTCCACCCTTTCTGGATATGCTAAGGATTTTACTTCTAGCAATGTGACCCATAAGTACTGTTTTTGTGGAAATATGACGTATTTGAGTTTCCCAGCCTTAGGCATCTAATCCTAGACTTTTGCCTGTAGAAAACCTCAGCTGCAGAGCTTAAATGGCCATATTAAAGAAGGGCTTCTTTTTCTTGATCAAGAAGATAACTGTTTTTGGGATCTGCATTGGGGTTGGGGTGGCTGTTGTTATTCCAAGAGGATACATCCAAAAATTAAAGAACCTAAAAGGTTTCTTTTTCTTGGATGCAAAGATGGCAAGGGTGCACATGGTTGGACAGTGGTCTGAGAGACTAGGAAGGCCAAAGAATCCTTCTTAATGTCAGTGAAAACTCAATGGCAGTCATTGGTGGTTAAGATCTTATCTAGTTTGCAAAGAATGTTGCCTTGACCTTTTCTTTTATTGTTCCAGGTGAACCAAGAGCCTCGAGCACTCGTTCCTTCCCAATACGTACTATGACAAACATATATTATAAAACTAGTATTTATTACATTTATCACATTGTATTTCAAACTACTACATGGATAATTGTACCCATGAGATATGGGTCGTGCATTATTGGATGCAGAGGTATTCGATTGTGCTGGACGACTGTATGATACAGATTTCCCACAACTCTTGGCATGATTCTAGTTCTTTGGAACCCAGCATCCGTGTAGTCCGTATGGAAGACCATAAGGGAACTTTGCTCTTGCAATCTCTTTGAATGATGATGCATCCAATAATAATGCATATCCTTCACCATTTTTGTCACTGATCATCGAGATAACTACTCCTGTAAAATTTAATACTAACAATTTCTTTAAAACTTGTATTTTTAAAATAATGTCTTCCATTTTTAAAGTTGAATGCTTTATAAACATGCCAACTCTCAATTTTCAACAGAAAAACAAAACAAAGATTCATTTCGATGGTTTTGAATTTGGCGAGGAAAAAACATATGTATTTAGTTGAGCTTTTCAATGGGGGGGAAATAGTGAAGGCCAAAAGATTAAATTACCGTCGTCTTCCTCAGTTGCACCAGGGCGAGCCACAAAGAATGGTTCAGAGGGCACTGCACCCTCGTCCCACCAGTTCTTTGCCTTTTTTTCTACTAAGTCAAGCTGCACCAAATTTGAAATAATTAACCCACATTTACAAACTTAGAAACTAAGTAATAATAATCTGTCAACAGAAATAAGAAATGAAATTTTTGTTATATATATATATATATATATATGAGTAATGATTTATGGCTCTTGTATCTTCACATGGGGGAGGATACATGAGTGAAAATACAAGAGTAATAATCCTTACTCTATATATATATATGGATTGACTTTACCTTAGTGAGTGTGTTGGGGAAGTTACATGGGCGTTGGGCACCACAGGCATAAGCATATCTATATTTCTTGCCCAAGTAAGCTGGGTTGATGCTGCACATGTCCATGCCCTTCCCATGTTCTTCTGGATCCAATGCTGCCACTAGCTTCCCATTTGGACTACCATCAAAGGGTATTATGAAACGACCAACCCTGTTATCCACCAGTGGATGCATTAACCCCTATATTTATCATCAAATACACACACTTGGTATATATTATAAGTATTCACAGTTCACACACTGATCATGTAATATCTTCCTGTAGTCCTTCCCAAAAAAAAAAAAAAAAATCTTCCTGTAGGGCTCATATTTCGTTTGCTGATGTTGGATTAAAAGATACTTTTTACCTTGTGATTCTCATGCTGGCCAAAATCATATCAATTTAATTACATTTCTCTAGCCCAAGTCCAGGATGATCTAGTTGTGCCAGAAAAGAGAATAGAGCATTCATCATGCAAGCTCCATTTGACTCGGGGGTTATAGCTCAGTTCGTAGAGCTCTACTCTTGCCCATTTGAGTAGTATTTGCTGGACTCAAGTCTTGGATAGTGTAGCAAACCTCATTGTATAAATATACATATATGTA
This sequence comes from Nyssa sinensis, assembly GCA_008638375.1. Lineage (NCBI taxonomy): Eukaryota > Viridiplantae > Streptophyta > Magnoliopsida > Cornales > Nyssaceae > Nyssa > Nyssa sinensis. Next base: position 3,891,745 of record CM018046.1, read on the forward strand.
TTAACATGTGTTTTCTAAATGATAAAGAGGTATGTATGTGTAAAAATTGCATCCCTGTGTATTGATTTATTGGTGTAGTATGTTTTGTACTATTTTTTGTATCAATATTATTGTCATTTTCGTTGATAAAAAAAAATGTGTAAAAATTGTACCTAGCATCTGGCAAGACATCTTCGCCGGTATATGACCGGAGGTTCTGAAGCCTAAGCTTATCTAGGATTGTTGTGTCGGCATTATGTTCACAACAGTCGGCGATAATTGCTATCACCCTCCCGTCTTCATCTGTTTCTTCGTAAGCATTGATGAAGTGGAATGTCACGAACAAGGGAACTTCCACACTTGCCACCTTTGGAATTTAACAAACAACAAAACACAATTTCTTTAATAAAAAATCACTTAATATATGACACTATATAACAATTCATATACAATAAACTTATATAAGTCTGAGAGTCTCAACCTCATATATATATATGATGTATACAATATACCCATCGACCAAGTCAAGGCGAACGGCATCTTTTTATTTCATGCCAATACAAAAAATTATCCATCATATATAACACAAATAAAACTGTCACTACGACATCAAATCAAATGATATAACCTAAGAAAAACAACAAAACAGGCTAAAGACAGACAAATAAATTATTTTAGTAGTACCCTTGTGTCTATTTATTATTTGATATGGTGTAATTACTTTTTATGAATCTTATTTATTTTATGAAATCATAAAATAATTTATAGTAAATATAAAAAAGTAATAAATTTTGTGAATGATGGTTATAATACATCAAATAATGATGTGGTGTCATGGTTCACAAAATAACTTTTCAAAATGGCGTACTGTGAACAAGTTAGAGAGAGAAGGTGGTGTATTTTGTGTTGTGTGTGTGTGTGAGAGAGAGAGAGATAGAGAGAGAGAGAGAGAGAGAGAGAGAGAGAGAGAGATGACTCACAATCTTGCCACTAGCTTTACACATAACGTGCACAAACCCCTTGGAGTCAGGGTGCCACTCAAACTTGTAAAGTGGAGTGGGCTCAGCCTTCAGTAAATTTTGGGCACAATACCTCAAAGGCATCTCTGGCACAATTACATAATGTTCAGTCACAGGGAACGAATGGACCCAACCTGGTGCCGGTCCACCCCGGCAACTCACCCTTCCGATCACCTTTCTCTCATTAGTCCCTGGCTCCATCCTCACCACCAGGTACCCTGGATTCACCAAATCCGGCAACAGCGTCAAGAATTCCGTATCAGTCACTATTGGATGAGCCGAATGAATCAAACCACCTAATGAATCACTATACTCAAATTTCCCTAATGTGTCCAATGTGTCTGGATCAATCACTATAGACCCTTTGATTGTCTCCGTCAGGCAAACAACCCGTCCGTCGCCTAGTGTAACAACGCCGGTGTTAGCATTATCAGTCAACGATGCACCGGAAAAAAGGCTGGCTAGGTCACCCATATAGGCTAGGAAATTATCAGTCTTAGGGGCTTCTGAAAACTCACGGTAACAAAGCTTGTTGTTTCTTTTTGCCGCCTTATAGGCCTCGGATTCAATTTGCCGGTGACCCATTATTAGGCGGCCATTCTCGAAGTGAAGCCGGACAAGGGTGGCATAGCCGTCGAATAGATGCCGGAAGTTGTAGTCCCCGATGTGCCACAAACCCGGACCATTCCTTAGGTAAGTCCCACTCTGCATGCAATTAATTAATTTGATTATATTTCTAAGTAGAGGAATAATGCCAACTATTTTTATTTCTTTGTAAATAGTAATAGCCTTCGGCCCTATAGAGTATTTATAATTCAAAAACTAATTTATTCCGAGTTACATTATTAATGTTAATAGAGGATTAAAAAAGAAATTGGAATAAGACATGTACACGTAAGCATCACGAAATTCATGAATCACATTACAGGAAATAAACTCTTAAAAGGATTAAACAATACGATTAAACTAATCTATATAAGGGCAATACCATATAATCGTAATGCTCATTGAAAAACTTGTCTCCCAATAATAATAATAATAAAGAAGAAGAAGAAGAAGGAGGATTTAAAAGAACAAATAACTTTCTATTCTTTTGGAAATAATCTTAGTTTGCAGCAGTTTTTTGCATTACTTTTCTTTTGCGTTAATGTTTACAAAAAATTGCTACAAAAAAGTATTTAATTAGCTGTTTTATCAAGTTTTTTTAGAAACGTTACATACACCTAAAAAAAAGTCACCAAATTCATTCACTTATTGATATGGATTATCTTAGTTCTTTCTTAAATCTAAATAGAAGAACTAAATTCATTCATTAATTTCATACGTATCTTTAACAGGTCAATAAAAATAGGTAATTAATCAAACATTTCTCAAACAAAAAGGGTTGATTATTTACAATCTTGAGTCTATATAAACAATGAAATTTTATATATATGTATATATATATATATATATATATATATATATATATATATATATATATAAAATTAACATACCAGCCACTGTGGTATTTCGCCTTGAACATCAAGCTCCCCTTCCCATCGCTCCTGGCGGACACTAGTCCATGCTGCAAGCTTCTGATCATGATTGGCAAATTCTTTTCTGGGTGGAGGAACAACTGCTGGCAATTTGCTCGCAACATTTGTGATAATCAAGTCTCTGGTGTTCTTTTTCTTAAACAAAATGGGCTTTTCAAAGATAGAACCATCTTCGACTGCACCAGACTTATCGGAAATTTTCATACATGATGAGAAAGCATTAGATCCTGGCTGCCGGAAAAGCTAGGGAAGCCATGGAATTAAGACTAGATGCTAGATGCTAGCTGCCAAGATGTGTACAGCAAACTATGTTGTAAGGACATGTTGGAGTTACGAACTCAAACTATGTATTTATAGGGCTTAAAGAACCATATGTATTTATACATATATATGTATAAAGGTTGGAATCTGGATTGGTGGAATTCCTTTTCACTAGAAGACGAGGAAATGTGCTGCGCTATAATTATAATGCTTAAAAGTTTTATTGAGTGAAAACAAATTGGAATAGTTTGTATTTGATGGGTAAAAATTGAGGTTTTATCTAATAATATGACAGAATTGTATTAATTATGTATTATATCATTATTTATGAGATAACAAATGAATGAAGTTTTATCGTCGCAAAAGCTAGCAACTTGAAAAAATGGTCAATCATGTGACCGAAAATGTTAGCTTAAGTCAAGTTAGTACTAGTCAAACTTGTAATTTCTTATATATCAATTGAATTATTATTTTTCAAGTGATATGAGATAATAGTATCACATTCTCTATTCTTTAGAACCACACGTCATCCTATCCAAATCTCTCTCAATTGTCTATTAAGTAGACACTTTAGGAATTTCTATCTTCTAGGAGTTGGTTCTGATATCATTTATAATGTTTAAGTTTGTTGTTCTAATAAATTATAGAAATAATTAAACCACATAGCTCAAAATTCTTAAATTAAGTTATTAGTATCAATTTTTGTAGTATCTTATACACCAATTAAACTACTTTTATCCCACACACATTGATTAATTGATAGTAGTTTGATTAATATATATAAGACACAAATCTTATTATTAATAACTTGATTTAAGCATTTTTAACCATGAGATTGGGGTCCTCTCTTCAAATTATTGGGACAGAGCTAGGGCTTTGCAGAGATTTCACCTTTACAAAAAACTTTTTGGAAAGAGTATTATTATTCAAAGTAATTTAAGTAATTTACAACTCACCTCCATGTAGAAGCAACGTTACCAAGTGTTTGCCGCATTACACTTAACTTGGACACGTTTTCTAAACAACCGAGTAGCATTACAAAGCAACAGGAGACGTATACACAACCTTACCTAACCTAATAATAATAAAATACTTTCAAATATGGATTCTAAACTGACAACCCAATCCATTTTATGCTTGGGTGCAAAATAAATCTTGAGCGAAAATAAATGATCACATGTATTTTCTAATAAAAAGAATGAGATTTGAACCCACGATTCTTCTTTTAAAAAGAGACACGAATGACTAACTGAACTAGTTCTAATTGATTGATATATATATATATATATATTTTTTTTTTTTTTCAGCAAAGAGAAGATAGATAAAACAATTGATTGATATATGTTACTACCTTTTTGTATCACCAATTGCATGGCAAACTGTTTTTGAATCCGTTTAATGTTTTTTATTACCAATTATATAATATTTTAGATTGAATATCAGGCTTATATATATGCCAATTGAAGTTAGCATGTTTGATAACTCATGAGTTTTGTAACATAACTATTGGCAAAATTAAAAAGAAAAGAATACCAGACTTATATGTATTGTAGTATTTTTTTCACCATATGTAAACAAAATATCAAAACTCAAATGTGTGTATATACACATTATTCGTTTTACATTCCGTTTGAAATTAATGAGTTTGTTCGGACTTAAGTTGGCATTTGAATCACCCCAAATTGGGCTTGCTTTTAAAATTTCACGATATCATGCTACAATTTCACAGCTTTCATGAAATGCTGTCAAATCGTAGCACAGCAAATAAAATGATTTCACTTACATTGAATATGATTGTAAATGAGTCCAATCAAGGTGAGTTGTGTAATGAGTTATTTAATTTAAGTTTAATTTGTTAAAATAAATTATATTTAAATTATGTTCAAATTCAACTTATTAATTTTTCAAGTTGTCTCGAACGATCTTTTAATCAAACTGAACCCGAATAACTTAATTTTTTTTATATAATATTATACCTTTAATTGAATTATTAAGCCAAACTAAATAAATTAACAAATTTCAAAATATATTAAAACTTCATTTATTTAATATACGAGTCAATTATAAACCGAGCTCGAATAACAATAATTTTTTAATCTACCATTTATTAAATGCTTCGGGTACGACATTAGAGTGCGTGAGAACACATGCATGGGTTACACATATGACTTTTCGAGCTCTAGAAAATATGGGAATAATTCATGAAAAATACTAATATTGTTTGTATCCTCCATAGGTTTGTTGTACTCACACTTCATTTAGTTGTTAAAAACAAACCACTTCTACGAAAGGTGGAACCAAAAAAATTACTAGTGCCTAGAAATTTTTTGATAAAAAAGAATTAGTGAGAATTTTAGGTTGGATCAAAATTTTAATGTGAAAAATGAGAAAAATTATGGGTAAATATTGGACTGGGACAAAATTTTTCGGGTGAGCTAAAATTTTGGAAGAGAATTGAGAAAAATAATAGATAGAAATTAGGGTTGAACTAATTTTGAAAAGGTTAAAATTTTGCATGTATAAAAAAAAAGATTCTACAATTTAAGACTGTTGTAGCTCGGCCGAGCCCAGCCATAGTGTCCTTCCACCCTTGCTCCTATATTGTCCCCAATATGCTTGTTATTGGCCTAGTAAAAACTGAGTAGAGCTTGTTTCCAGACAACAATTACTAAACAAAGTCTTATTAACATAGCACTGAAAACATGAAAGATAAATTGAACATGTCGAGTTTTTTATTAATCAAGAAATAAAGGGACTCCTCATCTAGAAAGAGAGAAACTTTAAAATTTCGAAATTGAAAATATTATTGATAATCTGAAGAATAAATACCGTTTTACATCATATTTATAGATTAAGAATACCACTAATCTGAATAAGATTCTACTAATTTCTGACGCTATCTATACTAGAAAATAATAAAAATTAGGACTTTTTGAAAAATTAGAAACTAAATCAAATTACGAAACTATAGCCACAAACAAAGTCAATTTGGACTTCTTTAGACAAGGTAATTGCAAAATTAAAACATACTAAAAATGGTAAGCAAAGTCTAATCGGAAGCCAAAACTGAAGTCTTTTGGTCGAAAAACTGACTTTGGTCATGGAAAAGTGATGAGTATTGTTTGTCTCATCCATTTTGAGTCAAGATAGGGTATTCGTTCCAGAAAAGTGACTGACTAACGTAACGTCTATTATTAGTATTTTTACTTAGAATGAAACTTGGAACCATAGCTATTAAACCCGGCCTAACCCAGTGAATCAGAGGTCAAACTAGTCCGATTTTGTTATTGGACCATTTAGTAAAAACCGGTTAACTCGGCTAGTTTTATGGTTGATCCAATTAATCAGACGGGTTTGTGTGAACCGGTTGAGTTGTAAATATTTTCTCATGAATGATATAAAAATACCTTTAAAATATATTTAATATATTCATTAGATGTTTTTATTTTTTATTAGCATGCTTATGTAATATATATAACTTAAATTTTAACAATAAATTCGATAATTTAACTATAATTTAGTAATTAAAATAAGAAATGATTATATAATATTAGAATTTTTTTGTTCAATATTCATTAATTTATAACATGTTAAAGTAATATATTATTTATTTATTTATTTATTTTAATCTACTCTAAAATATACTATAAATATATGTTAGTATTTTAAAATATTTTAATAATATAATTGGTCTGACCAATTAACTCATTGGTTGAACCAATAATCTATTCACCCAATTCCTTTACGGAATTGATTTCTAAATCAATTTTAATAATTATGCTTGAAGCGCTTTCATTATTCTTCAAATTAATGACTCAGCAATTTGTTCTGCATCACTTATTATCAAATCTGTTATGTCACTTCCATGGCTTTCATTTCAGCTGTTTATCATATTCTCCCTGCTGGGCTTGGTTTGTTTAGGTGTATTGCTTAGCCTGGCTATCTCTAGTTGTTTGGCTCCACGGGCAAAAAAAGTAATTTATTGTCAACATTTAAGTAACATGAAACGTCTTTGGTTGCATGGCGCACTGAGTTTGAAGAATATGAAGAAACAAAGGAAAAATATTTCAAGCCAAAACATGCCATTAATTTATTGTTCCATAACTAAGTACATTTTTTTGGTTATTGTTTGTTCATACTCCAATATTGGTTTATTCAGAAAATGCTGATTTTTGTCCCAGTCCTCAGGCCATTAATGGGCAACCGAATATTTATAGAGTGAAAAATTACATTCACAAAAAAACATGAGTTTAGCATTTTCCTATATATATAGATATATATATATATATATATGTATGTATGTATGTATGTATGTATGTATGTATGTATATGTATATGTATATGTGAGAGAGAGAGAGAGAGTGCTTACATCTTATACATATATGTGTGTGTGTGTGTGAGAGAGAGAGAGAGAGAGAGAGAGAGAGAGAGAGAGAGAGAGAGAGTGCTTACATCTTATGTATTTGACTTTAACTTTCTAACCTATATTGTTTTGATTGAATAGGTCATCACTCTGTGCTACGATAATTACTAAGAATTTGGTTTTGTATTAATTTACATTGTGATTTAACTGTAACTAAAGTCTAATCCAACTGAAATTCTAATGGTTGAGTGGCAACTCGTAAGAGATTACGGTTAATTTTTTTTTGGAGAGATTGGAGAATGATGCTCAATCATCCAAATTTTCGCTCCTATAATTTTATTTTTTCTCCATATTTTTTTTATAATCGGGTGTTCGATTCAATTATATCGACTAATCTCGAAACCCACGTCAAGCGCCCTTTCAGGCTGGTCAATTAACTTTGAACTTACGCCTGCAGATATGACTCTAAAAAAGTTGATTACGCTAACGGAAGTTGAATTCAGAATTCAAGACCGAAAAAAGTTGTATATTCTTTCTTCTCTTTAAATAATCTCATCAAAACGAGCATTAAGAATTAGAAAATTAGAATAAATATAAAAAATAATAAATTTGGAGATTATTATGCATCCTCAAACAAGCATAAACAAGATTTGAGTTTTTCACTGGACATGGGGTTCTTTTTTTTTCTAGATTTATCTTCAATGGCTTACAAAATGCTGGCGTTATTGTAATACCATCATAATATAGTTCTAAGAATTTCCAAAAAATTGAGCCTAACAAAATTTAAAATCATCACATATTCAAAATTTAGATACAAACTGAGTGTAGACCATAAAATCTGGATTTTTGTCAATCCCAATTGGGTCATGCAACCTAACTAAAATTTATGATCTTACAAATTTTGTCACGAAAATGAGATTCAAAGGCTGACCCATTTTACTCCAAATCTCCAAGAACTCTATTTCTGCTTATTCTGCAACTAGAAAACCAAGTACATTTTGCACTCTACAAAACATTTAAGTCTTTTTCTATAAACCCCGGAATAAAATTGGGGCACGTTGATTAACAAGTGGTGGTAGACTTTTTAGAGCGGTGAGAACTTTAAATGGTCTAAATTGAAGTTAATTTTTTAGTGAAAGTGGTTACCTTCACATACATATATCCTAAATTACACTATTCTGATCCGAAACGGTCAAACAAACCAAATAAAGAGTTCAATTTTTCAGTTTTTAAGCTAAATTCATTCATTTAAACTTTGAATTTGAGGTGATTTGATTTTTTTTATCATTAATAGTAAGTCTTAGATTTGTAATTACTTGGTTTAGGAAATTTAGAATGAAGTTTCGTTTGTGGTTATCTTTTCCTTATTTTATATAGTTTCTAATTTTTCAAGAAGTCTCAATTTTTATTTATTCTAAATATTTCTATTTTCGAGATTTCTTAATTTCCTTATTGTAATAAATCTAGCATAATAACTAGCAAATTTTTATTCCGATTGATAGTTTCTTAGAAATTTCAAAATTGGAGGGTTATTCTCTTACTAGATGAGTATTCTAGGTGTTACTTGATTTTCAAGTTTTGTATACGTGATGAAACTGCTTTTACAAAAATAAAACATAAAAACAGTGACTGTATATATAAATATCAGTATATATCTTATGTATCTAACCTTTGTGTTATTATAAATAAGACGAGGATTATATCTAGCGCAATAAGAGGGATGGTAATGTTGGTCGCGGGTTTTCATACTCGTAATTTGATTAGTGCGTATATTACACATGCCTATTTTACGCATAAGCACGTGCGCGCATGTAATGCATGCGCCAATCAGATTACAAATGTTAGACACTTACGACTGACGCTAGCATTTCTCGGTGCATTAATATGCAGTAACAAAGTACTACTATTAGTTTTCATTGTATTGCTTGTTGATATTTAAGTTAAAAGATGTTGGTAGCATACATCAAATGGGAATGATGTTTATGATACACTTATAAAGACGGCATAAACATTTTTATAAGATGAGGTACCATGAGCCTATGAGTTGTGGGTGCCTAGACAAAACCCTTAGGTTCACCGCTTGGTTGGTAGCACGTGGTTCACCAGTGAACTTGTAACCCAAGGACAATACCTCTACAAGAGACCCATTTTTTGGGCTAGTGGGTTGACATACCAAAGTGGCCAACATTTCTAGGTGGAGGTTGGGCCATCTAATATGTTATCAGAGTCAAGATCGTGCTTGAGGTGTGAATGTGGGCATCTCACATCAGATGCAAACCAATACCCATGATGGAATTTAAGATGATGGGTGACACCTCTAATAGAGAGGTGCCTTTTGAGCTTAAGGTTCAAATGGACAGGCTCATGAGGGCTCGTCACTGGGGTGAAAGTTTTGGCTCACCAGTGCATTGCCAAACCAAAGTAAACAAATAGTTTTAGATAGGGAACTGGATTGTGCATCAAACATGGTATCAGAGTTAGAATCATATTGTACTGAGGTGGGGATGCTCGCATCGTACATAAATGTAGACAGGTATTTATAATAGATTTATAAAAATGATGGATAACACTTCTACAAGAGGAGGCACCATGGGTTTGTGGGTTGCGGATACGAGGACAAAGCCCTTGGACTCGCCGCTTGGTTGGTAGCCGTAGGCTCGCCAATAGGTTGACAACCAAAGGACAATACTTCTAGAAGAGAGGTGCCTTTTAGGCTTAAGGCCTTAAAGGACAACTCAACACTAGACTAAAAGTTAAGACTTGCAAGTGGGCTAGCAGAACAAAATGCACAATGGTGGGAGTTTGGTCAGGCGTCTTAATAAATAAAAACTTGCATATATACATACACAACAAGAAGATACATACACATATTAAGAAATCTCTCTCACACACAAATCACTGTTCTAAAAGTTTACAAAACATAATTTAAAAGATTGATTATAATTTAATAAATTCTCGTATTAAATTACCTCTTGGATAATGAATCAAATATATCAAGCATTCAGTTCATGTACTAAAAACATCAAAAACAAGTTTAAACTTATATTAAAGTAACTTTCAAAGGTAAAATATAGCCTATAATGAAAACTAAATTATACCTAAAGTCATTTTAAAATATTGTAAAGATCAAATCTAAATTTAATACAATTCTAAGTCAAGTGCCTATAATGTAATACATAGTGAAATTACCTAAAATCATACACTTATTCAGACTTACATGTACTCATGGGACTTCTTGTGTCTTTAACTTGAAGCTAGCGATATTCACATGACTCAATTTGACTCGATAACTACTAGTTTAAAATATTACATATTTTGAAAAATAATTGTCAATATAAAAATTACATAATTTTTCCTAACAGTATTTTTTAATTTGCACCAATTTCAATCATATTTTGCAAGGGTTATGATTTTTATCTTTTTGCTTGGTGCCAACCTAGATGGAATGAAGTCAAGAGAATTATGATTCGTTCTTTAGTTTCTTTCCCCTTTTATTGATGATCTCTCTATGTATTCTTTGTACATTTTGTTTATTCATCAATATATTCCTTTTTCTTTGTTGTTAAAACATAAAGGGCCGATCAAGCTTAGCAAATAATCATCTTTAGTTTTTCCAATTTTGAATGTCCTGACACTTAGCAACACTTCTTGAGCGTTGTAAATAAAAACGTCGCTAAAAAATTAAACACTGTTGTAGTGGGTATCTCATCGTCCAAAGTGGTGGGGAAACAAAGCATAACTTGTTGGACCATTTTTAAGTCCAAAGCAATAATAATGCCTTCCATGAACATAGAACTCCACCATTTGAGCTTGATTTTCCCACTCTTTCCTTTGTCTATACCTCTTTGGGAAAGTGGTAGTCCAAATTTTCAACTCTGTTAATATAATACTACCATAATTAGCAGACAACAGGTTAACAAGTGGAACTGGGTCCATGTGTCTGCCACCTAGTCTCCTTTCATGTCAAAGTTATTGAAAATATTCAAATTTCATGACATCACACAAAAACTGTTTGTGTCATTTTACTTTTTTCATATGAGAATTAAACTTTTAATCATTTTGGTTGTCTTCCACGAAAGAAAGTGTCCAGCAAGGGGCCAGACTGCCTACTGTGGGATCCTTATATATGGCTTGCCATTTCTGCCATGAAAATTGAATCGAAAACTATATTGAAACACACACACACACACACACATTTATGTGTATTCATACACATCCATAAAATGTTGTACAAAATTTATAGCCGTTCATTTGAAGGAAAAAAAATTAAAGGAAATCTATAATTAATAAAAATTAGATTGGACCATAAATTTTATATTTAATTTATTTTTAAATTTTTTATTTTGCAATTAATACTTGTTCAAGATGTATATTATCTCATTTTTTTTTATCTGTTTTTAGTGAATTATTTAATATTGTTACTACTTTTGTAACATATAGGGATACTAATTTATTTAAAGATATTTGTACAGTAATATAAGATAAATTTAAAAAATATTGAAAAATATTGTAGTCAATTTTTTTAATTTAGCTATAATAATGGATCTTATAATGAAATTTAAAGGTATAGAACTTTTAATAGATGGAATATCTAAAAATTTAATTTGTTAACTAAAATTTTGTAAAGATAATATAAAAAATATTAACTGATGTATTTAATAAATCATATATGGTAATAATGGAGGAGGAAGTTCTCTTCATCTTCTTTAAATATTGTGAGTAAAAATCAAGCTTGGTCATATTTTAGTCAAAAATTGACCCGTGCAAGTTTGTCTTCGTCTTCTGTCCTCTCTGAATTAAATTGATGTTTAGAAATTGATTTTATTAGTTTTCTAACTCGCAAGGAGTTAAATTTTTTAGATATTTTGGTATGGTGAAGAACACATGAAAGGTATTTTCCTATGATTTTCATCATGACCCTTCTTTTTTTTTCAGCAAAAGAAAGAAGAATATGATTGATGAAACAAAGATTGTACAGGGAATACAAACACTTACAACAATAAGAATAAAGTGTTACAAGTATCATTGCTAACAAGTCTTATCCCAATCAGATTGACACCAATGAAAAAGCCAATCATATGCAAGCACCACAACCAAAGCAGAAAAGAGGAAAAAGAGAGGGAAAAAGAAATCTCCCAAAAAGCCAATAAACACTAAGAAATGGCAGAATTCAGTAACCCAACAATCCTGAATTGCTATATACGTCCATAGCAGCAGTTGCTCTTGCAAGAAAAGATACTGAGAACTTGACACCTGGGATGAATAAGATTCCAACCACCACAACTGAGATTGAATCAACCAACTTCCACTTCATTTCGGATCCTTCCATGTAATATAATCCTGGAGAAACAAAGAAGAGCAACCTCGAGGCGAGAAGAGGATTACCAGCCAAGAGCAAAATAAGAGAATCAACCATTCAAAAATTAACTCAATCTGCACAGATTCACTTGCTGCAGAAAAAAGATCAAGTCATTGTATGAGTATGCTATTTCCTTTCTCTTGGATTTTACCCAAATGCAATTCTTGCCTTAATTAAATTAGGGACCAAATCCCACTTAGGATGAACTTTGCTGAAAATGCATTAATTTCTTAATTTCCACTATATCCATAAAATTGAAAAAGGGAGGGCTTCCCAGATTGCTTTCTTTAAACTTTTGAACCTATAACTTTGCCATCAGTCAAAAACACTACTGATGGAGTTTAGGAACACCCAATTTATACCCCACCAACCTATACATTCCATCCAAATCTTCCAAACTTTATGACAAAGCAGAAGAACATGACTAGAAGATTCAATTACCATTCCGCAAAAGCAGCACAAACAGTCGTTAATGTTTCTCAGAATTCCAATTTTAAATAAAAACTCAACAGTTTTTACTCTATTATTCCATGCTAGCCATTCAAAGAATTGGACTCTTGGGGGAGATAAGTTGTGCCAAATAAGATCTGTAACTTAAAAGAGAAGGGCTGAACCATGATCGATTAACACTTCTGATCTTAACAGTGCTATCGGAGTTTATTTTAAGTGTAAATAATGAAGTAACTAGACAAAAGAATGAGTATACATATATATTAGAGGCTCTCATGTGTATAAAGACTGAAGTAGGATGCAGGAATTCAACTTCAAAATAGAATGCATGATATGGTTAAAGTTTTTTCAAACTTTGATGTAGGATCATGTATTCATTGTAATAAATTAGTCAATAAATATATCAAAAATATTTACATTCTTGATCTTGAAAAAGCATGTGAGTAGTTTGGTAATTAAAATAAACTAGAAGCATGCAATCACAAAAAAATTATTTCTAATTGAATTTATTTTTTATTTTGTTGTCAATTATTATTATTATTATTATTATATTATATTATGTATTTATTTTCAATTTTAAAAATTATCAACTGACAAAATATCAACTATTATTATTGAACAATTTTGAAAAATAATTAGAAAATTTGAAAAAAATATTAAGTTACCAAATTACATAAATAAAGTAAAAAAATAACAAACTAACAACGTAATATATATTATACTCTTATACCATTTAGAAATTAACAACTTAAAAAAAAAATTAAACAAAACATAAAAGTTATGCATATTAATTATAAAAAAATAAACATATATAAATTAATTACTACTAAACACACACACTACAAATTTTGAAAATAATTAAAAAGGTTGAAAAAAATCATCAACTAAGGATTTAGAAAAAAAGAAAAAGAAAAACAAATAGGGGGGGGGGAAGAAGAAAAAATTGGCTGGCCTTGGGCCAGTCACGGCCTGCACGTCATGGGCCGTGTTGCTCTGGCCTAAGGGCCGTATGACATGGCCCAATTCACTGGCGGCCCGGCCCATTGATACTAATGAGCCGCACCATCAGGTCGGCCCATTTGATATTTTTATACATAGGAGATGGGAGAGACTCTTTACTATGGCATCACAATTCGTATCCGTCAGGCCTCTTCAATCTTCTATATAGAAACTTTATTATCTGTAAGTACAGAAGGCCAGGCAATATCAAAGTTAGCATTATCAGAAATGGGTGATGGAAATGGCCTCCTTGCACTTTCAGGACTATTCAGCATATTAAAGATACCAGCCGCCCTTTTTTTTTTCCTAGTACAAATGTTTTTAATCAGATTTGGAGGAAAGCTAGCTAATAACAATGGGGTCCATAACTCCAGCTCAGCATGGGAAAACCACGTAGCACACAAGCCTCTATTAGTTCAACAGTTATTAATTACTAAGTTATATAATTTTTATCATCAAAAAAGATTTCCACCCGAGCATACAATTTTAATATTAAAATAGTATATGAATACATATTTTCAAAGGTGATATATATTTTTTTATTAAAAATATATATGTTAATTATCCATCACAGAACGCAAACCTATTCAATTATGAATTTTGATTCTAAAGTTTATATATATATATATATATATACACACACACACACACATTTTCTGTACCTCAAGTGCTGATGTTTTTGTCTCAAGCTAATTCATAGGTTCACAACTCAAGTGGGTTTGAATCAAATCTGAACCGCCAAATCCAACCACATGGTCAGCTTTAGCTTGGGTTTACTTTGATTACTTTCATTATTTGCAGAGCAAAAGGTACAGTTAATTTGGACCAATTGGTAATATTTACAGTGTAGTGACATGAAAAATATTGTGGAAAAGCATATGGCAATGAGACATTTGAAATGATGAAATCTCAACATTATGAAGGAAATTAATACAAAATGGTTAATACCCACTTGACCTTAAGTGCCTCCATTCAAAGTCATGTCTTGCTTGTTATTGGAGGACTACTTAAAACTCTATAAAAAAACGAACACTTGATACGTTTGTAATTGCATATGTCCCTTCATGCCTTTGTTGATCCCCACGACTTTGCATCAATTAGAGTGTGGCAGACAAAATTAGGGTTTCCCCACAAAAGCAACACTTAACACTTCCACTTCACAATAATTTAGGTTTCAACCACCACCTTGTGGCCCACTGGTAAGAGGATCCTGAGATGAGTTATTAATTTGAACATTCTGGAGAGCATACGTGGGTCATGACTGAGCTCGGTGAAGTTGTTTTATAGGTCCGTCGCATGCGCCATCAAATAGGTGTGATGATTTTTATTATTTTAGCAAATATAATACATCATGTTGGATCTTACAAAATAATAAAAATTATCATACCATATTATGGTATTGTGAAATAATCTCCCCCACCTCACAAAAGTAGGGATGATAACTTAACCCGTTTCATTGGAAATCTATCACGTCATACCTCACCTCTACTATGACATGTTGAGAGAAACTATATCCATCTTATTAGGGTTGGGGATGAGTTTGGGAGGAAGAGATTATGTATCGATTATATAAAATAAAATAATAAAAAATCTTCATGTTACATAACAATTAATATTTATAATAATATTTTTTAATCACATATTAGAAATTTATGCAAACTTAATATTGTTATAGGTTTGAAAAAGAAAATAATGTCATTTTAATTTTTTATTAATATGCGAATCTATTTTTGAAATGTATTAATCATAATTAATTTAATACAATAAATAAATATATAAAAGTTTAAAAATAAATGAGTACTCAATGGAAATATGCTCCCTATCACAAGGGGTTAAACGAGTATGAAAAAAAAAAAATCATGGGCCAAAGAAAAGGAAGGTATTTTCGTCCTAAACTCATCTCGTTAACATTCTTATCAACAATCGTAAACTTGTATAAAATGATTATACATGAAATTTACCCATTTAAAGTATAATCCACACATAAGAATCGTGGTCATTAAAAATATAAAATTAATTAGGTTTCTAACAAAAATCAATTAATTAGTGGAAGATCTAAAACCTTGATAAGGGAACGTGGGCAAGTGGTGACGCGCACTCGGGTGTCACCATTGCCAACTTGTTTGATTAGTCGCTTATTAATCATTTGTTTTGATACCCCACACACTGCGCTTTCAACGTGGTTTCGGCTTGATTAAGACTTGGATTTGTAGTGTTCTTTCCCAGCTAATGCAAGACAAGATAGCAACAATCTTCGTTTCCTTAATTTAATCAAAGTGGTTGAAAGAGATTTGAAATAAAGGAACAGGAGAGTTTGATGATGGTTTGAAAGTATTCCATAGCGGAGATGCTCATAGCTAGAAGAAGAGTAATAGGCTTGTGGTTTTGTAGTTGCTGCTATCCCTTATTGCTTGGATTTATGCAGGTGGTTGTTTAGGCTTATTGTTTAGCCTTTTGATGTAATCGTTCTTGTATTCCCCATGCATGTTGATTATATCAATAAAAAAAAAAATTTGCTGATAAAAATAAAAAAAATAGTTGATATGGAGCTAAAATTTAAAATTCTTGATACATATATATATATATGTGTGTGTGTGTGTGTGTGTGTGTGTGTAATTTATATATTTATATAATAGTGAGAGTTCTTCCTCAAGGTAAAATAATGATTTTATCTTTCAGTTATTAATCTATTGTTATTTACTTTGTTTATCTTATTGTTGTGTCTAATTTTTAATTTTGCTCCATTATGTTTAATTTATATTTTTATTCTTTATTTATTAATCTACTGTCATTTACGAGACTATTCATTAGTTGTCTTATGAACACTTTATTCATCTTTAATTTATTTTTATTACTTATTTGTTGTTATAACATTCATTCTTGTAAAAATATTTTTGGCATGGACAACAGATTAAGATTAAGCCTGCGCCATGCGCGGCCATCCAACTAGTGTGTGCGGGTAAAAATTTATTAGTTGGTTAACTGTGCTATATATAGGTATCATGGCTTCCTCTAATAAAAATAATCACATCAAAATGATACATCTAAGTTATCGTAAATCCCTTCAACAAAAACAAACACATTTATTGAAAAAAAAAAAAAAAACCAAATGGGAATCTCGTTAAAAATTAATATATGAAAGAAAAAATCGTCTACTAAAAAAGACAACCAACCCTTATTTCGCCCAAGTATCGTGAGTCTCATCAACAAAAAAAATCACATCAAAATAATAAATATATAAGTAATTGTAGATTTGCCAATAAAAACAATCACGTCAATTGAAAAAATAAACAAACTGACAATTTCGTAAATAATAAATACATGAAAAATAAAATAATTTACTGAAAAAGATGATAAACTCTGATTTATGATATAAGTAATAGATTATATAGATATGTATGTTTGTGTGTGTTTATGTATGCATGTAAGCGGTAGAGTCCAAACATGATTAAGACACGTGCACACATACAAGGGTGGATACACATGGCATTAGGGGATCGTAACTTTAAAAAATTTTGATAATTAATTTCTTACTAATATTTTTAACGAAATTTATTTAAAAACTAATAATTCCATTCTAATTTTTGTTTTCATATTTTGAGCCTTTCTTAAATTTTATTTCTTGTATTTTTGTTTCCTAAGTCAATATAGTCTAGCTTTGCCACAAGGAGAGAAATAGTGTGTGACAAAAGCTCAATGCATAGGCACCATTTGGTTAGTAAACGATACTTTGTTAATGTATAAATCGGATCTTTTGACAAAAGTTATCACCTGGCTTGTGACAATATGGAGTCATGAAATAAACATTAGGGTAAGAAATCCTGACTTAGGATTATGAATTTTCGTCAAAAAATGAAATATTTGACAAATATATCATGAATTATAAGAAATATTTTAATTTTTGCAACAATATTACAAAATTAATTACATTCACTCAAGTTATTATCAAGGATTTTAAGAAAGTTGTGAGGCCCATTGGCCCAAGATGATGACTGCTTCTAATTTTTAGAGTACCAAGATCAAACAGGATATTGTGGGTTCATGGAAGTATACATCTTACTGTAATAACAACTCCAGCAATGCTAACCATTTTGATGAGTTATTTTAACTAAAAATCTTTCATTTTTATTTTATCGAGTCACTTTTTAAATGCCAACTCCAACACTACTTAGATCTCTATTTTAGCTATATACATTTTTTAATTCAAACTATTTTAACAATCAAATTTCAATAATAATTTTTAAACGGTCATATTTTAACAGTCAAAAATTCAATGGTCAATTAATAACGGTCATTTTTTAATGATCATATATATATATATATATATATATATAAACAATAAAAATAAGTTAAGAATAATCATAAATATAATTAATACAATCCTAAAAACCATGGTATCACTAAAAGGTTAATATAATTAATTAATTAATTAATATTGTGTTATCCTTTTAGTTAGATTAATATAATAATTAAAGAAAATGTTATACACCATTAACATATATACATGAATATATTTATTTATGTTAACTGTTAATATAATGAAAAATAAGTCAGTCATTTTGACTAACCATTAATGGTGAACAGAACAGTTCAAAACTACTTTAATTAACTTGATCTTTATTCTACTAGATAAATTTTTTAGAGAAAAACTAGGTATTTTGACTGACAGAAACATATATCTAACAGGTCGAATATACTTTATTAGAATAAAGACAAAGGGTGAGAGAGAGAATGGGTTAAAAAAACCTGTATATTTACTGTATCAATTACATGTACAAGAGAGGCCTACATATAGATATACAAGAGGGAATAATACTAGCATATTCTAATGATATGCCAGGGTATAGCTGTACAGTATAGGTATAAATACTACGTGTGACAGTACATGGTAACACCCCCCACTAAACTCAAGTAGGGGTAGTAGAGACCAACTGGAGTTTGGACACTAAATCATGATGGCGTCCTGGTGGATGTGCTTTGGTGAAGAGGTCGGTTGATTGATCGGTAGAGGAGACAGGGAGGAGTCGAACAGTACCACTATTAATGTGTTGACGCACAAAGTGACAATCAAGTTCGATATGTTTGGTGCGTTCATGAAAAACATCATTGTGGGCAATCTGAATAACACTAAGATTATCACAGTAGAGAACAATAGTAGTGGGAAGGGGAACTCCCAAGGTAGCAAGAAGCTATCGGTCCCAAAAAGCTTTTGGGTAGTATCGGTGAGAACGTGATATTCAGCTTTAGTACTAGAGCGGGCTGTGACAGTTTGTTTCTTGCTATGCCAGGAAATAAGAGAGGTGCCAAGAAAAAAACTGTAGCCAGTGGTAGAACAACGGTCAGTCGGGTCACCTGCCCAATCAACATCAGAGTAGGCACGCAACTCAAGAGGTGAGTCGACGGAGAAATGAAGACCATGAAAGAGGGTACCTTTAAGATACCGAAGAATCTGGAGAACAACAGCATAATGAGAGGATCGAGGGGCAGATATAAACTGATTGACAATATGCATGGCATAGGCAAGATCAGGCTGAGTAACTGTGACATAAACAAGACTGCCAACTAACTATCGGTACAAGGTAGCATCACGGAGGGTGTACCATCGAGAGGAGTGAGACAAACATTGGGCTCGAAAGAGGTAGAAGCAATCTTGCTATCGGTAAAACCAACATGGATGAGGAGATCAAAAGCATACTTGGCCTGAGAGAGATAGTAGCCATGAGTATCAGAGGAAATCTCAAGACCCAAGAAGTAGTTAAGGGAACCAAGATCCTTCATCTTGAAGTGCATGCTGAGAAACTGTTTGAAAGCAAAAATCCTAGCGGAGTCATCACCAGTGATAATCATGTCATCCACATAGAGGAGAAGAAGGGTGGTGCCATGGTCAGTCTTACGAACAAAGAGAGCGGAGTCATAGGGACTAGAGGTAAAACCGAAGTCTCCAATAATAGAACTGAATTTGGCAAACCAGGCGCGAGGAGCTTGATTAAGACCATACAAAGCGCGATGGAGCTTACAGACTTTGTGATGGGGATGATCGTACCTTAGAGGTGGTTGCATATAGATTTCTTCACTAAGGTCACTGTTAAGAAAAGCATTCTTAACATCCATATGAAATAACCCCCATGTGCGAATAACAGCAACAGCCAACAGACTCCGGATAGAGGTAAGACAGGCAACAGGAGCAAAGGTCTCTTCATAGTTAATTCCATATTCCTGACTGAAGCCTTTAGCAATGAGATGAGCCTTATAGTGCCCAATGGAACCATCGGATCGGGTCTTGATCTTGTAAACCCATTTGCAACCTATAGCAGTTTTACACTGAGGAAGATCAACCAAGTCCCAGGTGCGAGTGTGGTGTAAAGCCTATAATTCATCATCCATAACTTTTTGCCAAAGAGGGTTAGTACGAGCCTCGCGATAAGATTGAGGCTCATGGTGAGAGAGAATAGTGAAAAAATAATGAAAGTCACGAAGATGGATTGTCAGTTCTCTTACCCGAGTAGAACGACGAAGAGATGGAGCAGAAGGAGGAACATAAGTAAGATCTAGAGTAGGATCGGTAGGCCGAACAAGCACAGTAAGAGGAACCGTAGTTGGTGAGGCTAGACTTGTGGCATCATTATCAGAAAATAATGAAATAGAGGGGTTAGTGAATAAAGAAAGGGTAGAGGAAGGAGTGAGATGAAAGGGGGACAGGGAGGAGAACACCTTGTACTCCCAAAAGACCACATATCGAGAAACACGGAGGTGTTTGGAGATAGGATCCCAACACTGATAGCCTTTATGTTCTATCTCATAGCCCAAGAAGCAATAGAGGCGAGCACGAGGGTCTAGTTTGGTACGGTCATAAGGCTGAAGTAACATAAAACAGGTACAACCAAAAACACGGAGAATATTGTAAGTAGGGGGTGTACCATAAAGTCGTTCATAGGGAGATTGATTGGCAATGACTGGAGAGGGAATGCAATTGATAGTGTAAACGGCGGTGAGAGCAGCTTCTCCCCAAAAACGCTAGAGACAGGAGGAAGAAAAAAGGAGAGAGTGAATAGTGTCAAGAATGTGACGATGTTTGCGTTCAACATGACCATTCTACTCAGAGGTGCCTGGGCAAGAGAGATGGGGAAGGGTGCCCTGTTGTTGAAGAAATTGGAGAAAGTCAGTGTTGTGATACTCTATAGCATTGTCTGCACGAAAGATTTTGACAAGATGCGAAAACTGAGTGGTAATCATGCGGACAAAGTTATAGTAAAGCTGTTTTAGTTTAGAACGATGTTGCATAAGATAAATCCAAGTGAAACGGGAATAATCATCAATAAAGATAACAAAATACTTAGAGTCACCCATCGTGGAAGTAGGAGAAAGACCCCAAATGTCAGAATGCACTAAATCAAACGGGGCATCAGAAATAGAATCACTATTAAAAAAAGGTAAAACAGGTTGTTTACCAAGTTGACAAGATAAGCAATCATCATGTTTATTGATTACAGGACCCAAAATACCACTAGAAGCTAGTTTTTGTAAACGACCAAAAGAAACATGACCTAATTTGGCATGCCAAAGACTTAAAGATGGAGGAGTGAAGGCAGCAACAACAGAGTGAGCAGGCGGGGTAAGGCGGAAGGGAGTGTGGAGGTGGACTAGTTCAAATAAGCATCCAACTTTACGGCCTATCCTAAGTGTCTATCCCATCTTTGGATCCTGCACAAGACAACCAGTGGAAGAAAAAATAACAGTAAGACCAAGGTCACAAAGCTGACCCACAGAAATGAGATTCAGAGTAAGTTGAGGAATAAAATAAGTATCGGGAAGAGATACTTTGGAGTGAGAGATGTGGCCGATGTGAGTAATAGGCATGTGGGAACCATTAACAGTGTGAATAGCAGGAATATGTGAGGCAATAACTTTAGTGGTAAAAAAAGAGTTATTAGATGTCATATGATTACTACAAGCAGAATCAAAATACCAAGCGGAAGTACCTGGTATAACGGACAAAGCAGTAAAAGAAGAAGTACCAGATGTGGAGAGGATCTGTTTGAGGAGAGCAGTGAGGTCGGCATTGGAGAGAGAGGAAGAGGAAGAGGAAGGTAGAGAAAGATCCTCAGTGGCAGCAGCAGCAGTGGACCATTGGCTGGACTTGAGCTTGTTGGACAGGGATGAACTGCCTTAGGAACGGTCAGCGCGTGGTTGTGGTGTTGGATTGCAGGGGCAATCATGTAAGAAATGGCCTGGTCCTCACTTGTGACAGTGCTTGCACTACAGGAAAAGCCACTATTAGCGATGCATACATGCGTCGCTAATAGTGGCAATGTGGATTGCTAAATCTCTTTAGCGATGCACAAAGGGGCGTCGCTAAATATGTCGCAAAAAGACGTGTTGCTAATAGTATTGGCGATGCACACCTTCTGAGCGTCGGTAAAGGTACCTATTAGCGACGCACATCGAACGTCGCTAATAATTGGTCATGGGCGTCACATAAAATACACACGGACGCAAGGTGCGTCGCTAAAAGCTACCATTAGCGACGCACACAGTGTACGTCGTTAATGGTTGCTTTTAGCGACGCACAATGTGGGTGTCACTAATGGTAACCTATAGCGACGCATTATATGCGTCGCTAATAATCTATTGCATTCTTTAACGACGAATGTAAAGCATCGCTATAAATTTATTTCTTTACTTTTAGCGACGCATGTGTGTGTGTCGCTAAAAGTGTTCTTTTTTTTTTTTTTTTTAATCATATTTGCTTTGTTTTATTTATTGTTTTATTCATGTTTAAACCTGTATCAATCATCTTGATATACAATAAAATCCAAGCATTCTAAAATGAATATATTAAAAAAGAAAAATAAATTCATATATATATATATTATACTAATTATGTACATTTGAAAAAGTACAATTTAACAATAAATAAAAAAAATAAAAAATTGTCTCAAAAAATATAACTACAGATATCCATGAAAAGAAAAACAAATAAATAAAAATAACAAGTTCGGATGCAAAACATAAAGACGGCAGCGCTATAATCCCGATCAATTTGAAATAAAGATCAAATGACATATATTAGAACAATTATTAAATTTATATGAACATAGAATGTGAATATTTTTTTTTTTTTTGCATGCATAAATAATAAGAACGGCCTAAAGTAGCATAAGTTGCAAACTACTGATCCGAACTGATTCCTGTAAGTTTATGGTAATCTATTTTGTCATTTGTGAGGTGTGTGATGGGGTTTCGGGATAGTTAGGCCGATATCCGGCATTTTTGTCCATCAAAACCCCAAAATTGGCCCTTTCAAAGCAAAAACTTGCATAAGTTTCAAACCGGGCATCCGAACTGAGTTTCGTAAGTTTGTGCAAGTTTATTTTATCATTTATGAGGTGTGTGATGGAGTTTTGATGTATTTAGGCCAATATCGGCATTTTGGTCCTTCAAAACCCCAAAATGGGGCTTTTTAGAACTAAAACTTGCATAAGTTTCAAACTGGTGATCTGAACCGAGTGTCGTAAGTTCGTGCAAGTTTATTTTATCATGTTTGAGGTGTGTGATAGGGTTTTGGTATAGTTAGGCCGATATCCGGCATTTTAGTCTATCAAAACCCCAAAATGGGCATTTTTGGAGCTGAAACTTACATAAGTTTCAAATCGGTGATCCGAACCAAGTGTTGTAAGTTCATACAAGTCTATTTTTTCATTTTTGAGGTGTGTGATGGGGTTTTGATGTAGTTAGGCTGATCTCTGGCATTTTGGTCCGTCAAAATCTCAAAATGGGCCTTTTTAGAGCTGAAACTTGTATAAGTTTCAAACTGGGCATCCGAACCGAGTGTCGTAAGTTCGTGCAAGTCTATTTTATTATTTTTGAAGTGTTTGATGGGGTTTTGGAGTAATTAGGCCGATATCTGGAATTTTGGTTTGTCAAAACCCCAAATTAGGCATTTTAGGAGTGAAAAGTTGCATAAGTTTGAAACGGGTGATCCAAACGGAGTGCCGTAAGTTCGTGAAAGTCTATTTTATCATTTTTGAGGTGTGTGATGGGTTTCAATGTTTTTAGGCTGATATCCGACATTTTGGCCAGTCAAAACCCCAAAATGGGCTTTTTTGAAGCTGAAACTTGCATAAATTTCAAACTAGTGATCCGAACCGAGTGTCGTGAGTTTTTGAAAGTCTATTTTATCATTTTTTAAGGTGTGTGATGGGGTTTCGATGTAGTTAGGCTAATATCTGACATTTTGGTCTGTCAAAACCCCAAAATGGACATTTTTGGAGCAGAAACTTACAAAAGTTTCAAATCGGGCATCCAAACTGAGTGTCTTAAGTTCGTCCAAGTATATTTTATCATTTTTGAGGTGTGTGATGGGGTTTCAGGGTCGGTAGGCTAATATCCGACATTTTGGTCCGTCAAAATCCCAAAAAGAGGCATTTTAGAGCTAAAAGTTACACAAGTTTGAAACCGGTGATCCAAACCGAGTGTCGTAAGTTTGCGCAAGTCTATTTTATCATTTGTGAGGTGTGTGTTGGGGTTTTAGTGTAGTTAGACCGATATTCAGCATTTTGGTCTGTCAAAACCCCAAAATGGGCTTTTTTGGAGCTGAAACTTGCATAAGTTTCAAACCAGTGATCTGAACCGAGTGCCATAAGTTCGTGCAAGTCTATTTTATCATTTTTGAGGTGTGTGATCGGGTTTCGGTGTAGTTAGGCTGATATCTGGCATTTTGGTCCATCAAAACCCCCAAAATGGTCCTTTTGTGGAACAGAAACTTGTAAAAGTTTCGAACCGGGCATCCGAACTGAGTACTGTAAGTTCGTGCAAGTCTATTTTATCATTTTTAAGGTGCGTGATGGAGTGTCGGGGTTGGTAGGCCAATATCTAATATTTTAGTCCATCAAAACCCCAAAAAGAGGCATTTTAGAGCAAAAAGTTACACAAGTTTGAAACCGGTGATCCGAACCGAGTGCCGTAAGTTTGTGCAATTCTATTTTATCATTTTTGAGGTGTGTGATGGGGTTTCGGTGTATTTAGGTTAATATCCGGTATTTTGGTTTGTCAAAACCCCAAAATGGGCCTTTTTGGAGCTGAAACTTGCAAAAGTTTTTAACGCTCATTCGAACAGATGAAATTAAATAAGTTCGAGCAACTATATTTTTTTATTTTTACGTAAAATTTTCTATAAATAATAAATCTACCAAAGTATATAATTTTAAAAAATTATCAAGGCTAAACAGAGCCTCCCTACTGGCTGAGTATCTTTTGCACAAGAGCCTCTAGCTGTGCCTAGCGCTCTTCGAGCGACGTCATCTTCTGCCGCAGCTCTGTATTTTCTCGCAAAACTGCCTTAACTCTCTGGGTGGCCTCGTGAAACCTGGCATTGCTCTCAACGGTAAAGGACGATGCCATCGGCGTCACCCCACTCCCTAAGCCACGCACATAGTTGCGCCTCTTGCCCAGAACAGTCTCCCGTATCTGATCATTGGTCGGCGGATCCTGACCCTCAGCTGTCGGCTGAGCACGCAGCTGGACCATCTCCTTCTATAAAAACATAAATATATGTTACTACTTTTATAACTTTAGATTAATATTAAATTAGTAATACTGTGGCAAGTTACATAAAAACTTACATAAAGCCGCTGTTCTTCAGGCCCAGTCCAACCCTTCTCGGGGTTGTAGTATGTCTTGTGCCACAAATCAATGGGGCTGGGTGGTGCACCGGTCTCCTGGTCTTGTTGGAGCAAATAAATAGTAGGTTGTGAAGATTGATTTCATGAATAGATTATAAAATAAGAACTTGATACATTTATTAACTTACCATATCATGCCTATACTGTACAAAAGAACGTGATCCACCACAGTGGGTCACCTTTTGCTTACTTCTGCTCTCGCTATTTTTCTTACTAAGTTCCTACACTTGGCCAAAACAAAGAAGGTTAGTATAAATGATAATGATTTATCAGACAACAAAAGTAATTTTGACAATTTTTACCTAGAATGCATCACTAACAAACTGGTTGCACAGTAACATTCAATCCTCCACCGTGACCCCCTTGTAGGGTCTGTTGCGGGGCTCTCTACCGGCTGCCACCTCCACCTCATAGTGCATGTGGAACCGGTGTCAATAGTCCATGAAATGGACTCCCAAGTAACGGTCCACTGCCTTCGCTACGTGAAGAAGGTGGAGATCGATGTCAAACTTCTCCTATAAAGCATGTCATTGTCAAAACATTCTAGCATTAGATATGTTAAAATTTAGTTCAACACAATAATAAAAGACATACCAGGATATGCGTATGAATATCCCGTCGCTCCTCCTCAATGACGAGACTCTAGTCACTAATATGGAGTGGGGCGCGTAGTTGGCAAATGATGCCGACCTCTGTGGTGAACTGTAGTGCCCACCCACCAACGGGCTTCAACAAGCCCTCAAGTAGCTCAATCCGAAATCGCGAGCCCCCTGCTACCTCTATCTGAGCCTGTAAACTCCGATTCTTCGACCTACCGCGCTCTCGTCTAAAAGTGGTGGCCGAAGCTTTAGAAAAAATAAAATAGAAACAATTAGTACCATATTTATATAATTATTAATACAAAGTGGAACTATGCATACCATCAATGTCAAGATCGGTCGACCCTGCAGAGGAAGGGGAAGGGGTCGATGGGTCCACCAGGGCTGTGTATCTGCGTGAGCCTAGTCCAACCATATCTAAAAAAAAAGTTTAAAAGTAAATTCCATTACATCATAAAAATTAAACTCCATTACATCATAAAATTGAATATCCATTACATCATAAAATTGACAATCCATTACATCATAAAATTGAAAATCCGTTACACTTGATACCCTTTAGTGCTCCACCCAGACAAGTTCCCGTATGCTGGAAAGTCATTTATGGTCTACAGTAAGGCTGCATGCAATTGAAATGTCTCGTTCTTAGAGACGTCGTATGCCTCCACTCTCACCTCCCACAATTCCTTTAACTCATCCACTAAAGGACGCAAGTACACATCAATTTCATTACGAGGAGGCTTCAGCCTAAAATAAGCAACGACATGAAGATAAATAGCTTTTTCATACATTTCCACGATGGAAAGTTATACGGCCACACGCTGTAGGCATTACTCATGTGACCGAACGGATTGAAATTGTCGCTAGCCAGCCCAAGTTGCACGTTACGTGCCTCATTTGCAAATCATTCGTGATTTGCATCAGACTCAGTCCAAGTTTGAGAATCTGCTGGATGCCTAAATACATTTTTCTCAGCAACACGCTTCTTCTTATGCCACTGCATATCTTCTGCCATCTTCTGATACATGTACAACTTTTGTAGTCTAGGTTTTAAGGGAAAATATCTCAGCACCTTGTGTGGAATTGTCTTGCTTTTTCTTCACTCAGCTTGTACCTGGGTTTGTGACACATCGTACACTCCTTACATTGTTCAATCTCCTTCCAAAATAACATGCAATCGTTTTTGCAAGCATGTATGGGAATATACCCGAGGCCCAAATCTCTTAATATTTTTTTTGCCTCGTAATATGATTTCGGAAGGGTCTCCCCAGTAGGAAGCACTGCTTTAATCAATTCAATGACCATATTAAATGATTTGTTACTCCATCGGTTGATGGTCTTAATATGAAGGAGTTTCACGAGAAAGTCCAGTTTCGAAAACTTATCACAACCCAGATATAACGGCTGCCTTGCTTCCCTCAGCAAGGACTCAAATGCTTCCGATTGTCCCGTGTCACTCCTGTGACTACTCGCCCCAGTTGTATGCCCTTACAAGTCTGCCAGCATTTGTGGCAAGCCTTCGTAACCAACCCCAACATTATTACTAAAGTCATCATCGTTGTCTTCTTCTTCATCCTCAAATACCACTCGTACGTCACGGTGTTCCTCGTGAAATTCTCAACACGTATACCTCTTGTCCATCCCGTGTTGGAGTAGGTGCTCTTTGTCCTCATCTATGTGCATATAATCCCTATTATTGCACCTCCTACATGAACATCTTATCATATTTCTCCCATCTGCAAATGCACGAGCAAACTCAATGAAATCTTTGATCCCCTTCACATACCCTGAAAAATGCTTGCCTCTCAAGTCCATCCAACTCTTATCCATTTTCGTCTACCTAATACAAGTCAAAAATGATACTTATTATAAATATGAAACATGAATCCTATCACTTTCAACTTCTCTCTAAAGGGTAAGGTGGTCCTATCCCATTCGTGAATGCATAATCTACATTGCAATCAGCAACAAATCAAATGCTTGATTCCACTCGGACAAAATTTTGACAGCATCTCCCCACAGTTCTCCAAGTATACGAGATAGACGTTAGCATGGCTAAATATATACCTAGAGAACAATAGGAGACCGTGCTGAAATTTAGTCATAGTAAAATATTCAAGCATGAGTAGCTATTGATTGCAATGCAGATTTATGCATTCCCGAACTGTCCTCTTTGGACAATTCAAGAATCAATTTTCATACACACAAGCCCAATCGTGAATAAATTTTGCGACAAGATTGACATGTGATGAAAATGAATCCCGAACGGGGTTAGGCTTACATGAATGTAATTGGTAACTTACAAAACAATCACCATAAATTTTTTTTCATGAAGTAATCCCTAAAAAAAAAAAAAAAAAAAAAACAAATCAAATGGTAAGGTTTTCCACAGAGTCGCAGCTACTTTGTGAAAGTTTTTTTTTTCTTTAATAAAACGTGTGACACACTAGATAGTTGGTCAGTCACAGTGTGTGTGTGTGTGTGTGTGTGTGACACACTAGATATTTTTGTTTTTGGTTAAACTAACATATTAAATTTAATCTCTGTTTGATTTTAAAGGCAGAAACAATTAAATTCTATAAGAATGATTTGTCACGCCAATGGTCTAGGAAAACCAATGACATTATTTCATCTCAGCACTCAGCACTCACATGAAAATATCATAAATTCGTATATGCTTTATGATTTATGTTTTTTCCCTTTTTTATTTTTTTATTTTTACTATCTAGTGAGAGTCCCTTTCCCATCCACTAGCTCTTTTTGGCCTCCTATATCTCCGTGACCAAATTTAATGTAATTTTAAATTAAACTGTATCATAAGAATAAGATAATCATTAATTTTGAATATTATATGAGGCAAAAAAAGTTAGCTTCCAACATAAAAGGGGCTTTCTCAGTCCCCTCAGAAATCCTACTATTTCACTCCCTCCATAGGCTTCATAGGCTCCATATTAAGTACAAAGAAGCCATCCTCCATACCGAGCAAACCTTTTCCTAACCCTACATCCGCCCTAGAAAAGAAGTTGGCATCACCCATGAACAACCGAAGATAGGAAAAAAAAAAAAAAAAACTCCACTAGTCCCTCACCACTACACAATGAACTAAAAGATGGTCAACCATCTCCATATCCTCCTTACACATATAACAACGGTTTGTCAAGTGAGAGCCTCTCTTGGCGATTACCCATGGACAATATAGCTCCCTAAGCTGTTATCCAAGCAAAAAAAAAACCCACCTCGGTAATTGTGAGCCATAGGTCATCCCTTAGATCAAGTTTTCATGGTGGGTCTCATTTGTGGGTTCTAGTTTATTTATACTGAGTTTTACTATTCAAAGTCTTTACTAGAGTTTAGGATTACATAGATGTCTAAAATTAGTTCTGTAATGC
Source organism: Nyssa sinensis (assembly GCA_008638375.1). NCBI lineage: Eukaryota > Viridiplantae > Streptophyta > Magnoliopsida > Cornales > Nyssaceae > Nyssa > Nyssa sinensis. The sequence continues at coordinate 3,921,382 of CM018046.1, forward strand.
TTCTAATTCAATAGAGAAGATGTTTTAGAGAATCTTCTAGCAATTATGCTTTTTTGGGGATGGTGTAATGCAATTTTATCCTTGGTGTGATACTAATGGAACCTAGGAGTGATGCCTAACTTATTTTCTTTATTTTTTGCACTTTCTCTTGACTCCAAAATTCTATAATTAAATAATATTTAACCCCTTTATTACCCTTACAAATCCTATCTTTCAAATCCTAGTCTCATTCTCTTTTTTAATCATTCAAAGCTTCCCCACAAAAGAAACCCAAGCAACCCCTAGTTACTGTTATGCTAAACAGCCCACAAAGTCCCCCTTTCCTTGCTTACCTAAATCCATAAACTCTAACCTTTTTTTACACCTGCTAGAAGCCCTAAACCCAATGTTCTCACCAATGTTTGGCCATAAAAATCAACAAAAAAAAAATCCTTTAAAAGGCCCATCTTCACTGCTAACCACAACAATATTGGAGTATAGCTTGTTGAGTGTGCTCCCCTTTTAAGCTTCTAAACCTAATGTTCTAACCCCATGCTTGTCCCATATCATTCCCAAAGGTCAAAAGGAGAATCGCTTAAAACCAGCTCTTATAAACCACATCCAGATACAAGTAAGAAGTTACTAAAGTTTAACATGGGTTAAAGACAAAAATCCAGTCTAACTCAAATTAATACTATTTCACTCTCAGATAAAACTCAAAATTGTGCACATCCATATATGTATGTATATATATGTTCTATGAACAAAGAATGCCAACAAGTATAAAATATGAAACAATCTCAAATTTGGTAGAAAATAAATAGTATCCAAGTCTAGGAGACAGATGATATCTATTGTGGGTCACTATTATTCTGTATCATTCATCTCACACCATGAATCACATAAGTCGTAACATATATAATTATATATCAAATTTGAAGAACATGATGTTAGGTACCAAGCCAATAAACTAGGATCAATTAGCTAAAAATGTTGTCTAATCATATGTTTAGATTGTTTGATACAATTTTGATTCACTATTTCAGTCGACTAATTTATTTAAAATTTAACCATATTCATTGATTTAATCAAGTCTGAACGAAGTTTAGAAGGAAAAATCAATCACCTTGGGCTCATTTGCTGTTTGCTTGGTTTCTCCAAATCGTGTCTAAGAAAGAGAGAAAGAGAGAGAGAGAGAGAGAGAGAGAGAGAGAGAGAGAGAGATAGAGAAAGAGAGAGATCCGAGATCGCTAAACGCAGAGATAGAAATAGTGCTTGAGAGAGAGCAACACATGGTGAGCGATCGAAACGGCGCTTGAGAGAGAGAAAGAGTGTTTGAGAGAGAGAGTGGTCGAATTGGGGGTAATATAAGGAGTTATTAGCGACGCCCACTATGCGTCGCTAATAACTAAATGAGCATCGCTAATTTTATTTCATACGATGGTGTTTCATTTAGCCCAAGTATTGGCAACGCCCATTTGTGCGCCGTCGAACACATTAACTATTGGCAACGTGCATGTGCGTCACTAATAGTTTCGCGCCTATTTTTCATGCAGGAAACTAATTTTTTTTATTACTTTTTTATTATTATTAGCGACGGCCCATTGTGCATCGCAAGAAGGCACTTTCATCAACGCTTGGTGTGCGTCGCGAAAAGTAGGTTTTTTTTGTAGTGTTGCAAACGCAAGTAGGACAGTGAAGCAGAGTATGGTTAAGTGCATGAAAAAACTTGCAAGTTGGTTTAGAAGGACACCCAGAAGAATGAGCAATGAGCGCAGTGGTGATATGCTGAGGGCGTGTTGAGGTGGGAATGGCAAAAGTAGACTCAGTAGGTGAAGGAGGACAAGTGTAGCGTTGAGTCTCATAGGAAACCATCTTAGAAATAACACTTTCCAAGGTCGGTAGTGGAGTACGATAAAGCAAGATCGCACGTGTAGGCTCGAAGACATCATCGAGGGCCATCAAAAACTGGATGAGGCATTACTGATTTCGGTAGTTAAGAAACTTTGTCGCATTCTAAGAACAGCTCTAAATGGGTTCAGAAGTAGTCAATTGATCCCAAAAGGCCTGCATATGGGAGTGGAAAGTGTCGATTGGTTTGTTAGGTTCTTTATGTAGACGACGGAGGTTATCTTGGAGTTGGTACTGATAAGAGAGACCAGCAATGGTGTAGCGATCAGCAAGAAATTCCCAAGCGGTTTTAGCAGTTTCAAAATGGCCAAATTGCATACTAATGGATGGAATAGAGGTACTGCGAAAAGTAGAGATGATTTTCTGATTCTTATTGTCACACTCTTCAAGACGATCCAGAAATTTGGCCTCAAGTTCGTCCGACACTTGCTTTGGTTTAGTGATATCTCCAGTAACAATGCACTAGAGTTTGTGGCCTCAAAGGTAGCCAGACATGGCCTGGGCCCAAAGGACATAGTTCTAGCCATTTAGGACTAAGGAAACGTTGATAGCCAACTCAGTGGTACTCATGATGGTGATAACTGCATACTTAGAGAGTATTTAGATAAAAAAAAAGGCCAAAAATGAAGTCAGAGGGTCAAAAATAGATAGGAATGGCTTCCTGTTGGCTGAAAAACAGGCCAAAAATGAAGAAAATGTGAAAATTAGCAAACTGTGCTAACATGGCATGGTACGCTGACATGGAAGGTGACGTGGCGCTAACGTGACTCAAAATGCTGACATGGCAGGTGACGTGGCTAAAAAACTGGCGTGGCAGGTGACGTGAAGCTAACATGGCAGTATGACGTGGCTAAAGTGTTAAAGTGGCAGGTGGCGTGGCGGGATAACATTACAGATGCGACTGTCGTGGCAGATGATGTGGCAGTCGTGGAGTGGAGGGTGCGTGAAGGCGTGTGGCAACACGTAAGGGCGCATGGCTGAATAGGGCTGCGAATGGATCTCACTCGCCGAGGCTTGGGTGGCGCGTGAGAGCTTATGAAGTGGTTTCCAACAGTGAAAAAGGTGGAGTTTTGTAGATCTCAAAGAGACAATCCGAACCAAGGTGGTTGGAAGCTATGATGACGAGCGAAAGGCCTTGAACTGGTAACGGTGGTAGGTAGCGCCGTCGACGGTGGTGGTGAACAGTGGTGGGCAGCGCTTGTGATGGTGGTGGTGAGCAGTTTTCAGTTGTAAGACATTGGCTCTAATACCATATTAGAATAAAGACAAATAGTGAGAGAGAGAATGGGTTAAAAAAACTTGTATATTCACTGTGTCAATTACATGTACAAGAGAGGCCTATATATAGGTATACAAGAGGGAATAATACTGGCATATTCCAAGAGTGATACTGGCATATTCCAAGGATATGCCAGGGTATAGTTGTACAGTGTAGGTATAAATACTACGTGTGATAGTACATGGTAACATACTTTAAGGCTAGGAATTCGGAATCTACTTAAGGTGCTTTGGCTGCCCTTTTGTTGGTCTATTTGAGATGGTTGTCCTCCCTTGTATCCTTGTGATTTTTTCCTTGGCTTCTTTTGTTTTTCTGGTCTACTGTTGTGTTTGGCTGCTTTGTTGTGGTGGTTTCGTGTGTCTTTGGCTTTGCTTTGTTGCTTTTGTTCCTTTTTTTTTTTTATTTATTTTCTTTTTTGACGAGGCTTCTTTCTGGAACATTTGAGATTATTAGAGACATGATATATATATATATATATATATATATATATATATATTATATGTCTATATTTTAAAAATCTAGCCTCAAGACAAAAATAAGTCGATTTATTTTTTTTAAAAAAAATTATGACCTTGGTTATAGAATTTTTTTTTTTTTTTAATTTTTTGGTCCTTTTCAATGAGCTTGGTTTCTAGAAAATTTGAGCTCTTTAGAGACAAAGTATATCTTTTTTGGATGATGTTTACATTTTAAAAAGGAAGATATTTTTTTTTTGGGAGGAGGGGGTCAATTTAAGATAATTTGAGGCTTCAAACGATAATATTAAATGAGTTTTTTTTTCTTTGTTTTTAGATGCAAGAAGAATAAATTTCAAATAAAACACAAATTAATATAAAACAATGTTAAAACAGTTCGTATTATAAGATTTTTGACTAATATTATAAATAAAACTCAAATATATATGTCCCTGGATGGACTGGTTTAAAGTTGTTAAGAAAAACTACAAGAGTTGAAGATTATTTTGAAGAATTGGAATGTGAATGTTATTGGTAATCTTCAGTTGAAGTTAAAATCAGTCTCTGAGGAACTAAATAGGCTGGATTTGGATGCAGAGAATGGTGGGATTTGTAATACCCCGACCCGAAGGGGCACGTATACCGAGGCAACCGGGTTGGGCAATACTTTATCGGATATACTCAGAACCATTAAACTCTATATTTTATGAAATACCAATTGTACTGCACTATCTTAAATAGAGATCTCAGGTATGACCAGTGCCGGGTCAGGCCAAGTGACTCGGGACTCAGTCTCGTAATGCGTGCACACATGCAGTCCCATGCATGCATGCATACGTAAACACATGTCATGAATAGTAAGGTGCACATGAGGGATAGTATACATGTATGGGTACGTGTGTAATTAATATAGTGTATATACATATATGTGTGTACACATATATATGGATATAATTATATATATATATATACATACAAGTACATATATATATATATGAAGGGAAAATTGAAATAAAAAAAAAGAGGGGGGAGGCAAGTAGGCTGCCTAGGCAGCCGTGCATGGTTGTGTGTGTGTACATCATATATATATATATATATATATATATATATATTAATTGAGTGTATCACACTCAATAGAGAGTGGTGATGGCAGGGTGGTTGATGGAGTGTTTAGAGGGGTTTCAGGGCATGGTCAGACCTGATTTAGAGAGAGAGTGAAGAGAGAGAGAGAGAGAGTGGGACTTTGTGAGAAACATGTGTGTGCATAGTGTCTCCATTAGAGATGCATAAAGAGGAGGAAGAAATGTGCACTGTATGACTGATCTGAGGCACGACTGAAAGGTGCCAAAAACCAGGACTGAGCCATGGAGGAAGGCCCACTGTTTGAGAGGTAAACACCCAAAACTTGAAAATCTCTCTCTGAATTTCCTCCACTGTTTTGGTGTATTCTGGATTATTATTGTATGCATGAAGTAAGACTGTGAAATCTGAGTTAAAGGAGTGAAAATGGACCACTGAAACAGCCCAGAATACTAGAACCCGTGTGAAACCGCCATTAATGACCTTCTATATAGCAGGTCTGAATTAAGTTGGACAAAACCTAGAATGGTGTCTCGAGTCTTAAACTAGACATCCTAAGGGTCCTAAAAACCCTAACCCGCGACCCTAAAACCCCATGCAACGCCTCTAACAAGTTAGTTGCAGGTTCGGTCAAACAATGCCATTTTTTATTAGAATGTTTTAAACCGATTTTTTTGATTGGGGGATGAAACTAAATGTCATAGGGATCCTGTAGCTTCAAACCACGTTGAAAATGGTGGAGAAATGATGATGTATGGTCAAGTTGCAGGTCTCACTATCGTTTTTCCAAATCATGACCGTGAGCCCAAATCAGGGACCTAGATCAATGCTAAATTGTTCTTTGAGGTTTTAGAAACCTTTTAGAATCAATAACAGAGGGAATCAGTGGTTTAAAGCTTACGAAATTGAAGAAAACAAAACCCAGAATTAGGGCGACACTGTTGAAAGACGATGGGGAAGACAGAGTCAACTCGCGATTCCAACCGAGTTGGTGAGTTGACTCTGGACACGTGTTGAGCAACGGAGGGTTGTCTCATAAGCAGAACGGCACCGTTTGAGTTTGGACGTTTTAATTTAAAACCCAAATCTGGCCTGTTTGGTTACGGGCTTTGTAAATTAAAATTGGGAATTTGGTTAACCAGAATACGGATAGGGGCATCTGAAACGTGGATAAAGGTCAATTTGAGAATATGAGGGATATGTTATCCTGATTTTCTGAGGGTCACCAAACCGGTTGGTTCACAGTGATTTGAACCGGTTCAGCCAACTGAACCCTAGAACCCTATGGTTTGAACCCTAATTTTATGTAATTACATTCTGACCCTGAAACTTTCTAAAATTACGGATAAACCCCAACAGTTTTGAATATTGGACAGTGGCCCATATTTTGAAAAAATTGTACATTTAAGCCTTGGTAAATAAATTAAATAATAAAATAATTATTTTAATTATTTTATTAAATAAGTAAAATTATGATTTTACCCCTGGACATTAAAAATGTCAAACGGAGTCCAAATAAATTAAATAAATAGTGTATTTTTACTATTTCAAATATTCTGGACTCAATGGTACAGTCCAAATTGGGAAATTCAGTATCAAAAAATACAGACCTGTAAGTGGTAAATGACCGTACCGCCCCTAATGATACCCAGGGCCAATCAAACACAAAAGATAGTCTATTCTGATTATGTCGGACACTCTGGACCCAATGGTGAAGTCCATTTTATGAACTGAGGTCCCGAAAAGTTTGGTTAGACAACATGTAAAATTACCAAATTGCCCCTGATACTGTACGAAGTCCAAATTGGGCAAAATTGAAACCAATAGAAGCCCAAATATTTGTGGACTCATATATACGATTAAATCATGATTCGGGATCAGAACATCAGGAAATATAAAATTACCAAAATGCCCCTGATATTGTACGAAGCCCAAATAAAGTCCAAATTGGACAAAATTGATACCAATAGAAACCCAAATACTTGTGGACTCATATATATGGTTAAATGACGAATCGGGGTCAGAATCTCACGAAACGTAAAATGACCAAAATACCCCTGAGCACGGTAAGTGCAAAGTAGAGGTCGAATAAAGGTCAAACTGATCTGATAAATTATCATAAGCATAATTATGATAACCGAAGGGCTAAATATGACTCCGGAACAGTCAACGTATAAAATGAGAAATGACCGATGTGTCCCGATGATCAAAAGCAGATACCAAATGAAGTCCAAAAGACTCAAAACTTTATATATACGATATATGGACTATTCTGAGGACCGTGATAGGGTCCGGGGCAAGAATGTCAAAATTACCATTTTGCCCCTAAGGGCAAACAAGTGCTTAATCGATAACGACTGGAGTCGAAACGACTTAAAATATTATCCGGACAACTGTTAAGCCTATTTAAGGAATTTAATAACATAAGTTGAAACCCAATGAGTGGGTAATAGGCCAATGAACCTAATTAGGGGATCTAATAGACTCCTAAAATGATGAATAAGACATGAATGAATAAATTCTGATCTGTTTGTAATTAATGATGATTATTCAGGCTATGCAAGGATATGCCTGAAGTATCTGGAGATCATCAGAGTATTTGTTAATGGAGAATATGACACTAAGAAACCGAGGTAAGTAAATCTGAACTTTGTTGTGTGGTTGTTCCCAGCCAGTCACATTCATTTCTACATGCTGCCAAATTTGTACTCTATCACTACCTGATGTACTTGATTTGAGCCAATCGACTTGTGGTTATCGGTTATGCCTGATCTTTGGATTTGACTTTCTTGCTTACATCGTTGTGAGATTGATCATTGATATTTGAGCATCATTGCACTATCATACCATGACCTAGTCTTGAGATATATCATGTTGATAGAAATCTTGTTATTCCACACACTTCGTGTTTCGTTGATTGTGATATCAATTGCTTTGTACGGTTGTACATTTCTATGTGGAATTTTCTTGGTCACGATATTTGGTATGTACCCGGGGTTGTGCTCAGTCACAATGGCCCATCTATTCACAGATTGCGTGGGGGAAAGACCCTTTAGGGTCTTGTATGTCCTTCAGGACTTGTAGAGAAAAGAGCTCTAACGCTTTTCAGAGAGCCCGAGGAACTATAGCAGATCTGAGCATGCATTTTAGTGGGGTATGCCGGGCCCCGGGTGATTCACGCATATCTGGGTTATTAGAACTCGATGATGATTTATTCTTGTAATCGTTGAATGATCATATTCTATGTCCTGTGAATGATCATGATATTGAAATCATATTATACTTTACTTGATGATCATGTATCTTTGGTACTCGTTGAATGATCATAAGCATGTCATACTCTTGATTGGCTATTGTAATTGTTGTGGCAGCAGATTTTCATGATTGGCTAGATCCCGGTTGTTGGATTCGTTATTACCTTCTTATATCTTATTTTGGGATAAGCCTTTTGGACCCTCGGGTCATTGTTACGCATCTTGGTGACTGGCTATGTATTTCTTGTTGCTCATTTGGCTATTGGCTATCTGTTATCCCTTTCTCCTATTATTCTGTTGGACTAACCCAGACCCATGGCAAAGCTAGGAATTTACCTGCTGAGCTTGTTTAAGCTTATTTCATTTATCTAACATTTTTCAGGTGACACTATGCGGGATGAAACGCAATGAGATAACTAGTGGAACTAGTGATGCACAATGAATGACACTGACGATATGAACTCTAAGTCAAAGATTGAACGTAAACACTGTAAGGTTAAGTTCACAATTTGTATTATAATATTACATCATTAGTGATGAGGTTAGCCTAGTATGTTGGATCACTATGATTAAATTGTACTTGGAGACATTCTGATTGTTGATTATTGGAGATGAGTTTTGGTCAGCTGAATTGTATTGGTGTGACTTCCACTTAAGTAATTCATTGATATAGAATGGATGCATTGGAGCATGTGTATTGACACTTTAGAGATATTTGGTGACTGATTCTAGACATGCTCTGATGACTTTGGATGAATTGCATTTACAATTTAAAAAGGTTTTAATTTTCGCTGTTTTGACCCTACATTTAAAGTGCAATTCATTGTAAAGTTCAGACGTTGCCTTTGGTTGGTCGCATTGACGGCGAGAAAAATCGGCAAGGTGGCCAACTGGCATCACGTCCTCGAGATCCGCGTAGGGTGGGTTTCGGGTCGTGACAGGATCAATGAACTATGAAGAAGGAAGGAATAAAAGGAAAATGTTAAAGATAGAGTTTTGGAAGAATTGTAGAAGATTGGAATGGCTGTGGGTTCAAAAGTATTGGTTAAACTGGTCAATGAAGGGTGATAAGAATTCAAGATTTTTTCACATGGTTGTCAAAGGTAGACAAAGTAGAAATTGGATCAACTTTGTGAATATTAATGGAATGTCGTACGAAACTCCTGCAGAAGTTAAGAAAATTGTGTCAAAATAATTTTCAAAATTTTTTTAGGAAGATTGGTCGTGTAGACCTGCTTTCTCTAATAATTTTGATGTTGTATTGGGGCCCTCTGAAAATAGGAGGTTGACAGTAGAATTTTCTGAAAAGGAAATATGGAGTGTAGCATGTGCATGATTGTGAAGGTAACAAGGCCCTAGGGCCAAATGGTTTTAATTTCATGTTTATCAAGAAGGGATGGAAGTTTTTAAAGGCTAATTTTATGAATTTTTTCAAGGAATTTCAAGAAAATGGAAAGTTAATTAAGGATTTGAACTCATCTTTTATAACTTTGATTTCGAAAGTCAACAACCCTTCTGGCCTTGGTGATTATAGGCTGATTAGTTTGATTAGTTTTGTTTACAAGCTGCTAGCCAATGTTTTGTCATATAGACTGAAAGAGGTACTACCCAATTTGATTGGGAAAAACCAATTTTCTTTCATTAGGGGATGAAATATTTAGGATGAGGTATTGATTGCAAATGAAGTGATTGATCACTGGAAAAAAAGTAAAGGAAAATGGTTGATTATTAAGTTAGATTTTGCAAAAGATTATGACAACCTTAATTGGAATTATCTATTTTGTGTCTTGGAAAGTTGTGGTTTTAATGAAAAATAGGTAATGTGGATTAAGGAAGGTATCTTATTGGCAAGTTGATCAGTGTTGGTGAATGGTTCTTCCTCTAGGGAATTTCAAATGAAGAAGGGAATCAGACAATAGGATCCTTTATACCTTTTTTTTTTTGTTTATTCTTGCAATGGAAGGATTAAACAATTTGGTTAAGAAGGCGAAGGAACTGAGATTAGTGAATGGATGTTCGTTTGGGCCGAGAGCTGTTAATATTTCTCATTAACAGTTGCAAATGATATGGCTATTTTTTCTAAAGCTAAAATAGAGGAAGTTTTGAATGTTAAGCGGATTTTAAGATGCTTTGAAATTGTATTTGGGTTAAAAATTAATTTCAAGAAGAGTGTCACATATGGAGTGGGTACAAATGATGAATTTATGCACTCAGCTATAAGGGTGTTAAAATGTAGTAATCAGGGTCTTCCTATGAAATATTTAGGTTTTCCTCTTAGTGCAAATCCCGGATTGAGAAGTACGTGGATTCCAATAATTGACAAGTTTAAATAGAGGTTGGAAACTTGGAAGGAGAAGTTTCTATTGTTTGGCGGGTGGCTAGTGTTGGAAAAAGCAATCCTAAACTCTCTTCCTGTGTATTATATGTCTTTATTTAAAATGTCAAAGCAAGTACTGAAAGAATTGGAAAGCATTCAGAGTAGTTTTTATGGGGCAACGAGGAGGCTAAGAGGAAAGTACATCTAATTAGCTCAGAAAAAGATTCAAAGAAAAAAGTGAATGGGGAATTGGGTATTAGGAATATTGGAGTCATTAATGAAGTCCTATTACTAAAGTGGTGGTGGAGGTTTTCTGTTGAATACATGGCTTTATGGAAAGGTGTGGTACAAGTAAATTGTGGGGATTTGAGAATACATGGTTGCCTAAAGTTGAATGTAGTAATAAGATGTCTTCTATGCAAAGGGATATTATGTAAATTAAACAGAAGAATCCAATCTTTTTTTGTTGTTTTATTCAGAATATCAGATTGGTAGTTGGGAATGGAGATAGAATTTATTTTTGGAATGATAAGTCATTGGGAGAGGTAACATTTGCTGAAACTTTTTCCATACAATTTAATATTAGTATCAATAAGAATAGAAGCATATCTGATGTTTGTATGCAGGGTGATGGGTGTATTGTGTGGAATATAAATTTTAGCAGAATTTTGTTCAAATGGGAAAAGGATGAAATAAATAAAATAATAGAGATGTTAGGAGGGATTCTGAATCTAAGATTGAATTATGGTGATTCAATTGTTTAAAATAGAATTGTTGGAAATAATTTCTCTATCAAAGACTTGTATGAGAATTATGAGGTGTATAGAATTAGGGAGATGAGGTCTTTTGATTTTATCTGAAAAAATCTGGCCTCTCTTAAAACCTAATGTTTCGCTTGGCTATTTGCATGGGATAAGGTTTTACAATTGAGAGATTGTTGACGTTAGGGGTGAATTTTTACAATTATGACAAAAACTGTAAGTTTTGTAACTTGATTATGGAGTTTGCTGATCACTTCTTACTTTTTGTGTGAGGAGGCATGGAAAATCTGGTCGGCCTTAGTTAATTTGTGGGGTGTCTAATGGGTTTCCCCTAAGTTTGTAATTGAGGTGTGGGAATGGTGGCAAGATTGGAAATTTAGTAAAGAAGTATTGGAGTTGTGGAAAGCTATTCCTTTTGCAGTCTGTTGGTCTCTATGGTTGGTATGGAATATATGTGTTTTTTACAAGAAATTTGTTAATTGGGAAGAGGAAATTGAAAGTATAAAGTATAGGGTGGTTTTCTAGGTCAAAGCCAAAGAAATGTTTAAAGATTATTCTATACATGATTTGATTTGGAAGCTTCGGTGTGTAAAAGGTCTAGGGGATGGGATCTAATCCAGTACCCACGTTAAAAGTTTTGTTAGGATCTTGCAAGTTTTCCTATGTGTGTTTTCTAATGATGATGATGTTTCCTGGGATTCAGCATGATGTTGTTTTGTGCTGCCAACTAATCTAGATATGTTTTTAATATTCTTCTTCTTATGTCATGATACTCTATTTTATCTTCTTGTGTCTTGTCTATATTGGGTGGTTGTCATGAATTCACCCAGATTTTTAATGACTTGTTTGCGACCCAAAAAATTGACCCCCTTTTATTTTTGGGCATGTTTTGTCTCTTATGTTGTAATCCACTTATATTAGGGTATTATCTTTTAGGTTTTTGACTTAGGAGAAGATAGTCGTCATTAGGTAAAAAGGGGTTTCAAGTTTTGGGATTTTTTTTACTCTTGTAATCTCTTTGATTCATAATAGACTGATCATCGCTGCCTGTGGAGGTAGGCATCTTGTCAAACCATGTAAATCTTGTGTCTTCTCTATGCTTTTTGTTTATTTTTGCTTGTTTGGGATCGATTTGTTGTTTGTTTGATCACTTCCACACAATGGTCTAGTCATTTCTTGTCATTGATCTTCTTTGATAGGTTTTGTTCTTTTATTTTTATTGCTTTCTCTTGTTGTTTTGTTTCTTCTCAAGTTTTTTTCTTCTTCTCCTATTAGTCTTTTTCTCTTTGCGTTTTGGGATTGTGTTCCATTTTTTTTCCAAGTATTTCTTTCTCTGTTTCCTTCTTGATCTAAGTTTATGTTTTTTAGTTCTTTCCTAAGCCCCATTTGTTTTTCTCTAATGAATTTTCATCTTCCTTATTTTTGCATCTCGGTGTTTTTTGTGTTTTGGGTTGGTTGTTTCCCCTCTATGTAAATTGTAGTGAGAGTTTGGGGTGTTATCTTTCTCTATTGAATTATTGTTCTTTTGTGTGTTTTTTCTTCTTTTCTGGTCGTATACCAATCGATTTAGTTTTGTCTCTCTCATATTTTTTTTAAGTCTTTGTAAATCAATATGTTTGTTAGAGGGGGAGGTGTAGCTTATGTGTGGATTTTCTTTTGGGTGAGGGGTGGAATGGTTTAGTTGGGTTTGGGTAATGTTAAGGGGCCATAGGTGGTAAGGAATATCTGAGTTTCTCTTGTGGCAAGGTAATTTACTGGGATGGGTTGAGGGTAAGATTAGGGTATCCAGTAAATTTTGGTTTATTTCAAGGGTTGGTAACGTTGCTTTTTAAATAATAGTTCCTTTGTGAGGGTTGTGTTTTCTGTTGGGAAGGTGATGAGGGGTTATAGGAGGAATGGAATGTTGAATTTTTTACAAGGTTATCAACAAGGATGGGCTATAGGTTTTATTTTTTGAAGCTTGCTATTTGCGATGCTGGAAGTGGTATGGGTGTTTTGATTCCATTTTTAAATAGATTCTGTTACACGTAAGTCTTTATAAGGTCATGCATTGGGATGATTAGTTATATCAGATCAATAGTTTCGAATAATATTTCAAGACTCGTCTCCCTTGTGTTCTAGTAGTAGGAAGGAGCGCAAGTCCAAAGGTGGTTCACTCTAAAAGGTTAAAGTCTTTTGGGAATGATATGTTACTAGTGATTTTTCTAGTTTGGAAGTTATCTGATGTTACTATTTCTTAGCTTACTTGTGGTGACTTTGTATGTTATTTGGATAGTTGGTATAATTTGGTGTCATGTGATATTGGACTAGTCTTTGGGACTGAAGTTTTGGGCAGAATGAAAGGCTTTTGATTCACTGCCTTTGCATTTCTTTTTCTTGTTGGCTTTGTGCTTGCATATGATTGGCAACTTGTTTTGGTGCCAACCTGGTTGGGATTAGCCTTGCATGTAATGATGCTTCTGCACTCTGACTTATTGATGTATTTGAGTTGTATTCCTTGTACTCTTCTGTTACATCAATAAAATTTTCTTTTACTGATCATCTATACATATAAAATTTATAATGCATCTATTTCTGATATATATCTTCTATAATAGTAAAAATATTTTTAAAGCCTTTACTTCTGATATATTTCTTTTGTAATATAAAATTATAATAATGTTCTAATAGGAAAAATGTAGATGTTAAATAATAATAGAGTTTTTACATAGTCAAAATAATATAGCATAATAAAAATTTTGAAATAGAATTCTAGTAATGGAATTTACAAAATATAAGTTAGGCAATTCAAAAAAAAAAAAAAACAATCACTTATGTAAGCATATAATAATTAAAAAATGAGAATAGATCAAAATAGGACCTTACTAATATAAGTAAACTTCATTTCATTTGTGGCATATGCGCTTGAGTCACATAAGTGAAAGAGGTATGGCAATTTTAAGTAAATAGGGTTTGTTATGGACAATCTTTGAAAAAGATTAACTTTTGTGAGCATTGTGTATTCGGAAAAAATAAAAGGGTGAAGTTCAGTATCGTGATTGACAAAACCAAGGGTATAGTTGACTATATGCATTTGGATCCCTGGGGTCCTGCAACCACCACATCCCAAGGTGGTGCTTGGTATTTCCTAACTTTCATTGATGATTATTCAAGAAAAATTTGGATATATTTTATGAAAGAGAAGAATGAAGCATTTGCAACATTCAAGTAATGGAAAATTTTGATCGAGAAGCAAACAAAAAAGTAGGTCAAGCGGCTTAAAAAAATAACAACATAATATTTATGATAGAGATTTTAATAAATTCTACCAGAATAAAGGTCTTGCGAGACACTGCACAGTTTGTGGTACTCTTCGACAAAAATGGAATCCTAGAATTAATGAACAGAACTCTTGTGGAGTGAGGTTGTTGCATGTTTCAAATATCGGGTTGTCTAAGGCATTTTAGGTTGACGTTGTCAATACAACGTGCTATTTGGTGAACTACTCTCCAAAAATTACTAGTCAAACTAAAACTCCTGATGAGGTATGGTTTGGTACTTCTACTGGTTATTCAAATTTGAAAGTATTTGATTGTTCTGCCTATTGTCATGTTAATAATCATATGCTTGAGCCTAGGGCTAAAAAGTGTATATTTATTGGCCTACACAAGGGTTCAAAGGGTATAGATTGTGGTATGTTGATCCTAAGTCACCTAAGTTAGTTATAGTAGGGATGTTACTTTTGATGAATTTGTTGTGTTTCACTCAAGAAAGAAGTTTAAGGATGTTTTAGGGAATAAGCAGAGCTATAGTAAGGAAGTGGAGTTACAGGTTAGAGCTTTTACAGAGAGTGCAAAAGGGCACTCAACTTCAACCCATTGTTTCTACATAGAGTTCTTCCTCATACTATAGTGTATAAGAAGAAAAATAATATAACATTGCAACTGGTAAAGAATGGAGATATATTAGGCCACCTTAAAGATATGAGTGTGCGAATTTGGTTGTGTATGCATTTATCATAGTAAAGAACATTGCAATTCTAGAGCTTTCCACCTATTCAGAAGTTGTCACAGGTAGTGAGTTTGCACAATGGATTATGGTTATGAATGGAGATGTTGAATTTCTATGTAAGAGCTAGACTTGGAATTTGGTGAAATTGCCTAACGCCTCGAAGATTATTAGATGCAAATAGGTCTTTAAGAAAAAGAAAGGCATCCAGGGATCGAAGATGCTAGATACAAGACACACTAAGTTGTAAAATAAACGATCTATGCAACAAGGGTTAGAGAGAACGATAGAAATTGGTACAAAGAATTTACATAGTTTGGCAATGTACTTATGTCCATGGGTGAGACTATCTTTTTCTACTATGTAGAAAATTGAGTTACAACATATTTTTATTGCAACGTAGTTAAATCCTAACCCTCATCGGATACGTTAAAATTTTTTAATATACCATTACTATACCCCTAACATATTATTCGTCCTTGGCAACATAACTAAGATTAAGCTGCATGGGTATTATGTGTTTCGCTACTCTCCACACAAAATACATATATTCCTAGTTTAATTGTTACAATAATATAAGTCATATCTCTAACAAAGGGCTACAATAAAAAATAATGCGATGACTTCAATGAAGCTTTTTCACCCATTGTGAAGAATAACTTTTCATTTGTTGCTTGATTTGGTTGCTTTGTTCTTTCTAAAACTTAAGCAACTTGATATAAGGATAACATTTTTACATAGCGAGCTTAAGGAGACTATTTACATGAATTAACGAGAGGATTTTTTTATGCAACGTCAAGAATATTATGTTTGTAAGTTCAAAAAGTCATTGTATGACTTCAAGCAAGCTCCAAGACAATGATACAAGCATTTTGACACCTTAATGGTAGGACATGGTTACTCAAGGAGTAATTTTGATTATTACCAGTATCTCAAATGGTTCTTTTTTTTAACTTGTTACTCTTTGTGGATGAGATGCTTATAGTTAATTGCCAAAAGCATGTTAAAGATTGCTAGTATGAAGTCCTAGTTAAGTAATGAGTTTGAGATAAAATATTTGGGTGTTGCAAAGAAGATTTTGGATACAGAGATTCATAGGAACAAGAAACGTGAAAAGTTTTACTTGTCACAACAGAAGTACATTGAAAAGGCGTTTAAGCATTTTGCTATACAAAGTTCCAAACCAGTGAGTACTCCACTTGCCTTTTATTTTAGACTTTATGCAGAATTGTCTCCGCAAAGTAAAGAAGAGGAACAATATATATTGAGTATTTCTTATTTGAGTGCAATTGGTAGCATCATTTATGCTAAGGTTTGCACATGTCCAAACATTTCACAAGTAATCAGTGTAGTAAGTTGATACATGAGTAATCATGGCAAGGTTCATTGGAAAATTGTGAAATGGATACTTCAGAATTTGAGAAAGACTTTAGATAGTGGCTTAATTTTTTATAGATTTTGTGACTTTGGTTTTAGTGTTGCTGGTTGTGTTGATTCTGATTATACTAGTGATTTGAATAAAGGAGATCTCTAAAAGGTTATGTCTTCTTACTTGCTGGTTGTACGATTAGTTGAAAAACTACTCTATAGTCTATAGTTGTTTTGTTAACAATAGAAGCAGAGTACATAGTAGTAGCAAAAGCAATGAACGAGGCAATTTTGTTAAGAGATTTGGTCAGTGACTTGGGCTTGCAGTATGATGTTGTTGTTATTGTTCTATTTTATGATAGCCAGAATATAATATCTTTGACTAAAAATTAAATGTATCATGAGAAAACCAAACACAGAAACATCAGATATTATTTTCTTCAAGATGTTATGACACAAGGTGACATTACAACATTACAATCAAGAAGACTACCAAAACAGAGAATCCAATAGATACGTTGACTATGTCCATTTTGCTACTCAATTTCAAACATTGTATGGTTTGGTTAAATTCAAGCCAATGTGAAAATTTGTTAAGTGAGT
This sequence comes from Nyssa sinensis, assembly GCA_008638375.1. NCBI lineage: Eukaryota > Viridiplantae > Streptophyta > Magnoliopsida > Cornales > Nyssaceae > Nyssa > Nyssa sinensis. Next base: position 3,938,376 of record CM018046.1, read on the forward strand.
GTCATGAATTCACTTAGATTGTTGATAACCCATTTACAACATGGGAATGGCCGATGGAAAAATTTTGACCTCATTTTGTTCTCGATAATTTTTTGGTACACTCTTCATCCGAACGGAGAGGTGGTTCCCATCTGAACAGAGCCTTGTCCGAATGGAAAAGTCTTTCTTGTTTGGATGTTTGTAAGGTTTTCTGCATCGACTTAGGTTGAGATTTGGTAGTTCAGTCTCCTATATATATCAGTCTTATTATAAGGTTTTGAGATTATGATCATTGTGAAAGGAAAGTCACTTTGTGAGTGATTCTTAGGTGTAAAGGGGTTTTGGGTTTTGTTAGTGTTTGTGCTCTTGTAATCTCTTTATTACATAGTGAATTGATTATCGTTACCTGTGACAAATGCAACTTTCCGAAACACATAAAATCTTTGGTATTCTTGATTTTGTTACATTTGCTTGTTTGATTTATGTTTTCATTTTTACCTATCTCCTTGACTATAAGTGTAATAGGCATTTAAAAGGGAAAAAAAAAAACAACACAAAACAAAAAGACATCAAAGGAACAAGGGTTGAGGCATGAACAAGGCACCGGGGAAGGGGGGGTGGAGGATAAAAAAAATTATATGTAAATATTGCCTCTAATTTTTTGAAAAAAAAAACTCCTATATTTTGTAAAAAAAAAAAATTACATATAAATCTAGCCCCGCAAAAAAAAATTATACATTAAAAAAATCCCTCTTAAAATATTTTTCAAAAAAATTTAGTCCCTCCCAAATTTTTTTCAATTCCCTTGTACTGGAAGTATAATTAAATCTATTTCCTACAAACACTTGTATATATTGCTTCACAATCTTATGGAAAGTTATTTAATGGTCTAATACCCCCGGCCTACTCTTGGTTGATGAACATAATATCTTCATCTAACAAATCAGAGTTTCATCCATCATTATGGTCTTAGAACATTCCCATAACTCCATGAAGGCATCATTTAGTCCTTATGATAGGGGGAGGGGGGGGGGGGGTGTGATTGTGTCCGTATGTGTAGAAAAATGTATGGACTTGAATATGTTTGTATGTGTTTACACACATTTTAGTCATGGTATTGTCTATTTCTTTCATTGAAATGTGTGTGTGTGTGTGTGTGTGTATTGTTTTGGTTTTCTTTGTTATTCACAATCTTATCCATTTTTTTAACTTTTGTAGGAGAACAGGTTGGTTTGAATGGGACACTTCGTCTCATTTAAGGATTGGTAGACTTTGTATATATAACTAGAAGTTGTTGAAAGTTGAGATCTCAAATTTCAAAACTTAATTTATGTTTATGTTTAGGGCACTCTCCACCTAGATGAGACTAGTTATTTTATAATAAAGAAAGAGCTGAGAGTTATGGCCTCTAATGAAATTCTAAAAGTGAGACTTGAATTTATGACGTTCTTTTTAAGAATAGACATGGATGATCATTTAACTTCCCCATCTCCACTTATTTGTGTGAAAATCAATTGACAAAAGGAACTTTGAGCGGGGTATAATAAAAGCAAGTTTTAACAGCTAATATGTCATAAAGGGGCCTTAACAAGTCCATTCATAATAGGGGGCCCAATTTGCATCAGACTAGGCTCATGTTATGGGCCAAAGATTAAGACAGTAGATGTCAGCTATTTACTAGAGTACGTCTAATAGGCCACAGCCCATCATGAGTTTGCTACATGGGCAAATGATTTTGTTCAAAAGAGGAAGCCCTGTAAATGATCAAGCCATGTGAAGTGAATCTTTTAAGCTAAACATGGGCCGTGTCTCCAATATCTAAAATGCTTGGCCCACAATATACTGGTGCTGGCCCTTTGCCCACATTGACACAAGAAAGTGTGTCAATTTTTTACATGATACTGATAATATGACCCAAATACTAAACGAAGTCAACGATTTTATGTCATAAATAGATAGGCATGTATGACAAGATTAATAAATATGTCGTGTTTAAATCTTGGTTAGGAGTGTAAATGAGCCGAGTCGGGTCGAGTCAAGTCGAGTAGTAGATTATTCAAGGTCGACTTGCTAAAATAAACGAGTTTCAACTTGTGTTCAAGTTCGGCTTGTTAATTTTTTGAGTTGATCTTGAATGAGTCTTTAATCGAACCGATCACAAGTCGAGTTCCAAAAGCTTAGGCCCCGTTTGTTTTTGTTTTCAAAAACAGTTTTCTAATTTTAAAACGTGAAATACGCATTTCAAAATATATTTTTTTTTAATTTTTTAAAATTTATATTATCATATCCTAAATATATTTTCACAATTTTTAAAAAATTAATTACAAAATTTTGAATATATTTTAAAAAAAAATTTTAAAAATTGTTTCTGAATCACAATCCAAACGGAGCCTTAATTTTTTATATACTATTAGACTAATTTTAGCTTAACGAGTTGAAATCGAGCTGAGTTCAATAAATTAACGAGGCTCAAAATATATTCAAGCTTAATTTGTTTATCTTGCGAGTTGATTTCGAATGAGCCTAGAACCGAACCGACCATGAGCCAAAATCGAATAACTCGACTAGTTTTACAACCCTAATCTTGATAATATCAATTGGTTTAACACGACTTAATATTTTGATTTAAAAAATTATCATTAGTTAACGTAATTCGTCTCACATTGAAAGTTTAGAGACTTTTCTTTTTTAACTTACAAAAGAGGCTTCCACTTTGTGTTGTCTCATGTCCAAAGTTTACCAAATTTGAAAATTATCTACACATAAAAAGATAAGTAAATTTTATTATTATTTAAAAATGTGCCAATACGCATAACGTGTTTAATAAATGAGTTGTGTTTGACTTTTGAAAGTTGACACAATTAGTTAATAATGTCTGATTAAGATTGACAAATATATTTAAATATGTATATTTTGACACGACTCGAATACAACATATTAACACAAATTGACAAACTTAAACACAAGCCAGTATGGGCTGGAAAAGGGGATATATTGCACTATCTTTACAGCCCATGGTGGCCTAGCCCATCACATTTCATGGTTCTACTACTAAATTTGTTTTCTATGCTAGGGTTCTTAAATTTTTAGGAAGAGTATCTGCGGGAAATCAAATCTCAGATGTTGGGTTTCTGTATTAGAGATTCATGGGAAATCTAGCTAACTTTGCTCTGAACCAAAATGTTTCAAAGAAAATTTCCGAAAATGGTTTTTAATTTTATGTTAATATAATAATAATCTGGTCCCTGCAAGTCCAATGGATGAAAAAATTGTGTCTTTTTAGCTCTCTCAGTTGGTGTCACCTAATGAATGATTAATTCCACACATAGTGACGGTCTGATCCAAGAAATGTCATTGGATGGGCCTATGAAAATCTGGCAATGACTGGCCCATTGATATATATATATATATATATATATATGTGTGTGTGTGTGTGTGTGTAGGAGTCCAAGTTTGTATTACTTTGTTGTTTTCAATGTCCATTTCATTGTCATCACTCACACACACACACACACGCTATATATATATATGTTGTTTTCAGTGTCCATTTCCTTGTCATCACACACACAGACAGAGTTGTCCGCCTGATTCAATTTGTATACATAGTACCAGTACCTGTTGTGCAAATTCATGTCCCCAAAAGTTTGTGGGAATGACAGAAGGAAGAAATAATGAAAAATGTTGTCATTATGTGCAATGATATTGAGATGAAAACTAGTGATTTTTTTTCCAGAAAATTACACAAACATTTCTAGCAATTTTACTCGTTTTTACTTTCACTCCCTTATAATTTAAAAATCAATTAGCACATATATTCATGTACTTGTTTACCCTTTTAAAAAAATGAAATAAAAGAATAACATTTTTTTTATGAGTACAATAATCATAGCAATTATTTGAAGGGGAGCACTCTTCATATTATTAAAAGAAGGTAGTGTTCGATTTTAAATTAGGTAGGAGAATTCTTCTCCTATTTATGTACGTATCATAATTTTAGTGTTCGTAGTCATGCATGTACTTACATATATATATTATGTGACTATTTAGTTTTAACAAAATAAATAAATAAATAAATCAAAAAGCACGAGTACTATTTTATATGTGACAGATTATGGTTAAAATACATATTCGGATAAGAAATTCATCCTATCGAGTTTAGAATTAATTATTTTCCTTAAAAGAATCTACATTTATAAAATAAAATTATGAAATTATCCTTACACACTTAAAAACACATCTTTAATTAAAAATAATTTATACTTTTATTTTGGGTAAATTACACTAACCTCTCCTGAGGTTTATGACAATCATACTGAACTCTCCCGAAATTTCTGAAATTATATTGACTTTCCATACTTTACAAAATAATATAAAGATACCTCTCTCCTCTCAATTTAATTTTTCAAAATGATGAAATTGCTCGTTTTAATTAATTTATTTTTTCATTTTTTCAAGTTTGATCAATTTATTCCAACTTTTTTTAAAATATTCTTTATTTTTTTTAAAAAAATAAATTTAAGGTAAATAACTTATTTTTATTTTATATAAAAATAAATTTAAGGTTTTTATCAATATTTATTTGAAAAAAAAATTGGTCAAGATTTAAAAACTGAAGAAAAAAAATTGAAATGGGTAGTTCTGTCGTTTTGAAAAAAAAAATTGACTTAAGGGAGGTATCTGTATATTATTTTGTAAAGTAAAAAAAGTCAATATAATTTTAAAAATTTAAAAAAAGATCAGTGTAATTATCATAAATCTCAACATATGTAATTGTAATTTATTCTTTTTATTTATTATAATGAAACTCTTAGCCTATTTGTTGAAATGTCAAAATTGATTTTGTAAAATATAAATTAATTAATTTAAAATTTTTATTATTTAATAATTAGTTTATAGAGAATAATAATTTACACTTGTTATTAAAAGATACTTATATCTAAATAAACTCACATATGAAAGACCAGATAATTGGAGTGATTTCTATTCTGTTGGTAGAAACGTAATTGAAGTAGGATAATGTGGACAGATATTGACGAGTTTGAGGATTGAAATGGAGTGTCCAATCCAAGAAATTATGAATAATGTTTTAAGCCCATGCTTGTTGTCCGGGAATAAAATGAACATTTGATGTAATTAAATACGAAATAGAATGGAAATGATATGAAATAAAATAAGACTTACTCGTATAAATATTTTTAATCATACTAAATAAAAGTAAAGAATGAAGAAATTAAAATAAGTATTCCTGAATAAATGTTCATTCTACTATACTAAACATGACGTAAAAATAATGTTACATATACCGAATTGATTTATCGAAATGATTAATTACTTGTATAACTATCATTCATCACAATTTTTTTTTTTAAATTTAAATTAAAAGACCAAACACATCTATTAACTATTCTTTAATATCTATATCTTTGTACTTATCTAATATTCATCTTCTCACAAGACGGACTGTCTTTGTACTTATCTAGTGTCCATCTTCTCACGGGGATGTCCATAGGATTTGTTAATAGATCTAAGAGAAGCTAAGTATCAAATGGACACAGAGACATAAATATTAAAACATTATTTAAAAATTATTATATATTTCAAAAATTAATAATTTTGATTAATCATAAGTAGTTATATGTAAAATATGATAGATTTTTAAGAGACAAAAATTAATTTTTAAATATATATATATATATATATATATCAAGTCATGGTTAATCAAGACTACTAATTTGATTATTGTTTTGATAATTTCTTTTTTAAGAAAAATATTAACATTAGTTGCAATTATAAAGACAAATGATCTGATGAACAAATATATAATACGCATTAATATCTCATATGATTATGCGTACTGAGTATTCTTTTTCCTATGCTCGTATATAACTAACTAATTAACTTCTGGCATGGTTGCAGCCACCTAGGACCATAGTCTAGGTAGAGTCGTTAATCTCACTCCACATGGGCCTTTGTCTCATCTGTCTCCTATACCAATCCGACAACAGGCTCTGATATCTAGGCTTATTTGTCAGCACAAAAAGTGCTGACAAGTCCATCAATGCACGTCGCTCTGATATGTTTTTTTTTTCTTTCTTTTATGTAAATTTATGTCTTCCTTTCTTTCTATTGATTCAGGCAATGTCGTTGTATTAAATACATATATACATAACATATATATATGCAGAGAGAGAGAGAAAGAGGAATTCCCCAGAAAAGCTACAGAAACTTAATTACAATTACACAAGAAAGGGAAGTGGAACAACCTAGCTGGATTGTTAAAATTGGGGAGTTTTGAGTAGTTATTTTGAGAGAAATTTTGACATAAATCATACAAATGACAAATTGGTGTTTTTTTTAAAAAAAATTAAATATTTTATACAAATTACATAATATTATATATTATTAGTTAAATTCATGAACTCAGTTTATGATAAAACTTTCCATTCTTTAGGTCATAATTTAAAATAAATAGAACAATCTTACCTTCAAACTCGTTAGAAGGAATTTGCTCTTACCCAAATATGTATCTTAATCATAATTTGTCACATATTTTTTTTAATTTTATTTAATTAAAATGATTTCATGTGATTGCGTGTATAAAACATTAAGATTGTGACACATACGTGAATAGAAAGAATTTTTTCTATCTATTTTAAAACCAAATATTGTCCAAATGAATATTTCATGTAAAGATTTGATTTGTGCTGAGCTTTTACAAGCTATTTTATTATCAGACTTTTTCTCTTGTATTATTATAATGTTAGTTTTATTTTCAAATTTTATTAAAAATGTTTATTTTCAATAATTATCAGTATTGTATTAATTAGATATCATATTATATCATGTTTTTAGTAAGATTTTTAAGTAGAGTCTTACATTATTGATATTAATTAGGATAAAGTACATTGACTTTCTTTAAGATTTTTGACAATTACACTGATCTTTTCCTACTTTACTTGACAATATATAGATACTTTATCCAGTTAACTTTTTTATTCAAAATAACAAAACTACTCATTTTATTTATTTATTTTTATATTTTTAAATTTTGATCAATTTCTTTTAACTTTTTTAAAATATTTTTTTATCATTTAATTTAAAAATAAATTTAAGATAAATAACTTATTTTTATTTTATATAAAAATAAATTTAAGGTTGTTATTAATATTATTTTAAAAATAAAAAAATGATCAATACTAAAAATAATTGATTAAAAATATATGAAATTAATAGTTTTATCATTTATATAAAAAAAAAATTAATTGAACATGAGTTTTTATATATTGTTATGTAAAATAAGATATATTAATGTAATTTCAAGAATTAATTACTATAATTATTAGAAATTTTAAAAATATTAATATAATTAAATAACGATAAGAGCTGATACACGATGTGACCGTTTGATATGACAGCCAACAATCTGCCCTCGACACATGTTGGACCTTGCTGGATGGGTGACATATATAATCAAGATATATATATATATATATATATATATATATTTCAATATTTTGAACAGTCTGATACGGACCCACTTGGTTCTCTATTTAGTTGGTCAGTCCATTTCTAACTATTTTTAGGGCAGTTAAATGCATTCAATTGTATTGTTTGGTTCACTGGAAACACCACAATGATTAACAAGCTAATGAGACAGTCTGAGTGACTAAACATGTCTTTAATCATAAGTTTCACTATCTAATACCTACATATTTTCACTAAACAAGAAATTAATTGTCCATGTAGTTTGTCATTGGTGTGTGTGATGTAGCCACTTCGATAATGATTGGTAGAAAATAGCCAAAATAATTCATTAAAGCTAAATTGAGTGTATGACATTTCCTTTCATTTTCATGATACTGTGAGGCTGTCCAGCTGTTCCCTAAAATCTCCTTTTCAGCTTCTTGTTCACAAAGCTAATGCTGCCGCAAATTAAATTGTCTGGTCAGTCTTGGCCTTTTCTTTTCTTGTTTTTTGGCAAGGATGAAAGATATTTTCCGATTGTATTCCGTGCTTTCTCAACCGATGTGTTATTATTTATTTGAGTAGGATTAAAAAGTAAATTTTAGACACGTATGACTCATAATTCATGCATCATTTAAATTATATAAGACATAATAATTGATGTAGAACAAGTAATTAAAGTTTTTGAAATACAATGAAAACATTTCAAGTCTCATTTTAAAAAAAAATAATAGTAGATGCAAAATTAGTTAGTCACATTTTTAGAAACAAACACCCTATCTTGACCCAAAATGAAAAAACAGATAATACTCATGACTTTTTCATGATCGAACATACCACGGGAACAAACGACTTTGTTTAGACCTTTAATTTCATTTTTTTTTATCATTTATAGTAATTTTTATTTTCACAATTACTTTATTTAGAAAAATTCAAATTAACTTCTGCTTGCAACTATAGTTTCTTACTATGATAAGGTTTCTAGTTTTCTAAAAAACTCTAATTTTTATTAATTTCAGATTTTTTCTTCATTCTCGCAATTATTATAGTTTCCTAATTGTAATAGGATTAGTATAACGGATTAGTAGATTTCTATTCAGATTAGCAGTAGCCTTAGCCTATAAGTATGATATAATTCAGTCTTTACTATTCAGATTATCAATAATATATTCCTGTTTAAAAATTTAAGATTTGTTCTCTTTAGATGAGGAGTTCCCCGTGTTACTTGTTTTATAAGAAATTCAACGTGTTTGATTCTTCTTCACGTTCCACACTGCATTAGTTGGTATCAGAACGAGGATTTTCCTAACTTAATGGAAAACAATAGAGTCGAGAACCCAAATCCCATTGACTGTTCATTGTGGGATGGAGGATTTATGGGCGACAATTGGCGACCATGGACAACAATTAGCACAAATCAATGATCGGCTCGATGCTATTCAACAGATGCTCATGCAGCTTAATATTAATGCCCTTAGATAACCTCCAATCGACAGGAATCGCATTGGAGGATTTGCCTGAGGCCATCTTGAAGTCAAGACTATATTAGGTCAGCTTCCCCAAAGGCAACCTGCTTATAGAGACAAATTAGATTAAGACGATGAGGAGAACTACGAGATTCGTAGGCCTGTTAGATGGAACCGAGATTTTAAGGATTATCGGATGAAGGCTAAAATCGCTATCTTTAATGGAAATCTTAACATTGAAGATTTTCTTGACTAGATTTCTGAGGCTGACCGATTTCTAAACATGATAGAGGCTCCCGACGACAAGATGGTTAAGCTTGTCGCATTTGAGCTAAAAGGTGGCGTAGTAGTTTGGTGGGATCAATTGTAGTGAAATCAACAGTAACAAGGCAATCAACTAGAGCAAGTTTGGAGAAAGATGAAGCAATATATAATGGGAAGATTTCTCTTTCCAGATTATGAGCAGTACCTATTTTAGGTATTTCAGAATTGCACCCAAGGCAACCGATCAATTTTCGATTATACAACAGACTTTAACCGATTGTTTGTTTGCAATAATTTGGCTGAAATAGAAGGGCAGAGGGTGGCACGATATTTGAGCGGACATAAGCCCTTAATCTGTGACAAAACTGGATTACAGGTATTGTGGACGGTTGATGAGGCTTATAACATAACACTGAAGGCAGAATTGTTGAAAATGAGATAAGGGCTGGAAGTTCTAGTGCAGTACCCTTTCGCAGGAAATTTTTTCGAATCCTCGTATGCAACGAGTGATAAAGGAAAAAGCACTCAAACAGCAACAGATCAGTCTTCTATTCAACCTGTTCAGATCAAACCGCAAGGGACAAGTTTTGTAGAAGGCAGTGGCAGCAGAGGCCCTTTGAAGAAGCCAGTACCCACTACGAATACAAATCCCTATGCCAAGCCTACACTTGGCAAGTGTTATCGATGTAGTAAACCTAGGCACCACTCTAATAGCTATCTAGAACGACGACTTGTTAACTATGTTGAGAATGAGGATGTTGTTGAGGAGGTAGACGAAGAGGAACTTGCTGGAGAAGATGATTTCTATGAAGGAGCAAAATTCACAAAATAAATTTCCTATTCCATCAAATGCAGATTCCTATTCCACGCTTAGATAACATGCTTGAGGGTTCGAAGATATTTTTCAAGATTGATCTTCGTAGTGGCTAACCATCAGATTCAGATTAGGTCAGGTGATGAATGAAAAACTGCTTTCAAGACTAAAGATGACTTGTATGAGTGGTTGTTAATGCCTTTTGGCTTAACCAATGCACTCAACACTTTTATGCGAGTCATGACCAGACTTGGAGGCCTTTTATTAGAAAGTTTTTTGTTGTTTATTTTGATGATACTCTTATTTACAGCAAAATTGAAAAAGAGCATCTTGATCATCTGCAGCAAATCCTAACAGTGCTGTTGGAAAGTAAGTTGTACATCAACCTTAAAAAGTGAAACTTTTTGACTAACAATTTATTTTTTTCCGGCTACGTGGTTAAGGTAGATGGCATTCACGTGGATGAAAAAAAAGTGTGGGCAATTCGTGAGTGGCCGATGCCCAAAACAATTAGCGATATGTAGAGTTTTCATGGTCTAACGACATTCTACCTCAGATTCATCCATAATTTCAATGCAATTACAACTCTAATTACTGAATGCTTGAAAAAGGGAAAGTTTAATTGGGGTGAGAAGGTAGAAAAAAGCTTTGCCTTGATTAAAGAGAAGTTGTGCACTACTCCTATTTTGGCCTTGCCTAGCTTTAAGATAGTTTTTGAAGTAGAGTATGACACGAGTGGAGTTGGCATTGGGGCAGTATTGTCTCAAGAGAAGTGACCAGTGGCATTTAGTGAGAAGCGAAGTGAGACCCGTCAAAAGTAGAGTACCTATGATTAGGAATTTTATGCAATTTTTAGAGCTTTGAAGCATTGGGAGCATTATCTTGTGCAACGAGAGTTTGTGCTCTACACAGATCACCAAGTTTTAAAGTACATCAATAACCAAAAATACTTGAATAAAATTCATATGAGATGGTCCACATTTCTTCAGAATTTCCCATTTTTCATTATCTAGAAACTTAAATAGAGTTGAAAATGTGTTAAGTAGAAGGGATCTTCTTGTTACATTGGCACAAGAGGTTATGGGATTTAAGTTCCTAAAGGAATTGTATGAAGAATATGAAAATTTCAAGGAAATTTGGACAAAGTGTAAAGAATCTCAAACTGTTGCAGATTTCTATGTGCATGAAGGGTACTTATTCAAAGACAACTCTTTGTGCATCCCTCAAACATCCCTACCAGAGAAGTTGGTTTGTGATCTACATGGCAGTGGATTGAGTGGACATATGGGCAGAGATAAGACAATAGTCAGTGTGGATGAACGATATTTTTGGCCACAAATCAAGAGAGACGTTGGTAATTATGTTTGAAAATACTACACTTGTCAAGTCTCTAAAGACCAATCACAAAACACTAATCTTTATACTCCTTTACCTGTTCCTAACTCTGTTTGGGAAGACTTGTCTATGGATTTTGTGTTAGGACTACCTTGAACACAACAAGGGGTAGATTCTATTTTTATAGTTGTTGATAGGTTTTCTAAGATGACGCACTTCATTCCATGCCAAAAGACACCAGATGCTTCACACATTGTACAACTGTTCTTTCGAGAGATTGTGAGACTCCATGGAGTTCCATAATCCATCACTTCAGATCGTGACACGAAATTCCTTAGTCATTTTTAGATTACTTTGTGAAGAATGTTTGACACTTCCTTGAAGTGCAATACTACAGCTCATCCCTAAACAGATGGCCAAACAAAGGTGACAAACAGAATATTGGGTAACTTAGTTCGTAATATTTATGGAAATAGGCCTAAGTAGTGGGATCATGCCTTGCCACAAGCTGAGTTTTCCTATAACAGTGTTGTTCATAATGCCACAAGAAGAACACCTTTTGCAGTTGTCTACATCATTTAGCCAAAGCATACTATAGACTTGGTTCGATTGCCTAAGGGCCATGGTGTGAGTGTTGTAGTAAAGAATATAGTAGAACAGGCCTAAACAGTACATACTGAGGTGAAGCAGAAATTGGAACAAACCAATGCCAAATACAAGAGAGTTACAGATAAACATTGATGTGCCAAAGTGTTCAAGGAAGGAAATTCTGTTATGATCTTCTTACGTAGAGAGAGATTTCCAGTTGGTAGCTATAAAAAATTGAAACCAAAGAAATATGGTCTATACAAAATTATGCATAAGGCCAATGACAATGCTTATGTTGTTGATTTGCTAGAAACTATGAGAATTTCATGGTCTTTCAATGTTGTTGACATTTACAAGTACCTTACAGAAGACCTTCTCTATCGTGATTGTAACTCGAGGTCGAGTTCTTTTCAAGAGGAGAGGACTGATGTAGAACAAGTGATGGAGGCTTTTAAAGCACAATGGGAACGTTCTAAGTCCCATTCTAAGAAACAGTACTAGTAGACGCAGTTAGTCACTTTTTTAGGAATAGAGACCTCATCTTAACCCAATATGGCAAGACAGACAATCACTACAAGAAAAGGCACTATTAGCGACGCATATGTGCGTCGCTAATAGTGGGCAAATGCGTCGCTAATGATATTTTGCGACGCACACCTGAGCGTCACTAAAGTCACCGCAAATATTGGCGTCGCTAATAGTATTGGTGACGCACACACGCCTGAGTGTCGCTAAAAGAAACTATTAGCGACGCACAAACGGTGTCGCTAATAATTAGGAATGGGCATCGCAAATGTTATAAATAGAGGCAAAGAGCCTCGCTAAAAGGTACTATTAGCGACGCACACATGGTCGTCGTTAAGACTATCTTTCAGCGACGCTCAAAGTGTGCATCGCTAAAAGGTACTATTAAAGACACACAGAGTGCGTTGCTAATAGTAAATTAGCATTGTTATTTCTTTACTTTTAGTGACGCCTTTCTGTGCATCGCTAAAGGTTTTTTTTTTTTCCAACCATGTTTGTTTTGTTTTCTTTGTTGTTTTATTCCTGTTTAAACCTGTACCAATCATCCTGATATACAATAAAATCCAAACATTCTAAAATGAATATATTAAAAAAGAAAAATACATTCATATATATATATATTATACTAATTGCGTACATTTGTAAAAGTATAATTTAATAATAAATAGAAAAATAAAAAATTGTCTCAAAACAAATAACTACAAATGTCCATGAAAAGAAAATAAAAAAAAAACAAATAAAACTAATAAATCCCGATGCAAAACATAAAGACGGCGGCGCAATAATCCTGATCAATCCGAAATGAAGATCAAATGGTATATATTAGAACAATTATTAAATATATATGAAATATAGAATGTGAATAGTTTAAATTTTTTTTTTTTTTGCATGCATAAATAATAAGAATGACATAAAGTAGCATAAGTTATAAACCACTGATCCGAACTGATTTCTGTAAATTCGTGCAAGTCTATTTTGTCATTTGTGAGGTGTTTGATGGATTTTCGGGATAGTTAGGCCGATATCCGGTATTTTGGTCCGTCAAAACTCCAAAATGGGCCTTTTCGTAGCAAAAACTTGCATAAGTTTCAAACTGGGCATCCGAACCGAGTGCCATAAGTTCGTGCAAGTCAGCTTTATCATTTTTGAGGTATTTGATGGGGTTTTGGGCTCGTTTGGTTGATATCTGGTATTTTGGTATGTCAAAACCCTAAAATGGGCCTTTTTAGAGCTGAAACTTGCATAAGTTTCAAACTGGGCATTCGAACTGAGTGCTATAAGTTCGTGCAAGTCTATTTTATCATTTCTGAGCTGTGTGATGGGGTTTTGGGGTGGTTAGGCTGATATCCAAAGTTTTGGTCTGCCAAAACCCCAAAATGGGCCTTTTTGGACCTAAAACTTGCATAAGTTTCAAACCGGGTATCCGAACCGAGTATCGTAAGTTTGTGCAAGTATATTTTATCATTTTTAAGGTGGTTGATGGGGTTTTGGGCTCGCTTGGTTGATATCTGGTATTTTGGTCTGTCAAAACCCTAGAATGGGCCTTTTTGGAGTTGAAACTTGCATAAGTTTCAAACCGAGCATCCGAACCGAGTGCCGTAAGTTCGTGTAAGTGTATTTTATCATTTTTGAGGTGTTTGATGGGGTTTTGGGGTGGTTAGGCCGATATCCGGGGTTTTAGTCTGTCAAAACTCCAAAATGGGCCTTTTTGGACCTAAAACTTGCATAAGTTTCAAACTGGGAATCCAAACCGAGTGCGGTAAATTCGTGCAATTGTATTTTATCATTTTTGAGGTGTGTGATGGGGTTTTGGTGTAGTTAGGCCGATATCCAGCATTTTGGTCTGTCAAAACTCCAAAATGGGCCTTTTTGGAGCTGAAACTTGCATAAGTTTCAAACCGGGCATCCGAATTGAGTGCCGTAAGTTCGTGCAAGTGTATTTTATCATTTTTGAGGTGTTTGATGGGATTTTTGGGTGGTTCAGCCGATATTCGGGGTTTTGGTCTGTCAAAACCCCAAAATAGGCCTTTTTGGACCTAAAACTTGCATAAGTTTCAAACCGGGCATCCAAACCGAGTACCGTAATTTCGTGCAAGTGTATTTTATCATTTTTGAGGTGTGTGATAGGGTTTCAGTGTAGTTAGGCCGATATCCGGCATTTTGGTCTGTCAAAACCCCAAAATGGGCATTTTTGGAGCTGAAACTTGCATCCTTATATAATTAAATAAGTTCGTGCAAGTCTATTTTCATATGTGAAGTGTCATACGGTTTGTAGGCCGTTAGGCTGAAATATTTTAAGGGGTTTTATGTAACATTTTTTATAAATAATAATTGTACCAAAGTAAATAATTTTAAAAACTTACCAAGGCTGATCAGAGCCTCCCTACCGACTGAGTATTGTCTTCATAAGAGTCTCTATCTGGGCCTGCCGCTCCTTGAACTCTGTCATCTCAACCCTCATCTCTGCATTCAGTCTCTCAGTTACCTCAGCTCTTTGGGTGGCTGCCTCAGCTATCTGGGTGGCTGCGTGAAACCTAGCATTGCTCTCGACCGTAGAAGACGATGCCATCGGTTCCATCCCACTCCCTAAGCCACGCACATATCCGCACCTCTTGCCCAGAACAGTCTCTCGTATCTGGTCATCAGGTCGGCGGTTGCTCACCCTCAGGGGTCGGCCTGAACACGCATCTCGACCATCTCGTCCTAAAAAAACATAAATATTTGTTACTACTTTTAAACATTTTATATTAATATTAAATTCGTAATAGTGGTATATAAATCTTTTCTAACTTACATAAAGTCGCTGAGCTTTAGGCCCAGTCCAACCCTTCTTGGGATTGTAGTGCGTCTTGTGCCACAACTCAATGGGGCTGGGTGGTGCACCGGTCTCCTGGTCTCGCTGTAACAAATAAATAGTAGCTTGTGAAGATTGATTTCATGAATACATTATACAATGAGAAATTGATACATTTATTAACTTACCATTTCCTGCCTATACCTAACAAAAGAACGTGATCCACCACAGTGGGTCACCTTTTGCTTGCTTCTGCTCTTGCTATTTTTCTTACTAAGTTCCTATACTTGGCCAAAACAAAGAAGGTTAGTATAAATGACAATGATTCATCATACAACAAAAGTAATTTTGATAATTTTTACCTGGAATGTGTCACTAGCGAACCGGTCGCATAGTAACATCCAATCCTCCACCGCCACCCCTCTATAGGGTCTGTCGCGAGGCTCTCTACTGGCTGCCACCTCTGCCTCGTAGTGCATGTGGAGCCTATGTCGGTAGTCCCTGAAACGGGTTCCCAAGTAACGGTTGACTGCCTTCACGACATGAGGCAAGTGGAGATCGATGTCAAATTTCTCCTGTAAAAGCATGTCATTGTCAAAACATTACGGCATAATATATGTTAAAATTTAGTTGAACACAATAATAAAAGACATACCTGGATAAGCACATGAATATCCCTCCTCTCCGCGTTAGTGACCTGACTCCAATCACTAACATGGAGTAGGGCGCGTAGCTGGCAAATGATGCCGACCTCTGTAATGAACTGCTGGGCCCACCCAGCAACGGGCTTCAGCAAGCCCGGAGGTATCTCAATCCGAAGGGGCGTGCCCCCCGCTGCTTCCATCTAAACCTGCAAGCTGCGATTCTTCGACCTACCACGCCCTTGTCTAGGGGTGGTGGCCGAAGCTTTAGAAGAAATAAAATAGAAACAATTAGTACCATATTTATATAATCATTAATAAAAATGAAAACTATGCATACCATCAACGGCAGGATTGGTCGACCCTGCAGATGAGGGGGAAGGGGTCGATGCGTCCTGCATAACTACACGTCTGCGTGAACCTGGTCCAACCATATCTACAAATAAAGTTTAAAAATAAAATTGTTTCTATTTAATCATAAAAATTAAAATCCTTATCGAAGTAAAAATGATTATCCATTACATCATAAAATTGAATATCCATTACATTATAAAAGCCGAAAATCATTACACTTGATACTAACACATGTAACACCTATTACAATTATTCATTTGAGTCTGTATCATTATCTGAACTTGAATTTTCTTCATTCTCGGTACAATACTCTAACAATGTGTCATCATCAAAATCACTTTCCTCGTCATCATCATCATTAATGAACGTTGCATCCCTCGGATCTAATTGTGTGGTATTGGTGACGTCGGAAGCTACGACATGAACTGGTTCTACATCAGTTCTATTCAACCGATACGAACTAACATCTCTCTGATCATGCTGGACAACACCATCGTGGGCAGTTTGAGACTCTTCTTGTAATGCCTCCTCAATCCTCTCCAACTCTTCATCTCCCTCGCCAACTTCTAGGACATCATAAACATTTCTAGTTTTTATTTTTTGGACAACATGCTAATCACCTTTTATTTTTGCATCCTTCAAAAAGAAAACTTGTTTTGCAATCGATGCCAAAACATACGGATCATCTTTAAATGCCGTACATGACGTATTAACACTTATAAAGCGCTTATCAATCTGCATTCCAGTCTTCTTATTACTTACATCCCACCAATCACATTTAAAAATATACACAGAATGACCATAGCAATAATGTAACTGTATGATGTCTTGTAAAACACCATAGTACTCTACAGTTTGTCCTCCGTCACCATCTCCTTCAACAAGGACCCCGTTATTCTGTGTTCGTCGACTGACCTCACGTTCCCTCTTGTGAAATCGAACACCATCAACAATTAAACCGATGTAGCGGGATATCCTTTGATCAGGACCACATGCCAAGGAACATAATTGATCGTACGCCTCAGGAGATTGTTGGTGGCGTAATAGTTTCATCTATTAATTCAGTACAAGTACAAAATTAATTGAATACAAATGCATTAACAAATACAATTAAAATTAATTGAAACCTATTCTTACACGTTCTCCGAACCACTTTGGAAACAAATTTTGTCGTCTTTGCTCCAGATCAAAAGTTGATACATGTTCGCTCTGAAGCTTGAGCGTATGCTCACTGCATAAGATGAGATATGTTAAATGTAACTTACATTTGTATACTAACTTAGTATTGCAATAATTTCGATAAACTTACTTAAAATATGGCAATGTCTCCTCGCAGTTGTTGAGCACGATGTAGTAGGCTATTTCCAAGTCTTGAGGATGACACCATTCATATATACGGGCACCTATTGGCCGCACATTCTGATTAAACACCGCAAGGCCAGTTCGTTGTTGCCCTGGACATCTATCAGAATTTCGCTCTTGATGATTAAACCTTGTCTCAATATCTTCAAGATGCATAGAGCAGAAGGTGAGACATTTAGCATCAATGTAAGTCTCAGCAATTGACCCTTCCGGTCGTGCTTTGTTACGCACATATTGCTTCAATGTGTGCAAATATCTGTTTTGATAATTAATCAGTTATAGATTAAAATAGTTAGGATGGATAGATAACACAATTCACAAAATTAAATGTACTAAACAAAGCTTTACAAAATTTAGCACTAAAGTTAAGGTACCGAGTTAAGTTTAAAATTTTAATTTGTAGGACAAGCATAGTGATATCAAAATGAACGAGTAATTACAAGCATAGTGAAATAAACCCATGATACTATAAATTCGAACTATTTATTAAATTTTTATTTATTTTATTAAAATTAATTATAATAATCCTCCTATCAAACAATATATTACATGTATTTAAAAAAAAATGACACGACAGAATAGAATTAAAATAATATTAATTTTCTTAAAAATGTATTATTCTATTAAGTTTAATTAAAATTTTCATATAAAATAAAATAAAATATTATTGTAAACATTAATTATATAATATAAAAAAATTTATTAAATAAAAGGTGAAGCGAGATTAGAATGCCTTCATCTCTCAAAATTGTCCAACTTTTTTCAAATCCATTCATGAGAGATGGGTATAATTTATCCTTAGGTTTTTTATTTTTTATTTTTTTTATGTAAGTTCTATACACACGAGCAAAAGTAGAGGTAGAAAAGCTACTCCAAATGCTTTGAAACCACTTTCAATGGCATTGAAAGCTTAACATTGGCGCATCGCCATAGGTTTGGAATAAGGGAAATGGGTTTAGTTATTTTCTACCCTAGGAAAATTGATAACAATAAAAGTAGAATTGGATTTGAGAGGAGGTTAAGGACCCAATTTTCTCAATGATTGATCCAATGATATTTGATAAAGGAGATAAATAAGAAGGTGATAAAACGAAATCAAAGATAAGGCAAAAAACACCACAATCTAAAGATGCTGAAGCCAAAAATCTCACACAATACTCAAAATCTAAAGATGCAAATATCAAAATAGTACCCATGACAATCTTACTTTCACTACCAAAATGAGCATGAAAGCTGACAGTAGCACGAGGGCTGCTAGCTTTTCACTGCCAAATATCAAAAATCTCTCTATGTTTGTAGTCACATCTAATGTTATAGAATTTCTTTTGGGCTTAATTTTCAGTTTTTTAGATCTAACCCATTTCTATCAAGGGTTTACCCCAAAACCGATCTATCCACAATCTCACAAGCAACATTGATAAAGACCAAAATAATAGAATCTGAGAGATGAGAGATCTTAATCAGATCCCAATAGCTTTTCATTATAACAGACCAGAAAAGCAACAAAGTACAGAAGCTATTGTTTAAAAAAAATTATAAAAAAAGGCAACAACATATACAACAACAATACCTATTTAATCAGTAAACAAAACAACCATGTTCTCTGTATGGCTTCAAAACGAACAAGTGAATCGCACTTCACTACAAAACGAAATTAATTAACGTAAATATTAATCACATTTCTAAAATGTAATATAACAAGAAGGCCAATCACAGGTGTAGAGAGAGAGAGATACAGATATAGATTACCGAGTGAGAGAGAGACGCAGTGGCTGAGAGACAGAGAGAGAGATAGATAAATCACACCGAGGGAGAGAGAGAGAGAGAGAGAGAGAGAGAGAGAGACAGATCGCACCGAGGGAGAGAGAGGCGCAGTGGCTAAGATACAGAGAGAGAGAGAGACAGATCGCACCGTGATAGTGAGAGAGAGACGCAGTGGCTGAGAGTCAGAGAGAGAGAGAGAGACAGATCTCACATTTTGATTGAGAAAAGGGGATTTTAACGGACTATTAGCGACGCACAGTGGCGTCGCTAATAGTCCACAACGTGCGTCGCTAAAGGAATTTTATTAAAACGGCACCGTTTGTATACTAATTGCGACGTCCACACGAACGTCGCTAAAGGTATCAAGCTATTGGCGACGATCACGTGCGTCGCTAAAGGTTTATAAGCGTCACAAATCCGTTCCCATGCACGCCAAAGTATTTTTTTACACTCTTTAGCAACGCATACCTTGTGCGTCGCTAATACACACTATTAGCGATGATTTTTGTGCGTCGCTAATAGTGAACGCCGCTAATAATAGATTTTATTGTAGTGAATACTCATCACTTTTCCTTGACTGAAGCTGCCACGGGGCTAAACGACTTTGTTTAGGCCTTTAATTTCACTTTTTTTTTTTTTACCATTTATAGTAATTTCTATTTTCGTAATTACTTTGTTTAGGGAAGTCCGTATTAACTTATGCTTACGGCTATCATTTCCTACTATGATAAGGTTTCTAGTTTTCTAAAAAGCCCCAATTTTTATTAATTCTAGATTTTTCCTCCTTTTTGCAATTACTATAGTTTCCTAATTATAATAGGATTAATATAAGGAATTAGTAGATTCCTGTTCAGATTAGTAGTAGCCTTAGCCTATATATATGATGTAATTCAGTCTTTATTATTCAGATTATTAATAATATATTTTTGTTTAAAAATTTAAGATTTGTTCTCCTTAGGTAAGGAATCCCCTGCGTTACTTGTTTTATAAAGAATTTAACGTGTTTGATTTTCCTTCACATTTTGCACTGCGTTAATAACGAGGATTCAAACCCACACCAAATATTTGAACTTGGTACACCAAATACTTGAAACTCGTCCTTCTAATCACTACGCCACTACCCATGGAGTCATGGCCTTATTATTTTCTCTATATATTTATTCTTTTTATGTTTTTCTTAGTGTTTCAAAGGTTGTACATAAGGAAAAAGTCACGTCAATATGACTATTATTTATCCTTTATTTTGTTTAATTTAATCAATGATACTAATGAATTACAATTAATTAATTAGGGTTGTGGGGAAGTTGTTTTTTTCTTTTAAGGTTGATGTATAATTTATTATCTAACAATACTATTAGGATCTACTGTAGATGGTCAAGGTATTCCTCCTCAAATTTGTTGTAAATAAAGATATCATCAAATTAAACAATAACAAACTTTTCAACAAAATGCATCAAAGTCTGATTCATGACTCGCATAAAGATACTAGGTGCATTAGTTAAACTGAAAGGCATCACCAACCACTCATACAAGGCATCCTTTGTCTTGAACGCAGGCTTCCATTCATCACTAGTCCTAATTCAAATCTAATGATATCCTCTACGAAAATCAAATTTGAAAAATAATTTTGAACTCTCAAGCATATCAAACATATCATCCAAGCACGGAATAGGAAATTCATACTTTAGGATGATCTTGTTAATGGCTCTACGACTAAAGATAAGCAAAGAGACCCATACCCTCTTTCAACTATTGGTTAGGATTTGTGGAGATTTTACCAAAAACCATCAAGACACAACTAGGGTTTCCATCAAGCTTGACGAGACTGAGGTAGGGACTTCTAAACCTAGGTATAAAACATGTGTAGGTAGATTGATCATCTAATTATCTCATTACATGTCATAAAATTACTCATTTTTTGCATAATGAGCCATATGTTGCATGCACCTCAAAAACCCATGTAATTTTTGCTTTCTTGCCATGGATTGACCTATTTTCATCTTGTCTCATCATTTATATTACTCCCGGTTAGATGCGAAATACTTTGCTTGATGTATTTACAATGTGGGTTTTGAATATAATATGCATGAAATTCTCTCTTGCATATCAAGTGTTTATAGAAATTTCTCTATAATTATTCATGTTATAAAGTGATGCTTTGAACATTGTTGCATGAATTATTGACTATATTGGTGAATTAGACATGAATGTTGATAACATAGCCTTGAATTTGTAAGAATTAGGGAATTGGAAGGAATGAATATTTGGGCTAGAGATTAGTCACGTCATTTGTGTGCTCTTGAGTGTGGTGAGATTGTATTTTACTCGGGGTTCGATTATGATAAGGATGGTGTCTCCTATCGGCTTGCAAGCTGTAAACCCACGCGGGTGGTCATTTTTCTTCATCAAATTAGTAGCCCGTAAAACACACAAGCATTATGGAACTTGAATGTTTGAAATTTAAAGCCTTTAGATGATCTTTTTGATGTGTGTTATATCGATTGTATAACTTGATATTGGAACATGAAATGCATGTGAAAGTATAGTGAAAGGATGATAGAAACTTGAGGTAAAATAGGTGGAATGAGCAAATGAAGGAGAAATAGGAATTTTTTTTGAATTAAGGCAGAATAGGCAAGCCATTGTCGATCGGCACTCCTAGGTGACCGATCGGTACAAAGAAGTGGAAAACCCCCTCTCCTTGTACCGATCGGCACTCTAGGGAGGGTAGGGTTCCCTTTGTTTCTCTTTAGTCGTTTTAACTACTGGATTGATTTTTTGCCACCCGATCCATTTCCTATAGCCTTTTAATCATAAATAAGAGTAATTGAACATGTTTTCCTCTTAATTACCTTACTTAAGGTGACTTAGATTCATGACATGGACCTCACCCCCTGGACTCCTCAAGTTTAGAGCGTGATAATGTAGGCCTAGCATAAGTGTGACGACCCGAAACCCACCCTTTGTGGATCTCGTGTCGCGATGCCCAATCCAACGCTACTTGTCGAACCAAGGGTCTCAACTTGCAACACAATCAGTGCTACTAAAATGCGAAAAAAAATAAATAAAAGTTTTATGTGATATATATATATATATATGTATTGTTTACAAAATGCGAAATATAAAATTTCTTAAACAACTGTTCATCCCCAAGACGTGGATAACATAAGAGAGCTACAAGACTGTCTGTACTAAATATTACACTATAACTTCAAAAACAAATGTCCACTTCTAGTTATTAAGCTCTACTGTCCGTCCTCCATATCTGTGCCTACAAGTCAAATGTTGTGTAGTACATGATGAGCTATGAAAACTTAGTAAGTAATACTCATTTACTCTGCCATGTGTACAGGTGTGTATAAAGATGCTAGCCAATCAATGAATATATAGCTCAATATCAAATGATAGAAGTCAAATGATAAGGAAATGAAATCTGTTCTGTTGACAATATTATACTGCTACAGTCATGAGCTGTCTCAAGGATCAATTGTATACTCTCAATAAAAAGCTATGAAATCTCATGATCATTCATAATGAAATAATATGATCAAGCTATGGAAATCAATAATAGATACTAATAACAACAAATGTGGATGCACTTTAACTTGGGGCCTGGCATACCCCTTAAGATCATTTTGTTCCCTTTTTCCTCGATCTCTCAGCTAAGCACTAACCCGTCGGTTCAGTACTTGCCTCGCAGATCCCACTTTAGCTGTCATTTTAATTGCCACTTCTAATTCTATTTTCTTGACCCGTAGGTCTAGTAAGCACCAGATGGAGTTTGTGACTGAGCATAAATCCTGACTACTAATATAATATATCTAGATCATGCTAAATCTCATAAACAGTAAATGCAATAACACTATGTCAGTAGTGAAATGAAACTGTTGCCTTAATAAGGCCAATGTAAGCTGGGCTACTGAGATCAGTAAGTCTTGTCCCTTGAGGCCTATGTACAGAGCGTACAAAAATCCTGATCAAGATATATAACAGTCAGTAAACACTTTCCATAAGATAAAGCAATATCAATGTGGACTCCATAATTGTTCTGGCATGTATGGAGTACAATAGATGATATAAGAAAAACTATTGACATGGCTTGAGAATGTAACACATGTAGAGATTAGACATTTACTTATCTCTCAAATTGTTTCCGTTCTTTCACTATAAAATCAAGTCACTGTTCCTTCCTCTTTGAAATCTCTATTCATCAATAGATAGTATATCTTAGTTTACCTTTTCATAATTTATGATATTCATCAAATTTTATGCCTCTTTACTATTGGCTTCTCTTTTACTAAATTAGACTCTACCATTAAGTCCGGAATGTCGAAGAAAGTCGGTTTAGGCTTTCGCAGAATTCAATTCGGACTTTTGTACTAAAAAGGGCAAAATTGTCATTTTGTACTTTTACGGGTCTTTTATTTTTTGGGACCTTGTCTCGCTGATACGGACCTCACCATTGGTCTTAGAATGTCTGAGATAGTTAAAATACACTATTCATGTGTTTAATTTAGACTATCATTACTATAAAGGGTAGAATGGTCAATTCCTTCTCTCTTGACCTGTAACTGAGGTTTTCTCTTCCATTTCTGAATCATTTCATTTGATTTTTCTTGCTTTTTAATCTACTGTTAATGCTTAACAAGACCTAACATTCAAATCTAGTTATCATGTTATTTACAAATCAAAACAGAAACTAGACATGGCCTACCTATTTTTTGGGTTTCTTGGTGCAGTTTCCTTCTTCCACTTCTGTTTCCTCACTTCAATCCATTCTCAGCTTCTTCCTTCTTTGGTTCTTTCTTTCTATTTTTCTCTCTAACTCAATGCACACACGTCTGTATATATACACCAACTAACTGACTTAATCTCTCTCTCATTTCTTTCTCTCTATCCCTTTACTTGCAGCCTTCCTTGACTTCCTCCTTTCTGCCCCATTTAATTTCTATTTTTCTCTTTTCAGAATGCAGCTTTGCATTCAATTTTGCTAAGTGATATTTGTGCCATATATACATAGTATATTAACACACACCAACACACACACAACAGTACACACACACACTACCGACACACACACACACACACCTCTCTTTCCTTCCCATTTCCTTTCTTTCTTTTCCTTGCTTTTACATATATTTAATTATTTATATATATATATATATATATGTATAATACATCACAATATATTTTATACATGTATATATATCCATATACATGCATATAAATCTATTTTTAATCACGTATACATACACTGATATTGAATAGCCTACGCTTATGAGTATACGTATACATGCATGAAAATGCGTGCATACATGCATTACGATACATAGTTCTGGTTTACTCAGGTATTGCCCGACATTGACTGTATAACTAACACTATTCATAGTCCAAAACTGTACAATACATTTGATATAAAAATATAGGGCTTAACAGCTCGGTTTACAACTGATAGTAAACTTCCCGACCCGGTCTACCTCAGTATACGTGCTAACCCCGGTCAGGATATTACAATAAGGATTCGCATTTGGGGTGGGAACTCCCTTCTTCGAAAGGCCTCTACTAGCATTGTCCTCTACCTCGATTGCCCCTTGCGATATAGTCTGGACAGGTTAGACCAGAGACTGCATTACTTTTTCCCTATCACTCACAACATGTGATGATTTTGGAAAACTCTTACGAAGGGGTACTAAATTTATAACCCTTCTCTCCTGTCCAAAAGTTCTACTTTTAGTGCCATGTTATGGGCCTCATAAATAGTCCATACAACCAGCAATCCAATCTTCTCACGAATTGAAAGTTTTAGACGATTCAGATATCGTGCCACCTTCTATTAAGTTTTGTCGTATAATCGAAAATGGAATGGTTACCTTGGTTACAATTCTAGTATAACTAGAACAAGTATTGCTTATAACCTGGAGGAAAAAATATATCCATCATATATTGCTTCATCTTTCTTCAAGTTCAAATTGGTTATTTCCTTCGTCGCTGTTAGTTTCACTGTAATTGAATCCTACCAAACTCCATCCTTTAATTTAAAAATGACAAGTTTAACTATATTGTCCTATGGAATCTCTATTATGGTCAGAAATTGATTAGCTTCAGAAAGCCAATAAATGAATTCTTCAATGTTAAGATTTCTATTGAAATTGGTTATATCTGCCTTCAATTGATAATTCTTGAACTTTCAGTTCCATCTCACAGGCCTACCTATATGATCGTCATCTTCTTCATCAGAATCTAAAATGCCTTCATAAGTGGGTGGTCATTGGGGACATCGATCTTATACAAATATGTTAATAGGCTAGCCTCGGGTGACTCATCCGGCATGGTTCTTGTCAGTTGGGGGAGTCTTATTGGAATTAAGATTAAGTCTCATAAGCATCTCACAAATTGCACCAAACTGATCATTGACTTGCACGAACTATTGCCTATATTCATCAATTGCAGCCCTTAAAGCCTCTATATCATAACCAACGTCAATGGGATTTGTTTCTTTGCCTCAGTCGTTTGACATCTAGTCAATGTAAATCCCCACTCTGATACCAATTAATGAAGCACAAAAACGTGAAAGGAATTAAGATATGTTAAATTCCTTGAATACCAAGTAATACAGGAATTACTCACTAACAAAAAAAACTCTCTAAATTCAAAAGTTTATGTATTATTGATAAAGGCTGTATATTAAGAGTTTATTATATGATATATATATATATATATATCGATAAATAAAGAGAGAGAGAGAGAGAGAGAGAGAGAGAGAGAGAGTGAGTTAACGACTGCTAAATTTGAATACAAAACTACTAATTCTTATATTCATAAACTAGTCTAAATAGAATTAGGAAACTAAAAAATTCTAAAAAAATAAAAATTAGATATTTTTGCAATTGTGCCCAAAATTGTAAACTACATAATAAAAAAAGGAAATTAGAAACCAATCGGGACTCAAGACGGGGTTTACTACGCAAAGTAATTGCAAAAAAAAAAATTGTCCAAAAAAATAGAAACGTCAAATTGAAGATCTAAACAATATTCATTTGATTTTTAAGAAGGTTTCTTATGAATTTATAAAAAAAAAAAAATGGAGGGACCAAGTCTTGATTTTTCAAAAAATTCTAACAAATTGAGGAATAAAAAAAATACACTTTTAAAATTTTGGCCCTTCCATCCACCATGGAAAGTCCTTTAACAATTAGAATGATATTTGGTTCCAAATTAATTAGATAAAAGGAACTTCTATAGTCACGTGAATATTTATTTTCTCATTTTATTTAACATGATATTCATTGTATATGTGATAAGTTGTAGTGCAGACACGTAATTTACCAAGAAAAACAGTTTGGAGTCAAGAATTAGTCACTAGGGAATCTACTTTCAACCAAATATAGTAGTCTCGGATTGGATAAGTAAAACTTGGTTTGTGGCTCAGATGTATTTGGAGTACCTTTAAGAAAAACAATAAAACAGAATTAACATCATGCTTTGGCAGTAATCAATAGTCATCATGTTAGAATCATCAACTATGGAAGGGTTGTGTGAAAGATGACAGTCATTGGTCAGTATGCCCCCTATGTTATAGAATGGAGATATCAGGGACTTTAGGTGCATTGGGTAAAAAACAAGAAAGGGATCTTAAAGATAGATTAGGACTTGAATCATGAGAATCTAGACAAGGTGCATTTCCAAAATCTTATTATTGTTGTGGCCCAATGCTTGTTGCCTTACTTGATATCAAATGTAATGAAAATTAATATAGTGCTCTATCATTGATCCAAAAGTAGAAAAATTGCAAATGAGATATATGTTTCAATGGTAGAAACAGAAGACATTTCAGAAAAGGCTACAGTAGATAAGAAAAATTTTCCCTTAGATGCATGAAGGATTTGGTTGCATGCATGCTAGCTTTTAGGATTCTTACTCATGGTGGGTTATGTATTATTGTCACTGCTAGAGATATGAACTGAGATTATATATTCAATCTAGAATTGAAAGAAGTGCAATAATTCTACATTTGGATATGATTAAGTTTCCTTTCTTTGTATGGTTAACATTGAAATTTAGCCAATATTTTTATTATCAATAGTAACTGTATGTTTGGATAAGTTGAGGAAGAGGAAAGGAGATCAAGAAAAACATTAATTACTGAGGAACAATGAGAAAAGAGAGTAATCATTTCTGTCCTAGTATATAATAGTAAATTAATATCAAATACCTTACTTTCTTTTCTCTCTATAAGTATTAGAGCTCTCTATCCCTCTCTCTTAATTTCTAAACCGAGCATAAAATAAGTTCTCTCTCCTTCCCTTTTTTTCTAATTTCTTTCATCCAAATAGGCTAAAAAAGTATTTTCATGAATAGAATTGAGGTAAGTTTTATAAGAAATATATGTAAGTACTCCAAAAAGATGTTAACTTCAATATATAAAATTAAACCTCTTGAAACTAGTAGAAAGTTTTCAGACAAGGTGGACTCTTAAGATGCTGACACTTAAATGTATAAAGTTAAGTGTAAAAAATTCTTGAATAGAACTGGTACATTGACAGAGTGATGTATTCTTTTAGTACTCTTATATCATGTGTGTTATGTTACACTTTTTTTAATAAATTTGATAAAATATTATTAAAATAACATATTAACATGTGACACTTCAGAGCCACTGAAATCTCACCTCTAATTAGAAACATATTGATAAAACCTATGAAAACTGGGCGTTTAGCCTAAATTTGATCAACCAACATGTTAACTTTTCATTTTTTACCTTCATTCTTTCTCCAACTTTTCATCCATACATGTTCTAGAAGAAAATGGAAGACTGATTTTTTAACCATAATTTTTTTGGTTCTTTTCAGAAATAAGGGGAAAAAAAAAACATACTCAACCCCTCAAAACAATACCATTTATTATCAAAGGGACCAGCGACTGTAATTCATTGATTCTTCGACTGATAAGCCCTTGTGGGGGCTGATAAGTACTCGTAACCTGTGGCTGTGGGTACGTTCTGAGGGGACTTAAATGAAGGATGATGACTTGTCTTCTACTTAATGACACATGGCTACATGTCTTCATTATGTAGCACTACGTGGGCGACACCAGAACAAAATCCATGATCCATTAAAGTTTTGCCAACACATCAAAATATAAATGTTCATAAGACTTTGGATATATATCTACTTGTGTGTGTGTGTGTGTGAGAGAGAGAGAGACACCAAAACAAAATCCATGATCCATTAAAGTTTTGCCAACACATCAAAATATAAATGTTCATAAGACTTGGATATATATCTACTTGTGTGTGTGTGAGAGAGAGAGAAAGAGACAGCGACACCAAAACAAAATCCATGATCCATTAAAGTTTTGCCAACACATCAAAATATAAATGTTTATAAGACTTAGATAAATATCTACTTGTGTGTGTGTGTGTGAGAGAGACACCAAAAACAAAATATATGATCCATTAAAGTTTTGCCAACACATCAAAATATAAATGTTCATAAGACTAGGATAAATATCTACTTGTGTGTGTGTGTGTGTGAGAGAGAGAGAGAGAGAGACAGAGAGTAGTAGTAGTAGTAGTAGGAGAGGAATTAAGAACACTAGTGAATAAAAGATGTGATTAATTGATAAGGAATGTGATATGACTAAAATGAATATGTGGTTGAAATTGAGACACGTGTGTGGGATACTAAATCTACAATCCACTCACTCCATCACAGTGAAGCTAGTCATGCCAGAAACTTAAGAATAGTGGAGTAGATATACCTAAAGGCAATTATTTTTCACTCAATCAAAGAGTTCTATATCCTTAAGGCAACTAATTCAGGTCAAGGTGCCCACCAAAAGACCCATTGCAATTCTCTCCTTATTTTCATCTCGTCTTACTTTGACCGTCAAAGTAACTATCACCTGAACTGTACTATACCGATGCCCATATTTTTCTTTTACGTGATCTTTCAGAGAGTAGAGAAGCTAGAAAATCCAAACTGTCCATCTCGTCAAGCAATTTTTTGAACACATCAAATAGAAAAGACATGATTATTCCCGAATGCTTCGTTTGGTAAATGTGATTAAAAATCAGAAAAACTGAATAGGTAGGATGCACGGAAAAATATATTAAAGAAAAGAGAGCCATCTATCTTTCTTTCTTTCTTTCTTTTTTAATGTCATTTTGTTTGGTTGATAAGGGATAAAGAAAGGAAATAAGGAGAAACTTGATTCTACCATTATAATTAACCTTACATATGAACACAAGGGTGCTAGTTTTTAAAGCAAAATATCAAATAAATGGTTTATTCCTCTCTTTTCTTTTTCTTTTCTTTTCTTTATTTTGACTAGAATCAAACCTCCCCGTCTCCTTTCCTTCTTTGCTTTTCCTTCCCAACCACACGAGGAGGAAAAAACTCTCTCTCTCTCTCTCTCTCTCTCTCTCTCTCTCTCTCTCTCTCTCTCTTCCTCCCTCCTTTCCTTTACATTTCGTTGTGTGTTGTCACACTCACTTGCTGTCCTACAGAGCCTGAGGCCATAACTTGCAACAATCTTGAGCTTAATACCCACCAAATCTTTTGACCCAACAGGGTCCATGCAACTATGCATTAAAAGACACGATGTCTTATGGGGATTGGGGAATGCAGAGATGGGTGACCCTTCCAAAGATAAATGTGCCCGAAAAACATATGGTGCTAAGCTTTCTAAGACCATGTACCATCAAATCATGCCAACCACCTTGCTAGGTTTTTTTTTTTTAACCTAGAAATCAATTTCACCATTCGAATCTTTTAGAAGTGTGATTAGATCTTAAATCTGGAGCCCTTCCAAGGGTTTTCACACAGCCTTTGACTATGTGGGAGGATAACCTTAAAGACTACTCGTTGAGTATTAAACCAAAGAACATGTGCCTCTATAGTTATTTATTCATTTAGCACCTCCAATCGAGCTACCCATTGGGTTAATTCATTATACAAAATCATGAAGAAAAACAAAATATAAATATATATGATGAAAATGAAAATGAAAATCAAAGGTTTACACAATTGAAATTTGGTTTATAAATGGATCAGTCCATGGTCCAATTCCATTTTCAATTTAAGGATTAATTTTGATATACCATAATTTGTTCATTCAATGGGGTAACTAAAGTGATAGATTCAAATTTAGTTTAACCAACTCACTTAAATTATATGTGTATTACATATTGGAGTGTAATTATCCATTGAGACTGTCACTCTATGTTGTTATGTGACGATGTCTAATCGCCTCTCTAGTTGCACCACACCATACTTCAAGATCAATTATGAAACTATGGCTATGTTGGGTTCAACTTGTCTACCATACTTAATGTTTTTGAAGGGCACATTTTGATAATAGATAAGTTGGGATCGAAATTTAAACCACACTTATTGGCCACAATTTTTTCATTAATTGCGATTTGAGTTAAGCTGGTAAGTTTAGTTTTTTTCATTAAATTAGTCACGTCCATTATGAATGTCCTTATTTGATAGTTATTAAACACAGTTCATCCAAATACTCAATTACTTACACTACCAAAAACGACGCTTTTAGTGACGCCTCAAGGCCTCACAAAAAATCTAAAAGGTATTGCCAATAGTTTTTAGCAACACATAAAAAGTGTCACTAAGGCATCGCTAATAGTTCAGTGGGGCAAAAGAATTTGCGACGCGTGAACCAAACTGTTGCTAATAATGTCAATTAGCGATGCCTTTTGCATTGCTAATACTTGACTCACTGCGTTGGTAAAGTCCTTTCAATGAAAGTCGGGAAACGTCACTAAAAAGCTATTATTTACGATGCCTAACGGTAGGTGACAACAAGCACAAGGAACTTGACCAAAGGGGACTAGCGCTTCTATTCCTCCACCAATGAGTCGTTTGAAGCGAGAAGCAAGGGATGTCGTGAACGGTGGGAGGTCACAGAGAATTTACCTATTCATAGAGTGATCCTATGATCGATACAGGATATAGACTCTCTCTTTCTTTATTCTATTCTTTTTCTGAAAAAAAAAAAAGAAGGGTGACTCAACTTCTCAGCTAGAGTTGGGGGTGGGACCTGTTGGCATAATGCACGCTGGAACGTGGGAATTCGAGGTCTCATGAACTACTACTAAAAACCTACTTTGTTTTTGTTTCTGCGATGCCATAAGATGTCGTTACTAAGTTCAGTCTAACCTTAATAATTCAGTATTGGCGACTGCCATTAGGCTTCGGGAATACGTCCCCAGGTCTATTAACGATGTCTTTAACAGCATCGCAAATGGTAAATTTTTGAAAACTGATTTTATATTAGCAATGCTCCATGGCACATTGCTTAAGGCTTGTTTTTGTAACTTTTTATTTTATTTCTTATATACATTTTTTTAATGAAATAACCTGCTAAACATGAACATATATAAAAATAAAATAAAAAGCTTAATATTTAACCTGCTAAGAAGTCTAATATTTGACCGCTGGTGACTTTGTTTCATGCTAAAAGCATTGAAACCTCTTCTTTACATAACCCTTTTTAAAAATATTTTTTCAATTCCTTTTCTTTTGGGTTCTCTCTTAGGAGGCACCTTCATAACCACACCAAAGAACCCATTCAACCAAATCCAAGTGGAGCTTCCTACAGGGTATAGTTCATATCCACCCCTTTCCCCTGTTCGGGAGAGTCTAATTTGCATGAGAAAGTATTTCGTAGTTGGGTTCGAAATTGTATATATACAGTTTCATATCTCCGATTGGCTAAGCAACTTGTGAAGCCTGTAGCAATAAACATTTTGTGCTGGCAGAAATCTTTATCTGTCACTGAAACATGCAGCCAAATATAGCATGACCTCTAAATTTAGAAGGCTCGATATAGGGGAAGAAAAGATAACCAAGACAAATGTAATTTACTAATTTTGCACCACCTGTGTACAAAGAAACAATTAGCCAAGAGCTCGGGGGGAAAAAAACTTTGAGAAAAAAAAAAAACAATGAAGCATGAAATCCAAGTGATTGGATTTGGATGAAGGTGAAATTCCTTTGAACTAGATTGAAATCCATTCAGTTACAATTGTCAATGAAAGATTTTTGCACTCTTCCAAAAGGACCCCCACCTGTCTATAGTTGAAATCCATTCAGTTACAATGCAAAAGATTTCCTAAATCCAAAAGGTCACAAGCATGTCCAACTATCAATTACCTCGTCATCATAAGTCATTACCATAGTTCCGTTCAAATATGCAAAAAACTAATAAATAATAGATTAGTGACCCTTTTTTTTTTTTGAACAGCAACAAGAAAACTTTATTGATGAGAAGTAAGAACAAGAATAAATACAAATACATCAATAAAGAGGAAAAATAAAAGGAGAGTGCATAGGCATTATGGTTTGCATTCTGTATCCCAACTAGGTTGGCACATAAAGGAAAATTAAGCAAATCATATGCAGCACAATTCCAAAAAAGGAAGTTAGTTGATTTGCTTTGCCAACCAAGGAGCCAACCAATAGAAATAATCAAGGAAGATAGAATTGCAGCACACTGATAACCAAAAACAACCATCTCCTCAGAAATGCCAATTGCAATAAATCCATTATCAAAACCAAATTGAAAGAAGAAACTCCAACCCTCCAAGCATTACCAATAGCTGATTACTTTTCGCATTCATAAACTACACACTTTGCAAATTATACATCAACTTTAAAACAGTGTAATGCTTTAAAGCTGAATCTTTTCTCACCAATAGAGCCACCCTTAATCTTACTAATTCCGACATCTCTTTCCAATTTAAACTTTTACCTTCAAAGAAAATCTTGTTTCTAGAGATCCATACTGTCCACAAAACAACTAGAGGAATAGCCCTCCATATAATTTTCTTTGGCAACTTAAATTTCCAACCCTTCCACCTACATGAGCAACTCCTTCACAGATTTAGGAGATACCCACTTCAAACCCTACCATTTTAGACTATCTAACCATATCTTCCATGAAATCTCACATAATAGGAACAAATGATCTAATGATTCCAACCCCACACGACACTTCTTACATATACCTGAGTCATTACCATTATTAATGTAGATGCCCAACTTCAATAGTCTATCATAACAATTCACTCTTTCCCACCACACTAACCAACCAAAATATTTAATCCTTGAAGGCGCAATATTATTCCAAATTGTTAATTTTTGGATTTTGGATCAACCCATATGTGAATAAGATTCGCCCACTAGGGAATGAACCTTGACCTATTTAAGTGGCTGATAGGATAAGTTCCTATCTTAATTTAAATACGTCTCTATCATGTGTTGATAGAAATCAGTATTTTGAATCCTAACAAAATTCTATACGTATCTAAAATAAATATGCAGATATGTGGTCTGCGTAATATGGTTGTGAGATATAATATACTTTCTCTCTCTAGTCTTTCCTCTCTGGTGGGTTTGGAACGTGAAGACTGAAGAGATAATTTTGGTAGCCAACCCTGCGTAACTTCGCAAAATTTGGGGACATACACGGAAGTTAGAATTCAACTGTTTGGTTCATAACAACAAGCAATATACGATCTACGGGTATCTTCCGTAGTCAGGTATGACTTAACTTGTATACATGCTATGTGCATTGAGTGTTTACATTGGTATCAAAGCCATAGGCTTGTGTTCGCCGATATATGTGTTGTATGCATGAGTATTTATTAACAAAAAGAAATCATGTATTTAACCCACATGGTTGATTTTTTTGAAAGATTATTATAAGAACACATTTTGAACGATCTGTCACGATGGATGTGTTCTTTATAAATCTAGTATGTAGCCCTTAAAATTTTATGACGATCCACCAGTCAGATCTGTGAGAGATCTGAGTTTAAAGTTCTGATTTTTCAAGATAACACAACTTTAATATGAATTTTTGGGTTTTAACATGATGTGTAAAACCTTGATCATTATGTATGAAATTTATACCGAATTGTTCCTTGTCTCGAGAGCTTTCCAACGATATATGATACACAATTGTTCAGTTGAAAAATGAGTGAGATATAAGGTCTCAAAGTTGAGAGTAGCTATGGCCAAATATTGTTTTTGGAGAAGAATAATTGCAGAGAATGCAACCTCTGCTCTCAGCGGCGCGCGTGAGAGAGTGTATATCATCTTCCGAGACCTATTTTCTTACACCTCCAGAGAGTGAGCCTCTCTCATCCACTGTAGGTCCTAAAAATGTATTTTGTATAATTTTTGGACTTCCGGGGGTATTTTAAAATTAATTATAACCCGAAAACATACTGCGCGTGTTTTGGCCATATTTTTTTGACACTTCCAAAAAATGAGGCTTTTCCACACTGTGTAGGCCCTAAATATATTTTTTATGTAATTTTTAAGCTTTTGGAATTATTTTAAAATTAATATTTTATCCAAAAAAATGTTAAAAATATGATTAAATAATTGTTTAAAAATTTCATTGAGCTCTATTATTGTTCAAAATTATAAAATAGTATTGTGTACACTGTTATGGGCCTAAAATAATTCTGGGTGAATTTTCTACTTATTTTTTTTTATAATTTTTAGGCTTTAAAAATTTATTTTTTAAGCCTTAAAAATTCATTTGGTAAGCCATAATTGAATTAAAAATTATAAAAAAATTATTTTTAATTCTGAAAAATTCATGTGAAATGTTTGGACATGAGGAATAAATATTTTAATGCATGAATCATTTATTGGATTTGTGTGCTGTGAATTTGTTTCATTATCACACCTTAATTATTAGGTTTTGTGAGTTATGGCTAACTACCTAAGGTGATAAGTTGAGCCCATTCATCATCTTATTTAATTACCCTTATATGTGAGTATGATTGGATGAATTTTAAATTAAAAATTTTGAATGTGCTTATGTTTACTTGTTTTATTGTTAATGTTGTCCTTATGTATATGTGCAAACATGCATCCCCATTTTGGCTTATAGTAGATAAAATGTATAGGATTCTTTTCATATGATATATTGTATGGAGAGAGGTTTTTGAAGCTACCATGTAAGGGGATGAATTTCTTGTTTGCACAATAAGACATAAGAATTACTTTAACATAGGCTCTAAAATTGTCAATTGGGATCCATTTAGGGAGTCCCTGCGCACTTTGTTGTATGGCGCAATATTTATTTATGTAATAAATATAATCATGTGGATTAAATTGAGAGAGGATTATGGTCCTCCCATTATAAAATTTGTTTAAGAATCAATTGAAAAATATATTCCTGAACTATAATGATGGAATTTAATTGCGAGCAATAGTGGACTTTTGGTTCTAAAGTTATGGTAAGAATAATATTTTTAAAATTAATTTTTGAGAACAAATTAAAGATGTACAAATAATAACTAATGTCAACCCTTATGCAAAATTGAATATAGAAAAATGGCAACCACAAATGTAGTAGCTGACTTAACAAAATGTGAAAAGCTAGTGGGAACCAACTATGACTTGTGGCACAGAAAAGTTCAATACCTTCTGAATAAGCAAAAGCTCTTAGAAACATTGACCAGTTCCATGATCTAACTCGAGGAAGGCACTACAACCCAACACCATCATAACCTTGAGACTTATTAGACTTGGTTAAAAAAGGATCGTGGTGCGCGCTTTACTATGCTAAGCAGCATGCACGGCGACCTTATTGGAGAGGATGAGACTTTCCAAATAGCCAAGGAGATATGAGACCAGCTTAAATTTGACTTTGGTGGTACATCTACTACGAGATTGAGGAGTCTTGTTTTGAAGTTCGAGGTGTACCATAAGGATCCCAAGCATACGATGACTGAACATCTTAGGTTGATGTCTAGTATGATTCATAATTTAAGAGTTTCGGGGAATATCTTTACAGATGAGCAACAAGTGCAAGCTGTGATAAGGTCACTGCCAGATTCATGGTCTTACATGAAAAAGATCATGACCCACAATGAGAATATCAAAGACTTTAGTGATATCTTGTGCCATTGTGAGCTAGAAGTGGAGCACCAAGAGGCAACTAAGACTAGCACGCTTGTTGCCCAAGGTGGCAGGCGCCAGACCAGTGGGTCAAAGCGCAAAACAAATCACAAATCTAGGTAGAATGGTGTAAAGGCACCAAAGACGGGAAATGACATCAAGCACCGTAGAGGCAAGCGTGATGGGAAGAAAAAAATGACTAGAGTGAAGTGCTACCACTGGCAAAAGATGGGTCACCTTCGCTCGTGATTGCACTGAGCCGAAGAAGGTATCTTCTAAACCAAACAATCTCTATATTTGTGTATGTTCACATATACTTGTTGCTGATATTGTCTCTCATTGGATTGCAGACACCGGAGCAACGAAACATGTGACTTGAGATAGGTCGAGGTTCGTAGATTATCGCAGAGTTTCAAATAATTCTCATTGTGTGTATATGGGAAATGGTACGTGTGAAGAAGCATTAGGAGTAGGATAGTATCAACTCCAACTGCGCACTAGGCGCACATTGCTTCTACATGACGTACTATACATAGCTGGAATTCAGTATAATTTACTTTCAATTACTGCACTTATAGATTTTGGTTTTGTTTTTTCTTTTGGTTGTGGTAGAATGGATATTTTATTAGATGGTATTATTTTTGGACATGGTTCTTTAATGAATAATTTATTTTATTTACATTTAATTGATTCTTCTTTATCTTCATCATATGTTGCTAATGCTAATAAGAATATAGATGCTGTTACTTGGCATGCTAGACTTGGGTGTATAGGACGTGATAGGATGACCCGATTAGCTAGAGAAGGCCTTTTGGGCTAAGTCGCTAAGGTTGACCTACCTATATGTGAGTGATGTTTGGCTAGAAAAAAACATGTAGAAAGCCTTTTGCTAAGGCTGCCAGAGCTACTCAACCGCTTGAGTTAGTTCACTCAGACATCTCTGGGCCTATGAATGTAAAGGCACGTCATGATGCTTCATATTTTCTCACTTTTATAGATGACTACACACGATATGGACTAAGTCTATCTGATCACTCACCAGCTATTAGGCTTTGGATTGTTTCAAACACTTTATAGCAGAGGTTGAGAATCAGAAAGAAAAGAGTTGAAAAACTCTTCGAAATATCAATGAACTATGTGAGGAAAAGGGGATACGCAGACAATTGACTATTCCACACACTCCGCAACAAAATGGTGTTGCAGAAAGAAGGAATAGAACTTTGCTAGATATGGTTAGGTGTATGATGGCGCAAGCTAACCTCCTAATTTCA
Source organism: Nyssa sinensis (assembly GCA_008638375.1). Lineage (NCBI taxonomy): Eukaryota > Viridiplantae > Streptophyta > Magnoliopsida > Cornales > Nyssaceae > Nyssa > Nyssa sinensis. The sequence goes on from CM018046.1 coordinate 3,975,940, forward strand.
TTTTGGGGGGATGTTATTTTAACTGCAACCTATATCCTAAATCGTGTGCCTTCACAGTGGCTTTCTTCCACTCCCTATGAATCTTGGAAAGGCGAAAAGCCCAATTTGGAACATTTGTGCCCATAGGGATCTACAGGTTATGTTCACGACGCATCTTATAAGTACGGGAAGCTAGGCCCTAAAGCTAGGAAGCATATCTTTATAAGATATCTTGAGAGCTCAAAAGGCTACGTTATGTACGGTGAACATTCTAATGGAGGAAGAACTGAAAAAGAGTTATGAGATGTGGATTTCATTGAGAATGATTTCTCTAGCATGGGCGATACAAAGAAGAGTGTTGACCTCTATGAGTTGAAGGAGACTGAAGATATCCTACCATTTTCAAGCGAGGGTGGGGAATTAGTTCCTTATCTGGTAATCGCTGAAGCTAGTAGAAGTGATTTTCAGCCTAGTGAACCACTAGAAACTCAAGATTCTTAAGTGCGTCGAAGCAAACGAGGAAATATTCCTCGTTGTCATTTTGGGATTGAAGGGGATGCTTACTTATGTGTTATATTAGATGAGGAAGAGTCTGCTTCTTTGGAAGAAATGTTTTCCTCATATGTTAAGAATGAGTAGATGGTTGCTATGCAGGATGAGATGAGCTCTATGATGAAGAAAAAGGTCTGGGAGTTAGTTGACCTTCTACCAGGGCGTAAGACCATTGGAAACAAATGGGTCTTGAAAATTAAGAGCTAGGTAGATGGTTCAATTGACAAGTACAAGACACGTCTTGTAGCGAAGGGTTATACCTAAAAGGATGGTATAGACTATGAAGAGACATTCTCCCCAGTGGTGAGGTTTGCCTCTATTCGCCTCATTCTTGCTATTATAGCGCATTTGGACTTATAGATTTTTCATATGGATGTTAAGACTGCATTTCTCAATGGAGAACTAGACGAAGAGATCTATATAGATCAACCGATGGGTTTTGAGGTCAAGGAACAAGAGCACAAAGTTTTCCATCTCACTCGTTCCATTTATGGCCTTAAACAATCGTCTAGGCAGTGGTATTTTCGATTTCATCAGGCCATTACCTCCATTGGTTTTGAGATGATTGAGAAAGATCATTGTGTGTATTTGAAACGATTGAAGAAAAATGTTATTATCCTCTCGTTGTATGTCGACAACATTCTCTTGACTAGGAATAATATGGATTCCATTATCGTCACTAAAGAGTGGTTGTCCTCTATTTTTGAGATAAAGGACATGGGTGAAGCAAATTATGTGCTGGGAGTTAAGATTACGAGAGACCGTTCAAAGAGACTTCTTAGTTTGTCCTAAGAGACTTACATAAATAAGATTCTTGGGCGCTTTTATATGCATCACTCAAAACCCATTGACATTCCGATGGAAAAGGGATGCGCCTTAAGCCTAGACCAGTGTCCTAAGAATGATGAAGAAAAGAATGGGATCTTCACCGTGCCTTATGCAACTACAATAGGGAGTCTGATGCATGCTATGTTATGCACATGTCCTGACATTTTCCATGCAGTTGGAATAGTTAGTCATTACCAGAGTAACCCTGGTCTAGATCACTAAAAGGTAGTGAAGAGGATTTTTCGGTACCTTCGTGGGACCATTGATCTCACCTTATGCTACCATGGTAGAGACCCGAGACTGAGAGGATACAGTGATGTAGATTGGGTTGCAAATAGAGATGGACGAAAGTCCACTTCAGGCTATGCTTTTATACTCGGAGGAGGAGCTGTTTCTTGGTGTAGCAAGAAGCAGACATGCATAGCAATATCCATGATGGAGTCAGAGTACATAGCTTGTTCAACAGCTGTTTGGTTGAAAAGATTTTTGCAGAGGCTGGGTTTTTCGACCCATGGAGATGAGGCTGTGCTTGTCTATTGTGATAGCACATTAGCCCTAGTCTATGCAAAGGATCCCAAGTATCATGGGAAATCCAAACACATAGACATTCATTTTCATTCGAGACATGGCTGCGCAAGGGGAAGTGGTCCTGAGACATATCTCCACAGGTAGTATGGTGGCTGATCCATTGACCAAGTCCATTGCCAGAGATTTTTTTTTATCTCATGTTAGGAGTATGGGACTCCGTTGGATTTGATATGTATAAGCACTTCATTTTGTTATTTGACATTATTATGATATATATTCCTTTTACATATGTTGTTTGATGGAGTGATTGTTATTATTGTGTACATCTTTGTTATATGTCACCAGACTAAGAGTTAACCCATTAACACAGGTGATTCACCTTAGCACTGAGATAGCGAGCAAGATGAGACATTGATGTCTATGGAGCTTACGTAGCAAGCTAAGACATTTATATCTATGGCGCCTAGAAGACGATTAAGATATATTCACAAGCATTTAATGCTATATGTCGCCTTAGTTATAGCTAAGATGAGACCTTTACGTATAAGTTAATCATGGAGTATTTCACAAACTCCATCAAGCTTGTTATAGCCAAATGTGAGATTTCAAGCAGGCGCTTAGACAGTGACTGGTCTGAAACTCAGGTTCGGCGTTTGTTAGCAACTCGACCCTGATTCGTATGGCGTACTTTGCTTATTTGTTTAGTGACATGCCCATTTGTGGGATAACGCCATAACATATATTTCATACTGAATGTGCTGTATCGACTGATAGTGGGAGTGATGAATGAATCCCTACTTCATTGCTGTGTGAGCCACTTGGATCATTAGATGCTACTTATGCCATTGTTTAACCTAAGACTATGTCATGAAGAGGATATTCGATGTCGCTACTTTGGAATGTTTCCTACGGACGATGGAAGATACCGTTTCGTAAGGTCGTCTCTTGGAAAGTAGTCGAGTCTAATCTGATTGATATAAGGGCTTAGGGATGACGATTTGATATTACACCATGTTTATGTGACTCATAGCTCGAGAGATTATGTCATGTTTGTCTACGATACGAGTCATGAGTGCATTACATATTAGGGGTGTGGCACTGCTTCCTTGAGGGGTTGAAGAGTGTTGGATCCGGTATAATTAAATTATCTTGGGCATATTCGAGATGCTTTCGAGTAATGCGCTTTTATTGGTCAAGTGATGATCTGATAACTGCGTTTCTGAGGCTGTATGTTCTTCTCGTGAGGTCGCACGTTCCATTTCCTGTATGAGGAGATGAGGAAATAAGAGATTGAGAGAAATCATAAAGACAGCTTGTCCTATGTGGCCGAGTGGGAGATGTTAGTTTTTGAGTTTTGGATCAACCCATATATGAATACAATCCGCCCACTAGGGAATGGGCCTTGACCCATTTAAGTGGCTGATAGGATAAGTTCTTATCCTAATTCAAATAAATCTCTATCATGTGTTGATAGAGATCAGTATTTTGAATCCTAAAAAATTGTATATATATCTAAAATAAATACGCAGATATGTGGTTTGCGTAATGTGGTTGTGAGATATAGTACACTTTCTCTCTCTAGTCTTTCCTCTCGGGTGGGTTTAGAACGTGAAGATTGGAGGAGTAACTCTAGTAGCCAACCTTGCGTAACTTCGTGAAATTTGGGGACATACACGGAAGCTAGAATTCAACGTTTGACTCGTAACAACAAGCAATATACGGCCTACGGGTATCTTCTGCAGTTAGGTATGACTAAACCCATATACATGCTATGTGCATTAAGTGTTTACACAAATGATCTCCAAAAGTTCATCCTTACTACCACAACTATTTTCCAAAAAACTATATAAAGATTTTACTGAAAACACATATAAAGAACTAACTTTCTAGAAAATTGAATCCCTTCTAGCTAAGCAAAACTGAGGGATAGATCCAATTAGATTCTTTAATTTGATCAACTCTTCATCTTCCCAAGCAAAGAGAAGTCTTCTGAATTTTAACCTCCAAACATCCAGATCAACCACCTCACCATTGTTACGAAAATCATCTGTTAATTTTGCCTCTTTATTTTTAGCAAGACTGTATAACCTTGGAAACAAACTCATAAGAGAAACGTTAGAGCACCAATTGTCCTTCCAAAATGAGATTCTTAGACCATCGCCAATTTTTAACTCAATAATATTATTAAACACTGAAAAAAGAGCAACATTTTTTTTTTTACTTGGACAATTGCCTTCTATAGGCAGCATCACCGAAAAAAAGGAAAGTATGTTATCCTTTTTATGGATTTAGAGAGATCCCGGATGTCTCCTTCCCTTAAGGTGGGAAGGAACGCCTCTTATGGGAGATAGAGAGATTGAGGAGTCGCTAGCTTATTTTTGGGCAAGAAACAAGCAAACCCATTACAAATTGAGCAATACAAATGAAAGAAATTAAAAGCAATGGAATAAAAGTTACATCACTTTAATTATAAATACATACTAAAAGATCCCTTGACGTGGATCAAAATAAAGATAAAGCACTGAGAAATAAAAACACCAGAGAAACAAGCTCGGGGGCTAAAGTACGGAGTAGGAAGGTATTGGCACCCACCCCACTTGATCCGAATGGATCGGCCTCAAATATTTACTTGCAAGGCTATTTTGTCATGAGAAAAAAACTGAAAAAAAGAGATGTGAGTCCAGAAGAGATAAATAACACAAAATCTAGTGTAAAGAAATAAAACAGAACAAAAAAGACAAGAGATAGATCTAACTCGGGCCTGAAGACTTCTTACGTATCTGTTTAAAAAATGTAATCACAGTCACGTAGTTTTCCGGTTTACCCTCTTTTATCAAAAGTGATAAAAGAGATGAGTTCAACAAGATCTAAGAAAACTTGTTAAGGATTTAAAGGCGTACCTTGTTCAGTAGTGGTAATTGGGCAACACTTTAGCTAAAGTCTAAATCAGAGACTTTAATCGGCCAAATTTCTAGCTTGTTCTTCGGGTTGGAATGCGTTGCTTCGACTTGCTTCGCGAAGAGAGGTTGTGACTTCGATAGGGCTTCGACCTCGAGAGAGGGAGATTTCTTGTAGAAGGAACTCTAGAATTAAACTAAAAATGTAAGGCTATGGAAATCATCTTCCATTCGTATCTTTTCGTGTTCCTAAAACTAATGGCCTAAAGGCTTTATAGGAAAATATAGAGATTTGATCCAAGGGTCTACGATGAAACCTTAAAACGGAAGGTTAGGATCATGTCTTGAGTGATAATTATCTAATTAAATAAATAAAAAATGAAATAAGAATGATTATCCTAACTAAATGAATTAATAAATAATTATGACAATGCATGAACCAATAGAATTGGTGTCGACATGCAAGAGCCAATAAGATAAAAAAGAAATAGAATTTAAATGAAAAACAAACTCTAAAATGAAAAGGTTTAGGTTCAATAAATCTCCATTTGATGAAATATCAAGCAACCAGATCTATAGAAACTCTAAAAGTGGAAAGTCCTTATTAAGCCTGAATAGACTACTATTATTTAAGATTACCAAATCACCTTCAATTTGATAAAGAATCTCTAGATTGCTACAAGGCGTGGGTAATGACCAAATTACCCCCAATTCATCACCAAATAACTAAAATTATCAAATTACCACAATGTGGGTAAAATGATATAAAAATTACGAAAATGCCCCTCAAGTGATTCTGAAGTCCTATTGAAGGTAGGATTGTGCCAAAATAACCAAAATACCCTTAGTAGGCAAAAAGGTGCCGAAATTACAAAAATTCCCTCCAATAGGCAAAAAAGTCCTAATGAAGGTAGGATTCTGACAAAAGAGTCCTACTAGGTGTGGGACTCTGATAGGAGGAGTCTTAGTTGGACTAGGACTTTAGTAGGAGAGTTCTAATGGGAGTGAGACTTCATCGAGAAGAGTCCTACTTGGACCGGAACCTTGTTAAGAGAGTTCTAACGGGAGTGGGACTTTATCGAGAAAAGTCCTACTTGGACCGAAATTCTGTCAAGAGAGTCATAACGGGAGTGGGACTCTATCGAAAAGAGTCCTACTTGGACTCAGACTCTATCAAGAGAGTTCTAACGAGAATGAGACTCTGTTAGGATGAGTCCTGATGGAACTAGGACTCTAGTAGAAGAGTCTTAGCGAGAGTAAGACTCTATCAAGAGAAATCCTAATGGAATTGGAACTTTGGTAGGAGAGTCCTAGTTGTAATAGAACTCTGTCAAGAGGAGTCCTAATGGAACTAGGACTTTGGCTAAGAGAGTCCTAGCGGGAGTAAGACTATGTCAAGAGGAGTCCTAATAGAAGTGAATTTCATGGTATAACTACTGAATTGCTACCACTTAATCAAGGGTCACAAAATGAGTTGCCTACACTTTCCATATAACTGAATATCTGCCATTTTGATACAAGCTAGAGCCCAATCATTTTTTGACATATCATACTTGTCACAAACTACATTTTTCCATAGCACACGATCGTCTTTACCTTATCTCCACCACAATTTCCCAAGAGCATCATTCATATCTCTAGTTCTTCGAATACCCAAACCTCCAAACTCCTTAAGAGACACATTTTCCCAGCCCACAAGATGCATTTTTTTCTTGCCTTCACTACTACCCTATAAAAAAATCTCTGAAAGCTTTGTTAATAGCATTAGCAAACTTCACAGGCAACCTAAAAAAAGACATAAAATAAATGGGTAAGCTACATAGTACACATGTTATCGACACCACTCTCCCAGCCAAGGATAAATATTTCATTTTCCAATTTGCCAACCTTTTCTTTATTTTTTCTAATACAAGGTTCCAGGTTTAAATAGATTTTGGGTTTTCCCCTAAGGGAAGCCCTAGGTAAATCAAAAGGAATATTGAACCTTACATTTTAAGATATTAGCACATTGCATAACTATATCATCCCTAGCCTTAACACCACATAGCACACTCTTGTGAAAATTGACTCTTAGCCTAGAGCATATTTCAAAACACCTAAGAATCCTTTTAATAATTACAACCTCCAATAAATTTTCTTCACAAAAAATCAAAGTATCATTCGCGAATTGTAAATGAGAGAGAACCAAACCTCAGCCAATAGGTATCCCCTTTAGAAAGCCCCAACTGCCTTGCTTTAGAGAACAACAACTTTAGACCCTCAGCTACCATAAAGAAGAGGAAATGAGACAATGGATCTCCTTGCCTTAACCCTTTCTGCATTTTAAATTCTTTAGACTGGGGAACCTATTGACTAAAATCGACAAAGATGTAGAAGAAACACATTCTAATATTTAAGCCTACCTATTTTTCATCAAAGCCAAACTTTTCATAAGACTAAATAGAAAATACTAATTGACCTCATCATATGCCGTTTCAAAATCAAGCTTGATAATCAACCCTACCTTCATTCTTCTCTTCCAATCATCAACCACTTCACTGGAAATAATCACACCATCTTAAATTACTCTACCCCCCCCCCCCAAGAAAGTAGATTGCATATTCCCAACTATTCTTTCTAAAACCAACTTTAATCTTTACGCCAACACTTTTGCCAATATTTTCTAAACACTTCTAATGAGGCTACTAGGCCTATAATCTGTTAATATGACTGGATTGACAGTTTTAGGAACCAATGTTATAAATGACGAGTTTATGCCCTTTACCAGATTGGCCTTATCATGAAATTCCTACATAAAACTCATAGTATCTTTCTTTATAAAGCTCCATCCTTTCTTGATACTCAGAATATTGAAGCCATCAGGGCCTGGTGCTTTATTACCCTCACAGGATCTGAGAGCAACCCAAACTTCATTCTCTGTGAAACTCTTTACTAACAACTCATTGTTTAAAGCACTTAACTAAGGAACCACAAAAAAATCAGAGAAACACAGTCTAACCTTCTAGTCCTGCATAAACAACTTCTGAAAATATGAATATACTTGCCTTTTTATACCCTCATGATCTTCAACATTGACTCCATTAACTAAGATGGAATTGATGAAGTTTTTCCTTTGCCTTCTACTAGCAATCTGATGAAAATACCTAGTATTGCAGTCACCTTTTAAAGACCAGTTGAGTCTAGATTTCTGCAGCCAAGTCCATTCGACTATTCTGTTCAATTGCCAAAGTTTTAGTTTTAGTAAACTCCTCCTCATATTTTCTTTAGCATCCAAATGCGTACTTTCAGCTGCTACATCAAGGTCATTTAACTCCATTTCCACATCTTGAAATTTGGCATCCAAATTGCTCATTTCAGATCGATTCCACTTCTTCAGGGCTCTCTTCAAACCCTACATCTTCTTGAATAGTTCGAAACGAACATTCCTAAGTGTTAGTATCTCACCCCAACACTTTTCCATCTTCTTTGACAAGGATAAGACAGTGATCAGAAAGACCTTTTGTAAGAGTCCACTGCTTAGATTTGAACTTCTCAAGCCATTTTGGGTCAAGCAAAAACCTATCAGTCCTACTCCACTTTTCATCATATTGAGAGTTAGACCATATAAATTTCCTACCATTAAGAGGAAGATCTACCACCCTCAACTCATCAATAAAAGATTTAAAATCCCTCATTCCCCTATCTCTTCTTAAACAACCTTGCCTTTTACCCAAAATCTTAATTTCATTAAAATCACCACCTAGACACCATGGAACCAATGATCTAGACTTTAGATGAGCTAACCACTTCCACATTGTTCTTCTTTCAACTATATTATTAGGATCATATACATTTACAATCCCGCATTGAAGGCCAGATTTAAGTATTCCTAAAACTAGTAAAAAACTTCCAACTACCACATACTTTTTATACTAAAAAAACCTTAGAATTCCATAAACATAACAGACCTCCTGGAGCATCAATCGTATCTATTTCCATATAATCAAAGTTTTTCCTTGGCTAAAACGATTGAACGAAGAGTCTTAAAGATGGATTTTTTTTTCATCACTTGAATTAGAACAACACCGGTTTCTACCTTTAATTTACCTCTTTTTTCCCTTTTTCTCCCAAGCCTCTAGCATTCCAACTGATAATCTTCATTAGTAACTACAAAAAACTACGCAGCTCAATTCGGTCTTGTTCCTACCAATCTCTTCAAATCTTTCAGATTCTTGTTTCTCTAATTCTTTCAGTCTGCTCACTACCTCTTCTTCACTCCCTTTATAGTTCATTCCCTAGCAATTTTCCCATCTCCCAAATAGCCTATGCTTCTTTTAAGAACAATCTATTGCAATTTCTAATACCATTGGAAGAAACTAATAGCGATAAGGATGACTGTCGCTTACCCCTAGAATCATTTTCTTCTGCACTTTCTTCTTAGTCCTTCTTCTCCTTCCAATTCTATAGATGTCCGACTCCATAATCTCCTCCATTAATCTTCTTCTAGAGATTCTACTTTTCTTTTCCCTTTTTTGAGTCATATCAAATTCATTAGTTTTTTCACAACCAACCTCCTTTAGTTCCAAACTGAGTTAGTACACAACTAGACTAGGCTATAACTAAGATTATTCCCTTTTATCGAAAAACATTGGACACTTACTAACTTTAGCAAAATTTACATTAGGCCCAATATTTCTCATTATTAGAGCCCCCTACTTCCGATAACTTAGCGGGTAGCCCAATAAAGCAAGAATTAACCCTTTTTACAACAGGTCCAATATCGTTTCTTTCAAGGTCTAATAAAGCTAACTTTAAGTAATTATGTTAAATCTGAATACCGACAATCGGATTAATTTCCACATGCTCTTTCATGTTCCCCATAAAGATGTTTCCGATTCTCAATAGCTCAAGTGACTCCTCTATAGAAGATTCGGCATTTGAGTTGGCCTCCACATCATTAGAGATCCAGTTATTCTTGGCCACCTTCTCCTTACTAAAGTTAGTCATATCCAACTCATCATCTTATTCTCCATTATTTGTCCTATGTGCCGATTCATCTTCCAAACTATCTAGACCAGCACACATAGCTCTTGAATCACCATGAACAAGAGTATTGCATTTACATAAGCACTTTGAGTAAGTCACCCTTTCAACCACCACTTGTTCCTCAACAACTCGTACTGAAAACTTTTTCCAAGCGTGCTCAATCCACACCACTTGATGGATGGCTTCCATAACTTTAGTGCATATCTTAACCTTTCAAGACACTAACGAAGTTCCTCTTGCAATGGCATCATCTAGTGTAATCACCTCGCCCCAATATTTACCTATATTAGAAAAAGTTTTGAAGTTCCATAAATAGAAAGGGACTCCTAAAACAACTTAACCAAACAACCCGACTATTGTTCAAGGGAAGATCTTTATGCCATCTATGATATTCCATAAACCAATTTTTAAGCCAAGGGACCTCCTCATTCAGTATGTCATTCATTAATTCTGATGAATCAAATGTTAAGATCATTCACAGACTGCCTAGGTAACGAACATGAATAGCAAATATTCATTCACTAATAAATGCCTCATTCAACCAATTTCCACTGATCTTACTAGAAAAAAGTTTGTCCACAACATTTCTGTAGAACCATCCATTTCCAAACTCCTTCCCTTTAACGTCTAAATGCTATCTAGTTTCCATTTGGACTCACCTCAGGTTTCTAAGACTCCTTGCCTCTCTTAACCGCTTTTGCAAAAGACAGCCTCTCCCTTTGAACCTTGTTGTTAGCATCTAACCCATAGGCATTAGTGATAGACTTAACATAAGTACGCTTACTCATATACTCATTCCTATTTTGAATCGTATCAGAAGGCCTCTTTATAAAAGATACAAATTTTACTAGCATCCTTTTGTCTCTGATCATTCTACCATTGGAATGATGTTTTGCACTAGAAGTGATGTAAATCATAGTACAACTTCAAGGGATCTAGGTCAAGTCCCCAATTGGGCCGGGTACGAGTGCACGAGCAAGGAAGTTTAAAGATGTACTCAACGGACTGATTCAAGAGGCATGGACTCAAGCAAATTCGTGAAGACCCATTGAGCATGATCCACGTGAGCAACAAAGATTCATAAACATGATTCAAGTTCTAGAAGAATCTGGCCACGGGTAAGCTTAAATTGGCATGTTAAGAATACTCATTTTTGGGTTTGATTGTAAGGCTTGCATGCCATTTACTTTCCTTTTATTTGGTTTTGAATTCTTGGGTGTGAATGGCTGATAACACAACCAGTTTAAAGCTCCCCACTTTCCTTTTCTATTTTAGGCATGTGATCAGCCAATTAAAAGGCTGATTGTCTTTTTTCCTTTAGGCAAGTAAGAGTTATTTCTTTATCAGATTTTTAGCCTTAATTAGGATAACTATTTTAGGAATTTTCCTTGTAATAACCAGCCTTTTAAAGAGGCGTCTAATCAATGAAAAGAGGCAGATCATTATTCAGTAAATTGTGAGAGTATTTTTTCTGCGGTTCTTTAAAGAACTATCTGAACTTATCGAGATTTCCCGTGGAGTTCACCAACGACTTATCAAACGGATTTCTACCACCGTTTGTTTAGTCTTCCTTATACCGAGGTTCTTGTTTGTCGTAAACAATGGGTCTAGGTCTATCATTCAATTCTGATTATAGAACGATCTTGCGATTCCTTTTTTCGTTGTCGGATCTTGTTATTTTAGGCGGGGTTCACATCATTTGGTATCAGAGCATAAGCTCTAGTTCAGGTTTGCCTATCTCTTAAAAACGTTTCTTGTTTTTTTCTTCTTTATTCTGTGCTCTTTAGTTTCCAAATTCGGTTCACATACCCTAGTTTAGCCAAATTTCCTTTACCCCCATTCCGCTCATATTTTGTTTGTTCTAGTTTATTTCGAAATCTTATTATGTTATTATCAAAAGACAGTTACTGATCATCAAAAAAAAAAAAAAAGCCCGAAAAAAATCTAATCGAATTTTTCTTACATTCTGTGCATCAGTAATCATAAAGTTTAAGAGAGTTCAAGTCACTGGTTTTTGTTCGCCAGACATGTAGTTGTAGTGCTTAACATCTGCATGTACTTAATCATTGTATCATGGGAGATGTACGTCCAAGAGCTCGTAAGCACCACTGCGAAGGCCGTAATTCATCTTAAGGACATTGTGTAAAACACAAACGTTGATCACTAGTTTCAGTTTCTACAATTCTGTAAGTGCTCTTGTTTAGTTTCCATTACTGTATTCTTGTACTGTAAAATAGTTTTCTATTTTTTAAGTTTTATTTTTTTTCTTTGAAAAGTCTTATACTGTTGTGTTTTAGAAAAGCATTCCCTGTATTTTTTCTTTCTTTCTTTTCTGATTTTTTTTTTCAAAGAACAAAATCTTGTTTCATAAAAGATAGTTTTCGTTTTATTACAAAACTGATTTATATGTATATATATATATATATATATACATTGCTTAACAATCTTTAGACGAATTATACATTGCTTAACAATCTTAAGACGAATTATCCTTTATATATATATATGTGTATATATATATATTAGTTTATACAACTTTTTGTTGCAGTATCTCATATTGCCAATATTTTTCAAACATAGAAAAAATTCAGAACTGAAAAATATATATAAATATATATATATATATGAATTTTGCTACTTATATTTCTGTTTATTATAGAAATTTAGTTCTTTATTTTATTTAATTAAATTAAAGATTGCTTTATTATTTTAGTAATCTGGTTAAATAAATATATAAAGTTCATTAACCTTATTTATATAACTTTGTGATCTCAGTCTAAATGACTATCGAAAGTACCCCTGTGGTGACTTCGAACCCCTTGGTGGCTTTTACCCCTATGGTTGGAACTGTGCCAGTGAACCATGGAGAGAAGCTACAGAAATTCAATAGACACTGAATTTAAGAGGTGGAAACAAAAGATGTTATTCTATTTGACCACTCTTAATTTGGCTCGATTTCCTCCGTAAAATGCTCCTGCATTTAAGGAGAATGAATCTAATCGAAAAATAGTTGTTGCGGTTGAGGCTTGGGAACATGCAAACTTCTTATGCCGAAACTACATCCTCAATGGGCTAGACAACACATTATACAATGTGTATTGCACAGTCAAGATAGCTAGAAAACTTTGGGAATCACTAGACAAGAAATACAAAACAAAAGATGTTGGACTCAAAAAGTTTGTAGTGGGAAAATTCCTAAACTACAAGATATGCTCGATTCCAAGACAGTGATCAGCCAAGTTCAAAATCTCTAAGTAATTTTGCATGACATTCATGCAGAAGGCATGTCACTTAGTGAATCTTTTCAAGTGACTACAATTATTGAAAAATTGTTGCCTTCTTGGAAGAAATTCAAAAGTTACCTAAAGCACAAGCGAAAGGACATGAGACTTGAAGACCTAATTGTGAGATTGAGAATTGAAGAAGACAACCATACCTCTGAAAAGAAAGCAGGGAAAGCCATCATAGAATTCAAGGCCAATGTTATGGAACATGGGCAAAGCTCTTAGAACAAAAAGAGGAAGCACAATGGTGTTGGTCCCAAACAAGGTACAAATAAAAAGTTCCTAAGGCAAGTGCTATGTATGCAACAAACAAGGGCATCATGCTAAGGACTGTCACAGTCGCAAAGGACCAAGGGAATCCAAGCAAGAAGCGTGCTTTACAATATAAATAATGAAGAACAACTTTTTATGAGTAGCTCCTCAACTTTCAAAGTTGAAGGTCAATGACAAGTGGTGTTGAAGATGAGTTCTGGAAAGGAACTCACCCTTAACAATGTGTTGCATGTGTTTGATATCCGAAAGAACTTGGTATTAGGATCATTGTTGAGAAAAAAAGGCTTTAAATTGGTCTTTTGTACCAGGCCAAGTTTATACTGTCTAAGAATGAGATACATGTGGGAAAAGGGGTATATGAGCGATGGGCTCTTTAAGATGAATGTACTGACAATTGTATCTCCTATTAAAAATAATAATAATAACACAATTTATGCTTATATGCTTGAGTCTTCAAATGTGTGGCATGGTAGACTAGGACATGTTAATTATGATGCACTGCGTAGATTAGTTAATATGGAATGTCTACCTGAATTTGATTTTGATCCAAATCACAAATGTGAGACTTGTGTGAAAGCAAAGCTTACAAGAACTTCTTTTCAATCAATTGAAAGAAATAGTGCACCTCTAGAATTAATACATTCAGATATTTGGGATTTGAAATTTGTTCCAACTACAGGTAGTAAGAAATATTTTATTACTTTTATTGATGATTGCACAAGATACTGTTATGTTTACTTGTTGAGAAGTAAAGATGAGGCATTGAAAACGTTTAAACATTAAAAATGAGGTTGAGAATTCAACTTGATAAGAAGATAAAGATATTGACAAGTGATAGAGGTGGTGAATATGAAGCACATTTCGGTGAATTCTGTTCACAACATGGTATTATACACCAAACAACTGCACCCTATTCGCCTCAGCAAAATGAAATTGCTAAACGAAAAAATAGAACTTTAAAAGAAATGATGAATGCATTGCTATTAAGTTCTGGACTACCTCAGAATTTGTGGGGGGAAGCAATTATTTCTACAAATTATATTCTCAATCGAATACCTCAAAAGAAAACCAATCAATCCTCATATGAGTTGTGGAAAGGTCGAAGACCTTTTTACAAATACTTAAAAATGTGAGGGTCTTTGGCTAAGGTGGTAGTTACTACACCTAAAAAGGTTAAAATAGGACTGAAAAAAGTTGATTATGTTTTCATAGGGTATGCTCGTAATACTAGTGCTTATCGATTTCTGATTCACAAATAAAAAATTTTCGATATGCATGTTAATACTATTGTTGAGTCAAGGAATGCATCATTCTTTGAACATGTATTTCCTCACAAATCAACACAAGAGTCGAGTTCAAATAAAAGAACTCATGACATTGTAGTAAGTACTAGTCAAGACCAACAAGATGATGATGAACCTAGATGAAGCAAAAGGACTAGAACATCAAAATCTTTTGGTCCAGATTTTCTAACATATTTGTTAGAAAATGAGCCTCAAAGCTTTAAAGAAACAATGTCGAGTCTTAAAGCTCCTTATTGGAAAGAGGCTATAAATAATGAAGTAGAATCCATTCTACAAAATCATACGTGGGAACTAGTGGATCTTCCACCAGGTTCAAAACTTCTTGGATATAAATGGATATTCAAGAAGAAAATGAAAATAGATGGATCTATAGGAAAGTACAAAGCCAGGCTAGTTATCAAAGGATACAAGCAAAAGGAAGGCTTGGACTATTTCAATACATATTCACTTGTCATAAGGATATCATCCATTCGAATGTTAAAAGCTAATGCAATTATACACAATCTTGAGATATATCAAATGGATGTAAAGATAGCTTTCTTAAATGGTGAATTAGATGAAGAAATATATATGTAACAACCCGAAGGGTTTATTGTTCAAGGTCAAGAGAAGAAAGTTTGTCGGCTTATTAAATCCCTTTATGGACTAAAACAAGTACCGAAGCAGTAGCATGAGAAATTTGATAGTGTAATGATGTCAAATAGGTTCAAAATCAATGAGTGTGACAAATGTGTATATGTCAAGAACACTGAAAATGATTTTGTCATTATTTGTCTCTGTGTTGATGATATACTGGTTATGGGTAGTAATAATGAAGTCGTTAAAGCTACCAAGAAAATGTTAAACAATAAATTTGACATGAAGGACTTCGGTGTTTCCGATGCTATATTTGGAATAAAGATCTTTAGAACATCAGATAGACTGATATTATCTCAATCATATTATATTAAGAGAATACTAAAGAAATTTAAACAAGATGATAACAGTCCACGAGAACACTTGTAGATGTAAATCTATATTTATCCAAGAATAATGGCAAAAGCATATCACAACTAGAGTATGCACAAATAATTGGCAGCCTAATGTATGTGATGAATTGTACCCATCCAGATATAGCTTACGCTATCAGCAAATTGAGTAGATACACAAGTAATCTTGGTTCGAACCATTGGAAGGCAATAGTTAGGGTTTTGAGGTATTTGAATTACACCCTAAAATTATGGATTGCACTACTCAAAATATCCTAGCAATACTTGAAGGATATTGTAACGCGAATTGGATATCCGATACCAAAGACTCAAAATTCATAAGTGGTTATTTGTTTACACTTAGGTGGTAGGAGCGGTATCATGAAAATCTTCTTAACAAACATGCATTGCCAAATCCATAATGAATCTGAGTTTATTGTACTTGATAAAGTTGGTGAAGAAGTTGAGTGGCTTTGTCACTTCCTAGAAGATATTCCAATTGTGGCCAAAACTTGTGCCCGCTATCTATATTCATTGTGATAGTCAATCAACGATTGGTAGGGCACAGAGTCATATGTATAACGGTAAGTCTCGACACATTCGTCGAAGACATAATACCGTAAAACAATTTCTCTCTAATGGTATTATGACCATTGAATACATAAGGTCAAAAGATAACATTATAGATCCGTTAACCAAAGGTTTGACTAGAGAGCAAGTGAATAAATCATCGAGGGGAATGGGCTTGAAGCCTATGCACTAAGAGTCGCCACAATGGCAACCCAACCTAGTTGACATGGAGATTCCAAGATCTAAGTTCAAAGGGACAACCAAATTATGTGTGACTCATTAAAGATTACTATGGAGATAAAATCTTCTACCCATTCCTATGATAAGAATAGTGATGCTTGTAACTTTGAAAAGGATAAGCTAAGCTTTTAATGATTCTTATACCTTGTTAAATTCAAGTGGGGTATAACAGGATACTCTTAATAAGACATCACCTATATGAGTGTGAACTGGGCCAGTTTCCATGAGAATGATAAAAGGCTAAATTCTCTAGGAACACTCATAAAACCAGGAATTGTTCATGCCCAAAATGAACACAATTATGAGAACCAACTGTGTGAGGAAAGATTCTAGTGTGAATACTATTGTCTTGGTTTACACAAACGGTTGAACAATTCAAGACATCGTGTTCACTAATCAACCAATAACCCCAATAACATTTCACAAGGGAAGTTTCAAAGCCACAAGCTACCTTCCTTTATGCAGAAAATTTTCAACTAGGGATGGCAATTTGCCCCTTCCCGTCAGGGGATCCACCCTGCCCGCCCCTAATGGGACGGTTATGGGGTGCTCATAAACGAGGTCGAGGTAGGGCTTTTAAAACCCCGTCGGGTTCGGGGCAGGTTCAGGGGATGGTCACCCCTCCTCGATCCCTCCCTGTTTATATATTAATTTTTATTATTTATTTTTATATACACTATATTTACCAATATATAACACTATATGAAATTAATTTTAAGGTTTTTCATATCACACTCATATATTTTTTTTGTCTTAGTTATTTTGGCAAAAAAAAAATTAATTTACTTATCAAAATAAAAGTTTTAACTTACTTAAAATATATATATATATCGGGGTTCGGGGCAGGGCGGGGTAAAGTTGGGGAATATAAATGGGGTTGAGGTCAAGGTTGGGGTAAACCTCTAAACAGGGCGGACGGGGTCGGGGGCCGAAAATATAAATGGGGTCGGGATTGGGGAAGGGTCATTCCACCTAAACCCGCCCCGTTGCCATTCCTATTTCCAGCTGAACTCTCTCTTAGTGCCTGCATGTCATTTGCATTACTTTCAGTCAATTTCATTCATGTGGGGAATTGTTAGAAATAATAGGTTTTGAGAATATTTGGCCATCTTTGAGCTAAAATTATAGTGGGTCCCAACCAACTCATCTAAAAGCTTAAGCCGTTAGAGAGGGTGTAACTTTATTATTATATTCTCTAACACGGCCCCTCACGTATGGCCACTTTGAACCTACACGTGTCAATTCAAATTTTCAGGGAGACGGTAAGATTTGAACTCAAGGACCTTTTGCCTGCTCTGATACCATGCAAATTTCTATACTGGTATATTTCTTTCATATCTCTTTTCTATTGAGGATATACAAATATATAGAAAAAGATTCAATCCTATTTTTGGTTATACACACATCATGGCAAGATCTTGCCATTATGTTTGGGCTAATTATATGGCTACAGTTTGACTTTCCTAAGTTAGTTTCAACAGCTCACGCCAATACTTCCCCCTCAAGTTGGTGCATACAAATCTCTGATAGCGCAACTTGTTAAGTGAGTTGTGAAACTCGTTGCTTGACACCGCCTTTGTTAGTATGTCTGCTAATTGATCTTCAGACTTCACGAATGGAAATCGGATTACTTTTGCTTCCAGGTTTTCCTTGATAAAATTTCGATCCACTTCCACATGTTTTGTACTGATCATGTTAGGACTGGGTCATGAGATATTGTAATAGCAGCTTTGTTGTCACAGAAGAGATCTATTTCTGAAGGAGAGATGAAGCCTAGTTCAATAAGTAGCCTCTTGATCCATAGTAGTTCACAAAGTCCTTTTGCCATTCCACGAAACTCTACTTCGGCACTGGAAAGTGCTACCACCTTTTGTTTCTTGCTTCTCCATGTAACAAGATTCCCACCAACAAACACAAAATAACCTGAAGTAGATCTTCTTTCTGAGATATTTCCAGCTCAGTCTGCATCTGTATAGCAATTAATTCTTAAGTGCCCATTCTTTGAAAACATAAGTCCCTTCCGAAGTGCGGATTTCAAGTATCTTAGTATCCAGGTTACAACATCCATGTGATCCTCACTAGGGTTATGCATGAATTGACTCACTACGCTTATAGCGTACGCAATGTCTGGGCGAGTATGTGATAGGTATATAAGCTTGCCAACTAGCCTTTGGTACCTCCCTTTTATCCGTTGGTGTTTGATCTGGGTATTCTCCAAGTCTATGATTTTGAACAATTGGAGTATCCACTGGTTTGCATTCCAACATTCCCACCTCAGTTAATATATCTAACATATACTTCCTTTAGGAAAGAAATATTCCTTATCTGGACCTGGCAACTTCTATTCCCAGAAAGTAATTGAGGCCTCCCAAGTTCTTCATTTCAAATTCGATGGCCAACTCTTTTTGTAGTTTGGATATTTCTTCTTCATCATCTCCTGTAATAATCATATCATCCACATAGACTATCAGTATAGTTATCTTGCCCAATTTGTGCTTTAGGAATAATATATGGTCTGAGTTGCTTTGTTTGAAACCATATTTCCTCATTGCTAGACTAAACCACCCAAACCACGCTTGAGGTGATTGTTTCAATCCATACAGTGCTCGTTGCAATTTGCACACAACCTTGGTTTTGGTGGATGTCATTAACCTGGAGGCAGGTCCATGTACACTTCTTCTTCAAGGTCACCATGTAGAAAGGCATTTTTAACGTCAAATTGATGTAATGGCCAATCAAGGTTCGCTGCAAGAGATAACAGTATCCTTACAGTGCTCAATTTCGTAACCGGTGAGAAGGTCTCTTGGTAGTCTACCCCATACGTCTATGTATAGCCTTTTGCCACCAACCTAGCTTTGTACCTTTCAACTGATCCATCTAGCCTTGTGTTTGATGGAAAATATCCCATTTGCAACCTACTACTTTCTTTCCTTCAGGTAACGGAACTATGGTCCATGTGTTGTTCTTTAACAAGTGCTTCGATTTCTTACTTTATTGTCCGAGTCCATCTTGGATCTGACAAGGCCTCTTGAACTCCAACTGGAACTTGATTTGAGGAAAGTACGTGCACAAATGCTTGGAGAGGTTCGGATAATCTCCTGGTGGACACGTAGTTGGCAATTGGGTACTTTGATCTTCGTTCTTCGATCTCAAGAGAGTATCGATTCGGAGGCTTGCCACGATTGGCCTTGAAAGGCAATGTATATCTAGCAGTAGTATTCAATTTACTTATAGATTGGGACGAGTCAAGAGTGCTTACCTCAAGGATATTCTCAGGAGATGGGTCTGCAGGTACTGAGGAAGGGGGGAGCTTGGTTCAGTTGGTGAAGGCATATCATTTTCTGAAGGTGTATTCTGCTCTGTAAGTCCATCTGGCCCTGTGGACTCAACTAGCCCTGGGCTTGGTACTTCATCTGCCATTGTTTCACTATTCGACCAGTCAAAGTGTAACCAATTCTCCCAATTCTGATCTCCATCTCGTGTCTCCCCTTGAAGAGAAGAAGTGGGGGTTGGAAAAAAAAGAGTCGGAACTCTAAGAAAGTGACATCCATTGTCACATAGGTGCGGCAGGTAGTGGGGTCATAGCACCGATAGCCTTTCTGGTGTACAACGTATCCTAAAAAGAGGCAAGGGAGAGCACACGGGTCTAGTTTAGTGCGTTGATTTTTGTGAAGATGCACAAAAGCCACACACCCAAATACTCGAGAAGGGAGCATAAGAGCAGTGGGTAGGGGAACATAGGATGCCAAAACTTGGAGCGAAGTCTTAAATTGTAAGACTTTGGAGGGTAGTCGGTTGAGTAAATGTACAGCAGTGGATACCGCATCAGACCAGTATCAGGGTCAGCACATAAGTTCCATGGAGTAAGGCCCGTGCAGTTTCGAGAATATGACGGTTCTTCCGCTCAGCTACGCCATTTTACTGAGGTGTCTAAGGACACAATGTTTCATGAATGAGGCCATGTTGTTCGACATAAGTGTGAAAGAGCTGATTAACATACTCGCCACCATTATCAAAACGGAGAACTCATAGCTTGGCTGAAAACTGAGTTTGGATCATAGCATGGAATGATTGAAATACTTGTAACACTTCATCTTTATGTTTCATCATGTACAGCCAAGTCATACAGGTACAGTCGTCAACAAATATGACAAACCTAGCGAACACCAGGAACCAATAGAGATAGGAGAGGGACCCCACACATCAAAGTGAACTAAAGCAAAGGGAATAGTGCTTTTATTCATTCATAATGGATAAGAAATACGGTGACTTTTAGCTAAAATGCAAGTGGTACATTTAAAATCAAATAGCACTTTATTAGAAAAAAGATTTGGTAGTAAATGCTTCAAATAACCAAAATTTGGATGCCCCAAATGTTGATGCCATAGCCAGATTTTTCGGTCCCTCACATCACTTTGTATGTGATGAGTATGTCCAATGCTGACATCTTCCATGTAGTATAGACCCCCCCTTTTAGTACCACACCCAATGATCTCTTCGGTGAGAATATCCTAAAGAAGACAAAAAGTAGGATAAATTAGGACAACACAATTTAATTCTGTAGTAACTTGACTCACTGACAGTAATTTATGAGAGAAAGATGGGACAAGTAATGTATTTGTTGGATAACACTGTCGGTCATGGTTTTGAGTGAAAGTATTGAGAATGGAGTCGGTGGTGTGTAGGGGTTTCACCGGAGGTGGTGCTGCCTGTCGATATCTACCATTGTCAGAGAAGAAGATCACAAACTGGAGTGATGAAAAATTGCTTCCAAACATCACCACTTAAAAATGGTAATAAAAGCTTGAACCTTGTGAAAAAGATTATGTCTCACATAGGATGGGTACAAGGCTTTTAAAGAGTATATATACAATTACCTTGAAGGAAGGTTTGGGCCCTAAGGGGCACTCAAGTTTTATAGAAAGGGGAGGATCCTAACACATGCTTGGTTCATCACACGCGCAGATGCTGCCATCGCCGTCCTACACAGCACCTGCACTGGGCCAAGTCAGGTTTGGGCCTTAGCCTGTTGTGTATATATCTTTTGAAAAAATTTATTTAAGTATTTTTCTAAAAAATGCTGTCGTTTTTGTCACTGTTAAAAATAGTCCAAAACGCTTGTCATTTGGTTACCAGGATAATTAAATTCAAACGCTGTCGTTTAGCGATTGCATTTGGCTTTGGTTTAAATCCAAAACGACGTCATTTTGTAATTACTTTTGATTTGAATTTTGACTAAATAAGCGTCTTCTTCATGCGACTATGCCTAGTTCACTATGAACAGACACAACCGAAACTCCATATCCTGTACCAAACAGGCATAAAGGACTTTATATAAACACCATTACACTTATCATTCAATCATCGAATTTTTCTTACATTTTGTGCGCCAATAATTATAAAGTTTGAGAGAGTTCAAGTCACTGGTTTTGATTCGCCAGACACGCAGTTGCAGTGGTTAACATGTGCGCATACTCAATCATTGTATCCTGGGCAGACGTACGACCAAGAGCTCGTAAGCACCACTGCGAGGGCCATAATTCAGCTTAAGGACATTGTGTAAAACACAAGTCTTGATCACTATTATAGTTTCTGCAATTCTGTAAGCGCAGTTGTTTAATTTCTATTATTGTATTTTTGTACTATAAAATAGTTTTCTATTTTTTCAGTTTTTGTTTTTTGCTTTGAAAAGTCTTATACTATTGTGTTTTAGAAAAACATTCCCTACATTTTTTTTTTGATTTTTTTTTTAAAAAATAAAATCTTATTTCAAAAAAATAATTTTTTTTTATTACAAAACTGATTTATATATATATATATATATATATATATATATATATATATATATATATATATATATATATATATGCAGTGTTAAAGGACGAGTCTTGATGCTATGATTTAGAGGTTAACAATTATAACCTGTAACCTCTAAACCCTAATTAACTAACCTCTAAATCATAGCATCAGGATTCGTCCTTCAACACTATATATATATATATATATATATACAAAACAGTCCAACTTTGTAATGTCATTTTCATTGCCCATTCAATTTTTGGTACAAACATGAATGACCATTTAACTAACTATATTTTGTTGGGTCCGTCTTAAGTTGTCCTTCAATGCCATGCTGTCGACATCAGAAAGATATGGGCTATGTATCAAAGTGGTTCAGCCTATACATACATACACCTCATACAATAAAGATTTGTTTGCACTGGGGGAAGCCACCAGCTGAGTGCCCAAGCGTGCAACT
Organism: Nyssa sinensis; assembly: GCA_008638375.1. Classification (NCBI taxonomy): domain Eukaryota; kingdom Viridiplantae; phylum Streptophyta; class Magnoliopsida; order Cornales; family Nyssaceae; genus Nyssa; species Nyssa sinensis. The sequence continues at coordinate 3,998,647 of CM018046.1, forward strand.
AGTTGAATGATATCTCATAAATATCTATATCCCAAAAGTCTAAAGGACAAATTAAATTATAAAAAGCAGAAATAAAATAACAGTAAGTGGTGTCATCATGTGAAGAGATATTGATGGGTTTTAAGTACGTGTTGGAATGGAGGGTCCAGCTCATGCTCGTAATTTGCACATGATCATGGCTGCATGGACTCGTAACCATTCGCAGCCCGCATGTCATGGGCCTCATCTCATCTGTCTACTATATGGATCACCAATCTGATAAAAATTGCTAACATCTCCACCAATACGTAATTATAAATGTTTCCAGTAATTTCTTATATGTGTATTAGATTAAGTCTTTTTTTATTAAACAAATCTTTTAAATTATAAGTGCTAATAATTTATATATAAAAAACTCGATCTCAAGACGCTTAAATTTTATTCTTAAGCTCTTTACCAATCGACCACACAGAACCGGAGCTGTGAAGATCCAGGAGGTCAATTGCTCTCCCTCAATTTCCTTTATTAAATTTTTTTCATATATTTTGTAAATTTTTTTTAAATGTACATTAAAATTTATGCCTTTTGCCTCCTTTAAATTTAAGATTTTTACAGTTTATCTTTATTTTAATTTTAATTTAACCCTCTTAGTGAGTTTGTTATTAATTTTTGAATTTTGTTTTGTATGATCTATTTTTTTTTTTTTTGGATTTATTTTTCCTTATACTTTTGGTCTAATTTGTAAACTTTTTTATATTAATTAATTTAATTTCCTATAAAAAAAAATCATAATGAGTAATACTAAATGTCTCAATTTTTTGTACCAAAATTTGCATTCCAAATAATGTGTCAATAAATTATTGGCATAATATTTATAATGTATCTAAAGCACTACCAATAATCTAATGTCATATAATTTGGGCTGCAAAATTTAGAAGCAAAATTTGGGTAAAGAATATTACTATTTTAATTCTTATTAGGTTTTTAAGTTTCTTTAATTTCTAATTTTATGATCGAACATAAAAAAACAAATTTTGATTTCCCCCTAAGCTAAGGCTGCGCTTGGACAGTGATTCAGATATAATTTTTTAAAAAATATTTTTGAAAATTTTGTAATTAATTTTTTAAAACTGTAAAAATGCATTTGGATATAATAATCTAAATTTTAAAAAATTAAAAAAATTAAATAAAATGAATAGCTTACAAAAAGCGTATCCCGCGTTTTGAAATTTAAAATCTGTTTTTGAAAACCTAACCAAACAAAGCCTAAGTTCCTAACTCTGTTCCTGCGGCTACACCCTCGGATGATATTTATAATTATAATTTTAATATAATGTATAATTATGTAATACTTTTTAAAAATTACATTCTACGAGTTTTAGCAATACAATATAGTAAACATCACATTGAAAAAATATAATTTGAGAAATAAATTAAGAATCTCAAGCATTTTCTCTCTCAACACACACATAGATATCCTCATCTCTTGTAAGTACATAAGGATTTACCAGTTATTTAACAAGTGTTAATGTCAGCGGTAACTCGTGAAAGTTGATTCACCCTTATCAAATTGGTGCTTGCATTTCACTCACGGGTGTGATGGGGACGCATGAAATGCATATTCTAATTTAACGGCAAAAATTTGACTTGAAGGCGTATGCTTGAAGTTTGAAGGTTGAAGAGTCATTTGGATCATTCTTGCACCAAATAAGTGGATCAATTTATCTTTCTTTCTTTTTTTCTTTGTGTTTTCTTGACAAAAAAGCAAATAAACTGTATATAATTGGAAACATCAATTTGTATTTCATAATCATTATGCTTCTCTTATCCAATGGAGAGAGAAAGTTTCCCTTTAAAATTCAGGTCAAAATTACTTTAAATTGCCACAAGAGTCTATTAGCTAGATTTACTTCTCTCTCTCATTATTATTATTATTACTATCTACAAAAGAGAAATGCTAACGTCGTCGATCGCGAGCACGCTAATCAAATCGCGAGTGTTAGACACTCATAACTAATATTAGCATTTCACATCTACAAAAGTTGGTCTAACCATTGACGTGCTTGGAGGAGATTGATGGAGCCATCCGTATTTTCATCCATTTTGAGAAATAAAATAAATGATGAAAAATAGATATGATATCAATAAAAAATATATATATAAATTCATGTTCTAGAGTTAGGATTCTTTAGTTTTAAAATTTGAACTCGAGTCATTTGCGTGGGATGGACACTTATACCATTTGGAGAGGACTTTGGTTTTCAAAATAGTAGTATTTTAACTATAAATATGATGTAATAAGCCTTTATTATTCAATTTTTTATTAATATTGATATAATTTCAAATTTTAATAAATTCTTTTTTTATTATCTAATAATTTTTATATTACTTAAATTCAAAGAATTCGATATGTTGGATTCTTTTGCGTTATGAATTCAATAATTTTTTATCAATATTAATATAATTTTTGTGTTACTTAAATTCAAAGAATTCTTTAAAATAGTATTTTGCAATAAAATATGTAATTCATTATTTTTTCATAATAATTTTTTTATTCACATCTAATAATTGTTTAATCTTTATTTCAGATTTCTAGATTCTTGTGTCACCATCGAAGTAGATCGGACTAGGGGTGGCAACTTTCTTTCTTCTTCTTCTTTTTAAACAATATATCTGTGGCACAATTTTACTTGTATAATATTGTAATTAAACTTTGTTATATTTAAGGGACAATTTATTTAATTTATGACATTGTTTTTATATCTCAATTGTGATGTATGAGAACCTTTATATAATCGATGACACATGGTTTGAACCGGTAAAAATTAAAATAAATTGATACAAAATACATATGTATGCATGCCACAAAAATCAAAAAATCTTTATTAGAAGCGCACGCTGAGCACTGCTAATAGTGTACTAGACTACTAGCCGCGCACGCTATTAAGTGCCACTAGTAGTGGACAATTAGCGACGTTCAGAGTGCATTGCTAATAGTCCTTTATTGGCGGCGCTCACCAAATGCCACTAATGGTGGTCTTTCAGCAACGCTCAAACACCTTAATGAAGGTTATTAAGGATGCTTCAAAATGCCGGTAATAGTGTACTATTAGCGACGCACAAGTTGTGAATGCCGCTAATAATATTTGTCACATCATTTTTAGTGGCATTTATAGCGGTGCACACCTGAAGACTACGTATTTGAGGCGCTTTGGGCTTTATTAGCCACGTTGTGTGCGGCTAAATGTCATATTCCCTATAGTGTAACACATAGTTATCCTTATTCTGGCCGAATCATGAGATCTCAACTGGATGAACAAGTCATTGGACTTAAGACCTTCACCCCGACAAACTCACAAAGGACCACTCCAGTGAGATAAGGTCATCTACGTAAGGTTGTACATCCCATTCCCAATACAAGAATGACAAGGATATATAGGAGGCATATGTAAGGGCATAATTTTGCACGGTGAATGAGCTCATGTCATGTGTATAGGGGAAATGACCAAGTGCCACTACTCGGGAAGGTTCAAATAGAAATCGTCAAGGGTGCTACTGAATCCATCTGGACAGACTGCAATAATCAACTCAAAGCGACCCCAGCCTTACCACAATCCTGAAATAAGGGAATAAACAACACGAATCTCTTGACTTATGCCAATCCCAATTAAATATGCACGGGAATGAAGAAAATTCTAATTCCATTGTAATCGAGGACACAACCCAATTAGCAACACCATTCAGGACCCAATAACCTTCCCATGATCAAGGAGTTATCTGGAGTCAAGGACTCCGTGAGGAGTTAGGTATTTAAACATGTTTACTCACACATAAGAGGTATGAGATATCTTGAACACAATACTATGAACCTTCCTGCTTTTCTACTTCTTCAGGTAATCATACTGACTTGATTGTCGGAGAGTCCTTGACCGTCAGTACATCAGTGTCCTCTAACATCTTCTAGCAGTTTGTTCTTAATATGCAAGAAGGCTTTCTTATTTGTGCACTTTCACCCCACAACATGCATGTCATTCCTTCATTCGAATTCATTGTACATGGACCAATAAATGATTTTTTCTATGTAGAGGGAAAAAATGAAAAATTAAGAATTAAGGCTAGAGGCAGCATGCTATTGTAAAGGTCATATGATCTGATGCCATAACACCTATTTTTATTTTCGGTACTCTAATTAATGACAATGTATCTATATATCTCTCTTCTCTCAAATAAATTGGTATACTATTGTTAAATCACCACATCATTTACGAACTTAAATTATTAAAAAATGACTTAATAATGTATATCAAATTAATAACTTATCTCACGTACAACTCCATCTTACACGTAAAGAATTACAAAACAAAGTGCAAAAACGAGACGATTGAGGGCGAAAGTACAAATGTGGTATGGTTGGTTTCGCACAGCCGAGTCCAAATTGAACCTTATATTAAAAATGGGAAGTCAAACAGCTGTCATCATTTGTTTATCTAATGCCTTAGCCCAACTTTGAACCAATGCTATAGTGAAATGCATTTGAATCTTATTCCAACTTTCAATAAAGTTTCTTATATTAATTATTTATATAATCATATATATATATATATATAAAATAATTAAAACTAATTTAGTTGGTCATCTATGCACCTTGTAAAAAAGGGTTATGCATTTAACTCTTATTCTTCACTAAAAGAATATGAATATTTATTTTTAATTAGTCATAAATTGAGTGACTTTGTTTGTCTAATACCCGTATTAAAAAAATATTATGGAACTCAAATTTATTTATATTTTAAGATTCAAATGCCTTTATAAATATGCATATCATCATTAATAATATTGTTTGAGAAATAATAAAGTTTTGAATTCTTCCATAGATGTAGGCTGAATTTCAAATTACCTAAATCGTTTTTTTGGCATCCCAAATATTTGGAAATTTAATCATTTATCTCTTGTTTTTATATAATTTTAAAAAAAATTAAGGCTTCGTTTGAATAATGATTCAAATATAATTTTTTGAAAAAAATTTTAAAATATATTTCAAAATTTTGTAATTAATTTTTTAAAAACTGTAAAAATATATTTGGATATGATAATTTAAATTTTAAAAAATTAAAAAAAAATATTTTGAAATATATATTTATTATTATATTTTTTTATAAAAGGTCTCTTCAAATTTTATTTTTGTCCCCCAGTCTTACCTCCTAAATGTTCTTTCATGGGTCCACCATTAGGTTCTATTATTTTACATCGCATGATTGGTAAATGGTCTTGTTTGTTTATCCATATAACTCGCTTATTTAATAAGCAGCCTGCAAAATTTGAGTGGTGCTTGTGTGGACAAGTGTCGTTTCTAAGAGCTGCCGACAATCACTGTCAGACTGGTCTGTTCGTTCCCTACTTAGAATTTTTGTACCGGTGGATAAGAAGAAAATTTCAAATTCATAGACTAATATCCCCATTATTTGTTTCTTCAAATAGAAGATTTGCTTTACCAAAGGAGAAAGCAGTACAAATTAACAACAAAGTGGTTTTTCTTTCTTTTTCACGAGTAAAGTTACGAGTCTCTGTATTTGTAATTTAATTAATACATGTATTAATTTTAAATATATATATATATATATATATTTTTTTTTATATATGTGGGTATCTAATTTCTGTACATAGCGTTAAGTTTACCGACTAGTCTCACAGAACTGCACAGAGCATTAGGTTTACTGAGTAGTCCTATAAGACGATGTATATTTTCACTACACGTGCCAAGTAAAGTCAGCATTTGGTGTAAGGTCCTGGGACATTCTAAGAGAAGTTTTTGAGCTTATGAAGTATCGAACTCAAGATCAGTAAAAAGTACTCTCATCTATCTTGTGACCGACTACCACTTGATCATCTCCTTAGAATTTATATATATAATATATGTATCAATTAAATTATAAATATTAAATACCCACGACTGTATTAATATTTATCTTTTTTTTAACACTAATTTGTGTGAAAATATGTTCTCAGATATTTCTAGGAGAATCACTTTGAAAGAACATGCATTAACAATTACTTAAAACGAAATACACATTATTATTACATTTATTACTTTTGACCTCACAAGAAAAGAAAGTCGTGTATGCTTATTATTCTGGCGTGCTTTCTGATTTTGACCCAATGGACACCTGTTTTGTCCATATTATCCATAAAAGCATGGAAGTTAAAAGGCTTCGACTGTTCCACTGATCCAAACCATGGCAGACCAATGTTGGCAGCTGTCTTATAGCAACTATAAGTTGCCCAAAGTGGATGTACATTAGAAAAAGATTGATACGCCTCACTTTTTAAAATTTGTATCAATTTGTCATCTAGCAGAAGTGTACTGTACATATATTGTTTGGACGTATTGTTTGGATTGAGAATTTGAAAGTGAATTTAACATTTTGTATATTACATCTTTTATATTGTAATTTTTTATTTAAAATTTTAACAATTTCGTATGAATTAAAAAGGGCAAAAATTCAAGTAAATTGTTTAATTATGAAGAGAAGATTTGGAGAAAAACAATAAACAAGTATTGATTTTAGTCTGTAGAAGTGGATCACAACTGTGAAAGGGTTTGTGAAGATAGCAACTCATTGAGAAATCATATCTTTCTGATATTAATTTGGATCAAGATTGATACATAACATCTGCTGATTAATCAGAGGCGTTACCATTTCCTCTTGTTTGGCGACAAAAAGTCATGATACATTGTTTATGATTTCAACTACTTTAAGTTTCCAAGGTAGATATTTCTTTCTTTTTGATTATCATTGTTATTATTTGTTCTTTCTTTAGGAGGACCAATCCAGTTTGTGTAAGTGATTGTAAGGACATCATCATGATAGAGTAATATTGAGGTATGTATATAAGTTTATTACTAAAATATATAGAAGACTATACAAGAATATAATTAATTGTGACTAATTCAATTGACTACTCGTAAAGTGATGATCATGCGTTCAAATTACGTATACTCCTCTCAATGAGATGTGAGATTACAAGATTATAGTCAACCCGGGAGATATAAATTTTATTGATTATTAGAATTGTTAATTATTTAGTTTTTTTCATACTTTTAATAACTAAAAAGCTTCTTTTTTTTTTTTTAGTTGTATATGATTTATAATACCAAAAAAAAGACTCCATGTAACTTTTCAATGACACTTCGGTTTTTCATAAAAAAATCTTAAATAATAAAAAAAATTCTTAATATTCTTTTCAATTAAAGAAGTTGTGTTTTCTTATACTTGTTTATATTTCTATTTTTCTCATTATAATAATTTTGACTCGAATTATGTAAAATTAATAAGTATAATTAACAAGACATATTATAAATGAGATATATAAGTACATATATATAATTGTTATATCTCTCTCTAATAATTTATAATATAAAGGATTATTTTGAATAAAAATGATTAATTAGTAGGTAATATAATTATTAATTATTTACAATAAAATCAAACTAATTACTTACAAATTTAAAAATTATTAAAAATTATTAACTTATTGAATAATAATTGTAGCAGACTGTATTTTATCTCTCTTATTCATAGTGTTGGGTTGAGCTTATTTGTCTCGAGAGTTATATTAAAATGACTTCTGTGAGAGTAATAATTAGAGTTCATTTTTTTGTTAGGTTAATCACGTACACTTTTGTTCCTACGGGACTTAACCTCTTATGCTTTTATATAAAAAGGTGAAGGAAGTACTAATCAAACTAAAACTTGTTAATAATTAGAGTTATGTAATATGCGAGTTCTTTAATATTTTGTATGTTGAAAGTTTGTGATATGTGAGTTCTTTAATATTTTCGTATGTTGAAAGTTTGTAATTAATTTAATAAAAAAATAATAATGCGCAAACGGATATAAAACAAAATGTCATATCATTGTTGTGGCCCACTGGTTGTTGGCTTACACGGCATCAAATGTACTCCTATTAGAAGTCAATTTCATGCATTGATCCAAAAGTAGAAAAAAATTGCAAGTGGGGTTTATTTTCTCATTGTAGCAATTGGAGATGCCTAAGAAAATTGAAAGAAATTATTGATAAAGACTTGGTTGCTAGATTCCTCTTCATGGTGGGGTCAATACTATTAAAGCATTCGGAAAAAATGTAAATTTAAAATAACTGCTGGCTAATCCTAATAATTCACTCAATTACTCATTTCAAAGCAATTTAGCTTTTGTGCATAGCAAATTCCATAGTGTACCGTTATACCTAGCCAACATAATTCGGATAGTCAACTTGCCCGGATCTGCTTATTAAATAACGGATTGGATTGTCTTATATTTCAAACGAGCCAAAAATGGTTTAATAAACCTGTTAGTTTTACGGGTTAGAAACGAGTTTAAAACGGGTTGGTATATAACCCTAAACTTAGGGTTCTGTCTCATTCCCTGTCCAATCCTCAGTCACGCACACAAGCCACCCTTTTATCTCATTTCTCTCTTATTCCCCGTCCAATCCTCACTCATGCGCACATGCCGCCCTTCTCTCTCATTTCTCGATTGTCTGCACTCTCTCGGTTGGAAGCTCTCATCGTCCCGTTTGATTTGATCAGCAATGGCTGAGGTAAAAGCCCATTTTTATCTCTTGTTTTTTATTCTTCAACCCGTTGTTAGGATTTAGCTCAAGAATGAGGCTCAAATAGGGAGATGGGATGTTTCTAAGGTGGTTGTCCCTCTTTATAAATCGTCAACGGAGCCGATGATTTTATCAAAAAAATCAACAGCCCTTCAATCTTCTTTTCCTTGAGGTTTTAGGTGGGCTTTAATTTTTAGTTGTTCTGGTTATTTCTGTAAAAAAAAACATGGCATTAGGATTCTATTGGAAGAATCTGAATGATGATTTAATTTCTTTTGGATATAGGGCTTGCGGTTTCTTTTGGATGATTTAAGTTATGTGGTTAATGGATCTGTTTTGTTTTCATTATGTGGCTGACTAGAATAATTATCCTAGTCATAAGTATTCGGTTAATCTTAAAGAGGTAAGAGAGTCGCTGCAAATTGTGTATATTTTCTTCTAAAAGCACAGAACTTTAAGTAAGTATTTAAATTCATAGAATGAGAAAAAAAAAAAAAGGTTGACCTGGTTTGACCCTGAGTTTGACCCGACCCATAATGGACTCGTTTAGTTGTGGGTCATATCTGGGTCTGACTCGTTTTCAACCTTACCTATTTTGTCCAGGTTTATAAGTATTTAAATTCATAGAAGGAGGGAAAAAAAAAAAAGTTGACCCAGTCCAACTAGACCCAAGTTTGACCTGACCAGTAATGGACCCTGTTTAGATGCAGGTCATATCTAGGTCTGACCCATTTTCAACCCACCCCGTTTCCAACTCGCCCATTTTACCCTATCTATGTACCATTGTTCTAATTCTAGCATGGCAAGTTTAATGAGTTTTCACTATTCGTACTAAAAACTATGATCAGAGGATAACTTTATTATTCTTTTTTTTTTACTAGCAAAGAAAGTTTTAACTAAAAAAATTAATATTTAAAAATAAAAAATAAAATTTAAAATTATTGTTTAAAGTCTCAAATTATCTTAAATCGACCTTGTTTTCAAATACAAAAGTTGACTGTGTTCAATTTTTTTACTACCAATATTAAAAGCATTTTCATGGATAAGAATGAGGTAACTTTTATAAGAATGGTAGTGCAAAGAAGAAATTACAAAAGGGTTATAAATTTTTTACAGAATGTGTTAGTTTTAACTTTTACAAAGTTATAGCATTGACCTACTTGTTCTCTGATCAGTTCAAAGTTTGGTTAGTAATAGAAGTAGTGAACCTGCTGTAATCTGCTTTAAGAACTATAATGGTTAGTAATAAAGGTACATTCTATATATATATGAGTAAATTATATATATTTTTAAAAATTTTTGACAATTATACTGATTTTTTTTAGATTTTTAAAATTGTATTAATCTTTTTTATTTTATTTAAAAATATACAAATATTTTTTTGTGTTAATTATTTTTTTAAAAATAACAAAGCTACCCATTTTATTTATTTATTTTTTTACATTTTTTTAATTTTAACCAATTTCTTTTTAAATTTTTTTTTAAAAAATTATTTTTATTTAAAAATAAATTTAAAATTTCTATCAATATTTATTTGAAAATTTAAAAAAAAAAGGGTCAAGATTTTATAAATTGAAAAAAATATATAAAATATGATAGTTTTATCATTGAAAAAGTATTAATTAAAATAAAATATTTATATATTATTAGATAAAATTAAAAAAATTAATGTAATTATAAAAGTTTCACAAAAAATTAATGTAATAATTAAATCTCAGAGGTGAATATAATTGACCTTTTATATATATATATATATAATGTACTTTCTTCTGTACATATTCCGTAAGAAATGATTGAACCATGAAATATCTCACCCCCCCCAACCCCGCCACCTCTATATATATATATATATATATATATTCAACCCCCCAACCCCACCACCTCTATATATTCAACCCCCCCAACCCCACCACCTCTATATATATATTCAACCCCTTTCCATTTAATATCATTGGTATTAAACAAGTCTAATTTCGTGGTAGGGAGTGATGCATTGCTACGGACTTAAATTGAACGTTGAAGTTTGCGGTCTTCTTCATTACACATGGCTAGACGTAGGCCACAAAAATTTGCCAACTCACCAAAGTATAAATGGACATGATAATGCTTACATTCGCGTGTGTGTGTGTGAGAGAGAGAGAGAGAGAAAGAGAAAGAGAGAGGGGAGCCATTTTGGGCACATTACGAAAATGTCTAAGAACGCAAGAAGATAAGCATCAAAACAATTACATCATTTATTTGAAACTTTTATTAAAAGTATTTACACAGTTATTATAATAATGTTATATTAAGTTTTATTTTATATCATCATATGATATGAATTTAATACAATACTGTTCACATCAATCATGTAAATATTTTTAATAAAATTATTGAGTCAACATAGCATTACTCTTACAGCACAAGTAAATATTGAGAAAAATAAATCATATGATTTGTAAATGAACGTGGCAGCAAAAACAGGGCCGCTCAAGATAATTTGAGACTTATCATGACAACTTTAAATAAAATATATATTTTTATTTTTCTTAAATATAAGAAAATTAAATTTTAAATAAAATATGTATTGATTTAAACTAATTTTAAAATTGTTTATATAATAATAGTGTTTATTAATGTAATTATAAATAAAACTGTAATAAATATATAAAAAATGATAAAAAAATCTTAATCTATATTTTTAATTATATCCTCAATATGACGTTTTATTAGCTGATAATTTTTTTTTTTTAATTCAGACTTTTCTATAGTAGTCAAAAGATTTTTCACATGCATCCTTTTAATATATATTTTTGCCCCCCCAATTCTAATTTCTTTTTTCAAATTTCAACCTCATTTTAATTTTATTTTGCCCCTTAATGAAAATTTTATTGCCTTTTGGAGTTTTTTTTGTATAGCATAATGTTTTTTAAGTATCTTTCTTTGATTGAAATATTTGTCTAATTTATAAATTTTTTTTATATCAATAACTTTAGTTACTTTATAAAAAATATGATTAATTAATATGATTTTTTCATATTTCATTGATTTTTAAATTTATGATTGAATATTTAAAAAAATAATAAAATTCCCTCCCACCTCCCCCAGCAAAGTAAATTCCTGGCCTCATTCTTGCAGAAAAAGACCATTATATCCCTCAACATGTTTTGCCTCGAAGATAAAAATATCTCATCTGATAAGTCCTATACAAATTTAAGTATTATATGAAATTTAAAGAACAGTCTCACCATAAAACCTTTTGGTCACCTTTTTTCTGCCTTGAGAGAGAGAGAGAGAGAGTGGGGGTGAGGGGCATTTTTGGGAACCGAAGGAGGATGTATGAAATGTGCCTAGGTTTAATAATGTCACACTCAAACATGCCCTGTAAAGGAGGACATAACTAACAATCTTAAGCTCCCAATAATACCCAAAAACTAGGACCCATCACTGTCATCCACTTGTCTGTTGCACCCCAATAAGTTCCCAACGACTTATGTAGCTATTTAAATACAGTATCCTATTGGGGTTGGGATGTGAGAGATTGGTGTCCCTTCCAAAGATAAATGTCCTGAAAAAAAACATGGCACTCAGCCCCTTGTGGTTTCCTTCTCTTAATCATTATAGCACCAATAATGTTATGTTTACTTAAAAAAATTATCAAAAATATTTATTTTTATGAATTGTCAGTGTTGTATTGGTTCAATATCACATTATGTTATATGATGATGTGATATTCAGTCAATACAATACTGACAACTCATGAAGGTAAACATTTTTGATAAAATATAAAGGTAAGACTAGCATTACTCTTATAATATTATACAGACCACCCAACAAGAAACGGAGTTAATTGCAGAATTTGGGTCAAAAGAGAAAATTTAAATACTAGTTTACTATAGTTTAAATCTTATTTATCAAAGTAGAGTTATTTTATGAAAGGGTCTTTTAAAAAGATGACCCTATTTTGATTATTATTTTTAAATCGATCAATATGGGTCTTATTTAAAATTTATTATTCTTGTATTTCAAAAGACAGAAAATAAAAAAATTTCTCAATTAAAAGTATTGCTTTAGGCCTCAATGCATTCTTCAAAACTAAATTCATTATTATTATTAATGAAATATATTTCTATAATGGAAATTATGCATATATAAGAGTTGGTTGTTGCTTTGGAATAAATAAATATTTAGTAGTACAAATATTCATTTTTTCATTATATAGTATTTAAATTCTTGGTTTTGTTGCTTTGGAATCAATTCTTTTTTTCATTATTTAAACAAAATTTAAATAATTAATTACTACTGTTGTGGTGAAAAACTGTCTTGAAGAAATCAACGGCTAGGATTACATTGGTAGATTCTTACAGAATAAACAGCGGTAAAGATCACCAGAAAAGTTTCGATCATCTTTTCAGCCTTATCTGTTTTCTTTTGGGAAACACAATTGTCTTTCTCCATCCTCACTTTGAAAATTAGATCTTCATGTCCCATCTCCTTGTGGTTGCGCTTAATATAGTTCTTGAATTCAGCGTCAACTTTCCAATAATTGCAACCACTTGTAAGGATTGTGCTTAAGTACTACTTGAATTCTTTTCACGCCAACTTTTTAATAATTGTAATCACTTGAAAAAATTTTTAAGTGTATGTTTGGTACGTTAGAATAGAATAAAACAGGAATAGAATAACATCAAGAATAAAATGGAGCAGGAATAAACTGAAAATAATTATTTCATTTTTTTGTTTGGTTGAATACCTAATAATGGAATGACAATTACATTCTTGTGTTTAGTTTGAACCATCAAATTGTTGGAATGAAGTTAATATTAAGTTAGATATTTAAAATACTTGTATGAATTTTAAAATTTTCATGTACGTTTAATGAAAAAAAAAATCAACTTACATTTTTTTTATTGGCAAAAAAAAAATATTTTATTGGTAAAAAAAAATCAACCTGCATTTTTTTATTAGCAAAAAAAAATAAAATTCAATCTACATTTTTTTTATTGGCAAAAATAAAATTTCAATTGGAAAAAAAAAAAATTCAACTTGCATTTTTTTTATTGGCAAAAAAAAAAAAAAAAATTGGTAAGAAATGGAATGAGCATTCCGTGACTTTTGACAAGGAATGACAATTCCAGTTTCTTTGTGAATAGTCATTCCATTTGGAATGAGCATTCCGACCTAAAAAATCTAAACAAACACAGGAATGCACATTCCATTCCTACCCTCATTTCGGCTTACCGAACGTGACCTAAGAGACATCCCTTTTGCATGTGTAACATACATGATAGCTTGCATGTATAACAAACACATCTACTCATGAAAGATAACACATTTTTATGTAAACTTAGCTCAAATAATGTGTGAGTCTCACTTTTATATTAGCTCAAAATTGGCAAAAAATTATGCTCTAAAACTTATTTTTTCAAATAAGTTATTCCAACCAACAAATCAGAGAGATAGATATTAAGGTTGCAAGGAATTCATTAAAAAAAAAAAAAGGCTCAACTAAGGATTTTAGTGTATATCTTATCCTTTTTTATAGTTGTGTTGTTGTTGTTGTTTTGGTAGTCCACGACATATGATTTTGACACTAAATCAAAGATTAAAATTGTACTCGATTTTAATATCAACGTGTCCCAATCTCATTGGTGATGTTATTTGGGGTATATCACCAACAAAATTATTGAAGATTCTGTATACTTCTTTTTTCTTTTTCTAATTCTTTTTCATTTAAATTTTAGCTGACAAGTCGCCGAGAATCGCATGCGGCGACCTGAAAAAACATGCAATAGATTTAACATTAATTAATCATATCTTAGCATCCCTTAATTGCTTTCTTATTAAGATTATTAATTTAAAAAAAGTGTCTTACTTCCAACTTATGTAAAATAATCATATAATAACTCGAAAAGACTTGATGGTTTGAAGAATAGAAGATCTGTATATCTTCCTCAACAATGCTCCATTTCAATCCGGGAAAGTCCCATTTGGAAATTTTAATTTTTTAAGAAATATTATTTTATTATTTTAAAAATATTTAAAATTTTTATATTATTCTCATTTAATTGTAAATTATATTCACATTAGGTATAATAAAGAGTAGTTTTAGTAATTCATATATTAAAAGTACGTTGACTCTTAAAATGAGACAGTACAAAATAGAATAAAGGACTCTTAAAATAAAACGAAAAGAGTAAATAAAAAAAAAAACAGTCTTAGTGTACACGATTTTGTCATGTAAAATGTAAGAGGGTTGCATAACATTAAAACAATCAAAATCACATCATCTCTAAAAAAATATAATAAATAAAATTCCACTTCTGATTTCTTTTACATATTAAAATATTAATATTTAAAAAAGCATTACTAACAAGTCAACATTTTTACTTTTACTTTTTTTATTTTTTTGTGGGATTATCCCCTTTTTCAGGCAACTATTTTCCCTCAGCCAAGTAAAAGTCACTACTCTCAAGTGCTTTGCAAGAGATCACAGGACGAGTGATCCACCCCTAGGGATTTTGTTTTGTTTTTCTTTGGATGTTCAAATTCTAACCATAATAAATAATAGGGTAAATTATACCAACATCTTTTTAAGTTTATAACAATTACAAAGACATTCTTTAAAATTTTTAAAATGGCATTGACATTTCTTATTTTTACTAACAAACTATAAAAATTCCCCTCCAATCTTATTTTTTTAAATGACAAAAGTATCTATTTCATTTATTTATTTTCTTGTATTTTTTTAATTTTGACAATTTTTTTCTAACTTTTTCTTAAAGATTTTTTTCATTTTATTTGAAAAAATAAATTTAAGATAAATAGCTTATTGTTTTTAGTCAAAAAGATTTTAATTAATATTTATTTGAATATTTAAAAAAAAGAATTAAAAAAATTAGTCAAAATTTAAAAAATACCAAAAAAAAATGAGATATCAGTGTCATTTCAAAAATTTTAGAAAATAGTCTTTTTAATTAACAAAAGTCACCAAAAAAATATTAATATAATGTACCTATAATAATATTATTTGTATGTGATCTATTCTCTGTTTGTTTGTTATGATGATTGATTTTTTTTGATGTGTTGGGCCGGGGTGTTCAAAAAAAACAAATGTATAATAAGAAAACAAACAAAGGAAATGAAAGGATGATTAGAGATGGGTCCTTCACTTGTTTAGGAAGAGCATTTAAATGGTGATATGCTTTTTCGTACGAATGAATCCCCACAGTAGAGAGATGGAATGCGGGTCTGAACCTATCCATATTTTGGTGTCCGTACCTGGGCCGCTTGGATCGATTGAGAGATAAAGGGGAATCACTAGATACTTTCTATTTAGCTTTCTCAATTATTTAGGGTCCAAAAAGTTTAATTGTCTGTGACGAAATAAACAAAAACCCTAGGAAATTGTGGGCTCCTTTTTTTTTTTTTAAGCGCAGCCATTGGTAACTGATATATCATAAAATAATAAATATATTCGACACGTGTTAGTCATTGATAATTGACATGTGTCTGTATAAAGTTCTGTAAGATACAGATCAAAAAGAATTATTTTATTCAGATCACATAGGCACGAGTGTGTCAGAGGTATGTGATTGAGAACATAGCACCGCCTTTCATATCTTACCGACCTCAGAATAAGGAAACAGAATTCGATATGAAAACTATATATTCGCATATCTTCAAATCCCTATTTTTATGGTTCCTAATCCTACCCAACTTAAGAGATCTACAATCTATAAATAAGACCATAAGGTATGCTTTCAAGGGTAGCTCAATTCTTCTTTTTAATTACAGCTTCTTTTTATTTACTGACTTTATCATCAGAGCGGCTACCACCGGAGCCTTCCCGGTGACTCTCTGATCTCGAGTTTTTGACAAGCAGCAAAGGACGAGAGACTCTTCTGATCATAAAGGAGCAACATTAGTTTGGCACCGTATGTGAAAATGAAAATCGTTCTTGCTATCTTTTCTTCAAAATAACAAGTCTTTTGTCTTTTTCTTCCAAAAGACAATGGATTCCAGCCTTCGTCCTAGAAAAAATTCTCAAAACCCTCAAAATCAGCCTCTTACTAGAAGAGGAAGGGGACAAACACTCAATCGTTTACAACAGCAGTTTGATTGGATTCAACGACAGTTTGATCAAATCCAAGAACAACTCTCTACCATGTCACAAACTCTGGCTTCACTCACCCAGAGCTAGTGGAGCAACCCTCCTCCTCTCCTACTAACATTGTTCACGGAGGACCTCAGCCTCTTGCCATCACCACGGGTGGAGGATCTCCCAACGAGGGATTGCCTGACTTGCAACCGATACACTCCCATGGTACTGCTCATATGGAGGTTGATACCCAAACGTCAACAGCTGTGGGGAGAAGGATGCCCATGTTTCATCTAGTTGTCCACTATCAGAGCAGAACGAGGATTTGTACTCCAATGGCCTCTAAAGCCAATCCAACGCCACATGAATTTCAGCCTCCTAAGACTCCAATCCCCTCAGTCTTAAGAGGGCAACATCCTCCTGCTAACACCAGACAAATTCCTCTCTTGAGTTAAAGACCTGGAGGTACAAGACAAAATCAACAAAGCCACCCCGACTCAAGAAATCAGAACAAATATAATGATTTTCATAAAGAGCACGGACATACAACCTAGGAATGCAGAGCTCTCAAGTAAGAAATAGAGCATCTCATCAGAAGAGGACGACTGAGACAGTTTGTCCGTCGGGACGGGAGGCAAAACCCGTGTGACGAAAGACCACCTCAAAGATGGCAAAAGCAAAGGCCTGAATAGAGAGAAATCCAGAATGATTAGTAACGACAAAATAATCAGGTCATCTTTATGCTTCACGTTGACAATGCGATGATAGAGATATCTAACCGAGCCAAGAAAAGATAAGCTCGGAGAGGCAAAGGCAGAACCCCATGTCATCCAGATCTCGACCATTAAGAAAAAGATAAAGTCAAAACCTCAGATTCAGTTCTCTAAATTGGACCTCATTGGGCTACATTGTCCCCACAGCGATGCTTTTGTCATCTTACTCAAAATCGCTAATTTTGAGATCAGAAGGGTTCTTGTGGATACTGGAAGTTTCACCAACGTATTATTTTACAAACCCTTCAAACACATGAAGCTCAACTTTAATGACATTAGAGCTACCGCCACTATCATGGCAGGATTCGATGGGAATCTCAGCATCCCAATAGGCATAATTGATTTACTAATCACGATAGGAGAAGGAAACGGACAAAGACACTGATCTCTGAATACATGGACAGAAGACACTATCATGGCAGGATTCGATGGGAATCTCAGCATCCCAATAAGCATAATTGATTTATCGGCCACGATAGGAGAAGGGGACGGACAGAAGACACTGATCTCTGAATATGTCACGCCCCAAATTTCTATGAACCCGGGGAATGAGTGAAATGAAAAAAGAAAAGTAAATGAAAGGTCATAAGATAGATTTAATTGGTTATTCATTTATTTTTCCACGTTTCTCTAAAATTGTAAGTGAAGGTTTTGCCATTTAACTTAACCAAGATGGCTTCCTAATGTTACTCAAACATTCTTCCCAATTAAGAGTTAAAATAATTTAAGTCATGTTCAAAGGTGGCTTCCAAAATAGTCCTAAAACATTTCTAAAAATGTTTCAGAATAATGGCTCAAAGGGGTCCCAAATACCCTAATGCATGGGTCAAAAATAAGCCAAAGAAATCCACTAAAAGTGGTCTAAGGGAGTGGCCAAACATGGCCTTAAAATATGACTAAAAGTGTCCCAAAAAAAAATGCCCAATATAGCTTGATATAACGACCAAAAGTGGCCCAAAATGGATTCCAAAAAGTTGGGTCAAGCATGTAATTAAAAGGGCTTAAAATGGCCTTAAAGAGTAGATCATGAAGTTCCAAAACATGGTCAAAACAGCGACTACGCAGCAGGGCAAGGTAGGGGCAACAACAGGCTTGGCGCGTGTGCGTGGGGGCAAGAGCGTGGGCTGCGCGCGGCAGGCGCACGGGCGAGGAGGGCACGGCATGGCTGGCGTGCAGCAAGTTAGGGGGCTGGGGCTGTCACTTAGTGCACTGTAGCAACAAAGAGCAAAATCTAATTCTCTGCATTTTTACTGTTCCTGGCTACAACCTATTTTTCCTATTTTTAAATTTTTTTCCAAGTTTTTCAAGCCACTTTTCTTCCATTTTTAACACATTTCTCCTAGGTTTCTAACCCTCTATTTTGAGCACTTTTCTCACCTATTTAAATGGTGTTTTACACACTTAATCAATTCTTTAATTTTCCTAAAATTTTGACATAACCTCCTTTATTTTCTAAGTCTTTTTTCACCTAATATTTTTGCAATTCTTTATATATATAACCATATCACAATCCATCCTTACTCGATGGCCACAAGTTCATTAAATTAAACATACATCCATTTCCTTCAATATATATACATGTAAGGCACATTAAATAAATATATTCTACATGTCATTTGTGGCTTAAGCCCTTACACTTTAAAATGGTCCAAGGCCTATAATCCATAGTCCACTATTTTTCAAATTTAAATACAAGTTATTTAGGCTTATGCCCATACATACAAAAACATGCCCCAAGGGCCAAATATACTTCATGATCCATTTTTTTTCCTTTTTTTAAGACTTAAACAAGTTTCAAGCATCCGGAACCTTATATGAAATATGATATCCCACTAGGGGTTAGCTCAACTGCTGGTATGACATTATGCTAATTCAAGGAACAAAATTAAGGCGTGGCATGTGCAAGTGTACATTTATATCTACATGCCTTCCAATTAATCAATACAACGTAATGTAAATATGCATGACACACCCATGCAACTCTATGCCACACCCATGTCTCACTTTACGGTCCTTCCCTGTTGGCATGAGTACCAATCGTATGTCTCACTTCACAGTCCGTCCCCATTGGTATGAGTACCAATAGCCAATTTTGAGTTTTTCACCACAGGATTTACACCATCATAATGTATAGCACCAAGTGCTCAACCCACATTATGTTTTCAAAGGATTCATCATATGCCAATATACTTTGCTTTCACCATGCAATAATGAAATTCAAGGAAACACTTCATCAACACATGGAGCATGACTTAAAACATGCCTCATTCATAAAGTAAAGCATAACTTCAAATTTACAACACTTTGTCTACATGAATGTAAGTCACAATTCAATGAATTAAACATATGATCAAGTTGCATGTTCATTACTTTAACAATTTTTGAAGGAAAATACAAATCCACAAACCACCAACTCATGGAATAAATCATAACTCTTAAACCACAAAAGTTTCTCTACATGAACAATAGCTAAAATGCAATGAATCAAACATATAAACAAGTTACATGTTCATCACTTTGACAAATTCTCAAAGATTACAAAATATATAAAGCACCAATACCTTAAATAAATCATAACTTTCAAACTACAAGATTTTGTCTACATGAACTTTAGTTAGAATACAATGAATTTCACTTATAGTCATGGTTCATGTTTATCATTTTTCAAATTCCCAAAGAATAACAAAGAATACACAAGTACATAAACGACCACTCTAGGTTTTTCAAAGCAACTATATCCTAAGTGATTCTCTAACATTAAATAAACATATGAATCATTAAATCAACATGTAAATCACTCCTAAGCTTAATCTTATTCTTACTTAGCAAAATATCATACCTAGAATGGTTTTTCTCAAACCGGGGAAGTTGTGTTTGCTGCACAGACGAACCGATCGGTGAGAATTTAGATATTGATGAGAGGAACGACTTCCTAGAAGGAAGCCTCGCAAGAATCCCGGCTTAGGAGTGTGTTTTGGTGGCTTGAAGCTTAGAGAACCTAGGACTTTTTTTCACCTTTTCACCATGAACGTGTGCTGCTCTGATTTTCAGACCAAATTGTGATAAAAATACACTAAAGGCCTGTATTTATAGTGGAGGGGCAAAGGTACAAAATGACCTTTTTGCCCTTATTGAATCCGGGATCCCGTTACACTATAACCCGTCCCGAAATGCCTCAATTCGATATTTTATTTTAGCCAAAGTTTTTAAAATAATTTTAAATAAAAATTTTCAAAAAAATAAATTTTCGCCTGTGGTCGGGTTCGGCCGGATCCACCCGGGTCACTCGGGATGCTTTTTTGGTTCTATTTTTGAAACTATCTCCGAATAGGCTCAAATTTTTACAGTAGGTGTATTTTAATATTCTAAGCATGTTTCTCTTCTATGACACATTCAAATTATGCTCCTAAATATGACTTATGTTTAAATGATGCATGTAAATGCCCTATCGACAAAACTGCGCATGAATAATGCCCTACCGTAAAAAATGAAAAATTTACCCTCATTTTTCAGATCTCTACAGAATACATGGTCCTAGACACTAAATCTCCCTATAATGTCATTATTGGGAGACCTTGGACCCACTAGATGGGAGAGGTTACTTCAACCCTTCATCAATGCTTGAAATATGTCCACAACAACAAAGTTCTCACCATCAAGGGCTGTCAGCCCACTACCTGGGAATGTCATGCGCTCGTACTAAAAAAAAATCCCTCCAAATAGAAATTGCAATACCCTCATAAGAGGGAAAGTTCCTCATCTTCCAACCTTCTTAAAGTAGAAGAAAGTCCTTCTGAAGTTGGCGAGTCACTAAGTCCTAGAGGAAGGGATATCGTAGTCAAACCAATAGAGCAGCCCATCAAAGTACTCATCAGCACTGAAGGAGAGGGAAAGTATGTACAAACTGGTTTAACCCTATCTTCTTCCGAGCAAGAGGATATTGTTAAATTCCTAAAAGACAACCTTTCGGATTTTCTTGGGAAACAAGAGATATGGAGGGAATAGATCTTGATTTATCTCTCACAAGTTAATGAAAGATCTAGACCATCCATCGGTAAGATAAAAAAGGGGAACATTTGCCCATGAAAGCCATAAAATCATCAATGAAGAGGTCTAGAGGTTCCTAAATGTTGGAATGATAAGAAAGGTGTTCTACCTAGAATGGCTTGCCAATACAATTCTTACAAAAAAAAAAATGACAAGTGAAGGGTCTGCGTTGACTGTACCGACCTAAATAAAGCTTGTCTCAAGGATAACTTTCCTCTTCCCAGAATTGATCAACTTGTTAATGCCACGGCAGGTCACGAGCTTATGAGTTTCATGGATGCTTACTTTGGATACAATCAAATTCAAATGTATCCTCCAGAGTAGGAGAAAACAACCTTCATATCAAAACGCAGTCTCTATTGTTATAGAGTGATGTCGTTCGGTCTAAAAAACGCTAGAGCTACGTATCAGAAGCTTGTAAACAAAATGTTTGGCCCTCAAATTGGGGATACAATGGAATTCTACATCGACGATATGCTTGTCAAAAGTGTTCAGAAGGGTGATCACATCTAGCACTTGAGCCAGACGTTCGACATCCTGAGGAAACATAAAATAAAGCTAAACCCTTTAAAATGTACCTTTGGAATCACATAAGAGAAATTCTTGGGTTTTCTAGTCTCCCAAAGAGGAATTGAGGCATATCTATCACAGATTAAAGCTCTGATTGAATTAAAATCATTTAAAACTATATCCAGGGTCTGAATGAAAGGATAACAACGCTGAATAAGTTTATCTGTAAATCTATGGATCGGTGACTCCCGTTCTTTAAAGCCTTGAGGGGGAGTAAGGCCCTATAATGGACCTCTGAATGCGAAGAGGCCTTCCAACAACTCAAGCGATGCTTAGCCTCTTCCGAACTCCTTTCAAAATCAATACCAGGGGAAAACTATTCATATACTTAGATGTATCAGAAAGTGCCATCAACTTCACATTAGTTAAGGAAGATAAGGGAACTTAAAGGCCTATCTTTGACATCAGCAAGACACTTCTGGACACTGAGAAAAGGTACTCCAAAATTGAAAAACTGGCCTTAGCCTTGGTGATATCCGCTCGAAAGCTCAGACCATACTTTTAAGCCTATCCTATCATAATCCCTACATCTTATCCTTTAAAATCAGTCTAACATAAACCTGAAGTTTTGGGATGACTGGTCAAATGGTCAATAGAACTGGGAGAATTTGACATATCCTATGTATCGCGGATTGTTATCAAAGGCCAGGTATTAGCAGACTTTGTAGCAGAGTTCACTAGAAAACTGTATTCAAAAGCTTAAACTACTACAGACACTTCGGTATGGAAACTTTACATCGATGGTTCGTCTATCCGACAAAGGCTTCGGAGTAGTTATAATACTTCAATCCCCTAATGGGATCATAATTGAAAAATCTGTCAGCTTGGGATTTAGAGCCACTAACAATGAAGCCGAGTATGAAACACTTATCCTTGGGATGAAATTGGGTCTAGAATGTGAAGCTCTAGATCTTGACACATTCTCTGACTCTCAGCTTGTGGTGAGTCAAGTTTTAGGAGAATTTTCCACCAAGGATAACAGAATGACCAAATACTCAGAGCTATTGAAATCACTAAAGCGGTCTTCTCGAAATTTACTATTCAGAAGATTGAAAGAAACCAAAACTCCAAGGCCGACGCTTTAGTAAATATGGCCTCCCATCTCAAACTAGAAAGGGACTCAATGGCAAAAATCTCCTACCAGTTAAAACCTAGTACTGAGTTAATACAATCCTTTCAAATTTTAAAACAACCTCAGAATTGGATGACTCCTATTGTCTAGTATCTGAAATAAGGGTTGCTTTTAGAGGACAATAATCATGCCAGAAGAATTTGAATTAGGGCAGCTCGATATTTAATTCTTAAAGAAAATCTTTACCAAAGGTCATACACGCAGCCCCTCCGACGATGCTTAAGACCAAAAGATGCCTTCTATGTCCTAGCCGAGATACATGAGGGGATCTATGAAAACTATAATGGTGGTAGGACCATAGCTCGTCGAGCACTAACTCAGGGCTACTACTAGCCTAGTATGCTAAAACAAGCTAAGAAATATTTCCAGAAGTGTGACAAATGTCAACGATTCACCTCATACCGACATCAACCTCATCATGAACTCGTCCCTATCGCGAGTCCTTGGCCTTTTGCCCAATGGGGAATGGACATTGTAGAGTCATTTCCAAAAACCCCTCAGATCAAGAGATTCCTACTAGTTGCCATTGACTATTTTTCTAAATAGGCAGATGCTGAACCATTAACCCACATAACATCAGTAGAAGTAAAGAAATTCACTTGGAAAAATGTAGTATGCAGGTTCGGTATACCCTGTATCATTATTTCAGATAATGGGACACAGTTTGCGGGAAAGGTATTTGGGAAGTTCTGTAAAGACCTGCACATCAGTCATCACTTCTCTTCTCCAGGGCATCCTCAAGCTAATGGGCAGGCCAAAGTTACTAACCGCACTATTCTCGAGGCAATTAAAAGAAGGTTGGAGGAAGCCAAGAGAAGATGGGTCAAAGAACTCCTCGGAGTACTCTAGGCTTATTGAACTACGAAAAGAACTCCAACTACAGAAACACCATTCTCACTCGCCTATGGCACCAAGGCAATCATTCTTGTCGAAATTGGCATGCCAACCCTTAAAAAAAACTACTTTGACCAAGGGACCAATAACCAACAGCTTATGAAGAATTTGGACTTATTGGAAGAAAGACGTGAGTAAGCTCGGATTAGGACAAAAGCCTACCAACACAGAATGGCTAAATGTTTCAACCAAGGGTTAAAACCCATCAATTTTTAGCTCGAAAATCTCGTCCTAAGAAGGGTGTTTCCAAACACTAAAAATCCTATCATGGGAAAGCTCTTCCCTAATTGGGAAGGACCTTACAAAATAACCAAGATCGTTAGACCTACGACTTATTGGTTGGAAGATTCGACTAGGAAGCCTGTACCCAGACCTTGGAACATCGAACATTTACGCAAGTATTATCAATAAAAAACTACTTTTGATTCACTTCAGAGTTTGTTATCAATGCACAGACTCTTAAAAGCCTTGTATCCATTACAAGTGCTACAAGTATGATCCATTTCACTCGATACACAAACCTTTAAAAGCCTTGTATCCATTACAAATGATACAGGTCTGGTCCATTTCATTAAAAGCACAGACTCTTAAAAGCCTTGTATCCATTACAAGTGCTACATATCTAGTCTATTTTATCAATGCACAGACCCTAAAAGCCTTGTATCCATTATAAGTGCTATAGGTCTGGTCCATTTCACTCAATGCACAAACCCTTAAAAGCTTTGTATCCATTACAAGTGTTACAGGTCTGGTCCATTTTATCAATGCACAGACCCTTAAAAGCCTTGTATCCATTACAAATGCTATGGGTCTGGTCCATTTCATTCAATGCACATACCTCTAAAAGCCTTGTATCTATTACAAGTACTACAGGTCTGGTCCATTAAATCAATGTTCAGATCCCTAAAGGTCTTGCGTTCAATACAAGTACTGTAAGTCTGGTTTATTTTATCAATATACAGACCCCTCAAAACCTTGTATTCGTTACAAATGCTATGGGTTTGTTCCATTTTTCTCATTTTACAAACCTTTAGAAAACCATTGTTTTATTTACAAGTGTTATAGGTTTGTATATCATGAATTATCAGTATGTAGACACGTGAAAAACCTTGTTTTAATTATAAGTGTTATGGTTTTTCATATCTTGCTTTTTAGACTTCTGAAATAGCCTATAAGTGTTTTGGAGTCTCTAAAAAGCTTATGTTTTCTACTAGCCTGGATATTTAAAAAATTATCTTGAAGGCAGACATACCACAAAGATATCAAACAAGAAACAAGTTCTAGAATGAATAAAATTTCATATATTAGCCCAAAAATGAAAAAATTACAAGATAAAAAAAAATTACAAAAACATTCCTAGTCTACTCTATTGCTAGTTCGACAATCTCTAAAGTAGCAACTTGAGGGAGTTTGGGATCTACCTCCTCTTCTTCGTTGTTAGCATCCGGCGCATCAATCTCAACTTGGGAAACTTCAATGTCATCTACCCCAATCAAATCCAAGTTAGGATACTTCTTACGAAGCTTCGTCCTAAAGGTTCGATATCCATACTCGATCAACTCGCCACCCGGATCCTGGACTTCAGCCTTCAGATCCACCTTAGTTTGGGCTCTGACGGTTTCAACGGTATCCCGAACCTTTTGGATAGGGGTAGCCTAGAAGTCTGTGAACCTTCTTTTGAGGTCTTCCAGTTCTGTAGCAAGGGCGTCCTTTTCAAAATCCAGAATTGAGTGGGAATTGGACGCTTCCTTCAGTTTTTTCTTCAGCTACCGTCACCGAAGACTGCGCAGTTCCTAACTAAAATTTGGCCTCATTGAGCTCAGATTAAAAGGCGTCAATTTGCTTGAGATCCTCGGGGGAGTCCATGATGGCTGCCAAGCCATTCATAGCCTAGAAAACACAAAGCAACACAATCAGGTCAAAATATGTTACAGAACCAAGGAAGTAAAGAAAAAGGGAAAAATTATGCAGAACTCGCTCTCATGTGAAAGGCCATCAGATCTTTCGCAACCTTCTGAGGCCTCAGCCCTTTGAACTTGCTTGGACCCGTTGCCTAGGAATCCTCATAATCCTTCGTCACGGTTGTCGCATCGGAATCATTAGACCCTAACGAAGCAGCAACGGATTTGCCTTTCCCCTTTTTCTTTTTCAGAGCAGAAGGCATCGGGGGCAGAAGGGCCTTCTAAACAAGGGAAATCCCCAAATCCTCCGAGACAGTTTTCTCGAAGGAGTTGGAGATCAACTTACTTCTCTTCACTTGAAAGGGAGGCTCGGCAGGGAAAGTGTTTTCCCTAATCTTTTTCTTCTTCTTCCCTAGCACCCATCCGGTCACTAGGGAATTTTTCAAACTTTTGGTCCTGTCCCGCACCAAACCAGCCTCCATCAGATTTTTGGGACAAAGAATGGCATCATGAGAGCGGTTGTTGGTCTGAAAGAGCCTCTTATACCTCTATTGAAAATCGACTGTGAAGATCGATCTCTTCCAAGCTCTTTCATCTGCACGGAAGCACAAGATTAGGCTAAAAAGAAAACAACAAACAAAATGAGAAATTCTAAGAACACAAAACAAAAAGAGACCTCACCCTTAATCCCAGACTTCCGTGGGAAGGTTGAAACATGACTCTCGAAATCCTCAAAATCTCAACCTCCTTTTAGAAAGCAGTACCACTTCTTTCAAGTCTTGTTGGAAGTGGGTTACAAAGGAGAGAGGTTTAAACCCTTTGTCGAAAGACATATAAAACATTCCCTCCGACTTTAGGTATTTCATGTCCATATTACTCTTAATCAATGGGAGGTCTACCTTAACATTGTTTAAGTGTCCTAAAACTATGAACCCAAGTAAATGCCTCCAGCTGTTTATATTCAAGTCAGCAGACTCTTTTGTTTTGATAGCCAGTGCTTGATTGAGCATCAGAGGCCGACATGGTCCAAATGAGAAAGTGAAGAGGAACGAAAGAAGATACAAAGAACTTGGAAAAAGATTTGAAATCGAACCTAATCGCAGAGTTAATCGGAGTTGATCTTCTTAGACGCGAGATTTCATCTCACTCGAAGATTTCTCTAGAAATGTGATAAGTTTTTAAGATGCAGAAAATGATAAAAGGAGGGGCACCAGTGTACTCCCCCGCTTTTTTATAAAGATCTAACAGGTGTCACGTGGGAGGCCTTCGCTTCCGAACCACCATGGTGGTTAGAGCAATGATGGCTTCGTAATTTCAACTGGCGGCTGAAGCAATGAATGTCGCATCAATGACTATCTCCTCAGAATACGGAGCGATGTATTTATAATTATTACACATGGAATGCCTCATAAACCCTAACCTCAGCTCTACACGGGCCCCACAGAATTGAGGTTTGGGGGGGGGGGAGTAGCTGATATACCATAAAGTGACAAACATATTCAAAGTATGACACGTGTCTGTACAGAGCTCTGCAGGGTACAGATCAAGAAAGATTATTTTATCCAGATCACACATGCACGAGGGCGTCAAAGGTATGTGATTCATAACATAGCACCACCTTCCATATCCTACTGACCTCAACATAAAGAAACAGAGTTCGATATGGCAACTACTATAGTCGGATATCTTCAAATCTCTACTTTTATGCCTCATAATCCTACTCAACGTAGGAGATCTACAAACTATAAATAAGACCATAAGGTATGCTTTCAAGGGTGGTTCAATTCTTTTTTTTAATTACAACTTCTTTTTATTTACTAACTTTATCATCGAGGCGGCTACCACCGAAGCCTTCCTGATGACTCTCTGATCTCGAACTCTTGATAGGTAATAGAGGAAAAGAGGCCCTTCTGATCATAAAGGAGCAACATTAGTAACCGAGCTTTCTCCTTATCCTTGTATAGATTTGAACTCTTTTTTTTTTTTTTTTTTTGAAAATGACCAAATAATACTATTAGACTATTGTCCCTTTCAACAATATTATGGGTTTTTAAAAATTTTTCAAATTAGATCACGTCAGAATAATTTCATTAAGTTGTTTGATTTTAAGCAAAATTAACTCTTTTTTGGTCTAACTTTGTTCAAGTTTTAAGTATTTTTTAGGATCAGACATGAACCAATATACTATTAAAATATACTTACCAAATAGCAAAAAATTGAAAACCAATTCATCTGTATTCTATAGAATCAATTCTAGCCTTTCCCAAATAGGTTCTTAGGATTATAAAACAAATTAAGTTATTCAAACTCTACTCGATTAGTGATTGATTTGCGATCGGCTCGTGAAATAATCAAAACAAATTTGAACATATTTCAAAACTCGTTAATTTGTTGGTCTCGGCTCAAACTTAACCGATAAGCTATTAAGTATTATAATATTATATAAAAAAATCAAATTACTTGAATTTGGTTCACGATCAAATCAATTAGAAGTTCATTAAAGATCAACTTGAGACACAAACAAATCAAACTTAAATAAAACTTGAAACTCGTTAATTTTACCGAGTCAAATTTGAACTCCATGTTACTTGATTTGATATGTTTAGAACCCAAATAAAAATAGGAGGCTTTTAATGTTATAAAATATATATAAATATTTACACAACAAAATTTTTGTGTATATATCTACTTGAGGAAATTTCAATAGGATGGTGACATGTGAATGCTCGAAGTAATGAATACCGGCTCATCTTGTAGGGGTGTGAATGGGCGATAAAGAAGGGCACAAGAAAATTTCTTTCACGAAGAAAAATTGTTAAGAAAGTGATATAGCAGTGGCATACTTCACATGGCTCTTAATTTCTTTCCTAAAAGAGAGAGAGAGAGAGAGAGAGAGAGAGAGAGAGAGAGAGAATTGACCCTAGGGTTTTCATAGTTAATATTTTTCAAAGCATATCCTTATAGTCAAGTAACAAGATGACAAGATGAACCTAATAAATGATATTCCGATCTCACTTTTTATCTTATAAAAGTAAAATATTTTATTTAAGTGATAAAATATTATTAATTTTGTTTTTGCAAAACCTTCTCGCTTAAGCTACCCACCCAGCCACAACTCCTCACCTATCCTAAAGAGCAAAAAATCCAAAGATAACTGACCCAATACGCACTGTTCATGCCTATAACGGGGAAATTTGACTCTCTCACAAACTTCTTTCATCCTTTCTACTAATTTTTCGATACTCATGAACGAACCCTAATAGTTAAACTTAATGTATCACACATGCAAACTTGTGTTATAAATATGTACGTAACTTGTCACCTCGTGGTTAATTTTAACGTCACATTCTCCTTTTTGTATTTTTTGTCTTTTTTTCTTTTGCCCATTCCTTCAATCATAATTTCAGAAGGCCAAAGTGGGCATCAACTTAATAAATTATTATTATTTGTCCTTCTTTTCTTATATATCCTGTTTTTTGTCTTTTCCCTTTCGGGAATAAAGCTTGACTTTTTGTTGTTAGCGTTGGTGAATGAAAACATTTGTCAAATCGGGGAGAGACAGAAATTTGGATCACTTGTTGGATTTGTTGGAAACATTAGCTGATACCTTCCTCTGAGACCAGGTGAAGTGCAGGTGAAGTTGGAAAAATTATCTATTGGACTCATCAATCAAGATTAATAAATAATTGATAAATTAATAAATTTACATATTTTACACCTATATCAATAATGAATGGGTAATTAATAAATTAGTAAATTTACATATTTCGTTAATTTTTTAAATATTTATTTACATTAATATATTACACACGGACCAATCAATATCGTATCGGACAGTTGTAGTTACATTCCGACTGGTATTGTGAGTGTGTGTGTGTGTGTGTGTGTGAGAGAGAGAGACAAGAGACTTTAACGTTCACACACCAACCATGGAAAGAAAAAATATCAGATTATGTATATACACGTTTCCCCCCTAATTTACACCATACAGTTAGATTCATTGAAGTCTGAAGGGGTCAGAAGGCTGAAAACAGAGACATACAGACACTATAGCCACTCAAAAGAAAAACCAAAACAGTTCCAAAGAAAAGAAAGAAACAAAATTGAAATCCACACGCAAATTCAATACTGATAATTCCATAACACACAGTCAGAAGTACTTGGGATTAGGCTCTCCGGCACCGATATCTCATCAGTAAAATACCCAAACTCGTCTGTACTCTGCAACCACGGTGGAGGATAGAGTGACCCATCATTGTTCAACTCAGGCAAATCAAAAGTCGCTCCCAGATTCGGAAACTCAACACTTTTGCTTATTTCAAATTCATCAGAAGTTGAGAGCTCCGCAGCGGAAACCAATAATGATAATGAAGATGACGGCGACGATGGAGAACCGAAATTGTCCATTGCAGCTGCTTTAGCCGCGGCGTCTTGTATGTCGCGCGGCGATAGTGAAGCAGGTCGAGGCAGTAACCCGGCGAGTTCAGGGAAATTGAGAATTGCTGCTTTACCTTTGATGCTCAAGGCGGCCACGTCGTGAGCACGAGCAGCCATTTCTGGCTTTGGGAAAGTACCTAGCCATATGCGTGATTTCTTGAGAGGCTCCCGAATTTCGGACACCCATTTGCCCAAGTTTCGCATTCGGACACCGCGGTACACAGGGTGCTTTCCGCCGTCTCGGATTCTTTTGATCTTTTTGGCTTCTGCGTTTGATGATTTTGGGACTGAGTTTGTAAGTGACTGGGGTAACCCAGGTGAAGATGGATATGAATTGGAGCGGCTCCCTGCTCCTGAATTCTGAGGTTCAGTACTCATTTTTAATGCTGACCCAAATTGGCAATTTCTCCGTACTAACCAACCCAGTAACAATTTCTACTTAAGACGTCTATATATATATATATATATACACGCGAAGGTATTACCCAGAAGGACACGGCAAGTAGACAAGAGAGACAGAGGATTTGTTTGTTTAGAGAAAGAAATGAGAGGCAGATTAGTGGAAACAGAGTAGTGAAATCTATGAGAAGTACTAGAATGCTTCTAGAGAGGGAAAGGGGTGAGCAACGAGGAAGTAGAGGTGTTTTTGGAAATGAGAGCGAGAATCAACACAGAAAGGAAGGCACCTTCAGAGCTACACCTAATCAGCCTGACCCTTTCTTTCTCCACAATTTCCCAACGAGACGTGTTTCATTTATAAGGAAATGAACAGTGATGGATCTAGACCATACGTTTAAGCGGGTAAAAAAAAAAATTAAAAGAAATTCTTATAAAAATATGAAAAATTTTAAAAGAACAATTCTTAATTTCTTTTAAAAAAATCTATTGAAACTGAGATAAACAAAATTATTTTTTTAAAATTTTGGAGAACCATTGTCGTAACTCTCACTAGATTAAAGGGATGACCCACTGAAGAAATGGGTTACCCTGATAAACTCTATGGTACTACGAGGGTCCCTCAACCCCCATTACTTTCAACGTTCATATCTTCTGGTTTTACCTGTGTTGCACTGTTTATTTATACGGTTTTACCCTTATCATGATCAGCTCCATTTCCACTCTACCTCTCTCAGTGTGTATGTACGAATGTATGTGTATATATATGTGTGTGTTTATAAGGTTGGTTACCTCTGTGCCCTCCCTGGCTCCCTCCATTACATACTTCCATTATCAAGTTTTTTAGCCTTTGTTGGTACAACTAATCTTAATTTAAACTTTAGTATGAGGTAGCCCCCAATGTCTTACCGTGGATCATGCTACACAACAATGGTCTGGCATTATATTATTGGGTTTTTTTTCATTGATTGATGTGATTGATATCTACGAAACTAAAATAGGGTATGCAATATCACCATGTTTAATACCTTGTGCCCTATGCTGATTTTGTCCAAACTAAGACGCGAGAGAGAACCGTTGAAATTTTAATAAAATAAAATATAATTAAAACCTTTTAAATTATCAAATTTCGAGTTGCTAAGTCCTCAAATAGAAAGGGAAATTTATATGATTCTTTAATTTTTAAATTTTAGTTTATCTCAAATTGATTATTTTATATGAATATCTATTATTTTTTTATTTTAAATAGGACTCTTTATTTTGTTATAATTTTCTGACCAAAATAGTAATATTTTAACTTTATAAATATGATGTAATGAGTCTTTATGATTAATTTTTTATAAAAAATATACGATTGAATTTAGAGATTTGTTTTCTTTTTTGAGTGAGTAATTTCCATGTTACTTGCTTTTCAAAGTATTTAACGTGTTTGATTCCTTTCACATTTTCGTGCTGCGTTAATTGATATTAGAGCGAGAATTTGTCTGGCTAGATGGTAAACAACTGAGGCAAAAATACAAATTCCATTGACGTTAGTCGTGGAATAAAGACTGTATGGACTATGATTGAAGAACATAGGCAGAATGATCTGTAAGATACTAAGAGGACTTAATTTTAATGCCAATAGAGATCTTTTAGTCTACAAGAACAGCGCTTGAGGAGTTGCCCAAAGCCAACCTGTTGACAGATTCATACCAGATCGGCATCTCTAAAGACAACCTGATTATGGAAGCATATCAGATTCTGATGACGAAGAGGACTACAATACATAGATCGGTGGGAAGGAACCAAGGGTTTGAGGATTATCGGTTGAAGACGAATATAGCTAGTTTCAACAGAAATCTTAAAATTGAGGATTTCTTAATTGGCTTTTTGAAGTTGATCGATTTTTTAACATGACGTAGATTTCAAAAGATAAGATGATTAAACTTGTCGCTTTTAAATTGAAGGGTGACGAAACAGTTTGGTGAGGTCAATTGTAGCGAAACTGACAATGACGAGGAGAGAAACCAATTCGAATCTAGCGGAAGATGAAGTAGTATATGATGAATACATTTTTGGCAAGAAATTATTCACCCATTTTAGAAGATCAATCCAAGCCAACATGGGATTATACTAGAGTTCTAGAATATATTGTTGATAAGAAACAAACCTGAATTCATAAAGGAGAATTATGATGTTTACAAGATGATTGAAATTGTATTGGATGAGAAAGAAAACAATTTTTAGTTTATTATTGGAGCATTATTATAGTCAAAACAAGAGTTAAAAGTTACAGATTTCATAGAAGATTTATAAAAAGAAATCCTTGAGTGTTCAATTATTCTTGAAGAGATTCAACCATTATTACCGAGCTGCGAACAATTTCGAGTTCGCGTACGATTAATTAACTAGAGGATGAGGTTTTTTCATCAAGGGGTTTGATATAGGATAAATATGGTACATGCCAAAAACATATATTTTATTTTAGAGTTATTGTAGGATTCTTTAATTTTTAAATTTGAGTAGGATTCTTTAATTTTTAAATTTGAGTTTATCTCAAATTGGTTATTTTAAAAATAATATTTACTATTTTTTTATTTTTTATTTTAAATATGACTCATTATTCTATTTAGATTAGGATAAAAATAAAATTTATAGTTTTCTAGTCAAAATAATAGTATTATAACTCTATCGATGTGATGTAATAAGTATTTAGGGTTAAGTTTTTTATCAATAAAATATTAATTTTGAATTTAAAAAAATTTATTCTCTTGCTTTGATTGATTGTTCCTCGTTGTAAATTTTGACGTTGGTTGTATCTATTCTTTTCACATTTTCGTGCTATGTTATCTAGAGTCGACGTTTGATCTTTTTTTTAATGTAGAGTCAAATTAGTTATTTTCTTTTTCTTTTGACCTTTGATCCATTTTGATGAGTTAGCACTAGTCAAATTTATAATATAACATTTTTACCCATATGTCATTTATCGTGAAATTAAAAAAAAAGTCTCTCACTATTTAGATCTCGAGTATCGTCCTGTTGTTGATTACCATAATTTCTCTCTATGTCTATCTCAATTTCCTAGTCACCGCCTCTAAAATCATCATCACTAAAATCGCCGCCCCACCACTGACAACACCACCTCTATGTTTGTCAAGACTTGCGTCTTCTTAACTGACCACAATTGTTATCCTTTTCACCAGATACAATTGGCATCCTCCCTCTTGTAGTGTTGAAACACCCATAAAGATTTCATGACCTTTGTAGGTACAAGGTACCACGTCAACACAAAAGCGTCACGCCAACATGTAGTCAAGATAGGGGAGAATCCCACTAAGAGGGCCCCTTCCTTCATGAGGGCACATGCGCCTAACAGAGTCACCCTTGCCAATATGCGCTCAAGAGAGGAGAGAACCCAACTAAGAGGACCCCCTCCCCTACGAGGGTCACATGTGCCCAACGGAGGCAGCCTTGCCAATATGCGCTCAAGAGAGGGGAGAACTCCATTAAGAGGCCCCTTCTATCTCACGTAAGCATTCATAAAGGATTATAAGTGTCACGTGTAATCATTATCTCGCTCATCCTTTATAAAGGCACCCTAAAGGCTTGGGGGCAAGTCTTGGGAGACCTTCGAGTTTGGCACGAGGACGTAGCGTAACCTTAGCGCTGCACTCCCCATAATACAGGATATTCAGGGTCATGTGGATTGGCGGCTACAGTAATAGGCATTCTAGGAAGCTTCACGCACCTCGCGCGTGGTGCTGTCTAGACCTTCTAAAACAAAAAAGGGAGTCTACCTTAACTAACTTCTATTTTTACCATAGTGGTACACCTGTCAACAACTAAGGGCTCACGAGAGCACACTAGGGGTTGACACGTGACCTACCACTATAAATACCCCCTACAACTACCACAATAAAAGGGGCAATCATCAGAAAGAGAAATCAATCAACCAATCAAGAGGATTGACTTTGACCTCCTTCACTCTCATTCTGGGTATCTGGAATCGCGCTCCAATTGTGGCCTAGATACTGGGAATCATGTGAAGGTTGGGATAAGTCTCGCCTCGACCTCTTTGGAGTCCCTTATGAAAGGTTCTAGATCGCCTTACCTCAAATCCTCTACTTTGCTCTAAAGTCTTACTTGGCATCCGATGTGCAAGTTATACTTGCCTTTACAACTCACATCTCTGAAACAACCTCCCACGACCTCTTAGTAGTCCACATTTTGGTGACTCCACTACGGAGTACACTTCGTGAAAGATGCCCACGACTCTCAGAAGTGGGACACAAATGAGAGAAACCTCCGAGGAAGAAAAACAAGTCCCAAACCTTGTGCCTCCTCCTATCTGCAAGGGGCAGACTCCCACTGCTTCAGCTGACGCAGCACCCACGTTTAACTTAGAAATCCTTGCGGCCCTCAGATCCATTCAGCAAACCCTCGCTGTGGTAGTTGAAAGCCAACATGTGGGGTCATTTGCTCAAGTTGCTCATTTGGTGTCTCTTGTGGCGGCTGCTAACCTCAAGGAGCCAAATCCCTCAGTTGCACCATCGTCCTCAACTCAATTAAATGAGGCGAGCCAGAACAAGAGTGCCTCTAATCCTTCGGGACCCAATAATACAAATGAGCCCATTCTCGTCCCAGAAGTTTCAGAGGGCATCACGTCCACAAAAGTGACTTCTAATATCGCTCGAGTGGCCCTTATTCTGCCCACTATTCCTCCGTCAACTTAGACGACCTCTAAGGAGACACCTTTAACCTTGACTACTCAACTTACCCTTCAAGATGTACAGAAGGAAGTTCAGTCGCTACTATAACAAGAACGACAAAGGTTGTCATCCGCCAAGTTTGCTCTTCCATACTCTCAGGAGATAGCGTTGCTTCCATATCCCAAAGGTTACACTCTACCCAAGTTCACTCGTTATGATAGAAAAAAGAGAAGTTTTCATGAACATGTTCACCGCTTTATAGAAAGTTTGAATCATCACGGGAATGATCACACAATAGGATTTCAAGAATTCTCCAAGTCTTTGACAGATATGGCTTATACTTGGTACCTAGGACTCCCACATAACTCTGTCCTGTCTTGGATGGATATGGTCCATAAGTTTAACACAAAGTTATTTCATGTGGAAGATCGGTTTGCTAAGTTATCACTCCCAAAGTCACCCAACTGGGTCGAGAGTCTCTCTTAGACTACGTCAAAAGATTTCGAGAAAAAACACTAGACTGCTATGAGCAAATGAACAAAACTGAGCTCATAAAAATGTGCATTGATGGCATGTCTTGGGAGTATAAGGTTCATCTAGTCAATATTGACATAGAGACCTTTTTGCGACTAATAGAGTCGGTGAGACAAATTTGGGATGCAATTAGAGAGGTAAATGAGAATCCTAGGGTAACCTTCATACTTAGGGGCTACCAAAGGGGTCCCTCCACAATGGCTGTGAAAGATGCCTCAAAAAGAAACAATGGCAAGAAGATGCATGGAACTCCCCCGCCCGGGTTCCCTTGCGAGCTCAAAGAAGTTTAGGCACTACTCAAGTCATGGGTCTAGAGAAAACAATGTTCAACTCCCAATCCCACGAAAGTCGTCGACCAATAAAGAGAAACAGAGCGCAAAATATTGTAACTATTACCAGACCTCGAGCTATGTCCTCAAGGACAATTAGAAACTCAGACGAATCTTTAAAGAAAAGTTAAAGAATGGGAAGGTCCAGATTCTAGAAAAATCCCTAATAAAGGAGGATCTACTCCCTTACCACAAAGACAATGGCAAGGGAGTAGCACATATGGTGTCCTTCTATGATGAATTGGAAGAGATTGCTAGAGAGAACCTTCGGGAGGAGTATGAAGTGGCAATGGTAACCGAAGACCATATTGTTATGCTCCATAAATCCACCAAGTTCAAATGGTTTTTTGACCAAATGGGCCTTCGAACCAAGGATCAAAATTTCGTTTCTTTTTCATCAAAACGGCCGAAATGTTTCCGTTTCTCAGGGAACCTGAAACGAAACACTAGTAGAATATCGAAATTCACATGTTTCCATGGAAACAAAATTGTTTCTGTGGAAACATACCGAAACTAATGGAAACATACCGAATCAGAGGAAATATTTCTTTTGTATCAACAATAATTTTAGAAGTTAGTAAAAAATAATATCCATCTATTTTTTAAGGATTAAGACTCAAAATTATAAGAAGATATTTCTATTATTTTAAGAAAATAATTGAAAAGTAGTAGGAGAAATAAAGTGTAGAGAAATAACTATTTTAATACTAAGTTACTAATTATAATAGGTTTAAATCGTTATTTGTTTTAATTTTTATTTTATATGTAATTTGTGTCAAATTATCTAATTCGTGGATATTACATAGTTTATCTATTATGTCAGTTATCATGAATATGATGTATATGCCTTAAACATGAACAAATATTCAATAAATAGCTTATTTGTATAAATAAATAAATTTTAAGTTATGTTTCTACATGTTTCCAATTTTTTTCTCATTTTTGATTATGTTTTTGAAACATTTTCAAAATGTTTCCATTTTTGGACAGATCGAAACTATACATCAAAATGATATTTTGAGTCTTGCTTGGAATGCAATTGCCGATGAAAGTAACTCTGGCGATACTACAAATAGCTACGAAGCACGATGAAAGTTGCGCTGTGATAAAAGGGTCTCTCTGTCACTCAATTAAGGAAGCCTCTACCACCATCTCTTTCATGAAAAAGGATAGAATGATCCCATACCACCACAATCACCTGTTGTATGTCCCGATAGTTATCAATGGGATGGAGTTCTCCCGAGGTTTCCTTGAGAGAGGTGCATCAATCAATATAATGCCTCTCAAAGTTCTTCTAGCAACTAGGTTCATGCTAGATGATATCATGGGACAATCAATCGACAACTCTAGATTCGGTAGTAAAAAATGACAAAGCCTAGGATTCGTCAACATGACTTAAAGGTTGGCCCCATTCGTTGCCACACCAAGCTTCATATAATTGAAGCCGACACTACTTATCATGTCTTACTAGGAAGGAGCTGGATGCACAAATTCACCTTGAAACCATCTACCTATCACTAATGTGCTAAGGGAATTCTGAACAAGAAAGTTGTTACAATTAAGGGCTCTTCATGCCTTTTCACAAAAAATGAATCAAGATACACTGATTTGTCCTACTATACCGAATATGCCGATGACGAGTCTTCTTCCTCCTCCACCATCATTTCCATACCTCTCCCTAGATGGGAGGATGTGCAAAGGGACCACTTCAAGCCCCTAAAGGAGAATAAAAGAAAAAGAAAGGGAAAGAACCAGCCCAAGATTATGAAGCTTCAAACTTTATATGGCCGAATCATTTACCACTTATGACGACTCGCAGGATTGGAAAGGGGACACTCGGTCAATCTCGGAGAAGAATGTTGCGTGATAGAGGAAACCAAACCAAAAGTAATAGAGAAACCCAACAAAGCTCCCCAATGTTTCCAAGATGGCCCTCACACGCAACAGTAACAACAGGAAGAAATCAACTAGGGCGCAAAGGAAAAAACTTTGCAACTAGTCTTCGTTGCCAAAGATCTCCCCGAAGTACAAAAATAATCTCTACTTTCACTGCTACGTGAATACTTCGATGTGTTTGTTTGGTCGTACTCGAAAATGCTCAAAACTGACCTGAAGGTTACCTTACATAAGCTTAGCACTATCCAAACAACAAATGCAATCAAGCAAGCTTTGCACACCTTTTGCCTAGAACTAGAACTTTAGATCAAGATAGAAATAGAAAAGTTGCTAGCAGTAGATTTCATCAAGCCTATCCAACACTCTACTTGGATATCTAATGTCGTCCTGGTCAGAAAAAAGGAACAGGCAGATTCAAGTATGTGTTGACTTTCAAAACCTCAACCTAGCTTGCCCAAAGGATGAGTTTCCACTCCCGAACATTGACACCCTCATCGACGCAACAACAGGAAATTATGATTTCCTTCATAGATGGCTTCAGTAAGTACAATCAAATCAAGATGGATCCCACAAATACGCTCAAAACAGCCTTTAGAGTGCCAATCAAGAACTTTTTTTTATCAAGTCATGTCCTTTGGTCTAAAGAATGCTGGAGCAACGTATTAGCGCGCTATGACGTACATGTTCCACGACATGCTCCACAAAACTTAGAATTCCATGTCGATGACATGGTATTAAAGTCAGTGTGAGAAAGTTCTATGTCCACGACATGTTCCACTATAAGGATCTGAGGAAAGTCTTCGAAAGATGTCGAAAGTTCAAGCTTTGCCTTAATCGGCTCAAATGCGCCTTTGGAGTCACAATAGGAAAATTCTTAGGGTGCATTGTCCATATATATGGGATCGAGGCAAACTTGGCAAAGGCCACGACAATATAAAATATGCTATAACCAACTTTGCTAAAGCAACTCAAAAGTTTCCTTGGAAAAATAAACTATCTCAGAAGATTCGTTCCTGCCTTAACAAAGATCACTCAGCCATTCAGCTCTTTGCTCAAAGCTAAAACTCTTTTTAAGTGGCACACAGAGCATAAAAAGACATTTAGCCAAGTCAAAGAAGTTCTAAGCTCTCCACAGACCTTGATAGCTCTATAACTAGGAAAATCTCTCTTGCTCTACCTCATAAATATCCCTCACTCAAGAGATAGACGGACAGGAAAAGTCGGTGTACTACATCAGCCGAATAATTCGAGGTCCCGAAACTAGATACTCCATTTTTGAGCGCTACTGTCTCGCGCTAGTATTTATAGCCCAAAAGTTTAGACATTACTTGCTTACATACTCCTTTCGCTTAATCACCAAGTGTGATCCTATCTGTTATCTGCTCACAAGACCAGCACTTTTGGGTAAAATTACGCAATGGTTACTATCTTTGGCAAAATTTGATGTCAAAAGTGTCGCGCCAAAAGTCGTCAAGAGCCAAGCTTTGGTGGATCTCCTTGCTCAATTTTTGAGCAGAGACTTTAAGCCTCATTCTAAGGAACTTTCAAGAGATGATTTTGAATCATGCTGTGTGAAGGTTACACAAGAAATGTGGACTCTCAGCTTCGATGGATAGTCCACCTCTTTCGGGGGAGGAAAAGGAGTCATGCTGACATTAGAAAAGGGGGAGACGATAAGTCTCTATTACAAATTGGACTTCAAGTACACAAACAATGAGGCAGAATATAAAGCTCTAGTCTTGGGACTTATGGCTACGCACAACTTGGGAATTACCACACTTTACATTGAATGAGACTCCAACTTAGTGGTAAGGCAGACCACGGGTGAATATGGGATCAAGGAGCCCGCCTTAGCGACCTACCGGACCATCATTCAAGAATGGATGGATAAATTTGAAACCATCACTATTGAGCACGCATCTAGGACACACAATATACATTCGGATGCTTTGGCAACCCTTCCCTCGAAAGTTGAGATTGAAGATGAAAAAACCAGTATGGAAATCTCTAAGCTAACCATCCTATTTACCACAAGAGAAGTTACAACAAAAGAAGTAAAGACGCCCGACTGGCACACTTCGATCAGAAAACAAGTGCAAGACCACCAAGGTAGCCTCTCAGTCGCCCAACTTAGGCAATTCACCCTTTATTATGACAAGCTGTATTTCAGAACGATGAGATGAACTCTTATGCAATGCCTTGGGGAAGAAGAGGCTCGAAGGAGACTCCAAGAAGTCCACGACCAATCATGTGGTTTTAGGGACATGAGTCTTTACAAGCGGATACAGAGACAAGGGTACTACTGGCCAAACATGACGAGTGATGCCCTCAAAATCCAATATGAGTGTCCCGCATGTTAGGAATCTCAAAGCAAGGCAAAATGCAACTTTATGGAACAAATGAACGACTGGAGACAACCTTCTATTGATTATCTTTAAGAGGGTTCTACACCTACAAATCGTGTGGATGCTGTAATTGTTAAAAAGAGAGCCTCACGCTTATTTTTACACGAGCACGAGCTGTACAAAAAGAGTTATGAGGACAAACCCCTAAAATGCCTAGCTAGAGAGGAGATACTAAAAGCACTCAAGCTCACCCACCAAATAGAGCATCAAAGGGGTGCGAAACTTTACTGACAATTACTCCAGAATGGCTACTATTGGCCAACAATGGAGAGTGACTCGAAACCTCATGTGCGCAAGTGTCATATTTGTTAGATCCATGGTAAAACAATTCATGCGCCTGCGGTAGATCTCCATGCAATATCAACTCCTTGGCCTTTCCATACTTGGAGATTGGACTTGATCGGGCCTATCAATCCAGCTACAAAAGGACACGTTTAGATCTTAGTGGCAACAGAGCTATTCACAAAGTGGGTTGAAGTTGTTCCTCTCAAACATTCCATCGGGGCCGCTGTAACCAACTTCATGAGAGAAAACATCATTTGTAGGTTCAACATCCCAAAAACTATACTCTCAGATAATAACACGCTATTTTTCAATAGATATGTTCATGAACTATTGTCCACATACGTGATAAATCATCACAAGTCCACCCCCTACTATCCTAAAGGGAAAGGCCAAGCGGAAGCAGCTAACAAGACCTTTTTAAAAATCTTCAGTCAAACTCTTCATGAAAGCTCTTCGATTTAGGTAGATCAACTTCCTTTGGCCCTTTGGGTATACAAGACCTCCCAAAGGACACCTACTTAAGCAACGTCTTTCTCACTAGTCTATGGGATGGAAGTCGTCCTGCCATCCAAGATAGCAATCCCATCAGCACGAATTGTGATAAGGAACGAAGTCTCCCGTGATAATTATGTTGAGGTCTTAGAAGCCCTAGATGAGCGAAGGGAGAAAGCTTGTGTAAGCCTCAAGATGTACCACGCTCAAATTGGAAGAGCTTACAATTCCACAGTCCGCCCAAGATAGCTTCAAGAAGGCAATTTGGTTCTAAAGATGGTCGAGCCCATCATGTGCGGAGGTGCCACTTCCAAGTTCGCCCCAAAATGGGAAGGACCTTTTAAAGTCATCCAAGCCTATGAAAGTGGGCATTGCAAGTTAAGAAGCATAGAGACAAACATGTCTACAGGACCCTTGAACATGAAGTGGGTAAAGATGTATCATGCATAAAACTGCCTGGACGTGAAAGATGTGATACCAGACGTGAATGATTGTTTGTTCCACTGACAAGATGAATGTGGTGGACCATAACAAAAACAAACTTCAGTGCAAAACTTTCAAGCTCAAAGGTTAGAGCCTCTCCCACATCATACCTTTTTTTATATATGAAGCTATCCAAGATAAGAAGCTTCCCAAATTTTTTTTGAATACTTAGGTACTCAATTATTTTGTACAAGCTATCCTTAGCACAAAACTTACTAAGCGTGAAGGTTGCATTCCTTTTGTAAAAGGACTATCTTACTTAGTCATCACAGATGATTGACTTTGAATTTAGCCTTTTTGAATGCATTGTAATGAAAAGAAAGAGCAAAAAAAAGAGAAAGCAGTAAAGCGACTAAGAGAACAGAAGTAACAAAAGAGATATCTTATTAATGATAAGTCAATACAAGAGAGTGATAACTCTAGAATTACAAGAAATAGAACTATACTAAGTCTAGCAAAGTTGAACGACGCAACCTTCTTGCCAAGACCAAGCTCCACACCACCCACGTTGCAAGAAGATTTAAGCTCCGCGATCCTATGCTCAAGAGAGGTCATTTGCACATATAGCTTGGCATGTTCACTCTCCAGCTGATGAAGCTCTCCAACGCAAGCAATGTGACGAGGAACGTGACCGAGAAACACCAGGTGGTCACGAAGCCAAGAAAGAACAAGGCCATCTCATTCAAAAACTTCAACAATTTCAGACAAGGTCAGCTAGGAAGTTCAATGAAATGTCTTTTGCCTTGAGGGAAGAGAGGGACAACAGAATGTCTGCCAATAGCTTAAAACAAGAAGTCCTCACCCTCATGGCTCGTCTCGTGAAGTTGAAAAAATGGAAGGATGACGCCCAAGAGCCCAACCCAGCAAGTCCACATATTGAGGGAAGACCAAAAGCCCATTCCACTCCACGCGAGAAAGCATTGGCTCTGGAATGCCTTGACCGCTCTCTGAAACGACCGCTTCTTTAGGAATGGTGGAGGGAGGCTGTGCAGAAGGCTTTAGGAGATCAGGGGCCTCCACATTTATAGTCGAAGAGGTGAATACCTCATTCATATTAATGTCAAATACAGTAACGAATTATTTTAATATTTCTAAAATTTTGAGATTTTGAAAATATTTTTAATATTCGTTCAAATTGAATCCAAAATAGTTAAAAAAAATGTTTCAATAATAAAATTAAAATTCTTTAAATTATATATTACTAAACATATTTTTTTTTATAATTTTAACATTTACTAAACTTGATTTTTAAGCTTATGAAGTTATGGTGCAATTTTTATTTATTTTAGTATAATCACCTGTTTTAAAATTGCATACTTAAGATGTAATTTGGACAATCAAATAAAATACCAGGCAACCAAATAAAAATTTAAAATTTATATAAATTTATATAAATTTAATATTGAATAATAATATTTTTGTACTTAATTTATTGATATAAATAAATTTTTAAATTAGATATGAAGTTCTATCAAAGAAAAAAACTCTTAGGGGACTTAAAGTTATACAAAAAAAAAAGTTTAAAAAGTAGTTAAAATTTTCATTGAGAGGTCAAATTAAAATTAAATTAAGGGTAAAGACTAAAGTGTGAAAAATTTTAGACTTAAAGAAGCAAAAATATAAATTAAAAGGGTATATTTTGAAAAAAAAATAAAAAATTATATAAAAATTTTCAAATAAAAAAAAGAGGAGCAATAAGTTTATTATTATTAATTTGAGGCCAAGTTGGTATTATTTTAATTTGACTTGGTGCCATTTTATTATAAATTGGTATTATTTACTATTAACATTAGTACTAGTAAATACAAATAATATTTTAATAAAAGAATTGATAAAAATAGAAAGGCAATCGATTGAGAATACTATAAAAGAAAATAAAAAGTCATTTAGGTACATTTTTGTCAAAAAAAAATAATTAAATTATTTTTAAAATATTATTACTTTTTGACAATTTTTAAAATATTACTATTTTTAAACAACTTATAGTTAATAATTAATGATTAATAAAATATTTAATATATATATAGATATATATCAAATTTATGATAAGTAAAGCTATACATTTCAAATTTTAATCTTAAACTTTTATTTCAAATCACATCACATAAATTAATGAGCTGTAAATATTAACGTAGCCCAGTGTTTTGAATACAAATTTTAATACAGGTATTTAAAAAGAATACAAAACCACTTCCAGTCCTTTCTTTTTTTGTCTCCATTTCTTTTAAGCCATGTCCGTACGGTGATCGAGTAAGAGGTGGTGACATATCGAAGTCCACAAAGAGTTTTGGTATGATGTGACGCTTTTGATATGATGCCAAATTTACTTGTCTTGAACTACAAGTCTACAAGTGGGGGTGGGCCACATAGATTACAATTACTGTAGCAAGATATGGTCTAGTTTCTGATTAGGACCCACATTGTGCTACACATACTGCCAAGAATTTTTTATCTTATATTCCTAATTGTCATGCTTTGTTAACTTTTGTTTTAAATTTATCAGATATTTTTTAATTGGGACCCACATTGGGCTATACA
Organism: Nyssa sinensis; assembly: GCA_008638375.1. Taxonomy (NCBI): domain Eukaryota; kingdom Viridiplantae; phylum Streptophyta; class Magnoliopsida; order Cornales; family Nyssaceae; genus Nyssa; species Nyssa sinensis. Next base: position 4,043,122 of record CM018046.1, read on the forward strand.
CTACACATAACTGTTGTGCCAGTCAAAATCTAATTGTGACATAATGATTATTTAATAAATATAACTAATGAACCTAATATTTTGTTTGGAAAAAAAAAGAAAAAAGGGATAGGATAAAATAAAAGAAAAGAAAAAAAGTGTTTATTGTTTTTTTACATTATTTTAATATTTATGACACAAAAAAATAAAAAATTAGGAGAAATGAGTAATAGATCCTCCATAAAGTGCTTAATTTTAATACAAAATCCAACTCAAAACATTTTAACCCAAAAATTTTAAAGTATTTTATTTACAATAATACCCCTTTAGTGTAAAAGTTCAAAATAAACTCTAACTCTTCACACGATGACGCCTCTTGTTGCCACATCATCACCTATTTTTTCTCATGAATTTCAAAATAAAATAACTTGTAATATATAAATTTATTTTTCATAAAATTATATATTTAAACTCTAAAAATCAGAATTTATTAAACAAGATTTCTATTGCATATGAATTTCTGTTAAAAAAATTTGTGTTTTTTGAACAGTAAAATTTCGTTTCGCACATCACTATTCGAAAAGTTTTGTCTTTTTTCAGAGAGAGAGAGAGAGAGAGAGGGAGGGGCAAAAGAGAAAGATGCAAAAGAGAAAGAAGGAAAGATGTAACTTATTGTTGTCTTTTCTCGTAGTTTTCATCACCAAAATTGAAATTTAGAATTGGTGTCGTTGTTGATAGATTAACGAGTGGGAGAATGAAGCTTTGAGAGTTTTAGAATGAGTGAGAGATGGGAATGATTTATTTTTTTGCTTTTTGAATATTTGGGGAGGGTTCTATATTTAGATTAAACCAAGTGGTTTCACAGAACTGTCAATAGTTCATTTTACTTGTCAGTTTGACTATCGGTTCAAATAGTTTTTTTTTATTAAAATGAACAGTTTTTGCTCCCTAAAGGGTTTTGGAGGTTCTCCCGTAGTTTGTAGTTTTTTCAGTCATAGCAACTTGTTCAGACTAATTTTTGAAATATTGATCGAAATAAGGCATTGTCGTATTGGGTTTGAGCTTTTGAGCCAAGTATTTGGGTCAGCACGGTAAGGTTGTTTTAAAGTGGTATAAAAGTTGGTTCCTAAAAGGTAAATGCCTTTGAAATGCTTGCTTAATGGGCAACAAGAAGATATTTGGATATATTGCATGAAAAAGTGTGGTCTTATGAGGGGGCGATATGATATTCCATATTGGTTGAGTGGGAAGAGTTTTATTGACATATAAGACACCACAAGTCTTGTTGTTAATAACTAGTCTTGAACTTTGGGGGCATGTGGTTGGACTCATTCTTCAAGTTATCTGATCACCAACTTTAGGGCATTACAAATGATATCATAACAGACCTTGATCCTTTAGCGAGCATCATAATAGTGTGGTACTCTACTTACGGTAGCCCCCAAAGGTACATGTGGTGCAATAGTGTGATAGATCTTACGGGGGAAACTAGGAATGTAAGGGGAGTGAAGTTGCGTCTTACATCGGTCAGTTAGGGAAAGTTTGAGATTTTGTAGGCCATGCGATGAGGATGTTGCATAATTATTAGGAAAAAAGAGAGAGATAGCGATTGTGATACCCATATCCTAAATTAGTAGGGTAAGAAAAGTTTAATTGTCTTATAAAATACTCTTAGCCCTACTACTAATAACTTCTATTAAGTATTCTGGGTCATATGGTTGGACTATTTCTTCAAATTATTGGGTCAACAGGTTTGGGGTGTTACGAAGTTGCATTATAGCTAGCTCATATAGAGTAGAGACCCTTAGAGCGTCTGTTTATTGGCAGTTAAGAAAGATTCAAATTGAACGTACAAAGATGTGTGGTCCTAAACGTGGAAAATGTGTTACTCATATCCTACATTGGTTGGATGACAGTTGTTTGATTTGTATATAAAACACCACAAGCCTTACTATTAATTAACAACTTCGATTTAAGATTTGAGCAATATTATTGGGCTCTTTCCTCTAGTTAGTTAGTCAACAGGCTTGGGGTGTTTCAAAGTGACACCAGAGCCTTAGCGGGTAGAGGCCCAAGGATTGTTCATTTAATGGGCAATTGGCAAAGATTTGGATCGACCTCATGAGGACGTGTGATCCTACCGAGGGGAAATTATGATATCTCACATTGGTTGAGTGAGAAGAGTTTGATTGGAATATAAGAAGCCACAAGTATTTCTACTAATAACGTGGGTTTAAGGTTTTGAGTCATGTTATTGGACTCTCTCTTTAAGTTGTTGGGTCAGTAGGCGTGAAATGTTTCACATAGGTTATAATGGTTCAAATCTAATTTTGAGGAAATTTAGGTTACAATAGTTGTGAAATTTTTCTGTGATACCTCAACCCAATTAAGCAAAGCAATTAATGATAATAAAAATTATCATAAGTTAATTTGCTTCACTAACCATGGACAACGCTAATTAAGACTAGTGACTCGTAAATTCAGAAGTAAAAGGTATAATGAGAACAACTAATTCTAAAATTGGAGACGACCAATTTTGATAATACAATTTAATGCTAAGGGTCATGACTTGATAGAAGCTACGACTAATGTTAATTGAGAATTAACACACGAGTAGTTATGAAAAAATTAATGCACGAAGTGCACTTGAGCAAGATTAGCATAACGGACGAATGAAGCACGTTTAATCGGGACTATTCCAATAATTATAATAGACTATAAGAATAATTAAAATATATTTAAATACATCAAGACGAAACAATGAAGGCCATGAAAATTTGATAAGATCTCGATTTATGAAATCGACACATGAGGAGAATAAATAAGTGACACAAGTACATGAGAAAAAAACTAAAATTAATACAACAAGAAAAAAGGGATTAAGTGCAAAATGTCAAACAAGGCATAATAAGATAAAAGATGAGGAAAAAGAGGCAAAATGCTCCCAACAAAAATTGAAGCCTTACACTTGTGCAAGGAAAAGAATAAGTCTCTAAAATGAAAGCCAACTAGGCTACAACACTTTTATTCTAGATATCCGACAAGATATATATATATATATATATATATATAACCTATATAAAATTCAAGTTTGCATACTCAAAAGCTGAGGTGTCAATACCTCATTGGACCCTTATATGAACCAATCAATTTTCATGCAAAATTTGATAATATATATATATATATGTATAATATGTATGTGTTTTATATTAAGTGCGTGCAAAGAAAAAAATAGACCAAGTGTGCGTGTGCTGGTCAGAGAGAGAGAGAAAGTTGTAGAGAGGGAAAGATGAGATATGAAGATAAAGGAAGCCATTGATGCATGCAAAGGTTGGAGGTCATAGAGGGGCTTCTGAATAGACCATGAGAGCTCAAAAGCAAGCCCAAGGAACTATGGAGGGACTAAAGGTTAGGTAACACAAAATTTGATTTTCTCTCATTAGAAAAAAAAAACTAGCATAAAGGTACTATTTTAGAGCATTATGAACTATGAGCTTTACATGCATGTGATTAAGATGAAAATAGGAAAGAAATGGAAGAATTTAAGCTAAGAAAACCCCAAGTAACCCTAAAACTAAAATATTGAAAATTTAAGTTTTGATCTAACTCGAATAAAACTTGAAACAAATTACATAGCTCAAAAGTGTATCAAATTTGGAACATTCTACAACTTGTTTTGTTCAAAATGGTTAAGAGACAATTGAGAACTATTGAGTTACAGCCAAGGGAGGAAAAAATTGAAAACCTAGATTAAGCTTGTTTTGTTTTAGATTTAGGAACGGGAAAATGTTTCCCAAGCTCCCAAGAACCCATAGGAAGAAAATGGAACCAAAACAGTGAAGGAAACTCATCGAAATGGAAAAAAAAACCTTCACCGAAAAAGCGTGGCTCGACGGGCCAAGATGCTTAAAATAAAAATGTGATTTTAAATATAGAACCCTTACACAAAATAGAATCGAACCTCGTTGGACTGTGGCCAGAAATCGATCGACGACAGTCGCCGGCGCTAGAGAAGACTACTGGAGCCCTCGCTGAAGACTTGGGGAAGAAGGACAGTAACCGGGTCAAGCCTTGACCGAATTATTAATTGGGTTTAAACAATTAGTGAAACATCGTCGTTTTGCCTTAAAAGAATTAAAAAAAAAAAATAGGGTTGACGTCATAATGACGTCAGCATGATGCAAGGAACCAGTTGGTTCTTAACTACTTTGGACCAGTTCACTTAGAACCCAACTGAACCAAATGGTCTATGATTTTAAAGTTTTTGAAATTATAATTTGACCTGCCAAAATTTTCTGTTAATTATGAAATGGCCCTATAAACTTTTGTTAATTATGAAATGACTCCAACAGTTTCGGTTAATTAGGAAATGGCCCAAAGAATTAATTAAATATTAATTTTAAATCATTTTAATTATAAGAAAAATTATCAAATTGCCCTTAGGCTAAAAAATAAGCCAAATGAAGGCCAATTAAAATAAAATAATAGTGTAACCCAATATTTTTGGGCATTCCGGACTCAACAGCAAAGTCCGATTTATAGAATTAAATTTCAAAAAATATGAACGGACAAACTGGAATAATTTCAAATACGTCCTAATGATTAGTTAAGTGGCCAATTGAACCCCGATGACTGTAGAAAAAACATAACTTAATATTTGGGGACATTCTGGATCCAATGGCAAGATCCATTTTGTGAAACGAAGTCCCAAAAATATAGACGCATGAAAAGTCAAAATTACCATTTTACCTTTAGTATTTCCAAAGCCAGTTAAAAGCCAAAGGTGACATATTCTGACCTTATTTGACATTTTGGACTCAACGGTGGAGTCTATTTTAGCAAACAAAGTACCAAAAAATATGACACACAAAAGTGTAAAATTATAAAAATGCCACTAGGCTTAATGTAAGTCACATAAATACGAATTAAGATCCAAAAAAGCCTAAATTAATTATATTCAATACTTCAGACTTGACGGTGACGTCTCTGTGAAGAAAAGAAGAGTCAGTAACAAACTAAAAAATGACGAATACATCCTTAGGACTCAATGAAGTTACTAGAAGTATAAAAAATAAAAATAATAAGTTCACGTGAATGTTATAAGGACCGAATAGACTCAGAATTGAGTCTGACTACGTAAATTGTGTATAAAAAATATGGGACATTAAAAAGTGTAAATTACCAATTTTTCCTTGAAGGGCCAAATAAGCTATAAAGTATCAGGGAACCCTAAATTGGAAATTTGAAGATCCTTAATTGAATAGAATAAGTTCAAAAGAACTTAAAATACTAAATAATAATGTTTGAAATTAGAATAAATACTAATTCATTATGCAATGTATTTTTTATCCGTGATTATAGGATCACCTAAACGATGAAAAATGGAAAGAAAGCTATGGGATAGCTATTATGATACCCGCATGAGAATGCGATGCTAAGAATTCAATGTAAGTAAACCCGAACTCTAATATGTGGTATTCCTTAGCCATTTCACAGTTATGTTTTTTTGATGCTTCCAATTTGTACTCTTTATACACACCTTGTAAGTTATTTGATTCTACAATTTGACACTTGTACTTCCTTGTGGATATGTTGAGATTTCATTTGCCAATATCTTGATGTGATTTCTTGCATATTTCTATAATCCTTGATTTGGATATTGGAAAACTACTATGTTTCTCACTGCTGGGAATTTGATATTCTATGTATATGTACATTTCTTATGAAATTCCTCTTATTATGATATTATTATGAGTGTTGGGAGTTGTGTCTGCTATAACGCCTATCTTGATTCTGTAGATGCGGATTCGGACCTACGGGTCGGTGATTGGAAATGATACCCAACACTTAGTCCATAGAGAACATGATATTTGATTAGAGCTCTTAATGCTATTCAGGAAACTGAATGAGGGGTAAACCAAAATGAGTGCTTTTGGGGGTAGCCCGACCCTATTTGTTGATAGCATCTATTTTTTTAGTATCATATATCTTATTTTTTTTATCATAATCTAATGATGCACTCTTTGATTGTGGATACGTTTTTCAAGCCCATCATTGGATTCGATGTGATATCTTGTTATTTTGGCAGCCGATTATTGTATGTGCTAAGTCCCTATTGTTGACTTGTTAAATTGCTTACATCGCATTTTTCAAACTGCTTTGGGATATACCTTTTGGACCCATGGGTCATCTTTAGTGATCTATTTTCCTTTGTGACTGACTATTGTTCTATATCCTTTCGCTTGCCATTTGGTTACATTCTGTTACCTCAACTACCCCTATCCCATGGCAGAGCGAGAAAATTTACTTACTGAGCTAAGTTAGCTCACTCTATATTTATAACAATTTTTTCGGTAGCACTATATGGGAGAAAATGCAATGATGCGACTAGTGGAGCTAGTGATGAGCTTGTGAGCAATGTTGATGATGTAAAACTCCAAGTCATAAATTGAACATATATTCTGTAGGGCTGATCTTAATATTAGGTATTGTGATATTGTAACATTATTAATGATGTTAGACTTAAATGATGATTCATGATGATCAAAATTTCTCTTAGAGATATTCTGATTGATGGTTGTTAGAGTTCGATTTGTTATCAAATGAGTTGCATATGTGTAGCTTCCACATTTAATAAAAGAAAAAAAAAATCTATCACTCTTATGCAATTCATTTGATTTTGTACGGCCTGTCCGAGTGGCAGTGTCGGTCGTTGCCCCTAATCCGCATAGGATGGATTTCGGGTCTTGACATTTCCTTTCAAGTGTATATGTTAGAAATTTATTCCAAAAGTATTTATTGAGTCTATAATTGTTAGATTATATTAAATCTCATTGTTTCTACAATGCTACATCATTATTTAATAGCTTCGTTGAATACTTGATCATGTCGGACTTGAATTACAACTTTGTATATCTAAAGATGAATATTGTTGGCAACAATTTTGTTAGCCCTAAAGATTTTCAACCAATGGCATCTCAATAATTTTGATGATTACAAAGCATTATCTAAGTGGACTAATGTTTTATCCAAGTGACATTGCAAATAAGTCATCTAGGTCAAAGAAGAATGTTGACCAAGAAATGACAAAGTTAACTAAGTTAAAAGATTCCACACAAGAACATGCTTCAAGGCAAGAATCAAAACAAATGGAATGCTCTCATAATGAATCAAGAAAATGGACACACTCAAGCCCAAGGATTCAAGACAAGTCAAGTGAAGACTTTTTATTTCCTTATTTTGGGTTTTGAGTGATTTTGGATTAGATTGATCATTGGTTGTAAGTTCTTATTATTTAAAAGAATCAACTAAGAACTAACCTTAATTGATTTTTCAAAATAAAACAAATGTCATACTTTAAGTTTTGAAAGATCAAAATGTTTTGATAAAAGTACACTAAGAAAAATAAGCAAAAAGACATTCATTGTTTAAACCAATGGACTAATTTGTAGAACTAGTCGACTGATTCTTAAAGCTTATTTTTACATTGATCAAACAAGTCGACTAGTTCCAAGAACCAATCGACTGAGTGGCCTTTTTCACAAAACAACCTGAACTCCTTGTCCAAAATAGTTGACCTCTAAGTAGAATCGGTTGATTATTTTTAAAGGTTAAAAATAGTGTACATCAGAACCAGTCGACTAATTATTGTTGAACAATTAAACCTCATACCCTCTGGACAATGCAGTTGATCTAAGTAGTCGACCAGTCCTCAATCTAGTCGACTGGTTGATGATTTAGCTGACTGAATTTGTCGATCTGGAAATCACAAATGCAAATTTTGAACAAACAAAAAATGGAAGAAACAACTTGTTTTGAAAAGGAACGGACATATTCTTTTAAAGTCTATCAATAGAAGTTATCTATGGTATTCTACATCTCTATTCTTGACTTTGGATCCAAACATTGAAAACCTAGATCTAAAATTTCTACTAATTTTAAATACTTTAAGCTTATACCAGATCTATCTATAGAGAGTGAGTATTTTATCGCCCCAAATCTACTCTTGAAGAGAGTGCCTTTTGGTAAACAACATTGTATTATCTCATTGCGGTAAGAGTTGTGGGTATATGCTAACCGGTGAGGCAAAAGGATATTATTTGCTAGGATAAGATGGTTGCAGTATTCGCATTGTAAATGTTTGGTCTCCACTTACAAGGAGGCCACAATCGTGGAAAAACTTAAGTGGGGATTCTTGAAGTTGAGGACTTAGGAAGTTTTTTGAACCTCTTAAATTGTTGTGTTTTCTTAGTCTCTCTATCTATTATTTATTTACTTGTGCATTTATAGAATTTATTTTTAAAGATGCAAAAAGAAACTAATATTTGCAAAATACCCTCTAGGGTAAATATTTGGGCAACCAATTTATTACTTCGTATTTACTACAAGAAATATATAAACACACATGCATATCATGTATTCATGTTAGGTGCATTTGTAAGATGTGTGTACGTTTACTCTTTTAGTGTTTTAAGTTTTCATAGGACTTATGTTTAAATTGAACATAGGTTTGGCATTTTTTAGTTTTGACTATAGACTTAAAAGTAGTTTAAAATATGTTTTATTATGTCCCTTTGACACTTACAGTTTTGAAATCACGTCAAAATTTGAAACTAGAATAATGTTCAAAGCCAATGTCTCGTTCGTCTAAACAGAGTCAAAGTCGTGTCCGAACGAAAAACACTTTTGCATCCAAATGCATGTCACTTTTAAGAGATTTTAATTGGTTACGCTATTCCATATTCAATTTGGTTTAGGTTAACTTATATATATACATAATGTGCCATTTTCTCATTATGAGTTACAAGTTTTGCATTCTAAATGGTATACTTTGCATTCATGGTGAGCACTTGGACACTTTATGAATACTTGAGTTTACTTATACAATTCTAGTATTTGGATTCAATATAGTCCCTATTTCACAAAGGTGATTGTAAAATGTTTTCATCTAACAGTATCTTAGGACACTTTTAGTGCCATCACACTAGTTGTGTGGATCTGAAGGCTATCAGATCGTGACTAAAGTGATTATTGTGAAGAGTACAACTTGAAACCATGGTTAGAGAATAAGAACAATATGCAAAGGATTATGTGAAGGATTGACTATTAGTGTAAGACTACCAAACAACGTAGCAAATTAGTAATTAGTGGTTTGTTATTAATTGTACTGATTCGTTTTCATAGTGACTCGTATTCTTATAGTGGTGGGTTTTATTTCCTGAGAATTTTCTAAGTAAGATCGATATCTCTTATTCTTGGATGTACTCTTTATATTTGTACTTTATTTTTTGATTATCTTTAACACTTGACTGAAAAAAACGATAGAAATCTAATATTTAAATAATTATTTGAACACTTGATTAATTTACTTAAATTCATGATTCCTGTCTAATTAATTAGAGAAATAATTTGAGATTATCTGTGTTACTCTGTATGTAGTTAGTTGTTTAAATTAATTTTAGTTAATTAATTATAACCCAAAAATGGCTTACTTATTATAAGAAATGAACCCAAGGTAAAATTGTAATCAGCAATGGGGTATGTGAGGGACTAGACTTTTGTGGGGGGTGAGGTAGAGAAGCAACCTTGGCCCTTAAAATTTTAAAAATAATTACAATTTTGTCATGATTCAAAGGATTGGAACTTCAAAATTAGAGTGATGCCAAGTAATCTTTCTAATCAAAATGCAGTAGAAGTCGACATAAAATGGTTTTGGCAAAGCATAAAGCTAGGGTTCTGATCAGGACAACGGGTAGTCCTATCTATCCACATCTCCAACCTTAGTAACTTTCTTATTTTCTTCATTTTTTTTGAGTACATCGGAAGAAAGAAGGAAAATTTTATTAAAATGTGTGCATCGTACAAAGCCTTAAACTTAGATTGAGCTTATGAAAAGAAACATCTTTGTATCTCGAATGACACCTCTATCCCAACTTTCTTATTTCTATAATATAAAAATCTCATGTCCAACTTTTTTGTCTAAAATAGCCCACTTATCAAATCGATCTTTTATATTTTGAAAAATGTAGCAACCCTTTCATATTTTCAAAAGAAAGCTCCCACCATTCTTTTACAAGTATTCAAATGTTTCCAAAGCCTCAAGGCTCAAAATTATTAAAATAACAAGTAGACTGTAGATTGCAGGTATATTTACTGCATGTATTGCATTTCCTTAGATTTTCATGATACTCTCTGTGTCCCCTTAACAGTTTTTCGTTTTTATTAGTTTTCACAAAGCTGTCCCAATTCAATGCCACAAGGGTCTTATACGAACCTTTGAATTTTATTTTATTTTATTTCCAACATTTGAATTTTATTATATTTTCTATTCCGAGTGTTAGAAGGGTAATACTTAATTGAAAAAGCCTGTCACATTCTAGTACATGTCAATGTCGCTCTCTTTCATCTTTTAGTTATTTATATTAGGCGTGTTTTGATTATTTTATTCAACATTACTAATGAATGTTTTGCTAAGGATGAAGAAAATTCAACCTCAATGGAGTAGTGGAATGGACAGTAGATAATAATTAGGAGGTTTGTTCTTTTAATATGGTTACGATGAAATTTAGTGAATGTCATTTTCTTTTAGAGTCAGTACATACGGAATGCTACTCTGATTTTAATCGAGTCTCCCACTAATGAACGGTGAGATTGGTCCATCGAATTAGTCGGCTCAAAAAATCGAATACTGAGTGATAAAAAAAAAAAGGATGAAGAAAATTGGGAGCCTTTCAGCTTTGCTCCCTTTTAGAATTACAACTTGTGGTTCAATTTTGAATCCCTCTAAGATAACAATTTAATTAACCTGTCTCGTTACAAATTTGACTTATTCTGTTTATAATAAAATGGATTTGTGGAAAGTTATGTTACTCTAATAAGAATTGAGATGGGTTTGGGTTGAAGGCACCCCATCTCTACTCTTATTGCCTTCTAAAGAATATATATATATATATATATATATATATATACATACATACATATATATATATATATATAGTCAATTCTCTTATAATTGATATTCAATAATTTAATAATTTTTAATAATTAATAAGTATTTAAGAAATCAACTTGATTTTATGGTGAATAATTAATAATTCTATTATTTAATAATTAATACTTTTAAATTTTTTTATAATATTAATTATTAGAGAGATAAAATAATTATATATGTACTTATATATATTCCATTTATAACATATATTTGTAATTATATTTATTAATTCAACATAATTGAAGTCAAATGTATTATAAGTAAGAAAAATTATGATATCAAAAAACACAATTTCTTTATTTGAAAATGATATTACGAGTTTTTTTTATGCTTTAAGTTATGCATTATATATATTTTTTTTTTATGAAAAATCAAAATATTGTTAAACAATTATATATAAGGTATTATTTTTGAATCAAAAATTATTTACATGAAAGAAATACTCATTAGATAGTAAAATTATGAGAAAATTTAATAATTAATACTTTTAATAATGAATAAACTTTTATTCTCTTGTATTTGTAAGCAAAATATGTGATCATAATGACTCAAATTCATTTCATGTGGACCAATAATGATTTTCTAATGTAAAAGGAAAAAATGAAACTTTATAGGAAATGCCAAGGGAACATGCTGTTGCAAAGTTAATATGATCTGATACCATAACACCTCTTTAATAAATTGGTATATTATATGCATTTTAAAATGCTATTACAGAACATCAATTACAGTAAATTTACAATATCATCCAACTGGTATTTAGTTTAAAATAGTATATAAAGGTTCCCAACTTCCCACAGTTGATAAAACACAATAATGAGAGGAAAGCTGCAACATAACCCCAGAGATTATGAAATCATGTTATTCTTAATAATTAATGAGAAGAAAGCTACAATATAATTAACCCCACAGATTATAATAAGCATATTCCTATTCTTACTTATTGAAAGACGTTTCTAGTGCCGTATGATTTTATCCCTACACCTACCATTTACACATTATTATATATATATATATATAATTTAAAATGTAAAAAGAAATTAACAATTAAAATCAATTTTACATAATTTTTATCAAACACTTAAATAATAAATTAATTTTATGTTTCATAATTCATTTTTAAATAATTAATTATTTACAATCTATTATTTGATATATGAAACTCCCTGAAATGGACTCTTATAAAACAGATTGATCATTCTTGACGGTAACGATAAATTGAAGCTAAATTATACTGATTTCTCTTGAAGTTTTTAATAATTACATTGACTTCCTCCACTTTTACTTACAAACTACAAATATTCCATTCCAGTCAAATGTTTTTAATCAAAATGATAAAACTGTCCCTCTTATTTTACTTTTTTTTTAAATTAATTTTGACCAATTTTTTTCTAACTTTTTTTTAATTTGTTTATATAAAAATAAATTTAAGGTTTTAATCAATATTTATTTAAAAAATAAAAATAAAATAAAATAAATTAGTCAAAATTAAAAAAAATGAAAAGAAAAACTATGAAAGAGAGAATTTCAAAAAAAAAATTGATTGAATGGAAGTATTTATATATTATCAAATAAAAAAAATCAGTATAATTTCAGAAACTTAAAAACAGTTCAATCCAATTTACCATAAATTGAATCATAACAGAATAAAAGGCGATCACACCAATTGTTTGTTAATTAAAAATATAAACATTTGCTCTTTTCTTTTTTGCTTTTATTCATTCATTCATGCAGATATTTTGAGTAACCCCCACTTGGTAATGTGGCATGATTGGCTCCACGCAGCTGGGTCCAAAATGGACCATATATAGTCAAGACAGCTGTTATTATTTGCTTACCTTAATTCCTTTGCCCCACTTTGTGAAGCAGCACCAAACAATCAACTTGATTAAGAGAATAAATTTTTTAACATTTCTCTAGGGACAAAAGATTCACTTATAGGATAAGAAAGAAATTTTAATATATATATATATATATATATGTCTTTTAAGTAGGAATGTTCTTTTGAAAGTAATTCTCCCAGGAATAGTTGGGAGCTCGTTTTCACACTATCTAATGCCAATGAAAAAGCCATATTGTTGTAACCTTGTACTACTTTCTTCTTCTGTAAAGCAAGTTCAATCATTTATTTGAATAAAATATACACACACACACGCATATATATATATATATATCTATATATATATATTATTTCTTTTACTACTTTGGAGCTTACAAAGAAGCAACATTACGTATGTTTATTATTCAAGTGTGCATTTTCATTGGACAGCATTTTGGTGTTTTCTGATTTTGACTAATGGACAATTGTTTTGTCCATATTATGCACGAAAGCTTTTTTATTTATTTATTTATTTGTTTGCCATCTTTGCAAAGTTAAAAGGCATGGCAGACCCGTGTAGACAGCTGTCTAATTGCAATTATGTGTTGCTAAATCAAAAGTGGATGTCATATCACAATATTTGTCTAATGAGAAATGTTGCACAAATCTAAAATTTTGCTGTTTATTGAAATTTTTATAACAATTTCTTAAGAATTAGAGTGACAAACAGCTGTTAATATTAAATTTTTTTCGTAACATCCTTTTATTTTAATTTGACAAGTGTATTGTATTGACTCTTTATCACATTATATTATATCATGATATAATATAAAATTAATATAATACTGTCAATACATCTGTAGAAACTAATAGTCTTTGTTTCATCAATAAAGTTTCTTTTTCTTTTATTGATAAAAAAAAAACCTTAATACATAACTTTTTTAAATAAAATTTTTTGATCAACACAACATTACTCATCAAATAAATATGTATTTTAAATTTTATACCTTAAATAATGTAATATTTTATGTGATTAATGTACCACAAAAATGCACTTAATTTGACTATGCCGACCTCTAAGCAATAATTCAAGTTGTCTAATTATGATTGGCAGGATGGGAGATAAGTTGGGATTGTGTTTGTGGGTGAGGTTTGTTTGGAGTACGTCTGAGAAAAACAAAAAACAAGAATTGACCCAGATGGGATCATGGGAGATAAAGTAAAGACTAGGTTTGTGGCTGAGTTTTGTTTGGAGTACCTTGGACTATGAAAGGGTTTGGGAAGGTAACACCTCATTGACAAATCATAATCAAAATATCTTTCACGGATTAGGATCAGGATAAATACGTAACATCTGCTAAGTAGTGAGAGGCACTGCCATTTCCTTTTGTTTGGCGACAAAAAGTCATGATGTATTGCTTATGATTCTTACTCACTTTTAGATTTCAAAGTAGATATTTTCATGTTGTTATTATTATTATTATTTTATTTTTTGTTGGTCTACTTTGGGCGGACCATTCATGTTTGTGTTGTTGTTTCTAGGGACAACAACCTAGAGTAGAACAGAGGCAAATACATATAATATATATATATATACTTATATAAAAAAAAAGAAATTATAATTTTATCACTAAAATAGAACATAGATAAATAAGAAGGGGAATATATACACATAAAAAAAATCGATGAATAATATATATATTAGATTATATATATAATCTAATTATATATATTAGATTATATATATATATATATCATTATAACAATATGTCGACTCATATCATTGTTGTGGCCCACTGCTTGTAGCCTTCAATGACACCAAAATGCATGTATTGGAAGTCAATGTAATGCTTCATGCATTGATCTAAACGTGGAAAAAAAATTGCAAGTGGGGTTTATTTTCTCATTGTAGAAATTGAAGATGATTAACAAAATTAAAGGAAATTAGTGATAAGGACTTGGTTGCATGCTTTCTAGATTCCTCTTCTTGGTGGGGGCAATATTATTGCGACTACTATGAAGTGCTAAATGTTGACAAATTTTAAGATAATTACGTAATTATTGTATAAAATAATAATATAATAATGGAAAAATTCAACACCTTCAACCACCAATCCAATTGCAAAATTAAAACATAAATATTATAAAGATTTAGATTAAAAATAGATATAGAAAATTTAGCTATGAGTTAAATGAGAAACATGCTAGACTCTGTCTTAAGGTCATATTGTCTTTTTACGTGCGAGTAATATTGCTCATTAACAAATCCAAAATACAATTTATAAAACTCACAACAGTTGCTATTTATAAGACACGTTCTCAAAAGGCGATTAGAGTTTTGTATCGCATTGTCCATAAAATTCAATAAACAAAATAAATAAAAGAAAGTAAAAAATTGTAAGAATACATTTCTTTGAAAACTTTGAGTTTTTCTCATAATTACATTACTCTAGTTATCACTAAGGCCTAAGAAAAGACCACTATTTATAGATTTAAAAATGACTTTCGAGTGACATTTTTGTAACTCTAATTGATTTGTGTAATAAAATATGATGCATAACTTATATAACTTTTTCATGTCCTTGACTACAATTTTATGACAAATTATAAATTATATTTTTTTATTAAAATTTCAATAATCCCCCACTTTAAATAAAAATAAAATATAATTAAAATATTTTAAAATAAAATATCAAAAAAAATACTAAAAAGTTCTTAAAATAATTATTTCAATTCAAAAGGTTCATGATATACTTTTTCTATCTAAAAGATCCAAAAAATAAATTTTTAATACAAAAAAATCTAATTGTTAACTTCCATCTTAATACTGCTAAAAAAATATTATTGATTAGACCAAAATAACCTTCAAAGTACATTTTAAAAAATACTAAATAATATATACAACAAATTCTTTAATCCAAAAAAATCATAACATTTTTTTATTTATCTAGAATGCCTAAAAAATAAATTTTTACTTTATAAAATGTTATGATTTTTTGGGATTGAAAATCTTATTTTATATATTTTTTAGTATTTCTTTCTAAAATGTATCTTGAAGGTCGTTTTAGTATAATTAGTAATATTGTTTAATGGTATTAAGATGAAAGTTAACAATTGAACCATTTTGTATTAAAAAAATTCTTTTTTGGACTTTTTAGATAAAAAATGTATCGTAGAATTTTTGTATTAAAAAAATTTATTTTAGGAACTTTTTAGTATTTTTTCCTAAAATATATACAAATAAAAAGTTTGGATAACATTATACTATGCAATGGGTGTAAGTGTCTTTCAGACTTGAACCTTACTTAGTTTTAATTGTTACCATTTGAAGGATCGTAATAGATTACGCATTGAATTAGACTAGTTGAACCAGATTTCAACAAGTCACACACATAGTATCGATGTAAGACTCACGGCTCAGGTTTGTGCTATCTTGATTCTCACAGGAGTTTTAGAGGATAGTCCAATCCCCATGGTGCGGTCTCACGACAGTTTTTACTTAGGTGAGTCCTCTAAAGGTATACATGACCTCTACCTCGCAAGAGATTGCATGCCTCAAGCTCATTCAGGAAAAATCCCTTCCTAGACGTCACCGCGGAACACAACACATTGCCTTAGGAATGAGCAAGAACATTTTATTTGATTTTATTGGTTCTTATTATAAAGTGTTGGATATATAAGTCACGTAATATGAATTGTTTTTCCCCATTGAACCTTCTTCGTGAGATTTTCAATCACAGAGGTTGGGTTGCCTACCTAGGTGACTTAGTTTCATGGACTTATCAAATACATCTGTCCAACTCCAACTGACAAATAAGAAATTTCATAATCAATAATTATTTTTGTGTAATTTTTACCAAATACCCAATTATCATTTATTTAATCATAATCAAATTGAAATATATATATATATATATAAATATACATCCAAACATTAAATTGATTTTTTTTGGAATCTATTCCCCGGAATCAATTTGTTTGATTTTTTTTATTCGAAATCAATGCTCCAAAATCAATTTGTCATTAGAAGACATCAATACAAGAGAAAAGGTGCAAAAAAAACATGAGTTTTCAAGCTCCATCCCAACTAGGTTGGCACCAAACTAAAAACCAATCACTTGCTAACACCAAAATAAAGAAAAATAGGAGGTTGATAAAGCATCAACATACCCCATCTCCCAAAAAAACTCAACAAAAAGTCCGGGCATTACCCAGATACACTACAAAAAAACACAGTTTTTGCGATGCCCATTATTAGCGACGCACGAAAATCGTTGCTAAAAGCTATTGTTCGCGACACTCAACCGTGTGTCGCGAATGGGAGAAAAAAGTAAAAAAAAAATTGATGAACGGCGCCAAAAAAAAGGCGCGAAATTATTTGCGACGCACCCGACACCATTGGCGACGCACATAGGTGTCGCTAATACTAGTGACGTGCACATGGCCGTCGCAAATAGTGAGGTGGACAAAAACGGCGGCATTTTCCATACAATTAGTGACGCACAAGGACTATAAATCATTCCCTGTCGTTCTCAAATCAATTTGCGCTCTCTCATCAGTTTCGCATTTGGTCTCTCTTTCTCTCCAACACGATCTCCGATTTCCATAATTGCACAAATCAGACGCTTGGTTCAGATCGGTCGATTGTCTCCGATCTCTTGCTCTTTTGTTGTCGCTCGGTTTCTTTGTCTGGATCGATCTCCGATCTCTCTCTCTCTCTCTCAGCACTTCAATGAGTTTGAGACAATCAGGTTTGGGTTTGTTTTAAAGTTGTTTATTTTTCTTCTTTTTGTAATATATGATTTTTGGGAATAGCTGAGTCTGCTGATTTTTGGGAAATTCCGTCTAAGTTGCCAACTGCTCTGTTATAAATCCCTTATTTTCTTCGTTTGGCTCCTTTTTGGATGGGGATTTGTCTAACTAGAGAATGAGTTGTTGGGTGGCTGCACTTATCAAACAAAAAACAAAATTGTTAGGTGCACGAACTTACTGAAAAATATACTCTTATTTTTAGATATACGGTGTTGAAGCCGTTCTATTGTCTGTGAAGTGGCTTCTATCTCTTTTGGTTATATTCAATTTGTGGAAATTAATACTTTGTTAGATCTGTTTTGAAAAATAACATTTGAAAGAAAAAGCATTCATGTTTAAGGATATCTCTGAATTTTGATGGGTATTTGTGGAGCTTGAGCCATCTTTTGTCATTTTCTTGTTACATGCAATTGCTTGTTATTTTTAAAGAAAAGGTCATGATGCTTATGCCTTATGCATAGTCTCATGTGCTTGAAAGATTTTGTTGCTATTAACACCTCCCAAGACCATGGTAATGGATTGCTTAATTATTTTGCATGTTTATAAATGGGGAAGGAAATTGAATGATTGAAATCCTATCATTTCTTATCCTCTTCATCAGGAAATTCTGTCCAACTTGCCAACTGCTCTGTTATAAATCCCTTATTTTTTGTACTATAGTATAGTCTTTGAATTAGATTGTAGCCTGCATTTAGACATCCTGATACTTGTTGCTTTGAGTCCTTGGCATCTGCATTTTGCATGGACAAATGACTTGTTTCAAATTAAATTTTTTGTACATATGTTACTCCCTTTGGAACGAGTGTAAGCATGTTTTGATTTAGTGTAACTTCTAAATCACTTAAAAAATTGAGAAATCTAAAGAAGTTAACAAAATTTGATTGGCATTTCAATAATCTTAAAGAATGTTATGCACAATCAGCATACTTCACAATGAATAACAAGGTTTAAGTGAAACATGTTTCGATGGGTGGATTGCAAATTGATAATGATGATGTAGTTGCTTGGAGGTTTGTTGTTTGATTGTGATGCCATCTCAGTGTCAATGATGTCACGACCCAAAACCCACCCTATGCGGATTAGGGATCCGTGACCCGGGTCTGCGGCCCGTGGGCCGTTCCCCGTCCCAAAAGGATCTAAAATGCTGGGTAAAGTTTTAACAAAAGCATTTCTTAATCATTAAAATATCTGGTAGCACAGTTAGTTTACCAATTGACGGATGTCCAAAAATTATAAGTGTTAAATACAGATCCTTCAAAAACAAAACCAACAAACAGGACCGTGGTGACATGGGAGTATTAAGACCTGACAATATTCAACTTAATATAAACTCGCCAAAACAGCTACCAGTAACTAGCAGCGTCTAAATCCCTGGAGCGCCTGAGGGTTCCCCAAATTCTTGTTGTCCTGAAAAATTTAAGGGAGAAGGGGTGAGCTAATAGCCCAATAAGTAATTTCCTGGCTTTAATGTGGGTTCGGGTTTGTCCAATGAAATGATAGAACAAGGAATAACAGATAGCCCAGTGAACAATAATGAAGACGTAGCCAGTCACCAAAATGTGCAAAACATTGACCCGAGGGTCCAAAAGGCATATCCCACAATATAACACAAGAGTCAATAACAAAGTCAAATGAAATTGGGGTCTGGCCTATCATGATGGATTGCTGCCACAACGATACGTTAGCCAATCAAAGATATACCATGCTTGCAACAATATGATCATTTCACGGGATATAAAAATATGATCATACAATGGAAACAATAATAAGTCAATATCGAATTCAAATAACCCAGATATACGTGAATTACTCGGGGCCCGGCATACCCCACTAAAACGCACGCTCAGATCCGCCACAGTTCCTCGGGCTCTCTGAAAAGCGTTAGAGCTCTTTTCAATATAGGTCCCGTAGGACACAACAGACCCTAATGGATCTTTTCCCCCACGTAATCTGTGAATGGATGGGTCATTGTGACTGAGCACAACCCCGAGTACACACCAAATATCATGACTGACAAAATCCCATACAAGATGTACAATCGTACCAACATTTGATATCACAAGCAACAAAACACGAAGTGTATGGAATCAGTAGAATGTATCTCAAAACTAGGTCATGGTATGATAGTGTAATAATATTCAAATATCAATGATCAATCTCAACGTGAGGTGAGCAAGCAAATCAAATCCAAAATCAGGTAAACTGATATCTACAAGTCAATTGGCTCAATCAAGTGCATCAGGTAGTAACGGAGTACAAGTTGGCAGCGTATGAACAATAACGTGACTGGCTGGGAATAACCCATATTAAAGCGTCAGAATTACTTACCTCAAAATGACTCTCAGTAGTTCAACTAATCAAAGTCTCCTTCCCCTTTTCTTTTGACGTGCCTGTCAATTGAAAATAACTCAGTTTATAACTGAAATCGAACCATACTCGATATTCAAATTTGTTAATCTTGGCTATCGGTATCTCGATTACGAATCTAGATGTCGTCATTGTATCCGGAATGTTGAATAAAATAAGTTTAGGCTTTTACGGATCTTAAATCGGATTCCTGAATTGAAAAGGGCAAAACTGTCCTTTGGCATGTTACGGTCACTTTCTCCCCGGGACCTCTTTTCATAATTTCAACCTCACCGTTGAATTCAGTGGGTCCGAGATAGTTAAAATACTTATATGACTTAACTTATTTGGACACAGGGGTATTTTCGTCATTTTACGGGCCTTTATTTTTCGGGGCCTCATCTCACGTTGTAGACCTCACCATTGGACTCAGTAGGTCCAAGATAGTAGGAATTCATATATGACTTGTCTAATTTGGACACCGGGGTATTTCGGTCATTCTAGTATTTATGTCTTATATCCCGGGGTCTCGTCTCGTGAAATGGACCTCACTATTGAGTCCGGAAGGTCCGAGATAATAAGTTTTGACTATTCATTTGCCTTGTTTGGACTTCGTTTGACTTATTTGTGAACCAGGGGTAAAATGGTAATTTTACTCATTAATAAAATAATTAAAATAATTATTTTATTATTTAATTAATTTCTCAGGGGTTTAAATGCACAGTTTTTCAGAAATCTGGGCCACTGTACAATATTTCAAAACAGTTGGGGTTATGCCGTAATATTAGAAAGCATTTGGGGGTCAAAACAGAATTTCTATAACTAAGGGTTCAAACCCATTGGTTTTAGGGTTTCAGAATTGAACCGGTCCAACATGCTGTGAACCAACCGGTTCACTGACCCTTAGAAAACCGGTTGACAGGTCACGCTGACGTCACGATGACGTCAGCCCTAGCAACTAAGTGCCCCATCAGATCCGGTCGGGTCCCGACCCGACCCAGATCCGCGACTGACCCGCCCAACCGCCGACCCGACAGCCCCCCCTTCTTCCCCGACTTTCCGGTCATCCCTTCCGACCATCCAGCCGGTCGCCGGTCGCCGGAAAAACGCACCAGCCACTGTTTTACGCCATTTTCAAGTCCATTTTCTCTGTTTTTTGTATCAAAACAATTCTAGAATCTCAAGCATCATTTTTAAACTAGTTTTAGCCCGATTTATCACTATTTTCCAACACCCATAATCGATTTTTCGGTGTTGCACCGGCGAGAGGATAATCGGCCATAGAATGGCCATCTCTCAACCGTTTTGAGTGATTCAAATTCCGTTGGGTTCCTAATGAACTTGGCTACCCATTTTAAGTCCTAAAATCGTGATCAAATGGACCTACTAAAATCTGCCATTGTTGACCGAAGTTAAGTTTTCTAGTTTTTGGTTTTCCTTCACGTTTTTGTTTCATATTTTGATCTAGCATGTATTCTACAAAGATATACAATAACATACTAGAAAACGAACGCATCAAGGATAGATTGATTACCTGTTGAAGATTTTTGTTCTTCCAAGACTTTTCTTTCTCTCTCTACTGCTTTCTCTCTCTCTAATTCTTCTTCTTCAACCGTGCCTAAAATCAGTGGCTTGGCCACCTGGATATGGAGACTGTCACCCTCTCTCTCTCTGATTTCCTCACTCCCACACACAAGAGATGTATATGCATTTTTATATAAAATATATATATATATATATATATATTTATATTTCTTTGCCCCAACCACACTCAACCAAGCATGGCTGGCCATACCCTCCTCCATAATTTTCTGATTTCTCCCATACCCCTCTCCATACCTATAGGTAAAGGTTAGGTGGAGTAGGTTTTGATATTAATTTAATTTATGTACAATATATATATATATATCCTATATTATAATAATGTATAAATACATAATATATACCCACTTAATACACATGTATATATGTATTTTGATATTCATAATTTATAGAATTAAACAGCTCCAAGTACAATTGATATAGTATTGCCCGACCCGACTGCCTCGATATTCGTGCCATTTTGGGTCGGGGTATTACAAATGATACCTTTGAAAGACAGTACTTTGTTGAAGTGTCAATTTTTATTTGTTGGACAGTTTATTGCTGCAGCTGTGCTTAAGTATTCTTTGTTAGTTTGTTATCAAGTTGTTGCTTTCATTTTTGTACTTGTGGGAACTATTGTTTCACACCCTTATGTTGAAGTAGCTATTGGTTATTAATTGAAAGAAATGTAATAGTGGGCCCATGGCTACAAAAGGATTAGTATTGCTTCCATTATTCCCTCCTCTCTGTACACAGGATGCTCCCCTTTGGTGCCTCTCAGTGTGCGTCGCTAATAGTAGCTTTTAGCGATGCCCTTTATATCCATTTATAATATTTGCGACGCCCATGCCCAATTATTAGTGACACCATCTGTGCGTTGCTAATAGTTACTTTTAGCGACGCTCAAAGGTGTGTGCGTCACCAATACTATTAGCGATGCTACTATTTGGGATGACGTTAGCGACGCATACGTGTGCGTCACAAAAGAGCTTTAGCGACGCACGCGTGCGTCGCTAATAGTGTCTTTTCTTGTAGTGATAACAACCAGCTAAAACACCAAGGGAGAACTCGAAACTTAATCCCAAAACAAGCAACCAATCGAAACAAAACAATACAAGTAGATGATTCCAACTAACACCAAGAGTTGAAAGCAACCTTTCCTAGCAATGCCTAAGCTAGACCAAAAGAAATCTCAGAATAATACACACAAGCTACAGGTGAGCATTTGCTGCTAAATCATTGAACTCCTCCCACTTGAGTTCTTGATCATCTTTCTTTTTTTTCTTTTGGTTGGCGACTATTGTTATAGCAGTCGTATGAAATCGGGATTTGTGATTTTGAGGCTTGTTTGGAACACTATCTTTAAGGTATTAATTGCCCTCACTCAAATTGAGTTTGCTGTTAAGTTCAGACAATATACCTCCAGGATACAACAAAGTCACCAATCTCTGCAGACAACAATTTTGAAGATTTGCTACAAAATCTTTCACTAATATTTGACTTGAAATAAATAAAATAATAAAGGAAGGAGGAATCCAAGAGTAAGTTTAGTATTTTTCTGTATCAACCAATAGATGTTTATATAGACAGAATTCTAAATGTTCATGACTCTTCTTGAATGTTTATGACTCTTCACTAAAAGGTGTGACTATTTAATTTAAATTGAAATAGTGCATTTGTTTAATTTAAACTCGTGTCCTTTCATACACACCTTATTCAAATTCATGAATATCCATACATACATATATATATATATATATGATGTCTGTTCAATTTGTATCAATGTCTTTTAGTATTTTCCCGTTTTTCCAAATAATATAATCAATCTTCAACAATCCCTCACTTGATTGTAATATTTAAGTTTCAGTCAAATACAGATATCGTCATGCATAGAAGAAGGTGTCTCTCAATTTAAACCTTCAATTAGTGTAAGTTTCTCAAATATCTAACAAAGTCATTGTTGGCCTAAGCTTAAACCAAGACTCCTATATATTAGATATGGAAAAATCACACACATGATTCAATCTTATTTCAACAAAAAACTCACAAAATAATAATATACTACATCTTGATTTTCATAAATATTTACAAAAGTAAACCCAACTTTTGCTAGAAGTCATACCACTCCTTATGTTTATATAGGTGAAGTTCCTTTAGTGTCCATGTTTCTTCAGACACTTAATAAATCAAAATTCTAAACTTCATTAAGAGTATATAACTCATCAACAGTTTATCATAATAGTCAGCATTGAACATTCTGAAATGGACAATAAAATAAAAATTTCAGTACTATATCAGTCACTTATCCACAATTTATTATTAACCATTAAACCTTAGATTAGTTTTGGCTGATGTAAGGTTGGGTTTCTATTACAGGCGACTTTAGAAAAAGGGTTTCAAACCTATTCCAATAGATGTATTTTTTTTTACCAAGCCTCTCAAAAGTTCCTTAGTAAATGGATCTGCCAAGTTGTTACTTGACCCAACATAAACTATAGTAACAATTCCATGCAAAATCAATTGTTTGACATACTCATGTCTTAAGCTAATATGTCTAGATTTACTATTATATATTTTTCTATATGCTATAGACATAGTAGTTTCACAATTGCAGTACAAAGAAATATTGGCATCGGTTGTGGCCACAACTTTATATCTAATAAAAGATTTCTCAACCAATCTACTTCTTCGCGTACTATTGCTAAGGCAATAAACTCAAATCCCATTGTGGAATGTGAGATACATATCTGTTTCTTTGAAGCCCATGATATAGCTATACCAGCGAGAGTAAAAACTCATCTAGACATTAACTTATTATCACTTGCACTATTAATCCAACTAGCATCAATATATCCTTCAAATATTGTTGAAAAATTGGTATAAAACAATCCTAGTCTAATAGTTCTTTTAAAATAACCAATGACTCTACCAATAACTTTTCAATGTTTCGTACTGTGATTACTTGTATATCTAGAAAGTTTACAAACTACAAATGAAATATCAGGCCTTATGTAATGCATTGCGTATATCAAGCTACCAATTGCACTAGCATATTGTAACTGTGCAACTGCCCTGCCAGAATTCTGTCAATTTAAATGATGAATCATATAGGGTATTTGTTATTTAATTGCCAAATACTAAAATTTAAGAAGGACTTTTTCGATGTAATGAGATTGACTCAAGGCATAACCCCTACTATCTTTCTTTATTTTGATTCCTAAAATAGTATCAACTTCATTAAGATCTTTCATCTTAAATTTAGAAGTTAAATACTTTTTAGTTTCATTTACAGCATCTATGTTAGTCCTATATAAGCATGTCATTCATATAAAGAAAAATAATAACACCATAGTTATCGGTGAATTTAAAATAAATGCATTTATCAACATTGTTATGCTTAAAACCTTAGGACAAAATCACAGAATCAAATTTCTCATGCTAATGCTTTGGAGCTTGTTTTAGTTCATATAATGATTTCACCAATTTGTAAACTTTCTTTTCATTTCCAGGTAGAACAAACCCTTCTGGTTGTTCTATGTACACCTCTTTATCTGGACCACCATTTAGAAAGACAGTCTTAACATACATTTGATGTACATATAAATTATAAATTGAAGCTAGTGCCATAAGCACTCTAATGGATGTTATTATAGCTATTAGGGCATATGTATCAAAGTAGTCTATACCTTTCTTTTGTTTGAAACCTTTGGCGACCAATCTATTCTTAAAAGTTTATACAAATTCATCTATATTGAACTTTATTCTAAATACACATTTACATCCTATAGGCTTAGAACCAGAAGGCAAATCAACTAAAGCCCAAGTATTATTTGATAATATTGAGTCCATTTCATCATTAATTGCCTCTTTCCAAAAAGCAACATCTCTATAAGCCATGATATCACTAATAAATATTTTTGGATCTTCTTCCATGTTTAAAATAATAGGCATTTCGTTCAACACAGTTTCTCTATTTGCTTCTAAAAGGAAAACAATGGCTTGAGAGGATACAAAATCAGAATACAAGTATTTTTCTTTTCTAGGTCTTTGACTCCTCCTAGGTTCAAAAGATGTTTCAGAAATTTTTCTTTTGTTTCCTAGAGTTGAATAAGATTTGAATCAATTTCTAGCGTTTGAGTAGGATTAGGAACAATGCTAGAATCTTTGCGGAATTTCTCTTCAATAAATTCTACATCTTTTGATTCCACTATGACATTAAAATTTAAATAAATCTAATAGTCTGCAAGCTTTGGAATTTTCGGTATATCCTATAAAAACACTTTTCAAAGCTCTTGGACCTAACTTTGTTCTTTTTGGGTCTGGAACTTTATAGAAGGCCAAACAACCCCATACCCTAAGATAACTTAAATTAGGTTTTTTGCCTTTTCACAATTCAGATGGTGACACTTGTCTTGTCCTAGAAGGAATTTTATTACGCACATGAAAAGCAGTAAGTAATCCTTCACCCCATAAATTAAAAAGAAATTTTGCATTCAAAAACATAGCATTTAACATGTCAACTAGTGTCCATTTTTTTCTTTCTGCTAACCCTTTTTTTGTGGTGTAAGGTGCACTAGTTTGATGTATAATGTCATTATCTTCACAATATGAAGAGAATTCAGTAGGAAAATATTCTCCACCTCTATCACTACGAAGAATCTTAATTTTCTTTTCCTTTTGATTTTCAACAACAAATTTATACCATTTAAACATATTAAAGGCCTCATCTTTATTTTTCATTAAATATACATGTGTATATTTTAAAAAATCATCAATGAAAGTAATGAAATATCTATTGCCTCCTCTAGTTAAAATTTCATTTAATTCACAAATATCAGAATGCACGACTTCTAATAATTGTATTTCTCTATTGACTTTAGGAAAATGTTTCTTTGTCATCTTTGCTTGAATGCATATTTCAAATTTAGAATTATCATCATTATTATATGCAATTAAATCATGTTTATACATAAACTCTAAAGATCTAAAATTTAAATGTGCTAAACGAGCATGCTACAAATTACAAGACTCAACAATATAAATAGAATAAAAATTTATTTTAGTAATACTGAATTTGAACATTCCATCACAAGAGTATCCCTTTCTAATAAACATCCCACCCTTAGACAGAATGAGATTTTCAAATTTAATGACAACTTTAATGCCCTTCTTGTAGAGTAGATTTGCAGAAACCGGGATTTCCCTAATTTCTGGAACATGAAGAACATGAAGAAGTACAAGTTTCTTTCCAGAAGTAAACTAAATTTCAACAGTCCCCTTTCCCATAACCTTGGTAAAATTATGATTTCCTATATGTACTTCTTGTCCATCCTCTGCATCTTCATAATACTTGAATTAAGACTTATTGTTGCATCCATGTACAGTACCACTAGAATCATACCACCAATTAGAGAACTTGGTTGTTGTTGCCATATATAGTTCTGTAACCATACCAACATGTAATTCTGATATCATGGCAAAAATTTCAAAAATCTCATTTTCAACCATATTTGCATGATTATGACCTTTGACTTCTTTTGTCTTTTATTTTGTCAAGTATCTACAATCTCTCTTAAAATGTTCATTCTTTCCACAATTATAACAAGCCTTATTCTTCTTGTTATGATTGCTGTCATATTTATTGGAATTGGAATCAGTGCGTTTTCTCTTGTTTCCTTTATGATTCTTATTATTATTGTCATTAATATAATTCACATTAGAGCCAGAATTCACCAAAAATTTATTATCATGAATTTGAGTTTCATCTTCAATTCGCAAATGTTTTGAATCTGCTCTAAAGTGAAATCCGTTGTTGTATGAAATAATTTCTTTCTATAATCATTCCAACTAGGGGGTAGTTCAGCAATTATAGCCCCCACTTGTAATGATTCAGAAACCACAACTTTAAGATCATGAAGTTTGTTTACTAAGACTTGTAGATCATGGACTTGGTCCATTACAGAAATATTTTCTACCATGGAGAACTTGAAATATTTCATTATAAGAAATTTATCTGCATCTTTCTTTTTTGTATTGTACTTGAATTCTAGTGCCTTCCATATTTCTCTTGTTGAATTTATTGATGTGAACAAATCATACAGATGATCGAATAGTGTGTTCAGGATGTGTCATCGACAGACCACTTCATTTTCTTCACGTTTCTTGCGTTGTCCCTTAACTTATTCAGTATCATCTGGCTTGGGTTCCGGAAGTAGTGCCAAATTTGGATCAAATAGGTAGGAGATCTTTAGAGCAGTAAATAGGAATAGCATCTTGTCCTGCCAACGGGTGAAATTCGTTCCATCAAATCCATCCAGTTTGAAAAATTCTTAGTTCATCACTTTGAAAGTCGTCATGTCGAATCCTAACTCTATTGCAATTAATACCTTAAAATTGTTATGGCAATAGTATGAAATCAGGATTTGTGAACTTGAGACGTGTTTGGAACAATGTCTTTAAGGTATTAATTGCCTCTACTCAAATTGAGTTCGTTACTGGGTTCAGGCAATATACCTCCAAGATACAACAAAGTCACCAATTTCTATAGACAGTAATTCTGAAGATTTGTTACAGAACCTTTCACTGATATTTGACTTGAAATAAACAAAAGAATAAAGGAAGGAGGAATTCGAGAGTAAGTTCAGTATTTTTCTGTATCAACCAATAGATGTTTATATATATAGATAGAATTTTGAATGTTCATGAATCTTCACTAAAAGTGTGACTAATTAATTTAAATTGAATCAATGCATCTCTTTAATTTAAATTCGTGTCCCTTCATATACACCTAATTCAAATTTGTAAATATTCATACATATATATATATATATATATATATGATGTCTGTTCAATTTGAATCAGTGCCTTTTAGTATTTTTCCCTTTTTCCAAATAATACGATCAATCTTCAACAGATACTTCTCCCCTAGGCCTAAACATTCTATGATTATTATTCTAGCACTCTAGGGTGGTGTTGTTGATCTTTGGTTGAGTGATTTCCCATCTCATCATCTCATGCTTGGCAATTAGTTTTGTTGTGTCCCTATGGTCCTTGGTTGTTGGGATTTTTGTTCTGTTGTGTTGGATGGTTCTGGGGGGTTTTCTTTGTGAGTTGTTGGGTGTTTCTTTGGTTTTTTGCTTCTGTTGTTGTGTGCTGGCATATGACTGTTGCTTTCTTGGTGCCAACCTATTTGGGACGGGGCTTGTTCAGCGCTGATATCTTTTGCACCTCCTGTGTATTGATGTATGGTGTAGTATCCCTTGTGCTATATTTTATGTCAATAAAATTTTTGTTTATTTTGTTGTTAAAAAAAATATGACTGCTGATATAATTAAACTTTTTTCTGTAGTGATTATGAAACCTTCTTTGTGGGATTAGACTTTTATAGATTTTATACTTTAATTTGAATTAAATTACAAGCACTTAAAATTTAGAGCATTCTTCATAGGTGTGGCCTAGAGAAATTATTTTATTCACTTAATGGTAGAGCCTGCCCTAGTAAAGGATTTATCTTTGTGGATTAATAATGAAACGGAAAAGGACCATCATATCACTTTTGCATGTTAGGCCTTAAAAGAGAAAAAAAGAATCAACAGAAATATCTCATTCGGTGAGACCCGTTTAGATTTGAGTATTTTATGAATTTACGGGAAATTGTACATAAATAATCAAATCTAAACAACAATTTCAATGTGAGACCTTCTGGTTCGAACTTTTTTTCTACCTTGAGGGAGAAAGAGGGGAAGTGGGGGCATTTTTGGAAACCGAATGAGGATGTGTGAGAAATGTGCTTAGGTCTAATAATGTCACACTCATACAATATAATCTCTCCAAGTGAGGCCATAACTTACAACAATCCTAAGCTCCCAAGACTACCTAAACACTAAGACCCATCACTGTCATCCACTTATTTGTTGCACCCCAATAAGTTCCAAACAACTTATACCAGCTATGCAACTAAATAAAGCATGTCTTATGGGGATTGGGAAATAGAGAGATGGTGACCCTTTTGAAACTTAAATGTCCTCAGAGATAATGGTACTCAGCCCCCTTATGGTTTTCCACTTACCATCAAATCAAACCAACCACCTTGTTGGCTCATATTTCATCTCTTCAAGTCTTAACCATTATACAGACCAAGCGACAAGAAACTGTAACAAGATACAATCATGTCGATATTTCCAAGTTTGTAATCAACTCAGATAAGATTATACTTTCTCCAAAACTAAATTCATTATTATTAGGATAAATTACATTAATCTCTCCTGAAATTTTTAAAATTACACTAATCTCTCCTACTTTATCTGATAATATACAAATATCCATTCTAGTCAGTTTTTTTTTTTTCAAAATGATAAAACTATCCCTTTCATGTTTTTTTTTTTTTTTTTGAATTTTGACTAATTTTTTTGAATTGTTTTTCATTTTTCAAATAAATATTGATTAAAACCTTAAATTTATTTTTATATAAAATAAAAATAAGCTATTTATTTTTAAATTATTTTTATATAAAATAAAAAAAAAATTGTTAAAAAAAAGTTAGAAGAAGTTGGTCAAAATTGAAAAAATGTAAAAATAAAATAAGAGGGATAATTTTGTCATTTTTGATTAAAAAAACTTGACTAGAGAGGGGTATTTTTAGTTTGTTAGTAAAAATAGGAGAAGTCAGTGTATTTTCAGAAACATCATGAGATATCAATGTAATTATTAGTAATCTCATGAAATGACAGTGTAATTAACCCTTGTTATTATTAATCAAATATGTTTCTACAATGCAAATTAATATATATATATATATATATATAAATCTTAAAGAATAAAACTTACTACAAATAGAAAAGTTCAATTACGATTAAATTTGAAAATTAAAAAATCTTACGATAATACGGAAATAATCGGCATTCAAAGGAAGTCTTTTAGAGAAAGTTATTAACAACCTAAAGTTTTTTTAAAATGGAAAAACTACATTTTTCGATGACTAAACATTAGAATTTAACTTAAAAATAGGGTTTGTCACAACCTAGGGTGGTGAGTTTTGATTCTCATGTCGTTTCAAATCAGAAATAAGCATATTTGTATATGTTTATATTGTTGAGGTTCCATTTTTATTCCAAATTCCTCTTTTACTTGTTCTACATGAAAAAAAATTATAAAGAGGAGAAAAATATAAGAAGAAAATGAATGTTTTACCTAATTTAGATTTGCTCAATAATCATTAGAAAAATCCTATTTTGATCAAGGTTTTGATTGATAATCTATTAAGTTTCTAATTATGTTTAATGGGTTAACTAACATATCAAGTTTAAAATAGCTTGATTTTCAGTTAATTAACCTTTAAGTCTCTTTGAACGATATTAAATTATTATAAAATTTATGTACATATCTAATTCAAGTTAAAGGATGTAATACCTCGACCCGAGTTAGGCAGTAACCGACTCGGGTAGGACCGGGCCATGATATGTAATCTCGAACTGTATGCCAATTTACTACGTAAATAAAATTAGACGTACAATTTAACGACATGTTCAGTAAATGATGCACGGGTGTGAGTGATAGGCAGTCCCGAGTACCCTGGGGGCCGTCACACCAAAAGCCCGATTTTTACTGGAAAGCATGCTCGTGAGCGATACATGAGTGTGTATACAGGTATATATGTTTAATTATATATATATATATACAACATTAAGTATTATATAGAGATATAATAAGATGGATATATATACATTATATACATACGGATACATTATATATATATATATAAGCAAAGGGTATTAAGAATTGAAGAGAGAGTTCTGGAGAAGACTTTAGAAGAGTGTAGAATTTAGGAGAATGAAATAGAAGAAAAGAGAAACAAGGGGAAAAGAAAGAAAAAGAAAATAGAAATGGGCATGTGGCAATGCCACCGATCTCAAGGGATGCATGCAGTGTGCGTGTGTTAAGTAAAACATCTTAGAAAAATAAACAAGTCTCAACTAAACCTACACAAAAAGGTTACTTTAACTTTAGAGCCAGAGAGAAAGTGTGTGTGAGAGAGAGAGAGAGAGAGAGAGAGAGAAGCTGAACGTAGGAGAAGGAGAAGGGAAATTCTGAGGAAAATTTGGAAAGGGAAAAGCAACTAAAACTAGGTATCAATTTCAATTTAATTGTTGGTATTTGTACTGTAGAATCTTATTGGTTTAATTCCTGAACTATTTTAGATCAAAACCATAAAGAAAAATATAAAAAAATAAAGGTCAATATGGCGGCCAAAAATTGGGAATTTTATGTGACCTCTAAACTTAGCTTTGAGGTTAGATATAGGTGGGAAATAGTAGTAGGAATTCAACGCAACTTGGATGATGAAAAATGCTTCAGAAATGGCCATTTGATGGCCAAATTATCCTCGTCGGTGCATGATCGGAAAAACCCATGAGGGTGCTGTAAAATGTAGTATTCAAGGGTTAAAACTAGTTCCAAATGGGTAGTTGAAGTCCCTAGAATCAATTTGGTGTAAAAACCATGAAAAAAGGACATCGAAATAGTGAAAACCAATAGGGGCACTGTACAATTCTGGCAACCGGCGCCGGAAGAACCACCGGAGAAGACGATAGAAAGTCGTGGAGGTTCGGGTCATGGATCAGGTTCGGGTCAGACCCGACCCACCCGCAGTTCTAAACAACCAAAATGGCAACATTTAGATTATGGTTTAATTGTATTTGGGTTGTTTAGATGTAGGTTTAATAAATTAAAATTGGATTGAGGTTAGCCTAAACCAAGGATAAGGGATATAGTAGGGATATGCTATCCCAGTTCTATGAGATAACCTGAACCGGCTGGTACAGGGGCTAATGGGGCCGATTTAGGGTTTTAACTTAAAAACCCTTTGGTTCACTGATTTAAGTTAAATAAAGAAAACCATAACTTTGAAGAATTCAAAGTTGACCCCAGAAATTATGAGAAATTCCACTAAGGCCCAACAGTAAATGAATTTAATAATATTTTTAAAAAGAAAATTACTAAAATGACCCTAAATCAAAAATGGGTCAAACGGACTCCAAACGAGGCAAATGAATAGTCAATTTTTATAATCTCAAATATTCTGAACCCAATGGTAAGGTAAAAATTATGAAAAGAGGTCTTGGGAATAAAAGACATGTAAAAGTGTAAAATGACCATTTTGTCCTTTTTCAGTCCAAGAATCTAAATTGAGATCCGTAAAAGCCTAAACTAATTTTATTCGACGTTTCAGACATAATGAAGAGGTCTAAACTAGTAAATAAAACACTTATAGCCATGATAAATATATTTGAATGCATAGCATAAACTGATTACGGTTATAATTTGAGTTGTATTTTCTCAATGATAGAACCGTCTAAAGGGAAAGAGAAGGAGATTAACGTTGAGTAGCGGGAAAGGAAAAGTAGCTTGATTTCCAAGGAATAGTAAAGTGTAATTAATAACCGATTTTTGCATATAGTACATTCTCAGCCATGTCACAATCCTTCTATACGTATTTGTACTCTTTATTATTATATCAGATCTTTTATGATTCTATAATGTGATATTGCTTATCAGTGGAATAGCTTAGCTATGGTGTTGTCTCTTGCCCTTGATTTTCATATTTATTGATGATGCCATATCTTGATCATGAGTTCCTGTACATTGTGCAAAAGACCATTTTGTACACTTGTACGTAGGGCCAAGGGGGGCCAGCAGTTATTGTTCTCAACAGCCTGGTAACATTGCCGTAAAAAGCTATAGTTATATTATATTGCCTTGAACCAGTTATGATCCACATTCTTTTCCGTGGAGATAGCATGATCTTGATATTCATGTGTGCCAGATTTGTGCTCAGTCACAAACTCCATCTAGATGCGTAGTATGACCCGGGTACGAGGTCCTGTCCCGGGTACGAGGACCAGTTTTTCCACCAAGGTTGTGTTGAGGCATAGTGCATGACAGTAGTCTTGGAGGACACAGTTACATTATTGAGCTTAGTGCTTATGCACGTAGGGGGTAGTCGGGCCCCGTAGTTTATTGCATCCGCCAGTTTTGGCATCACTATCTTTTATTGAGATTCATTGTATGATCATGTTCTTGTAGGAATGATCAGGCAGTTGCACAACTTTATTTGAGTACTTACTGTGATCATGTATTCGTCAGCTTTTGTTGGTAGCATATGATATTGTTATTCAGACTAGATGCTCCTTGATTATAAACAATATTCCTGATCATTGATAATCATTGACGAGCTATGATTGTTGCTTGATTAGCATCTGTATCCCTGATCATTGATCTTCATTGATGAGCTATGATTGTTATATAATATTGACTGGCTATCATATCCTTATTATTCAGTTTCTTTCAGATCTTGTACACATGGCAGAATAGGGGACCTATTTACTGTGCTTAGTTTAGCTCACTCCTATTTATATGTTGTTTATAGGGACTAATATAGAGGACAAACAGTAAGAGCCTGCGGCGATAGGTTGGACATTTTGACAAGTAACGATAATAGTAGTACAGTCTTGTAGTACTTCCGTATATTCGCGTCCTGAGGATAAGATGATGAGTTAAAAATTTTACAGGATGTACTTTTGTATTAGCAGACTGATATGTACTTGTAACCATTTTATTTTATTGTCTTCTGCTATATTTATATATGATTATGATATGGTTATATGTTAGTGACACTAATGATAATGTAACATGATAAATAGGTCCGGTTCGGCGAAAGGGTTGAGTCGGATGGTTGCGGTCCGCTAATCCATAGAGGGTGGGTTGCGGGTCGTGATAAAGAATAATAAATTATTTTTTATTTTTAAAATCAGATCTATTTTAATGATATGACACTAGTACTTTTTTTTTTTATAAATAACAATAATAACCCAATGCAATATTCACTTGTATCCGTTCAAGATGAACCTTCCCGTTTTTCTCCAGCGGACAACCAAAATTCACAGCGCCACTTGCCATTCAGGGTTAACTTCGATCTCTCTTTATTCGTTCTCCATCTCTGCTCATCATCACCCATTGAAGACCCCTGTCTAACTATCTTCCCTCGCCCCTCTCTGCCGGATCTGAACCTCACCACAGAGCAGCACGCAAAAGCCCAAATGATTCCCCCACTTTCTCGAAAAATTCTTGATTGCTCCTGTTGCAATACACCCAATCCAATGAACTCTTGTGCAGGATATGTGGACCATATATTGATGTGTCAGATGTTTATTCTCAATTCCTTTATCCTTAATCTCTCTCTCCTCCCTCGTATATTTCTTATCTCCAAAAGTCCATGGAGGACATCCGTTGGCAGTGATGCTGATGGGTTCGTCACCCATCAGTGTTGATCGCAAAGACCTGGCAGTGATGTTGTTGTGCTTGCACTTGCGAACGGGTTGGCTTTCTTTGTTCGATGGAGAGAATTGTCACTATAAAGAATAAAGAGATGAGGGCTCGGGGTCTCAGACCCCGTTTTGTGTTGGAAAAAAAAAATCAAAATGAAGTAGTTGTTGACTGTGGGGGTAGGTTGCAACGACGTCTTCCATTGATATTGGCAGCGACAACTAGCGGAGTGAGGACGATGATGGCTCACAGTATTATAATGGCGATTGGGTTTGATTAGGACTATGGGAGCATGACAACTTGAGAACCAAGATTACGGATCGCGATAACGGGAACGACATGTGTTGCAACTTTGGGGCAGTGATTAAGGATGATAATGATTGCCGGAGTCAAGGAGGCTTTGTGGATCCTAGATCTGTGATGATGGCCGGTGGATCAGTAGAGATGCAACTAAAAAAAAAAGGGCCCGCGGGCTGGGCCGGGCTTGACCGAGAGGCGGGTTAGATCGGGTCAGGCCTAGCTCAAAGAATAAGGTTTTAAGCCCTAATTCTTAATACTTGCTTAGCAGACTTGCGGACCATAAAAAAAATTAATGTAAAATTGTAATTAAGTCATATATAATTATATCAATAAATAATTAACCAATAAAATATTAATGTATAATAAATTTAAAAAGTTAGAATTGATGAAAAAAAAACTTTTTTTTGTTGTACAATTGACAAATGATTTAATAATTTGAATGGATAAACAAGTATGTGATATATAGGATAAGCTAATATTCTTTAATATTTACATGTGTGATAATAGTGTAAAGTTTGAATTGAGATATAAATAATGAAAATGTGTAGTGAAAGATAAGCAAATTAATTAGATATTGATTTGTCAAGTTGAAAGTAAATCAACTAATAATAAGTAATAAGAATCATTTGAATTGGAAGTAGTTAATAATTATTTTATGTTTTAAAGGATTGAGTTTATGATTTTTAAGTATTCGGGCTTATACGAGTTGGGCTTCGGGCTGGGTTTCAATCCAAAAAATCAAGTCCGAGCTCGAAATAGAGGTACTTTGGGTTAAGGTCGGGCCGGGCTAACTAAGCCAGCAAAACAATTGGACCAGGCAGGCCAAGCCGCAGACCTTCGGGCCATTTTTGCACCCCTAGGTGGATGCAATAAAAAGATGGCAAAAATTTACTTCACCAATAACACTTTATTCCATAGATAGTAAATTTTTAATGTTTTGAGTATTAGAGATTTCTCTCTCTAAAATTCTGACTTGGTAGTACTGATTTTGATTTTTGAAATTTTTTTAGTTTATTTGATGGATTTGTTATAAAAAGTGTGACCAATTATTTCATCCTCACTTTTTTTTTTCTTTTTGTGCTAAGTTTATTAGTTATTGTAGAAACAAATCGAGATGAGATAGTTAAAACCTTTCTTTTCACATGGCAAATCAGAGTTCAAGTTCCATATCGTGCATGCACACATGCCTAGGATAATTTCCCCCTCCCCATTGTTGTACTAAAAAAAAAAGTTCATTGGTCAATAAGTTTTTACTGTGTTATTCAAAAACATTAAAATTTTATTGATTTTCATAAACAAATCGAGATGAGGTAGTTAAAACCCCTTTTTTCACATGGTAAATCAGAGTTCGAGTTCCATATCGTGCATGCACACACGCCTAGGATAATTTCCCCCTCCCCATTGTTGTACTAAAAAAAAAGTTCACTGGTCAATAAATTTTTACTGTGTTATTCGAAAACATTAAAATTTTATTGATTTTCAGAAAACATAGGCAAATTTTATTGTTTAAATGCAAACTCTGTTTTACAAAAATTCATATGTAATATGGATATTTTTTATGGATCTCAATTTTTAGAGCCCATATATATAAATTTTATTAAAAATGGATTTATATATTGCTAGTTATTGAATTTTAAAATTTGAAAAAAAAAATCAAACACTTCCTAATTTCACAATAAATAGTTACGAGACATAAAATCTTTATACCTTGAAGGTTATTTTAGTTACAAATTAAGGGCTCTCTAGCTAATTTTGTTTAGGCATAAACGTGTGGATAATTTTGCTATTTCTCTTGGATCTTTGACTGAATCTCTCTTCTTGCTTTTTGCAAATGGAAAAATTCTCTATTTACAAGTACAACTTTACAAATAAGTTCAAGCTGTAACTACTAAAAAGAAAAAATACTCATACCACTTACAAGTTCGGCCCATGAATATACTAATACCACTTACAACTCATTTATGTCACGAATAAAAAAAAGCAACATTTTCAGTTTTACTTCTCTTTTTTTTTTTTTTTGGGGGGGGGGGATGTGTGGGGAGTGTGGGTGATAGATTTTACGTGTTCAAAATTTCAACTATATAAGATAATATTATTTGTGGTCTATTAATATTTTTTGTTTGTTAGATGATTGAAAACAATTTTGACCAAAAAAGAAATGGAAAAAGAAAACAATGTTATTTTTTTGGTTAATTACATTTTAGTACCCTGAAATTTTGTTCCGATTTCAAATAAAACTCTCGATTATCAATTGTGATGATTTAGTCTTTTAATTTTTAATTTCATTTTAATTGAGGTCAAGTCAAAACGACCGTTAATAGTCATCCCAAATTTTTA
This sequence comes from Nyssa sinensis, assembly GCA_008638375.1. Classification (NCBI taxonomy): domain Eukaryota; kingdom Viridiplantae; phylum Streptophyta; class Magnoliopsida; order Cornales; family Nyssaceae; genus Nyssa; species Nyssa sinensis. The sequence goes on from CM018046.1 coordinate 4,080,609, forward strand.
ATGGTAGTCGTTTACGCATTAAAATTATAGAACTTTATTTGAAATCTGAATAAAATTATAAGGTCTTATTTAAAACTCGTATATAATTACATGATACTATTTTGTAACCTAAATAAAATTATAAGATACTAAAATGTAATTAATTTTCAGAAGACTGTTAAGGACTGTTTTCGAATGGTCTCAATTGAAATAAAATAAAAAATTAAGAGATTAAATTATTATAATTAATGATCGAAAGTCTTACTTGAAATCCAAACAAAACTTCCAGGTATATTTAACTATAATTAATCCCTTCTTTTCTTTTCTTTTCTTTTCTTTTTTTGGGTGGGGGTGCTGCTAATGAGAGTGCGAAGAAAAAAGCAGCTGAAAAATAAATGATAAACGTATAATAAGAAACAAACAATGGAAACGAAAGAAAGAGTGGAGATGGGTCCTTCACCTTGTTTTGGAAGAACATTTAAAAAGCTCACAGCTAAGTAATGGGGTCATGGTGATACGATTTCTAGTACGTATAAATCTCCACCGATTGAGAAACCGTGTTCAATCCAGATTCTGGTGTCTGGGCGGTTTGGATATATCGATTTCGATATAGATATATAAGAAGAATCACTTGAAAGTTACTGTTTAGCTTTCTCAATTATTTTTAGAATCTAGTAAGTTGTAATTGTCTGTGACTCTGAGGAAATAAACAAAAACCCTAGGAATTTGTGGGCTTTAATGTTATACAAAAGATATATGAGTGTGTGTGTGTATATCATTATTTATATAGTAGTTGTGATGTGACCTTCTCCTCTTATACAGTTTCCGATCATATCCTAGGTGACACTCTTTTCTATCATCTCTTTTTCTTTTTCTTTTATTTAATTTTTTTTTTGCCCTTTTCATTCTTTTAATTTAGAAATAATTTAATTTAGGAAGTTATAGATTTGGAATAAAACTTGAGACAAAAGTATCTACCCATAATGTACTTATTATCTCCGGATAATGAGAAAGTTTGATTTTTTTATTATATTTTTTAAGAAATTCTATTCAATTAGCATGAATTGGAATGAAGGTAATGAGGTGTTTTAGAAGAAATTTTTTTTTTCCCTTTTGTGATAAAGAGTGCTTTTATAATTTTCTTGTGGATAATGTTTGTTCTAAACTTATTTGATACTTTAATTTTTTTTAAGGTAAATTATATTAAATTTTTTTAAGATTTCTGAAATTACACTGACGTTTCTTGAGATTTTTAAAATTACTGCTAATCTCTTCTACCTTATCAGACAATATAAAGATACATCACTCTAATTAGTTTTTTCTTCAAAATGCCAAAACTACCCCTTTATGGTTTTTTTTCAATTTTTTAAATTTTGACCAATTTATCCCCTATTTTCAAATAAATATTGATAAAAACTTTAAATTTATTTTTATATAAAATAAAAATAAGTTATTTACCTTAAATTTATTTTTAAATAAAGTAATAAAAAAATCTTTGAAAAGTTTAAAAAAATTATCAATAAATGCACATCTGAATATGAATCCCTGTTCTGAATCCTCATCTCGTTTATTTTTTTTATAATCTATTCTATTAGGGACAGGACTTGACAAGACGGGACATATTTCCATCCATAAGGACACATCTGAATATGAATCCCTATGCCAATAAAAAGTAAGGGAAATCGGATTGGTTCATTAGTCATTTTATGAACTTTTCGACAAATCATTTCACATGAATGGGCCCATTGCAAAATGTGAGCCAACAACATGAATGATGGAAGAAATTGTAATGTTAGTCGGTGTTCCATAAGATCTTAAATTTTTATCCCATATCCAAAGTTGTGGATGTGACTTCCTTTTTTGGAATGACAATGCATTTGTGCAAGTGATGAAATTGGAAATGCACATGAATGAGTCTATATAGAATGGGTGAAACGGACTTTGCACTACAAAATTGGAAACTGAGTCATGCCATGAATCATAGCCATTGTTTAGATCATGGCATATTGGTGGCATATCAAAAAGGTGTTCTTCTCAACCATGAATTGTATTAACCTAATTTTTTTTTACAATGTGCTTTGGAAGAGATAAGAGAAGCCTTCCATAATCAACAGTTAATTACAGTGAGGAACATGAGTTCCTTTCCTATAAAAACCCATTAGAGACTCTCCACTTTGGCTTCATGCCAATACACTCAGTTTTTCATTGGAGGAGTTGGATGGGACTTGGTGTGGGTGTGAGTTGAGTGGGTGCACCTTATGAGAGGATGATAATACCAACCCTAGCACAATATAAAAATCGATGGCCGGATTTATTAAGAGAAAAGAAAAGTTATAATCAACTTTTAAAATAGTCATAGCTCAAATTGTGTTTGGCAGTATAAAATTGAGGCTTGTTTGGAAAATGTCAAAACTAATTTTGTAGGATATAGATGAATCGATTTAAATTTTTAATGGGTAAATTACACCAATTTTTTCGGAAGTTTATGATAATTACACTGACTTCTCCTGAAATTTCTGAAATTACACTGATCTCTTCTACTTTACCTGAAAAATATATTGATACTTCCTTTCTATCAATTTTTTTTTTCAAAATAACAAAACTACCCCTTTCATATTCCTTTTTTCAATTTTTAAAATTTTGACCAATTTTCTTTTTCATTTTTCTAATAAATATTGATAAAAACCTTAAATTTATTTTTATATAAAATAAAAATAAGTTATTTACCTTAATTTTATTTTTAAATAAAAAAATCTTTAAAAAAAAAAATGTTAGAAAAAATTGGTCAAAATTTAAAAAATGCAAAAATAAATTAATAAAAAAAGCTACTTCATCATTTTGAGAAGAAAAAAAAAAGACAAGAGAAAGGTATTTGTATATTTTTAAGTAAAACAGGAAAGGTCAGTGTAATTTACCCATTTTAAATTGTTTGATAAATATCTTTTAGTAAATAGCAATTCATATTTATTTCTAAAAAATACTTAAAATCTAAAAATAAAACCCAAGAGGACTTAGTTTTCTAAAAGCTAAATAATTAATAAAAGTGATCATAATCCGATCCAGTTTGAACTTATGGGAATTAGAGACAAACTAGTTTAAATTTCCACCAATAATTAATTACAAAAGCCTTAATGCCTACAGAGCCAAACACAAGAAAAGAAATTGTTATGTGCCTAGTTTTGCTTTCAACGTTGCTTGTGTTGGTTATATAGTATATCAGTAATACATTAATTATATGAAAATAGAAATAGAAATTCCAAACTACACTACACGAAACCAGTAACTATTTTTTTTTTGAGAAATCAGAACCAAATCTGTTACAGACTTGAACAACATAAATAACTAAACATAAAACAAAATTATGCTTAATTAAAACAACATAAATAATAAGAACCTATTAGTTGCAGAACAAGAAATCAGATCAAGTCTTGTATTGGACACAATGTCCTTAAGACAATTTATTGCCCTCGCAGTGGTGCTTACGAGTACTCGGCAATATGTCTCACGGGATAAAATGATCTCACCAACACAAAGGTAAGCACTACCAATTCTTACATTCATTGTTGATTGCACATGATAATGTTATGTTTACTTATTGAGAAGTAAAGATGAGTCATTGAAAATGTTTAAACATTTCAAGAATGAAGTTGAGAACCAACTTGATAGAAAAATCAAGGTGATAAGAAGTGATAGAGGTGGAGAATATGAAACACCTTTTGGTGAATTCTGCTCTCAAGATGATATTATATACCAAACAATTGCACCCTATTCACCTCAACAAAATGGGGTTGCTGAACGTAAGAACAAAACTTTAAAAGAAATGATGAATGCATTACTATTAAGTTCTGGACTACTTCAGAATTTGTGGGGGGAAGCAATTCTTCCCGCAAATTATATTCTTAACCGAATACCTTCAGAAGAAAACCAATAAATCTCCTTTTGAGTTGTGGAAAGGTCGAAGACCTTCTTACAAATACTATTATCGAGTCAAGGAATGCATCTTTCTTTGAAAATGTATTTCCTCACCGAATCAACAGAAGAGTCGAGTTCAATTAAAAGAACTCATGATACTGCAATAAGCAATAGTCAAGACCAACAAGATGACGATAAACCTAGACGCAGCAAAAGAGCTAGAACATCAAAATATTTTGGTCCAGATTTTCTAACAGTATTTGTTAGAAGATGAGCCTCAAAGCTTTAAAGAAGCAATGTCGAGCCCTGAAACTTTATATTGGAAAGAGGGCTATTAACGATGAAGTAGAATCCATTTTGCAAAATCATACGTGGGAACTAGAGGATCTTCCACCAAGTTCAAAACCTCTTGGATATAAATGGATATTCAAGAAGAAAATGAAAGCAAATGGATCTATTGATAAATATAAGGCCAGATTAGTTATCAAAGGTTACAAGCAAAGGGAAGGCTTGGACTATTTTGATACATATTCACCAGTTACAAGAATATCATCCATTCGAATGTTAATAGCTATTGCAGGTATACACAATTTTGAGATACATCAAATGGATGTAAAGACAGCTTTCTTAAATGGTGATTTGGATGAAGAAATATACATGGAACAACCCGAAGAGTTTATTGTTCCAGGTCAAGAAAAGAAAGTTTTTTCGGCTTGTTAAATCCCTTTATGGATTAAAGCAAGCACCAAAGCAATGGCATAAGAAATTTGACAGTGTAATGATGTCAAATGAGTTCAAAATCAACGAGTGTGACAAATGTGTATATGTCAAGAACACGAAAAATGGACTATGTCATTATTTGTCTTTATGTTGATGATATGCTCATTATAGGTTAGTAATAATGAAGTCATTAAAGCTATCAAGAAAATGTTAAACAATAAGTTTGACATGAAGGACTTAGGTGTTGCTGATGTTATACTTGGGATAAAGATCTCTAGAATATCAGATGGACTGATATTATCTCAATCACATTACATTGAGAAAATTCTCAAAAAATTTAAACAAGATAATAGCAGTCCAGCGAGAACACATGTAGATGTAAATCTACATTTATCCAAGAATAATGGCAAAAGCATATCACAACTAGAATATGCACAAATAATTAGCAAGCCTAATGTATGTCATGAATTGTACCCGTCCAAACATAGCTTACGTTGTCAGCAAATTGAATAGATATACAAGTAATCCAAGTCCAGACCATTGGAAGGGAATAGTTAGGGTTTTGAGGTATCTGAAATACACCCAAAGCTATGGATTGCACTACTCAAAATATCCAACAGTACTTGAATGATATTGTGACGCTAATTGGATATCCGACACCAAGGACTCAAAGTCTACAAGTGGCTATCTATTTACACTTGGTGGTGGAGCGATGTCTTGAAAATCTTCTAAGCAAACGTGCATTACTAGATCCATGAAGGAATATGAGTTTATTGCAGTAGATAAAGCTAGGGAAGAAACAGAGTGGCTCAAAGGGACAACTTAATTGTGTGTGACTCATTGAGATCACTATGGAGATCAGATCTTCTACTCATTCCTATGATCAGAATAGTGATGCCTGCAATGTTGAACAGGGTAAGCTAAGCTTTTAATGATTCTTATATCTTGTTGAAGACAAGTGGGTTATAGCAGACTACTCTTAATAAGAAATCACCTATATGAGTGTGAACTGGGCCGGTTCTATGAGAATGATAAAGGCTAACTTCTCTAGAAGCACTCATGAAACCAGGAATTGTTCAGGGCCTAAAATGAACACAATCGTGAGAACCAACTATGTTAGGAAAGATTTTGTGTGAATGTTGTCATCTTGGTTTACGCAAATGATTGAACAGTTCAAGACATCATGTTCACTGATCAATTAGTAAACCCGATAGCATTTCATAAGGGAAGGTTCAAGGCCACAAGCTACCTTCTTCTGTACAGGAAATTTTCAAATGAACTCTTTCTTAGTGTCTGCATGTCATTTGCATCACTTTCATTCAATTTCATTCATATGGGGGATTGTTGGTCTTATGGGTTTGAGCATATTAAATTAGCTATCTTTTAGCTAAAATTAAAGTGGGTCCCACAAATTAATTTTGGGGGGTCCACATGGGAATGTGTTTTCCTCTATGAGGAGATGAAGATTATATATTGGGTTGCTCAAAACCATTAAGGAGTGAATGAGAAATTGCCTCCAAACATCACCACTTAAAAATGGTAACAAAAGCCTAAAGCTTGTAGAAAAAGCTTGTATCCCACATAGGATGGGTACAAGGCTTTTAAAGAGTATATATACACCTACCTTGGAGTGGGGTTTAGGGCCTCAAGGGGCACCCCAGTTTTGTGGAAGGGGGAGGACCTAGCACATGCTTGGTTCAACACACACTGCGCACGCCGCCTGCCCCGCCCCGCCCTGTATCGAACCAAACTGGGCCAGGGTTCGGGTTCTGGGTCCTAGGCCTGGGCTTGGGCTTGTTGTGTATATATCTTTTTAGAGAAAATTTATTTAAAATTTTTCAAACCTGAAACGCAGTCGTTTTGAACATACGTGTAAGTTTATCGTTGGGATTCTGAAACGTTGTCGTTTTGCAACATGCGTATGGTTACCGTTGGGAATCCAAAACTCTATCGTTTTAGAAACGCTGTTTAACTTAATGGGGGTCTTCTCCACAGACGCGACTGTGTCTGTTCGCCATGAACAGACACGACCCAAGCTTTATGCCTGTACCAAACAAGCATGAGCAAGTCTATAAATAGGACACGATCACAAGCATTCTACATTCGATCAATTCATTTTGCATTCATTCGTATATCATCTTTCAGAGAAAGTTCTGCATAAGTTCTGGTTCGACAGACAACCATTGGTAGTGCTTGCCTTTATGTTGGTGAGATCATTTTATCCTAAGAGACATATTACCGAGTACTCGTAAGCACCACTGCAGAATGCAGAAACTGATCAAGTCTTGTGTTGGACACAATGTCCTTAAGATAATCTATTACCTTCGCAGTGGTGCTTCGAGTTCTTAGCAATATGTCTCCCAAGATAAAATGATCTACAACACAAAGGTAAGCACTTCCAATGTGTTCTGTCGAACCAGAACTATGTAGAACTCTCTCTCGAAATGAAAATGAATATGATATGCAAATGAATTAATTGAATGCAGCTTGCTTGTGATTGGGTCCTATTTATAGACTCACTCATGACTGTTTGGTACAGGACATGAAGCTTGGGTCGTGTGGCGAATAGACACAGTCACATCTGTGGAGAAGACACCCATTCAGTCAAATAGCGCTTCCAAAACGACAGCAGTTTTGGACTTCCAACTGGTAACCATACGCACGTCGCAAAACGACAACGTTTCAGAATCCCAACTGGTAACCTTAAATGTATGTTCAAAACGACTGTGTTTCAGGTTTGGAAAATTTTAAATAAATTTTCTCTATAAATATATAGTAAGCCCAGGCCCAGAACCTGAACTCGGCCTGGTTTCGGTTCGGTATGGGGATGGGCGGGGCGGCGGCACGCGCGTGTGTGGTGAACCAAGCATATGCTAGGTCCTCCCCCTTCCACAAAACTAGGGATGCCCCTTGGGGCCCAAAACCCACTCCAATGGTAGGTGTATATATACTCTTTAAAATTCGTGTACCCATCCTATGTGAGACACAAGCTTTTTGCACAAGCTTTAAGCTTTTGTTACAATTTTCAAGTGGTGATGTTTGGAGGCAATTTCTCATTCACTCCTTAATGGTTTTAAGCAACCCAATATATAATCTTCATCTCCTTATGGAAGAGAACACATTCCCATGTGGACCCCCCAAAATTAATTTGTGGGACCCACTTTAATTTCAGCTAAAAGATAGATAATTTAATATGCTCAAACCCATTTTTCCAACAATCCCGCACATGAATGAAATTGAATAAAAGTGATGCAAATGACATGCAGACACTAAGAAAGAGTTCATTTGGAAATTTCCTATATAGAGGAAGGTAGCTTGTGGCCTTGAGCCTTCCCTTGTGAAATGCTATCGGGGTTACTGATTGATCAATGAACATGATGTCTTGAACTGTTCAATTGTTTGCGTAAACCAAGACAACAGCATTCACACAGGAATCTTTCCTGACACAGTTGGTTCTCACGATTGTGTTCATTTTGGCCTTGAACAATTTCTGGTTTCATGAGTGCTCCTAGAGAATTTAGCCTTTATCATTCTCATAAAACCGGCTCAGTTCACACTCATATAGGTGATTTCTTATTAAGAGTATTCTGCTATACCCCATTTGTCTTCAACAAGATATAAAAATTATTAAAAGCTTAGCTTACCCTATTCAACGCTGTAGACATCACAATTCTGATCATAGGAAAGAGTAGGAGATTTGAACTCCATAGTGATCTCAATGAGTCACACACAATTCGGTTGTCCCTTTGAACCTAGATCTTGGGATCTCCAATCAGCTAGGTTGGATTGCCATTATGGCGACTCTTTAGTGTATAGGCTTTAAACCCTATTCCCCTCGATGATTTACTTAGTTGCTCTATGGTCAAACCTTTAGTTAACGGATCTGCAATGTTATCTTTTGACCTTGTGTATTCAATGGTCATAATACCATTAGAGAGAAGTTGTTTCACGGTATTATGTCTTCGACGAATATGTCGAGACTTACCGTTATACATATGACTCTGTGCCCTACCAATCGCTGATTGACTATCGCAATGAATACAAATAGCGGGTACAAGTTTTGGCCACATTAGAATATCTTCTAAAAAGTGACGAAACCACTCTGCTTCTTCCCTAGCTTTATCTAGTGCAATAAACTCAGATTCCATCGTGGATCTAGCAATGCACATTTGCTTAGAAGATTTCCAAGGCATCGATCCACCACCAAGTGTAAATAGATAGCCACTTGTGGACTTCGAGTCCTTGGTGTCGGATATCCAATTAGCGTCACAATATCCTTCAAGTACTGTTGGGTATTTTGAGTAGTGCAATCCATAGTTTTGGGTGTATTTCAGATACCTCAAAACCGTAACTATTCCCTTCCAATGGTCTGGACTTGGATTACTTGTGTATCTACTTAATTTGCTGACAGCATAAGCTATGTCTGGACGGGTACAATTCATGACATACATTAGGCTGCCAATTATTTGTGCATATTCTAGTTGTGATATGCTTTTGCCATTATTCTTAGATAAATTTAGATTTACATCTACAGGTGTTCTCGCTGGACTGCTATTTTCTTGTTTAAATTTCTTGAGAATTTTCTCAATATAATGTGATTGAGATAATATCAGTCCATATGATGTTCTAGAGATCTTTATCCCAAGTATAACATCGGCAACACCTAAGTCCTTCATAGTCAAACTTATTGTTTAACATTTTCTTGGTAGCTTTAATGACTTCATTATTTTTACCTATAATGAGCATATTATCAACATAAAGACAAATAATGACATAGCCATTTTTCGTGTTCTTGACATATACACATTTAGCACACTCGTTGATTTTGAACCTATTTGACATCATTACACTGTCAAATTTCTCATGCCATTGATTTGGTGCTTATATTAATCCATAAAGAGATTTAATAAGCTTGACAAACTTTCTTTTCTTGACCTGAAACAATAAACCCTTCGGGTTGTTCCATGTATATTTCTTCATCCAAATCACCATTTAAGAAAGTTGTATTTACATCCATTTGATGTATCTCAAGATTGTGTATAGCTGCAATAGCTATTAACATTCGAATGAATGATATTCTTGTAACTGGTGAATATGTATCAAAATAGTCCAAGCCTTCCCTTTGCTTGTAACCTTTGATAACCAGTCTGGCCTTATATTTATCAATAGATCCATCTGCTTTCATTTTCTTCTTAAATATCCATTTATATCCAAGAGGTTTTGAACCTGGTGGAAGATCCACTAGTTCTCACGTACTGATTTTACAGAATGGATTCTACTTCATCTTTAATAGACTATTTCCAATATGGAGCTTCAAGGCTCGACATTGCTTCTTTAAAGCTTTGAGGCTCATCTTCTAACAAATACGTTAGAAAATCTGGACCAAAAGATTTTGATGTTCTAGCTCTTTTGCCGCGTCTAGTTTCATCGTCATCTTGTTGGTCGTGACTACTGCTTATTGCAGTATCATGAGTTCTTTTAATTGAACTCGACTCTTCTATTGATTTGTAAGGAAATACATTTTCGAAAAAAAGATGCATTCCTTGACTCGATAATAGTATTGACATTCATATCGGGAATTTTTGATTTATGAATCAGAAAACGATATGCACTTACTATTATGAGCATACCCAATGAAAACATAATCAACTAGTTTTTTGTCCTATTTTAACCTTTTTAAGTATAGGTACCGTCACTTTAGCCAAACACCCCCTACACTTTTAAGTATTTGTAAGAAAGTCTTCGACCTTTCCACAACTAAAAAGGGGCTTTATTGGTTTTCTTCTGAGGTATTCGGTTGAGAATATAATTTGCGGAAAAGAATTGCTTCCCCTCAAAAATTCTAAGGTAGTCCAGAACTTAATAGTAATGCATTCATTATTTCTTTTAAAGTTTTGTTCTTACGTTTAGCAACCCCATTTTGTTAAGGTGAATAGGGTGCAGTTGTTTGGTATATAATACCATATTGAGAACAGAATTCACTAAAAGGTGCTTCATATTCTCCACATCTATCACTTCTTATCACCTTGATTTTTCTATCAAGTTAGTTCTCAACCTCATTCTTGAAATGTTTAAACATTTCCAATGCCTCATCTTTACTTCTTAATGAAGTAAACATAACAGTATCTTGTGCAATCATCAATGAATGTAAGAAAATATTTCTTACCACCTTTAGTCTGAAGAAATTTCAAATAACAAATATCTGAATGTATTAATTCTAAAGGTTCTCCTACTTCTTTCAATTGATTGAAAAAAAGTTCTTGTAAGTTTAAATTCCACACAAATCTCACATTTATGATTTGGATCTATTTCAAATTTAGGCAAACATTCCATATTAATTAATCTACGCAATGTATCATAATTAACATGTCCTAGTCTACCATGCCACACATTTGAAGACTCAAGCCTATAAGTAGAAGATGTGTTCTTATTATTAATATTTTTAGTAGGAGGTACAATGGTCATTACATTCATTTTGAAGAGCCCATTGCTCATATACCCCTTCCCCATATACATCCCATTTTTGGTGAGGATAAACTTGTCTGAGACAAACACTAACTTGAAGCCCTTCTTACTCAACAATGATCCAAACACTAGATTTTTTCGAATTTCTGACACATGCAATACATCATTGAGAGTAAGTTCCTTGCCCAATGTTATCTTTAATACCATTTTTCCTTGGCCTTCAACCTTGGAAGAAGAAGAGTTACCTATAAGAGTTGTTCTCTATTATCTATGCTATGATATGATGAGAACATTTTCTTATCTGAACAAACACTGACGAGTAGCCCCTGTCTCCACCCACCATTTCTTGGTATTGCTGCCAATGAAGTTCACCTCGGAGACTATGGTTGAGAGGTTCATGTCTGAGACATCGTTTGAAAGGCCGTCCACTTCAGTCACATTGGCTTGAAGGCGTTTCCACTGTCAAATTCTTGTTATTGCGAGAGCTCTGCCCTTGTTCCACAACATTGGCCTTAGATTCCATGATGGCCTTATCTGCCTTCTTTTCAGATGCACGGTTGTCTTCCTCAATTCTCAGCCTCACTATCAAGTCTTCAAGTCTCATTTCCTTTTGCTTATACTTTAGGTAATTCTTGAATTATTTCTGGGTGGCAATTTTTCAATAATTGCAGCTACTTGGAAAGGATTCACTAAAAGACATCCCTTCTGGATGTATGTCATGCAAAATCACTTGTAGATCTTAAACTTAGCTGATAACAGTCTTGGAATCAAGCATCTTGTAGTCTAGGAATTTTCCCACTACAAACTTTTTCAGCCCAGGCATCTTCAATCTTGTACTCCTTGCCCAATGATTCCTACAATTCTCTTGTAGTATTGAGGGTGCAATACACATTATACAATGTGTTGTCCAATCCATTTAAGATGTAGTTTCAGGCACAAGAAATCAGCATGCTTCCATGCTTCCACAGCAGCAACCACTTGTCTATCAGTTTCATTTTCCATCAATGCGGGAGCATCCTCTAGAAGGAAACAGGCCAAATTCAAAGTGGTCAAGTAGAACAGCATCTTTTGTTGCTACCTCTTGAAATCTGTCCCATTGAATTTTTTTGACTTCTCTCCATGACTCACAGTCATTGGCGCCATAACAGGCGTTAGAGGAAGCACCACAGTAGGAGTAGGAGGAGGAGTATTGTCAATAGCCATTACTGTTTCAGTTCAGGATATTCAAATTTAGTCAAATAATTTCAGAATCAAATTCTGTAAATAGAGGCAAATTCTGTAAATATATTTCTGCATATACCAGAATAGTAAAATGGAACTAATAAAATAGAACTGATGTATAAGAACTGAATCTCAAGGTCTGAATTTCAGAACTAAATTTTAAGTTCTGTATTTCAGAACCAAATTTTAAGGTCTTTAGTTTTCTGAATTTCAAGTTCTGAATTTCATAACTGAATTTTAAGTTCTGTGATTTCTGAATTTCAAGTTATGAATTTCAGAACCGAAGTTTAAGGTCTGTAAATTCGGAATTTCAAGGTCTGTAATTTCTGAATTTCAAAACTGAAGCTTCAGGTCTGTAAATTCAGAATTTCAAGGTTTGTAATTTCTGAATTTCAAGTTCTGGCTCGGGCTCGGGTTCTGGCTCGGGCTCGGGTTCGGGCCTGGGCTTAGGCTTGGGCTTGGGCTTGGGCTTGTTGTATATATATCTTTTTAGAGAAAATTTATTTAAAATTTTTTAAACCTGAAACGCAGTCGTTTTGAACATACGTTTAAGTTTACTGTTGGGATTCTGAAACGTTGTCGTTTTGCGACATGCATATGGTTACCGTTGGGAGTCCAAAACGCTGTCGTTTTGGAAATGTTGTTTGACTAAATGGGCATGTTCTCCATAAACACGACCCAAGCTTCATGCCTGTACCAAACAGGCATAAGAGAGTCTATAAATAGGACACGATTACAAGCATTCTACATTCAATCAATTCATTTTGCATTCATTCGAATATCATTTTTCAGAGAGAATACTACATAAGTTCTAGTTCGACAGACAACTATTGGAAGTGCTTGCCTTTGTGTTGGTGAGATCATTTTATCCTAGGGAGACATATTGCCGAGTACTCGTAAGCACCACTGCGAGGGCAATAAATTGTCTTAAAGATATTGTGTCTAACACAAGACTTGATATGATTTCCTGTTCTGCAATTCAAGTTCCTATTCTACAACTAACAGGTTCTTATTATTTATGTTGTTTTAATTAAGCATAATTTTATTTTATATTTAGTTATTTACATTACAAAAAAAGAGCTTTTTTGCGACGCACATTATTTGCGACGTACACAATGCGTCGCACAAAGACACTATTAGCGATGTACATTGTGTGCGTCGTAAAAAATGAAGTTTCCCGCTCAAAAAAAAAGGGCGCGCAACTTTTGGCGACGCCCAATAATTTTTTGGCGACGCACACAAATGTCATTTTATACCACTGACCACTGCGACCCCTGGTTTCTTCTTATTCTCTCTTTCGATCCCTAATTCCTCCCTTGCTCTCACATCACTCTCTGCTAGAGTTGAAGGTCGCCGAAACTCCACTAGCCACCGCCGATTTCTTCTTCTCATTCCATCGTCGGAACAATGGAGACAAGCCACTAACCATGATCTCTCTATCTCACTCCATCTCTTATCATATTGTTCTCTTTTCCTTTTGACACGAATTTATTTTTATAATTTTCCAATTCAGGTGGTGTTGTGGTGAGATAATAGAGCCTGGAAAGAAACCTAAGTTGCTATTTGGAGGTATTTTTTAATACCTTTAACATGTAATACATATATATATAAGTTCCCGGTTGTTAGTTAATTTGAGAAAGGAACAAAAAATAATAATAATAAGGTTCGGTGTGTTTAACTTAGTTACATAATGAGATTTTTTTCATTTTATGTATAATGACAAAATCATTGATTTTGTTGCTAAGATTGTTTAATTTAGTTACATTCTAAGATTATTTCATTTTATGTTTGATGACTAAATCTGTTGATTGTGTTGCACGAATGTTTTCAATATCCAGAGGTATTTCTTTTTTATCTTATTATGACTAATATACAACTATCTAAAGGCATTTCCTTTAATTTTCTAGAAAAAATTTTTATTATAATTAGTTAAGGATTGTTAAGTGTTTGGTTTCTAGAATTAAATTATCAATTTATGTTCTAATTAGGTTTTAAATTAGCTTTGAAATATTCTAAATTAAAATTTTAAATATTGGTTTTGCATTGTTTACTTTAATTACATGTTAGTTTTGATTATAAGAATTGTTATATAATTTAAAAGGAATGTTAGTGTAAATTTTAAATATCCAATAAACAAAAATCCAACCAATTTAAAATGAATGTTAATGTAAATTTATAAGAATTGAATTTTTATAAAGCTAAATGAAGTGTATTGTTATAAGAATTTCTTATTGATTTTGTTAGTGTTAAATGAATGTACGAGTTTACAAGTTCAATGTAATTACTTCATATATATATATATATATATATATTTATATTTATGTAATTAAAATCTGAAAAATAACAAAATTGGTAATCTTAATTATATGGACCCAATTATATATGTTAGAACTACCATTGAATCATATCCGCATCCCGAATGATGAACAAAAACTCCAAAAGTGTTTAACCTTTCCCCGTCAGAATTTGTTGTATTTCAAACAAAGAGCATAATAAGTTCTAGGGGTCCTAGCTACCCCACAATGCAAAAGCAAAGGATTACAAGTGCCCTCAGCCATGCAACACCAGTTCGGAAGAACAGAAGACCTCCTCAAAAAAGTTAATAGCCTTGTTGTTTTAGTGTTTTGTAGGATTTTAGTCAAAAAAATCCTTAAAATCTAGACACATGAGTGCATTTGAACCTTTTTCATGTATGTGTTCATTCAACATGTATTTTTCATGGCTTGTGTTTTTTTCCCTCTTTTTTTTTTTTCATGTATGTGTTCATTGAACTGCAACTTGAACCCTAATCCCTTGCTCTTGAGTTCCTCTAAACAATAACTTTTTTTTTTTTTTGGCTGCCAAGTAATAAGAGTTCTTGAGTCTGATAGATTGAGAGATCAACTAGATACACCTGACCTATTAAGTCAGTTAGTGGTTTTAGGTAGCAATTGATTTACTTTTGTTGGTTAAGTTGTTGTTGTCAGGTGCCAAGTAAATAATTCTTGATGAATGAGCTTAATTAATAGATAAAAATTGAAAGTTAGGTGCTTCTACTTGTTATCAACCAAGATCAATATGTTTTGTATTGATATTTTCAATGCTATTGTTAATGTTTTTTAAAGCAAAACTCTGTCTAACAATCAGAGTTTGCCCTTACACTAATGAATTTTTTAATTGCATTCATGTAAGCCTAGCCCCGTTCGGGAGTCATTTTTATCATATGTGAATCTTGTCGTGAAATTTATTCGTGATTGGGCTCGTGTATATGAAAATCGATTCTTGAATTGTCCAGAGGACAGTTCGGGAGTGCATAAATCCACATTGCAATCAATAGCGCATATGCTTGAATATTTCACTATGATAAAATTTCAGTACGGTCTCCTATTGTTCTCTGGGTATATATTTAGGCGTGCTAACGTCTATCTCGTATACTTGGAGAACCGTGGAGAGATGCTGCCGAAATTTTGTCCGAGTGGAATCAAGCATTTGATTTGCTGCTGATTGCACTATAGATTGTGCATTCACGAATGGGATAGAACCACCTTACCCTTTAGAGAGAAGTTAGAGGTGATAGGATTCATGTTTCATATTTATAACGAGTATCATTTTTGACTTGTATTTGGTAGATGAAAATGGATAAGAGTTGGATGGACTTGAGGGGCAGGCATTTGCCAGGGTATGTGAAGGGGATCAAAAATTTTATTGAGTTTGCTCGTGCATCTGCAGATGGGAGAAATAGGATAAGATGTCCATGTAAGAGGTGCAATAATAGGGATTATATGCACATAGATGAGGCCAAAGAGCACCTACTCGAACACGGGATGGACAAGAGGTATACATGTTGGGAATTTCACGGGGAACGCCGTGACGTACGAGTAGTAGTTGATGATGAAGAAGAAGATGACGATGATGGCTTTAGTGATAATGTTGGGGTTGGTTACGAAGGCTTGCCACAAATGCTGGCAGACTTGCAGGGGGCTACAACTGGGGCGAGTAGTCACAGAAGTGACACGGGACCATCGACCGCATTTGAGTCGTTGTTGAGGGAAACAAGGCAGCCGTTATATCCGAGTTGTGATAAGTTTTCGAAACTGGACTTTCTCGTGAAACTCCTTCATATTAAGACCATCAACCGTTGGAGTAACAAATCAGTTAATATGGCCATTGAATTGATTAAAGCAGCGCTTTCTATTAGGGGAGACCCTTCCGAAATCATATTACGAGGCAAAAAGAATATTAAGAGATTTGGGCCTCGGGTATATTCCCATACATGCTTGCAAAAACGATTGCATGTTATTTTGGAAGGAAATTGAACAATGTAAGGAGTGTACGGTGTGCCACGAACCCAGGTACAAGCTGAATGAAGGAAAGAGTAAGACAATTCCGCACAAGGTGCTGAGATATTTTCCCTTAAAATCGTGGCTACAAAGGTTGTACATGTCTCAGAAGTCGACAGAAGATATGCGGTGGCATAAGGAGAAGCGTGTTGCTGAGAAAAATGTATGTAGGCATCCGGTAGATTCACAAACTTGGGCTGAGTTTGATACAAATCATGAATGGTTTGCAAATGAAGCCGCGTAATGTACGACTTGGGCTGGCTAGCGACGGTTTCAATCCGTTCGGTGACATGAGTAATGCCTACAGCATATGGCCGGTGTTACTTGTGCCATATAACTTGCCACCGTAAAAATGTATGAAAGAACCATTTATCTTCATGTCGTTGCTTATTCTAGGGCCGAAGTCTCCTGGTAATGAAATTGATGTATACTTGCGTCCTTTAGTGGACGAGTTAAAGGAATTGTGGGAGGTGGGAGTAGAAACATACGACGTCTCTAAGAATGAGACATTTCAATTGCATGCAGCATTATTGTGGACCATAAATGACTTTCCAGCATACGGGAACTTGTCTGGGTGGAGCACTAAGGGGTATCTAGGCATGTTCCCTACATTTGTCTAATGGGAAGAAGATATGCTACATGTGCCATCGTCTT
Organism: Nyssa sinensis; assembly: GCA_008638375.1. Lineage (NCBI taxonomy): Eukaryota > Viridiplantae > Streptophyta > Magnoliopsida > Cornales > Nyssaceae > Nyssa > Nyssa sinensis. Next base: position 4,097,879 of record CM018046.1, read on the forward strand.
TTTCTACCGCCATCACATGGCTAGCGAAATCGGCAAAAGCATCTATTTGATGGAAAAATTGAGCGTAGATTGTCACTTTCCATTGTTGTCTGGCAAAGACGTGTTGGCGTAATTGGCACTTATCCAACTAGTGAGGTTTGGGAAGATACCGGGTACTAAAAAGAGGAAGCGTACTAATGTGGACTTAAATTGGAGGAAGAAGAGCATATTTTTTTATTTGCCGTACTGGGAGACCCTTAAGTTGAGGCATAATTTAGGATGTTATGCACATCGAGAAGAACATCTGTGATAATGTGCTAGGAAACTGTAATGAACATTGAAGGGAAGACGAAGGATACTGTTAAAGCCCGGTTGAACTTGTAGGAGCTAGGAATAAGGAAACAGTTGCACCTAATATGTAGTGGTGATAAATATATCATGCCTCCTGTACAGTATACGTTATCATCCGTAGAGAGAATGAAGATTTGTGAGTGGTATAAATCGGTGAAGTTCCAAGATGGATACGCATCAAATATATCTCGGTGTGTAAATTTTATAGATGGGAAAATATCCGGATTGAAGAGCCATGACTGCCATGTCCTTTTACAACGACTTCTTCAGGTTACACTATGTGGATATCTCACCGATGACATATCGACTACATTGACTGAGTTGGGCTACTTCTTTAGAGAATTATGTGCGAAGACGTTGAATGTGGAAGTACTTGAAAAGCTCAAAATGGGTGTTTTCGTGATCCTCTGTAAGTTGGAACAGATTTTTCCTCCAGCTTTCTTTGATGTAATGGTCCACTTAGCTATGCATTTGCCTCATGAGGCGAAAATTGGTAGACCTGTCCAATACCGTTGGATGTTTCCAATAGAGAGGTACATTTAATTTTATGAATTGTGTTATCTATCCATCCTAACTATTTTAATCTATAATTGATTAATTATCAAAACAGATATTTGCACACATTGAAGCAATATGTGCGTAACAAAGCACGACCGAAAGGGTCAATTGCTGAGGCTTACGTTGATGCTGAATGTCTCACCTTCTACTCTATGCATCTTGAAGATATTGAGACAAGGTTTAATCGTCAAGAGCGAAATTCTGATAGATGTCCAAGGCAGTAACAAACTAGGCCTTGCGGTGTTTAATCAGAATGTGCGACCAATAGGTGCCCGTATATATAAATGGTGTCATCCTCAAGACTTGGAAGGAGCCCACTACACCTTGCTCAACAACTGTGTCAAGATAGAGGCAGCGGGGAGTGCGCCCCTTCGGATTGAGATACCTCCTGGCTTGCTGAAGCCCGTTGCTGGGTGGGCACAACAGTTCATTACGGAGGTCGGCATCATTTGCCGGCTACGCGCCCCACTCCATGTTAGTGACTGGAGTCAGGTCACTAACGCAGAGAGACGGGATATTCATGTGCATATCTAGGTATGTCTTTTATTATTGTGTTCAACTAAATTTTAACATATGTTATGCCAGTAATGTTTTGACAATGACATGCTTTTACAGGAGAAATTTGACATCGATCTCCACCTGCCTCATGTTGTAATGGCAGTCGACCGTTACTTGGGAACTCGTTTCAGAGACTACCGATATAGGCTCCACATACACTACGAGGCAGGAAGTGGCAGCCGGTAGAGAGCCTCGCGACAGACCCTACAGAAGGGGTGGCGATAGGAGGATTGGATGTTACTATGCGACCGGTTCACTAGTGACGCATTCCAGGTAAAAATTGTCAAAATTACTTTTGTTGTATGATGAATCATTGTCATTTATACTAACCTTCTTTGTTTTCGCCAAGTGTAGGAACTTAGTAAGAAAAATAGCTAGAGCAGAAACAAGCAAAAGGTGACCCACTAGTGGTGGATCACGTTCTTTTGTTAGGTATATGTCACGACCCGAAACCCACTCTATGCAGATCTCAGTGTCGTGGGGCCGACCCAATGGCCGTCCCTACTTTTTTCATTCTTTTACCAATAATAACAATAAGAAATATAACCATAACGTTAAAGTGTGGAAGTCTTATTACATCATTGTTCCAAAACTAAATAAGTCTGAAAAATTCAAACGTAAACCAACATAACTTAAACATAAACCATCGTTTTAGGTGGTGAGTGCATGGGAGAACTACTGTATTCTACTGTGCTCCTTAACCGTCTCCCTATGCTCTGGATCTCCTACTGTGGTTCCATAGCATTTTCACCTGAAAAATTTAGTAAGGGGTGAGCTACAAACTCAGTAAGTAGAAGCCTATCCCCAATACGGGTGGAGATGACATAAATGAATACAAGTCAAGGTAACATGATAGCCAATCATGACAACGATTTCAGTCAACTGTAAAATGCCACAATGGCCAATAAATGACATGGTACAATAACAGTCAAGAGTATTCAACGTAGCATGAATATAGAATAGGCTCAATGAACACGATCAACATAAATACTGCCACAATGAAACGGTCACAATCAAGTCCAATGAATCAAAACCAATCAACATAGAACTATATCAATTAACATGGATGATGCCTTTACTCTGTTCAGGGTTTGGCAGACCCCCGGTCTTTTGGGGCCCGGCATACCCCCCTATTAACATAAATGCATATAAAATGCCCATTAACCTTACTGCGTAAAAAAACGCCATAATTGCCATATGTCTTTTTGACCCGTAGGTCCCAGTCAATCAGATAGCATCAGATAGGTAATGTGACTGAGCACAAAACCCGGCACTTAATATAAATTAAGATTCTATAGTATTCCATATGAATGTATAAAACATAGAACATCATAACATAACATACGGTAAATGGATATCAATGAAATGAATCAATCATGCAACATCAACCAATAGGCATCCACCAGGTAGAGCAATATCCATGGTGGGAAACAATGACAGTGAATACATATATGAGTACAAGATTGACAGTAATAGAAAGAACGTGGCTTGGAAACCACGTATCAAAGATAGGAATCCACTTACCTTATCAATGTCTTAATATCCCGTGACTTTCTCCTTCCGTTTTGACTTGCCTATAAATCAATAAACACGTTTCAGCTTTCATATCATTTACCGAATTTATGCCTCGTTACTCTAAATACCTCCCTTACTAATTTATGCTTTACGATTTCCATTTTAAACTTAATTTACCCAAGGGCAAAATGGTCATTTTAGTGTCTCTACTTTTTGGGTTCTATTTTCATAATTTGGACTTCATCGTTGAGTCCAGTAGGTTTGAATTAATAAAAATTCACTATTTACTTAACTAAATCGGAGTCCGTTTGACTCATCTTTGACGTAGGGGCATTTTGATCATTTTGGCATTCTACGGTTATTTTATTTTTTTCGAGACTCTGTCTCGTAAAACGGACCTCACTATTAAATTCAGAGGGTCCAAAATAGTAAGTTTTCATTATTTGTTCTACTAATTTAGGCGTCGAAATTAAATTTAAAATTTATTAATTTAAATCACTTATTTAAATTAATTAATCCAGCTAATACATATAGTAGTTGAGCCCAAACAAATCACATGTGCCTTGGTGGCACAGTGACTAAGATTTTCACCCTTTCTCCTTTGGTCATAGGTTCAATTCACTGCCCATACCAATTTTCCATTTCTCGTTATTGTTTTTTTTCATTTCCTGTTCAAGTTTAACCCAACCATTGGATAGCTTCTCCTTTCTAACCAAACACTATCTAAACTCAAATTTAAAAATTTACCCATAAAATAACAGTGTTGGGCAGCCATCTGAATGGGTGGGTCAGGTCAGACCCGACCCGGTTTGGCCAAAATAAAATCGCAAAACCCAGCAGCCGCACAGCAACACTTCAGCGTATTGGTTGTCTTCTCCGTCAACGGCGACTTGCCGGCGACGGATTTTCTTACTCAGTGGGGTTCACACCTACAGATCATGGACAACTCAAATATACCATCAGATTTCAAATCGGAGTGCCGGAGCACTCCCAAAATAATCAGAACAATAGCGCACCAGGGGCTGTGCGGTTTTCCGGCAGCCCCTTTCCCTTCCGTTTTTTTCCCGTTTTCTCCTACGGTTTCAATCCCGATTTGATTCTAAAATTTCCCTACACCCAAGAGAATCAATTACCCATGATCTAGCCCAATTAATCGCAACAAAATCGCCCCACCCGATTAGTTTTTCTCCTCCGTTTTCACTATTGCGCCCAGTTTTAATTCTGTCCGGTTTGTTTAATTTTTGTTTTCCTTGATTCAATTCTAACAATTCCAACACCAACTATATCCATGCATAAATCAAATAAATTCCCATGCTTCACAAAATCTATATCAAACAATAATCCATGCTTTGAACAGAATTAAACACCGAAAATTACTCACACTCACCCAATCGCGCGTACAGAGCGGTCACTGATTTCACTTCCGAATCCACTGCCCAGACTCGGTTTGTCTTGGCTCGTTTCCTCCTCTGCTTCTTTCACAACTCATGCAAGGTGCCCCTTGACCTATCTCCTCCTTCTTCTTCCTCTTTTTCCTTCATTTTCTTCCTCTGTTCTAGCGTCCAGTCGTTTCCTCTGTTTTTTTTTTCTTCTCTTCTTCCTCTGATTCTAACGCACGGCTGCTTATATAAAAAAAAAAAAAAAAGAGAACCGCCCCTCACTTAATTTCTCTCTCTCTCTCTCTCTCTCTCTCTCTCTCTCTCTCTCCCGCGCCTTTCCAGTTTCTGCACTTCAGCCCCCATCCGTTTTTCTTCTTTTCTTTTGTTTTTCTTCAGTTACATGTAACTTATAACTTATGTGTGTGTGTGTATATATATATATATATATATATATTACACCTTCTCTTATATAACTATATGTTTACACCTATTTACCTCCATATATACATATATTATTCCCATATTAAATTCCTATTTTATTCCAATTCTTTTCTTCTTTTTTTTCTTTTTTTTTATTTTATTTTGTTTATTTATTTTATTTTTATTTCTAAATTTTTACTTTACTTATTTATTTATATTTCTAATTCTTATTTTCTTTTTATTTTTCATTTTGTTTTATTCCCTTTTAAATTTTTATTTCTTTTATTATTGTTATCCGTTTATCGTGACCTTCATCCGTACATTCCCATTATTGAAATTCAACCAAATTTATTTCGTTATCGTAGCATTAGGCCATGTTGGCTCGGTTACAATGGGTCAGGGTATTACAGTATAGGCATGAGATGGTAAGTTAATAAATGTATCAATTTCTCATTGTATAATGTATTCATGAAATCAATCTTCACAAGCTACTATTTATTTGCTGTAGCGAGACCAGGAGACCGGTGCACCACCCAGCCCCATTGAGTTATGGCACAGGACGCACTACAATCCCAAGAAGGGTTGGACTGGGCCTGAAGCTCAACGGCTTTATGTAAGTTGGAAAAGATTTATATACCACTATTATGAATTTAATATTAATATAAAATGTTTAAAAGTAGTAACAAATATTTATGTTTTTTTAGGAGGAGATGGTCGAGATGCGTGTTCGGCCGACCCTTGAGGGTGAGCAACCGCCAACCAATGACCAGATAAGAGAGACTGTTCTGGGCAAGAGGCGCGGATATGTGCGTGGCTTAAGGAGTGGGATGGAGCCGACAGCATCGTCCTCTACCGTCGAGAGCAATGCTAAGTTTCACGCAGCCACCCAGAGAACTGAGAGACTGAATGCAGAGATGAGGGTTAAGATGACAGAGCTCAAGGAGTGACAGGCCCAGATAAAGGCTTTTATGAAGACAATACTCAGCCAGCAAGGAGGCTCTGATCAGCCTTGGTAAGTTTTTAAAATTATTTACTTTGGTACATTTATTATTTATAGAAAATGTTACGTAAAACCCCAAAAAAGATTTTGGCCTAACGGCCTACAAACCGCATGACACTTCACATGTGAAAATAGACTTGCACGAACTTATTTAATTTTATAGAGATGCAAATTTCAGCTCCAAAAAGGCCCATTTTAGGGTTTTGATAGACCAAAATGTCGGATATCGGCCTAACTACATCGAAACCTATCACACACCTCACAAATGATAAAATAAACTTTCATAAACTTACGACACTCTGTTCGGATCCCCGGTTTGAAACTTATGCAAGTTTCAGCTCCAAAAAGGTTCATTTTGGGGTTTTGACAGACCAAAATGCCGAATATTGGCCTTACTACACCGCCTCATCACACACCTCAAAAATGATAAAATAAATATACACGAACTTACAGCACTCGGTTCGGATCCCCGGTTTGAAACTTATGCAAGTTTCAACTCCAAAAAGGCCCATTTTGGGGTTTTGACAAACCAAAACCCCGGATATTGGCCTATCGACCCCAAAACCCCATCACACAGCACCCAAATTATAAAATAAACTTGCACGAACTTAAGGCACTTGGTTCGGATGCCCGGTTTGAAACTTATGCAAGTTTCAGCTCCAAAAAAGCCTATTTTGGTGTTTCGACATACCAAAATGTCAGATATCGGCCTAACTACACCAGAACCCCATCACACACCTTAAAAATTATAAAATAAACTTGCATAAACTTACGGCACTAGGTTCGGATCCTTGCTTTGAAACTTATGCAAGTTTCAGCTCCAAAAAGGTTCATTTTGGGGTTTTGACAGACGAAAATGCTGGATATATTGGCCAACTACACCTAACCCCATCACACACCTCAAAAATGATAAAATAAACATGCACAAACTTACAGAACTCGGTTCGGATGCTCGGTTTGAAACTTGTAAAAGTTTCAGCTCCAAAAGGGCCCATTTTACATTTTTGACAGACCAAAACCCCGGATATCGGCCTACCGACTCCGAAACCCCATCACACAGCTCCCAAATGATAGAATAAACTTGTACTAACTTATGGCACTCGGTTCGGATGCCCGGTTTGAAACTTATGTAAGTTTCAGCTCCAAAAAGGCCTATTTTGGGGTTTTGACAAACCAAAATGCCAGATATTGGCCTAATTACACTGAAAACTCATCACACACCTCAAAAATGATAAAATAAACTTGCAAAAACTTACGGCACTTGGTTCGGATCCCCGGTTTGAAACTTATGCAAGTTTCAACTCCAAAAAGGCTCATTTTGGGGTTTTGACAAACCATAATGCTGGATATTGCCTAACTACACCAAAACTCCATCACATACCTTAAAAATGATAAAATAAACTTTCACGAACTTACAGCACTCGGTTTGGATGCCCGGTTTGAAACTTATGCAAGTTTCAGCTCCAAACAGGCCCATTTTGGGGTTTTGATAGACCAAAACTTCGGATATCGGCCTAACGACTCCAAAACCCTATCACATAGCTCCAATATAATAAAATATACTTTCACGAACTTACAGCACTTGTCACGCCCCGAATTCCAGCGAACCCGAGGCGTGAGTAACGAGACAAAAAGAAATAAAATAATAAAGAAATGAAAGATAATAATGACATTCTCATACATTCCGTACACTGTTCTGATACATACATAAGGTCTGGTCCATTTATTCACAACATACAAAATAAAATACAGTCTCGGGCTTATGCCCTTACACAATATCAAAAGTGCCCCTTGGGCCCAACGTAATCCCCAATCAGACCGTCTCTATGTCTCGTACAGCTGGGACATCATCTGAAATGTTTGCCCCACTAAAGGGGTCAGCTCAACATGCTGGTACAATATAATGCTAATGCAAGAAACAAAACTAAGGTCGTGGCATGTGCAAGTTTACAGTTATTTCTATATGGCATTCGATATCATGATGGCAGTATATAAACAGTATACAGTATATGAGTAGTATGCGTGACACACCCATGCAACTCTATGCCACCCATGTCTCATGATACGGTCATTCTCCGCTGGCATGAGTACCGCCACTTATGTCTCGCTTCACGGTCCGGAATCCGTCAGGCTTGCAAGTACCTAATGGCCGATTTTGGGTTTTTCACCACAGGATCTGCACCCTCATAATGCAAAGCACCAAGTGCTTAACTCACGCCATGTCCAAGGAATCACACTATGCCAATATGCTCTAGTTTCACCATGTCATAATGTAATCTCAATGATGCATCTCATTCATACACAAAGCATGCTTTCAAGTACATATTTCATAGTGTCAACAGTCCTCAAAGAGTATATTTCACACACTACACTAACACATGCGATATACACATAATCATTATCCACATTATCACCCAACTTACAGCAAGATAGCACGAAGCACATAAGCATGTGAACAATCAAGCAAACATGTGAACAATCAAAGCAGCAAAACAAGTATTCCTAATCTCAATTCTATTTCTTACTTAGCACAATATATCGTACCTGGTAATCGACCTCAATCCGAAAAAGTGTACTCAAGGTATGGTAGGATCACAGTGAGAATACCGAAGGTCAGATCACCTTCTCATTGCCCCCCTCGTGTCCCTAAAATCATAACAGGTAATTCAGTTCATTGTCATTTGAATTTATTCTATTCATCAAATTTTATGCCTTTAATTCACAAGTTTCTATTTTGCTGAATTAGACTCTACTATTGAGTTCGGAACGTCGAAGAAAATAAGTTTGAGTTTTTGTAGAACTCAATTCGGACATCTGGGTTCAAAAGGGCAAAACAGTCATTTTGCACTTTACACGTGTCCTTACATCTCGCGACCTCTTTTCACAAATCGGACTCCACGGTTGAGTCCGGAATGTTCGAAATAATAAAGTTTCACTATTTGTTTACTTAATTTGGAGTTCGTTTGACTGTACTTTAATTCAGGGGCATTTTGGTAATTTTAAAGGTTACTACGGGTCTTCTATTTTTTGGGACCCCGTCTCGTAAAACGGACCTCACCATTGGTTTCAGAATGGTCGAGATAGTCAAAATACACTAATGACTTGTCCCATTTGGACTTCGGGATATTTTTGAATATTTAATTAATTAAATTAATTTATTAATTAATTAATTAATTAATTTAATTAATATTTTATTCATGTGGGTCAAAAAATAATTATTAACAGTTGGGGGGGTCAATTCATAAATTCCGTAACTTCTTGGGTCAGTTTATAATTTCTAAAAGTCAAGGGGCCAATTTGTAATTTAAGAAAGTCCTATTCTCACCATGGATAGCCAAACAGTGGCTATCCCTCAAACCTGGAATAGGATATCCCCGTCCCCCAATTCAATTTCAACTCTAATTCCCTATCCTAGGAACCAAACAGTCCCATTTTCTTTTTAATTTAAAATAAGAATGCGACACGTGGCAGGGGCGGACCGGCCCAAGCCCGACCCGACCCGACCCAAGCCCGGAACAGTTCCCTTCTTCCCCCCCGTTTTTCCGGTGACACACAGTAGGGTTCCGGCGCCTTCTCCGGCACCGGCGACCGATCTCCGACGACTTTTCATCGACTTTTTAATACAGTTTTCTTCGATTTTTCTAGGGGATTACGTATCTAGTGTTTGTTTTCCCTTTCATCAATCAGAACCCTTCAAAATGACTAGAACCGTAGCTCCAGCCACCCCAAACCCAGATTCCGGCGAGCTTCATTTCTTAGTGTTTTTCTCACTGTTTTAATCCATTTTCTTTCCTAAAGATTTCCTGCATCTATGAGAGTTAGATCTAGGCCATTAGATTAAGTTTTGAGGCAAGAAAAATGCACCAACCCGATTATCCTGCCCAACCTAAAACTCCCTTTTCCTCTCTCATTTCTCAACCATTTTGGTTGATTCTTGTCCCTAAATTCTCCATATTTCATACTCTTTCTAACCCTATACGCAAAATAAATTAATCATGCAAGAAAAATTTCAAAACAGAACTATACATCACATACCTTTTCTGATTTTTTTTCTCTCTCTTCCCTTGGTTTCTACTTCTGTTTCTGCACTTCTAAGCCTCTGGATCTCCCTCAAAATGCTCTCAGTTTCTATCCCTCATTCTCACCTCCTCTGATTTTCTCACAAACCTGAACCAACCGTACCTATGCATATATATTTTTATATGTGAAAACCACCTATACAGCCCATGGTTTCCCTCTCTCTTCCAACCCTATCCTGACCTCCCCTCTGTTCTTCCTGACTTCTCTTCCTTCCTTTTTCACTTTGCATTTATTGCTTTGCTTGTGTTTGTGTATCATGTATATGTATATTATATTACACTCACACTCACACACAAGACACACACACACAGCCGACACCTCACACACCCACTTGCACAACCTGATTTATATATATATATATATATATATATGTATACGTATACACATATAATTATACACACACACATGTTTAATATACACACACCTTACACATATATATATATATATTTACACATAATCATACACACATTATTTTTTTTTCATAATAATAATAATAATAATAATAATAATAATAATAATAATAATAATTCTAATAATAAAATAAATAACCACGAAAATTTATATATATATAAAAAAAAAATTTCGGGTTATTAAAGCACTCAATTCGGATTCCCGGTTTGAAACTTATGCAAGTTTCAGCTCCAAAAAGGCCTATTTTGGGGTTTTGACAGACCAAAATACCGGATATTGGCCTAACTATACCGAAACCACATCACACACCTCAAAAATGATAAAATAAGCTTTCACAAACTTATGGCACTCGGTTCGGATGCCCGGTTTGAAACTTATACAAGTTTCAACTCCAAAAAGGCCCATTTTGGGGATTTGACAGACCAAAACTCCGGATATCGGCCTACCAACCCTGAAACCCCATCACACAGCTCCCAAATAATAAAATAAACTTCCACGAACTTACGGCACTCAGTTCGGATGCCCAGTTTGAAACTTATGCAAGTTTTAGCTCCAAAAAGACCCATTTTGGGGTTTTGACAGACCAAAACCCCGGATATCGGCCTACCGACCTTGAAACCCATCACACAGCTCCCAAATGGTAAAATAGACTTGCACAAACTTACGGTACTCGATTCGGATGCCCGGTTTGAAACTTATGCAAGTTTCAGCTTCAAAAAGGCCCATTTTGGGGTTTTGACACTCCAAAATGCCGGATATCGGCCTAACAACACCAAAACCACATCACACACCTCAAAAATGATAAAATAAACTTGTACGAACTTATGGCACTCGGTTCGAATGCCTGGTTTAAAACTTATGCAAGTTTCAGCTCCAAAAAGGCCCATTTTGGGGTTTTGACAAACCAAAATGCCGGATATCGGCCTAACTACACCGAAACCCCATCACACACCTCACAAATGATAAAATAGACTTATGCTACTTTATGCCATTTTTACTATTTATGCATGCAAAAAAAAAAAAAAACTATTCACATTCTATGTTCATATATATTTAATAATTGTTCTAATATATATCATTTGATTTTTATTTCAGATTGATCGGGATTATTGTCGTGCCGTCTTTATGTTTTGCATCGAACTTGTTATTTTTATTTGTTTTTTTTCCTTTTCATGGACATCTGCAGTTACATTTTTGGAGACAATTTTTAATTTTTCTATTTATTGTTAAATTGTACTTTTACAAATGTACATAATTAGTTTAATATATGTATCTATGTGAATGTATTTTTCTTTTTTAATATATTCATTTTAGAATGCTTGGATTTTATTGTATATCAGGATGGATGATTGATACACGTTTAAACAGGAATAAAATAACAAATAAAACAAAGCAAATATGCTCTTCACAAAAAAAAAAACTTTTAGCGACGCACACTGAGCGTCGTTAAAAACAACCATCAGCAACGTACAGTGTATGCGTCGCTAAAAGTTATATTAGCGACACACACTGCGTCATTGTGTAGTATTTGCGACGCGATTACCTAATTATTAGCGACACATCTTGTGTGTCGCTAATAGTCACCTTCAGCAACGCACAACGGGTGCGTTCGTCACAAATACTATTAGCAACGCGAGTAGTTGCGACGCCGTTAACGACGCACACCTTGGCGTCGCAAAAGACCTTTGGCAACGCAAAAGTCCACTATTAGCGACGCACCTAATAGTGCCATTTCTTGTAGTATTATGTTGTTCAAGTCTGTAACAGATTTGGTTCTGATTTCTCAAAAAAAAAAAATAGTTACTGGTTTCGTATAGTTTGAAATTTTTGTTTCTGTTTTCATATAGTTAATGTATTACTGATATACTATATAACCAACAGCTTGTTTGGCCCTTCAACAAATATAGAGTAGCCCATGATCCGATCTACGTTGTCCCTTCAACGTTGCTTTAAAATTCTACTAAATTTCGTTTCTAATTTCTTTTTCAAGTTTACTTTGGCAGAGTTGAGAAAGAAAAAACCTCTTAACATGCAATGTGACGGTTTCACCGTAGAAATACTCTTGAAAGAACAATTATTGATTTTCCATAGTTAGTGTTTTCAATAGAATGCATAATATAAATATATATATATATATATAGGGATAAGGTGGTTCTGAAAGTTTTTTATGATAATGAATATTAAAATTTGACATGTGAAAAATATATATATATATATATATATGTATATATATATTATAATTTTAGATAAATTATACTGACTTTTCTTACGATCCAATTTCTTTTTGAAAATGACAAAATTGTCATTTTTCATATTTTTTTAATTTTGATCATTTTTCAAACTTTTTTTAAAGAATTTTTTTCATTTTATATGAAATTAAATTTTAAATGAATAATTTATATTTTTTAGCCAAAGAAGATTTTAATTAATATTTATTTAAAAATAAAAAAAAATAGTGAGAAAAAATTAGTCCAAATTTAAAAAAAAAAAAAAAAACATAAAAGGGACAATATTGTCATTTTAAAAAAAATGGAGTGGAGGGGAGGTCACTATAGTTTCAGAAACCTTAAAAAAAGTCAATGTAATTGTCAGAAATCTCAAGAGAAGTCAGTGTAATTTATCCTATAATTTTATGATCATGCATATTGTGATATTATTTGATTGTTTCAATTGTAATTATGACACGTATCTAAATAGGATGTGATTTATCCTAACTAATTTGAAACTATGTATTATTTTTATAACAATTAGATTCTATCACAATATGTATGATCATAAAATTTTTCAACACAACCTTATCACTAAATTTTTTCAAACATAGGAGAGACTTTTCTATTGGAGAACTTAATATATGGTCCAGACTAATGGTCCCAACCAATCGATAAGTTCTCTAGCTAAGACTACCTTGCCACGGAAGAAATGAATAATTTTTCACCCTGCCACACTCCTCATCCCTTGTGCAAAAAGAAGAAAAATCCAAAAAGAACTAACCCAGTAAGCTCTGTTCATACCCTCATGGAGAAATTTGCCACTATCACAGCTCTTCATCTTTCCTTTTCTACCATCTATCATCTGCCAAACCTCAACAGTAAAATTAGGGTGTTAAGTTGAAAAAGTTATCCAATAGTCCTGCCTCAGTGATGTCAATGGTTTGATGATAGATCATATTTTCATGTACAATATAGGATTGTATAGATCATATGTCCTGTGTTTATCTCAAAGGGTTGTAGTTCATCATTTTGATTATTTTTTTCATTGGAATATTTGGCTTTTGTTTCTCGGGTGCTTTCTGTTTTGGGCTTTTAGTATAAATCGGTATCTTGCCAACTCTTGTGTAAGATGGGGAAGCTTTTTTGGTTGGTATTGGTGGTTTGTATATTCTTTTTTGGGTGCTTTGGTGTTGTTTTTACATCTTAATAAAATTGTTTTCTTTTGCTGTTAGAAAAAAAAAGATTTTATATGTGATTTTTAATATTATTCTTGATATCACCGAATAACTACTTGTTGAGTTGAGGTCCTCAAGGAAAGACCATTTTGAGCTGAGTTTTGGACTTCTGACACATCCTTCTCTCTTTTTTCTTCAATCATTAGAACATTTCCAAAGGTTCATAAAAAATAAGGTAATAAATGTGTCATTTCCAAGAGTAGGAAAGTTTTTACTTCTCTCTAATATCAAATTTGCTACCTACATTTATTGTACCAATTAAAGCAAATTTTGATGAGCTTATCCTTGAAAATCACAGATTCCAATATTTTGTCATCTCTCTCGGACAAGGACGGAATAGGGAAAAAATTAGGGTAGGGTTAGAAATTTTTTGAAGACAATTTTAAGAAAATTTTTGGGATGAACCAAAATTTTAGGACCCATTTGGTACGCAGGAATGGAGGTAAGAATGGAATGAGCATTCCTGCCTCTATTCCATTCCCACGTTTGTTTAGCCATTTTACACTGGAATGACCATTCCTGATAAAATCACTAATCCTTTACAACCGGGATTCACCATTCCTTGTTAAAAGAAGCCGAATGCCCATTCCATTCCCGAACTCACTCCCGATATACAGTGTTGTGCCTCTTTCATTCAACAAGCATTCATCTGACCTACGTCTCTTTCGTTCCCAATCTCACCAATCTCTTTCGTTCCCGATTTCACAAATCTGGTAAGGTTAACTTTCTCTCTCGATCTTCACTGATCTCTCTCCCTCTTCAATCCTTTTCTTACTCTACTCTTCTAATCATCTCTCTGATTGATTTCCCTCAACTTCAGATTGATTCAAGATGAGTAACTCTTCCGATTGTTAGCATCGTCATATCCAGCGCCGATTGTTCTTAGGTAAGCTTCCGATCACACTCAAGATATATATATATATATATAAACACCGACACCCATCTTAGAAACTATGTTTTCTTATCGATCTCCTCTGCTTCTCAATATCTCTCTATTCGTCTCTCGATCACTATGCTTTTGGTTTTTTATTTTCTGAAAGAATTTCTGGCATTTTGTTCACCTAGATCTACTTTTTTTTTGGTAGATCTGAGTTGGTTTTATTAAGCTCGAGAAGAAGAAGAGCTAAAAAGAAGAGAGAAGAAGAAATGATCTTCATTTTATTCAATCATAACAATACAGAAGCCAGCTATATAAATAGCCATTATTACAATGAATTAGTTATAACATAAAGCGTAATTAGAAAGCTACCTAACTAACTAATCTACAGATTAACAACTATTCATTATTTATAATATTTACACCCTAGTACTCCCTCTTAAGGTGGCTTGTAAATGTCCTTTACAGCCATCTTAGACAACAAAGAAAAAAGCTAAGTAGATGGGAGGGGTTTAGTAAACATGTTAGCCAATTGGTATTGAGATCTAATGGGCAGCAACTTGAGAACTCCCGAAGCAACTCTTTCACGAACAAAATGGCAATCTATCTCGATATGCTTAGTTCATTCATGAAAGGTTGGATTAGAGGCAATATGTATTGCAGCTTGATTGTCATAATATAGCAAAGCAGGAGAATCAACCTTGACTTGAAAATCTTTAAGAAGTTGCTACAACCAGATAAGCTCACTGGTAGTAGAGGAAAGGGCTCTATTCTCAGCTTCAGCTGAGGATCGAGAGACGGTGGTCTACTTTTTGGCCTTCCAAGAGACTAAAGAGTCTCCAATAAAGATGCAAAAACCTGTAATGGAGCAGTCGAGAATCAGGGCATGATCCCTAATCAGCATCAGAGAATGCTTTCAAACGAACTGGAACACAAGCATCAGAGTAAGCTTTTAGCTGTAAGGAAGAATTAGAAGAAAACAACAACCCTTGACCAGGACTTTTCTTGAGATAACGAAGCAGGTGATGCACTGCCTTGAGATGAGGAAGTCGAGGTTGAGCCAAGAATTGAGTGAGCTTATGAACTGCAAAAGTAATATCTGGGCGAGATAAAGAAGTTTCCCAACAAGCCGTCGATAGTGTGTTATATCAGGAAGCAGTTCACCTTCAGTAGCAGTTAAACAAAGTTTTGGATCCATTAGAACAGCAGTTGGCTTACAAGCCATGTAACTGGTGTCCTCAAGCAATTGTAAGGTGTAATGGTGTTGAGAAAGCACAATACCTTGCTTGGACTTAGCAATATCAAGACCAAGGAAGTACTTGAGACAACTAAGGTCCTTGAGCTTAAACTATGTATGCAGAAACTGTTTGAGCTCATCAATAGCTTGAGATGAAGGACTAGTAAGGATGATATCATCCACACAAACTAGAAGAGTAACAAAAAAGTAGCCATGACCTTTTGTGAAGAGAGAGTAATCAGATTTTGACTGAAGAAAGCCAAACTTGAGCAAAGCTTGAGAAAATTTTGAATACCATTGTCTCGAAGCTTGCTTCAAACCATAAATTGACTTGTGAAGCTTGCATACTAGTTTGCTTTGAGATGGAGAGGACTCCCCCTGTCTAAGATAGTCGAAAGGAAGATCCATATAGACTTCCTTCAAAAAGATCGCCATTTAAAAAGGCATTGTTGACGTCGAGTTGAGCTAGATGCCAATTATGTGAGGCAGCAAGTGCAAGAAGAACCTTCACAGTCACTAATTTTGCCACTGGAGAAAAGGTTTCAACAAAGTCCAAACCTTCTTGTTGTGTATAGCCTTTAGCTACCAAACGAGCCTTATGTCACTCAATAGATCCATCCGATTTAAGCTTGATCTTATAAATCCATGTGCATCCAATGGTATGCTTGTCATAAGGAAGATGAGTGATGGTCCAAGTGTTATTTTCTTCCATAGCTTTCAACTTTTCATGCATAGCCAATCTCCATTTAGGAAACTTCACTGCATGGTGATAGTATTGAGGCTCAATCTAAGAGGATACACTGAGCACAAACTGCATTTGTGAATCAGAACGGCCATGATAAGAGATGTAGTTAGAGATTGGATAAGATGCAGAAGTGGAAGCATGAGTAGAAGAGCCAGCAAGTAAATTGCAGTGATAATCCTTCAAGTAATTAGGTTAATGAAACAGTCTGGTAGATTTTCGAAGAACAACACCACCAGATGGAGAAGGAGCAATTGTTGGAATATCATCTACTGGAATATTAGCTGCTGAAGTAGAAGCAACACTAGAGGGAGATGGACCCGATGAAGAAACAATTGGAGAATTAGAATCATGACAATCAATGGGAAGATCTGCATGGAACACCAGAAGTAACAGGTGGATTATGAACATGTGAAAAATCAAGATCTGGAATAAAATGAGCTTGTAATGAAGAATGTGGCAGAACCAAATCTAGAAACGGATCAGTAACTTGATCTGAACTAGTAATAGCATGAAAAGGAAACACTTCCTCATGGAACATTGCATCTTGTGAAAGAAAAACTTGTTTGGTCTCCACATCATAGAACTTATAACCTTTCACACCAAGGGAATAACCAAGGAAAGCACAAACTTGAGCACGAGGTTGGAACTTGGTTCGATGAGCAGCTAAGGTGGAAACAAATGCTAAACAGCCAAAAACTTGAAAAAAGAGTGTAATCAGGAGCTCTTTTGTATAACAAATGAAAAGGTGTGTTGTGCCTCAATAGTGGAGAAGGAGTTCTGTTAATCAAGAAAGCCAGTAGTAAGAACACAATCTGTCCAAAAAGAAACTGGAATCCTGGATTGAAAAAACAATGACCGAGCCACATTCGAGAGGTGTTGATGTTTTCGCTCCACAACCGAGTTTTGCTGAGGCCTTTCAACACATGAAAACTGATGCAAAACTCTCTTATCTTGAAAAAACTCAGCAAAAGATAACTCAGGTGCATTATCAGATCGAAATACTTTGATTTTGGCATTAAACTGAGTTGAAACCATGTTGAAAAACTTCGATATCATAGAGACTGCATCAAATTTATTCCTCAACAAATAAACCCAAGTGAAACGAGTGCAATCATCAACAAAAGTGAAGAAAAACCGATGACCAGTATAAGAAACAGTTTGATATGGCGCCCAAATATCACAGTGCACAAGATCAAAAGGAAATTTGGACAAATGATTATTGGATTCAAAGGGCAGCCTTCTTTGCTTAGTAAGAGGACAAATATAACAAGGATACGACTTATGCAATCTAGTTACATCACATTTCAACTGATCTTTCAAATAATCAAGTCTCTTAAAAGAAATATGTCCTAGCCTATTATGCCAAATATGAGCAAAAACATTATTGACAAAGGCATTGGAAATAGAATTCAAACACTGAACATTAAGAACATAAAGATCTTGGACTTTGTCACCCCTACTAATCATCCTCTTGGTTGATAAATCCTAGATAACAAAGCAGACAGGAAGGAAACTCACTGTAAGGCCAGATCCAGTTACTAAAGCACTGACTGAGATCAAGTTGAATTTGAATTGAGGAACAAACAATGCATCCTTAATCTGAGAATGATTTGGCAAAGTAACTGTTGTGTGATGAATAGAATGCAAGGAAACAAAGACACTGGCTTGTGAACAAATATGTCGAGTAGCTCCTGAGTCTATAATCTAGAACTGATTAGATGAAAATAGAGGACTCAAAGACTACAGATAAGCAAATACCTGCGAGACAGTTGGTTTGAGAAGGATCAAGAGCATTGGTGACCTTTGCTGAGCTACTCAAATGTGTAAAAAGCATGGACATTAGCTGCTGATATTGATTGGAGTTCAGATTATGAACAAAACTTCCCAAAGAATTAGACTAATCTGATCTATCATCAGAAGTAGAAACTTGATGAGCAACAGCATTAGAATTGTTAGTTGGATCTGAATTTATATCTAGGAGGATATCCATGGATCTTGTAGCAACGATCCACAGTATGTCCAAGAATCTTGCAATGCGTGCAATGAGTCCTGTCTCTTTTCTGATTCTTAGAAGCACTGGAATTGGAATTCTGAGAATTTTGAGAACCAGATCCACCAGACTTAGCAACATCTGTTTTAACAGCAAAGGCCATTGTGCCAGTAGAATTGCTCGAATCAGAGGAAGGATTAGTCATCCTTTGTTGTTCCTCTTGAACAATCAGAGAGAAAACACGATTGATAAGAGACATCAGATCCATGAGAAGCAACTGACCACGAACTTGAGAGAAAGAATCATCAAGTCCCATTAAGAAAGACATTATGTACTCCATTTGATGATGATCGTTAAGATGTTTAACTCCACCACAAGAGCACTTTCCACAAGAACAATTAGGCTAGTAATTACTCAGTTCTTCCCATATAGTTTTCAGCTTTGTGAAGTAAATGCTAACATAACTCTGTTCTTGATGCAAATTCATCAATTCACGTTTAAGCTGAAAAATTCTAGGTCCGTTCCTCTGTTGAAAACGATCCCTAAGATCTAGCCAAATCTCTCGAGCAGAAGCAACAAAAATAATACTGGCGAAAATTTCCTTTGAAACCGAATTTAAGATCCAAGATATAACAATATTATTATTGCGAATCCAAGAATTGAGCAAATTATTGTCAGTGCCTTGAGGCTCAGGAATAGAACCATTGACAAATCCCAAATTTGTTCTTCACAGATAGTGCAATTAACATCACGCGACTCCAATTAGTGTAATTCTCACTAGTGAGCTGCTGCGAGACGAGCACTTGCCCAGGGCTATCAGAATGATGAAGATAGTAAGGATTTTAAGGTTCTTCAATGGCGGAACGATTCAAATTGGTACGCTCGCCATAATTGGAATCACTCATCGAGGAAAGAGTCACCATATCGAAGAAGACAAGAACAATCAATGAAGGAAGAAGAAAACAAGCAAATTTGCAGCGGATCAAATTTGCTCTGATACCATATCAAGCTCGAAAAGAAGAAGAAGAAGAAGAGCTAAGAAGAAGAGAGAAGAAGAAATGATCTTCATTTTATTCAATCATAACAATACAGAAGCCAGCTATATAAATAGCCATTATTACAATGAATTAGTTATAACAGAAAGTGTAATTAGAAAGCTAACTAACTAACTAATCTGCAGATTAACAACTAATCATTATTTACAATATTTACACCCTAATAGGTTTTTTATTTTCTGGAAGAATTTCTGGCATTTTGTTCACCAAACGTGCACTTCATTTATGAATTTGTGATGACATTTCAGAATTTACTTCTGGATTTTGTGACTTTTGCATGTGGCTGACATGTGAAATTTTTTGTTTCTGTGTGTTGGTAAGTTGCTGTGTTCTTGATTTGTGAAAGGTGGTGTTCCTCATTGTGTAGGACATAGCCTTTTATTCAGAGCCATCCTTAGGTTAGATCTGTTTTCTGTTTTCTTGGGCTTTTTCCAGGTTGTTGAATTCCCACTCCACGGACCACTTACCTATCAAAATAAAAAATGGAGTCACTTTGAGGCTTTACTTGGTTCACATAGATTGTTAGATATTTGGTAAAAATTTATGTAAAAGTTGTTATGAATTGTAATTTTTTTTGGTTCCTTATTTAACTGATTTCTCGTTCAGGAAATTCTCCATGTTTGAGAAGTCGTAGCACAGGTCCCCCACACATTTCTTTCTGATATCATAGTACTGCAGATCACAGATATAACAAATTGTCAGTTGAAGTTGAAAGTGTATTTGTTCTTATTAAACACTTTGGCTTTCACGTAGAAAACAAAAACATGGCCTGTTTTGTGCTTGCTTACATTTTTATCACCTGCGATCTCCATGATCTTATTGAATATGTTATTACAAACAAGATATGCAGACATGCATGAGTTTCCACCATCGGTGCCTGACAAATATTCTAATAATTAAACAAAGGGAAAACAGACGAGAGATTTCTTGCATGCTTATTTCTATACATAACAGAAACCACAAGGCCTTTTATGAAAATATGAAAACACTGGAAGATGGAATCAATGACAAAGAACAGATGACTTTAGGAATGAGAAGAATTACCACAAAGTTTTATTGCATGTTCACATGCTGGAATCGACTTACTTATCCTATTGTAATCAGTTTGTTTAATTAATCCCATGTCGAGAGCATAATCTGTGTATGCTTTGTATTGAACTTCAGGATCAGTGAGCCCATTACCGATAGCAAATCCCAGTTCCACCGTTTCTAAAGATAAATCAAGATAAACCAGGAAAATGTAACCAAGTCAGTCGATTTTGTCACACCTTGAGGTTTATATAAATTCCTTCTTTTTCTTTGTTTCCCTGGTGAACCCGAGCAGCAAAAGCAGGAATGTAGTGCCCAGCATATGACTCTCCAGTGATGTAGAAGTCATTCTTTGCATACTGAGGGTGCGCTTTGAAAAATTCCTAACATAATATGGAGAGAGTAAAATCTTAGCTCCATTTCCTATCCTAATTCCTAAACATTCAATTACCAGAAGACTGCAACAGAGAACAGAATTGGCTATAAGATCAGATCAAAATTTTATTTTTCCCATTCCTCAAAAAAATAGGACTTTACCCCCAGTTTTTTATTTGTATTTTCATACGAATTTGACTTTAGCATAAATAGGTTTGTGTTATAATTTATAAATGAGATGACACGTTATTCTCTCATTTACTCTTCTATTGTTGTTGATTTGGAAGTGGACTTAATTGCATATTTATCATCCTCGTGATGGAATAAGATTTGATTTCTTTAACAACCATGATGTTTTAATTCATTGTTGCATATTCTTCATTTTTCTAGATTTATAACTTTTTTTCTTACATGTTTTAAACTATGCAGTTATGGCCCTCTCAATTTAGCCATAAGGAAATTGATGAGGAAGAGGAAAATGGTTATGATGTTATTACATAGGTTGCATATATTGTATTTAGTAAATTGGGTTTTTTAATTACTTTTAAAAATTGTAGAAGTTGTGTGTTAGAAAGTATCCTTTAAAGGCAACATATGATAACAATTTTTTCAAAAGGAGAGAAACTATGTATCGATTAGTATCTAAGAGTGACGTGACTTGAATTGAGCAACTTAGGATGAATAGGCATGCATTCAATATTTTGTGTCAAAAGCTTCAAGGAATAGGTCGGTTGAAAGATACAAAAAACATGCTAATAGATGAGCTAGTGGCCATATTTTTTCATATTTTAGCCCATCATGTCAAGAATCGAGTTATAAAATTTCATTTTTTGAGGTCCGGAGAGACTACTAGTAGGCACTTTAATGTTGTATTGAATGTTGTCATAAGATTGGAAAGGGAGTTACTTAAAAAACCTGATCCAATTCCTACAAATTCCATGGATGAGAGGTGGAAATGGTTCAAGGTATATAATATTTATTGGGTTGAGATTTTCTTGATTATCATTTAGATAAAATCTTAACTTTTTTTTTTCAACATTAGAATTGTCTAGGTGCTTTAGATGGAACATACATTCGGGTAAAAGTGCCTATAAAAGATAAAGCAAGGTATCGAACACGAAAGAATGAAATTGTCACTAATGTCTTAGGAGTATGCTCACAAGATATGCAATTTATCTATGTATTACTGGGTTGGGAAGGGTTGGCTGCTGATGGTAGAGTGTTTCGTGATGCGGTTAGTAGACGTAATGGGTTGAGAGTCCCTACACAGTAAGATATTAAAATATCTTTCACATGTGTTAGAATATGACACAATTTCTAAATTATTTCAAATTCCTTGTACTAAAACAATGAATTATTTTCTATAAAGGTTATTATTACCTTGTTGATGCTGGCTACACAAATAGCGAGACTTCTTGCCCCATATAGAGGTCAATGGTATCACCTGAACGATTGGAGGGAGGGGCACCAACCAACTACTCTTGAAGAATTTTTTAACATGAAGCATTCAGTAGCTAGGAATGTGATAGAGAGGTGTTTTGGGTTGCTTAAGCTACGGTGGGCGATTCTTAGGAGTCCTTCATTTTGTCTAATTAAGACACAAAATTGGATTATAATTACATGTTATCTTTTACACAATTTCATAAGAAGAGAGATACCCGTAGACCCACTAGAGGAACAATTGGACACTCAAGAAGTAAGTAATGAAGTACATGGTGACCCAATTACAACTATTGAGACATCGAATGCATGGAGTACATTTAGAGCAAATTTAGCAATCAAAATGTTTAATGACTGGAAGGCAAGTAGACAAGGCAGATAAATTTGTTTCTAATGTAATTTCTTAATTATATTATTGTAGAACAATTAAAAAAAGTCTCTTGTAATTTTCTTTGCTTTAATGTTTTAATGTTCGAGTTTGTGCGAATGATATATTATGCTAATGTATGTTATTGATGTTATTGGGTTTTATTTTAGTATTTGTTATATTTTCTTCTTAGTATTTATTTTGCATGTGTTAGAAATGGATTCATCAACATTGGAAGATCGAGGACCGGGAAAAAATTAAAAAAAAAATGGACTGAAAATGAGGATGAGAAGCTTATTGAAGCCATGTTTCATGCTGTTAGTACTAGAAATCATAGAGCAGATGATAGTTTTAAGCCTGGGTTTTATAATGTTATGGAAAGAGAATTGAATGTGAAGTTGCCTGGAGCGGGAATTAAGGCAAAACCACACATAGAATCAAGATTCAAAACAATGAAGAGAGATTTCAATATTTTTTATGACATGTTATATAGGCCTAACACAAGTGGGTTTGGCTCGGATAATGATAAGAAATGTGTGGTTGCAGAATCACCTATGTGGGAAGAATACATAAAGGTAAGTGTAATTTTTTATTTACATTACATATTTTATTTCGATAATGATTTCTTTATGTGGTTTGTTTGTAGAGTCACAAGGGTGCAGCTATGTTCAAAAATAAATCTTTACCCCATTTTGAGGAATTTCTCATCATATTTGGAAAAGATCAAGCAACTAGGAGGAATGCTTAAACTGCTGCAGATGTTGTGGAAGAGCTTGATAAAGAAGGTGCAGAAAATGAGACTAACACATGAGATGGATTGGATGAAAATGATGCATCACTCTCTTTTGCACCAACACATAATACTAAAACTTCAAGTGAAGAATGTTCTAGCCAAAGGAGGAGGAGGAGTCGCAATAATGACAACTTATTAGAAGCAATCAAAGAGGTAGGATTAGCAATAGGCAGGGAGATCAAAGAGTCTATGATCAAATTGACTGAAGCAATGGGTTATGATGTCACAGTTGCTGCGAAGAGGGTGAAGATTAATGAAGAATTGTTGAAGTTGTTGGCGTGAGTCATTAGAATCACAAGAAAATAGGAACCTTAGTTGTATAAAATCCCTTAGTTCAAAGGTCAACCGTGAGTTTAGTCGTGTACATTGTATAGGCTAAGAATAGGTCCTGAAAATATCTCTTCTTGTATCTATTTATTCTGTAAATGGTTCAAAGGGAAATATATGAAAATTTACAAGGAATTTCACTGTCTAACATGGTATCAGAGCATGGTATTGGGTT
The DNA here is from genome assembly GCA_008638375.1 of Nyssa sinensis. Taxonomy (NCBI): domain Eukaryota; kingdom Viridiplantae; phylum Streptophyta; class Magnoliopsida; order Cornales; family Nyssaceae; genus Nyssa; species Nyssa sinensis. The sequence continues at coordinate 4,121,985 of CM018046.1, forward strand.
CCTGTGACCTGACAGAGAAAGGGACCCAAACAGCTCGGCATCCATAGCTGACACCACCGACTTGATACAGCCACCAAACACTTCTACCGATTCCCTTCTTGACAACCTCACGACCAAAATGACAGGGGCTTTGACAAAAGCCCAGGCCGCATCACAAATCACCGATTCCCCTACTGTACCGATCAGCATTATGTTGGATGGATCCAACTATGCCCTATGGTCTCAGGTGGTTGAGATGTACATCTCAAGCAATGATAAACTGGGATATATTAATGGAGACTCTCCTCAACCGTCTGAAACAGATCCGGCCTTTCGCAAATGGCGCACTGAAAATGCCATAGTGAAAGGATGGTTGATCAACTCCATGGACCCAGTCTCTGGTCATGAACTTCATCCGCTTCCCAACAACAAAACAGGTTTGGGACTCTATTGCTACTACATATTTTGATGGCAACTGATACTTCACAAGTTTATGACGTCCGGCATAGGGTAACTCGGGTGTGGCAAGGAGGAGGATCACTTGAAAAATACTACAATGATCTACAAGGGCTGTGGCATGAGATTGACTTTTGTCGTCCGAATCCCATGCAGTGTGCCACAGATATACCAAAATACAATTCCTTACTACAAGAGGAAAGAGTTTACATTTTCCTGGATGGATTGGATGACCGACTCGATAACATTCAGAGTGATGTACTCCAACTGAAGCTATTTCCCACAATCGAGCAGGCTTACACACACGTTCGAATGGAGGACACTCGTCAGGTTGTGATGGAATCTAGGGCAGAGACTATAACCAACGGCGTTGTTATGGCCACTAAAAGCTCGAAACCTGACAAACTAACAACGCTGGTGCCTGGAAAGCACAACTCATCTTCCAATTCGAAAAGCCCATCCGATGGAGGAAAGTGCACACACTGTGGAAATGCCAAACACACTCGTGATACCTACTTCATGTTGCATGGGTATCCCGAGTGGTGGCATGAGTTGCAAGCTAGGAAAAAAAGAGACACCACAGCACTCGAGGAAGGCACGGGCAAAACTGCTTGTAGTCACGGTCGGGCCTCAACTCTCGCTCATCCCTCTGAACGATTCCTCCACTTCTGTGGACCAAGGTAACTATAGGACAAGTTTTCTGTAGTTCGTCTTCTCTAGATGCAGGTGCATGGACTATAGACTCTAGGGCTACAGACCATATGACTTTTGATCCCAAGGACTTCTCCCATACAACTCGCCCACGATGGACCTAGCATTGCTAATGCAAACGGAGTTGCATATCCAGTCATAGGGGCTAGAACCATGCCATTATCACCCTCACTCTCCTTATCTCACACTCTCTTTGTTCCTTCATTGTCAAATAAATTAACATTTATGAGTCAATTAACTGAAGAACTCAACTGTGTAGTATTGATCTACCCTACTTTTTGTCTCCTTCAAGATGTTCTCAGCAAGGAGATTATTGAGCGTGGTACTAAGAGAGGGGGGTTATACTGATAACTGGTTAAAAACTGCATATTTATGTTGTTAACCCTAGATATTCTTGCACTTTAATTATTTTAATTTCTCTAATTTATATGCATTTGCTAGTTAATTCTTGTTTTGTCTTTTCACAGAGAAAGCTTGACAAAGTTGATGATTTAGTGGTGGATTTGGAGCAAAAAGGAAAATATTTGGCTTTGAAGTGCTAAAAGAAGTGGAAAACAAGTGATTTTGGGTTAGAAGAGAGGCTTGGTCCATATGTTGGTGGACCAGGGCCTATTTTAGCATTATAGGCTCTATTTTGGAGCACTTTAGACTCCCTTTTTGGGCCCCTAATGTCTAATTACTGGATTTTATGTTATTTTCCTAAATTCTTATTGTGTAAGGGTATTTTTGAAAAAAGATGGATATTATTGTGAACTAGGGTTTTGGAAAAGAAGGAGGCCGTCTTGGAGATCGAGAGGAGGAGAAGAAGGAAGGAGACAACTCTAAAGAAGAAGATGAAGAACTCCATGGCTATGGTCTCCTCTTCCACTATCATGGGCTAAGTTTCTCTCATTCCTAGGGTTTAGATGAAACCCTAGTCAAGTAATATTATTTCTTTGTATTTTATTTTTGGGTTAATTAGTCTTGGATGTTGATTGTATAACATTGGGATTTTATTAAAGCATTGATCGTATTATTCAATTTCATATAATCAATTTCTGTGATTTTGTTTATGTGGTTATACAATAGTAATATGTGTACATATATCAAAACCGTAGGACGAGTCATAACTCAGGGAAAACAAATTGATGACTATGACCTTAGAATTAACGTAGACAATTTGTGTTGACCAAAGATGATTCGTGCTTAGGGTTTTGGTGCGTGATTTTCTTGATGATTGTATTGAGGCTTGTAGCCAAAATACGTCTTTTACATCCAAATTGAATGACCCAAGAATTAATATAATTGAAGCTAGTTACAAGATTAGTGGTGGATTCAACACCCTAGGAATCCTCTTTTAATTTGATTCATTATTAATTCAGTTAAATATTTGTTTCAAGTATAGTTCTCATTTAATTTTAGGAAAGAATCAACAAACAATCACTCTTTATGAATTTGAATTAAAATTAATTTCAACTTAGGTTTTTAAACAATCAACAGTCTCTATGGGTTCGACCCTTACTTCTCTACTATACTAGTAGTTTAGTTTGGTAATTTGATTGATTCCACGACAGATCATATACTACTTAGATGATTTCAGCCAAGGAACAGCACATCACGTGCATCACCAGATTAGTAGCAAAGAACGGGCAATATGGTTGTGGCATCGTCTCTTGGGACATCCATCATTCGGTTACTTGCGGCACTTATTTTCGCAAGTAACATATAGGGGGAGTCAGTAGCATATGGGGGCAGTAGTAGGAGAGCTTACCTCAGGATTGTTCCCAGTGAGAAAGGAGGGGTTCTTGATTTTCTTGGTTTATAAACTCGCCATTGACCAGGGCCTCTTCACTGGCAAGGAGCCTCTCTACTCTCACCTTCAGCTACGTTCAAATGCTGCAGCTTTGTAGTTTCATTATTTTTGGTTCCTTCAACTTCATTGGTTCCGTCAACTTCAGTTTCATGCTCTCTAGTTTGTCTCTCGTCATCAAGTAGGTGGAGCCGCCATTAACCAATTCAGGTCTTCATCCGTAGATAACCAATTCAAGTCTTCATCCATAGACTCCCCCTGAAGGATTGAATGGGGAACCATAGGGAGAGATGAAAGGCTCGGATTCAAGGAATGTGGCATCCATGGTGGTATAGGTTCTGTTAGTAGTAGGGTCAAAGCATTTGTAGCCTTTTTTATGTAACCCGTAGCCTAGAAACAAACATCTAACAGCACATGGATCAAGTTTGGTACATTGGTTTTTGTGGAGATGAACAAAAACCACACAACCAAAGACCCGAGGAAGGAGCATCAGCACAATAGGTAAAGAGAAATGAGAGAAGAACACTTGCAGGGGAGTTTTGAGGTGCAAGACTTTGAAGGGCATGTGATTGAGCAAGTATACAGTGGCAGCTACTGCAACATCCCAGTGGCGAGTTGGAACGTGTGTGCCGAGAAGAAGAGCACAAGCTGTCTCCAAGATATGGCGATTTTTTCGTTCGGCGACGCCATTCTGTTGTGGGGTTTGAGAACACGAGGTTTCATGGAAGAGACCATGCTGCTGGAAGTACGCTTGGAAATGGTAGTGGACAAACTCCCCTCCATTATAGGACTGAAGAACCTGAAGCTTGGCAGAAAATTGGTTTTGAATCATGCCATGAAAAACCTGAAATATTGAGAACACCTCATCTTTGGTCTTCATCGGGTAAAGCCATGTCATTCGTGGGAGGAAATTTAGTTACGTGGAGAAGTAAAAAGAAAAAGGTAGTGGCTCTGTCCAGCGCTGAAGCCTAGTTTAGGGACATGGCAAAAGGGCTTTGTGAGCTGTTATGGCTTAGAAGGTTACTAATGAAGATTGGCTTCGGTTCTAGCATGGAGATGAACCTGTTTTGTGACAATAAAGCTGCCATCGATATTTCACAAAATCCTGTCCAACATGATCGAACAAAGCACATGGAAATAGACAGGCATTTCATTAAGCAAAATCTTGAGGAGAAGATTATTCGATTCCCTTTTGTCAAGTCAGAAGACCAGCTGGCAGATATACTCACAAAGGCAGTTTCCAGTAAGAACTTTCATGACTCTCTTGACAAGTTGGGCATTAGAGATATCTATGCACCAACTTGAGGGGGAGTGTTGGCATGAGTCATTAGAATCACAAGAAAATAGGAACCTTAGCTGTATCTGATATACCACAAAAGAGCAAGACCAATCAGCACTTGACACGTATGCCTATAAGTCCAGCTCAAGCTCGGCTAACTCAGCTCGCGCTCAACCAAGTGGCTAAGCGCTCAGACACTCAGGACAGGCTGAAAGATCGGCGGTGGCCGAGCATATGCCTCCAGAGCACATACATATCCGGATAAGGATCACGAAGTTAATTACAGGACTCCAGCCCAACACTCTAGAGCTCGTCACCGCCTTAGCGGCTGTCGAGCAGGGAATAAAGAAACAGTCTTCGACAAGGAAACTGCTATACATGTTCATCTCTATCTATGGTGCAATATCCAACAAGGAAACTACTATCCTTCGGCGATCAAATCCCTACTTTCATGGCTCCAAGTCCTAATCAACTTAGGAAAGCCACGGCCTATAAATTATACCCTAAAGGTACGCTTTATTTTCATGGTCATTCTTTGGCTTTCAATACAGTCTTTTCAATTCCGTTTATTTACTTAAGCATCGGAGCGGCTACCGCTGGAGCCAATCCTGGTGGTCCTCTGATCCCCCTCTTTTTTAGTGTTCTACAGGTTGCGGAGCCTAGATTTATTGCTAGTCGAAAAGTGCAGCATCAGTTTGGCACCGTCTGTGGGAAAGACTAATCTCCAAGTGCTCTATTCACAAACTTATCTTTTTCCTCACCGGAAAACCATGGCCCCAAATCTCCGACCGCAACAGAATACTCAGAATCCGCGAAGCTCTCAATGTCGACCGCCTGCTACACGAGCAAGGGGGCCAACGGTTGATCCCATGCGACAAGAGATCGAATCAATCAAACTGATACAACGAACTGGTGCAGGAACAGTTGCTTGCCATATCTAGAACACTGGCAACGCTCACACAGAATCAAGGGACGAAGTCCTCCTAACCCGCCGGTCAACATTGCTGCGGGAACACAACCCCCTATTACCACTGAGATTGAAGAGCCCCATGAGCAGGCTCCAAATAACCAGCCTGGGCACCCCCAGGGTGTTGCTCGCGTTGGCAGAGATCCACAGCCGTCAGCAGCCCCAAGTTGGGGAACATCAGCCTTCGTCCTTGACGTCCATTACCAGAGCACTACTAGAGCCCCGACTTCCAAGGGCTTCAAGAGCACATCCGGCACCACAGGAGCCTCATCCCCAAGCAACACCAATCCCTCCAGTTCGGAACCCTCTTCCGTCCGAGGGACGTACTCAGCCCGACTACCTTGAAGCCGAGGCTGTAAGACAAGGGTCACAAGAGGTCCGGTTCAGAGACCCACGGAGGGTCGAAGAAATTGTCGAATCTATGGACCGAACAGTAGCTTTGAGAGGTGCCCAGAACCCTCCAAAGCAGGATGAGTTGGCCAAGCTACTCGGAAGACTTGCCTACCCCATTCACTCACGCCATCATTACAAAAGAAAGGCCCAAGAAGTTCATGGTGCCAAAGTTCACCCTGTACGATGGGACTAGGAGACCCAGGAGATCATCTCTCGCACTACCAGCATACGATGGCCCTCCACGGGGCCTCTGATGCTTTTATGTGCCGAACTTTCATTACCAGCTTGAAGGAAACTGCTCTGAAATGGTTTCACCACCGTCCCTCCGAACTCAATTATCGGTTTCTATGAGCTCGGTAGACAATTCCTGGGCAGATTTATGACCAGCAGAAGGCTCAGAAGGTGACCAGAATTCCTGTTAAATGTCAAGCAGACTAAGGAGGAGTCCCTCAGAGCCTACATTGCGCGCTTTAATGCCGAACTCAAGGAGATCACCGACTACAGCCCAAGATTCCTTGTAGCTACCTTAACTGCTAGGACTTGCTCACGGTGGCTTCAGAGATTCATTGACCAAAAGCCCTCGTGCCGACATGGCGGCATTAATGGACCAGGCCAGGAAGTACATCAACTTGGAAGAAGCCAATCGCACATCCCAGAAGGGCAAAGAGCAGAACCAGAAGGATAATCCGAAGAGGGAGGATCATAAGAAGGAGGACCACAGAAGAGACTTCTAGCAAGAAGAGGGCCAGGAGTCCAGAAAAGAGAACAGCACCCAGGGCTGTTTATAATTCCAGACCAAGGGAGTTCACTAACTTTACCCCTTTGAACACTACACCAAACCAGGTACTCCGGTAGATCCGAGATCGGGAAAACCTGAGATGGCCAGAACCGATCAAAGGAGATCCCAACCTTCGGGACCAAAGTAAGTACTGCAATTTCCACAAAGATCATGGACATACGACTAACTCATGTAGGACCCTTCGATATGAGATTAAGCAGCTCATAAAGAAAGGGCGTCTTCGGGAGTTCATCAAGCAGGATGGAAGGCAGAACCCCCAAGAAGACAAGCCTCAACAACGGCCAGACCAGAGGCCCGAGCAGAGGCAAGAGCAGAAGGAAGGAAGAAACGAGCCTCAGAGGCAGAACAACCATGTCATTTACGTCCTCCATGCCGACTCCCCAATTACAGGAATGTCAAACAGGGCGAGAAAGAGATATGCAACGGAGGCCAAGGCTGCCCCAGACGTATTACAGATCTCCAACTGTTGAAAAAAGGCTCAAACCAGAGCCGGAGATTCAGTTCACAGAACAGGACCTGGCTGGGGTACACTGTCCTCACAGTGATGCCCTCGTCATCACTCTGAAGATTTCCAACTTCGAGATCAGAAGGGTTCTGGTTGACACTGGCAGCTCTATGAATATACTGTTCTATGAGCCACTCAAACAGATGAAGATTGACCACCACAGCGTCAAGCCTACTACTGCCGTTATGGAAGCCTTTGATGGTAATCTCAGTACCTTATTGGGAAGAATTGACCTTCCTATTACTGTAGGAGAGGGAGAAGGACAGAAAACCACCATCTCAGAATACATGGTGTTGAATATGAAATCTCCCTATAACGTCATAATCCGGAGACCATGGCTACACCAGATAGGGGCGGTCACCTCGACCTTGCACCAATGTCTGAAGTACGTCCACAATCAGAATGTTCACTCTGTCAGAGGGTGTCAGCCGACTTCTCGGGAGTGCTATGCCATTGCACTCAAAGAAAAGACTACCAAATAGCAATTACTGTATACTCGGGACTGTACAGATCCAGTTCTCTCCCACACTCCCGAGGAGGAAGATTGCCCTTCCAACATCGAAAAACCCCTAAGTCCAAGGGGACGGGACAGTAGGGCCAAACCCATTGGCGAGCCTGTCAAAGTATTGGTCAGTTCAGAATCAGAGGGGCGCTATTTGTACATCGGCCCAGACCTGACACGTGCTGAGCAAGAGAAAATAATCAAGTTTCTAAAAGACAACCTCTCTATGTTTGCGTGGGAGACCAAAGACATGGAGGGTATAGATCCAAATCTGATAACTCACAAACTAATGGTAGATCCAGATCACCCACCAGTGAGACAGAAAAGAAGGCCACTAGCCCCAGAGCAGCATCAGATCATAAACAAAGAAGTCCAGAGGCTGCTTGAAGCCAAAATGATACGTGAAGTGTTCTACCCCGAGTGGCTAGCCAACACCTGTCCTGGTCAAAAAGAAAAATGGCAAGTAGAGGGTCTGCGTTGACTATACAGACCTCAATAAGGCGTGCCCCCGAAAGACAGCTTTCCGCTGCCAAGGATAGACCAGCTGGTTGACGCTACGGCAGGGCACGAACTCATGAGTTTTATGGATGCCTATTCTGGGTATAACCAAGTCCAAATGTACCCTCAAGACCAGGAGAAGACAGCCTTCATAACCGAACGAGGTCTCTACTGCTATAGAGTAATGCCTTTCGGTTCGAAGAATGCTGGAGCCACATACCAGCAGGTTGGTTAACAAGATGTTCATCCCGCTGCTCGGCAATACCATGGAGGTATACATTGACGATATGCTAGTCAAAAGTCTGTAGAAAGGTAGTCACCTCCAGCACTTAGCCCAGACCTTCGATATGCTAAGACAGCACAAGATGAAGCTCAATCCCTCGAAACGTACCTTCGGGGTGACGAAGGGAAAGTTCTTAGGATACATTGTCCTCTCAGAGGGGTATCGAAGCAGACCCCACTCAAATCCAAGCCCTGATTGGATTGAAGTCACCAAAAACCAGGAAACACAATCAGGCGCTGAATGGTAGAATCGCAGCATTAAGCAGATTTATCTCCAAGTCTACTGATCGCTGCCTACCCTTCTTCAAAGCTCTAAAGGGCAACAAAGCTTTACAGTGGACAAAAGAATGTGAAAAAGCCTTTCAAGAACTAAAGGAGTATCTCGCCTCCCCAGAGCTTCTATCAAAACTAGTACAGGGGGAAAAGCTACTCCTGTACTTTGCAAGTCTCTAAAAACGCGGTCAGCTCCGCATTAGTCAGGCAGGACAAGGGACTATAGAGGCCCATATTCTACGTCAGTAGGGCACTACTCGACACAGAAAAGAGATACCAAGAGGTTGAGAAGCTAGCCTTTGCTTTGGTAATATTAGCTCGGAAGCTCCGACCTTATTTCCAAGCTCATCCAATTGAAATCCCAACTACTTATCCTCTGAAGTCAATATTGAGAAAGCCTGAGGTTTCAGGAAGATTAGTAAAGTGGTCTGTGGAGTTAGGAGAATTTGACATATCATATGTGCCACGAAACTCCATCAAAGGGTAGGCCTTGGCAGATTTCGTTGCCGAGTTCACCCCGGCACTTCAAGACAAGGCACAGCTCGTCGAACCTTCAGGAACCTGGCTACTCTATATCGATGGGTCGTCAACCGATCAGGGCTCAGGAGTGGGCCTAGTATTACAGTCTCCTGATGGGCTCTCATCAGAAAAAGCAGTCAGCCTAGGATTCAAAGCTTCCAACAATGAAGCAGAATATGAAGCCCTAATCCTAGGCATGAAATTGGCTCTGGAAGGCGAGGTTCAGAACCTTAAAGTCTACTCAGATTCCCAACTAGTGGTAAGCCAAGTCCCTGGGAGAATTCTCTATTAAAGATGACATGATGCTTTGGTACTCCGAAACTAGGTGAACTACCTGAAGCACTCCTTCCAGACGTTCACTATCCAGAAAATAGAAAGAAGCCAGAACTGCAGAGCAGATGCTTTGGCAAACATGGCGTCTCACCTAAAGTCTGAAGCAAACTCCACAAGTAAAAATTTCCTACCAGTCAAGACCCAGCATATAGGAAGCCCAAGTTGCCCAAATTACTGAACAGCCCCAGAACTAGATGACCTCAATCCTCCAATACCTAGAATCCGGGCTCCTCCTAGAAGACAAAAACAAAGCGAGGAGAATCCGAATTAGAGCGGCTCGGTACCTGATCCTGAACAACAAGCTTTACAGAAGGTCTTATTCTCAACCTCTGTTAAAATGCTTAGCTCCAGAAGAATCACAATATGTCTTGGCTGAAATACACGAGGGTATTTGCGAGAATCATAATGGGGGCAGAACGATAGCTCACCGAGCTCTGACTCAGGGCTATTACTGGCCTAGCATGCTAAGGCAAGCTAAGGAGTATGTCCAGAAGTGCGACAAATGCCAAAGATTTGCCCCATATCAACACCAACCTCATCACGAGCTCATCCCGATTACTAGTCCTTGGCCCTTTGCTCAGTGGGGGATGGACATCGTGGGCCCATTACCCAAAGCCCCTACCAAACAGGAAGTATCTTTTGGTAGCCATTGACTACTTTTCTAAATGGGCCGAAGCTGAACCTCTAACACACATCACAAAGAAGGAAGTTGAGAACTTCACCGGGAAGAACATTGTTTGCAGGTTCGGTATACCACGTGTGATTATCTCTGACAATGGGATGCAGTTCACTGGTAAAGGCTTCAAGAAATTCTGTGAAAATCTCAACATTAGGCAACACTTTGCCTCTCCAGGCCATTCACAAGCAAATAGGCAAACAGAGGTCACCAACCGAACAATCCTTGATGGATTAAAGAAAAGGTTGGAGCAGGCCAAAGGAACGTGGGCAGAGGAACTCCCTGGAGTTCTTTACGCCTACAGAACAACCAGAAGAACTCCCATCTCTGAAACTCCCTTCTCACTAGGCCTATGGTACAAAAGCAGTAATCCCGATTGAGATCGGTATGCCAACTTTAAGGACTGAAGCCTTCGAGCAAGAACCTAATGATCAGTAGCTGATGAAAAATTTGGATTTGCTTGAAGAAAAAAGGATCAAGCCAGCATCAGGATGGAAGCCTATCAGCAAAGAATGGTCAACAAATCCAAGGTGGGGCTCAAGATGGTCAGCTTTCAAGTCGGAGACTTTGTCTTAAGAAGAGTCTTTCCAAACACCAAGGATCCCACTATGGGAAAGTTGTCACCGAACTGGGAAGGCCCCTACAGAGTGACGAAGGTTATTAGGCCTACCACCTACTGGCTAGAAGACATGACTGGGAAGCCTATTCCTAGGCCGTGGAACATGGAACATTTACGGAAGTATTATCAATAGAGATGTTTCTTTCTTTTTAATACCTCCATAGAATGTTCGTCTTTTAATGCACAGGCCTCCAGAGCCTGGTCCATCTATAATGCACAAGTCCTAGTGCTCAGTCCATCTTTTAATGCACAGGCCTCTAGAGCCTGGTCCATCTATAATGCACAAGCCTTAGTGCTTGGTCCATCTTATAATGCACAGGCCTTCCGAGCCTGGTCCATATCTAATGCACAGGCGTCCAGAGCCTGGTCTATCTATAATGCACAAGTCTTAGTACTTGGTCCATCTTTTAATGCACAGGCCTCTAGAGCCTGGTCCATCTATAACGCACAGGCCTTCCGAGCCTGGTCCATATCTAATGCACAGGCCTCCAGAGCCTGGTCCATCTACAATGCACAAGTCTTAGTACTTGGTCCATCTTTTAATGCACAGGCCTCTAGAGCCTGGTCCATCTACAATGCACAAGCCTTAGTGCTTGGTCCATCTTATAATGCACAGGCCTTTCGAGCCTGGTCCTTATCTAATGCATTGGCCTCCAAAGCCTGGTCCATCTACAATACACAAGCCTTAGTGCTTGGTCCATCTTTTAATGCATAGGCCTCTAAAGCCTGGTCCATCAATAATGCACAAGCCTTAGTGCTTGGTCCATCTCTAATGCACAGGCCTTCCGTGCCTGGTCCATCTATTATGCGCAGGCCTTCCGAGCCTGGTCCATCTTCAATATGCAGACTCTATGATCCAGTCCGTCCAAAGGTGGAAGTTCCAAGCATCTTCAACCAAAGTCCAACTACTATCTACACAAGTTTCCCAGATCGGAATACCTTAAAGCTGATACCTAGATTGTTTGGCTTGTGTACCAACAAGCAACGAATACTACAGTACCGAGCAGGCTTAAATTACATTGGTTCAAGACTTCAAGTTTTATACAAGTTTCTTTGATCTACTCTTAGAACATAAAGAAGATTTATTCATTAGAAGTGCACGAGAAGGTGTTTTAACTCCTAGAAGAGCACATTCGAACAGGAAGAACATCAAATTTGAGAAGAAGGAACTCAATTTTATTGATGATTCATAAAAGTTTACATCAGTACAAGAAGACTGGAAATAAAACAAGTACAGAAAAGCTACAACAAATACATCACTACAAAAGCTATAATAAAGACATCACTACGCTCTACAACATCGTGGCTTTCTTCCTTGGATGGGAAAGGGGCCCAAATTCCAACCTCCATTACCGCTGCCGCCGGCTTCCATTTGAAAGGAAGGAACCCTGAACCCCAATCTGCATCAAGAAGCACCCAGGCCATTTCATCATCACTGTCACTGATCTCAATACCAACTGATGATGAAGGCTCTGGGTCTCAGGGGACCTCCATTCTCCACCTCGTTTCCCTCAAATTCGGCATAACACCCCAGCCGGCTTGAGCAAGGGTCTCTGCAAAGACACAAAGGGAAGGAGGCATCCCACCTTCGTCTTCATCACCAATGCTCCAAGCCTCGGTTGAATCAAGGAGGGTCCACCTCCAATCGGAGAAATCTCGACCGGATGCCAAGATAGACAAGAGGACTGGTGCCTCCTCTAATCCTTCCTTGGAGACTGAATCAAGGGAAGGTTAACTCTCGGCCACAGTTTAATCATTCCTAACTTGGACTGAGAATCGTCAATCATCTCCGGGCAAACGGCAAGTTTCCGGTAACATCTAAATTCTCTCCAACGGGGAGAACAATTTGGGAACAAGAAGATTGGGTGCAACCGTATGCCCCCTTTCTCATATATATAGACCCTTGAAGTCCAAAATCCACCCAAATGGACCGTCGCAACGGTTAAAAGAAAGGTTGGCCTCGAAAACCCAAACGACAACCGTATAAATAAACGATGCATTAAACCTGCCTTTTGGAATACCAAAAGATAGGGTGCAGTGCCTTCCTGTACTAACAACTGCAATTCAGTACTGAAGCTTTCTGAAATGATAAAATAAGCAAAATCTAGTATACAGGCCTCCTATCCGATATACAGACCTGCCCAATCTTATCTATTCCTTGACAGGCCGCACATATGACAAAGGCCAACAGCTCTGATATATCCCGATCCTAAGGGCTCAGAAACAGGAGTTTCGATCACCAGAATGATGGGCACAAGCTGCCTAGTTATTTTCACAAGTCCTTTGTTCAAAAAAATTTGCTTCAGAATTCTGCAGAGTTTGCTTCCACTCTATGAGATACAAGATCAATATCGGATTCCTGTTTATCTGATTATGTTTGCTTTCTTATCTTATTATGATGAGACAGTCGAAATTAATCTACATTCACTGTTCTATTACAAGTGCCGAAGCTCAGAAGGCAATTGTTAAAATATTGGAAAGCTGATCTGACGTGCAATGGGCTCAGAACAGCTATACTCACAACAAATTTTGCAAAAAGCAAGAACGCAAAAAGAATCTGAAGAAAATTCAACTTTATTGATCAAAAGGTATTTATTACATCAAAAAGCTGGCAAGACAAAAAAGTAAAGCTAATAAAGCCTCAAGCCTTATCGGAAGGGCCAGGAATCCTCTGCTGAAGGAAGGTCGGTAGTCAGGGCCTCTTTGCTCGGACCAGCACTAGATAAAGCAGCTCCAGGAGCAACAATTGATGACACGTCAAAATCTGAAAACTTAGCAAGAAATCTAGATCGGAAGCTCTCGAAACCGAACCGGATCAGTTCGTCCCCCATCTGGTCAACTTCCTCTCTCAATTCCGTCTCAGTCTCAGTCCTGGCATGATCAACTGCCTCCTGAACCTTCTGATCAAAGCTGCTTCGAAGGTCGACCAACTCCCTCTGAAGCCCTGCAACCTGCCGAGCATAGATGTCCCTTTCAGACTCCGCCACGGCAAGGTTAGTGCCAGCTTCCTTCAAATTCTCCTCGGCAGCATGAACCTTGGACTGAGCCGTTCCAAGCTCCAGCCTCACTTCATCCAACTCGGCCTTCAACTTATCAGCCTCCTCAAGGCTCAGAGGAGTCACTATCAGAGCAGCTAAACTATGCATGCTCTGCACAACACAAGGTAGACAAGTTAGGCCGAACAAGTAAGCAAGCAAGAAAAGACTAGAAAAAGCTTCAGAGGTTACCTTCATTTGGAGATTCATCAGCTTCACAGGGTTATCCCCCATGTACCGATGAGGGCTCTGGGACCATATTTGGTCAAAGGCCTTCTTGGCAATCTGGTAGTCCGGCTCATTAGACGGCTCGGACGGCTCGGCAGGAGCCTTCCCCTTCCTAGTCCATTTGCTCGGAACGGAAGGGGCAGGAGGAACAGGTCGAGACTGGAACAGCAGGTTCGGCCTCCTTCTCAGCTTCGGCAAAAGGTGGCTCGGGAGAGCCAGAAATCAACCTCCTCTTTTTTATTTGAAGAGGAGGCTCAGGCTCAACTTGGGAGGAAGCCTCCCCGGCCACTTGGGCCTCCGCCTCTGCCCATCTCGATGTCAGCCTTTTCTTAAGCTCATCAGTATGAGCGGCCATCAAGTTCTCCAAGGTGACAATGACGGTGTGAGCCCGGTTAGAAGTCGAAAGAAGCATGCGGTACTAACCTTGGAGCTCGTCAGTAAACTCAGACCTCCTCCAAGCACTCCTGACTGCACATAAGCAAGAAATGGCATATCAGATTATCAGTTCGGAAGGCATAACAAAGCTAAAACAAACCTAAGGAAATAAGCCTCTCCCTTATGACCCGTGGTACGAGGGAATATCGAGACATCATCTTGGAAGTCTTCACACTCCCATCCTCCTCCAACAATGAAGTACCACTTCTTCCACATTTTATTAGAAGTGGGGACAGAGGACAGAGGTCGGAACCCCTTCTCAAAAAACATGTAAAAAAGGCCTTCTGCCTTCTTATACTTCAGATCCATATTACTACGGATCAGATCTATGGATACATCTACATTATTTTTGTGCCCTAACACTACAAACCGTAAAAGTTTTTGCCAACTATTGAGATTAAGGTCGGCAGAACAGAGCTTGTACCAACAGAAGAACTGCCTAACCAAATCAGGCAACGGAAGTCGCAAACCCATTTCAAACCAGGCAAGATAAACACATATCTCCCTAGCTTCAACATTATGGGGACGATCCATTGGGCCTGGTACTCTGCAAGTAACATTTGAGGAAAAATTGTACTTCACCCTCCACTCGTCGAACAAGCTTTGGGTAATAGCACTTTCGCCCTCTTCTCTACGGGAAGACCTGCCAGAGGTCTCCCCAGCCCTGTCACGGGGCTCTATGAAGGCATCGACTATCCTAGTCTCAGGACTGTGGGGGGGGCTCAACAAACCTCTCCCCAACATCTTCGGCGGCAAGACCACCTCCATTCTCTAAATGAGGCGGCATAGCCATCTCTGAGGGATTTCCTACCCCCTCACTAGCATTTGAAGATTCAAGAGGAGTAGACATTACTCTCAGACTTAAAGAGGAAGAAGCAAAAGAAGAGGAAGATTGGTCGAACCTGTTCTAGACCAGAGCCTCAGACAACCAGTATTCTTCGAAGTCGCACAAACCAACAATGGCGGACAAGATCTTCTGGCACAGTGAAAATGACGGGGAAAAGGTCATTTCAAATCTCTCCTTGTATTTATAAGCGCAGTATCAGAAGGGGCCCACCAAGCCCAAACGCCATGACGGTTCGGAACAATGATGACTTTGAGAAACCCAACCATCGGTTCAGTACAATGATGGCCTTGAAAAAACCCAATCTCTGGCTGCGCAATAAATGACACACCAACAGTCGCCTTGAAAGACGAACAGACAGGATACATGACTCTCCGAAAAAGGCCTAGCCCTAGTTTCTTGTTAACATCAAACTAGGGCTTGGGGGGGAGTAACTGATATACCACAAAAGAGCAAGACCAATCAGCACTTGACACGTATGCCTATAAGTCCAGCTCACGCTCGGCTAACTCAGCTCACGCTCAACCAGTGGCTAAGCGCTCGGACACTCAGGACAGGCTGAAAGATCGGCAGTGGCCGAGCATATGCCTCTAGAGCACATACATATCCAGATAAGGATCACGGAGTTAATTACAGGACTCCAGACCAACACTCCAGAGCTCGTCACCGCCTTAGTGGCTGCCGAGCAGGGAATAAGGAAACAGTCTTCGACAAGGAAACTGCTATACATGTTCATCTCTATCTATGGTGCAATGTCCAACAAGGAAACTACTATCTCTGGCGATCAAATCCCTACTTTCATGGCTCCAAATCCTAATCAACTTAGGAAAGCCACGGCCTATAAATTAAACCCTAAAGGTACGCTTTATTTTCATGGTCATTCTTTGGCTTTCAATATAGTATTTTCAATTCCGTTTACTTACTTAAGCATCGGAGCGACTACCGCCAGAGCTATTCCGGTGGTCCTCTGATCCCCCCTTTTTGAGTGTTCTACAGGTCGCGGAGCCCAGATTTATTGCGAGTCGAAAAGTGCAGCATCAGTATCAAATCCCTTAGTTCAAGGGTCAACCGTGAGTTTAGCCGTGTACATTGTATAGGCTAAGAATAGGTCCCGAAAATATCTCTTCTTGTATCTATTTATTCTGTAAATGGTTCAAAGGGAAATATATGAAAAATTACAAGGAATTTCACTGTCTGACAGAAGCTGCCTACTATTTCCATGTTTGAGCGCCATAAAGCAACTCTTCAAATTGCTCGTGATCATGAAACAACTAATATTTTTTTCACTATTGCCGATGATGAGAAGGAAGAATGGGTGAAAGCATTACTTAGGGGTGATATATAGTTGTTGGTTTTAAAGTTTGAACTTGATATTTTGAAACAAAACTAGAAAGTTCTTTCTTTGGAGGTTACTTGCTATTTTGGAGGTTAACATGGATTCATGGTCTGTTTTTTTGGGGATGTTGTTGGTAAGTTTCTTTTTGGACAAACTTGGTTGTGTGGAGGAGTTTTTGGGAAGTGCCACCTTGATTTTATCTTCTTTACATGATCGCTTGGGGGTGCAGAACAGGCCAATTTATCAACTTGCTGTATGCACAAATAGTTAAAGTGGAATGACAGTTACTGATCTTTTCATATTTTCATGGTCACTCTCTTTTGTATTTCCGTGTTATTGGTTGTGGTTTCATGTTTTTATTTTGTGGCCTTGGTTTATTTTGCTGTGGCGAATGCACCTTAACAATCTTGTTAAAGTGATTGTTTTGCTGTGGCGAATGCACATGCACATTTCAGCATATATGTCATTGCACTTTGATGTTGGTATGATTCATTTTCTTCATGTGTGGCTGTTGTGGTTATGGTACTGTCTGGCTTGTACTTGTGCAACTTCTTTTCACTACTAGTGTTATTTTTATTGTTACAGTTCAAATGTTTTGTGATGCTTTCACTACCATTCTGCTTGAGCCACTACTTCTAATTGGCTTGGATACTGCCTCCCTGAATTACTCCACAGTTGGTGCCTAAAGCAGTGAATAGGCCATGAATGGTATAAGACAGGATTCTCGATTACCAGCCACTTATGTTTTCTAATTTCTGGTGACCATGCATTGTGATTTTGCTGCAGCTGATGTTCCATCTCATGAAACTGGCTGTAATGTGCAAGTCCATTTATCTGTCTACTAACTTTGAGCTTTTGTAAAAGATGCTGCCAAGCTAGGGAGATACCAAGTTGCATTTTCATGGTTGCAGGTGTGTTATTCTGGCATGTAACATTTTTAACTTTAAATCAATTTAGCGCCCTTATTTGTTATATTTATCATGTTTGAATATCTGAATTTCATCATCAAACAATTTATGTTAATTTATTTGTCCTGGTATGTTTCAGTATATTTGGAATGATTCTTAGATTCAGAATGAGCAAGCTTCGACCTGTTTGGGAAAAGAGGGTGGGGGAGGGGGACTGTTCCAATAATTTTCTTAGACACCACTGGGGAATCTATTTTAGGGCTAAAATTGTTTCACAGAAGTGTGTCCTCTCATTACTTTCATGGTGCCTCGCATCATGACAGGGTATTAAGGTGGGAACAAGAGCATGTCATGAGCTGTTCTGGGTTGGAAGCCTTTAAAACTTAAAAATTTTAACCAAATGTTCTGAATCAATCAGGAAAAATTCTTGAGATGAATCAATCAGAAAAGCTGTGAGTTTGAGAGAGAAGCTTGTGAAGATTTAACACCATATACTGTCAGTTTGAAATGGACATGGACCTCACTGTTTAAGCTGGAATGATTAGCAACATTAGTTAAGTATTAAAAGATAAACATAATCTTAAACAATTATATTTTTTTTGCTAATAAAATAAATGCAGGTTTCATTTTTTTTCTTTTTTGCCAATAATTTTTTTTTTTTTGACAATAAAAAAAATGTAAATTGAATTTTTTTTTCATTAAATGCACATGAAAGCTTTAAAATTTATACAAGTACTTTGAATATCAAAGTTAATATTAATTTCATTCCAACAATTTGATGGTTCAAACCAAACATAGGAATGTAATTATCATTCCATTACTGGGTACTCAGCCAAACAAAAGAATGGAATAATTACTCATATTCCATTCTTACTCCATTTCATTCCTGATACTACTTCATTCCTATCTTATTCCATTTCAGTGTACCAAACGTAGCCTTAGAGTAAACAAAGAGAGAAATAATGTGTAAAGATTAGGTTAGGCAAAAAATTTGAATGGTGAGCTATAATTTTGGATAAAAAATAAGAGAATAATGAATAAAAATTGGACTTGATTTAAATGTTAGAATGAATTAATTTAAAAATAATTAAAAATTTACATGTATAAAATAAATTTTCTAAACTTTGAGGAGGACCGGAGCCCCCAAGCCCCATGTAGCTCCACCCTTGCCCTCAGAGATGATCTTATTTCACAAGGTCAAAGTCGGCATCAACTTAATGAATTTTTTGGTCAATTACACCGACATTCTCTAAAGATTCTACAATTATACTAACTTCTTTTGAAATTCTAGAAATTAGATGGACATCTCTTACTATATTTGACAAATTACAAAAATCTCTTCTAGTCAATTTTTTTCAAAATGATAAAATTATCTCTTTTATATTTTTTTATATTTTTTAATTTTGACCAATTTTTTTATTTTTTAAATAAATATTAATTAGAATCTTATATTTATTTTTATTTTAAAAAAATCAAAATTAATATAATGCAAAAAAAAAATGAAAATGGCAGTCTTTTCATTTTGTAGAAAAAGAAAATTGACTGGAGAGGAGTATTTTTAATTTGACAGTAAAAGTAAGAATAATTAGTGTAATTTCTAAAATCTCAAGAGAAAACAGTATAATTGTTAAAAATTTTGACAGAGATAAGTGTAATTTATCTTCTTCTTTTTTCTTTTTTTTTTTATTTCTCCTTTTTTTATTTTTTGGAATAATTCTTCACTTTTTGATGTTAGCTATGGTGAATGAAGACTATGGTCAAATTCATGGAAAGGCTCTGAAACCAGGAAAAGTTGTAGTGAGTTTCATCACAACATGGGTTATTAAAACTAAAGAGTGAGTGCTGGAAATTCCAACTGGAATTGTGTGTGTGTGTGTGTGATAGAGAGAGTGAGAGAGTTTATTGTGTACACACCAATCATGTAGAGAAAAATCAGTAATGCTGTGCTTAAAACTTTTATTGTAATAATATTATATCAATTTTATCTCACATCATAGCATTACTCGAGAAAAACATCTAATGTCTACTTTTCCATCCCAATTAACACTATACAGTAAGATTCATTGAAGTCTGAAGAGGTCACGAGGCTGAAAAAAGACAGACAACAGACAAACTTTTCGCCCTTCAAAGAAAAACCAAAAGAGCTAAAATCAAGAGAAAAACGCAAAATGCAAATCCACACAAATTCAGCATTAAAAATTCCATAACAAAGAGTCAGAAGTACTGGGAATTAGGCTCTCCGGTACCGATATCTGATCCGAAAAATACCCAAACTCGTCTGTACTCTGCAACCACAGCGGAGGAGAGAGCCGCCCGTCAACCGAGTCAATATATACAAAATCATTCTTCAACTCAGTCGAATCAAAACTCGTCCCCAGACTCGGCAACTCAACAATTTCGCTTAGTTCATCAGAAGTTGACAGCTCCACAGCCGAAACCAATGATGCTAATGAAGAAGAAGACGATGATGATGAGGACGAAGACGAGGACGGGGACGGGGAATCGAATTTCTCCATTGCGGCTGCTTTAGCCGCGGCGGCTTGTATGTCACGCGGGGATAGTGAAACGGGTCGAGGCAGTGACCCGGCAAGTTCAGGGAAATTGAGAATCGCCAAGTTACCTTTGATGCTCAACGCCGCTACGTCGTGAGCTCGGGCAGCCATTTCCGGCTTGCGGAAAGTACCTAGCCATATGCGCGATTTCTTGCGAGGCTCGCGAATTTCGGACACCCATTTGCCCCAGTTTCGCATTCGGACACCGCGGTACACAGGGTGCTTACTGCTGTCTCGGATTCTTTTTATCTTTTTCGCTTCTGCGTCTTGTGGTTTGATCTGGTTTGATGATTCTGGGACCGAGTTTGGAAGTGACTGAGTTAACCCAGGTGAAGATGGTGATGATGGAGATGATGACAATGAGTTGCAGCTGCTCTCTGGTCCTGAATTTTGAGTTTCAGAACTCATTTTTAACGGTGACCCAACCAACCCAGTAACAAATTTATATCTAGACTTACGTGTATATATGTATACACACAAAATACTGTGCGAAGATACTACCCACAAGAACTTATAGTAGCTGTACACAGCTAGTAGTAAAGAGAGAGAGCCTTCTGTGTAGAGAGAGAAATGAGAGGCAGAGAGAGTAGTGGAAACTGGAAACAGGGTAGAGAAATCTATGAGAAGTATCAGAATGTTTCTAGAGAGACCACTGAGGACATAGAAGAAGTGTTTTGGAGATGAGAGTGAGAATCAACACAGAAAAGGAAGGCACCTTCAGAGCTATACCGGATCAGCCAGACCCTTTCTTCTCCATAATTTCCCAATGAGAGGTATAACACTAATTATAAGGGAACGGAAGGGAAGGGGGTGACCCACTGAAGAAATGGGTTACCCTGCTAGACTCTATGGTACAATGGGGGTCCCCTTCTCTAGAACCAAGAAACCCCATTAATTTTAACGTTCATATCTTCTAGTTTTACCAGTGTTGTACTGCTCATTTATACCCTTATCATGATCAGCTCCATTTCCACTCTCTCTCTCTATCTATCTATCTATCTATCTATCTATATCTCTCTCTCTCTCTCTGAATATATATCTATCTATATCTCTCTCTCTCTCTGAATATATATATATATAGAATAAAGAGAGATGCTAGCAGCTCCATTTTCGCTCTCTCTCTCTCTCTCTCTCAGTATATCGCGAGTGTCTGATACCCGCAATTTAATTAGTGAATGTCTGGTACCCCCGATTTAATTAGTGAATGTAATACATGCGTAAGTAATCGTACATAAAATGAAAGTGTACCATATATGTGTCAATTAAATCACGAATTTATCATTTATGACTGTAACTAACATTCTCATGAAACAAATTACATCAATCATTGAGATTTTTAACAATTACAAATATTTTCATAAAATTTATAAAATTAGATCATTTTTCTCTATTTTTATCAACAAAATACACATACTAGTGTCCAATTTTTTCAAAATGACAAAAATACATTCATTCATGTTTTTTTTTTTTTTACATTTTTCAATTTTTCCTAAATTTTTCTAACTTTTTTAAATTAATTTTTTTCTTTTTATATAAAAATAAACTTAAAGTAAATAACTTGTATTTTTATTTTTGATCAATAACATTTTAATCAATATTTATTTGAAAATATAAAAGTTAAAAAATTGGTCAAAAAATAAAATAAAATGATTACTTCGGTCATTTTGAAAAAACGAATTAGAAAGAAAATATGTGTAATTTGTTTATAGAAATAATAGAGGACAATATAATTTTAGAAATCTCAAAAAAAATCAGTGAGTATAATAAACTCAAATAAATATGAAAGTGGTCGTCATGGTTGCTCTAGCTGATTTCTTAACGTCTCTATTTTATTTTCAAATTAATTTATTATTATTTTTTATTTACTTAACTCTTGTTATTTATCACATTTATTTATAAATTATTTATTATTAATTATAAAGTCAATTACTATTTCTTTCATATCTCGGTTATTATATCATTCTTATCATATTATATATATATATATATATATATATATGATGTCTACAAATATATATATATATATATGCACACACACACACACCAACCTTTCTTCCATAACCAAGTTTTTTGGGCTTTGTTGGTCCAATTAATCTTAATTTAAAAACTTTTAGTATGATGTAGCCACCAATGTTTTTCAGGGCATCATGCTACACAACATTGGCCTGGAATTATATTATTGGTTTTTTTTCTTTTAAGTAAATTATACTGAATCCTTTTTTTAGATTTTTAAAATTACATTAATTTTTTTTATTTTACCTAATAATATAAAGATATTTTTCTTCAGATAATTTTTTCCTTCAAAGTAACAAAATTGTCTTTTTTTTATTTTTTTTTCAATTTTAACCAATTTTTTTAATTTTTTTATTATTATTTTATTTAAAATAAATTTAAAACTTTTATCAATATTTATCTGAAAATTGAAAAAAATGGTCAAATTTTTAAAATTTGAAGAAAAAAAAATGAAAGGAGTAGTTTTGTCATTTTAAAAAAAATGACTAAAAAAAATATTTATATATTATCAAATAAAATAAAAGAAGTCGGTATAATTTTAAAAATTTTAGAAACGAAGTCCTAATAATTTATCCCTTTTTTATCATTGATTGATGTGATTGATATCTAAGAAACTAAACTAGGGTATGCAATGTCTACATGTTTGTTAACTTGTGGCTTATGTTGATTTGGTCCCAACCCAGAAGCAAGAGAGAACAACTTGAAGATTTCAACAACAGGTTGAGAGCAGAAAAAAAAAAATTAAATTTGTAACATTTTGAATTGTTAATTTATTATGGGAGCTCTTACATATGAACAATATATTTTGTCTCCAAATGAATATTTTTAAAAATAAAATTAAAAGTTGGATCTGTTTTCTATCTATTCCTCTCAATATTTTACTTGGCAGAAGCAAAAGTGGAACCAACATTAATTTTTTTTTTTTTTTTATGTATTAATTTGAAATCATGTCCAAATATGGATCAAAATACTCACTTTTTTCATTTGAGTAAGTCTTTAAAACAAGTTTCTATTCTCAAAACAAAAAATTACAACGTATTTGATACGATCGATGTTTTGAATCCTAGTAGGTAACTCCGCTAAAAAGGATTTTTAGGAGTCGAATTTATAGAATTCAAAAATTATTCTAATACTAATTATTGAATTTAAATCACATTTTATTTAAAATCCTAAACACACATCACAAAAATCGAACAAGTAAAGAAATTTTCGTTATCAAAACAAAAACCTGATAATTAACTTTCTCACCGAACAATAATTATTTTACTATAAATAAACTCAATTAATACAATACTAATGTCTATTGTCTTTATCAATTTTAGAGTGCAGGCAACGGCCACACTTTTTTTGGTCACTACTACTCCCCTCCTCTTTCCGTCCCGAATTAAAAGTTCCTAATTAACTTTCTCACCAAACAATAATTATTTTACTATAAATAAACTCAATTAATACAATACTAATGTCTATTGTCTTTATCAATTTTAGAGTACAACCAACGGCCACACTTTTTTCGGTCACTACTACTCCCTCCGTCCCGAATTAAAAGTCCCTTATTTCATTTTGAGATATCCCATAATAAGAGTCCTGTTTAAAAAATTAATGTATTAATAATTGTGAAATTTTCAAATTACCCTCACAAATTTAATGTGAATGTACTACTCAATGCGAATGAAGGTTAGTTTTGTAAATTTATCCTCTTAATCAAGTGTAAAAGTATTAAATGATTGTCTAAAATAAAAGGTTGGTTTTCTCAAAATAGACTATTAATTCGGGACGGAGAGAGTATTATTTATGTTTTCACCGGCAGCTACAAATCACAGCCATCACGGCTCTCTCTTGAGTCACTATTTTTTTTATCACTACTCTACAATTTTTTGTGACTCACAACTTAATATAATAGAGATCCACATATATATATATATATATATAATATTGACTCGAAATCTTTTATTAATTAGGACATCTAATCTCACACAAATTAATATATATCTTATTTAATTATAATTAAGAAACTAACTTTAATTAGAATATTAGTCCAACTACAATTAGGACTACTCAAAAAGACTTCAAATATTAATGAGACTCATTAAACTAAATTAGGAAACTTTCTAAAATTTATAGCTTGATTTAATTAGCCAACAATCCTGAGGTTCGCAATTTTGACTCTTGAAGCCAACAGCTTTGACTCTTGGCCCAACCTTTCGAGTGTTAGACGAGTCTTAAGTGACTAAATAAAACGTACACAGAACTTAATATGGGTTTGAAGTCCCACTACTCAACAAGTCCGTTACTTAACATTGCACCTGTTGAGGAGTTGGGGCATGAAGAAACCACCAAAAGATCGTCATTTTGAAAAAATAAAATATTATGAGAACAACCAATTTCTTTAGAAAATAATTAAAAGTAGTTTTTATGTTGAAAAAAAAATCAATTCATTAGAAATGACCTATAAATAAATGTAATTTCAAAATTTTCATCGTTTTAATTCTCAAAAAAATACACAAAAGAAATGAAAAACGAAAACAATGAAAACAAAAATGTATCCAAATGGTAACTATATTTCTACATAACAACTTGAAAACCAAAACAAAGTCATATAAATGAAAAAATCTCTCTCTTAATGAATTGGGGTCCTAGTGTGTTTCATGATTGATTGTTCATGGTCTGGCAGTGGTTGCATTGATCTCCAACCTTCAGCCACCAAGCATGAGTACACCGTGGTTGGGTCCCAACCCTAATGCACCTGTGGTGCAACCACTACGCGTAGGTAGCTTAACCCAAGTCACCATCCCTTGACAACATGCTCTTATGAAAAAAATTCATACATCTGTTTAACCCTAATAAATGAACTTACCCTACATGTTAAACAAGCCCGTCCAAATGCAAATCAAGGGACCCTTTCTCTAAATAATCTTGAAATCCGTATCGTTACGAATCTTCATAAATCACATCATCATCAATGTATGTTAAATATATATATATATATACACACTTTTATATATGATTATAAATGATCAAAGGAGAATTTTATGCATTTTATCCCACTAGTTGTATGCAGGGGCCGAGCTAGAGTGGAGATACGGATAATCTGCTTCCATTGAAATTTTTGAAAAAATTATTTATTTCAATATTTTGAGATTTTCAAAATTTTAAAATTTACTCTCACCAGATAATTATAAAAAAAAAATCCCAAATGAGTTTGTTGTTACAAATTTTAAATTAGTTATAATAAGACATAGACATCACCAAAAATTAAATATTAGATTAATAAATAATTAAGTTGCACTATTTTTATTAGTTTAAGTTTTTTAAAGAGTTTGTGGTTTAACATGAGTAACAAAAGTCCTCAATTCAAACTTCACATCCTAATATATAATTGATGCACTTAAATAATTTAGTTACACTTTTTTTATTAGCACCTTCTTTCGTTTCTCAAACATTTCTTCAAATGTTTTAGTCCTATTATACTTTAATTTCACACTTACTTGTTTTAAGATTTCAACACTAAATTTAAACATTTTTTTTCTTAACTTTATTTATTAGATTTACTTTGTCTCTTCTATCGGTGATTTAGGGATTAATAAAAGAATTAATAACTTTTTCTTATTTTCTTCAAGATCATTCATGAATTTTCTATAAAGAAAAAATATCCTAGTTAAAGGACTAAATTATAATGATTTTGCATCCGACAGAGAAATCATATATATATATATATATGATACCAAAAGGTGCGAGATTAATGGAAAGAAGATGGAAAGAAGAAGCAATAAAACAAATGAAACAACTGAGAATTAATAGTAGCGTAAATGATAAATGATAAATGAAATCTTACAATTTATTTACTGAATATTGGGGGTTGATGCAGAAACATGAATATAAAACTGAAATAAAAATAAAGCTAAAAAATACATTTTTAGAGATGGATGGGTGGAGAAGATAATGGAGAAAAGAGGCACTAAGAGAGTGGGTTTCTGGTCCTACTTTCAAATGTGGATGTGCTCCTTATTTATAGAGACTTTAAGAGCATTGGATGCCTGACTGTGAGTCATAAGAGTCAGAGGGAATCTCTAGAGTAAAATGTCCTTACTAGAAAGCACTGAAAAATGCTTTGGCGCGAGGCGATGGAACTATTCATGAATAATGTTCTATCGGTTACTATTTTCGTCTTTTTGTGTCGGTGGTAAATATTTTCGTCTTTTGTGTCGGTGCGATGGTACTATTCATGAATAGTAAATTTTTGCAATTGTTTGGAAATGTTTTACTGTCCTGGATCAAAGTCGTCTTCAACGTTATAAGCTGAATACGGGTCTTGAGAGAACTCATATGGGTCATATGGATCTTCTGCAGTTTTACTGGTTGATTCTTCATCAGAGTGAGATAAAGGGAGTATTTCTTCTCCCATCTAGGTTACTTGGATCATTAATAGACAGGCTATTTCTTTGAGCTCATCCTTGGACTTTTCTTAAAGGAGGGTTGGGTCTAGGCTAAATGAAGATCTTGTCTTGTAAGCAATTGGTTGAGGGATTGACTCTAGAAACTCTTGATTAACTTGGTCAATGAATCTTTGTTGTTCAAACTATCCCACCATTTGACTAAGAATTCCCAGGTAATTGTGTATTAGGTAATGGCATAGTCCCACTTGCTAATCCAAGGAATCTTGTATTTGCTAGTCATTAACAAGATTGTTGGAATTTGAGAGTTATGCTGGTAGATTGGATAAATTGTAGCGAAGTACTATAAAGTTGACTGGAGAGATACTGGGAAGATCTGTGGAACTGGTCCAAATTTGTTCCACCACTCGAAGAACCAAGTGAGAATTTGGCTTTTGAACTTTTGGTCGAACATCATAAACCAAGAATGGGTGTTGGTTTCATTTTGTAGGTATAATCATAATAACTATATTGGATCTATGTACTAGGGATACTACAAAGCTAGGAAGGGTGTGATTCCCACTTCTTTCGAGAAATGAAGTTAATTATGATGAATTTGTGGTAGAGAATTTGATTAGAGTTGGATTTTCTACATATATTCTCTATTTTGACTGATTGTGAATAGGTGAGAATGGTTGTGTAGAACTTAATAGACTTCGAATGATGGTCAGGAATGAAATGCCATCTTGGTAGGAAATGGCTATGAGCTAAGGCTAATGGATCTTTAATGTGGCTAACATCTGGCTCTATAAAAAAAAAGTTTAACTGAATAAGACTTCTTGAAGTAAGGAGTCTTAGCCTGTCTTGCTTATTGTGTTTGAGTAATCCATTGAATAGGTTGCGGATCAAAGGGGTCACTGACAGTATAGGGACTAGTTATTGAAATGACTAAAGCGGAGCTATAACTAGAAAGACTGGGTAGGCTATAATTGGGTCTTGGTATATAACCAAGAACTATAAATCTGTTTACTTGTTGAATTGGGGAAGTTGATAGAGAAACTAGGGTCTAAGGCCTAATGGTAAGGGGTCCGGCCGGTGATGACTGGGTTTTTTCATTTTCTGAGGGAGTTTATTATGACTATTTTATTTGCTGAGGCTTCTTTCCACTCATTTTTGTAGCAACTACCTCAAACTCAAACTCTTCGTTGATGATGATTTTTACTTTGGAATGTCATTTCTAGAAATTAATTCTAGTAATAACATCTAAATACTTACGAGATGACTCTAATTGTTCTGGATTAATAATTGGTTGGGATGCGGTGGAAGGTCCCCAACTTGATCATTTGTAAATGGGTGTTACTCATTTCCTTTTGTTGGAGAAAATTGTAATCTATTCTAAGGACAATTATATCTTAACCTAGAGTTTTGACTTCTTGTTTTAACTCGGCGATTTCGCTTTTGGTTTTGTTGACTTCTTGCTGAAGGTCATTAATAGTGACTTTTTTCTGGGTTTTAGTGAATCTATCAAATGTTTTATTAAATTGGACTTGAGGTTCATCTACTGTGGGTTAACTAATTTTGGTAGACTCTCTAACTAGTGAAGATCTTAACTGAGTAAGATATTGAGCTTTAATGACTAGGTCTTCCACTTTTTCAATAAGATCAAGAAGAAGCTCTTTTTATTTGTTAAGGACATTGACTGTCTTGTTCCTATAACAATTATCTTTACGCCCTATGTTGATGTTTGGATTATTAAAGGAATTATAGGAATTACTAGAGGACTGGTGATCAGAGGATGAATGGTTTAGTTGGCAAACTTCATTTTTGTTGTCGTTAGAACTATTACTGGAGCTAGGGCTAAAGTCACTGTCGGTGTTTCGAAGCTTTAAGATTTTAATTAATTCTTCTTTACTTTCTTGGTTGCCTTGTAATACATTGATCAAGTTTTTTACTCTGCATTTAGATTTAAAATGACCAGGTTTTCCACACTTAAAACATTTATCTTTAGAAGATGGTTTGCTAGTGGTTGATTTTTTGATATTATGGAATTCCCTTTTTTAGTTGTTATTTTTGTGGTAATTCATACTAGATTTTTTACTTTGTTTGTAGAAATCACTACGATTAGGAGCTCGGGATTTCCTATGGTGTGTTCTAGGTGACCGGTTTAAAATTCTAGTATTTCAAAAAATCAAGGGAACGATTATCTTCAGCCAATGGCAGAATGAATATTAAGTACAAATTATCTAACGCACATGTGTGCCAAGATAATGTATGCTTCAAAACCCCATTTGTCTTAGACAAAAACATAATAGATCAAGTTATCATCAGCAACCCTTTCATATGTTTGTTGTACCCTTTCACCACAGATAGTGAAGGAATAGTTACCAAACCATTAGGACAAACAATAAAATTTCAGTTTATTAGAAATCCAAAACCCAAAGAGATACATGTCTTATAGGATATTTCTGTTTACAAAATTGTCAGTCTTCTCTCTTAAAAACATTCACAATTAAAATTCCTCGTGAAAGAACTTAAGTTTAAACGCATCGAAAACCAGTTACAAAACGCATCCCTACAATCACAAATTTGTTAGTTTAAATCCCAACTTAAACAAGAAGTTTGCTTTGAGCTCCCCACAACTTTTTGGCATAGGAAGCAACACGTAGTTCACCTTCCCTATGTCAAAGACTTCCATGAAAGTAAATCCCTACCAAAGCTAGACCAATCCAAATGAGTCAAGTGCTCATGGAATTCTGCCAAGAAAAAATCAAAGATCTACTCAGTAAACAAATAATAAGAAAATCCAAATCACTGTGGTCTTGTTCAACATTTTATGTCCATAAAAATGCTGAGATAGAACGAGGTGTCCCAAGATTAGTTATCAATTACAAGCCTCTCAACAAAGTCTTAGAATGGATTAGGTACCTAATTCCTAACAAAAAAGACTTAGTCAATCGGCTTAGTCAGGCAATCATTTTTAGTAAATTTGAGATGAAAAGCGGATTCTTGCAGATCCAGATCCATGAATCAGACATATATAAAACAACATTTACCACACCTTTCGATCATTACGAATGGAACGTAATGCCCTTCGGCCTTAAGAATGCACCTAGTAAATTCAGAACATCATGAATGAGATTTTTAGTCAATCATCCAGTTATTCTATAGTTTACATAGATGATGTCCTCATCTTCTCAGAATCAATTGACCAACATTTGAGACATTTACACTCATTCCTCAATATTATCAAAGTCAACGGTTTAGTCTTATCTACACAAAAAATTAAACTTTTCCAAACATCAGTCAGGTTCTTAGGCTTTGACATCCACCATGGTATGATCAAACCTATCTAAAGAGCAATCCAGTTTGCTGATAAGTTCCCTGACCAAATCTTAGAAAAAAACACAGTTACAGAGATTCTTAGGATCTTTCAATTACATCTCTGATTTCTACCAAGATCTTAGGAAACAATGTAAACCACTCTTCGATCGACTTCGCAGTCCACCTCCTCCATGGACTTCATTTCATACAACTATCATTCAACAAGTCAAGTAGTATGTCAAAACTTTACCCTGTCTTGGCATTCCTTCAGTAAATTCCTTTAAAATTGTCCAAACCGATGCCTCCAACATTGGTTATAGTGGCGTTCTCAGTCAAAAGCTTACTCCAGATTCTCCTAAGCAAATTGTTTGTTTCCATTCAGGCATATGGAATCTTACTCAGTTAAACTATAGTACTTAAAAATCGGCGTTTAGAAGGGGCTACTAAGGGTAAGCCATATTGGTACAGAAGTTTCCTAACTCGTATTTGGCCTTTTTCTTATCTCAACTAGCTTGGTTACTGATTTTCATATCTATACACATCTGAAGTCCTTCCTTGCAGATAGTGCTAGATATGTCACCATATGATAGGCTGTCATAATCTATGACATATTTTGGGTTACTAAAGACTTCTCTAATCTTATGAGCAAAAAGGCTAGGGAGGCCGTTGATAAACTTTTCTTTACAGAATGGTGAGTTACAATCATCTCTAAGCATAACTTGGGATGTAAAGACAACGTTATATCATCTGAAATCACTAAGGGTAGGGCATCAGAGATTACTAAGTTTATCATGGATACTAGCTGTTATATGGCTAGGTGTTCCTATGCAATGTTTCATAATTGTATGTATTAATGTATTGATGTCATTCAAGACTCCTTGTCCAATGTTTTCATCAAAAACTAGATTACCCTCATCATCTTGCTTAACTGCATGTCTGATGAGATTGCGCGATTCTTCGGTGAGATACTTCTCCCACCAACTTAATAGTTTACCCGTGAATCCTAAAATTAGGAATTCTATGACTTCTAAGTGAGTAGAATGAATATTGCTAAGATAATATTTAGCTACCATGGACATGTGGTGTAATTTGTTTAGAATTTCTTGTTCAAATAAACCATCTATGTTCCATTCATAGAGTTTATCAGCGGAGACTGAGAATTGGTTTTGGTTGTTCCATTCTTCGAATTGAAGATCTGGAGGTGTAAGTTTAGGGTACCAATTTTTTGTTATACTAGTAGGTTTTACTTTGGTGCTATGAAGTTTACTAATTGTCTATCTTTTGAATTGATGTTGTTCGAAAGACTTGTCGTCAAATTCGGATGAATTGGAGGGTTGACTACTGGTGGGTGATTGGTTCAAAGTGACTAATGACTTATTAGTTGAGGGCTAAGTTGAACTGAGTTCTTGTTTTACTAG
Source organism: Nyssa sinensis (assembly GCA_008638375.1). NCBI lineage: Eukaryota > Viridiplantae > Streptophyta > Magnoliopsida > Cornales > Nyssaceae > Nyssa > Nyssa sinensis. Next base: position 4,153,025 of record CM018046.1, read on the forward strand.
ATCTTAAAGCATCTTATTAACCTTTTCTAGAGCTGTTGAATGGTTGGGTTTGACTGGTTGCTTAAAACTCAGTCGTTTGATTAGTAGTTTTTTCTAATTGTGGTACAGTAGGTATGGGCCTTGTTCCTACTGTGTTTTCAGTTCTGTCTAACTATGTTTCTATGGTGGCTAAACATTGATTAGTATAGTTATTTTGTTCAATAATTTTTTTGATGGGTTTTTCTTCCTCTTGGGAAAGTTTGAATGGTGAGGCTATTACATCGTAACCGCCATGTTTGACTATAATGGTTTCTATTAGAGGATGATTGGATTGGACGATGCTTTTGTTTTCTTTAGTCTAGTTGGTTTTTGTGAGAACACAACATTTGTTGTGCCACTCAAAATGTTTTTCTGAGTATTCGAAGAAGGGGACTTCATCACAAACTTCATTCATGAATTCCTTCCATTTAACTAGGATTTCTGTCTTTTGTTCACAAGTGCGGGTGACTTTATAATTTTCTCGTTTCTCTCGATTATTTTCCAAAAGAAAGTCAACATCTAATTTATCCATATTAGGAATGAAGTCATTATGGAGGGTGTTGAGTTGGTTTCCTATAGGTTGTTCAAAATTGGTTTGGCTAAGGGAGGTTGATGACTGTTCATCATCTTCAGGATTTCTAGACTAGGTGGTGTAGCAAGGAGTGCTAACTTGCGAGTCAATTTTTAAGCCTTTTAGATCTAAGTTGAGATCTTTTCTAAAAGATTTGGGTCAAGAAAAGCTGGCTATTGACTGGATAAATCTAGTCAGAATTGGTAAAGGTAGTCTAGATCTTCATTCATCAAAGCTAATCATAATTGTTTCGTCGAGGAATTGTTGGATGTAATCTATATTTGACTCTGTATTACTAATGTTACTAGGGTGGTTTTCATTCTTAAGTAGCCAAGTGGAAGGAAGAGTATATCTTTCCACTGAATAGCTCTAGAAAGCTGGATATTTACACCCTGAGTGCTGGACTGGATTATGACAGTCTTTTCCTTTGGACTTTTTACTAAAACATGGACATTAAGGTTAGTATTAATGCATTTGTAATAGATCCGGTAAATTAAAGCTAATTGTTTGGTACCTTCCAACATTTGAGTACCGGAGGTTTGGATGTTAAAGGTAAGAGTAGTTAGAACATGAGGGTCATAAAGGCTTATTGTAAATTCTAGGAAGTAATCAAAATGGATTGGTCCATTATGAATACTAGATTCGATTATTCCTCAGAGGCTGTCATCAAAGTTGATGTGTCTGACGTCTCTAAGGGCTATTATAACTGAGGCATTTAATCATCTACGAATCAAGGGTTTAACTGCTACTTGGACTAGGCCAATGTGGAAGAAGTTAGATCATTTCTTTTTATGGGCATCTGTGGCTGACTGTGTGAATAGTTGATATTTTTCGTGTTCTTTGTTCAAGACATAAACTTGTTCTACTATGTTAACATTAAAGTCAATGGTGAATGGGTTTACTGACCAAGAAGATCTATAGATGTCCCTAGTTGGGACTTTAGGGATGTTCCAATTTCCTAAGTTAAGGTTACTATTGGGTAACTAGTATTCTTCACTGTTTACTATATCGGGAATATCCAACAGATTTAAAGAAGCTGAAAAATTGGTTCTAAATAACCTAACTCATTTTATGAATAATATTATTATTTTTAAGTAAAATTTAATTCGTCTTTCTCGTTTCTATAAGATTAATATTCCTTATCTGTCTCTTACATTGGCTAGCTATCTTGCTATTCATGTCGAACGCTCCTAGATTTTGCCTCCCTCTGGGTCTTATAGTCTTGAGCCGAGACTTACCAACACAACTCAAGGGTTGCTAGTCTAAGATTGAGGATGGGAATAGATGACTTATATATACCGAGAAGAAAAATTAGAAATGACGTAATCATAAAAAATTATTTCTAAAATGAATAATTTTAGAAACATCATATTGAATGAGTCAAATACCATAATGTACATAAAGCACTGGTAGATCATCAACTGATTATCAACTAATCGGTAATGACTTAGTCATGAGTCGAATACCACAATGAACATAAAACACTGGTGGATCATCATCTTCTTTCCACGTGGAATTACTAGAAAGAATATGGAAAGAATATGCAATAAAACAAATGAAACAATTGAGAATTAATAGTAATATAAATGATAAATGAAATCTTACAATTTATTTATTGAATACTGAGAGTTAATGCAGAAACATGAATATAAAACTGAAATAAAAATAAAGCTAAAAAATACATTTTTAGAGATGGATGGGTGGAGAAGATAATGGAAAAATGAGGCACTAAGAGAGTGAGTTTCTAGTCCTGCTTTTAAATGCGGATGAGCTCCTTATTTATAAAGACTTTGGAAGCATTGAATGCCTAACTGTGAGTCATAAGAGCCAGAGGGAATCTCTAAAGTAAAATGTCTTTACTGGAAAACATCGAAAGAAGCTTTGGCGCGAGATGATGACACTGTTCATGAATAGTGTTCTGTCGGTAACTATTTTCGTCTTTTTGTGTCGGTAGTAACTATTTTCGTCTTTGGTGTCAGTGCGATGGTACTATTAATGAATAGTGAATTTCTGCAACTGTTTGGAAATGTTTTACTGTCCTGGATCAAAGTCATCTTCTAAGTTGTAAGCTGAATACGAGTCTTGAGAGAACTCATATGGGTCATATGGATTTTCTGTAGTATTACTAGTTGATTCTTCATCAGAGTGGGGTGAAAAGAGTTTTTCTTCTCCCATCTGGGTTACTGGATCATTAATAGACGGGTTATTTCTTTAAGGTCATCCTTGGACTTTCTTTAAAGGAGGGTTGGGTCCAGACTGGAGGATGATTTTGTCTTGTAAGCAATTGGTTGAGGGAGATCATATTTGTGTTGGATTTCATTCTAACCCTAAGGTAAGCTCAACATGAATTGCTAAAAAAATGAGGGAATATATTAAACCTAATCGAGACATAAAACTTGATGCAATGCAAACACATCTTCAAAAGACAAATGGAATTGAATCTCGCAAAATGCAACTATATAGAGCAAAAATGAAGGTACTAGATGAGATCGAGGACAAACATGGGTCTTCTTATAATATACTACCAAGATATACCAATGAAATTAGAAGAAGCAAACCTAACAGCTTAGTGAAGATAGAGTATGAAAGACCTAGTTTGACAATGAACCCAAGTTTCAAGAGAATCTTCATTGCTTTTGTGGGATTTTTTAATGGGTTCAAGGTAGTTGTACACCATTTTTAGGCATTGATGGATATTACTTAAAGCGACCATATTGGGGGGGGGGGGGGGGGGGTTATTAGCGAGAGTTTCTCTAGATGGAAATAATAGCTTGTTCCCAATTACTATTGGTGTGGTGAAAAGTAGAAAAGGGATAGATAGGAATTCTTCGATGAAAGCTTGAATACCATCATTGGTGCACATTTATAACAGGTGCCTTGGACTTTATGTCTAATCAAAATATGGTACTTCCTTTAAAATCCTTCAACTTATATTTTTTAATTTATTTGACTGTTTATGTATTGTCTCTTATTTTAACTATGTTATTTTTAAATAAAATAAGATCTTAATCAAGTAAATGCTAATGTGAAGGATTCATACTTCGAAATCATTATAGTCCCTACTTTATAAAGGTATTTGTGAAAGATTTTGCTACGAGATATATTGGGACCTTTCTATACCACTGCATGTATTGTTGCAAACAAGAGAGTGTGGGTCTACAGGCAATCCGATTATACTTGGAATGAAGTAGTTGCTGTGTAAAGTAATGGCTAAGAAGTGCAATTGGCGAATAAGAGTAAAACATAAAGGATTGTATAAAAGACTGACTAATGATGTAAGTCTACCAAGCAACATAGCAGGTTAATGGTCAGTCATCTGTTGTTACTTGTACTGATTAATTTTGTTAGTAGATACGTTCTCTAGTGATTATGGGTTTTCTTTTCTATGAGGATTTCCAATGTAAAACCCGGTGTCTATCTTGTTTAAATGTACTCTTAATTATTGTATTTTATATTTTGTTTTATTTTAATCACTTAGTCATATAGTTGATAGAAATTTAAATTTAAATATTATTTAAATACTTACTTATATCACTTAAGTTGATGATTCTCGTCTAATTACTTAAAAATTTAATAAATTAATTAATTACAAAAAAGTCAGCAACCAATCATGTGCTTCACTATTCCAACTTATCTTCTAATAAATGAAGTAAACTTGATTTTTATATTCTTATCTTCCATTAAATGTACCTCAAAAGAGGTTGAATCGTACCTCCAACAAGAGACGTTTGATGGAAATAAATTTGGACCCATAAGGGAATATCAGTGGTCAGCTTGTGAAAACTGATAATAATACCTAAATCAATACTGAAACGACAGGTCCAAAACAAAAAAAAATCCATGGCCAGCCATACATTTTGATTAAACGTACGATTTTTGTGACTTTAAAGGCTCCCCACCTGCCTCCTATCCAACATCAACCTTCTAAGCACTGCTAATGCGGTGTTGGAATATCAAATGTACTATGCTTAAGTGCAGATAATTGATGCTCTGTTTATTCAACTTTTTCAATTTAAGTTGATATAACTAGCTTCAATCTAATTCCAGAAGAAGCAAAGATGTTCAACGGTATGTTTGGTCACAAGGTATTGGTCATCCAAATGGCAGATCAACTGTTAACTGGTTTTGGGGCCTACGCTTGTCCAGACTAGTAGAAATTGAGTCTAAGAAAGGTTGAAAATATGGCCAAACAGGTTTTTAAAGCCATATATTCCCCCTTACTACCAATTTTTATTTTTTGGATAATTACACTAAACCCCCATGTTATATCCGACATTTACAAAAATTTTCATTGTTCTTTCCAAAATTACACTGATCTTCCCTCTGTTATACTATTAATATATTGATTCTCCGTTTTGTATAAAATCTGTTATTGACTATGAAAAGATTTCAACAAATTTTTTTTACTAAAACACCCCTATATATTAAACTAACCTCTTCTATCTTTTTAGAGATCACAAAAGAAGTTTTCATAATTATCAGATATCATGGGAGAGTTTAGTATAATTATTCTTAAAGGTAAAATAATAAATTTATATTTTCTATTAACGTCTGTTTTATAAAAATTCTGACATGATAGTTGTAATTATCAAATATCACATAAAAGATCAATGAAATTATCCCTCGGGATTAAAAATGAATCAAATGTAATGAAGGTCCTAGGACCAACTAAACTTGAGTACTGCAAGTTGAATAACAGCTAAGTTGTACCCATAACAATAATTCATCACAGGTTGGTTGTACTCTCTCAATTCTATTTTTATCATGATGTGATGTGCTATAGTTTGGTTACTTTGATCATGGTCTATGCGGTTCTAGTTTAAAGAGAGAATGCATCTGAGGCATTTCACTGTTTTACCAAACCTGTTTTTCCTCCCTTTTTTAGGTTAATACAGCCAGGCATGTAAAATGGGAAGATTAGGCAGTGAACTTTTAAATGGACCTGCCCTGCTCTGCTCTGCTCGAAATCCTTCCAATGTGTGCACCCTAAATATTGATTGCTTTTATCATTTATAACCATAGTAGGATAGTAACTGTTCAAACAATAACTGCTACATATATCATGTTTGAGACGATAATATTAATTCATTGTGAATTGAAAGTCGCACGTTGACTCGCAGAAATAATCTCTCTGCGTACATCTAAACCTCTCCACACCTTGCAATGGTCGGAGCTTCGTACACTCGACTAATCCTTCATATATCTTATTTGTTATAATCCACTTAATGATGATTAGAGAATAATAAAAACCAGACTTCTAACATCCTGTAAACTCTCTGTCCTCCAAAACTAATAATCCAAGGGGTTATTTGGTAAGGATATTGAAATAGTAGGGATTGCCTGTTTATCAACAGTAAGTTTCCCATATCACTGGTTTCCATCAAATCTGGACTGACTATTAAACAAGACAATCATACAAACATGCAAACCTATGCTTGAAAAATACATTACATTTCAAATTCTTCCGTAGGGTGAAAAAGGAATACTTTCATCTTTAAATCCATTCAATAAATCAAGAATGGTCCCCTACGCATTCAATACTGACCTCTGTTATATAGTTGGGCTTTGTTAGGCGTGAATCAATGCGCTGCCAAATTAATTGAGTCCAGACACTGGCAATTAGGAATGGCAACCGCAGGGTGACCCTTCCTCAACCCTGACACCGACCTTGTTTATATTTTTTACCCCCAACCCCGCCCCGCCTCATTTAGAGGTTTACCCCAACCCCGACCCAGACCCCATTTATATTCCCCGACTTCACCCCGCCCCAAACCCTGATATATATTTTTTAATTAAGTTAAAATTTTTATTTTGATAAGTAAATTAATTTTTTTTGCCAAAATAACTAATACCAAAAAAAAATGTGTGATATGAAAAATCTTAAAATTAATTTTATATAGTATTATTTTTTGGTAAATATAGTATATATAAAAATAAATTAAAAAAACTTAATATATAAATGGGCCAGGATGACCATCCCCCGAACCCGCCCTGAACCCGACGGGGTCCCATCCCGACCTCGTTTATGAACGCCCCATACCCGTCTTATTAGAGGCGGGGCGGGACGGGACGGGGCAAATTGTCATCCCTACTGACAATTAGTCACCAAAGACAACAGAACACACCTTTATCTCACTGCATTTCCTGGCCATAGCCACCTGATTTCAAAATCTTCAACAGCTTGTGAATTTCGTTCGATTAGAACACCGTCAATGGGGGACGTGGTCCAATCGCTCCTGGATATCACATGCATTGCCCATACATGCAGGATCAACTCTTAGCTCTACACAGTAACTAAGTCCCCATGCATAGTACTGATACCTGAATCACCTGATCATATAGTTTTCTCCTATAGCATCACTGAATGTAGCCTTTTATCTCATGTTCCCTTCACATGTAATACCTGTGGTATGCATGCTTGTGTGTGTGTCCGCAACTTTAATTTCTGATATGAATGGTGACCACTGCTCTGCTACACTTTCCAGGGTTACACTCAGATATTCAAGCTTTGCTACAAAAAGCCCCCATGAAACTCATGATGGACTACATGTTCCTCTCACTCTTTGAAAGCAGTAGCTATCCTAGGCCTCAAATATTAAATGCAGGTGATGACCCCCAATGAACACATTGTCAGATAATCATGCAGGTAGGGACAGGGGACTAACCATTCAATAATTGCTCACCTTTGTGGGCCAATTAACCTAACCTGATTATCAGGTATAAACTGGACGGTCATATTCTAGACTATCAGGACCATTTGTCTGCTCTTTCACCTATATTAGTTTATTGAAGTGAGTCTAGCATATCTTTCAATACTTCTGTGAGAGTCAACAAAAAATTGAAAATCAGAGTCCTTTCTTTTGCTGAATTGGTTTTGAACCTCTTAAGAGCAAAATTCATCAGTTCAACAAATGGCTAGGTTTCCTAGTTATAGTAATAGCTCCAACAGTTGCCAGTTTAAACTTATGATAGCAGGACCATTAAAAGTTATCAGCCAAACAAAACATCAAGAAAATCCATGTAAAATGGCTGAATTCTAGAGCATTAGTCTATTTGAGGTAAGGGGGAGGGGGAAAAAGGCTCATCATGTGGTAGATTATGGTCATAAATGCTATTCAAGTGCCACAAGAACAAGTTTGACATTGTCAACCCAAATTAGGAGGAAAAAGATAAAATTAATGTGTTATTGTTTTATTGATTCCATAAATCAAAATTCTGATAACATAAAGAATGTCTCAATCTACCATCTATTTGATTGTTTCAATCACCTCCCTTGTTGAAGTTAAATTTAAAGGAATCTAAATTAGGCAGTTCTCTAAAAATACACTGCTACAAACAACTAAAGGGGCTTTTTCTTCTTACCCTTTCCTCCTCTTAGGACTCAGTATAAAGTCATCATCATCATCAGTGTCATTCATAATTCTTTTCTTGGATTTTACTTCACCATTCTTTGACCCCTGCTGCAGCTTTTTCGAACTCTCAGGTTTACATTGTGGCAGCGGTGGTGGAGATTTAACAGGAGTTGCCATCCGAAGTTGCTTTTGTTTCCTCTGCTTCTTCTCATATGCCTTCTTTGCTCTTTCAGGTGACAACAAGCCATGTTCCATCATCCTGCAAATTGGGATGCATTACTCATCACTAGTAACTATAAAACTGGAATGTTTTGAAGCAAGCTGGAAACCCAAAATCAACAATGACTGTTACAAGTTTGGCATAACACTACACTTGGGAAATTAAGGGTTAAAAATAAAGCAAATTTCCATGTGAGGTGCTATCGCTTTCATTTTATGTTTCTGTTTGAGCCAATAACTTTGGGACCCCATGTCAATGAATTTGTGAGGACACATAGATATGGTGTGGATATACACATTCACTCAATGCAACAGATGAAGTTTCCTAGACCGATAGACATGAGGTAGATAACAACAAGTCAATCAGATGACATTGTAAAAGAAGCACAAAAATGAGAAAAGGCTGAAGAGATTATCGACCAACCAAGATCAGACTTTAAATTCAGAAAATGTTTTCGGCAGGCCATAATAGAAAAGTCCCCTCCTAAAGAAAATTTAAGCTGAAGCAGAATATACAATGGTAATCTATGTGTGTGGATATACACAATCACTCAATACAACAGATGAAGTTTCATCGACCGATAGAAATCAGGTAGACAAGAACAAAGTCAATCAGATGACATTGTAAAAAGAAGCACAAAAATGAGAAAAGGCTGAAGAGATTATCAACCAACTAAGATTAAACTTTAAATTCAGAAAATGTTTTCCACAGGCCATAATAGAAAAGCCCCCTGCTAAAGAAAATTTAAGCTGAAGCAGAATATACAATGGTCATCATACCGTACTACGTGATATTCAATACTACCATTGTAATGGGGAACGGAAACGTGAAGGAGAATCGAATATGTCGAATTATTTAAAAACCAAGTAACATGGAGACTCCTCACACAACAAGAGAAAATAATTCTCCAAAATTCGAAATTGAATTAATATTGATAAAAAACTTAACCATAAAGATCTATTACATCATATTTATAGTGCTAGAATACTCTTATTTTAACTAGGAAACCATAACTCCTATTTTTATACTAATTCTAATACAATAAAGACTCCTATTTTGAATATCAAACAATAAAGATAATAAAATCTTATCTAAATCTACCAAATTGAGATAGGCTCAAATTTGAAAACTAAAAAATTCTAATACAACTCTAAAACTAATATCCTTAATTTTAGGGTACCATATATGTCTTACATCACATTGAATTTGTTTGGTCTTGTGAACCATGCTGAAATTTATACATGAAAAAGAAAATTGGTAAAGACCTTTACTAGTGTTGGTCCTGTAGACGTGAGGTATTGAAAGGTAGGGGCAAAGCCAGGATTTTGTCTTAGTGGAGACAATTCAAAACTCACTAATAAAACCAAACTTGATTCTATAACATATATAAAAGATAAATACTAATACATGTATTTCCAATAATTAAAAAAGGACAAACAATAGAAAATTTTTAATAACATATATATATAGTAGTCATAGATAGAAACAATTTATAAGTGTTAAACAGACAAAATTCGATTCTTTCAAAATTAAATCAGCTAAAAGCTCTAAAACTGAGTTTTTTTTCCCTCATTCATATCTATTCCTTCAAGCTTTAGTTGGAAAAGTAAGAAAAGACACTTTAATTTGATTCATACATGTAAATGTAAAGAAGAGACAGTTTATTTTTTACTTAAAAATCGGATAGTTGATTTTGTATATATCATGTATCTACAGAAAAATAATAATTTATATGTAAAAAATATATATTACACTTTATACATACAAAAATTAAAAAAAAAATATTTCATGCTAATTGAAATTTCTAAAGCTCATTCTTTTTAGACTTTCTCACTCTATAAAATAAGAAGTGATTTCTAGAGAGATCTGTCGCTTCAAATTCAATTATCAACAACAACAAATCTCAAAAATAGTAAAGAAAAAACATGTATAAACATAGTTCAAATCAGTGAAATCATCAATTATAGTGTTTTCTCTCTTTCTTTTATATTTTTAATGCCTCTTCAATAGCCGTATGAATTAATTTAGGATTTTCAGTTTTTGATAAGTTATGGGGGCAAAGAATATCTGTAATCGTCTAATTGGGATCTAAATATCTAACAAGGCTTTTTGAGGATATTTTTGCTTCACTTTTTCCAATTAGTTGTTCCCCAGGCAGCCTTGAGACATACCTCTTTTGTCTATATTACTACCAAAAAACCACACAAAAAAAGGTGAAAAAAGTAACATTAGGAACCCTAGTGTGATGTGTCATTTAATGGAGGTTTCAACCAGAAAAAAATGAAAAAGAAAGAAAGAAACACATACTTACATTTTCATGTGTGTATATATACCTCCCTCTTCCTCTTCGTCTTCCTCATTTGGATGCTAAAGTTTTAGCCTTTAAGCTTTTAGCTAGAGTTTTTTAAACAAATTCACGATCAATATTGAAGAAAGAAAGAGGAAAAAAATCATTAAGTCCTACCCTAATTACTAAATCACAAACCGAAGAGAAAAAATAAATTAAATAGATGAAGTTAATGAAAAAAAAAATTGAAATTTAGTGTTGAGACCCTAAATCATGATCCAATTTAAGTGTGGAATGATAGCACAGCAACAGCAACAGCAAAGCAATTGAAGTAGCATCTCTCACTATCTCTTTTTATTCCAATATGATTATCCAAGAAATTTGTAAAACAAAATTAGTGGCGGAAAATATATAAAAAAATTAAAAACTTGACCTCAATTTGTTTTTAGTGGCGGTCGCTGCCCCCACTCTAAATCCGGCCTTGTTGAAAGGTGTAGACTAGATCCAGACCCAACATTTGACATTATTTGTCTTATTTTATTTTGAATTGCATGATTTAAGTGTTGATCCCGTTAAATAAGGTGTTAGGAAGGGTTGACTGAAAATAGACCTAACCTACTCTCATATTGGAACGGCATTCTCATGTTTGTCAACCCAAGTTTTAACCATTGCAACAAGCAATGGCCCCTAATTTTTGGAATTAATACTATAGTTTAATATAATTATAAAAATGAAATCTTCTAGTAAGCTCTAGCTCAGCTGGTTTGAGAGAAGTGAGGATGCATGTGTTCAAGCTTTGAAATAAATTTCTTATCTCTGTCCAAGGAGGAAAAAAAGTGAAGAAAGAAAAGGGCATGCCCCATGCAGTGATTTCTGAAGGTTGGCATGTCTAAAACTTATGATCACCAGAAATAACTGGCACCCATGCCAGGTACCCAGGTAATACATCCTTGACCACAAAAATAATATGGAAAGTGTATCTTAATAACCCATACCATACCTACCATAAATCAAGACAGTGTGAAGTCCACAAAAGACAGATATTCATTTATTCATTTGATGATGCATCAATGCCAACTGGGTTTGATAATTGGACATAGCCAATTCCTCTCAAGTTGAGAATTAGCAGGAGCATATATTTATTCCACAGTTGAAGACAGTGGTACTCATAAGAAAAATTGGGGAAGAGAAATAGCAGAGACATTCCGTGATAGGACGGAAAGGAAATGGAGATTCTAGTTATGCCTTTCCTTTTCCCAGAGAGTATATTTTGTGTGGAGAAATGAAGTAAGAAAACTCACAATTACTATAATGGTAAAATTATATCTCGAGTATCCATTAACACAAATCCCCATGGAGAGAACAAATTTGCTAGATGTAGATAAAGTTGTTTCCGGTACAATTGTGGCAGTAATTGATGGAATGAAGGGTTGGTAGGGAAGGTCTCAATGTTAATACCTTGAGGTTTCGAGTCCCGAATTAAGCGATATGTGGTTCTTGAGGGTAGGGTTACATATAAACTCTGACAGCCACATGCCCAAGGACCTGTGGTTGGCAGATCTATGTTATCAAAAAAACATCTTGCGAAAAAATCTCAAACAAACTCACACTAAAGCCAAGCTTGAGTATTAAGCCCCCAAAGAGGACCCTTGAAAATGGGGTGAGTCTTATATAGACCATTCAGCCTGCGAGCCTACTGCAGCTAGTATATGGGTCTTCGGCCCCAAACTCAATCTGTTGGAGCTACCAGCTGCAAAGCCTATAAGGTTATGACCATAGGGACTAGGGAGCTAGCAGTAGCAAAACCTGCAAGTCAACAAAGAAATAATGTAAATTCGGTGACTGTAGTCCCAGAGACAGCAGCAAACCTCTTATATAGGCTGAAGTTGCAAGTGCCGCCCTGAACAAATCAGGGAAGTGCCTTTGTGTGCCTTTATTCCAACCTCCAAGCAGAAACCCTCAAATCACTCCATTGGTGGAGAGGTTGCTGTGACCTCCACAAACAAACATCAAACTAGTCCTGAGCACTGTGGGTCCCACTCCTAACCCTATCAAGTGTCCGAACATCAATGTGCAGCGCCTTTGCACTTATGTGGCATTTTAATTACCCAACCGCCTAACGTCTACCCAAGCAAGCATCTTCCCTAAGCCAGACACCTGTCTTAGGAATCCTTTGAAGTAACTGGTTAAGTCCTCCAAGGAATAACATAAGGAAAAGCAAACTGGTGGGGCTAGGTGACATGGGGAGTTGTGAAAGTCTAGCTGCCATTTAAGGATATTGCACAAGGCCCCTCCCTATCTCTTATTTGGGCCTTCTGCTTGGAGCTTCAACGAGATCCTTGAACATATGGGATGTGATAGTTGAGAGATTTGAGAAGCGATTAGCTGGTTGCAAGAAGCAATATCTTTCAAAAGGTGGCTGCCTCACTCTTTTGAAGGGTACTTTGTCCAGTCTCCCAACATATTTCATGTCCCTTTTTCCTATTCCTACAGCAGTGGTGAAGAAATTGGAGAGCTTCAAAGAGACTTTTTATGGGGAAGAATGGGACATGAAGTTAAGTACCACCTGGTTGAGTGGGAGTAAGTGCTCTGTCTGTTGAAGGATGGGGTTTGGGCATTGGGAGATTTCAGCTGTTCAATGAGGCCCTTTTGGGTAAATGGTTCTGGAAATTCAGCAGGGAGAGAGTCTCTAGAGAAGGGTAATAGTTCTAAAATATGGGGCTGAGAAAGGGGAGTGGTACGTTAAAGAGGTTAAAGAGGTGAGCTCTTCTTATGGTGTTAGTGTGCAAAGAAGCATAAGAAGAGATTGGAATGAATTTCCTAAGCACATTAGATGGCGAATTGGAGACACTAGCAGAGTTAGATTCTGGAGAGATCAAGACCCTCTTTGCATAGCCTTCCAAAGTCTCCTCAGGATTGCGGTCAACAAAAATGCAATGATCATTGACTATCTGGTGTGGGATATTAACTTTAGTAGACCTGTTGAATACTGGGAAATGGAGGATGTTATGGATTTTTATTTTGTCTTGTCCAGGCATCCATTGGGAAGAATTCTTTGTTGGGTGTGCAATTGGGTGTTGTTTGGGGGGGGTGTTGATTTTATTGTGAAGTCATATTATTTGCTTTTGCTTGGAGGCAAGAGTCATATGGAGATAAAAAGTTCCACTGAAAGTGATTTTTTTGTTTGGACTTTAGCTTGGGGGAGGACAGATCAGCTAGTTGCTCTTCTAACTTTACAAAGGGCATACAAATTAGACCACTATGCAACTTGCAACTTCTCCTTGATGAAGTGTTTGTCGATCTCAATATGCTTCGTTCGATCATGTTGGATGAGCAATATTAATCGCTGCCATATTATAGCAATACAACCTTATAGCCCTACATTAGCAATTCCCAGCTCATCTAACAACATCTAAAGCCACATCATCTCACAAATCCCCATGTGCCATAGCCCGATACTTTGCCTCTACACTTGGCAACTACTGGTTACTTCTTACTCCTCCAAGTAACCAGATTACCTCCAACAAATGTACAATAGCCTGAAGTAGACAGTCGATCATCAATAGAGCATGCCCAATCCGCATCTATATAAGCCTTTAACTTTAGATGTCCATGGTTTGAGAATAAAATTTCTTTACCAGGAGCAAACTTGAGGTATCTCAAGATGCGATAAACAGCTTCCAAATGAGAACTAGCAAGGGTCATGCATGAATTAGCTGACAACTCCTACAGCATAGGCTATGTCTAGGCGTGTGTGTGAAAAATAGATCAATCTTCCCACAAGCCTCTAATATCTCCCCTTATCCACCTAATCATAATCATCTCCTCTAAGACGATGGCTAGCCTTTATGGGAGAGTCTACTAGTTTACAAAATAACATCCCTGTTTCTTCAAGTAAATCAAGAATGTACTTTTTTTGGGAAATGAAGATACCCTTATCTGATCTGGCTACTTCAATCCCAAGAAAATAGCATAAACTTCCCAAATCCTTAATCTCAAATTCCTTGGCTAAATGAGTTTTCAAGCTCAATATCTCCCCATCATCATTCCCTGTCACAACTATGTCATCTATATACACAATGAGAATAGTGATTTTATCACCTATTCGTTTGATGAACATAGTATGATCAGCATGACTCTATTTGTACTGAAACTTCAACATAGCCTTATGCAATCAATCAAACCAAGCCCTTGGAGATTGCTTAAGCCCATACAGTGCCTTCTTTAACTTGCACACCTTTCCTTCAGTAGTTTGAGAAGAAAAACTTGGAGGTATCTCAATATATACCTCTTCCTCAATATCCCTAGGAAGAAAAGCAATCTTTACATCTAACTGTTGTAAAGTCTATCCCAAGTTAGTTGCACAGGAAAGTAGAACTCGAATAGAATTCATCTTGGCAATAGGCGCAAATGTTTCCCGATAATCTATGCATATGTCTGAGTGAATCCCTTAATGACCAATCTAGCTTTATACTTGTCAATTGTTCCATCAACATTTTGCTTGACAGTGAAAACCCATTAGCAACCAACAATTTTCTTCCCATTTGGAAGTGATACCAACTTCCATGTTTCATTTTTTGCTACAGTTTTCATCTTTTCTATCATAGCCTTCTTCCATTTCTCATCTGCAAGAGCTTCCTTCCACCCCCGAGGGAGACTCGGGGGAGACACAGAAGACAAAGATGAAACAAAAGCCTGATGAGAAGAAGATAAAGCATTATAGGAAACAAATTTAGAAATAGGATGTTGAGTACAAGATCTCACACCCTTACAAATGGCAATAAGAATTTCAATATCATCAATTGAAGGATTACAATTCTAGAGGGCTCACTAACTGATGCAACTGGAACAGGAGCTGGAGTTGGAGATGACGATGGGCTTAGAGGCTCATTGGTGGTAATCTGCTCTTCTCTGCACCTAGGATGAATTTGTCTAGTCCTAGCATATCTCCTCAAGTCTTTCCTATCCAACCGACCACAAGGAGTTTTGAGTTTGCTCCCCCTCAAACTCAACTTAAGGTTCTGGAGAGCGATTTTCAATTTGAGAATAAATGCTGAAAAACAAAGGCGGTTGTGCAAGTATCATCATCTCTTCCTCTTGAGTACTACTAGACTTCTCCCCCTGAAGAGATGGTGTGGAAGAACCATAATACACCTCAGACTTATTAAACGTAACATCCATATTAATGAACACCTTCTTGGATAAGGGATGATAACATTTATATCCCTTTTGAGTAGCAAAGTATCCAATGAAAACATAAAGTAGTGCTTTGGGATCCAGCTTACTCCTACAAGAACGATGGTCATGAACATATCAAACACATCCAAAGATACGTGGAGGAACGAGATAGTGAGAAGTGGTTCCCTGAAGTAGTTCAATAGGTGGTTTGAAATAAAGAATCTGTAAAGGCATACGATTGATGAGATAAGTCATTGTCAACACTGCATCACCCCAAAAACACTTAAGAACACCAGTGGTGAACATTAGAGCTCAAGCAACCTCGAGAAGATGACGATTCTTCCGTTCTGCCACACCATTCTGTGATGTTGTATTCGCACAACTAGTCTGATGAATAATTCCATTCTCGGCCAAATAAGAAAGGAATTCAGTATCTTTATATTTTGTTCCATTGTCACTACGAAGAATACGGATTGGAGCATCAAACTGAGTGCGAATCATCTTATGGAATGTGTAAAAACAAGAGAAAACTTCACTCTTGTGTCGTACACACCCATGTAACACGAGAGTAGCAATCAATAAAAGTAACAAACCATCTATAACCAAAAAGAGAAGCAACTCGAAAAGGCCCCCATACATCAGAATGAATAACCAAAAAAGGAGCAATGCTCTTATTATTATTACTAGAATAACAACTTCGCTTATGCTTAGCAAGTTCACATACATCACAAACAAAAGAGGTTCTAGTATATTGTTTAGCTAAAGAGGGAAAAAGTCTCTCTAAAACACTGAAGGATGGATGACCCAAACGTCGATGTCACTGATGTAACTACTGGATCATTAGAGAGTTCTTAACATGATATGCTTGTTGAGTCTTAGTCTGATGAAAAAGGTGTAGTCTCAAGCAGATATAAACCACCATGTGCCTTACCATTGCCAGTCATTCTCCTTGTCTCCAGATTCTGAAATACACAATGAGAGGGGAAAAACGCCACATAACAATTCAAGGATTTGGTGATACAACCAAGAGAAAGTAGGTTGGTAGAAAAATTAGGGGCATGAAGGACAGAAGAAAGAGACATAGTGGGAGAACAAATAACTAATCATTTACCAGAAATAGATGACAATGATCCATATGCTACCCTAAACTTATCCCTCCAGAACATTTAGAGTGGGTTGAAAAAAAAATGAGAAGAACCTGCCATATGATCAGTCGCCCTAGAATCAATAATCCTAGGATTGAATAAGGTAGTGATATTAAGAGCCGTCATGGAAGTACCTGAATAAGTAAAGTTTGAGGTGACAGGGGTAAAGGATGATGCAGTAGAAGAACCGTCAAAACGAGCCATCAAACGTCAAAGAGTATGCATCTCTTCTATGGAAAGAGTCGAAGAATCATAACTAGAATGTGTCTGGGTCTCACAAACCTCAGACATGTGCGCATGAGATCGAATAGCCCTAGACCGACCACCACCACCACCATGAGTAGTTCGGCCATGTAGCTTCCAACAATGATCTCTGGTATGACATGTCTTCCCACAATAATCACATTTGAGCAAGTCTTTCTCTGAACTACCAACTTTATTATCAACTTGCGTGGATGATGAGCGAATATCGTTTTGGGGTGTAGCAACCAAGGTTGAACGATCTTGACTCAGGTTAAGAAGCATAGCATTGCGCCTACTCTCTTCTTGTTGCACATAAGCATAGGCTTGTCGCAATGAAGGAAAAGGATCCCTTACCAAGAACCTGAATAAGAATCTGATCATACTCCAAGTTAAGGCCTGCAAGGAAATCATAGACTCACTCATTTTCTATCAACTTCTAGCACAATATGCCTGAAAGTCTTGATAATAATCTAACACTTGCCAAAGCCGATTTAGTTCGGCATAGTATGTTGTAATGGTCATATCCTTCTGCTTAGTGTCATGAACCTATTTTCATAGTTCATAAACCCGAGCATCATTGCCAACATGAGAATATGTCTGAGCTACAGTTGTCCAAATGTCACGAGCAGTGTCAAAAAAGAGGTAGCCACGACTAATATGAGGTTGCATAGAATTGAGCAACCATGACATAACTAGAGAGTTTTTTGCAATCCACTGTTCATACATTGAATCACCCTCTTTTTGGTTATTCACGTGTTCCTGTTAAGTACCCATACAACCCCTTTGCTTGAACTGATAGTAAACATGATCGCGACCAAGCCAAATAATTGCTCTCATCTAACTTTACTGGACTGATCTGAAGAGATGGGTTATCACCAAGAGCCACAACACGACTCAACCCACTCTCTTGAGTCTTGACTACTAACAAACCCAGAAGTAGTAGTAGAGCTTGACATATTTGCCCAATCCAAAAAAACAGCCTTCTAGACCAAGGAATAGCAAGAAATTGAACCTAAAAAACCAACAAATCAATTAAATAGCCCACACAACTGCAAAGATCTACTCATCTCTCTCTATAATGCAATGAACAAGCCTTAGAATAGCAAGAAATAGCGACGGAACAGTGATCTGGGCACTGCACAGTGCTAGCCAACCACTTCTGGGGCAAAAAATCGATCAAATCTCGATCAAAACTTGAAGGAAACACCAACAACCCCTTCAAACCATCTAGACAAACCAAATAGGATAGGATCAAACCAAAAAACTGACTCAAAAACTCCCAAATCTTCAGATCAAAAAATCAACTCTTTTTTTCCCAAAAAATGTTTCAAAAAATCGAAAGTCCCATCGAACGGCATAAAAAAAATCCACAAAAAATACCACAATACTCATCTCGATGAAACGAATTGATTCATGTAAATTTCAGCAATTTCTATTCATACAGACATGATGTCAGCACCTCCTATTTGATTCCAAACTTAAAAAAATAACCTTTGGACTTGATTGAATGCTCTGATACCAAGTTAAAAATATTGTAAGTGAGATTGAGGGTTGAAGAGATGATGAGAAAAGGAGAAGAAGAAAGAATGTTCAAGAAAGAGAAAGAGAGAGATAAAAAAAAATCACTTTTTCTCATCTCTCATCCTTGTATTTATACTATTATATCATAAAAGTACAATATTACCCTTCCTAGATTATTTTAATACACTTGAACATAATTAACATATTTGAAATAACGGGTTAGGGTTTCCTAATTCTTTTGTGTAAATCTTTACAAAGTAAATATTTATATTGTTTTAAATTTTTTTTAAACCCCAAAGTTATAAAGGTGCTTTAGACACACAAATAAGTATCTGAAACATCGATTTTGTAAGGCCTTCAAGTCTGGAGTGTATGCTTCCCAAAAACCACTATTTTCTTTTTCAAAGCATTTTGGGGAGGCCTCATTTCAAGGAGAGCCTTGAGGTGAGCCTCGATAAAAAATTTTAAAACACTACTTAATAGGCAGGCCCAACCACCTGCCAAGGAATCAATTTGATAACACTTACCAATCCACTAAGCAAACAAAATCCTTCTAAAGAGGTATTTTACCTCATAATATCGGTTGGGAAACTACAGCAGCATTAATGAAGGGTATCACTCATATCATTATAAGTGACATAAAACCTTAAAATAGGAACAAACAATAAATCTAGTTAACTTTGTATGATTAATTCATCAAGCAAAGCTAAAATATTAAAGCCACATTCAACAGTCCAAATGAGAATTTCAAGAAAGTTAACTTCATAGAAATCTCTGTAAGATTAAGTATATTTATTAAAAAATGTCAATAACTTTATAAAGCGAACTCACCAAAACTCTGCCATTTCACTTGAAGGTATCTGTTTCGATAATGACTCGTAAAATATCCTCAGGGGTTCTCTCTGATATCAACAAGCAGCAATATAAGGAAAATGAATGGGACTCGGTCACTAGAATATTTGGCAAAGGAACTGAAAGCATGTAATGGTACAAAACCTCTTCAGGAACATCATATTTCTGGCCTTGCAAGGTGTAAACTTTCTTCCCTCTTGCTCTTACGGTAGTTTTTGTTGTCGTGGTTTTCAATGAACTTGATGTTGTTTTCGTTTTTACCTTCACTTAAACAATACATATTTAAACTCATCACAACCAAAATGATAAGAGAGAGTATTATTAGACCAGTTTCGGAGTCCATCAAAAACAGAGAAATGGAACCCTAAAATCACCCAATTCGCTGGTGAATTCATAAATATAACCTACCTAAATCACCCAATTTAATACAATTTATTTGAATCAATATCCAGAATCTTAAACACCCAAATCACTGAAAGAATCAAATCGTTAAAAAACCCACATACCCAAATGAAACAATCAAAAAAACTGAACAAGAAAAGTACGAATTACCAAATTTGAAACACAAAAAAAAGCAATAAAATTACAGATTAATTACCTCAGTTTTTGTGACTGTAGTGGCAGATTTATGCTTTGAATCCACTGGCTGTTTGGTTGAGCTGTTAACTACTTTCTTCTTGTTGACAAATGAATCGGCCTTAACCTTTGATGATGAACCATCTTGATTGCTGGGCTTGACCTTCACCACAGAAGATTTTGTCTCTGCAGACATATCTTGCTCCTGCCAATATTCCCTGCTGTTGATCTGATGAATCTGTTTTCTATCTTCTCTCTGAATCCTCTTTGAGCATGCATCAGCTCTGTCACACCAGCCTCTGTGTGAAATTAAAAAATTACATAAAAGTAAAAAAACAAAAAAAGAAGGTAAATTACACCTACCTGTTTCTGAAAATTATATAAATTTTTCTTATATTTTTTAAAATAATACTGCACCTCTTATATTTTTAATGTTAGTAACAAACACCCCCTACCTTCCAACACTGTTAATGACCCAGACGAAAAACAATGACATCAGCATTAAAAAAATTTAAAATACTAAATTTACCCTTTGTTGTGAAAGAGTCAACCCACTTTCTTATTGCCTCTTTTATTTCTCTCTCTTCCAACAAGATTTTCTCTCACTTTTCCTAAAAAAATTCAACTCCCACCAAACCCACCCACCGACGGCATCAATGCCACTCTCCTTCCGTCCACCACCACCACCGATGTCACCACTTCTTCCCTCCGTCCACCACCATCGACGACACCACCCCTTCCCATCACTAACCCCCATCTCTGCCATCATTGATCTTCCTTCCCTACCATCACAAATTTTCACCGTCGAATCCCACCGCCTGCCGCCGATCCAAGAGCCGCATGATAAGAAAGCTCTCAATCCCGGTGATTTCAAGCATGGTGACGTTGATTCCAGTCGCAGCAATCGAAGGAGAGCTTCCAATTTCATTTACAAGTCTTGTTGATCAAAGTAGCTGCTAACAAACCAAAAAGTTAACTTTTCCTTTTTTCCTACTAGGCGCTAGTTTTGGGTTGAATTACTGAACTTCTTTTTTTATTGTACTTGCATCTTGAATCCTGTTTTCCTTAATCCCCTTCCTAAAAGGAATTCTTCCTTTTTTTTTATTAGATTTGATCCACCCCTTCGATTGATTGTATAGTATCTAAAAACACACAATGCCTAAAAACTTCCCTTCTCTTTTCTATTGAAAAACCCAATGTGGATTTTCAGTCACAAAAGCCAAAATTCATGACAAATTTGAACCATTAACTATTGACTGCTGACTGCGAATTCATGAACGATTCTTGGATTTGAATCTCAAATTGTGTTTTCCTACTGACATAACATAAGAAAATCCAAATTGATACATAACTAATCAGTTTAAATCAAAAATCCTTCTCAATTTCAATTATAAAATCCTTCTTTCCTGCTGGTGCTAATTTTGGCAAGATCAGTGGAATGCTTTAAGTGTGGGATAATGGAGCGTGGGGTTAAGAGTCTCGCTCAATAAAGAGAGTTGTAGATTTATAGAACAAGAGAAGTTCCTGTCAAATGACAACTACCTCTTCTTGTTGCAAGGGCGTTACACGAAACCAAACCGCCCCCCGCCCGATTAAGTACCAGTTGCTTTGTTGGTAGGCCCACTTAGGTTAGGGGGGCATTTTCCCTTAATTCTTACCAACCTCCGGTGTGTAATCGACATGTTGCTAGCTTCAACTCGGTCGAATAAGAATCATTGATTCCCTCTGCTGTCCATTTCTTATTCATTCAGGGCGCTCGGCCGGTGCTCCTTTCTCAAACCAGAAAAACTCTGAACGGAAGATAAGGGAAGACCACCGGAGCGAACCGTGGCTACAAGGCTGATCGGAAGCTTGCTCAAATGCATGTTAAGAGCATAGAAATCATAGTTTTGGGAATCTAGTAGAATTGGGTAACTTAGAGAAAGAGAAGGGTACGGGGGGAAAAAAGAGAGGAGAGAGAATGGTTAATTTTTTATTAAAATATATTTTATACAATGGGTAATTTCGTAATTTTAAATTTGTGGTTAATGCCGTTTACCCGACAGGTTTGACAGGGGAGACAGTGTTATTTCAGAAACTATAAGAGATATCTCTACAATTGTCAGAAACCTCAAGGGAGGTAACTGTAATTTACCCAAAAAGGAAAAAAAATTTAATGGGGAAATTTTAGGTAAAAGGAGGATGTGTTAAAATTTGCTTCAAATGAGTTTTTTTCCTTATTTTAATTTTTTTTTGTTAAATTATACTAAACTCTTTAAGTTTCTACAATTACAATATATTTTTAAAATGACACTAACTTCTCTACAAGTTACAAAAATTTTCTATCCGATCTCTTTTTTTTTTAAATAACAAAAGTGGCCCTTCAATTTAAAAAAAAAATACTAAAAAGCCTCTATAATAAATTTTTCAATCCAAAATCTACATGATGCATTTTTTTCTATCGTAAAGATCCAAAAAAAAAATTTCAGTACAAAAAAATTCAATTATTAACTTTCATCTTAACACTATTAAATAATATTAATGATTAGACTAAAATAGTTTTCAATATACATTTTAAAAAATATTAAATAGTTAATAAGATAAATTATTCAATCCAAAAAATATAAATTTTTTAATTTATCTAGATAGCCTAAAAAAGAAGTTTTTACTTCATATATGTTATGAAGTTTTTTGGATTGAAAAAGTTATTTTATATATTTTTTAGTATTTTTTTTTTAAATTGTATCTTGATAACTATTTTAGTCTAATCAATAATTGTTTTAACGGTATTAAGATGGAAGTTAACAACTAAACTTTTGTATTAAAAGTTCTTTTTTAGATCTTTTAGATAGAAAAATTGTATCATAAATTTTTTGTATTGAAACTTTTATTTTAAGGAGTTTTTAGTATTTTCTCTTAATTTTATTTTAATTTTTTGCATTTTTTCAATTTTGAACATTTTTTTCTAATTTTTTGTCAAATAAATAATAATTAAAATCTTATTTTGACTTAAAAAAATATAAGTTATTTATCTTAAATTTATTTTTATATAAAATGAAAAAAAATTAAAAAGTTAGAAAATTGGTCAAAATTAAAAAATGTAACCAAAAAAAACTGAACGGGACATTTTTGTCATTTCAAAAGAAAAAAAAATAAGATCAGAGGAAAGGTCTTTGTAGCTTGTCAATAAAAATTTGAGAGGTTAATGTCATTTTCGAAACATGTGAAGAGATTTTTATAATTGTCATCAATTTCAAAAGAAATCAATATAATTTCTCTTTTTTTTTTCTTTAAGTACACCAATGGAAGAGGGAAAAAAAATTATACAAGTGTTCCTGTAGTTGTACTAAGCTTTGAATCTGGTTCGCATCCGTGAAAAAAGGTTGGTCCTTCAATTGACTGAATACTGACCGCTTATCTCATCTCGGTTGTTTTTCTTAGTTTTCTTTATGTTACATCATTTATTTTTAAATTATTTAATTTTATATACAAAATTTGACTTACATTTAAAGTTTGTGAAAAAATATAGAAAAAATATATACCAAGAAGATTGTGGTTTAATAATTACAAGGGTGAATCAACCAATAGTCCAAAAAAAGAGTAAAAATTATCAGAGGTCCACTCCTAAACACATTAACTCAATAAGTCCTCTAGTTATTTTGTGACTAAAATATCCCTCCATTGTTTTTTTTCATACTAGTCAAAATAAATTCCTGTAAAAACTAGAACACTATAAGAAAGTCTTGCAAAATTTTAAAATTCATTAACTTGTAATTTATAAATCCGCTTTTAATAAAATTTATATATTTGAATTATAACATTCAAGATCTATCAAACAATATCCATATGCAATATGAAATTTTGAAAAAATAAAATGTACTTCTCAAAGGTAAAATTTTACAGTTTAAAAAGAATGATGTGAAATTTTTAATTTCGATATGAATTTCTTTCTTGTTACTAAGTTTTATTTAGTTTTTTGAGTTGCATTTTGGATGTCAAAAAGACGATTTTAAGGTAATGAAAATTACAACAAAAAAATATAAGTTTGGATATTAAAGTAGCGAAGTGTAAAATTTTATACTTTCGCTGTTTCATGAATAAACACACTCTCCAACACACAAATTATGATTGGAATGAGAGACTTAGATTGCAAGGAGGCTAACAAGACAGGCCTCACTGCTAAAAAAAAGTGAAGAAGAATTAGTGAGAACAGGGAGAATCAGTGAGAGAGTAAAAGGGAGAGACTGTAAAATTTTACAATATGTGAGACAATGTAAAAGTTTATAAGCTTTATTGAATAATAATTAGATTTACAAAACAATCAAGATTGCACCTCCAATTTATTGCTTTCAACTATTTTTTTCTCTCAAAAATATATCTTACAAAACTCATATACCTTGATGGATCATGGCTCAATCGGATATATTATTCCTCCAATTAAAGTTACCACGCTGCATTAATGATAACCATTGCATCCATTGAAATCTTTTAAAGATTTGTAGCAACTTCAAGCAAAATGCATCCTCCATCATTAATGATAACTATTACTAGATCTGGCACCTTTAAAAAAATGCTACAAACAAAATACATCATTTTTTGGGATCTTTTGAAGTCATTGTCAACAGACCTTCAATAGGAATTTTGTTCCGATCTACTGCTCCCTCCATCAAATATGGATCTGGCTCAGGATTAGAATTTTTGAGATCTAAAAGTGATGTTATTGAACCCACAATTATCTAAAATGGAGACTACAATGAATTTGTTGCAGATTGGTAGTGGCGATTGGGTTGATGGTGTTGTCGTAGTTGATTCGCCGATTAGGTATCTCTAGCTATTGGGTTGTATTAGGGAGGGAAAAGTTAAGAGAGTCGGGAGTGTGATTGGAAAAGATGTAATATGATAAATGACCTAGGGGCAAAAAAGTTATATATTAAAAATTGCTTGGTGCCAACTTATAAAAAAATGATCTTGGGTTTAAAAGAAAAACGAAATGTACTCTACACCAACAAAAGATCAACCATGGACTCTAAACTAATAAAACATTCGTTGAAGAGACTTAACACTAATTAACCCTAATTACAATGTATTTGATATTAATAAATTTCTCAAATTATTAAATCATCACTATTCACGTAATGACCTTTGTCTCATAGATAAAATACACTAACTATTCAAATTGGATTGTATTCCACCTAATAGTAATTTCAATTTGATCAATCTTTCTAATTACAAATATCCTATTACTATAAAGAAAATTTTATTTTCCATCATTTAATCATCAAATATAAGAAGTTTTGTGAGAAAAAAAAAGTTGTAAGTGATTAAAAGACAAAAGGTGGTTCAACCGATTTTTTTCACTCGATTTTTTAAAAAATCGGTTGGTTCAACCAGTTTTTTTCGGTACTTTAGCAAAACCGGTATTTTAATCGAACCTGAATCGGTTTAATGCCTGGTTCCCTGTTCAACCGGCTAGTTTGGTCTGGTTCTGATAACTATGATTGAATCTATTAAATTTTTTAAACACAATTTATTAAATGAGATTTGTTAAACAATACATCTTAATCTTTGTTATTTGAGATTTCATCACATTTTGATTTATTAATAAAATCTCTTGAAGATATGGTCTAATCAATAAATAAATAAATAAAACTAAATGCTATTGTAAGTTCGAACTTATATAAAATAAAATATTTTAGGGAATCTCGGCGAAAACTCTTAAAATATTTTGTTAATTAAGATTGGTCCACACTTATTGGTTAACCCTAAAAGTCCATTAGTTATGTTGTGACTAAATACCTTTCAATATATATATTCATTGTTACTCATAAATTACGAATCTCTTAAAAAAAATTATTTTCAAATTTCAAAATATAATAACTTACCAATTAAAAATCAATTTTAAATAAAATTTATATATTTGGATATTAAAATTTAAGATTTATCAAATAAGATCCATATTACATATGAAAGTTAGAAGGGAAAAAAATTCATATGTATTATAAAATTTTATTGTAGCAAAATAGTGAAATTTCATTGTTTGTTAAAAACACTTTGAAAATATCACTGTTTTGTTAAAAACACAAATAAATTTCATTGTGTGCAAATTTTCTTCTCCATATATACCAACCAAAAACTCCAACAATAAAATTTTCATCATAGAAGAAACAAAAAATCAAATGCAAACTAATTCTATAATGAACTTTATACAAAAAAAAAAAAAAACTTGCTGAGAAAGAACCATTTCACATTATAAATTACAAAAACACAAATCATCCTAGAAAAAGAATGAACTTATTTTCAACTGATATATACATCCATCCTAAGAAATAATGAAATTTCACTAAGTTGTTTGAAAAACCCTTAAAACAAAAAAACTCAACTTTAGATCGTGAAATTTCCTTGATCTAATGAAACAAACATAAACTTAACTTTAGACAATAAAAACTCACTACTTTTGATTAAATCAGATTCAATTTATTACATTTGCATAGAAAATAGTAAAATTTTATTATTTTAATGAAAATAGATTCAGTTCACTTCATTTTTTTCTTGAAAAAAAAATCCATTTAATTCACGCATGGGTGAGTACCACTCTTATCTAATGCTAAATTTACTTGCCTCATTTGATGAATATATCTCGCAACTTGGAAGGGTAGTTTGGAAACCAAAATGTGTAATCGTAAAATAATATCAAAATTTTTTATCATTATAAATATCAGAATTTGATATTTGACACATGTTTTATATTATAACAATTAAATGACATCATTATTTGACTTATCAAATATTAATATACATTTATCATAAAGATTTTCGGTACTATACACTAACTTTTCTTTCAGTGGTAACCATAATTTAACGACAGTCTTAATGCCTGTAATTTAATAATAGTCTTAGCATCAGTCTTGTGCATAGATCTTTATGAGAATGATAAAAATTCCCTATGAATGTGAAAGAGTTAATTAGTGTAAGGTCCCTCAAAATAAGTCCCTACAAGCTAAAGGTCCAAGGGTAAATATTGTAACCCTAAAAGTCTTGAGTTTTTAAATTATATGAGCCTAAGTCCAAAAGTGATGAGGTGGCATAATTATTTTATTCTTAATGAAAAAATTTCCACCATCAAGCATACCTTCACACCCCAACATCTCTCAATATCTCTCTGTATCATTCGAACACTGTAGGTATTCGGTTGGTGCTTTGATGAGATTCGCCATTATTGTCAACTGTGAGAGGTTATTGATGACTTTGTCGCCACTTCCATACGCAATAGTAACGAAAACGAAATTAATGACACACAAATTTATATTCTCAATCAAGGATCGGATCAATCGATTCGAGAATGATGAGGGAGTTCGTAATGGAGGTTAACAAGATCATTGTGATTGTACATTCAAAGCAAAGAATATCATTGTTTGGAGTTTCATGATTATTTGGTGGTTTGATCCCCTCCATGTGGTTGATTCCAAAAACCCCATGTGTTTTACTAGAGTTTCATGATTACATAATTGACAAGGTCTATTCACATGCCCAACCTTGATTGTTTGTATTAATCTAGTTGGTTTTTTTTTTTTTTTTTTTATGAAAAATAAGACACTGGTTTGTCCTGGTAAAATCACTATAATGACGATGATTGAAGAAAATATATTTTGAAACTTTCTCATCAATTTTTTTTTTTATTTTTCTTTGCTTTATGATACAATCACATTTTGATGGGTATTTGTCTTATCATAAGAATTTGAGTGTTTCTCTTTGTTGTTCTTAGTTTGTTTGACTCTGTTGAGCAAGTGTTTTTGGCATTCTGCATGGTTTTTCTTTCCCATTTTTTTTTTTTTTTGGTTGGAGGGTGTGTTTTGATTAATTATTAATTGGTGATGTGTGATCTACTTTAAGGTAAAAAAAAAATTGAGCACATTCAGGCAAATTGCCTAAAAGTGTAAAGTTTTACACTTTTTATTACTAGTGAGTTTTTGAGCACATTCAAGCAAATTTCTTGAAAGTGTAAATTTTTACATTTTTTACAACTAGTGAGTTTTTAAGCACATTCAGACAAATTTCCGGAAAGTGTAAACTTGTACACTTTTCACTGCTAGGGAGTTTTTTTTTTTATCACCTTTAGGCAAATTTCTTAAAAGTGTAGATTTTTACACTTTTCACAACTAGTGAGTTTTTAAACACATTCAGGCAAAATTTTTGAAGTGTAAATTTTTACACTTTCAAGAATGGCACATGTGGTTCAATCCCAAATTAGGAAGCCATTCCTAGAAATGGTTCTTAAAGAGGTCCTATTGGCTTCACTTGATGCAGTCAGTAAGTAAAGAATGCTTTCATATATAATGTATGACATTTTTATGTACAATGTATAAGAATGCTTCATGATAGTTGAATTTTGAAAAACTAAATAAAACTGGTAAAAACCAAGAAATTCATAGCAAAATTGAACTTTTACATTTTTTTTTTCTTCACAATTTTTATGAAATTGTATAATTTTACACGTTTAATTGAATTTTTACAGTTTTGGAGTGATTTTTTTATCAAAATTTTATATTCAATATGGATCTTGTTTGATAGATCTCAATTTTTAGAACCCAAATATATATATTTTATTGAAAACAAATTTATATATATATTTTTGAGTTATTAAATTCTAAAATTTTGAAAAGCTTTCTTGAAAGTTGGGCAGAAATAACATTTAGCTAGTTATTTTCGGAGAAAAACAATAAAGGGCATTTATGTCTAATAAAACATGATGGACTTGGTTGTTACTAAGTTTGGACTTAGATTTGTTGACAATTTTGTTACTTTTCATGAACTTGGGACTGAATGACCCAATGTAAAATGAGTTGCTTCGTTGATTACAATTTGAAATTGAACGTAGGGTGTCTTTATTGTTTTTACATTTAAGTTTATCTTAATCACTCATTATTGATTTAATATGATTTCTTTTGCGAGTAATTTGGTCTCAATTTATTCGTGATTGGAATGGATATATTTTGAATCAAGAGACCCAATTTTTTTTTTCAAGGACTGGATGTGTATCATAAACTCAACAACCCCCTAGTCAGAGAGTGAGAATAGAACTAGTGATGTCCCCCTTCAGAAGAAGTCATGAATACATGAAATTAACTTGATTTCAATTGATTGGGGCAGAAGCATAAAGCCACCCCAAAATATGAAAGGAAAAAAATATTATACTTGTAAAATTTTAGCCATTCTCAAACTAGCTTACTCCAAAATTTTAGCCAAACTCAATTTTTACTCATCATTTCTCATCCCAAAATTTCATCTTAATTCCATAATTTCCTCTCTTTCTCACCCAAAAATTTTGTCCATTTTATTTTTTATTCGCCTAAGATTTCTCCCAAAACAATTTTAGCCTTGTACTTTTTTTTTCCTTGGCTCCGCTTAATGCATTTGATAAGCAATATTTTCAATGTAAACATATTCTTTTTCCAAGATTATAGATGTCTTTGCCATCCTATTTTCCACCAAAGGAAGATGGTATCATCATTTCTTAGATGATTTCGTTGTCCATTCCTTTGCAAATTTTTTAAGACACGAGATATCTAATTATTTTCCTATTATCCTAATACTATATATTTATATTTGAAAATTTGCATCTCTTTGTAAGTTGTAACTCTTTAAGATTATAGTAAAACCGTAATAGCCGTAAACGGAACCTTATTGTGAACTACGTAAATCTTTGTGTTCTTGTGTGTACATGTGATTTTAGATTCGTTTTTAAATCTATCTTCTTATGTGTGCGTGTGATTTTAGATACTTTTTTTTTTTTTTTTGTGTTTTCGTGTCTCACCTCTGCTTTTTCAAGCAATGCACTACTACTGTCATCTCCTTCTCCCGAACCGTTCCTCTCATTGAGCTTTCAGCTCTCAAATGCAGTAGGGTTACCTTATTATACTAGCATAGTCTGGAGTGTCTGTGTTCCTTCAAATGGCAAAGATGGCGCCTTTAAGGAGAAATGTTCATACCTAAATCATCACCATTTGAAGAATTTGGACCATTTGGTTTGCGAACTGCTCGCAACACATGCAAAAACAGTTTTTATGTTCTGCATCTAATCTGTAGTTTGTTTTGGAAAGTTATACAAATATCTGGTTTACTACTAACCAAAACAATAAAAACAAAAAACTTGCAGGTCTACATGCTGCATGTCAAAAATAATACCTACCAACTTTGTAAGTCTTCGATTATCTGGTTTGGTAGAAGCCTCAAGCCTATACAAGATTGTGGGAGTGCTATACAAAAGTCTGTCAACACAAAGTGTTAGTTTCCCTCCCCACTAGGGGGGGTTTATTTGACTTCAGAAAACAACATTTATATCTTCAGCGTTTATCATCCAAAACCTCACAATGGTTATGTTTAAGTCGTTCTTATCTGAAAAACTCTATTGTACCAAATTGAGTGAAGAATCATATGAAACAAATCAAACTTTACAGGCTCAGCGTGCCAAAGAAAATGCTGTTGTACCTTTTTCACCCTCTTTTGCATCTCTAGATACTTCTCCTCTGAGATAGAGAGGAGTATATTCTTCAAATCTGGTATATCTTTCTCCAAAATGAAAACAGCAAAGGATTCCCAGTTCAAAACCTCAAAAAAAGGAGGCACATAGTTGTCAGATATAATGACAGGGACACACTCGTAGAAGATGGACTCAACAACACGCGGGCTGTTGACTGCAAAACCTCTTGCACAAATGCAATACTTGCTGCTTTTCATGTGCAGGATGTAGTTCTTATTACCTTTGACATAAGGCATTCGGCTAAAGATTTTCATGTCAGGATCTTTGTTTCCCCAGTACTTTAATAGAATTGGCCGGACATAACCATGCATGTACCCTGCAAAGAAAGCGAGGATTGACCTATTGGAAGGAGGCTCGCCTCCAATATCTTTGACAGTATTTTGAGCTGAGTGTACATACGTTGTTGGAATAGAAACGTCCTTGCCTATGTCAAAGCCTGTTCTGATATCAGCATTGCAGAGGGCTCTGAGGCAATTGACCATACGTCCTCTTGTTTCAGCAGGGGCCTGAGAAATTGGGGTTCATTAGAAATTTTTTAATCACAAATATTGGTTTATAATCATACAAGTATACAGTGTCTGTCTGTGGCACATGGAGATGAATCATTCCACTGTGCTTTCCGAAGCATTTGAAGTTAAAGATAATTACTTTTCAATCAGTCCTAAAGTTGCAATTCAACAGTATTTGGAATCAGTTAGTGCCTTAAACAAATGGTACTATGGTAGTATCTTGCACAAAATAAAGTCAGCATACCCAGTCATGGCAAGCAGTAACAAAATGATCTGCTCCATCAGTTCTGTTCCAGAAAGGATATTTTGCAGCAAGCATGTCTACATAGTTTTTCATGTACTGGATTAGGTTATCACGACTGTGTGAATGACGCACATAAAGTGTTAATTCTAGCAATCGTGAACTAAAAGGTAGGTAAAATAAGTGAGCCTTGATGGGATTTTCAGTAACAAACTGTTTGTTTGCTTCCAAAAGCTTCAAAAACCATCCCTCTGCAGCATATATTCCCTCAAGTATTGACTGATGGAAGATTGGTTTTTCCCCTTCCTTGTAGATGTAAACTTTGAGCATGTTCTCCATTAATTCATAGCTCCTGCGATTTTATGATAATGTATAACTATAAATTAGGTGCATTTCATATGAGTAACACTAATAACTAAGTTGAAAATAGGATTACTGAATACAGTTCATGCACATTTTTAAAAGAACTGAGAACAGTTGATCCACTGCACATATTGCATAATTAAAATTTTCAAAAAGAATAAAGAAGTATCTAGAATGCTGTTTATTTCTATGTAGAGTTATAAAGACGAGTGTTATACTATGTTTTTCCAACCACTGGTAGTAAAGGAGTCACATAATCCCCCATGTGAAAACCAACTTATTTCTAGCATACACTCTGGTCTGTGGATAATCTTCCTGTCCCAGAGCTCGCCCAAGTCAACACAAAATGGGATAGGTGTGCAAAGTGACTCATGAGAAATATTAAAATAAGTGCAAACCGACACAAGTAAATTACTAAAATATATCTAGAAGCATATGCTAAACCTGTGGAAAAATATCACAGTTAACATGAAAAAAAGAATAAAAACACACAGAAAATAAAAATGTAAAATGATATAGATGTGCTGTGCTGTTTCTTCCCCACCCGATTCTCATACTCAAAATCCACGTTGCATGATCCTAGTCAATGAATTGAACCCCAAGTTTGTCAGATGACTAAACGGTCCCAAACGCCAACTACTCAACTGTTGAGGGGTTCTCTTCCCAGATTATATAACCCATAACTATTCTAGTGGAAAATCACTCGCTCTAAGCAAAATGGTCTCTTCATGCTATTGAAATGTCTAGCCAGACAAGCCACCTGGCAAGTCAAAAATTGGTCTGGTTCAACCATAAATTCTCCCCAATTGTAAATATCTCATATGGATTTAGACAAGTCCAAATGCTAGTAGTAATTCGAAAGAAAATCTATTCATTAAACTGTCAAAAGAAAAAAGGGACCTTTTAAACATGGAAACATTCCGATAAAGAGGCGCGTAAAGTGCTGTATCATTCCTTATGGTGGGTGCATTCTCAATCTGTGATTTTGCATATAGTAGTTCCTGGTCAACTGTTGAAGACCAAAGTGCTTCCTACAAACAAATAAAGGGTAGACAATAATTGAAATAGAGTTATGAATTGAAGTCAATCGCCACTGACCAAATTAATATATAAGATCCTATGCATACCACTGAATGGGGTGAAGAGTGACTCTGCAGCAACAAATCATTCATCTTGGATATCGACATTACTGGTGTTGGTGGTGTTTTGGAATTTTGTCTCACCGCAGAAAAATCAGTCATGGAAGAATTACTGCTTGACAGGGTGAGATTACTCTGCTGTGGTCCAGGTTTTTTAAGTGTATCTGTTACACCTTTGTGCACTGAAGATATGTTGGGGTTGACTGACATCAAAGGAGTTCCTGAGTTAGCATCTAAATTTGTTGGAGAGTTCATACTAGGTAATGACATTTTTGGTGGTAATGCAAACAAAGGGGATTCATGACCAGAACCTAGGCTTGCATTTTTCTCAGAGGACAAAGAAATATCTTCCTTTTGGATATCTACTGATGAAGAATCATTGTTGTTAGTACTAACAAGATTATCGAATGAAGTTCCATTTCGAATCAATCCAAAAGCACCATTTGAGCTTCCATTCCTTTCTAATAAAAGATCATTCTTGAGTCCATCTTTTCCTTCATTCCCATGATTAGTTTCTTTCTTCAAAGCATACGTTGTAGTATTATCTGTTGTTTCTTGAACGGGATAAGTTGAGTTTAAAGCATTTAGTGGTGTGGTGTTACCAACTATCTCAGAGTTATATGATGAACCTCCAGTCAGGGAGCTGCTTTTCTGTAGGAATGGAATAAAACTAGAATAAGGAAGTTCAAAATACTGAACACCCATAACTAAAATGAATGTTATCCCCAAGAGCCATAGCAATCTCTTGGTTTCTGTTTGAGATATAAATCGAAATCCATGATCCATACTGCAACAAATCTAGTGACTACCAAACTTAGGAATCATTTTTGTTGGTTGGTGTCTGAAACTTCAGTGACCACCATCAACCATGAAGAATTACTCAAATCCCTGAATTAAGTTGAGAAACAAAGGTTGAACTCTCAATCTCAGTCATACCGCTGGTGCCTGTGGTACAACTCTATTCATATCACCAATATGACTCACTATGGTACAATAAAATGCAATGAGCCACAAGAATTAAGAAAACCAAACGGGTAATGAAAAAAAAACATAGATTATAGAAAACATATATTGACACAATGAATAGGAAAAAAAGGTCAGCTTAAGATATCAAAGTTTCCCACATTTTGCAAGGCTGTTAGTGACTCCTTGACATTCCACAATTGAGCATCCAATGCGAGCCAAAAGAATCCTGTAAACCAATGACAGCACTAACTGTAATCTCGTCGTCTTCCATACAGAACATCCTCATCATTGAATTGTTAAACTAACCTGTTATATATATATATTTTTTTTCAAAACTGGAAATCTGTAAAAGTAAGTTCACCACAAAAAAAAAAAAGAAAAAGAAATTCATTTCAAAGTAAAAAATTTTAAAAGCATTAGTTCAATGCCAAATCTACTGACATTAACATATCATAACTGTTGAGCTTCTCAATAATTTACCAATATATAACAATTTAAACCAACAGCAGAAAGAAGAGAAACCACTCTCGGACTATTTTTTTATTGGAAGATCAATGGCAGGTTCCTCAAAATGTTATATTGATGGGAATTAACATAATGACAAACTGACAACTGAGCAACTGTTTTTTCATGCAAGCTTACAGCATGAGTTGAGTTCCATATGTATATATAATCCTAAAGCTCCATAGACTATTACACATCAGACAATAGCTAAAATTCAATAAGCCCACTTAAACTAATACAATATTGGATGCGTAATGACAGGGTTTTATAGATCAGCTTGCCATTGGCATCATCCTAGGTTCATTTTCACAAATGATAGTAATATTCATTGCCAAATGCATGACCATACCTAATTTCATGGACAATAGGAGTGCTTTTTTTTCCTCGATTTTTACAAAATATTAAATTACTTCACTCAATCATTAAATGTGATTAAAATGAAATCTTTGCCATGAAAAAGAACAGAGGAAGATAAGTATTTCAACACTGTCATTCCATGCACCAAACACATCAAGTTATGCTACAGAAACAATTGTATAATAGAAGTTTTTCAAGTACAGGCAGTCCCAGACCCATATGCCACCAAGCAAATTACAACTAAAATGAGATACTTAGTAGTGGAAGAGGAAGAAGAAGAAGAAGAAGAAGAAGAAGAAGAAGAAGAACGACAACTATAATAATAAAATTTCTATGAGAAAACTATTCCTCAGTTTGGTTGCTGAGAAATGTAAAAAGAAGAAAAAAAAACCAAAGTTCGTATCCTAGAATTTTGGGACCGAGGACGAGAAAAACAACTGCCATTATATTTCCAATTTTTTGGAAACCAAAAGAACAAGTGAGATTCAAAATTTTGATTTTCTTGTTTTTTTTTTCATTCAATCCTCTTGGGAACCAAACAGATCTGAAAGGATGGTGATTGGAAAATGGAAAGAAACAAACCGACAATTCTCTAATACATTAAAGGAAATTTCCTTACCGGGATTTGCAGAGCTTCAGGAGTTGGTTAATCCTGAATAAATCGCGCAGCAAGATTTGAAAATAAAAATACAGAAACAAGACACTGATTAAATCATGAAATTAGATGAAAACTTGGGGTCATACAGCCCTCAATCCCTGCCGAGCCCCGTTTTGAGGTTTCTCTGTTCATGGGTGTGAAATCAGTTTGTGCAATAACAGCTCATTTGGACAGAGTATTGAAGAGAAAAGAAAATATAATGGGGCCGATAATTAAATCTCTCATTTTGAAAATTTTTAATACAGAAAAAAAATAATATGAGAGAAAATATTTTAATAAATATTTTAAATATAATAAATATTTATAAATGAAAAATTTAAAATTTAAAATATAAAAAAGTATAATTATCAAATAAATTTTTTTTATATATATATTTTTTCACTTAATCATTCATTCAAACAATAAATAATAACATTACTTTTTTTATAGACTATCAAATAAAATAAAAATAAAAAAGTTATTTTATTTTATTTTTATTTTTTCTATTATTTTTTAAAAATCTTTTAAACTAATATTAGGATAAATTTGTTTTTATTACAGTATTAAAAAAATAAAATAAAATAAATTTTTTGAGTGAGTTATGTAAAAATATTATTAAAATTAAATAATTAATGTTAGAATAAATAATTGTATAAAATTATTGGTCGAATTTAATTATTTAATATTTAGATACATATTTAGATAAAGGATAAAAAAAATATATAATGCCTTTCTTATTTTTAATTATTAAATTTTGTTTAATCGTGTGTTATATTAATAAAACTAATAAAATTAAATTATTTACGTAATTATAAATATATAAAAATAAAAATAGATAATTATATATTACAAAAAAAAAATGGGGAAAGAAAAAGCCGTTGCGCCTCTGAAGAAACCTAACGGTTTAAAATAAACCTTAACAAAACCCTAAGGTTCGAAAGGTTTCATAGTTTGGCGGTTTGATTGATTGAAAAATTGTAGCGAACCCTTATCGAAAATCACTTTTTGACTTGATCTCTCAATTTGAAACGCAGCTATTTCTCTCTTTCGCTTGCATATTAAGCTTTCAAACTGGAAGATAGTGGTGGGAGGGACTGTGTGCCACAGAGATAGTAATGGAAATAGATAGGGTAGATGGCCGCACTCCAAACCAGTTGAGACCACTCAGTTGTTCTCCCAACATCCTCAACCGTGCCCATGGCTCCGCCAGTTGGTCTCAAGGTGTATACATACATATATGTGTGTGTTTGTTTGTTCGATATATATATATATATATATATATATATATATTTAAACGTCGTTTGCATTTCATTTTGTTGCTTAATTTATTTTTAGTATGGTTTTTCTGCAATTGCCAAAAAATTTTGTTTACTTAGGTTCATTTGGTATTATATTTTTTCGTAATCTTTTTCTCGTTGCCTTGAATTTTTGTTATTTCTTGAAAGATTCTTTTAGAAATTCATTGTTTGTTTATTTTTATTAGGAGAAACAAAAGTTCTTGCTGCGGTTTATGGACCAAAAGCTGGAACCAAGAAGAATGAAAACCCTGAAAAAGCTTGCATTGAAGTCATTTGGAAGCCAAAGACTGGGCAGATCGGTGAGATTGTTTTGAACTTTTTCTACAAACTAAAATGCTTCTTTTTAAAATTATTTACAAAGGCCATGTTTATAGAGTTTGTGGTTGCAACTAAGAAGGGCTAACCTAGTGCAGGAGGCACCTGCCACTGCGGGGTTTGGGAAGGGTTAGTTATAGCATCCTACTGGTAGTAAATACATTGGGTACTTCTTCAGAATTTTGCTTATATGATTCTCACCCTCTAATTAGGAGCAAAATTCTTTTGCTGTTTAGGGAAACCAGAAAAGGAGTATGAGATGATACTGAAGAGGACTTTGCAAAGTATCTGCCTTCTGACTGTCAATCCAAATACCACAACCTCAGTTATAGTTCAGGTGAGATGTTTCGATTTATCTGGAAAACTATCATTCTGTTAGCAGCATGGATAAGTGATGCTTAAGGTGTTTCTCAGCCCTCATTGCCACTAATTTATATGATAGTTATGAATAGGTCACCTTAATGCTTTATTTCTTTATTTTTTGATAAGTAGTTGCCTTACTGCCCTATGGAATTTATTTTTTGTCTGTCTTAATGCTGCTTATCGATAAAGCTGTTAAATTTCAAATTATTAGTTGCATGTGAAACTATAACTTCTGCATTTTCCCCCTTCCTCTTAGAATAGGCAAGTAGGGATGAGAGATGAAGATGTTATTTAAACTCCTACTGTGACCTTTTTTTTCTCCATTTTTAGACAAGTCTTAATGAAACTTGAATGTGAGCATATGAAGTTAGCTATGACAGCTCAACATACCACCCTTCCTGAAGATGTCAGCTACTTCAGTTAGTAAGTTTCACTGATCAGGTTCTGTCAAAAGGCCCAGCTTAGTCAGGGATCCCCTTCGCCCGCTTGTTTGCCTGAGACCTTCTCAATACCCTCCCAATGTGTCAACACACACCTTCAACATATGCCCGTGTGACATTCTCCCCTACTCATTCCCTGGTGCCCTCAACAGGGATACTTGCTGTAGTTTCCCCAAACCTACATTGCAGTACGCCCACGTAGCTCTAATGTCAATTGTCACAGTTTGTGTTCAGCCCCAAAAGGGGCTATCATAGTTAGGGTTCCCCGTCTACCTGCTTATATATCAGAGATCTTTGTTGAACACACTTATTGAGTCAACACACACCCGCAGATGAGTGGAAAATAAGAAAATGATTTTTTTTGATAAATGAAAATAAGAAAATGATTAAAGGGATTCATATATTGAATCGGGATGCAAATAAGAAAATATTGAAAAAATAACAACTTCAAAGCATCATATAAAATAGCCAACTGCCCTCTATATGGATGAAAAAGATGATTTCTCTTTGCTACAGTGCTTGCATCAAACATTCAAATTCGGTGAAGTTTGAATTCGCATGAAATTGAACAGATCACCAAGGTTGCAAAGTTATGAGATCTCACTAATGAAATGTGATAATATTTAAGCACCCTTGTGCTTTGTAACTTTGTTGTCCTAATTTAGTTATGGTTTCAAAATTACCTTTTAAGGATGTCACTTAGGATATCACATTTCGTGGTTAAATTAATTGGGAATAGAAGTGAAAGGTTTTTAGCTTAATTTATCTGTCCCAACCTGAAGGTCCCAAGTAAAATGGAAGCAACTTGACAGAAAATAAATAGGTGATTACTTGGTTTGATGGTAGCCTTCTCCACATGTGTAATTGAAAGGAAATTGTTTCACGATTACTCTCAGTGGACAGCTCAGTGTCTATTCTTTTAAGAGTTATGTTCGCTGTAAAGGTTTTAACCTTATGAGGAGTTTATGTTTCCCAGATTAGGTTTTGGTGCAAATGCCATTTGGAATTTAGTTGGAGGCACTGTGGAGGATAAAAGAAGTATGATGGATGAGAAGTGTGTATGTATGAGAGGTGTAGACTTCTTTTATTAGATTTGAAAATGCAGATAGTTATTTTGAAAGACAATTGGGTTAACAAGTAGTTAGACTTTCAAGCAGTATTGAAAGAGGGAATAGGGTTACTATGATGGATAGTCTAACTCAATGTTGTCTGGAATGTGGATCGTTATGGTACTTGGACTGGGTATGAGAATGTAAATTGTCACTTGTTATAGAATGTAATACATTAGTGGTAGGCTTATTCAGATCGTTTTGTTGGAATGAAATACGTTTATTTAGAATTTGATATGCTTTTTGATTGTTTTTGCATATACACACTGGAAAAATTCCAACGAATGTAAGCCATTATAAAAAAAAATTGACGTATGTATGTATTTTCTTGTTTTTTGTATGTTTTTTTTTTTTTTTGGGCTTTTGATATTTTAGATTGAAATGTTAAATTTTGTGTTCCAAATCGCGAATGATCAATGTTTTGGATTTTGGATCGTACGATCCAATTTGCACTAGGGGGGGGGGGGGAGCGAATTGTGGTATGGTCTAACTAGACAAAGAACTAGGAATTTATTTATTGTTTCAAGGTTGAGGTGCAATGTTTATATGAAAAGGGGCAAATTCTTTTGAATTTTGCCAAGGACAGCAATGATCAGCTCTACAAGACAATGACGGGGACAAGGGCATAGCTTTGCTGAGTAGAGAGTATAACAATTCCAAATGAATTTGTGACTTGGGTTTTTGGCCCTCCCCCTCTGTAATGTTGTCTCTCAGACGTATCTGTTGGTGTGGCTGACATGAAAGCAATGATAGATTTTGGAGCATTGTGTGTTACATTGGCTCAAAACTGAACTTGCAGATGAGTGGGAAAAAAAATGATTTTCAGGGTAAGAAAATGCCATTTTTTGGGTGCAAAAGTCACCACCCAGTGTTGGTCCCACAAATGCAGGGTGTTGGGAGGGTAGACTGGCGATTGACCTTAACTTTTGGCATTATATGCACAAGGTGAAGCTGAATCTGTGTTCTCATGCTCGACAGCCTAGCCATTTTACAATTACACCAAGCAATGACCCTCTATCTCTACAACTTTGAGGGCATTGAACTATCTCTACAAGTTTCTGATTGTGTTTTCATCACTTGCATGAAAATAATGATTCAGTGGCATTGAAAATCAAGGTGAAAGGCATCGGTGAGGAATGATGGGGAAGTTATGAGACATAACATTACAGAAATGCTAGAAGATATTGATTTAAGTTTTCACTAGTACGAGTTATGATTAATGCTAATGGTGTTGGTGCTTTTCTTTGTAAGTGAAACATGAACAAGCATTTTGTCACTTGTGGATTTGGGGTGTCATGTGTTTACATCTTCTAATTTCAGAATTTGTTCTTTGTATCTGGCTAGTAAACCAGAGGGCAGTTTCTTGTTCAATTTTTTTTTAGTTTTTTTCATGTGTGTCACAATGTATGATTGCATTACTAGCCCCTTTTATAACAATGACTGAATTCTTATGCTTTCTTTGCAGGTTGTCAATGATGATGGTGCTGTATCCTTCACGGTCACACTGTTTTCTTCAATACAGTGATAGTGGTTTTGGCTGAGTAAATACAGTTGTCACTTCAACATTCACTAAACTTGTGTTCTAATGTTTCCATTCCTAGTTTGTATTTCAAAATTCTCATTAGATCAATTCAAGGGCCATTAGGATGTCCCATCAAAAGTTTTTAACAGTAATTGTGTCAATGCTTCGTCAATTTTATCCTTGACTGAACTTGTGACATCTTTGTTTTCTTTCGTGGTTTATACCCAAGACTCATCATTAGACACATGGTGAAGAAGGGTTTGGATGTTCCATGGAGATGAAATCATTCTAGTATGTTTTTAAATAGCATATTTTGTTTTTCTTCTCCCCTTCACTGCACTGGACACAAGTTTATATTCCATCTTGTATCATATAGAAGATTTCAATAAATCACCCCATTTTTATGGTTTCTGATGAACTTTCTAATCTTGTGCATTGGCTTCATTTTGTGTTGTGCGACTCTGTTTTAAGGATGTATTTGAGCCTTTAAATGTCGTGGACAGCAGAATAGTCTGATTTATGTTCATGGGATGTGCAAATTTTCTTTTGGCATTACATGGGGTTTTCCAATTCTTCCGACTCTTCTTTGTTTTCAAATGTTTTTATTTTGGAAGTTTCCTTCACCAAGCCTTCTTTAGCTTCTCCCATGTGCCATAAATGCAGCATGTGCTGCCCTTGTGGATGCTGGAATTCCTTTGAAGCATCTTGCTGGTAAACAAGACCACCTATCACCATACATTTATTTTATTGTTTGGTGGATTTGTACTGATTTTTCTTTTGCTGGTCGGTGTAGTTGCAATATGTTGTTGTCTGGCAGAAAGTGGATACGTTATACTGGACCCCAACAAGCTAGAAGAGCAGGTTATTTTGATTTCCTTGTTTGAATTCTCAATGTCCCCTTTGGTTGTTAATGGATTTGTGTGACCACTGACTACCCTAGCTGACATCAAAGTAGCATATATAATTGACTGATTGTTACTCAGTTTGGATTGTTTGTTTTACTCTTCATGTGACCTAATCTTGTATGAAGGAAGCATATATAACTCATTAGCAGAAAATAAACTCTCTTTTTTTCTGCTGAGTACATCTGTGCATGCACACATATACACATGCACATATGGTGTTTTATTTGTCCCCCTTTTTTTTGTGATTGTTTTTGTTTTTGTTTTTTTTTTATTTTTTATTTTTTTTGGGGGGGGGGGGGGAGGGGTTAATATGTCCAGTTTATGGTATGATAGAATGTGAACCAAAACTTCTCTCTATATTCCATAAATCTTGGAATCTGCATATTTTGATTAACTTTATAATTCTACATTCAAATTCGTGTCTCTTAACATGCCGGTGTTGTATAATGGCAGAAAATGAAGGCATTTGTATATTTAGTTTTCCCAAATTCAATTCACTCTGTCCTTCCAGAAGGATCATTACAGGTGGGAGGTGAGCCAGTGGAACATGGAATTATTACATCTGTTACACATGGTGTAATGTCAGGTATCTGTCATGATTATGGTTCTTCTTCTTATTTTATGTCCACCCACACCATGAGAAGTTTGCATAATTATTGAAATTCTTATACTCAGAAATTCTGTTTCATAGATTGTAAAATTGTTATGGAATCATGGTGTAGATTGTATGTACCAACTAGTATGCCCCAGCTAACTGATTTCAGTGAAGCATGTTAATTCTCAAATCAATTTGTTTCCACTGAGGTTTCTGCAATGAAAAGTGATTTATTCATGGAAAAATATCAGGTAACTGTTTTTAGTGATGCTTAGGTGGACTTTTTGGTGCTGAGGATGCTACCCCAGATAATAGGTCTCACCAATCTTGTACTGCAAAATTTTTGCATGCCTTGCAAAGACTGTCCTCACTGTCCTTCAGATGGGGTGCCTTAAATTTCACCATATGTGATTAGATCAATTCTTTAAGTATATGGTGTGATTTCCTATTAAGGCAGTTTATCTAGTGAATATAAGCTTCTTCTTTTTTTTTCCTGGGTGTCATGGGGGTTTCGCTGAATTGCAAATCTGACACAGGGTTATATCGGCAAATTAGGGTTCCTATCACCTTTTTTATGTGCTATGATGATGAAGACAGGCATGGTTGTTAGTATCTTATGTTACCTGTCAATATAATCATAAAACGATACATATTATATAATTGTATCTTTTTGCATTGTATCACATGTTATGCGATACATTTCTTATGATACATTTCGATACATACAATATGTGCGACATGCGTAACCAGACTAAACGACATTGTTTTGGCATCTTTTTTGTAGTTCTATTATATACATTGAAAAACTTTCCCCTTTTTGTTTTGTTTGATTTTTATATTGCCTCTTTGTAAAGTCTAGAGTTTTTTTCTCAAATAGGAAAGAAGGAAAGTAAGTATCTTTAGAAGATGAGGATGAGGATAAGGATGAAGAGTGAGGGTATACAAGTTGAAGAAAAGAAGGGAAGCGAAGAATTGTTAGCATTTGATGATGATATTGATACCATTGAAAATGAAGATTGAGATAAAAATGGAATGAATTATCAAAATGAATTATTTTGGATTTTGTCTTTTAAATTTTGATATAGATGAATTATGTTACAAACTTGGATTATTAAAATCTTGGTTTAAAACTTGTATTATTTATAAATCTTAATTTTTGTATTGTATGAAATTTAAGTTGATGTTTTTTTATAAGTGAGTTGAAATATTATTTATATCATTTAAAACAGTGTGTGTGTGTATATATATATATATATTTATTTATAAATATATTTAAAAATTGAGCGTATCTTATCTATGAAGTACGGACACTTTATTTTGCCTTACATATCCGTATTGGACACGGATTTGCTCATACACTTTTTAGACACGCGTCGGACACGTCCCAAACACGTTAGGGGACACGTCTTTGGATTTTTTTGTTTTGATTTTTTTTTATGGATTTTTGCCTCATTTTCTTTTCTTCTTCTCTGCTTTATATATACATACATGTATATATGTGTAGTTAACAATTTTTTTTAAAACTTGGATCATGAATGTTGATGATTAAATGATAAAGTTCTTGAATTTTTATTTAATAATTTTATTATTTTAATATATTAATAATATTGGCATAATTTGTGTATTATTATACCAATTTTAGTTGTAATGATATTAAAATTTTATTATATTGTTATATAAAAAAATATAAACAAATATTCAATGTTTTTTCAACGTATCGTGTCCTACTTTTTTGAGAAATGTCATGTCCAGTGTCGTATCCATATCCCCTGTGTTTGTATTCGTGTTTCTTAGCTTGCGATACACGATACCTTACGATACATCATATAATATTTTTGAAAAATGATGTGTAATACACATTTTGAAAAGTGTAGTTACAAACTTGATCTTACTTTACTGTCAAGAAACTTAATTTTTTTTTAGTTCAGAAACTTCTTGTTAAGGTGTTAAACTTAGTTTAGGTTAGCTCTGATGCCAAACCAACCCAACCAAAGTTGGGTTTCAATTTCTGAACCTAGAACCAAATTAGGCTAGACATGGAAACAAACTATGTTTGGTTTGGTTGTTGGGTTAAAGACTCAACCTCTTGATTTGCTTGCCATAGTGGGGTTGAAAGACATTCTAGAATCTAAACCAACAAACCAAGGTTGTCGAAATGTGTATCAGTGGGCATATTGTTTTTCAAAAAATATGTATCGTATTGTATATTGTAAGATACACCCAATTTTGTAAAATATATTTATAAATATATATACATATGAATATATACATACACATTGTTAAAAG
Source organism: Nyssa sinensis (assembly GCA_008638375.1). Lineage (NCBI taxonomy): Eukaryota > Viridiplantae > Streptophyta > Magnoliopsida > Cornales > Nyssaceae > Nyssa > Nyssa sinensis. The sequence goes on from CM018046.1 coordinate 4,197,053, forward strand.
TGATATAAATAACATTTCAACTCTCTTACAAATTTATAATAACAAAAATTCAGCTTAAATTCTATAATCGATACTCCATAGTCCATACAATACAAGAAATAAGAAATTATAAATATTAAATATTGTACTATAAGTTCCAATCAGACAACAATATAATTTCATTTTTTTAGAATAAAAATTACTTTTTGGTAAGGCAAGTTTTATAAATTATAACCAAAATATATATACAAGGTACAAATAAAATGCAACCCACAAAGAAATTTCTATAAGTTACATAATGTAAAGACTGCTAGAATAGAGACATAGAATCTGATGAGTCGATCACAAAGTTAGAGAGCGTAATCATTCAGTGCAAGTAAGAAACTAGAATAGCTTTTATACTAAGAAAACATGACATCGTTTTTCCTTTAGCCAAAATGCAAAAAAAAAAATGTCATTTTTGGTTTCTGCACATATCGTTTGATATAACATATCGTATCAGAACTGTTTCGTATGATACTGTGCAAAACGATACAAAATATCGCGACGTATCATTTTTTTGTTGTATCGAAACTTATCGTACAATACGTATCATATTGCGTATCATATGATACTAACAACTATGTAACAAACTATACAAGAAGTTACCTTGATATACATGTTGACCTTTTTCTAATGGCTTAAGCTTTTAAAATAAATGATGATCTAACATGATATCAGAGCTTTGGTTTTGAGAGGCCTTGGGTTCTCCCCCCGTTCATTTGGTGCCAAACTGCATTTGGTTTGGTTGTTGGGTTAAGGACTCAACCTCTTGATTTGCTTGCCATAGTGGGGCTGAAAGACATTCTAGGCTAACAAACTATCTATACAAGTTGTTAGCTTGATATACATTGTTGGTCCTTTTTTTAATGGCTTAAGCTTTTAAAACAAATGATGATCTAACATAGTATCAGAGCTCTAGTTTTAAGAGGTATTGGGTTCTCTCCAGCGTTCATTTGGTACAAAGTTTGCAATCTCGCATTCTGTTCATTTGATTTTGCTCTCACACTTTGTTTACTTTGTTCCGTCACTTTCCACATGGAAGACGGGATTGCACGTGAGGAAAGACATTAGCTTGATATACAGTGTTTAACCATTTTCTAATAAGTTAAGCTTTTAGAACAAATGATGATCTAACACAATCATGGGGGAACACAATCTGATTGCCTCAATATTCAACCAAGTAAACAAAACAATATGGTGATCCATATATTAGTCATGGTTTTAGAATTCACTTGCTTTACGTGTAAAGTCTGCTTAAAGTCAGCAAAATTCGGATTTCGATCGGTTATCTGAATTCAAATGGGAACAAATTTGGCTAAGTGGAATATTCAGGCAAATTTGTATTTGTACTTTGGGAAAAAATGACCCTTATATACATATTTTTATTAATTCGGGCTTGGCTGAATTTTCCATAAATTTGGACAGGTTTGGTTAAAAAAAGAAATTAAGAATAGGATTTTTCCAATTCTGTTAGAAGCTGACAAAAATTTCAATTTGGATTGAATTTCCAAATTAATTGAAAAAAACATTTTCAAAACAATGATTAGAGTATGATGCGAGAGTTGATGCATGACTGGAAGTCAAGGAAATGCCATTTCAAGGAGTCAGTCAAGATAGAAGGGGAAATATGATGATTTTTAGATGGACTTGTGATGGATAGTTGATGCTCGGGGTCAGGTTTCTATGGTCTACTCCAAGAATGAAAACAATTGGCTTGATCCTTTAGATAACAATTGAACAGCAGGTAAAGGATACATATCATATGTGGGACACAGTTCATATTGGCATTACCATGTTGGTTGCTATTGGCACGATGCCTGTGTTCACCCATGCCCAACACTTGTTTGAACGCTTGATGAAAGTATCCATCTTTATTAACTTGAAAATGGTGCAGAAGTACAAGGGTGTAATGGCCTTTTGCCAAGGCAGTTTTAGCTTTTATTCTTATTATGTTTATTGCTATTCAACTCTGCTTTTTCTGGCTATGCACATACTAAATTTAAATAAATTTGTGTGTTCCATATAAGTAAATTTCCTGACTCTTAACATATAGAGCCATGATCCTAGTTCTAGATTTTGGGGGGTTGTGTTTGGCACTCCATATCTATTAGATAACGACACACATTTGTATCCACGGATTGTAGTGAGAGGGAAATGAGAATAAGAGCTGTGAGCTTCTTGTTTTAACGACTAGAAACTGAGCAGCTTATTGATTTTCATTACTCTCTCTCTCTCTCTCTCTCTCTCACACACACACACACACACACATTCACACACAAAAATAAATAAATAAAAACAATCCAGGTTCTGTTGCTAGGAGTTGATTTCTCTTAATTTGTGATAATTTGGAACTTTCCTTCACCAATCAAAAAATAAGAAAATTGGCACTTTCTTATGCTGTGTTCTTGCAGAATGATGTTTGAATGTGACTTTATCATACTAAAGCTAATGTGTGCCTGAATCTGTACCCAGTGGATGATTATCTTCACTGTCTAGATCGCGGACGTGCTGTGAGTGCCAAGTTGTCTGATTTTCTCCGGAGAAGCTTGCAATCACAAGTGCCAGGTCACTCATCCAGGGCCGGGTGATCTCTTAACATGATTGAAAGCCATGGAGAATCTCGACAGGCCGGCTACCAATGGATGACATTTTGTTCTAACTGTTTGTTGCTAAATATAGAACTTCTGGATATGATACAAATAATAGATGCCATTTTGTTCTAACGGTTTGCTGCTAAAATATTGCAACTTATATGGATATGTACAATATAAGCTCGTGTCATATTTGGTTGTATAAACTCCATCACAAGTGTTTGGTAGAGTTTCTCAATCTTGCTTTCAAGTAGCATTTATTAGGATTACTGTATGAATGGTCAACATTCAACAAAGGATGAATTGTTTTATTGTCTGGGTTCAGCTTCTTGTGACGATGATGTGAAGGTATTGGCTCTGTTCTAAGCTGTCATTGTACTTAATTTTATCAAAAATGTTTTTTTTTTTTTTATGAGTTACAGTTGGATATTATATCATATTATGATGTGATATTCAATTAACACAATACGAATTGATATTCTTTGATGGTTTTAAAAGGTTAAATTATATATTATATATGATTCATTATAATTGTACATGTGGAATATCATTCGATTGTAAAATATGATGATTTGAGTGTAATAATTTTTTTTTGATAAAATGTAAAAATAAGGCTATTCTTGAATGAGATTAATAGATGATATTTTGTAATGTGTGATATGATTGATATGTTTTTAGGAAGATACAGTACATGTATCGAAGTCTCTATATTACCACATGCAGATGAATATTTCTTCATTCAAAATCCCCTTTGGCTGCTTTCAAATTTTAGAAAATGGATTGTAAAGCATTAATTATTGGGTAATGAATTTCAAAAAATATAATTAATTTATTGTTTTCGGTGTTTGATAAAATTATATAGAAGTGATTTTAATTGTTAATTTTTTTCTTTTACGTTTTTATTTTGTATATATTGATACTGTTTGAGGTGTGTTCGAACAGTAAAAGTATTGAGAATAAAATTTAAGAGTCTAATATTCATTTGCGTCAATAGTTGATAATTAAAACTTAAAAAAGTCGACCTGATTATTACAAACAGTGAGACTTAGGCTATATATTTTCAAAAATTAATTTTTTTAACTTCTCAAAATCATTATTTTACTTGTACATTCTCTTGCAAAAATTTGATTAGAAAAAAAGTAGTAAATATTTGTGCCAAACTCTCAAATAGACTATTCCAAAGTTCCGTTGTTTAACTTGTTTTTTCTTCACCTTTAATACGAAAATTTATTATGTTATTTTTGAAGTTAATAATTCTAATTAATTATAAATTATAATATAAAAAAAATTATATTACTATTTCTTACAAACCAATTTCTTGTACACATAACAATTGGCCAAAATCAATGAGCCAGAAACATACGATAAATTCTCCTTCACTACAGCGCATTTAGCTGTTTACAGGCAAAAAGATGCTCTTTGACAAAATCGAATCATCATTTCCGATTTCCAAAGCATTATTATATAGTCCACAAATTAACCTACCACGAGTCTACGACAGGGACCATTGCTACATATAGATACATATATATATATATATGTATGTATGTAGTTGGGACTGTACAAAGAGAGGAGGACACAGAGAGATGGCCACTTCTAGTAATGCATTTCAAATAACTTGTTGTGTCCAAAGGCCTTCCTTCTCCAACAGTTTTGATCACTTCAAGACCTCACTCTCATCTTCTTTCAAGGTATCTCTCTCTCTCTCTCTCTATATATATATATATATATATATATCTTTCTATCTATCTATCTCTATAGTATGAAGCAATCTCATTAAACTTTATTGGCCAGAGTCCAAACTTAATGGATTTGAATTTATAGCCATATTGGGAGAGAGCTTAGATCTCCACAATTGTAATCACCAAGATCCACAGTCCAAATTTAATTGAATTTTCAGAATCTTCTTGCAAACTTTATTTTCTTTTATACCTATACTAGTTTTTGAAACCATTTTAAACTATTGAAAACAATTTTCAAAACTGATATATATATATATATATATATATATAAAAGCATGGCTGATATAATTTGGTTTCCATGAGCAGCCATTGTTGAGAGAGTTGCAGCAAGTTCCTATACAAATCAATGTTTCTGAAATCATCAAAAGCACTTCTGTGAGGTTACTGGATGGATTTGTTGATTTGGTGTTTGAATTTGTTGACCAGCCATTGCTCCCATCTCAGGTATTCTTGTGATATAGCAGAATGCATTGTGCACATAAATATGGTAGTTTTGATTGATTATATGTTAATCTTATCCGTAATCCTAAACTAAACAGATTTTTTCCCTCCATGCATTTATTAAACTGGGTCCCACCTCCTAGTTTATGAGAGTAAAAAAATTAGTTTTGTTTATCATTTTCCTAATTGTATCTATATGGTAGCAGAGTAACTTTGCACCAGTTGAAGAGATGGGAGAAGCCATTCTTGTTACCAATGCTGAGGGGAAAATTCCAGATGATTTTCCCGAGGGCGTTTACATAAGAAATGGTAACTTTAATATTATAAGTATATGCTAGAGTTATTATCTATATGATTGCTTTTTTTATTATAATTTTTTAAAGTGACAATGATGAGATACTCTCTGAAAGAAACCAACAAGAAAAGATTGGGGCCTTATCCAACGAAACATAAACTATTGTTGGAGTGTATGTACGGTGGGGGAGCCATTGATGTAGGTATAACACTGTAGTAGAAGCTAAATGGATATTTTGTCTTCCTAGATGGCTTTCCCGTTGGAGTTGCTCTAATGTCAAAAAAATCAGCACTAATATATTGTAGCCCATTAATTGTCTCAAGAGAGTCACTCTCCAAAATGACCTCCTTCGAACCAATGTCCAAAGTTTATTGGAGGGCATGATTGTTAGTATTCTCCTTGAGAAGTCCAATGATATATTCTAATGTGTGAAAGAACTCAGTGATAAAGACAATAAGTGGGAGGGAACCTTTTCTGTAAGCCAGCATTGAAAAAGACAAAAAATAGAATGTAAAGAAATAAAATGATACCGGTGAACCTCGGGTTAGCTCAATTTGTAAGGCCTTGAGGATAAAAGAATGTCTTCAAGAGGTCGCCAATTTGAGTCACGCCAAAGCCATCTCTTGGCTTATTTGATATGTGATTCTTGGGGGGTGGAGTTGTATATCCGGAGTTTGCTTTGACAGCCACGCACCCAAGGTTGGATTTAGATGGAGGGACTCTCTTAGAAAGAGGGATAATCCGTTTGTAACTTTTTTTTTTTTTTGTTTTTTTCGCGGGGGTATTTAACCATTCGGGCGACTACTCTCCCTCAGCTAGGTAGTGACCACCGCTCTCCCAATGTAGATAACCTCACCGAAGCGAGTGATGGCTGGACCCTAGGAGGAATGGGGAGTTGAACTTGAAACCTGCTTTGCAAGAGGCCTCAAGACCAACTGATCCACCCCTCAAGATTATATATTTTTAAGTTATTGGGTTGATTTAACCTTTGTAAGTTTATGATAACTTCAAGTTATAGAGGAAGTCTTCATATCAGCCAAGTTTGAATGCATTTGTTTTTATGCTTTAATAAGACAAAATTGTTGGTGCAACTCTTTATCTCATCTTTTGTTAATTTTCAATTGTTGGTACTAAAAATGCCAAACCTTCAATTATGAATGCTGAGAAAACAGTATTAAATCATAAGCAATATGTTTCCAAACATAAGTTAAAATGTTTTCAGCCTGTGGGTGGTATTGTATTTGCAGGCCCAAACCCTCTTTTTGGAGCATTAAAATCAACAAATTCTATGTTTGGAAGATCAAGTCACATTTGGGTGGAAGGAGAAGGAATGCTTCATGCTTTGTATTTTAACAAAGATAGTGGAAACTGGACTGTATTCTACAACAACAGATATGTTCATACAGAGACATTGAAGATAGAAAAAGAAAGAAACAAGCCATCTTTTCTTCCTGCAATTGAAGGGGATTCGCCGGCTATTTTGTCAGCTTATCTGTTAAATTTGGTGAGCAGATTTTCCCAACAATGTAGTAGCCTAATTCTAATTAAACTATCACATATTACAATGTAGATTAAGCCCACAGTGGCTCAGCAGTAATGTGTACACACATTATTTGACCAAAAATTTAGTCATTTGGACATAATAGCTTGACATATGTGCACTACTGTGTTATAAATTTTAGCTAGAAAATTCAGTGTTTAAAAAATTTGGTTTCAGGCTATGCTAAATGTTGAGAGCTTGATATATATTGTTGACCTATGTTTCGATCTTAAGTATTTGGTGCAACTAGTTGCTTAACATGGTATTAGAGTCTTTTTAAAAGACTTATATACATGTGAAAACTTTTGTTATTGTTTGTTTGTCTATCCGTGTGTGAATCTAGGGTCACACTAAGAGGGGGAATGTTGAAAGCTTGATATACATTGTTGCCCATTCTCTTTTCTCTCTTCTATCTTCTCTCATATTTTTCTATAGACAAACCCTACATACAATACAACTTAACTCTAAAATTCCTCCTGAGATATGCAGAGTGGCTTCCTTAGATAATGGTTATTGTAAGGTCTAAGATAACCCATTGTTTTAATATTGAATTTTGCAGTTGAGATTTGGCAAAATAAATAAATACATCAGCAATACCAATGTTTTTGAGCATTCAGGAAAATGCTTCTCAGTTGCTGAGAATCATTTGCCTCAAGAGATTGACATTCTGTCACTGGGAACTTTAGGAAATTGGGATGTCAATGGAGCTTGGAATCAACCTGCATTCACCAGCCACCCAAAGGTCTTCATTAACCTAGCCATTCAAGACTATCAGACCTTTGATTTTGAAATCAAACAACTTGATTTTTTGCTTAACAATTTTAAATGCTGCAGAAAGTTCCAGGCACTGGGGAGCTTGTAATAATGGGGGTTGATGCAAAGAAACCTTACCTTGAACTGGGAGTCATCTCAGGTATACTCTTAAGGGTGTTTTAATATATATAAAATATATATATATATATATTCTAATGTGATTGATATCATCTCTCTTTTTCAGCTGATGGAAAGAAATTAGTACATAAAGTGGATCTCAAATTTAACAGGAGTACCCTTTGCCATGATATAGGCATTACAGAGAGGTGAAGTAGTACCCTTTGGTATATATCTTCAATCCAAAAGTTCATGGTGCATAATTGGAAATAGAAACTGATTTTAATTGTACTTTTTTGGGTTTTGCAGGTATAATGTGCTCATGGATTTTCCACTAACAATAGACATAGATCGACTCATTAGAGGAGGCCCGTGAGTAAATTTTCTTGAAATTGATCAATTTTTATAGAACTTAGAAAACAAGTTTTTAGGTATTGCCTAAAGAAATGCTGATTGGTTTGTCCTGGAATTCTTGATGTTGATGTGCAGATTAATAAGGTATGACAAAGAAGGATATGCAAGGATTGGGGTAATGCCTCGTTATGGCGATGCAAATTCAATCGGTGGTTTGAGGTGCAACCAAGTTGTGTTTTTCATATTCTCAATTGTTTTGAGGATGGTGATGAGGTAACAAACAAGAACAGTTAATTATACAAATTCTCACAATCTTTTTCAAGCAGTACATGTCTTTGGTTAAAATTAAAAAAACAAGTTCAATCTCATAACTGAATCACATTTCGAAAATTATGTTTGTATGAGGAAGAACAGGTTGTAGTGAGGGCTTGTAAAGCTCGCAGATCAATCATACCGGGACCTGATCTGGGCTTGAACAAATTTGAGTGGTTTTCTAGAGGTTTCAAACCTATAAGTTCAGTAGAAGAAGAAAATGATGACAATTTAACACAAGACGGGTTATTGTTTTCTCGCTGTTATGAATGGAGACTAAACATGAAAACTGGAGAGGTTAAGGAAAGGTATCTCACTGGAACTGAGCTGTCCATGGATTTTCCAATGATTCATGAAAATTTTACTGGTGTCAAAAATAAATATGGTTACACCCAGGTTACTGATTCCATCGCGAAGCTCTACCTCAGGTAATATAAAATCAACGAACTTCCTTAGAAAATTGAAAATATCATCCTTAGTACTTAAATGGCTAATTGTTTGAGATTAATGGTTTGTTTTTGATAATTTTAGGCATGGCTAAGTATGGTGGACTAGCCAAGCTATTCTTGGAAGAATCAGAACTCGGGTTTTCTCAAGTAATAGACTCCTTGCACATTTTATTTTATTTTTAGATAATTACACTGTCCTCCCTTGTGATATTTGACAATTACAAGGACCTCCCCTATGATTTCTAATTTACATTGATTTCCCTTGTTAGAATTATTGAGAGACGGACCTTAACGGAAAACATAAATTTACTGCTTTCCCCTTAGTAATAATTACGCTGACCCCTCCTGTCAGTATTATTTGATAATTATAGGGACTCCCTTGTGATTTCTTAAAAAATAGGGGAGGTGATATAAAAATTTTTTTGGTTGAAACCCTAACACCGTTAATGACAAATTTTGTACGAAGTCAATATAGCAGATGAGAGGTCCTTGTAATTTTAAAAAACAAAAAAGAGGTTCCTGTAATTGTCAGGTAACTCACGGGAGGTCACTCTAATTATCCTTTTTTTTTTCTTTGTCCTGATCATTCTTTATGTTTGATGCACATATGATGTGCTAATCTTTGATGTGTGAACCAGAGGGAGAGACAATCCAAAGACTTTATAAAGGTTGAATATCATAAGTTTGAGGAGAATACCTTCTGCTCTGGAGCTGCCTTTGTCTCTAAACCAGGAGGGCTTGAAGAAGATGATGGTTGGATCATTACTTTTGTTCATAATGAAGATACTAATATATCTCAGGCAAGTCATTTGTACAACCAATAATTGGTCTTACAGATAATTGGATTTATATTGATTTAATAAGTGATTTCTTGCAGGTTTACATAATTGATGCAAAGAATTTTACAAGTGAGCCAGTAGCCAAAATTAGTGCTGCCATGTAGGGTACCCTATGGGTTTCATGGGATATTCATGTCAATGACCCATCAACATTAACAAGATTTGAAACTTTGAGAAGCTGAAATTAAGTACAGTCATGAATTATATACACTCACTATTCATTAGAAACTATATGTATAATTATTCCAAAAATGTAGTGCTAGAATGATGATGTAACAGAGAAAGGGAAAAAATAAATTAGACATTCCTGTTTGTATGTTGGGAAAGATGGGTTTGTTTCTCTCAAATACAGAATTGTTTTTCTTTCTTTTTTTTTTTTTTTTCCAGTAACAGATTTTCCAACAGGCTGCCGAGAAAATCACTTCCCATGGGGGACCTCTAGAGTCTCTTATTTTTGCCCATTAGGTTTGAGTCAACCTAGTTGCTCAGATCCATTGTGAAGAAATTTCCCTGGACTTCTTGTGGAAGAAGACTTTAGTAAAGTCTGTCTAATTCTTGGAAAATCTCTCAAATTACATGGTAGTAAAGGATCCTCATAAATAAATGTAAAATTATTCATTGGTTCTAATGCCATTGCTATTAGGAAATTTTTGTTCTAATGTTTGTAAATTTTCCTCTAGTTATGCATGTGTTAGAAATTTATTCCAAAAGTTTATATTGAATATGTAATTATTAGGATTAGATTAAGTCATGTCATAACTTCAACTGTTACTCAATTGAATTTTTTATTTTTATTTTTTTGATCGGTCCATTAGTCAATTGTACTGCTGAAGACTTAATTATCTGAAGAAGAACCTCAAAACCAATCTAACACAAGAAAGGTAAATCACACTTGGATGCCATATATTCATTTTAGAATATAGTTAGGATGTCTAAGGGTTCAATCTTTTTATGTTGTCGTGGGACTTGTCTTTCATTTAAACATACGTTAGACACCTTTTTAGTTTTGGCTATAGACTTGAAAAGTGACTTAAATATGTCCTAAAACATCATGTATTCATTTTAGATAAATTGTCACTTATATAACATTGCATATATCTTATTGTTGCTGAGTTCAAGCAACACACAGTAATTCTGAAGATTTGACTTGACAAAAACAAAGGAAAATGAGAGAAGAAATCAAAAGTTCAAATGAATTCTAGATTAAAAGACAGCTATGCAAAATCCAGTGAGAAATGACCATACGATTCATTCTCTCACGATCCAAGTGCATTATAACAAGAAGTACCAGATCATTTTCAAGATTCTCTCTCATTTTCCCATAAGTTACTTGTGGGATTTGTATCTTTTTAAATATACAAGGAAAGGTTGTTAAAATTTGATAGTTAGGTCTTTCTAGTTCAATCATGTATATTAGTCTATTCTTATTACACTTATTATCCGATGTAGGACTGCAAGCTCACACATTACCTCAAACATATTCATCAGTCATCAGGAGATGGCTCTACTGTTCTTCGCATTATCTGTGTGTTATGGCTCATCACATACTTGAAGCTTCAAATCTAGATAGCCTAAATCCAGGCTGCAACTTGGATGGTTTGAATAAAGTAAACATATGGAAGAGAAGACAGGCACATAGCCATAAGGGCCTGAGGCAGAAAACTTAAGGTCCGAGACAGATTCGCAGGCAAAGGTTCCTTTTGGCTGTATCTTTTTATCAGCTCTTGATTATGAAGATCTGAAGATGACATTGCATATAAAATTGGTTTTTCGATTAAGACAGATAAAGCCAACCAAAGAAGAATCCTTGGAAATCATACATTGACTGGGGACCCATTAGACATATAAAATTGCCTATACGTTTTGAAAAAATAAAAATAAAAATAAAAATTTTTCAACAACTACATCTTGGGGAAGGGTTCCTAGAAACAAAATAGTAAAGGAAGCAAAATTTCAATGCAATCTGGCTTTTAAGAAGTCCTGCAAAATTTAAGCAAGCCTTTTCTGCAACATAGTTTTCTATTATTCCAACTTATTGACTAGTTTTTCATGCTTAAATTGTTTGAATCATGATTTTTGGGAGAGTTCTGGCTGCTCTTGAAATCATCTCTTAGGCCATTTGGTACATATAACTTTCCCTTAGCAAGATGCTCTTGAACCAAGCTGTTGAGGATGTAATAAAGATGGGGGATACAAGGACCCTAGGTCAGAAAATTAGAGACAAGTTCACCTTCTCGGCTTCTCACAAGAGAAGACACCCATTTGGCTCCATGTTTTAAGCAGTTTATTTATATATATATATATACATACACACACACACACACACACATCTACATATATGCGTGTATTATATAATGACATAGTCCATAAATTTAGTTTTGCAATTAGGACAGACAAGACAGCCAAAGAAGAAACTGGCAAATCAGACATACACTAGGGGACCTATCAAACATATAAAACTTGTTATACATGACAAAACCATCTCAAAAACAGTTCTTATGAACAGAGTTTTATACACTAGGAAGATTTCCAGGAAGAATGTTTCCTCAAGAAGCAAGTTGATCACAGAGAATCTTAAGATTTTTACAGCATTAAGTGTGTCCATCTCTCAATGAATCACTTAGAAGTGTTCATGGTAATTCATTTCTTTTTCCTCCATGTAAGAGCCCAAGACAACTCTGATCTGCATGTTCTCAAACCACTCCATCCCAGCCCCGCAGTCATTATTGGTATCCGATCAGTCATGTTCTCCTTGACATTTTTCATACTTGTATATGCCAAATTCTGCAGCACCACTATGCCTATTCTCTTAAGCCATCACCACAACCCCCAAGGACTTGTTAGATCAAGGTCTAGATTTTCCGGGATTGATAGAACAGTGATTGAATCACTCCCCTTTTTCACGTGTTTTCTTCACTTAAGGGCTCAAAAGAAGGTCTAGAATGCATAGTTTGTTTATCCAAATTTGAAGATACCGAAATCCTTCGATTATTGCCCAACTGCAAGCATGCATTCCACAGTGAATTGTATTGATCAGTGGCTAGAAAACCACTCTAGCTGTCCTCTTTGCCGGTACAAGTTCGATGTAAGTGATATCACAAGTTTAAATTACTCGAATAGTTTGAGATATCCTCAAAGCCCTTTGAATCTAACAGAGGATCCAAATCATGAGCTCTTTGTTCAAAGGCAGCAAGACCATCAAAGGTCCTCAAGTTTCAATCTGGGAAGCAGTTTTCGAAATTTTGCCACAGGTAAGAACAAAGAACTTCTAATTCAAGAAGGAAACAACAGCTGACAGTGATCAAACACTCTTGGACAAGTTCAAACATAAGATAATTGTTTCTGACATTATGTACAAGAGCCGATGGAGCAATGTCAACTCGTCAGACTTGATGTTCCTGAACTCTGAGATGCTTGATGTCATGTCAAGCACAAGATTTTCTTCTATGGATTCAAAGAGTGGAAGATTCCATCATGGGTTTGCAATGAATGAAGTGAGGATTAAGGAGGATATAGAGAGGAAGAGATTGTATGAGTCCGAAGTAAGCAGCATTAGTAGAAGTTATTCACTTTCAACTTCAAGCTTTGCTTCTGCTTCTGCTTCCAACAGTGAAGCAAACCAAAGTACAACCTCAAGATTACTGAATCCAGCTGATAAGAGATCAATGTCTGAGATTACCAATCTTTCAAGATTCACAGAATTCAGTATGAGGAACAGGATCAAAGAATCTATGTTCTCTGGAAATAATGGAAAAGATGAGAGGATGAGAAGCCTTTGGCTGCCGATAGCAAGGAGAACAATTCAATGGTTTACAGGTCAAGAAAGAAGTTCACAATCACAAGAATTGGAGAGCACAAAATACCCATCAAATGTGTAAACTTAATGGAAAACTTATTAGAATTTGTGAATTTTCGGCAATACAGAGTTCAGAAACTAGGTTAGTAGGATTGCCAGAGTGACCCGTGCATGTAAGCAATGTGGTGTACTAGAATTTGAAAAAAAAAAAAAAAATACAAGGTTTTCTCATTTTATATCATCTTTTGCATTACAGAAGTTCTATAAATGAGTGTTAATGCTTTTTTATGATTGCATTATTCATGAAATGTGTCCTTGAGAACTCATAGGTTATGGAATATTGTCTCCATGTAAACCATAAAGATATAGACATTTGCAGATATAAATTCTCCATGATATGGCCAAATACAGAGGATTGTCAAACTTATGATTCATCATAGACTTCATAGTCACCGCTGGTCCTTTGTTTATTATTATTTTCATGTTTCCACTGTCTTCTGAATGTATTAACTTATATAATTAATAAGGAATGATCTTCCAAAAAATAAAAAAGAACATATGATTACCTGCAGGGTTGGTTCTGTGAATTTTCTGAGAATCTTCCCAATGGGAAAAACAATGAATCTAAATGTGAGAATCTTATTACACTCAAAAAGTAAATTATTTTTATTTTATAAGCTAAAAAAAATCTAAAGAAACCCTACCTAACTCCAGCTGTTGTGGAATAAAAAACTGAAAGGAAAAAAAGAGTATAAAAGATAATGTCCCAAAGTAAAAGAAATTTGCTTTCACCAAGGCTATTTGAGCATAAGGTAAATGGTTTTTCTTTGGTTGGATGCTTGTGTTTGTATATGTTGTTTTCATTCTTTACATATAATATTACAGTGACGTATTAGCTGAGTCCTCTCCTATTGTCTGCAGTGAAAGAGTCCATAAGTCATCTTTACATGTTTTTGTAAGCAACAGTATCTCGTTTTTTTACATATAAAATGTGTAAGTAGCAAAACCTCCTCCCCCTCTCTCCAATTATTAAATTCATTAAACTCAAGAGTTGTTTAAATTGTGCTCTCAAGTATTAACCATGTTGATTATCACTTCACTTTCATATTTTACGAGTTATGGATACGTGTCCTAGTATTGTCTCATACATGGATGTAAATTTCGCTTCTGGAAGTATAATTGAACATGTTTGCACTGTCTGAATAAAAGGCTTTCTTGAACATTATTATAAGAAAAAAAATTTCAAAATCTGATATAACATTGTCCAAACTGATTTAAACAATTTGGTCTTTAAAGATCTATATATAAAGGATACATTTTTGACAAGTTTACAGCTTGTAGTTGCAAGACGTATGCCCGGAACGTGTCCAAACATGATGTACTACAGCAATGATGAATTTTTGGATAGAAATTCACAAATTGAAGGCAATGATACTAAAACTACATAACATATTACATATATGCATCACAATAATCTACATATTTATTGCTAATTAACCATATGCATCATGTTACCTTAAAGCTGAGAACTCTACACTAGCTAGCAAAGCTGCACTGCATCAGTGGCGGGTTGAACTAGTCCAATGTTCCATTTAGTTGCATGCATGTATGTTCATGAAGCTCCATGGATGTGAGATCTAAAAGGGATGATAACCATGATCAGAGCTGTCAACATCTGAGTTACTAGTGGAGTCATGACTGCCCATCTTAATCACCCGCATCTCTGCAACGCGACTGATACTACTACTGGGGCTTCCATCCTTGTTCTTTTTCTGTTTCCTATGAATCCTCCATTTTCTCTTTCTAGACCAATGCCTCGCCAACATTACCCCTAAAACCAAAAAAACAGCCAAAGTGCACCCTCCCCCTATGGACACCAATTCCACCAACACCCATCTCGTTCCCTGTCCACGTGGCATGATTGTCCACGTGGCAGCAATGTAAGCCAATGCCATGAACAGCGTGGACACCCACATGATCTTGTGGGTCCCCACCAGTATTTTCATCATGGATTTTCTCTTGAAAGGAATAATGCTAACAAGAACATTTACAATGCCAAGGGACAAGAACAATGCCACAATGTTGCACACCATGAAGATTTTAAAAGCAGTGTGCCTACCCATAATAGCCTTCCCACTCTCTTGGTTAAAACCACCAGGAGGGTTTATGCCAGCAGCAAATGTGACCGTTGCTATCAGAACTGCCACAACGGTTATAGTGTTTCGAGCATTGCGTAGACCCTCCATTTGGAGCTCAAGCTGCTTTGCTCTATGATGGCTGTGCTTGCGATGGTAGCGCTTGGCTGGAGAGTCTGAAAACTTCTTTGCCCATAAAGATGGTATGATTGGGCTGTTAACTTGTAATCTTCCAGAGTCAGGTTCTGTAATTCTTTGGATTTCTGGCGATCCAGGGGGCAATTGGTCACATCTCTTGGCACCCGCATCTTGTAATGCTGGCACAATTGCAAGAGCACCTGAATTGCTGGCATCGGATTCAACTACATCTAGAGCCGTGTATCCCTTTCGGTTCAAGGCATTTACATTGACACCAAGCTTAAGTAGGTAGATGACCATCTGTTCTCAAGGCAAAGTTATACAAAGAAAGAAAAAAAAATCATTCTTAGAGATGTGAAGTAAATCATACAAACACTATATGCATGTAAGTTTAATATATCATTCAATTTTGATAAGACTTCAGTAATGGTTATCCAATTTTAGATTTCAAGACAAATTATTCCTGAGCCTGTACGTCCCATGTGTGATGGCCATTGTGATGTTAGAATTTCGTGAGCCCCATGTGGGGTTCACTGTACGACTGAAATCACTGGAGTCACATGCGTGTGATGGGTTCACCCAATAATTCTACAAATTTCAATGCATTAACAAACAAGTTTTGGACCTGCTTAAAACAATTTAACTCATCAATTGTTAGCTTCAAGCATCATGTGAGGCCATACAAGGGAGCAATGTGTGCTCTGACAGATGAATATGAGGTTTAAAGAAAGGAATTGTCTAGGAGAATGGAAATCCCAGGCTGGAACCCAATTCTTTGTATTGAGTTGATTTGAAAATTTTCTTTCATGCATTTAGACACTCATATGGTGTCCGTCACCTTGTCATGAATACTATATACCATGTAGTGAATACAGTCTTTTCCATATTGCCAAAGATCAGAAACAGAAAGCTAAAGTGCAGGAGGTCTTACAGTAGTGAGTTTTCCAGCAGTGGCGAGGTGCAAGATGGTATTGCCATTGTTATCAGGCAAGTTCACTAGTTTTGTGATATCAAGCGTCTCCATCAAGTATTTAAGAGCTTCATACTGGTTATTCTTCACGGCCAGGTGAAGAACTGACTCCCCATTTTTGGTTACCATCTCAGCAGATTCAAGGCTCATGGAGAGGATCTCATCGATGATGTTGACACGCCCTTTGATGGCTGCCCAATGGAGTGGTGTTCGACCTTCATGGTCCTGCAAGGAAGACAGGTCTGGGTCCAATCTCAAAAGCTCCCTTGTTATCTCAAGGTGACCTTTGCTGCAAGCTAGGTGCAATGCAGAACATCCATGGGAATTCTTTTTCCATGCGAAGTCCGGGCGGACCCTTAGTATTTCTTTCACTAGTGTCTGCAAAAGCGCAAAAAAAAAAAAAGGGTGCAAAAACATCTTCAATATCCAAGGCAAAACACTCATAAATGACACTACTATTTATTTGATCCATCCTGAGATTTTTATTTTGATTCTTAGTGAAAGGTTAAAACCAGTTCTTTAAATACAGTTAAATTGATTTTAAATTTTTTATTATTTAATAAGTATATTTTAATAATATATTAGTTCATATTTAATTATATAAAATTAAATTAGAGAAGAATTGATTTTTTAAAAAATCATATAACTTAATAGAATAATTCTGACTTGATCTAATTCAAAAAAAATTTAAACAGTCCCTAAGTTAATTTTACTAAAAAAAACTACTTGTTAGTCACCCGTGTAATATATACAAAAGCATGATACATGTACATAAAAAGATAGAACTGCAAAAAAAAAAATTAAAAAGACTATAAAATTGTAGTGGAATTTTTTTGGGTTGGCCTAAATTTTAGACTAAAAAATGTGAAAAATAATGAGATTAAGAGTTAATTTGAGAGAGTTTTAGCTTATACAAAATAGATTACTGGTAAAATAACTTTTTCAAAATGAATTCTGTTTGTTTGGATAAACATAGCTTATGATAACAAAATAATTTATCTAGTATTTGACTAAAATTATTTATAAGTTTTGTTTAGTAGTATGATATAAAATTACTTACGGGTAAATTATACTGACATTTTTTGAGGTTTATGATTATTACATTGACTTCTCTTACTTTATACAAATAATATACAGATATCCTCCCTCCTTGTCAATTTTTTTTTCTTCAAAATGACAAAAGTGTCTCTTTTATTTATTTATTTTTATATTTTTTAAATTTTGACCAATTTATTCTAACTTTTTTAAAGATTTTTTTTAATTTTTTTATTTAAAAACAAATTCAAGATAAATAAATTATTTTTATTTTATTTAAAAATAAATTTAAGATTTTTATTATATTTATTTGAAAAATGAAAAAAAAAATTGGTTAACATTTAAAAATTTTTTTAAAAAATGAAAAAGATAGTTTTGTCATTTTAAGGAAAAAAAATTGATTAGAGAAAGATATCTATATATTATTTTGTAAAGTAAAAGATGTCAATATAATTTCATCAACCTCAGAAGAAGTCTATTTATCATAAATCCTCATAGAAGGTCAGTATAATTTACCCAATTACTTAATAGAATATAATTTTGTAATTATAAATACTGGTTAAATAATTATTTTAATATTATAGTATATTATTATTTGCTGTTTTATTTATGTGAAATAAAATAAATATTTTTACTTAATAAAGGAATATTTTTATTTCAAATGAATTATATTTTTATTGATTAATTTATTGTCTTGTATTATGATACTAGTACAAATATAATAAATAATTAAATGGACAAATTTCAATTTAATTTAATGGACAATGATTATAATAGCTAAGTGGGTTTATAATTCTAGTTAAGTCTTGAGTTGGATTCGATTGAGACCAATTCTAAACGGTCGTTCAAAATTCTTAACGGTAGCTATTTACACATTAAAATTTTAGAGTTTCATTTGAAACTCATATAAAATTATAGGGTCTTATTTAAACCCCGTATACAATTACAGGGTATTGTTTTAAAAGTTAAATGAAATTATAAGATACTAAATATAATCAATTTGGGACGACCGTTAATGATCATTTCCAATTTTTCTGAATTAAAATAAAATTAAAAATTGAAGAATTGAATTGTTATAATTAATAATCGAGACTCTTATTTAAAATCAGGACAAAATTTTAAAGTACTAAAGTGTAATAAATACTTTTAGATAAAATATTTATTTTTATTTTTATTTAAAATGTGATTCTTTATTCTATTAAGATTAGGATCTAGATAAAAATTATGATTTCATAATCAAATAGTACTATTTTATTTTTCTATAAATATGATATAATAAATTTTATTATGTAATTTATTTTGTCAATAATAATATAATTTTAAATTTTCAAGATTTTTTTTGAATTAATTATTTTCTCATCGTTAATATTATTTATCTTTTTACATTTGGCCATGCGTTATTATTTTAAAAAAACTAAAGTTATTACAAAATGGAAATGCCATCAACAACGTACAAATCACGTCATATCATATGCAAGCCACCTAGCTAGATATATACCACTTTCTCAATTAAAATCCAGTGAAGGAAAATATGGACTTCGGCCGCAGCCGTAGACTTCCGGTGTGAACGCGACCAGAAAAGCTTGCACGCGACGGTCCGATTCACATCCGTGAATTTCATTGAAAGATACATTACTACCTTTTTTGAGTGCGTAAGAAATGACGCACACTTGTTTTTCCACCAACTGATTGCATATAGATATATATATATATATACTATATATAAAATGAGTGTTGCCAATCCAATCCAACATCTACACCACACGTGCACAACTCTAGCATGTGTGTATGTATATATATATATATATAGATACACACATGCTAATGTTGTGCACGTGTGTTGTGTATTTCTTAATTATACAATTACGAATAAATAAAAAATACATATATTTTTATATTTTATAAAATAATTAATCATAAATATCCTATATATACTACGATTAGAACGATATAATTATCGACATTAAAATAAGACAATAATTAGTTTTATAATTAATAATAAATTTCATATATAACTCATAAATAATGTTAATAAATTACAAAAAAATTAATAAATAAAAAACAAAAATATAAATTAAATATGATGAGATTAAATTGTAAATCAAACACCACAAAAAAGATAAATAGAATAAATAACAAAAAAAAAAATTAATGACAGAAATGATAAAACATCATTTCTGCTTCAATATATATATATATATATATATATATATATATATATATATAAGGAAAAGAAGAATGCCCAGTCGACAATGGGAAGATTCCTTGTGAGCGGATAAAGTACACCTTTTCCCTACCTGTGCCATTTAAATTTGGATGTTTGTAACTTTTAAAAATTATTTATTTTATATACTTTTTAAATAAGGTTTTTTTTTTTTTAATTTTAAATAAATGTCTCATTAGCCGCCTACATATATAATTAATAGACTCTGATTCCCTTGTAATAAAGATCTCATTTAACATTAACTTATATTCATTTTATTTTATTTTCTTTTCTGTATTTATTTAATGCATATAAAGGCTAAATTTGGATGAAAACATTTGCTTCAATGAACAATTTAACTTTCAACAAAAAATAATCTAAAAATTTAAATTTTTTAACAGCCGTATTTCATTTTATAATCAAATCTATCTCTAAAGCGTAATAAATATAAAAATAAATGAATAAATAATTGTTAATTAGTTAATTACAATTAATTCAATTTCTCCAACTGAAAACGAAGACAAGTTTACTCCCAAAATAGGAAAAAAAAACTACGAAAATCAAATTAAAACACCTTCTATCAATAATTTCATGTTGATATCTTAATTTAAAATAAAATAAATTACACTGATTTTTTTTGAAATTTTTGACAATTATAAGGACCCCATCTAAGAATTTTGAAATTATATTGATATTTCTTACTTTTATTAACAAATGACACATACTTTCTCTCATGCCTATTTTTTTTCTTCAAAATAAAAAAATGCTTCTTTCATATTATTATTATTTTTTTTTTATATTTTTTCAATTTTGACTAAATTTTTTATTTTTTAAATAATTTTTTATTTTATATAAAAGTAAATTTAAAGTAAATAATTTTTATTTTTATTTAAAAAAATTGGTTAAAATTTGAAAAATACAAAAATAAAATAAAATAAAATGAACACTTTTATCAAATAAATCAAAAAATAAAGTATATACGTAGTTTGTTAATAAAAATGGTAAAAAGACAATATAATTTTAAAAATATTAAAAATATCAATAATTATAAAAAATATCGAGAAATATCAACTAATTTATCCTTTAAAATACATAACACAACCTTATTTGGCTACTGGAATTTTTTTTCCTAATTATGCTACTGGTAATCAATAACCCGAATTAGTATTTTATCAGAAATTTAGTTACCTGAATGCCCTGCTGAAGCTGCAACATGAATTGAACCCGTCAACACATCAAATTCCAACATCAGTAGACGAGGGAAGTTGATGAGCAGATGCTTCACCACTTCCAGACTTCCTCCCTCACTTGCCACAAAGAGGACGCTCTCATCGTTGCCGTTCACCTTGTAAATAAGCCATGGATCAGTCTCCAGCAACAGCTTCATCATATCCATATGCCCTTGTCTGCATGCCTCATGCAAAGGAGTCTCCATCTTTTCGTTCTCCGCCGACACCATTTCTGGGTGTAAATTAATGATGGCCGACGCCAGCTCCACGTGCCCATTTCGGGCAGCTAAGTGCAAGACGCCGGTCAGAGCTGTCTGTTTGATGATATTTTCATCTTCTTCGACGAGTTTGTGAAAGGCCTGAACGTCCCCCTTTATGACTGCCTCGCGGAGTCGCCGGTCCATGTTTTCGAGCTATGGGCAGAGAGCAATGGAGGTGGGAATTCCGAATTGGAGAGCGAGGGATTTGGTGGGAGGAAAAATAAGGAGGCAACTGTCGCATTTTTTCCACTATGGCAGCGACAAGGAAAGTTCTCTTTGGCGTTTTATCAAACGCGTTGAGGATGTTTGTTTGTTTATTTATGCGTTATCATCTCTCGTTTTATTTAACTTTCTGTCGATAGACTTTTCACTTTTGTTGATGTGTCTTTCAAAACCAAATTTTTTTTTTGGATCATGGTTTGTGCAAAAGATAAAGACTACTGATATATCACAAAAGAGTAAGATCAATCAGCACTTGACACGTATGCCTATAAATCCAGCTCACGCTCGGCTCACTCAGCTCGCGCTCAACCAGTGGCTAAACGCCTGAACATTTAGGACAGACTGAAAGATCGGCAGTGGTCGAGCATATGCCTCCAGAACACATACATATCCGGATAAGGATCACGGAGTTAACTACAGGACTCCAGACCAACACTCTAGAGCTCGTTACCGCTTTAGTGGCTGCCGAGCAGGGAATAAGGAAACAGTTTTCGACAAGGAAACTGCTGTACATGTTCATCTCCATTTATGGTGCAATATTCAACAAGGAAACTACTATCTCCGGTGATCAAATCCCTTCTTTCATGGCTCCAAATCCTAATCAACTTAGTAAAGCCACGGCCTATAAATTAAATCCTAAAGGTACGCTTTATTTTCATGCTCATTCTTTGGCTTTCAATACAGTCTTTTCAATTCCGTTTACTTACTTAAGCATCGGAGCGGCTACCGTCGGAGCCAATCCGGTGGTCCTCTGATCCCCCTTTTGAGTGTTCTACAGGTCGCGAAACCCAAATTTATTGCGAGCCGAAAAGTGCAGCATCAGTTTGGCGCCGTCTGTGGGAACGACTAATCTCCAAGTGCTCTATTCACAAACCTATCTTTTTCCTCACCGAAAAACCATGGCCCCAAATCTCTGACCGTGACAGAATACTCAGAATTCGCAAAGCTCTCAACGTCGGCCGTCTGCTCCACGAGCAAGGGGGCCAACGGTTGATCCCATGCGACAAAAGATCGAATCAATCAAACGACACAACGAACTGGTGCAGGAACAGTTGCTTGCCATAACTAGAACACTGGCAACGCTCACACAGAATCAAGGGACAAGTCCTCCTAACCCGCCGGTTAACATTGCTACGGGAACACAACCCACTATTACCACTGAGAATAAAGAGCCCCATGAGCAGGCTCCAAAGAACCAGCCTGGGCACCCCCAAGGGGTTGCTCGCGTTGGCAGAGATCCACAGCCGTCAGCAGCCCCAGCCTGGGGAACATCAGCCTTCGTCCCTAACGTCCATTACCGCAACACTACTAGAGCCCCAACTCCAAGGGCTTCGGGAAGCACATCCGGCACCACAGGAGCCTCATCCCCAAGTAGCACCAATCCCTCCAGTTCGGAACCCTCTTCCGTTCGAGGGACGTACTCAACCCTGACTACCCTAAAGCTGAGGCTGTAAGACAAGGTTCACAAGAGGTCCGGTTCAGAGACCCGCAGAGGGTTGAAGAAATTGCTGAATCTATGGACCGAACTAGTAGCTTTGAGAGGTGCCCAGAACCCTCCAGAGCAGGATGAGTTGGCCAGGCTACTCGGAAGACTTGCCACCTCATTCACTCACGCCATCATGACAGAAGAAAGGCCTAGGAAGTTCATGGTGCCAAAGTTCACCCTGTACGATGGGATTGGAGACCCAAGAGGTCATCTCTCGCACTATCAGCATACAATGGCCCTCCACGGGGCCTCTGATGCTTTTATGTGCTGAACTTTCATTACTAGCTTGATGGGAACTGCTCTGAAATGATTCCACCACCTCCCTCCGAACTCAATTACTGGCTGTTATGAGCTCAGTAGGCAATTCCTGGACAGATTTATGACCAGCAGAAGGCTCAGAAGGGGACCAGAATTCCTGTTAAATGTCAAGCAGACTAAGGAGGAGTCCCTCAGAGCCTACATTGTGCGCTTTAATGCCGAACTCACGGAGATCACCGACTGTAGCCCAAGATTCCTTGTAGCTACCTTAACTGTTGGACTTGCTCACGGTGGCTTCAGAGATTCATTGACCAAAAGCCCTTTTGCCGACATGGCGGCATTAATGGATCGGGCCAGGAAGTACATCAACTTGGAAGAAGCCAACCGCACATCCTAGAAAGGCAAAGAGCAGAACCAGAAGGATAATCTGAAGAGGGAGGATCATAAGAAGCAGGACCACAGAAGAGACTCTGGCAAGAAAAGGGCCAGGAGTCCAGAAAAGAGAACAGCACCCAGGGCTATTTATAATTCCTGGACCAAGGGAGTTCACTAACTTCACCCCTTTGAACACTACACCGAACCAGGTACTCCAGCAGATCTGAGATCAGGAAAACCTGAGATGGCCGAAACCAATCAAAGGAGATCCCAACCTTCGGGACCAAAGTAAGTATTGCAATTTCCATAAAGATCATGGACATACGACTAACTCATGCAGGACCCTTCGATATGAGATTGAGCAACTCATAAAGAAAGGACATCTCCGGGAGTTCCTTAAGCAGGACGGGAGGCAAAATCCCCATGAAGATAAGCCTCAACAGCGGATAGAGCAGAGGCCTCAGGAAAGACAAGAGCAGAGGGAAGGACGAACCGAGCCTCAGAGGCAGAACAACCATGTCATATACGTCCTCCATGCCGACTCCCCTATTACAAGAATGTTAAACAGGGCGAGAAAGAGATATGCTCGGGAGGCCAGGGCTGCACCAGATGTATTGCAGATCTCCAACGTTGAAAAGAGGCTCAGACCAGCACCGGAGATCCAATTCACTGAACAGGACCTGGAAGGGGTGCACTACCTTCATAGTGATGCCTTCGTCATCACTCTCAAAATTGCCAACTTCGAGATCAGAAGAGTCCTAGTTGACACCGGCAAGCTCCGTCAATATACTGTTCCATGAGCCACTCAAACAGATGGGAATGGACCACGACAGCATCAAGCCTACCACTGTCGTAATGGCAGCGTTTGATGGTAATCTCAATACCCTTATAGGGAAGGATCGACCTACCCACCACTGTGGGGGAAGGTGAAGGGCTGAAAACCACCATCTCAGAGTATATGGTGTTGAATATGAAATCTCCCTACAATGTCATAATTGGGAGACCATGGTTGCACCAGATAAGGGCGGTCACCTCGACCCTCCATCAATGTCTAAAGTATGTTCACAACCAGAATGTTTATTCTGTTAGGGGGTGCCAACCAACTTCTCGAGAGTGCCATGCCATTGCACTCAAGGAGAAGACTGTCAAATAGCAATTACAATACACTCGGGACTGTGCAGATCCAGTTCTCTCCCACACTCCCGAGGAGGAAAGTTGCCCTTCCAGAATCGAAGAACCCCTAAGCCTAAGGGGACGGGACAACAGGGCCAAACCCATTGGCGAGCTTGTCAAAGTATTGGTCAGTTCAGAATTAGAGGGGCGCTATTTATACATCGGCCTAGACCTAACACGCGCTGAGCAAGAGAAAATAATCAAGTTTCTAAAAGACAACCTCTCTATGTTTGCGTGGGAGACCAGAGACATGGAGGGTATAGATCCAAGCTTGATAACTCACAAACTAATGGTGGATCCAGATCACCCACCAGTGAGACAGAAAAGAAGGCCGTTAGCCCCAGAGCGGCATTAGATCATAAACGAAGAACTCCAGAGGCTGCTTGAAGCCAAAATGATACGTGAAGTGTTCTACCCCGAGTGGCTAGCCAACACCGTCCTGGTCAAGAAGAAAAATGGCAAGTGGAGGGATATGCGTTGATTATACAGACCTCAATAAGGCGTGTCCCCAAAGATAGCTTTCCTATTGCCAAGGATAGACCAACTGATTGACGCTACTGCAGAGCGTGAACTCATGAGTTTTATGGATGCCTATTCTGGGTATAACCAAATTCAGATATACCCTCCAGACCAGAAGAAGACAGCCTTCATAACCGAACGAGGTCTCTACTGCTACAGAGTAATGCCTTTCGGTTTGAAGAACGCTAGGAGCCACATACCAGCGGTTGGTGAACAAGATGTTCAGCCCGCTGCTTGGCAATACCATGGAGGTGTACATTGATGATATGGCTGGTCAAAAGTCTACAGAAAGGTAGTCACCTCCAGCACTTAGCCCAGACCTTCGATATCCTTAAGACAGCACAAGATGAAGCTCAACCCCTCGAAATGTACCTTCGGGGTGACGAAGGGAAAATTCTTGGGATACATTGTCTCTCAGAGGGGTATCAAAGCAGACCCCACTCAGATCCAAGCTCTGATTGGACTGAAGTCACCGAAAACCAGAAAAGACATTCAGGCGCTGAATGGCAGAATCGCAACACTAATCAGATTTATCTCTAAATCCACTGATCGCTGCCTACCTTTCTTCAAAGCTTTAAAGGACAACAAAGCTTTACAGTGGATGGAAGAATGTGAAAAAGCTTTTCAAGAGCTGAAGGAGTATCTAACCTCACCAGAACTTCTGTCAAAACCAGTACAGGGAGAAAAGCTACTTTTGTACCTTGCAATCTCTGAAAACGCGGTCAGCTCCGCATTAGTCAGACAGGACAGGGGAGTACAGAGGCCCATAGTCTACGTTAATAGGGCACTACTTGACACAGAAAAGAGATATCCAGAAGTGGAAAAGCTAGCCTTCGCTTTGGTGATATCAGCTCGGAAACTTCGACCTTATTTCCAAGCTCTTCCAATTGAAATCCCAACTACCTATCCTCTGAAGTCAATATTGAGGAAGCTTGAGGTGTCGGGAAGATTAGTAAAGTGGTCTGTAGAGTTAGGGGAATTTGACATATCATATATGCCACGAAACTCCATCAAAGGGCAGGCCTTGGCTGATTTCGTTGCCGAGTTCACCCTGGCACTTCAAGACAAGGCACAGCTCATTGAAACTACAGGAACCTGGTTGCTCTACATCGATGGATCGTCAACCGATCAGGGCTCAGGAGTAGGCCTGGTACTACAGTCCCCTAATGGGCTTCTCATCAGAAAAAGTAGTCAGCTTGGGCATGAAGTTGGCTTAGGAATGAAGCAGAATATGAAGCCCTAATCCTAAGCATGAAGTTGGCTCTGGAATGCAAGGTTCAAAACCTTAAAGTCTTCTTAGACTCCCAACTGGTGGTAAGCCAAGTCTTGGGAGAATTCTCCATTAAAGATGATAGGATGCTTCGGTACTCTGAACTGATGAACCACTTGAAGCATTCCTTCCAGACGTTCACTATCCAGAAAATAGAAAGAAGACAGAACTGCAAAGCAGATGTGTAATACCCTGACCCAGAAATATCGGGTCATATGGCACGCACTACGAGGTTATGAAACATTAGTGTAAGGAATTTTTACACTAAAAAGAATAATTAATTAATATAATGTAATTAATTAATTGATTAAATATAATTATATCTATAGAAATATATATATATATATATATATAAATCATAAAGAGGCAAGGCTGATTTGAGAGGGAGTAGGGGAAAAGAGAAAGGAACAGTGGAGAGAGGTATGGGTGTGTGTGGGGCTGATTTGTAATATATATATATATATATATATATAAATATATACATATGTGTGTGAAAAGGGTGGCAGTGTGAGATTGGGAAGTCAGAATATATGAGTGCATCAGTGTATATGCAGGCCAAATAGTGGTGATCAGACTGGGATGATGTAGAGAGAGAAAGTAGATAGAGAGAGAGAGAAGTTCGGCCATATGGGTTGTATATATATAAAACATACACCAAGTATGCGTTAAAAGAAGAGAGGTTGAAGCTAAAGGACTCTGGGGTATTCAGAAGTAGAAAACAGAAAGAAAGAAGGAGAAACAAGAAAAAAAAGGTAAGAAAGCTCTATAATTTTCATGGTTCGAATTTACTGACTTTTTTGTATAATTGCCTAAAGCTTAGAGATAATTATATGGTTTTAAAGAGCATGAAAAATGGTGAATTTAGGAAGAAACCGCAGCTCATTTGGTTAAGAAACGAGTGAGAAAAACTAATTTAAAGTTTGGAAGAAATTTTTGGGTCATTGAGTTTTTGAACGATTTAGCTCGTTTTATGAATTGGGAATTGTTGCCCATAAGTGCAGCAACTTGTAGGTAAAATTTGGGCTCAAAACAATGGCTAAAAAGCCATGAAAAAGTAAAAATTCAGCTCGCCGGAAAGTTGGGACAGCTCGCCAGAGTTGGCTGCAACTCCACTTTTCGAGGCCTTCCGGTGGTCCAAATTAAATTCCGAGGGTAGATATGGAAAGCCCATGAAGTGTAGAAGATGACCCAAGTGGTTGGACGTTGAAACGTCGTCGGAAAAGGACCACCGTGGCTGGACAAGACCACCGGCCCATGGCTGCCAGCACGCTGGGTGTGCTGTGCGTATTGGCTTTCTTGGGCTTGTGGGCCACGGGTCTGGTCGGGTCGGGTTGACCCACCCAGCCACCCATGGGTTGGATCAAAGTATTTTATAATTTTTAAAATTTTAAAATCATGGAATTGGGGCTGTTTGGACATAGAGATAGCAAATAGAAATTGGATTGAAATTGAGAATAAGGATAGCTTATCCAAGTTTAGATTTAATCCTTTGTTTGCCTGTTCCAAATTGGAATAAGGCTTTATGAAATTATAAATGTTACCCAAAAGTTATAATAATTATATTATGACCCAAGTAATAAAATATTCTTTAATTAAATAATTATTTAAATAAGAAAAATTATGAAAATATTCCAAGTTCTAAAACAAGTCAAACGAAGTCCAAATAAAGTAAACAAATAGTGTATTTTGACTATTTTGGACGTTCTGAACCCAATGGTGGGATCCGTTTTACGAGACAGGACTCCAAAAATAAGAAAATAAGACACGTTAAGGTGTAAATTATCAAATTACCCCTAATATACCCAAGACCAAATAAAAAGCCGAGAAGGCCTAAATTAACTTTCTTCAACATTCCGGACTCAATAGTAGAGTCCGTTTTATCAGATAAGATACTTAAAAATTAACGGTTGAATTGTGATTATAGGGACCCTCGTTAAGGAAGGATTTTTGGAGTTAAGCTTTTGAAATTCAGGTGAGTGTTTCATACCATATTAAGGTAGAAACTTTCATTATAAATATAAATATGAAACTCTTTTATGATATATCGACATATTATATCATTTCTTCTTATAGCTTTTGTTTAACAACTATATTGTATACGTTTTGAACGATTTATTGATAACTATATTGTCTTCTTTGACTTACGAAATTGTGCTCGTAAGATACTCAAACGTTACGTGATTTTCTCACAAATGTTGAACTGTTTTAACTAAACATAAAATAAAGAACTTTGATTTGAGTAATTGAACTGCTATTGATGATTATTGATTTTGGACATGATTTGGATATGATTTTGATGCTTTGAATAGAACACTCTTCTATGATTGGTCACTATCGAATAGGTTGTGATTTATCGTACCCTTCCCACAGGGTATATTGTGGTGAGCCGGTGTTGATATGGCATATCGAACTAGCTAGCCCATC
Organism: Nyssa sinensis; assembly: GCA_008638375.1. Taxonomy (NCBI): domain Eukaryota; kingdom Viridiplantae; phylum Streptophyta; class Magnoliopsida; order Cornales; family Nyssaceae; genus Nyssa; species Nyssa sinensis. The sequence continues at coordinate 4,226,000 of CM018046.1, forward strand.
GATCTTAGTTAGCGAGGTTCTAATTTGCTGGCCATAGAAGTGGAATATATCATTTTGAATATGAATATTGAAAATCGAACCATGAATCTGAATTATCGAACTATGATTTATTGAACTATGAATTTGGGTTATCGAACCATGATTTTGAATTATTGAACTATGATTTATCGAACCATGATTTTGAATTATTGAACTATGATTTATCGAACCATGATATTGAACTGTGATTTTGATTTATTGAACTATGTTATTGATTATCGATTTACGATTATCGTTAAATTGAGATTTATTAGAAGCGAATTTGATACTGTTATCTTGTACTATAAATTAAGATAATATATGATATCTAATCATTGACATTTCCATATTGAATTAATGGAAATGAGGAACGTATTGTGATCATCGAAAAAGGCCTCGGTGGCCGATCACGAGCCCTCGATCCGCATAGGCCGAATTTGGGGTCGTGACAAGATGCTTTGGCAAACATGGCGTCCCGCCTTAAGTCTGAAGTGAACTCCACAGTAAGAATCTCCTACCAGCCAGAACCCAGCATAGAGGAAGCCCAAGTTGCCCAAATTGCTGAACAGCCCCAGAACTGGATGACTCCAATCCTCTAGTACCTAGAATCCGAGCTCTTCCCAGAAGATAAAAATAAAGCCCGGAGAATTCGAATCAGAGCGCTCGGTACCTGATCCTGAACAACAAGCTTTACAGAAGGTCTTATTCTCAACCTCTGTTAAAATGCTTAGCTTCAGAAGAGTCGCAATATGTCTTGGCTGAAATACACGAGGGTATTTGCGGGAATCATAATGGGGGCAGAACGATAGCTTACCGAGCTCTGACTCAGGGCTATTACTAGCCTAGGCATGCTAAGACAGACTAAGGAGTATGTCCAGAAGTGCGAAAAATACCAAAGATTTGCCCCATATCAACACCAGCCTCATCACGAGCTCATCCCGATTACTAGTCCTTGGCCTTTTGCTCAGTGAGGGATGGACATCGTGGGTCTATTACCAAAGGCCCAACTAAACAAGAAGTATCTCTTGGTAGCCATTGACTACTTCTCTAAATGGGTCGAAGCTGAACCTATAACACACATCACAGAGAAGGAAGTTGAGAAATTCACCTGGAAGAACATTGTTTACAGGTTCGGTATACCACGTGTGATTATCTCTGACAATGGGACACAGTTTACTGGTAAAGGTTTCAAGAAATTCTATGAAAATCTCAACATTAGGCAACACTTTGCCTCTCCAGGCCATCCACAAGCAAATGGACAAGCAGAGGTCACCAACTGAACGATCCTCGATGGATTAAAGAAAAGGTTGGAGCAGGCCAAAGGAAAGTGGGTAGAGGAACTCCTTGGAGTTCTTTGGGCCTATAGAACAACCAGAAGAACTCCCACCTCTGAAACTCCCTTCTTACTGGCCTACGGTACAGAAGCAGTAATCCCGGTTGAGATCGGTATGCCAACTCTTACGACTGAAGCCTTCGAGCAAGAATCTAATGATCAGCAGCTGATGGAAAATTTGGATTTGCTTGAAGAAAGAAGGGATCAAGCCAGCATCAAGATGGAAGTCTATCAGTAGAGAATGGTCAACAAATCCAAGGTGGGGCTCAAGACGGTCAGCTTTCAAGTCGGAGACTTTGTCTTAAGAAGAGTCTTTCCAAACACCAAGGATCCCACTATGGGAAAGTTGTCACCGAACTGGGAAGGCCCCTACAGAGTGACGAAAGTTGTTAGGCCTACCATCTACTGGCTAGAAGACATGACTGGGAAGCCTATTCCTAGGCTGTGGAACGTGGAACATTTATGGAAGTATTATCAATAGAGATATTTCTTTCTTTTTAATACCTCCATAAAATGTTCATCTTTTAATGCACAGGCCTCCAATGTCACGGCCCGAAACCCACCCTACGCGGATCTCGAGGACGTTATGCCAGTTGGCCACCTTGTTAGTTTTTCACCACCAACAATGTAACCAACCCAAGGCAACTTCACAATGAATTGCATTCTAAATGTAGGGTCAAAACAGCGGAATTAAAATCTTTTTGAATTAAGAATGCAACTCATCCAAACACATCAGAGCACGTCTAGAATCAGTCATCAAATATCTCTAAAGTATAATATACATGCTCAAATGCAACCATTCTATATCAATGAATTACTTAAAGCGGAAGTCACACCATGAAAGTTCAGCTAGTTAAACTCATCTCCAATGATCAACAATCATAATGTCTCCAAGTACCACTTAATCATAATGATCTGACATACTAGGCTAACCTCATCACTAATGATGTAACATTATAATGCATAACCTTAAAGTTAACCTTACAGTGTTCACGTTCGATCTTTAACTTGGAGTTTATATCATCATTGTCGTTCATTGTGCATCACTAGTTCCACTAGTTATCTCATTGCATTTCATCCCACATGATGTCACCTGAAAAATGTTAAATAAATGGAATGAGCTTAAACAAGCTCAGTAAGTAAATTCCTAGCTTTGCCATGGGTCAGGGTTAGTTCACAAGAATAATAGAAGAAAGGGATAACAGATATCCAACAGTCAAATGAGTAACAAGAAATACATAGCTAGTCACCAAGATGTACAACAATGACCCGAGGGTCCAAAAGGCTTATCCCAAATAAGATACAATAAGATAATAATAATAAATCCAACAACCGGGATCTAGCCAATCATGAAAATCTGCTGCCACAACAATTACAATAGCCAATCAAAAGTATGAGATGCTTGCATAGAATATAAACATCCAACGAGTATCAACGATATATCATCAACGAGTAAAGTATAACATGATCGCAATAATATGATCATTCACAGGACATAGAATATGATCATTCAATGAATACCAAAGATATATCGTCATCGAGTTCTAATAACCCAGATATGCGTGAATCACCCGGGGCCCGGCATACCCCTACTAAAACGCATGCTCAGATCCGCCACAGTTCCTCGGGCTCTCTGAAAAGCGTTAGAGCTCTTTTCTCACTGGTCCCGAAGGACACACAACATGTCCCGAAGGACACAACAGACCCCAAAGGGCCTTTCCCCCACGCAATCTGTGAATAGATGGGTCATTGTGACTGAGCACAACCCCAGGTACAAACCAAATATCATGACCAATAAAATTCCACACAGGATGTACAACCGTACAAAGCAATTGATATCACAATCAACAAAACACGAAGTGTGTGGAATAACAAGATTTCTATCAATAGGATATATCTCAAGACTAGGTCATAGCATGATAGTGCAATGATGCTCAAATATCAATGATCAATTTCACAATGATGTAAGCAAGCAAGTCAAATCCAAAGAACAGGCATAATCGATAACCACAAGTCGATTGGCTTCAAATCAAGTACATCGGGTAGTGATGGAGTACAAGTTTGGCAGCATATGAGGATAAATGTGACTGGCTGGGAAAAACCACATAGCAAAGTTCAGATTTACTTACCTTGGTTTCTTAGTGTCATATTCTCCATTTACAAATACTCTGATGATCTCCAGATACTTCAAGCGTATCCTTGCTTAGCCTGAATAATTATCAATAACCACAGACACATCAGAATTCGTTCATTCATGTCTTATTCATCATCTTAGGAGTCTATCAGATGGCCTAATTAAGTTCATTGGCCTATTACCCACTCATTGGGTTTCAACTTATGTTATTAAATTCCTTAGATAGGCTTAGCAGCTGTCCGAATAATATTTTAAGTCATTTTGGCTCTAGTCGTTATCAATTAAGCACTTGTTTGCCCTTAGGGGCAAAATGGTAATTTTGCCATTCTTGCCCCGGACCCTATCACGGTCCTCATAATAGTCCACATATCGTATATACAAATTTTTGAGTCTTTTGGACTTCATTTGGTATCTGTTTTTGATCATCGGGACACATCAATCATTTTTCATTTTACACGTTGACTGTTCTGGAGTCACATTTAGCATTTCGATTTTCATAATTATGCTTATGACAATTTATTAGATCAGTTTGACCTTTATTCGACCTCTACTTTGCACTTACCGTGCTCAGGGGTATTTTGGTCATTTTACGTTTTGTGAGATTCTGACCCCGATTCGTCATTTCATCACGTGTATAGTTTCACGAGTATCCGGGTTTCTATCGGTCTCAGTTTCATCCCAATCGGACTTCATTTGGGCTTCGTTCAGTATCAGGGGTAATTTGGTAATTTCATGCGTCATATTTTTCGGCACTTCATTTTATAAAATGGACCTCACCATTAGGTCCAGAGTGTTCGACATAGTTAAATTGGACTATCTTTTATGTTTAATTGACCCTGGGTATCATTAGGGGTAGTACAGTCATTTACACTTTACGTGTCTATATTTTTTAAGACTTAATTTCTCAAATCGGACTCTACCATTGAGTCCGGGATGCCCGAAATAGTAAAAATACACTATTCATTTAATTTATTTGGACTCCGTTTGACATATTTAATGTCCAGAGGTAAAATAGTAAATTTACCTATTAAATAAAATAATTAAAATAATTACTTTATTAATTAATTATTCTTCAGGGGCTTAAATGCATAGATTTTCCAAAATCTGGGCCAGTGTACAATTTCACAAAATAGTTGGGGGTTAAATATAATTTTAGAAAGTCTTAGGGGTTAAAAACTAATTTCCTAATTTAGGAGTTCAAAACCAAATGGTTTTGGGGTTCATCAGTTGAACCGGTCCAAAACTTCAACAAACCAACCGGTTCATTTCCCTTCAGAAAATAAGAATAGCATATTCCAGTTATCCTTAATTTCTTTCTTATTCTCGGTTTGGACAGACCTAGTTCAGATCTCAATTTATTAATTGTGTTACCAAACAGGCCTGAATTCAGGTTTTAATTTAAAACCTTTAACTCAAAACGGCGTAGTTTCATTAATGTGGTGGCATGCTCGTAGACCGACACGTGTCCGAGTTGACTCGGCCTAACTCGAACGAGTTGGCGAGTCAACTCCATCTTCCTCATCTCTTCCCCGAGATTTGCCCTAATTTACAGTTTCACAATTTCTCAAATTCGTGACATTTCAGGTACGGTTTTCAACATGATTTGATCCCAAACGATTCCTGGATGTCATGCCAACACTTTGGCATCAGTTTCATGGATCGAATCAAGCTCAATAGCTTGATACATGGAGGAATAACAGAAACGATAATTTGGCTATTGGCTTGGTTTGTTGTGACCGTATATCCATGGGGATCAATATCCCATTCCAAAATCGTGGTTTAGGAGTCAGATTTTGGAGTTGGGTTTCATGGCCGAAACCAATAGCTTCGGTTTTGAGGGTCTAAACCTGGGTTTCCAGGCCGCGGATGGTGATATTCGAGATCCTAGGAAGGTCTAGATCAGTTCTTGACCATCATAAGTCAGTTGTATGGAGGTCGTTTCAGACCTACTACAGGGAAGGTCATCCATGGTGGATTTTGCTACGGGTTGGTGTTTCCAGACCTATTCGACCCTTTCAGTTGACCCGTAACAGTTCTTAGTTGTTACAGTAGCTCGTGCATGTAGTCCTAGGGCTTAAAAATCATCAAAACAGTGCTAAATCTAAACAACAAAAAATCAAAGCAGTTTTAGCTATTTATACCTCCAATCAGGCCTTCCACCACTTAGGCTCAGTTGACAGTCACTCTCAGGTACAGTCCAGTTCCTTTGGGGCCTTTCCAAATGCAGTCATCTCCCATCTTGTGCACCTTCAAGTGGAACACCATGCACACACATAAGCTGGTACATACACAATCTCTCACATGGGCAAGCTTTCTCTCTCTAAATTCTCACCCAGCACACTGTTATCTCCCTCTCGGTCTAGGTGCAGAATACATGCACATTTTTTTTTTTTTTTTAGTGTCTTATCAAGGAGTGCCTATATACATTTATACACACTAATGCACACCTATATAGATATACATTTATGTATAGCTTGCATGCCTATCAGAGATTCAGATGGAGTCAGGTGGCTGAGGTGAGGTGATGTAAACCAATCATGTGGGGTTTGCATGCAAGGCCATTGGCCAATTGTGAGGTGGGCTTGGACAAATTTTGGGTTCATATACATTTTGTGGTGTATTTACATACAAAATAACTTGTAGCCCACTTGGTAACTTTTTACTTAAACTTTCTTCCCACCAAAGGTCAAGGGTTCAATTCCCCGTGGCCACCAATTTGGCTATTTTCCACCATTTAGGCTAAGGCTTCTTTTGGTTGGCGCGGTAATTCGGCTTCAGTGTTTCCTTCCTAACTTTCATTCCGTAACTCCTTTTTCGACACGGTTTCTTTCGGTCACTTCCTATTTGGATTAGCTTCACTGCCCAAGGTTTAGTGTCGATTTTTATTTACTTGGGATTTTCGTGGTAGCTAATTCGAGTTTCGTCAGTGTTAAAACGACATTATTTCACCTAATCAATTAGTAATTAGGTTCGGGTGTTACACCCTCTTCTCCAGACATATTTAATCGTTTTATTGGCCTATCATGACTGCCGAGCTTATGATTAATTCCCTTAATTATCCTCTAAGCCGGTACTAATTAATAATTAGCAAACTAATTATTAATAAATTAGGTCGGGGTATTACATCCAAAGCCTGGTCCATCTATAATGCACAAGTTTTAGTACTTGGTCCATCTTTTAATGCACAGGCCTCTAGAGCCTGGTCCATCTATAATGCACAAGTCTTAGTACTTGGTCCATCTTTTAATGCACAGTCCTCTAGAGCCTGGTCCATCTATAATGCACAAGTCTTAGTACTTGGTCCATCTTTTAATGCATAGGCTTCTAGAGCCTGGTCCATCTATAATGTACAAGTCTTAGTACTTGGTCCATCTTTTAATGCACAGGTCTCCAGAGCCTTGGTCCATCTATAATGCACAAGTCTTAGTACTTGGTCCATCTTTTAATGCACATGCCTCTAGAGCCTGGTCCATCTATAATGCACGAGCCTTAGTGCTTGGTCCATCTCTAATGCACAGGCCTTCTGTGCCTAGTCCATCTATTATGCACAGGCCTTCCGAGCCTGGTCCATCTTTGATATACAGACTCTAAGATCCAGTCCGTCTAAAGAGAGAAGTTCCAAGTATCTTGAACCAAAGTCCAACTACTATCTACACAAGTTTCCTAGATCGGAATACCTTAAAGCTGATACTTAGATTATTTGGCTTGTGTACCAACAAGCAACGAATACTACAGTACCGAGCAGGCTTAAAGTACATTGGTTCAAGACTTCAAGTTTTATACAAGTTTCTGTGATCTACTCTTAGAACATACAGAAGAGTTATTCATCAGAAGTGCACGAGAAGATGTTTTAACTCCAGAAGAGCACATTCGAACAGAAAGAACATCAGATTTGAGAAGAAAGAACTCAATTTTATTGATGATTCATAAAAGTTTACATCAGTACAAGAAGACTGGAAATAAAACAAGTACAAAAGCTACAACAAATACGTCACTACAGAAGCTACAATAAAGACATCACTATGATCTGCAACATCATGGCTTTTTTCCTCGGATGAGAAAGGGGCCTGAGTTCCAACCTCCATTACCGCCGCCGCCGACTTCCATTTGAAAGGAAGGAACCCTGAACCCCAATCTGCATCAAGAAGCACCGAGGCCATTTCATCATCACTGTCACTGATCTCAATACCAACGGATGATGAGGGCTCTGGGTCTCAAAGGACCTCCATTCTCTACCTTCGTTTCCCTCAAATTCGGCGTGACACCCCAGCCTATTTGAGCAAGGGTCTCTGCCAAGACCCGAAGGGAAGGAGGCATCCCACCTTCGTTTTAATCACCAATGCTCCAAGCCTCGGTTGAATTAAGGAGGGTCCACCTCCAATCGGAGAAATCTCAACTGGATGTCAAGATGGACAAGAGGACTTGTGCCTCCTCTAATCCTTCCTTGGAGACTGAATCAAGGGGAAAGTTAACTCTCGGCCACAGTTTAATCATTCCTAACTCGGACTGAAAATCGTCAATCATCTCCGGGCGAACAGGCAAGTTTCCGGCAACATCTAAATTCTCTCCAGCAGGGGAACAAGAAGATTGGGCGCAACCGTATGCCCCCTTTCTCATATATATAGACCCTTGAAGTCCAAAAGCCACCCAACTGGACCGTCGCGACGGTTAAAAGAAAGATTGGCCTTGAAAACCCAAATGACAATCGTATAAATAAACGATGCATTAAACCTGCTTCTTTGGAGTACCAAAAGAAAGGGTGCAGGGTTTTTCTGAACAAACAACCACAGCCCTGGCACTGAAACTTCTAAAACAATAAAAAAGGGGGGCAAAGTCTAAACATACAGGCCTCTCATCCGGTATACAGATCTTTTAGTCTTATCTACTCTTTGACAGGCCACACATATGACAAAGGCCAACAGCTCTGATATATCCTGATCCTGAGGGCGCAGAAACAGGAGTTTTGATCATCAAAATGATGGGCACAAGCTGCCTAGTTATTTTCACAAGTCTTTGGTTCAGAACAATCTGCTTCAGAACTCTACAGAGTTTACTTCCACTCTATGTGATACAAGATCAATATCGGGTTCCTATTTATCTGGTTATGTTTGCTTTCTTATCTTATTATGATGAGACAGTCGAAGTTAATCTGCATTCATTGTTCTATTACAAGTGTTGAAGCTCAGAAGGCAACTATTAACTAATGGAAAGCTGATCTGACGTGCAATGGGCTCAGAGCAGCTATACTCACAACAAATTTGGCAAAAAGCAAGAACACAAGAAGAATTTGAAGAAAATCCAATTTTATTGATCAAAAGATATTTATTACAAAAGGCAGGCAAAACAAAAGAGTAAAACTGATAAAGCCTCAAGCTTTATCAGAAGGGCCAGGATCCTCTGCCGAAGGAAGGTCGGTAGTTGCGGCCTCTTTGCTCGGACCAGCACCAGATGAAGCAGCTCCAGGAGCAACAATTGACGACACGTCAAAATCTGGAAACTTAGCAAGAAATCTAGATCGGAAGCTCTCGAAACCAAACCGGATCAGCTCGTCCCCCATCTGGTCAATGTCTTCTCTTAATTCCGTCTCAGTCTCAGTCCTGGCATGATCAACTGCCTCCTGAACCTTCTGGTCAAAGGTGCTTTGGAGGTCGACCAACTTCCTCTGAAGTCCTGCAACCTGCAGAGCATAGATGTCCCTTTCAGACTTCGCCACGGCAAGGTTAGTGCCAGCTTCCTTCAGATTCTCCTCGGCAGCATGAACCTTGGATTGAGCCGTTCTAAGCTCCAGCCTCACTTCATCCAACTTGGCCTTTAGCTTATCAGCCTCCTCAAGGCTCAGAGGAGTCACCATCAGAGCAGCTAAACTATGCATGCTCTGCACAACACAAGACAGACAAGTTAGGCCGAACAAGTAAGCAAGCAAGAAAAGACAAGAAAAAGCTTCAGAGGTTACCTTCATTTGGAGATTCATCATCTCATTCATCAGCTTTGCAGGGTTATCCCCCTGTACCGATGAGGGCCCTGGGACCATATTTGGTCAAAGGCCTTTTTGGCAATCTAGTAGTCCGGCTCATCAGACGGCTCGGACGGCACGGCAGGCGCCTTCCCCTTCCTAGTCCGCTTGCTCGGAACGGAAGGGGTAGGAGGAACGGCTGAGACCGGAACAGCCGGTTCGGCCTTCTTCTCAGCTTCGGCAAGAGGTGGCTCAGGAGAGCCAAAAATCAACCTCCTCCTTTTCACTTGAAGAGGAGGCTCAAGCTCAACTTGGGAGGAAGCCTCCCCCGCCACTTGGGCCTCTGCCTCTGCCCATCTCGATTTCAACCTTTCCTTAAGCTCATCAGTACGAGCGGCCATCAAGTTCTCCAGGGGTGACAATGACGGTGTGAGCTCGGTTGGAAGTCGAAAGAAGCACGCGGTACTGAACTTGGAGCTCGTCAGTAAACTCAGACCTCCTCCAAGCACTCTTGACTGCACATAAGCAAGAAATGACATATCAGATTATCAGTTTGGAAGGCACAACAAAGCTAAAACAAACCTAAGGGAATAAGCCTCACCCTTATGACCCTGTGGTACGAGGGAATATCAAGACATCATCTTGGAAGTCTTCACGCTCCCATCCTCCTCCAACAAAGAAGTACCACTTCTTCCACGTTTTATTAGAAGTGGGAACAGAGGACAGAGGTCGGAACCCCTTCTCAAAAGACATGTAAAAAAGGCCTTCTGCCTTCTTATACTTCAGATCCATATTACTACGGATCAGATCTATGGATACATCTACACTATTTTTGTGCCGTAACACTACAAACCCTAAAAATTGCCGCCAGTTATTGAGATTAAGGTCGGTAGGACAGAGCTTGTACCAACAGAAGAACTGCCTAACCAAATCAGGCAACGGAAGTCGCAAACCCATTTCAAACTAGGCAAGATAAACACATATCTCCCCGGCTTCAACATCACGAGGACGATCCATTGGGCCTGGTACTCTGCCGGTAACATTTGAGGAGAAAATCGTACTTCACCCTCCACTCGTCCAACAAGCTTTGGGTAACAGCACTTTCACCCTCTTCTCTACAGGAAGACCTGTCAGAGGTCTCCCCAGCCCTGTCTCGGGGCTCTATGAAGGCATCAACTATCCTAGTCTCAGGACTGTGAGGAGGCTCAACAAACCTCTCCCCAACATTTTCGGCAGGCAAGACCACCTACATTCTCTAAATGAAGAGGCATAGCCATATCTGAGGGATTTCCTATCCCCTCACTAGCATTTGAAGATTCAAGAAGAGTAGACATTACTCTTAGACTTAAAGAGGAAGAAGCAAAAGACGAGGAAGATCGGTCGAACCTGTTCTAGACCAGAGCCTCAGACAACCAGTATTCTTCGAAGTCGCACAAACCAACAATGGTGAACAAGATCTTCTGGCACAGTGAAAATGACGGGGAAAAGGTCATTTCAAATCTCTCCCTGTATTTATAAGCGCAGTATCAAAAGGGACCCACCAAGCCCAAACACCATGACGGTTCGGAACAATGATGGCTTCGAGAAACCCAACCATCGGTTCAGTACAATGATGGCCTTGAAAAAATCCAATCTCCGGCTGCGCAATAAATGATGCACCAACAATCGTCTTGAAAGGCGAACAGACAGGATACATGACTCTCCGAAAAAGGCCTAGCCCTAGTTGCTTGTTAACATCAAACTAGGACTTAGGGGGGAGGGAGTAATTGATATACCACAAAAGAGCAAGACCAATCAGCACTTGACACGTATGCCTATAAGTCCAGCTCACGCTCGGCTCACTCAGCTCGCGCTCAACCAGTGGCTAAACGCCCGAACATTCAAGACAGACTAAAAGATCGGCAGTGACCGAGCATATGCCTCCAGAGCACATACATATCCAGATAAGGATCACGAAGTTAATTATAGGACTCCAGACCAACACTCTAGAGCTCATTACCTGCCTTAGCAGCTACCAAGCAGGGAATAAGGAAACAGTCTTCGACAAGGAAAACTGCTATACATGTTTATTTCTATCTATGGTGCAATATTCAACAAGGAAACTACTATCTCTGGTGATCAAATCCCTACTTTCATGGCTCCAAATCCTAATCAACTTAGGAAAGCCACGGCTTATAAATTAAACCCTAAAGGTACGCTTTATTTTCATGCTCATTCTTTGGCTTTCAATTGAGTCTTTTCAATTCCGTTTACTTACTTAAGCATCGGAGCGGCTCCCTGTCGAAGCCAATCCGGTGGTCCTCTGTTCCCCTTTTGAGTGGTTTACAGGTCGCCGGAGCCCAGATTTATTGCAAGCCGAAAAGTTCAGCATCAACTACTATTAAAGTTATCTATTTATAATGGTTATTGATGAGATGGTCCTCATGAAACAGTGTTGATGTTAAAGAAACAACTAATTGTCTAACAAGAAGGCTTAGAAGATGGAGGTCAGTTTAAGGGATGCAAGTATTTATTTTTTATTTAATTGACGTGAGTTTGATTCTATTTTTCTATACTATTGTATAAAAAGAAACATGATGTAGATAATAAAGAAAAGAACAATTCTACTATAAGAATATACGTAAGATATTTTAATTATTCGATGGTTTAAAAATTAAAAATAAAATAATTAAAATACATAAAAATTCAATTCTTATAATGCAATAGAGTGCTTTAACTATTTGAGCTTACACTAACATTGTCCTAAAAAGATACAGCACAATGAAGGGTGTCATTTAATTTAACTTTTATAGTCATGAAATTTATCTTTTATTATATTTTTGGACTTCAGAGCAAACTCCATATCAGGTATGATGGCTCCGATTGAGAGCATCTCCAAGAGAGGATGCATCAGGGAAAGCATAAATCCTAATTGTCCAATATGTCTCTCATTCACCTAAATTGTGCATTCCAATAAAAGATGTATGATATAAAGCTTTTTGTCTTCAATTGATGAAGAGTAAATAAGGAAAGGCAAATATGCCTCTAGTGAGAAGAGGGGGGGTAAAAATATATAAAAATATAAAGGATTAATTACACTTGCCTCTCTTGAGGTATCTGACAATTATAGACAAACTCCCTATAATTTCTGAAATGTACATTGTCCCTCTTCTGGTTCATGTGTCAGTCACAAAATCATCATCGCCGTCAAGAACCGTTACTAACAGAGATGGTTTGTTGATGATGTCAGCTAAATTTTTTGATTAAATGCCCAGAATGCCCTTATGTGGAAGGAAAAGGCACTATTAACCCTATACTGAGCATGTATATCGACAAAATTAACCGTCTATGAAGTCTGGTACAAAGACAACACTGTCCCTGCCTTCCCTATATATTTCTGTAGCCTGTATTCATTGCCCCCAGATTAGCAACGAACATTTTCCTTTGTGTTTTCTCTTCAACTCCAGCAAAGGTAATTTGCATTAGCATTTCTTCAATTTCTTATTTATACTACATTTTTATTTGTTTATTTCACTTGCACCAATAGTCTGCAAATTTTCATTATATCTCCCTTGCTTTTATATTACATTCTTTTTATTTAATTATCCAGATGGCAACCTCAAATTCATATCAAAGTAACTACAAGGGATTAAAATATGCAAACAAGCTATGTAATTGTGGCAAAAGGCGGCAATGAGAATTACACAATATGATGGGAAGCAGAATAAAGATAAGTTATACGACTCGTGTGAGGCTAAATCATGCCCATCTCGGGAGTGGTGCGAACCTTTGACAACCTCAATGAAGCAATCAACTTCCATATCAAGTCATCAAACAATTGTGCCTAATGGAGATAATGTTGGTCAGTTGGCAGCTAGTTTGTGTGAAGTGAAGACTGAAATGAGGGATATATGTTCTAGACTTCAAATGGTTGAGTTAAACCAAGGAACACTGAAGTTATTAGTGATTGCAAGCTTGTTGATCTTTACCTTTGCATTTCTGATAGCCTTAGTTGCTATAATACTAGTAGCATGAAATGGTTTGCAAGGAAATGGTCAAGTGTAAGTTGGGTAGGGGACTATGTTTTTTGTTTTGTAAATGGGATGCTATTTTGTAACTTCTGTACTAAAATATTATCTTTAATGTAAGCATCTTATTAGAAGTATTATTCTATGCATAATCCAATTATCATATCAAAGCATCAACAATTTTGGAACCTTTAAAATACATAAACCAAAAGACATTTCATTGCTTATATTTCCAATGTTTAGAGTCACATACATTAACCAACTATGGTTTCTATAAGCCTACTGATTTACAAGTAGGCAACTGTTAAGTGAAGATCAGTAAGTATACTGAATTACACAAAAAAAAATAGTAACTGATTTACAAAAATATAGCAATTGTTTACAGTTTTGTACACCCATCATAAAAAAAAAAAAAAAAAAATGATCATAATCCAAAAAATAACATGACCATAATCCAAAAAATAGCATGATCATAATAAAAAAAAGTACCCCTAGTAGAGCAAACTTTGTACACCAACCATCAAGAAAACATCTTTATGTGAAGCATAAAAAATAACTACAACTGAAATTGACCATCATAAATAGCTGCTACCCAAAAAACTGACACACAAATTCATGACCTTAGTTACTCTGAACAAAGAAATCCAAGATTGAAAAAAAAAAAAGTTAAATGCATCACCTGAACTTGCAGAAGTAGAAAACCTCACACGTGGAACATAGAAATGAGTGATCCATCACTTCTCCTCCATGTAAGTCTCTCTCTTCCTCTAGAACCACCCCTTTGTGCTCTATTTTCCATCCCATGCCCAGCTTGTGACTAAGAGAAAACCAATTAAAGTGTATTAGCATTCCTAAAATTGCTACATGAATGTGTAATTAAATCCCAACATTAAAATGTTTACCTCTTGTGTTAAACACTGAGATCTAGTGGCTTGAGACCCATTCAGACAACCTCTTGTTGTTGCTGGCTACTGATAAACAGAATTAGAATCCTAAAATTGCTACCAGAATATGTGATTAAAACCCCAACATGAAATTGTTTACCTCTTTTGTTAAACACTGAGATCCACTAGCCTGATACCCATTCCTACAACCTCCTACTGTAGTTGGTTGTTGAAGTAATTAAAGTGCATTAGCATCCTAAAAATGCAGTAGTGATTGGGTTGCAAGTTGTATAAATGGCTTACCATTACCATTCATGCACCTCTACTATGCCCTCTACCTCTCACAGGAGCTCTTTGGCAAGTTCTTATATTATTGCCTCACTGATGACAGATTTTACATTTGAGACTCAATGCCTGTCTAGCTTGTCTAATACCATTAACCTCCTTATCGAGTTCTCTTCTTTTATTCTTTTTTGGTTTACCAGACAAACGACGAAGTTGTGGAGGTTGTATTGGGTCACCAAGAACACCATTTATTTTTCATATTTTTGGATCAGCTATGGGATGTTAAACATTCTGATAGGCTGCTATGTACCTCTCCTTGGTAAATGCATCATTACAGTACTCCTTTATGTTCCTCCTCATGTAAGCAATTGCAGTTGTTACATGCTTACAAGGCAAACCAGAAATTTTCATGCTCTACAAACACACTTCCTTGACTCAATATCCACTACAAAAGTGACTCCCTTTGCATCCCTCACTTCAAACTCCATTCCCCCAGCAAAGAGAATGGTACACTGCCTAAAAGCTTCAACAATTTTCACTAACCTTCTCTTAGTATTTTCAACGATTACTCCCTCCCTAAGTACTAGCCTTTTCGAACCTTTGTCTGATCCTGTACATCATTTCTTGCCTAACACCTTCCAACATAGTTAAAATTAGCTTACCCCTCAAACTACCAACCCAATTATTAAATGTTTCAGTTAAGTTATTGGTCACATGGTCATTCTTCAGTCTTATGTCAAATCCATGTCTTGATGATGAAGTAATAGGTAACTTCATCAACCAAGTGTGTGCATCAGTCGAAACCTCTTTCAAAGTGCCCATTGCTACCCTAAAGTCAACTTCAATAAATGATGTAGCTGCCTTCTAAAAGTATTTTCTTACCAACACCTCAAGAAATTTAGCCCTCATGTTAGCACATAAATGTCGACAAAAGCAACGGTGACTAGCTTCTAGAAATACCTTGGCTATAACTCGATCAAGACCCTATTTTATTAAAAATGCACACTGTTAAATTATAAACTGAATAATTGTAGCAATGTTTAATAATTGAAAAATTGACTAGTTTAATGTTTTTAATTACAATACCTTCTGTTGATTGCTTATAAAGGTTCAAGGCACTTCATTTGAATGTACACTAATGACTGTATTAAGGTTTTCAAGGAAAAAACCCCAGTTGTCCTTGTTGTCATTTTCAACCACTTCTAAAGCAACTGGAAACAGCCCATTGTTTCCATCTAGAGACACTGCAGCCAAAAGTACACCACCATAGGGACCCTTCTAGTGACATCCATCAATCCCTATGAATGGTTTACAACTTGCTTTGAACCCTTTATACAATCCCTCAAAAGCAATAAATATCCTCTTGAAGCTTGGGTTCATTAACAATGTAAGTCTCTCGAACTCTATTTTAACATAGCTACCAAGATTGGTTTTCTTAATTTCTTTGGCATATAAGGATAGCATAGCATAGGAACTCCTACATTTTTCCTCTGTCTCATCTAATGCCTTTGTTTTTTTCCTATATAATCCCAAATATCTTTTGAAGATAAATTTGCATTGCATTAATCTTCATGTTTGGATTTGTTTTTATTGTTTTCCCTAATTTTTTGGCAATCCATTTTGAGTTTACCTTAGGGTTAGAATGTAACCTGATACATGTATGGTTTGCCTTATATGTTTTAATCATGTAAATCAGACCATCAGGCAAAGGGGAAGCATGAACTCTCCATATGCAACTAGAATCTGCACAATGTGCAATGGCCCTAGTCTTCTTATTCTTGTCTCTAATGATACTACAACCCTGTTGAATAGTAAAATATTTCATCACTTCTCTAAATGTGTCCACATTTTCAAATAATTGCCTTGGTTTCAACACAATTTTATCACCCTCACTCACATGATATTCCTTCCCACATAAATTCTGCTCAAATACTACTTGTAGACTTCCCTCACTATCCTCATCACTATTGCTGCTTTCTGAACTGGGATTATATTCTACATTATCATCAGATTCAAAATCTGATAATCCATCTCCACTATGTACCTCAACATTCACCCCATGACTTACATCATGAAATTTAGAACCCCCTAAGTTCTTAACTGCAACTTCATCTTCAGATGTGAACCCATAAACATCATCAGTATCGCTACCCTCATCTTCAAAGTCTCACTACTAACTGTCATATGCTTACTACCATCTGCAATACCAGGTGGGTTTGGACTAGATGATGGAACTAATGGTATTGCATTAGTACTATTCATTGTGTCCACATAAATATTGATTTTCCTACCGAAATGTATATCAAACATTTTTAAAGATATGTATCACTTTCTACTAACATGCTATCATTAGAATCAGGTACATCACAATGCAAGCTAAGTGCAAACCCAATAACTGCAGACACATGAGACAATGACAATTCACATATATTTTGAGTCATATCTATGTAACAATATCTGTCTGGGTCTACATTCCATATTGTGTTGACGGTGTGTTTATAGTGCACAACAAGATCATATGTAAAGAACACCATTGCTGAAAATAAACAAATATAAGAATGCTAGTATTTATTTATATGCAACAACTTAAACCAAAGAAATTATCCACAACATTTTCTGACATGAATTCTATACATAGAACATATAAATTCAACATGAAATACAATATAATGCCATTATCCAACCATATCCAGCAACTCAAACAAAAGAAATTATTCACAACATTTTCTCACAAGAATTCTAACAATAGAACATATAAACTGAACATAAAATAAAATAGAATGCCATTATTTAACCATATCCAACAACTGAAACCAAAGAAAATATCCATAACATTTTTTGACAATAATTCTAACAATAGAACATTTAAATTGAACATATATAACATACAATACCACACCACTATTTAAGCACAAATTGCTATCGTAATACAGTTGTTACCTCTAGCAACCACAAACTATAGCATTTTTTTCAAAAAAGTCACACTAAAGCCGAAGAACTAACTTGGCAGCACCCACACTATATGGTCTGCAAACAAAGAGAACATAAAAAAAACAAAATAAAAAATGAGATAAACCAAACAAAAAGAATTGTGGAAACTCACAGGAAACTCAATTAGAAATTGAAAACCAAAAAAAGCAAACAAAGAGATTTTATAGAAACTCACAGTAAACTTAATTAGAAATTGAAAAAAAAAAAAACAAAGATATTTTGTAGAAACTCACAACAAACTCAATTATAAATTGAAAAGCAAAAAAACCACAACCCTCACTCAAAAACCCTAACCTTGAAACTTAAGATTCTAAAAATAACCTCAACTCATAAACCCAACTCAAACGAGTAAACCCTCAACTCATTAACCCAACTCAGAATAACCTAAGCCTAAACGTAAACCTAATGCCCAACTCATGAATCCTTCTTAAACTCATTTTTAGAAACTCATATTAAATTAAAAAAGATTTGTAACTCTGCGTTTGTTCTCAATAGCTCAAACAAACTTCAAACCACTCACAAAAACTCACCCTTAAACACTTCAAACGAGATGAAAATGATTACCTTCGATTGTTGTTCAAATCATCCAAAGCTCCACCACTCAGTGACGATCGAACCCCTTCTCACAATGGCGATCGATAAAGACTAATAAATTTCGAAGATGAAAAGAATAATCGGCTCGATTTGGCTTACAAAATCCATTTTACAAGATTTAATCTCTAGGGTTTCAAGGGTTTGAGGTCTCTCGATGGCAATCCAAGCGTCTCTCTCTACATCACAGACATGACATAATAAAACTGACAGACCTTCTCGAATCTCCATAATATGAGAGAAGGGCAATATAGACATTTCACATGAGAAGATTTTTTCATTATAATATGTTTTTTTAGTACAATGGGTATTTTCGTAAATTCCATTTCGTCATTAACGCCTTCTATCCGACATTACTAACAGGGGAAATAGTGTTATTTCAAAAATTATTGGAGGTCTATCCGCAATTGTCAAATACCTCGGGGGAGGTAAGTATAATTAATCCAAATATAAAATAGAAACTCATTTTGACTACTATTATTGAAATGTATGTGTGATAGTAAGAGCTCTTATTATAGGCACAACATTGTAGCAAGAGACAAATAAAAATTTTGCATATCCAAATACCACACTTTTGTTAGAGATGCTATGAGGTATAAAAAAAATCATCATTTTTAAGTTGCATTTGCTTTATTATTTGGATTTTTTATTTTTTGAATCTTTTTGGTTTCTTCCAATTTTTATATTTGTTTCTATGGTAGCCGAGTGTATGCATCTTAAGAGACAATTTGTTTTTATAAAATAAAACTAGAGTCAATTTTTTTATAAAATAAAATCAAAAAATAGAAGAGAATCAAATGTAGGTTAATTGTTTAAATTTAGATCGATTAGCGTGATCCATATTTAACTCGCTCATATTTGACCCATTAAAATTAGGTTAAATTTAAGTTTAATTTATTTATGACCCGTCTAAACCCAGCCATTTTGTCAGACGTAATGTAATTGATCTTAAATAGTTATAAAATGTTTTCTTTAAGTACTTGGACTGATGTATAGGAGCTCTCCATGTTATTAAAAAAATTGTTTGGTACCTAAATGATGTTAATCTGTTTGAAAGAAGTAGATTTTATATATATATATATATATATATATATATATTTGTGTAGTATTACTTTCCCCGTTTAGATATTCTAGGAAAGAGAGGGGGGGAATGAATCAACTGTCTGCACGTAAAACATGCGGAGGCTGAAGTTTGGTGTGGAAAGAAAAGGAAATTAGTGAGACGTTGTAGGTGGAGGTTAGTGACAGTGAGCTTTCGCCATGTCCATATGTGATATGTCAATTCTAGTAAAGTAAGAGGAAAGCTCATATAGCCTTCCTCCACAAGAAATACCAAGAAGACTCTTCAATCTATCAAAAGTCTAACCATTAAGGATGGGCTGGGCTGGGATAGTTCAGGCTCCCAAATGAAAATGCTATTTCCCAACCCAAGATTAAGCCTACCAATACCAATCTTAGCTCACATGTATATGGGCCTCAAGCCTTGAGCATATCTTTTGATCAAATCTAAATCTAATTATTTAAGTCAAATTCCATGACACGATAAAAGATTCACAGAATTCAGTATGAGAAACAGGATCAAAGAATCTTTGTTCTCTGGAAATAATGGAAAAGATGAGAGGATGAGAAGCCTTTGGCTGCCGATAGCAAGGAGAACAATTCAATGGTTTACAGGTCAAGAAAGAAGTTCACAATCACAAGAGTTGGAGAGCACAAAATACCCATCAAATGTGTAAACTTAATGGAAAACTTACTAGAATTTGAAAAAAAAAAAAAATACAAGGTTTTCTCATTTTATATCATCTTTTGCACTACAGAAGTTCTATAAATGAGTGTTAATGCTTTTTTATGATTGCAATATTCATGAAATGTGTCCTCGAGAACTAATAGGTCATGGAATATTGTCTCCATGTAAACCATAAAGATATAGACATATGCAGATCTAAAGTCTCCATGATATGGCCAAATACAGAGGATTGTCAAACTTATGATTCATCATAGACTTCATAGTCACCGCTGGTCCTTTGTTTATTATTATTTTCATGTTTCACTGTCTTCTGAATGTATTAACTTATATAATTGATAAGGAATGATCTTCCAAAAAATAAAAAAGAACATATGATTACCTGCAGGGTTGGTTCTGTGAATTTTCTGAGAATCTTCCCAATGGGAAAAACAATGAATCTAAATGTGAGAATCTTATTACACTCAAAAAGTAAATTATTTTTATTTTATAAGCTAAAAAAAATCTAAAGAAACCCTACCTAACTCCAGCTGTTGTGGAATAAAAAACTGAAAGGAAAAAAAGAATATAAAAGATAATGTCCCAAAGTAAAAGAAACTTGCTTTCACCAAGGCTATTTGAGCATAAAGAAAATGGTTTTTCTTTGGTTGGATGCTTGTGTTTGTATATGTTGTTTTCATTCTTTACATATAATATTACAGTGACGTATTAGCTGAGTTCTCTCCTACTGTCTGCAGTGAAAGAGTCCATAAGTTATCTTTACATGTTTTTGTAAGCAACAGTATCTCCTTTGTTTACATATAAAATATGTAAGTAGCAAAACCTCCTCCCCCTCTCCAATGATTAAATTCATTAAACTTATGAGTTGTTTAAATTGTGCTCTCAAGTATTAACCATGTTGATTATCACTTCACTTTCATATTTTACGAGTTATGGATACGTATCCTAGTATTGTCTCATACATGGATATAAATTTCGCTTCTGGAAGTATAATTGAAAATGTTTGGACTGTCTGAATAAAAGGCTTTCTTGAACATTATTATAAGAAAAAAAAATTCAAAATCTGATATAACATTGTCCAAACTGATTTAAACAATTTGGTCTCTAAAGATCTATATATAAAGGATACATTTTTGACAAGTTTACAGCTTGTAGTTGCAAGACGTATGCCCAGAACGCGTCCAAACATGACGTACTACAGCAATGATGAATTTTTGGATAGAAATTCACAAATTGAAGGCAATGATATTAAAACTACATAACATATTACATATATGCATCACAATAATCTACATATTTATTGCTAACCATATGCATCATGTAACCTTAAAGCTGAGAACTCTGCACTAGCTAGCAAAGCTGCACTGCATCAGTGGAGGGTTGAACTAGTCCAATGTTCCATTTAGTTGCATGCATGTGTGTTCATGAAGCTCCATGGATGTGAGATCTAAAAGGGATGATAACCTTGATCAGAACTATCAACATCTGAGTTACTAGTGGAGTCATGACTGCCCTTCTTAATCACCAGCCATCTCTGCAACGCGACTGATACTACTACTGGGGCTTCCATCCTTGTTCTTTTTCTGTTTCCTATCAATCCTCCATTTTCTCTTTCTAGACCAATGCCTCGCCAACATTACCCCTAAAACAAAAAAAACAGCCAAAGTGCACCCTCCCCCTATGGACACCAATTCCACCAACACCCATCTCGTCCCCTGTCCACGTGGCATGATTGTCCACGTGGCAGCAATGTAAGCCAATGCCATGAACAGCGTGGACACCCACATGATCTTGTGGGTCCCCACAAGTATTTTCATCATGGATTTTCTCTTGAAAGGGATAATGCTAACAAGAACATTTACAATGCCAAGGGACAAGAACAATGCCACAATGTTGCACACCATGAAGATTTTAAAAGCAGTGTGCCTACCCAAAATAGCCTTCCCACTCGCTTGGTTAAAACCACCGGGAGGGTTTATGCCAGCAGCAAATGTGACCGTTGCTATCAGAACTGCCACAATTGTTATAGTGTTTCGAGCATTGCGTAGACCCTCCATTTGGAGCTCAAGCTGCTTTGCTCTATGATGGCTGTGCTTGCGATGGTGGTGCTTGGCTGGAGAGTCTGAAAACTTCTTTGCCCATGAAGATGGTATGATTGGGCTGTTTACTTGTAATCTTCCAGAGTCGGGTTCTGTAATTCTTTGGATTTCTGGCGATCCAGGGGGCAATTGGTCACATCTCTTGGCGCCCGCTTCTTGTAATGCTGGCACAATCGCAAGAGCACCTGAATTGGTGGCATCGGATTCAACTACATCTAGAGCCGTGTATCCCTTTCGGTTCAAGGCATTTACATCGACACCAAGCTTAAGTAGGTAGATGACCATCTGTTCTCAAGGCAAAGTTATACAAAGAAAGAAAAAAAAATCATTCTTAGAGATGTGAAGTTAATCATACAAACACTATATGCATGTAAGTTTAATATATCATTCAATTTTGATAAGACTTCAGTAATGGTTATTTAATTTTAGATTTAAAGAAAAATTATTCGATAAATCTATCACATCCTTAGAGATGTGAAGTAAATCATACAAACACTATATGTAAGTTTAATATATCATTCAATATTGATAAGACTTCAGTAATGGTTATCCAATTTTAGATTTCAAGACAAATTATTCCTGAGCCTGTACGTCCCATGTGTGATGGCCGCTTGTGATTTTAGAATTTCGTGAGCCCCATGTGAGGTTCACTGTACGACTGAAATCACTGGAGTCATCACATGCGTGTGATGGGTTCACCCGAATAATTCTACAAATTTCAATGCATTAACAAACAAGTTTTGGACCTGCTTAAAACAATTTAACTCATCAATTGTTAGCTTCAAGCATCATGTGAGGCCATACAAGGGAGTAATGTGTGCTCTGACAGATGAATGTCAGGTTTAAAGAAAGGAATTGTCTAGGAGAATGGTAATCCCAGGCTGGAACCCAATTCTTTGTATTGAGTTGATTTGAAAATTTTCTTTCATGCATTTAGGCACTCATATGGTGTCCATCACCTTGTCATGAATACTATATACTATGTAGTGGATACAGTCTTTTCCCTACTGCCAAAGAGATCAGAAACAGAAAGCTACAGTGCAGGAGGTCTTACAGTAGTGAGTTTTCCAGCAGTGGCGAGGTGCAAGATGGTATTGCCATTGTTATCAGGCAAGTTCACTAGTTTTGTGATATCAAGCGTCTCCATCAAGTATTTAACAGCTTCATACTGGTTATTCTTCACGGCCAGGTGAAGAACTGACTCCCCATTTTTGGTTACCATCTCAGCAGATTCAAGGCTCATGGAGAGGATCTCATCGATGATGTTGACACGCCCTTTGATGGCTGCCCAATGGAGTGGTGTTCGACCTTCATGGTCCTGCAAGGAAGACAGGTCTGGGTCCAATCTCAAAAGCTCCCTTGTTATCTCAAGGTGACCTTTGCTGCAAGCTAGGTGCAATGGAGAACATCCATGGGAATTCTTTTTCCATGCGAAGTCCGGGCGTACCTTTAGTATTTCTTTCACTATGTCTGCAAAAGGCAAAAACATCGTCAATATCCA
The DNA here is from genome assembly GCA_008638375.1 of Nyssa sinensis. Taxonomy (NCBI): domain Eukaryota; kingdom Viridiplantae; phylum Streptophyta; class Magnoliopsida; order Cornales; family Nyssaceae; genus Nyssa; species Nyssa sinensis. The sequence goes on from CM018046.1 coordinate 4,249,540, forward strand.
AAGCAAAACACTCATAAATGACACTCCTATTTATTTGATCCATCCTGAGATTTTTATTTTGTTTCTTAGAGAAAGGTTAAAACCAGTTCTTTAAATACAGTTAAATTAATTTTAAAATTTTTTATTATTTAATAAGTATATTTTAATAATATATTAATTTATATCTAATTGTACAAAATTAAATTAGAGAAGAATTGATTTTTAAAAAAATCATATAATTTAATAGAATAATTCTGACTTGATTTAATTTAAAAAATAAACGGTCCTAAGTAAGTTAATTTTATTTAGAAAACTACTATTGTCACCCAATGATCCATGAAATATATACAAACGCATGATACATGTACATAAAAGGACAGATCTGTAAAAAAGAAAAATTAAAAAGACTATAAAATTGTAGTGGAAATTTTTTGGGTTGGCCAGAATTTTAGACTAAAAAATGTGAAAAATAATGAGATTAAGAGTTAATTTGAAAGAGTTTTAGCTTATGCAAAATAGATTATGGTAAAATAACTTTTTCAAAATAAATTCTGTTTGTTTGGATAAACATAGCTTATGATAACAAAATAATTTATCTAGTATTTGGCTAAAATTATTTATAAGTGTTGTTTAGTAGTATGATATAAAATTACTTAGGGTAAATCATACTGACATTTTTTTAGGTTTAAGATAATTACATTGACTTCCTTTATTTTACAAAATAATATACAGATACTTCTCTCCTGTCAATCTTTTTTTCTTCAAAATGATGAAACTGTCTCTTTTATTTATTTATTTTTATATTTTCTCAATTTTGACCAATTTATTCTAACTTTTTTAAAGATTTCTTAATTTTTTTTATTTAAAAACAAATTTAAGGTAAATAAAATATTTTTATTTTATATAAAAATAAATTTAAAATTTTTATCAATATTTATTTGAAAAATGAAAAAAAATGGTTAAGGTTTAAAAAATTGAAAAAAAAAATATGAAAGGGGTAGTTTTGTCATTTTGAAAAAAAAATTGACTGTAGGAAGGTATCTATATATTATTTTGTAAAATATGAGATATCAATATAATTTCAGAAACAATTTAAGTTTATAATTATAAATACTGGTATTAAATAATTATTTTAATATTATAGTATATTATTATTTACTATTTTATTTATGTGAAATAAAATAAATATTTTTATTTAATAAAGGAATATTTTTATTTCAAATGAATTATATTTTTATTGATTAATATATTATCTTGTATTATGATACTAGTACAGATATAATAAATAATTAAATGGACAAATTCTAATTTAATTTAATGGACAATAATTATGATAGTCAAGTGGGTTTAAAATTCTAGTAAAGTCTTTGGGTGATTAAGTCTTGGGTTCGATTATGCAATTTTTTGTTTCAATTTTGGCCTATTTTTTTTTCTCTTTTCCTCTTACTTAGTTTGTTATAAGTTTTTTTCAATAGAATAAAACAATTTATCTTTTTTTATAAATTTCTCTTTTGTTTCTAGCTAACGTTATTTCATGCCTACTCATATTTGTCTTCTTAATTAATTTTAATTAATTTAATTTTCTATCTCTCTATCAAAATTCGTACCTTTCTTTATTTTTTTAAGAAATATCGTCCCACTTAATTTTTCGTTAATTAGATTTGAGTATTACATTTTTATGTATTAGTACTAATAAGATATTCATATCCTTACATTAAGTGGGACGCATCATTATGAATCTCACCAAAGAGATTCACCTCATATAAATATTGGTAACAATGCATAAGTATTTAAATATTAGTCTAATTTAATTTATTGTTATGTAGGTCGATACAATGGACAACAATTGACGGACCAAAAGAGTAAAAATTACGATAACTATTTTATCACTCTAACAAATCTTTATTATGTAATTTTTTTTATTAATAATAATATAATTTTAAATTTTCAAGATTTTTTTTTCAATTAATTATTTTTTATTAAATTAATTATTTTTTCATTATTAATATTGACGTCAGTAATATTTATCTTTTTACATATTATCATACCTTATTATTTTAAAAAAACTAAAGTTATTACAAAATGGAAATGCTATCAACAAAATACAAATCACGTCATATCATACGCAAGCCACCTAGCTAGATATATATATATATATATATATATATGTATATATATCACTTTCTCAATTAAAATCCAGTGAAGTAAAATATGGACTTCGGTCACAGCCATAGACTTCCGGTGTGAACAAAAGCATGCACGTGACGGTCCGACCGACATCCGTGAATTTCATTCAAAGATACATTACTACCTTTTTTGAGTGCGTAAGCAATGACGCACAGTTGTTTTTCCACCCAACACACACACACATATATATATATATATACATACATACACATACACACGTACTAGTGTTGTGTAAGTGTGATGTACGTGTTGGATTGGATTCGCAACACTCATTTTTTAATTATACAATTATGAATTAATAAAAAATACATATATTTTTATATTTGATAAAATAAATAATCATAAATATCCTATATGCACTACCTTTAGGATGATATAATTATTGACATTAAAATAAATTAATAATTAATAATAAATTTTATAAATAACTCATAAATAATGTCAATAAATTACAAAAAATTAATAAATAAAGAATAAAAAAATAAATTAAATATGATGAGACAAAATTGTAAATTAAACACCACAGAAAAGATAAATAGAATAAATAAAAAAAAGAATTAATGACAGAAACTCCTTCAATATATATATACATACATATATGTATGTATGTATATATACATACATATAGATAGATATCAATGGAAAAGAAGAATGCCCAGTCAACAATGGGAAGATTCCTTGTGAGCGTATAAGGTACTTATTTTATTTTCTTTTATGTATTTATTTAATGCATATAAAGGCTAAATTTGGATGAAAACATTTGCTTCAATGAACAATTTAACTTTCAACAAAAAATAATCTAAAAATTTAATTTTTTTAACAGCCGTATTTCATTTTATAATCAAATCTATCTCTAAAGGTTAATAAATATAAAAATAAGCGAATAAATAATTGTTAATTAGTTAATTACAATTAACTCAATTTCTCCAACTGAAAAACGAAAACAAGTTTACTCCCAAAATAGAAAAGAAAACCACAAAAATCAAATTAAAACACCTTCTATCAATAATTTCATGTTGATATTTTAATTTAAAATAAAATAAATTATACTAATTTTTTCTAAAATTTTTAACAATTATAAAGATCCCATCTAAGAGTTTTGAAATTATATTGATATTTCTTACTTTTATTGACAAATGACATATCCCTTCTCTCATGTCTATTTTTTTTCTTCAAAATAAAAACAATACTTCTTTCATATTATTTTTTTTTTTATATTTTTTCAATTTTGACTAAATTTTTTATTTTTTTAAATAATTTTTTGTTTTATATTAAGTAAATTTAAAATAAATGATTTTTATTTTTATTTTAAAAAATTGATCAAAATTTTAAAAAATACAAAAAAAAAATAAAATGAACACTTTTATCAAATAAATCAAAGAAAAAGTATATACGTAGTTTGTTAATAAAAATGGTAAAAAGACATTATAATTTTAAAATTTTTAAAAACATCTATAATTATAAAAAAATATCGAGAAATATCAACTAATTTATCCTTTAAAATACATAACACAAGTAAGAATCTGATTTGAAGGAATATGAAATTTCCGGAGACAACCTTATTTGGCTACTGGAATTTTTTTTTCTAATTATGGTACTAGTAATCAATAACCCGAATTAGTATTTTATCCAAAATTTAGTTACCTGAATGCCCTGCTGAAGCTGCAACATGAATTGAACCCGTCAACACATCAAATTCCAACATCAGTAGACGTGGGAAATTGATGAGCAGATGCTTCACCACTTCCAGACTTCCTCCCTCACTTGCCACAAAGAGGACGCTCTCATCGTTGCTGTTCACCTTGTAAATAAGCCATGGATCAGTCTCCAGCAACAGCTTCATCATATCCATATGCCCTTGTCTGCATGCCTCATGCAAAGGAGTCTCCATCTTTTCGTTCTCCGCCGACACCATTTCTGGGTGTAAATTCATGATGGCCGACGCCAGCTCCAGGTGCCCATTTCGGGCAGCTAAGTGCAAGACGCCGGTCAGAGCTGTCTGTTTGATGATACTTTCATCTTCTTCGACGAGTTTGTGAAAGGCCCGAACGTCCCCCTTTATGACTGCCTCGCGGAGTCGCCGGTCCATTTTTCGAGCTGTGGGCAGAGAGCAATGGGGCTGGGAGTTCCGAATTGGAGTTAAGAGGGATTGTTTGGTGGGAGGAAAAATAAGGAGACTACTGACGCATTTTTTCCACAATGGCAGCGACAAGGAAAGTTCTTTTTGGCGTTTTATCAAACGAGTTGACGATGTTTATTTGTTTATTTATGCGTTATCCTCTTTAGGTTTATTTAATTTTCTGTCACTTTTGTTGATGTGTTTTTCAAAACCTAAAAATCTCTTTTGGATCATGGTTTGTGCAAAAGATAAAGACTACTATTAAAGTTATCTATTTATAATGGTTATCGATGAGATGGTCCTTATGAAACAGTATTAATGTTAAAGAAACAACTAATTGTCTAATAAGAAGGCTTAGAAGATGGAGGTCTCCTTTAAGTGATGCAAATACTTATTTTTTACTTAATTGGCGTGAGTTTGATTCTATTTTTTTATACTGTTGTATAAAAAAACATGATATAGATAATAAAGAAATGAGCAATTCTATTATAAAAATATAAATAAAGTGCTTTAATTATTAGATGATTTAAAAATTAAAAATAAAGCAATTAAAATAAATAAAAATTCATTTCTTATGAGCTTATACACTAACATCGTCATAAAGTTTTAACTATTTGAGCTTACACTAACATTGTCCTAAAAAAATACAGTACAATGAAGAGTGTCCTTTAGTTTAACTTTTATAGTCATGAAATTTATCTTTTATTATTGTTGGATTATCCCATATCGCCCGTCTTTAGCTCATCTGATCTATATATATGGCTAACTACCCCTCTCCTTAACACCTGGGTTTTAAGGAGCTGAATGAGCTGGACTTCTAATTCACAATATGATATCAGAGCCAGGCCAGAGATTCAACCTTGAGCTAAATGCACGGGGCTGCTCACCTGGCTTCCCTCAACGGGAATGTAGTCCAGGGGGTGTGTTGGATTGTCCCACATTACCCGTCTCTGGCTCCTCTGGTCTATCTATATAGCTGGCTACCCCTCTCACCTGAGTTTTAAGGAGCTGAATGGGTTGGGCCACCAATTTTCAACAATTATTTTTTTGGACTTTAGAGCAAACTCCATATCGGGTATGATGGCTCCAATTAAAAACATCTCCAAGAGAGGATGCATCAGGGGAGGCATAAATCCTTATTGCCAACATGTTTCTCATTCACCTAAATTGTGCATTCCAATAAAAGATGCATGACAGAAGGCTTTTTGTCTTCAACTGATGAAGAGTAAATAAAGAGAGGCAAATATGCCTTTAGTGAGAAGAGAGAGAGGGGGGGGTAAAAATATATAAAAATATAAAGAGTTAATTACACTTATTTCTTCTGACGTTTCTGACAATTGCAAGCTCTTATAATCCCTTCTGGTTTATGTGTCAGTCATAGAATCCCTCTCGTTGTCAGGAACCGTTACTAACAGAGATGGTTTGTTGATGATGCCAACTAAATTTTTTGATTAAATGCCCAGAATGCCTTTATATGGACGGAAAAGACACTATTAACCCCATACTAATCATGTTTATGGACAAAATTAACTGTCTATGAAGTCTGGTACAAAGACAACCCTGCCCTAGCCTTCCCTATATATTTTTGTAGCCTGTATTCATTGCCCCCACATTAGCAATGAACATTTTCCTCCGTGTGTTCTCTTCAGCTCCAGCAAAGGTAACTTGCATTAGCATTTCTTCAATTTCTTATTTATACTACATTTTTTATTTGTTTATTTCACTTCTACCATCAGTCTGCAAATTTTCATTATATCTCCCCTACTTCTATATTACATTCTTTTTATTTAATTGTCCAGATGGAAACCTCAAATTCATATCAAAGTAACTACAAGGGATTAAAATATGCAAATAAGCTATGTAATTTGGCAAAAAGGCGGTAGTGAGAATTACACAATATGATGGGAAGCAGAATATATAAAGACAAGTTATACTACTCGTGTGAAGCTAGAAGATGCCCATCCCTGGAGTGGTGTAAACCTTTGACAACCTCAATGAAGCAGTTGACTTCCATATCAAGTCATTAAACAGTTATGCCTAATGGAGATAATGTTGGTCAGTTGGCAACTAATTTGTGTGAAGTGAAGACTGAAATGAGGGATATATCTTCTAGACTTCAAATGGTTGAGTTAAACCAAGGAACACTAAAGTTGTTAGTGATTGCAAGCTTGTTGATCTCTACCTTTGCATTTCTGATAGCCTTAGTTGCTATAATACTAGTAGCATGAAATGGTTTGCAAAGAAGTGGTCAAGTGTAAGTTGGGTAGGGGACTATGTTTTTTGTTTTGTAAATGGGATGCTATTTTATAACTTCTATACTAAAATATCATCTTTAATGTAAACATCTTATTAGAAGCATTATTCTATGCATAATCTAATTATCACATCAAAGCATCAATAATTTTGGAACCTTTAAAATACATAAACAAAAAGACATTTCATTGTTTATATATCCAATGTTCAGAGTCAGATACATTAACCAATTATGGTTTCTATAAGCCTACTGATTTACAAGTAGGCAATTGTTAAGTAAAGATCAGTAAGTATACTAATTTACAAAAGAAAAAAAATCAGTAACTGATTTACAAAAATATAGCAACTATTTACAGCTTTGTACACCCATCATAAAAAAAAAAAAAAAAAACATGATCATAATCCAAAAAACAGCATGATCATAATAAAAAAAAGTACCCCCAGTAGAGTAGACTTTGTACACCAACCATCAAGCAACTGAAATTGACCATCATAAATAGTTGCTACCCAAAAAACTGACACACAAATTCATGACCTTAGTTACTGTGAACAAAGAAATCCAAGATTGAAAAAAAAAAAAAGAAATTGAATGCATCACCTGAATTTGCAGAAGTAAAAAATCTCACACATTGAACCTAGAAATGAGTGATCCACCACTTCCCCTCCATGTATCTCTTTTTCTTCCTCTAGAACCACCAATTTGTGCTCTATTTTCCATCCCATACCCAACTTGTGACTGAAAAAAAATCAATTAAAGTGTATTAGCATTCCTAAAAATACTACATGAATGCATAATTAAATCCCAACATTAAAATGTTTACCTTTTGTGTTAAACACTGAGGTCTAGTGGCTTGAGACCCATTCAGACAACCTCTTGCTGTAGCTAGCTACTGAAGCAATTAAATAGAATTGGCATCCTAAAATTGTTACCAAAATGTGTAATTAAACCCCAACATGAAATTGTTTACCTCTTCTGTTAAACACTGAGATCCATTAGCCTGATACCCATTCCTACAACCTCCTGTTGTAGTTAGTTGTTGAAGCAATTAAAGTGCATTAACATCCTAAAAATGCAGTAGTGATTGGGTTGCAAGTTGTATAAATGGCTTACCATTACCAATCATGCACCTCTACTATGCCTTCTACCTTTTACAGAAGCTCTTTGGCAAGTTCTCCTATTATAGCTCCACTGATAATAGATTTTACATTTAAGACTCCATGCATGTCTAGCTTGTCTAGTACCACCAACCTCCTCATCGGGTTCTCTTCTTCTATTCATTTTTGGTCTACCGGACAAACGACGAAGTTGTGGAGGTTGTATTGTGTAACCAAGAACATCATTTGTTTTCCACATTTTTGGATCAGCTATGGGATGTAAAACATTCTGATGGGCTGTTATGTACCTCTCATTGGTAAATGCATCATCACAGTACTCTTCTATGTTCCCCTTTGTGTAAGCAATTATAGCTGCTACATGCTTACAAGGCAAACCAAAAATTTGTCATGCTCTACAAACACACTTCCTTGACTCAATATCTACTACAAAAGTGACTCCCTCTGCATCCCTCACTTCAAACTCCATTCCTCCAGCAAAGAGAACGGTACACTGCCTAAAAGCTTCAACAGTCTTCACTAACCTTCTCTTAGTATTTTCAGTGACTATTCCTTCCCAAGTACTACCCTTTTCAAACCTTTGTCTGATCCTGCACATCATTTTCTACCTAACACCTTCCAACATAGTCAAAATTGACTTTTCCCTCAAACTACCAACCCAATTATTAAATGATTCAGTTAAGTTATTGGTCACATGGTCATTCTTTAGTCTTATGTCAAATGCATGTCTTGACCATGAAGTAATAGGTAACTTCATCAACCAAATGTGTGCATCAGCCGAAACCCCTTTCAAAGTGCCCATTGCTTCCCTAAAGTCAATCTTATTATATGATCTAGCTGCCTTCTAAAATTATTTTCTTACCAACATCTCAAGAAATTTAGCCCTCGTGTTAGCACATAAATTTTGACAAGAACGACGGTGACTAGCTTCTGGAAATACCTCAGCTATAACTCGATCAAAACCCTATTTTATTGAAAATGCACACTGTTAAATTATAAACTGAATAATTGCAGCAATGTTTAATAATTGAAAATTTGACTAGTTTAATGTTTTTAATTACAATACCTTATGTTGATCGCTCATAAAGGTCCAAGGCACTTCATTTGAATGTGCACCATTGACTGTATTAAGGTTTTCAAGGAAAAAACCCCAATTGTCCCTATTTTCACTTTCAACCACTCCCAAAGCAACTAGAAATAGTTAATTGTTTCCATCTAGAGTCACTGCAGCCAAAAGTACACCATTATAGGGACCCTTCAAGTGACATTCATTAATCCCTATGAATGGTCTACAACCTGCTTTGAACCCTTTATACAATCCCTCAAAAGCAATAAATATTCTCTTGAAGCTTGGGTTCACTGACAATGTAAGTCTCTCAAACTCTATTTTAACATAACTACCAAGATTGGTTTTCCTAATTTTATTGGCATATAAGGGCAGCATAGCATAGGAATTCTCATATTTTCCCTCTACCTCATCTAATGCCTTTCTTTTTTCCCTATATAATTGCATCTTGATGGCCTCAATCCCAAATGTCCTTTGAAGATAAATTTGCATTGCATCAATCTTCATGTTTAGATTTGTTTTTATTGTTTTCTCTAATTTTTTGGCAATCCCTTTTGAGTTTGCATTAGGGTTAGAATGTAACCTGACACATGTATGGTCTGCCTTATATGTTTTAATCATGTAAGTCACACCATCAGGCAAAGGGGAAGCATGAATTCTCCATATGCAACTAGAATATGCACAATGTGCAATGACCATAGTCTTCTCATTCTTGTTTCTAATGATACTACAACCCTATTGATTAGTAAAATCCCTCATCACTTCTCTAAACGTGTCTACATTTTCAAATAATTGCCCTAGTTTCAGCACAATTTTATCACCCTCACTCACATGATATTCCTTCCCATATAAATTCTGTTCAAATACCTTACTTGTAGACTTCCCTACACTATCCTCATCACTATTGCTGCTTTTTGAACTAGGATTATATTCTATATTATCATCAGATTCAAAATCTGATAATCCATCTCCACTATGTACCTCAACATTCACCCCAGGATTGAAATCATGGAATTTGAAACTCCCTAAGTTCTCAACTCCAACTTCATCTTTAGATGTAAACCCATAAACATCATCAATATCACTACCCTCATCTTCAGTAGTCTCACTACTAACTGTCATAGGCTTACTATCATCTGTAGTACCAAGTGGGTTTGGACTAGATGATGGGACTAATGGTATTGCATTAGTACTACTCATTGTGTCCACATAAATATTAATTTTCCTACCGGAATGTCTATCAAACATTTTTAAAAGATCTGTATCACTTTCTACTAACATTCTATCATTAGAACCAGGTATATCACAATGCAAGCTAATTGCAAACCTAATAACTGCAGATACATGAGACAATGAAAATTCACATATATTTTGAGTCATGTCTATGTAACAATATTTGTCTAGGTCTGCATTCTATATTGTGTTGACTATGTGTTTATAGTGCGCAACAAGATCATATGTAGAAAACACCATTGCTAAAATATACATAAATAAACAAATATAAGAATACTAGTATTTAACCATATGCAGCAACTTAAACCAAAGAAATTATCTAGAACATTTTTTGATAGGAATTCTAAATATAGAACATATAAATTCAACATAAAATACAATATCATGCCATTATCCAACCATATCCAGCAACTCAAACAAAAGAAATTATTCATAACATTTTCTCACAAGAATTATAATAATAGAACATATAAACTGAACATAAAATACAATAGCATGCCATTATTTAATCATATCCAACAATTGAAATCAAAGAAATTATTCATAATATTTTTTGACAATAATTCTAACAATAGAACATATAAACTGAACATTTATAACATACAATACCACGCCACTATTTAACCATAAATTGTTACCATAACACAACTGTTACCTCTAGCAACCACAAACTATAGCCTTTTTTTAAAAAAAAAGTCACACTAAAGCTAAAGAACTAACTTGGCAGCACCCATACTGTATGGTCAGTGAACAAAGAGAACGTAAGAAAACAAAATCAAAAAATGAGATAAACCAAGCAAAAAGAATTTTGGAAACTCACAGGAAACTCAATTAGAAATTGAAAACCAAAAAAAGTAAACAAAGAAATTTTATAGAAACTCACAGTAAACTTAATTAGAAAAAAAAAAACAAAGAGATTTTGTAGAAACTCCCAACAAACTCAAATATAAATTGAAAACCAAAAAAACCACGACCCTCACTCAAAAACCCTAACCTTGAAACTTATATATGATTCTACAATAACCTCAACTCATAAACCCAACTCAAATGAGTAAACCCTCAACTCATTAACCTAACTCAGACTAACCTAAGCCTAAACCTAAACCTAACCCTCGACTCACGAATCCTTCTTAAACTTGTTTTTAGAAACTCATATTAAATTCAAAAAAAAAAAAAAATCATAACTTTGCGTTTGATGGCAATAGCTCAAACAAACTTCAAACCACTCACAAAAACTCACCCTTAAACACTTCAAACGAGATGAAAATGATTACCTTCAATTGTTGTTCAAATCATTCAAAACTCCACCAATCAGTGACAATCGAACCTCTTCTCACAATAGCGATCGATAAAGACTAATAAATTTCGAAGATGAAATGAATAATCGGTTCGATTTGGCTTACAAAATCCATTTTACAAGATTTAATCTCTAGGGTTTCAAGTGTTTGAGGTCTCTCGATGGCAATCTAGCACCTCTCTCTCTCTCTCTCACTCTTCATCATAGACATGACATGATAAAACTAACAGACCTTCTCGAATCTCCATAATATGAGAGAAGGGAAATATAGACATTTCACATGAGAAGATTTTTTCATTATAATATGTTTTTTTAGTACAATGGGTATTTTCGTAAATTCTATTTCGCCGTTGACGCCATCTATCCGACATTACTGGGAGGGAGAATAGTGTTATTTCAAAAATTATAGAGGGTCTATTTGCAATTATTAGATACCTCGGGAGAGGTAAGTGTAACTAATCTAAATATAAAATAGATACTCCTTTTGACTACTATTATTGAAATGTATGTATGATAGTAAGAGCCATTATTATAGGCACAACATTGTAGCAAGAGACAAATGAAAATTTTGCATATCCAAATACCACACCTTTGTTAGAGATGCTATGAGGTATAATGAGAGACAAAAATCATCATTTTTAAGTTGAATTTGCTTTACTATTTGGATTTTTTATTTTTTATTTCTTGAATCTTTTTGATTTCTTCCAATTTTTATATTTGTTTCTACAGTAGCCGAGTGTATGCATCTTTAAGAGACAATTTGATTTTATAAAATAAAACTATTGTCAATTTTTTATAAAATAAAAGAGAATCAAATATAAGTTAATTGTTTAAATTTAGAATGATTAGCCTGACGTATATTTAACTCACTCATATTTGATCCATTAAAATTAGGTCAAATTTAAGTTTAACTCATTTATGATCCGTTCGAATCCATCCGTTTTGACAAACCTAATATAATTGATCTTAAATAGTTATTAAAATATTTTCTTTAAGTACTTGGATTGATGTATAGGAGCTCTCCATGTTATTAAAAAAATTGTTTGGTACCTAAATGATGTTAATCTGTTTGAAAGAAGTAGATTTTTTTATATATATATATATATATATATATATATTTGTGTAGTATTACTTTCCCCGTTTGGATATTCTAGGAAAGAGAGGGGGGGAATGATTCAACTGTCTGCACGTAAAACATGCGGAGGCTGAAGTTTGGTGTGGAAAGAAAAGGAAATTAGTGAGACAGTGAGCTTCCGCCATGTCCATGTGTGATATGTCAATTCTAGTGAAGTAAGAGGAAAGCTCATATAGCCTTCCTCCACAAGAAATACCAAGAAGACTCTTCAATCTATCAAAAGTCTAACCTAAAAACCTGCTGGCCGGTTTGTGGACCCATCATTGATTGAATTTAAAACACTTTTCTAAAATGTTTCACACGATTTTCAAAACATATTCTTGATTGAAATTATGTTAACTTTTTTTTTAGTCTTTTTTTTTTTTTTCAAAATGACAAAAATATTTTTTTATTTCATTTTTTTGTATTTTTTTAATTTTGACCAATTTTTTTAACTTTTTTTTTTTTTCATGTTCAAATAAATATTAATTAAAATCTCTTTTGACTAAAAAAATATAAGTTATTTTTCTTAATTTTATTTTTTATATAAAATGAAAAAAAAACTTTAGAAAAAGGTCAGAATTTTAAAAATCTAAAGAAATAAATGAAATGGGTATTTTGGTCAATTTAGAAAAAAAATAAGTTAACGGAGAAGTTATTGTAGTTTATTAGTAAAAATATGAGATGTCAGTATTATTTCAGAAATCTCACTAAAAATTTCTATAATTATAAAAAATTTAAAAGATATCAGTATAATTATTCTTTAAATTAAAGTAGTATTTCAAAAAAGTATTATTCATGTAGGAATGTAAATAAGTCAAGTCAAATTGAGAAGTAGGTTGTTTAAGTTTAATTCGTTAAAATAAATATATCTTAAATTGTGATCAAACTTGATTTATTTATTTCATAAATTAATTTTGAATAAACTGATTAAGAGTTAAACTTGAGTAATTTAATATTTTATATAATATTAAATTATTTGTTTATTTATTTATTAAATTAAATTAATAAATTTTAAAATATGTTCGAACTTAATAAATTATAAGCTAGAGATTGGACAGAGGTAAATAATAAATCAACTTTTTGGTGTATATAAATTCAAATATTATTATATCCAAACGCATTTTCACAATTTTTAACTCAGAAACTGAATTCTGATTAGTATAACTAAACGTATTTTTGCAGTTTTTAAAAAATTAATTATAAATTTCTGAAACACATTTCAGAAACATTTTTTAGAAAATCATTTCTGAATCATTATCCAAAGTAAGCGGAAAATGCTATGTCAATTCTAGTAAAGTAAGAGGAAAGCTCATGTAGCCTTCCTCCACAAGAAATACCAAGAAGACTCTTCAACCTATCAAAGTCTAACCATTAAGGCTGGGCTGGGCTGGGCTAGTTCAGGCTCCCAAATGAAAATGCTATTCCCAAACCCAAGATTAAGCCTACCAATACCAATCTTAGCTCACATGTATATGGGCCTCAAGCCTTGAGCAAATCTTTTGATCAAATCTAAATCTAATTATTTAAGTCAAATTCCACAACACGATAAATCATAAATGTATGCAAAAGGAATATCAAAACCAAAAAAATTTTCTTTTAATAATTTCATAGTGTATATATATATATATGTGTGTGTGTGTGTCCTGATTGGACTATTGTGACTTAAAAATCGTGAGTTTAAGTTGCACAAAATAACCTTATAAACTTCTTAAGAGTCCAAAAACAATTGCAATTCTTAAGAGCACAAAATGCTACGCTAACATACTTTATTTTGTAAAATGAAAAACTCAAATTTGATGAAAGTGAAGTAGAAATGCAACCATCAAGCATTAGGTTGAATGTAATGGCCTCCACCTCCTAAAAAAAGGTTGAAAGTTCACGGCGCGATTGAGAGGCACTGTGTGTTTATCTTACCCAGAATAATTAAAAAAAGAAGTAGAAATGCATGCCGATGAAGCACACAAACATGGACCTGTGGAGAGATTTAAAGCAGTGTTGAGAAATTAAAGAGGTAGGACTCAGATGAAGGGGGACTTAGAGAGGGAGCTAGTATTTCATTATTTGCTTTGTTCTGCCTTCATCAAATATGGCCCCCAACTTGTGTACTTGTTTTAATGGATATATATGGTTTTGCTGATAAATGTGCCAACCAACACTGCTCGTGGGGACTCCAATATCTTCTCATTTCTGTACCCCACCCTCCCCAATGCCCATATTTTCAACTTCACACTAATTGCTTCAGCTAACACACCTACCTAACAACTCCCTGTTATTTGAGTTATTCCCTTCCCATTGTGTCAACACAACCCTCACCACTCTCTCTCTCTCTCTCTCTCTCTCTCTCTCTCTCTCTCTCTCTCTCTCTCTCTCTCTCTCTCTCTCTATATATATATATATATATATTTAAGACATCTATTCCATACCATTGGAATAAGAAGATTTAATTAGCTTATAACACATTACAAGTCTTATTAAACTTAAACATTTTGAATTACATATGCAACTTTCTTTTTTCTTTCTTGTTATTAGGCATCTTAAGATCAACTCCAACGTAGGTGCCATTTGGAGTATCAAATTTAAAACCGTCAAAATGACACTCCAAATTTAAAATTTTTCACTTCAACAAGGATAGCATATGCGTTTACAAAATGGCACCTAACGGTTTGGGGTGCCATTTTTACAAACTTTGGAAAGAGAAAAAGGAGAGGTGTCATTTGACAGTTGGGACTATTTTCATTTTTACTATTACAACGGCTACCATTTCAACGGCTCTATTTCAACAAAAAATTCTATAAATACAAAAAAAAAAAAAAAAAACTTACCAAAGCCCTAGAAAATACAGGGGGTTTGTTATTTTTTAAATTAATTTTTTAATTAAATTATTTTTTATAATTTAAATTAATTTTTTTATTTTTTATTTATTTTTTAAGTTATGATTTTTTTGTTAATTTAGGATGATTTTATTTATTTAACTAATTTTTATAATTAAATAATTTTTTTAATTTAGTTAATTGTTAGAATTTAAATTGATTTTTTAAATCAAATTAATTTTTGTAATTTAATTTAAAAAATTAATTTAAATCAAACTGTTATGAAAACTATACCCGTTAAAATATAACCATTAAGTTTAATTATATTTTTTAATAAAAAAATATTAAAATAGCACCCCGTTTTGACACCTGTTATTAGAGCAGATTTATAATTCAGGAGTGTCATAATACTATTTAAGGTTGCAAATAAGATTTTTGGCATCTCAAAATGGCAACTTTCTTTGGAGTTGCTCTAAGAGAGATGGCAAAGTATTGAAAGTCCTTAAATTTATGAAATTATACTAGCCTCTTCTATTTTACTTGAAGATATACAAATACTTCCCTCCCGTTAATATTTTTAAATCAAAATGAAAAAATTACCCTTTTATTTTTATTTTATCTTTGTATTTTTTCAATTTTGACTAACTTTTTGTAACTTTTTTTAAAATTTTTTTTTATATTTTATATAAAAATAAATTTAAGGTTTTAATCAATATTTATTTAAAAAATGAAAAAAAATTGTAAAAATTAAAAAAATATAAAAGGGATAATTTTGTTATTTTAAAGAAAAATATTCACTAAAAAATATATTTATATATTATCAAAAAAAATAAAAAAAATTAATATAATTTTTAAAATTTCAAAAAAAATTAATTTAATTATCAAAAATCTCGTATGGAGATATAATATAATTTCTCTAATAACAAATAATACACTTGCTATTTTATATTTGAGGAGTCCTTGGTAGATGGTGTCATGAGTGCAAAATTGAGCGCTACATACACCCCACACGTGCGTGACCACGCCAATAATTTCTAAAAGCATGCATGTGAATGGAATTAAAGAAGTGGAAAACCTCTCCCTCTCTTACAGGCAAAAAGAATTAAGTAAATCCAGGACCACAATTGAAAAGTTGAAAACTTGACAGATGGGTACTTTACGACCACATGTCACCCATCAAATGACCACCGCCATGGTCATTGATCAATCTGATTTTTGGGCCTCTCGCGCGCGCGCGCGCTTGTTTTTTATCCATACATACATACAGCGCAAACCTAAAGAATGAGTTTTGTCTACCAATCAAGAAAGAAATTTATTTAGCAATCAATCAGTTGGTAAATTAGTCCGGCGACTCATAGACACCTCCAATTCATTTTCTTTAATAATATTGATATAATCACATAAAATTCTATGAATCTTTCATGACATCTTTTGATTTCTTCTTAGAGCATTAAAAATAAACATAAATTCACATTCAATGTCAGGCAATTTATCATTTTGTGCATCGATCAATACTTAGGCTTAACTCATAGAGTTAGGAGTAACATGCAAAAATATAAAAATTAAAATTTAAGAAATTTTTAAGTAGAAATAAGAAAAATTTTGAGGGACAACTTCTAATTTTAAAAAAAAAAATAGTATAAAAAATAAGAATAAAAATATAATTTTTAAAACTTTGCCAGGCTATAGTCCTGCCCTCTTGGCTGACCTGTAAATCCACCATTATATATATATATCTACAGATAAATATATATATATATATATATAAAACTTTTTTAACGATACTGACATGACAATGTATTTTTTTAATAATATCATGCTATATGTGATATAACTCATCTGTTTTAATGAAACATAACACATATAGTAAAATATTATTGAATGAACATATTGTCATGCATGTGGTAATTCAAATCCATTAATATATATATATATATATGTATATTCTATTTACATACTCTATAGCAATTTATATCTACATGGCACCCTTGTTATTTTTTTTCAAAGTTTTTGGAGAGGCGGTGGTCTCTCCCCCCCACCGCCAGTGGTTATGGCCACGAGTTTTTTGAAGTACATTTGATGTATGATGTTGTATGCTACCTTTTGAGTTTGCATGCCTACAAACTTAAAATTTTTATTGGGATAAAGTATTAGAATTTATTTTAATTTTGATGAAATATTAGAATTTTGAGATGATTCCAAAATACATTTTTTTATAACTTTTTTGAAGTTTTATTATTCTAAAAAAATTCATCCCATTAATGTTCTTTTAACTTTTTCAACTTTTGTATTACATTAGAAATCTTATCGATAACCCAATAATGAATATAAATAAAAAAAAAGACCATGCATATCATAAACAAAAAAAGAAATTCTATAAATCGTAGTTTATTTTGTTATATTATTCAAAAAGTTTACAATGCACAACTAAAATATCATTTGAATAAGTCAATATTGTAATTTAATTAGATTATATTACTTGGACAGAAATAATTATGGGTTACAAAAAATAGTAAATAAAAATATTAGGTATTAAATAGTTCTAATAATCTTTGAGTGGATATGGTATGTATATAAATAAATATTATTATTATTTATATTATTTCTTGTTATAATTACAAACTCTTAACCATGCGTATATTATATTATAATAAGTTATTTTTTTGGGACTTATTAGTAATAAATGATTGTAAATAAATATATGTTTTTTTTTTTGATAATTCGTTATTTGACCCTTTGGGTCAACTAATTCGGCGGATCAATTCTACTGTGCATTAGCGGGAGACTTAATTAAAATCGAGATAGTACTCTGTATAAATTGGCCTCAAGAGAAAGAAACATTTGCTAAATTTCAACCTAACAACCTTGAGTATTCAAGTCTCCAAAAATGTTATTACATTCAATTTTAACAAGAATATGTGTAGTTTAATTTTAAAAAAGAAAGGTGAAATGAAGCCCTAGCAAAATGGAAGGCAGATAAGGACTCCTCTCGAAATTCATCAAGATATTTTCCCTCATAACTTCCAAATTCTAGATTATTGTGACAGAAGTAACGGTGTTTGGACGTTAAAAATATATTGAGATGAGGTGATTAATTCCTCTTTTTACACAGTAAATTAGAGTTTAAATCTTATGTCATAAACACACATGCTTATAATAATTCCTCCCATTCTTCTTTGGCTTAAATTCCTCCCCTTCTGAGAGGGATAAGAACTCTTGAATTTTGAGTGGATAGATGATCTTTCTGTTACAATTTTGGATTTAAGGGTCTCCATCTGTTCTTGAAGATTGTCATGATTTTGGAACACTGCTCCAAGGGACTTAGCCTCAGCCCAGAGAGTTGGGCTATCTACCTAGCTGTCACTCCCTGTGCCATCTCTGTGGCTCGCTTTTCTTGCTCATCATATGTTGCTGGGACAAAAGAATCATCTGCCATTGCGTGATCAGGTGATGATAGGACATCATAGTCCACTATTGGATGATCATCTGGTTTCATTTGGAAGACAGATAGATCCACCATACAAGATGGTGCTTGGTGAGGCTAGACAGTGGTGGAGGTTCAAAGTTATCAAAGAGGTGTAAGATTTACTTGATTTAGAGTGGGAGGGGAAGGAGGGGGCTGAAGGTTTTTCGAGAGATGGTTGAAAACATCCTGGTTGCTCTCTTGTAACCTAATTTTATGGTATACAATTGATCCATCCTTTAATAATTAATAATCTTGTAAGATTTAAAAATTTGTTAGTTAATAGATATTAATCATTAATTTTTTTTTAATTAGTATTTCATATAAAATGAAATTAATTTTTTTAAAAAAATTATTAACTTTTTTGAATATTAAGTATTAAAACGCTCTCAGAGTTACTGAAATTTATGTCTAATAAGGGTCCTTCAATAGTGCCAAAGACACCCCACTTCTACCCACTACAATAGCCTTTTTAATACCCCCATTCCATCTCTATATCTATAACCCAGACCCCCTCATTCTAATTCTAACCCATCTCCTCTCTCTCTCTGAATCATGGAATACTATGGCAAGAGAAGTCTCTGCAGCTTCATAGATGAAGAGAAAAAAGCAATACAATCACCAACAAACCTCTCCTACAAAACCCATCATCATCACCAACTATCTGAACAAGATGTCCATTTTAGCCCTGCAAGGTCTTCTCCACCCCCCGCCACTATGTATTCACTCATGCCACCTCCAAGCCCAGAATCACCATGGACCCTCTCTCCCCTCCAAACCCCATCTCCATCTCTCCTCTACCACTGCATCGCCTCACTCCATCGTCAGGATGGCAACATCTACTCCATCGCCATTTCCAAAGGATTGGTCTTCACCGGCTCGGAAAGTAGCCGGATTCGTGCATGGCGACAGCCTGACTGCGTCGAGCGAGGTTATCTCAAGGCAAGCTCAGGCGAAGTCCGTGCCATTTTAGCCTATGGTAACATGATCTTCACTTCACACAGAGATTGCAAAATTCGAATATGGAATGTCACGACATCTGATAATTTCCGATCCAAAAAGCTCAAAACTCTACCCAGAAAAAGCTCATTTCTTTTGTTTCCAAGAACAAGTGCCCAACAACACAGAGATTGTATTTCTTGCATGGCTTATTATCATGCAGAAGGGCTTTTGTATACTGGGTCATGGGACAAAACAGTGAAGGCGTGGAGAACTTCTGATAGTCGTTGTGTTGATTCATTTGTGGCTCATGAAGATAATGTAAATGCAATTGTAGTGAATCAAGAAGATGGGTGTGTCTTCACTTGCTCTTCTGATGGGTCAGTGAAGATTTGGAGGAGAGTTTATGGACAGAACTCTCATACTCTCACCATGACACTGAAATTCCAACCTTCCCCTGTAAATGCATTGGCTTTGAGCTCATCACTGAGCTCTTGCTTCCTCTATTCAGGTTCATCAGATGGGTTCATAAATTTTTGGGAGAAGGAGAAGATGTCTGGTCGGTTCAACCATGGAGGATTCTTACAAGGCCACAGATTTGCTGTTCTTTGCTTGGTAGCAATAGAGAAGTTGATATTTAGTGGGTCAGAGGACACGACGATTAGGGTTTGGAGGAGAGAGGAAGGAAGCTGCTTTCACGAGTGTCTTGCAGTGTTGGATGCACATAGAGGACCAGTGAGATGTTTGGCTGCTTGTTTGGAGATTGAGAAAGTTGTGATGGGATTTTTGCTTTATAGTGCAAGTTTGGATCAAACTTTTAAGGCGTGGAAAGTTAAGGTATTGCCTGATGAGAAGAAGATGAGGTTGGATGGTACAGGTCACCACAGCAGCGACATGAAGATGAAGATTATGGAATATGAAATGAGTCCTGTGTTGTCTCCTTCATGGGTGGAGAAGAAGCTTCAAGGGAACCACCCTTTTTATTAGATTGAAAATCTTAGTTGTAGAGACCAGGCCATGGCAACCAAATACATATCCTAACCATAATATTAATTCTTGTTATTTCATGATTAAAATGCTGGTGGTATTTCATATATGCCTATCAGCATACAAATATATTGATAAAATAATTTGATATAAATTATTGTTTTAATTTTTAATAATTTTAATTTTTAACCTAATTTAATGATTTAACATGATATCAAAAATCAGGTTCTAAAAGATTTTGAATTCATATATTTCTTCAGTTAACTCGTTGTAAAACTTCCATACTCTTATTATGTTTGTCAGAATTTCATGCTCTATTTTACCAATGTAAATGAATATTTTAATGTTAAAGTAATTTGATATAAATTATTAATATATTTTTTAATAATTAAAGCTTTTGAAACAATGTGTTCTAGTATATATAGAGAGGGTGAGACTAGCTATTCTCACGCTCCAACTCATAAAACTGTAAATGGGAATGTGAATAACAATTTAAGGTGTTATAAAAAGTAGGAATCTGCACATAGGGTGGTAAAATTCCCACTCTTACAGAAAAGCGAGTGATAGTGTAAATAACAAAAAGAGCTAAGGTTAAAAGGAGTGCCAATAGCTCTCATATATATATATATATATAGTATTAATTTCAACCTCGCAAATTGATGAAATGAATGTACTAACATACCCACCAAACCATATTGACAATGTGTATTTGCCGGATTCTATTCTATCATCTATGATTGCCACCTAACTACAAGCTAGGTGTAGGTACGGATTCATGAAGGGAATTTAAGATGTGACAGTTACTCCAACCAGATGGTTTGGCATCTCGATGCTCCTCATCAATATACAAGTGGGAGCCAATCATCATGAACTTAGAAAATTAATAAGGAGATGGGCAAAATATATATATATATATATATATATATATATGTTTTGCCATGCACTACTATTACTGCCACGCCATCCTCTTGAGAGCTACTCATTCAGAGAAGTAATACTTGCGACCATGGTTTGAGCCCGAAACCGTTGAAAAAGTAGCTCACATATGCTGGCAAGATTAATACATTAAAATATTAGAAAATGTTAATGAGATTAATCTATAGATACATATAGTTTTTTTGACTTGTACCAAGCTATAATATTAGAAAAGGACATAAAGAACAGCCTTTAATGGTATAAGAAATCATTGAATATACACCAATGGTGGGACTTACCAAAATTCTTATTTGTTCCTGATCAGTCTAAAGTGTAATGACTCTATATCATTCTATATTGGAACACCACACGCGCTAATACACAACTCATGTATATATGGAGTTGTGAGTGTTGACTATAATTATGTATTATACATGTATATTACGGTTTATAAATAGGATTAAGAGTTTCTTTTTTTCTTGTTTTTTTTTTTTTATTACCTTCCTTGTATATAGTTTCTTATCTTATATGTCCTCTCAGCTCCTGTATATAAAGGAGTCTCTTCTTATAATATGAAGCACTCAAGACATATATATATATATATATACTTCATTCGTTTCTTTCATATCTGTCAACATGATATCATAGCCTAAAACATGATCTTTCATCACCCAATCATTATCAACATCATTCGCAACTCCATTCACACATAATAGATTTGAAGCCCACGTCAACTAACAGTCACCAACATCGCCCGCAGCCTCCACTATCGTGTTTTTTTTTCTTCTTTTTCTTCATCTCGCATGCCCTGCAACAACACCATCCATCGTGCCATCAAAACACCTATCACAGAGCTTTCATCAACATCATCGAGTACAGTTCGATTACCACCCATCACTTCCACCATGTCCAATCCAATCCAATCCATTCCATAAAGCTTGTATCCAACTTCATTCAACTACTTTGCAAAGTCATTGTATCTACCATTGTGTTCTTTCAGGCCATGAACCATAAGTCCCTTTGATTTTGACTGATCGGCTTCTTATCATTATCCTGAATCACCCTCCGAATCGCACGAACTCTCCTCGTGGCCACATCCTGATCAACCGACACCACCACTAAGCAGCCTCTCGACATAACAAACAGAGAAAATTCCCTCATCGACTTCTCATCGTTGTCCTGAATCACCTTCTGAATCGCAAGCACTCTCATTGCAGCCACATCCTGATCCACCGACACCACCACCGAGTTGCTCTTCCAAGAAGATGAAAAAATCGACGGCTGTGTGGGAACGTAACACTTCCAGCCCCGAAATCGGGAGTGCTCTCTTTGGCGGTGCTCTTCCTAATAAGCCGTTTCACTGATCTGCTGTTTCACCAATTGCGTTTGTTTGACAGAAAATCCCAATTTCAGATTTGAGATTTTCAGATTTTGTTCACAATAAAATAAAATAAAAAATAGCCACTTTAGATTTGAACTCTCCCACTGTACACTATGGATCGTATTAATGCTTCTTGTCAAATCAACATCACTCTTGATGGCTCAAACTACATTCCCTTGTCTCAAGCAATGTCTAGTTTTCTACGAGGATGCAAGTTATGGAGCTATCTCACTGGCCATATCACTGAGCCTCAACAAGGCAAGGAAGAATCTGATGAAAAATTTCAGGAAAAGCTTGAAAATTGGGATAAAAAGAATCATCAAATAATCACGTGGTTTTGTAATACCACTATCGCCTCCATCAATCTTCAATTTGGACGTTTTACCACTGCCAAATCAGTTTGGGATTTTTTAGCAGCCCGCTACACCACAGCTGACCTCACTCACCAATATCAGCTTCTCACTACACTTCATCGTACTTGCCAAGAATCTGGACAGTCTATTAATGATTTTCTTTCTTAAATGTACAAGCTTGGGGATCAATTGACACCTTCTGAACCTCTATGGCATTGTCATCATGATGCCAAACACTTTGCCCTTTATCGTGATCACCAACGACTGATCCATTTTTTGATGGCATTCAACGATCTCTTTGAACCTGTTCGAGCATCTCTACTTCACCAGTATCCTCTTCCCACGCTTGAGCAAGCCATTTCTGAACTTCTTTCTAAAGAAAATTGTATTGGCCTTCTCAAGAGCTCCCCTACAAACACGGTTTTTGCCACCTTCCGGCCTCCTCAACCCAAAGGCAATCAATCTACCCAGAAGATCTATAAGTACTATCACTCATCAGGATAGTTTTTATTAGACTGTCCTTCCCAACTATGCAAGTTCTGTCACAAGTTAGGACCTGGGCATTATCAGGACGATTGTTTCAAAAATCCTAATCGACAAGCACGCAACCACTGACAAAAGGGAAATCTGGAAACCAGTCTAACTTTGGGTCTGCTATTGCTGGCACTACGGCTACTACTGACAACTCTCCTACACCTGCTTCTCCCTCATTCTCTGTCACTAACCTTAAAGCAACCTTAAACGGGTTCTTGGTTCTTCACTTTCCACTGCTATGTCTGCCACCTCTAGTAAGTCCTCTTAGTACTTTGATTCTACTTGTTGTACTCATATGACTTCAGACTCTAATATCTTCTCTCCTCACTCCTTCGATTCCCATATTCCTTCCATTTGTTCTGTAGATGGCTTGCATATCTTTGTTAGTCACATTGGAGAAGTCTCTACCCCCCATGTCTTTCTCCCTCATTCTTATCTCATCCCCAAACTTGCATTAAATCTCATCTCTGTGGGTCAATTATGTGATCTTGGACTTACTATTACTTTTTTCCCTTCTAGTTGTTGTGTGCAGGATCCGCAGACAGGGAAGACCATTGGGATAGGCCGTAAGGTTGGGCGTTTGTTCGAGCTCATTCATCTCCGCATCCCTACCCAAGTTCACCACTCCTCTTTTGTCCGTTGTTTTTGCCTCCACTATGTCTCTTACCAGACTGTGGCACTCTCGTTTATGTCATCTCTCTTTTGAGCATTTGCAAACTTTAGCATCTAGTGGGTTGTTAGGTTCATTTACACTTGATCATATTGACTGTATGTCTTGTCAACTTGCAAAACAACCTATTTTTTCTTTCAATAAAATATTTCTATTTCCATTGCTCTATTTGATTTAATTCACTCTGATGTTTGGGGACTTGCTCCTCATCCCACAATAGGAGGATCCACGTATTTTGTCATTTTCATTGAAGGATTACTCTTGCTTTATATGGCTATATCTCATGAATAAAAGCTCAGAGTTACCCCAAATCTACTTAAATTTTGCTCATATGATCCAAACTCAGGTTTTCTTGACTCTATCATAATCTTTCGCGCTGATAATGCAATGGAATATAAAGACATTAGTTTTCTAAACACCCTTCATCAACATGGTACCCTTCCTCATCGTTCTTGTCCTAGCACGTCTTAACAAAATGGTCATGCCGAACGCAAACAGTAGACATATTCTGGACACTATTTGGGCCCTTCTCATATCCTCTTCTTGTCCTGAACGCTTTTGGGGTGAGGCTGCCTCACTGCCCTTTATACCATCAATCACCTTCCTTCTCTGGTTATCAACAACCAGTCACTATAAAAAGAAAGTGTAATTTTTGAAAGATGAGAGAAGAGGAATAAATTAGTTAAGAAAGATGAGAGAGAAGGGGAGAAGATAAAAAGAAAGTGGAATTTTTTATTTATGTTTGAATAGTAAATGAAAAAAAGAAGAATATAATTTTCTTATTTTATTTAGAAACAAAAAAAAAAAAAAATTATGACTTATAATAAATGTGTCTTTTTTATTTTATTTTTTTATAACTTTAAGATTAAAATTGATATTATAAAATTTTTATTAAAGGCTCTTTCCTTTTCTTTTCTTTTTTTGGTCTCTGTTTATTTTTAAAAGAAGAGCAAATTAAATAAAATAAAGGTTAAGAGAACCCCCTCTCTCCCTCTATCTCCCTTCCTCTACTTCTCTAATTTTAAACCAAGTACAAAATAATATTTTTCTTTTTTCGCTTCCTTTCCTTTCTTTTCAAATCTCGTAATCCAAGTGGAGTGTTAAAGCCATGTAAAATGGCGGGGAGGGAAAGAAATGTTGAGAAAATTTTCCCAAAATTTTTGGACCACTAAAATTATTACCGACACATAAAATCGTGGGTAATAAATCATCAAATATTACAAACGGTTTTATGTGCCGGATAATATATATTTTTTAATAATTGTATTTTTTTCATATATATTTTACTTTTTAAGAAATATTTAGCTAAGTAATTTTTTTGGTACAACAATGGGCTAAAAGAATTTACCATCTTGAATTTATATTTTCTTATATTTATATATTCTATTTAAGTATTTGTGCACATAATTTGGGCTACGTCTTTGAATGAATAGGACTTTATTATTGTTAACAATATATGTATAATAGCTAGGGTTTAAGTATATTTGTACATGATAGTTAGGGTATGTACATAGCTTGTATAGCACTCTAGGGTTTACCTTTTCATTTCATTTTTCTCTTTCTTTCTTTTTCTCTTACTTTCCATTTGTATGTCACTCTTCTCATCTCATATCGAACCTTTGTCTCATATTTATCTAAGTATATATATTGATATATATGTATTCTAAGTTAATGTCTATATGTTCTATGTATTAGTAAGTACATATGTATATAACCCAATCAGGACTGGTTTATCGATCTAAGACTTAGATTTGAAAGACTCATGAGTTTAGTTGGTTGGTTTGTAATTATGTAATATTGTTGAATTTGAGTTAAGTTAGTCAAAATATTGTAATACCCACCGCTTCAATAAAAAAAAGTATGTATGTATATAAATAACTATGTAGATACTAAACATAAATATTTTGTCTGTGTGTCTATAGAATTTATAGATATATAAATACACTGAAACAAAAATGATTAGTATTTATCATTAAAGTTATAATATTAACATTCGTTTAATAAATAAATAAGAAAAAATTAAATTAATATGATACTAATAGATAATTTTTGTAATTAAAACTCATGAAGTTTTACTCCTTATATAATATTATTGAGACTAGCACCAATCTTATCTTCTCATGAAGTTATAATTGAAGCAAAAATTCAAGAAAGACAATTTCAAACATACAAGAAGATAATTATCAACCAAGTCAAATATTAGTTAAAGAAGATTGGTACAAATCATGTAATTTGAATTTAAAATGTAATTTGAAACTCAAATTAATGTAATGTGTATTTGAATTTGAAATATAAGATAATCTATATTTGAGTTTCAAATGTAATGCAATCTCTACATCAATCATTATAAATACAAGTAAAAGCTCTCAAATCAATTCAAGGGGAGCTAATTACATTCAAGTTCATTTTTATGGTATCAAAGCCCATACACTCAAGTCCAGTTATGACAAACTCTTCCTCTTCCTCTATTGTTGATTCATCCACTATCTCTCAATCCTTCCCAACTCTTACACCATCAAATCATCTTTAATTCAAACTCACCAAAAACAACTATCTCGCTTGGAAAATCACTATTCTACCCTATATCAATGGAAATAAAATCCTACATTATGTTGATGGTAGTATAACCCACCATTCTCAAACTATTCCCTTTTCCTCTTCCTGTCTTACCTTGATTTCCAATCCTGAATATGACTATTAGTTTAAACTTGATCAATTTTTGTTGAGTATTTTAGTCTCTACTATCTCTGGACCACTTTAACCTCACGTTCCTGATAGAGTCCCACTCCCGTTAGGACTCTCCTACAAAAGTCCCAGTCCAAGTATGGTGCCTAAAGTCCCAGTCCAAATATAACTCTTTCTGATAAAATCTCACTCCCGTTAGGACTCTTCTATTAAAGTTCCAGTCCAAGTAGGACTCTTCCCGATAGAGTCTCACTTCCTGTTAGGACTCTCCTACCAAAGTCTCAATTCAAGTAAAACTCTTCCCGATAGAGTCTTACTCCCGTTAGGACTCTCTTGTCAAAGTCCTAGTCCAAGTAGGACTTTTCTTGATAGATTCTCACTCCTATTAGGACTCTTCTACTCACCGGATGACATTTCGATAATTTCGGTACATTTTTGCCCACTAAGGTTATTTTGATAATTTTAGGCACAATTTTACCCTCAATAAAACTTCCTAGTTACTTGAAGGGCATTTTCGTAATTTTTATATCATTTTACCCACATAGGGGGTAATTAATTTTAGCCCTTTTGGTGACAAATTAGAGATAATTTGGTCTTTTTACATATCTTGTGGCAATCTAGAGATTCTCCATCGAATTGGGGGCAATTTGGTAATCTTGAGTGATAGTAGTCTATTTTGGTATAATTAGGACTTTCCACTTTTAGAGTTTCCATAAATATGGATTGCTTGACAGTTTCTTAAATGAAGACACATTGAACCTAGACATTTTTATTTTAGAATTTATTTTCTAATTAAATTCTATTTCTCTTTTATCTCATTGGCTCTTGCATGTAGACACAAATTCTATTAGTTCGTGTATTGTCATAATTATTTATTAATTTATTTAGTTAGGATAATCATTATTATTTAATTTTTTATTTATTTAATTAGATAATTATCACTCAAGACATGATCATAGCCCTCCGTTTTAGAGTTTCATCTTCGACCCTTAGATCAAATCTCCCTATAAATAAAGCCCTTAAGCCTTCAGTTTGAGGGACACGAGAATACACGGACGGAAGATGATTTCCATAGCCTTATGCTTTTAGTTTAATTCTAGAGTTCTCTTTACTAGAACTCTCTCTCTCTCTCTCTCTCTCTCTCTCTCTCTCTCTCTCTCTCCCGAGGCCGAAGACCTGCCGAATCGACAACCTCCCTTCACGAAGCAAGCCGAAGCGATGCTTTCCAAACCGAAGAATAAACCGGAGATCTGCCCAATTGAAACCTCAAATCCATATTTTCCTAGCCGAAGTGCTGCCCAACTAACATGACTGAATAAGGTACGCTCTCAAACCCTTAACAGATTTCTTTAGATCCGGTTGATCTCGCCTCTATTATCACTCTTGATAAAAGAAGGTAAACCAAAGAATTATGTGACTCTAATTCCATTTTTTGAACGAATACATAAGAAGCCTTTGGGCTTGAGTCAGATCTTCTTTCTATCTTTTCTATTCTATTTTATTTCTTTTTGCTAAATCTTTTATTATTTATCTCTTCCGGACTCACATATCTTTTTTTCAGTTTTTTTAATGACAAAATAGCCTTGCAAGTGAATATTCGGGGTCGATCCATTCCGATCGAGCGGGGTGGGTGCCTAACACTTTCCTATTCCATACCTTAGCCCTCGAATCTATGTTTTCTCTAGGTTTTCGCTTTATTTGAGTGTCTTATTTTATTTGATCCATGTCAAGGGATCTTTCGAATGTAATTAGGAGACAAGGCGATGTAAATTTTGATTATCTCATTCCTTTTAAATTTTCTTTTAATAATGTTTTGCTGTAATGAGTTTGCTTTTTTCTTACCCAAAAATAAGATAGCGATTCTTCAATCTCTCTATATCCCATAAGATGCGTTCCTTCCCACCTTTAGGGAAGGAGACAACCGAAATCCCTCTAAATCCATGAAAAAGTATGACATACTTTCTTTTTTCCGGTGTTGGCACCCACATACGTTGATCTTCTTTCCTCAATTGACCAGTCTCTTGGTGAATCTGAAATTATCTCCTACATTCTAGCTAGCCTTCCCTCAAACTATGATTCACTAGTGACCTCTGTCAATACTCGATTAGAATCCATCTCTCTTGATTAATTATTTGGACATCTTTTTGCCCATGAATTACATCATGAGCAACGAGCTACATCTCATGAATTGGGTCTTCGTACTATAAATTTTGCCTCTCGGCCCTCTCCATCCTCAAACCATGGTCGCAATTCTCATAGCCAACCTTCACGTGGATTTTTATCTTCTCTTGGTGATCACATGTGTGGAAAGGGAAACTCTTCATGTGGGTGATATACTAGTGTTCCAAACACTACTTTTTCTAGCCACATAACAAGCCCTTCACATGTCTTTTGTCAAATTTGTCTTAAAAGAAGAGGACACACTACCTAATCCTGTTGGTACAGGTTTAACCAAAATCTCCAAGTTTCAGAAGCTCGACCGGTTAAAGCTTATGTTGCAACTACCCCATCTATGGATCCATTATGATATCCTAATACAGGGGCCAAATTCGAACTGGAAATGGTCAAGGTTTGCGCATTCATCATATTGGTTCTTCTATCTTGTGTTTTCCTTCTAAATTTTTTTTCCTGAATAATATTCTTCATATCCCCCACATTAGTAAAAATTTATTGTTAGTTTCTTAATTTGCAAAATACAATCACGTCTTCTTTGAATTTCACTCATCTTTTTTCTGTGTTAAAGATCTATCCTCCGGAGTTACCTTTCTTAGCAACAAGAGTAACAATGGCCTTGTATTCCTTACATTCTCTTCAATAGCTAGCCAAGAATTCCATTACTTATTTAGGTGAGCATGTTTCCCTTGATCAGTGGCATCCCTGAACTTGGTCATCCGACCTTACGCCTTGTTCAGCAAATTGTTTGTAGAAATCATTTAGCAGTTGTTAACAATAAGTCTCAATTGGTTTGTAATGCATGTCAACTTGGCAAGAGTCATAGAGTGCCCTTTCATTTGTCTCCCTCTAAGTCTCAATCTCCATTGGATCTTATTTTTATTGATGTTTGGGGCCTGTCCCTCAAATTTCAATAAATAAAAAATGTTATTATGTGTATTTTATTGATGATTTTTCAAAATTTATTTAGTTGTTTCCTATCTCTTCTAAATCTGATGTGCATAATGTTTTTCTCAAATTTTAAGCCTTTGTTGAGCACTATTAGGAGAGAAAAATTAATACATTCAATCAGACTAAGGCAATGAGTACCATAAATTGCACAATTTCTTTCAGTCTCTTGGCATATCTCACCGTCTTACTTGTCCACATATGCATCAACAAAATAGTTCTATTGAGCGTAAACACTGTCACATCGTGGAAACTGGCCTCACACTTTTTACTTCTGATTATGTTCTTCAGTCATTTTGGGATAAGGCTTCTCTACATTGCCTCATATCTCATTAATAGGCTTCCATTTACTATCACAAATCACAAATCCCCTCTTGCACTTCTCTATAATCAGTTACTTGATTATAATTTTCTCAAAACTATTAGGTGTGGTTATTGGCCTCATCTTTGTCCATACAATAATCATAAACTTGATTATTGTTTCAAAAAGTGTGTTTTTCTTGGCTATAAGCTCCATTATAAAGGCTACAAATGTTTAGGTATCTCTTCAAATCTTGTCTATATTTTCCTATAATGTTTTTTTACGAGCCTTCTTGCCCTTTTACTACTATTTCATTGTCTGTCTCACAGGTAAATCAAACTCCTTCAATTTCTTTACTTTTTTTACCTTCCACATATGTCCTTCATCCTTTACCTCAACAGCTATCTCCTAATAACATGCCATCATCACCATCTCTTACACATTCTCGTGATTCCTCAAGTTCAAGAGAACAACCTTTGCTTTTCACAACTTCTGCCAACTGTGGAATCATTAAATTTTATATCTTCTGCATTTTCATGTGAACCATCATCTACTTCAACCTCTCACAATGACAAGTCGCTTGTCCAATACAACAATCAACATCACAACACCTTATGCAAACTCATGGCTGTAATAATATTGTCAAACCAAAGCAGCTATTTCTACTCTTGTGAAGTATCCTCTGCCCAAAACATTACTCGCTGTCACATATTCCTATGTCACCGAACCTACATCCTTTACTAGTGCTCTAAATATGATGAATGACATCAAGTTATGAATGAAGAGTTCACAACTCCCACTTGAGTTTTGATCTACTTGAACTTGGCTTCACGGGTTGTATGTCTAATACATCATTGTTTATATACTGAACCAACACCGAACTCATTTTATTCCTCATAAATGTTGATGACATTATATTCACTGGCCAAAGCTCCACATCCATCTATCGGCTAATAAAAAAATCTCCAAGGTGACTTTGCTCTTAAGGAGCTTGGCCCACTGCATTTTTTCTTGGAAGTAAAAGCTATCAAAGATGAACATGAACTTTATCTTTCACAGCAATGGTATATCTCTTATTTGTTTCAGAAAACAAACATGCATCAAGCCAAACTTGTCTCTTCTCATATGGCTTCAAGAACTACACTAAGTCGGGGAATCATTCTCAGACCCCACTCTCTATCACAGTGTAGTGGGTTCCTTATAGTATTTTTCTTTAACCCGTTCTGATGTTGCCTTTGTAGTGAATAAAGTCTATCAATATGACTCGTCCTACTATAGCCCATTGGAGTACAATTAAATGGATTTTAAGGTATTTGAAACATACTATTGATTACTGCATTCTTCTATAGCGTGACACTTTCTCTAATATTCAAGCATTCTCTAATGTTGATTGGGCTAGTTACCCTAATGATTGTCATTTTTTAAGTGGGTACTTCATTTTTCTTAGTCGTAATTTTATTTCCTAGAGCTCGAGAAAATAACGTAATGTCTCTCATTCTAGTACCAAATCGAAATATTAGGCCATTACTTATACTTTCACTTAGCTACTTTGGGTTCAGTTGCTGTAATGGGAATTAGGGGTCATGTCCAAGGCAACTCCTATTTCATGGTATGATAATATTGGTACTACCTATCTTATTGAAAATTCGTTGTTTCATGTTCGAACTAAGCACATAATGATTGATTACCATTTTCTTCTAAGGATCAAGTGGCATATACCTTTACCAAACCTTTTCCACTAGCAGAGTTCACTTATCTTAAAGCCAATCTCAATGTTCATGAACAACCCTTGAGATTACGAACTACACCAACCTTATCCTCTCATGCAGTTATAACTAAAACACAAATTCAGGAAAGACCATTTCAAACATCACAAGAAGATGATTATTAACCAAGTCAAATATTAGTTGAAGATTGATACAAATCATGTAATTTGAATTTCAAATGTAATTTAAAGTTCAAATTAATATAATATGTATTTGATTTTCAAATATAAGGTAATCTATATCTAAATTTCAAATATAATATAATCTCTACATCAATCATTATAAATACAAGCAAAAGCTCCCAAATCAATTCAACGAAAGCTAATTACAATCAAGTTCATTTTTAAATATTAGGGTAAATTATACTGACCTCCCGTAAAATTTATTGATATTACACACGTATCACCTATGGTTTGAAAAATTACACTGACTTCCCTTTTGTTTTAATGTCAGTATCAGAGACCTCTCCTCCGTTAGTTAACTAAATGAAAAATGCTGACATAATCTTAATATTAATTTTTTAAATACCAAATTTACCCTTATCTACTAAACTCAATGAGTGAACTCATTTTAACTCAATCTTTTTTTCCTACCTTTCTATCTGCAATCTTTTCTTCTTCAGGTTGGGTTTTGTAATCTAAAACCCTCTTTTTGAATATATATACACAATCACACACAAAATTGATCTATAGCAAATCAAGGTGCCTTTATCCAAATTGTCAAATCTCACATCCATTATTATTTATGAACAAACATGGCATCAATCTCCAGAAAAATGATGAAATATTGTTCCTTGCAGGTTTCTTTTTACTCCTCAACCATGGACAAAATTTTAGCTTTCTTTATATAAAAAGATGTCTTCTTTATATATCGATAGTCCCAAACATTTGAATATGGATTTGCAAAGAGTTTAATTTTGAGGATATATGTTGAGGGTAAGAGAAACGATTTTTGACAATTTACTAATAGTAAAAGGATAGAAAAACCATATAGACAATTTTGTCTCAACCGTTTTCGACAAACTTTGACAAGGAGGGGTTAATGTCATTTTCTAAACTACGAGAGCTTATCTTTAATTTCATTAAACTTCAGGGGATCGTCAATGTAATTTACCCAAAATATTAATACAAGAAATATTACAAAAATTTCATGTTATATTATTTTTTTTAATGAATGAATAGTATTTTATAAATAGTACCCAAGAAAGGCAAACTAAAAAGTATAACCTACACAAACATTACAATATCTTAGTCACCCCAAAAAATTTACTAAAGCAGAAACATTTATAGGATAAACTTTTTTGGCCCAAAAGAGTAACAAGTGTAAAAATTATTTTTAAATGCCATATACGCCGACAAGTATAAGTTTCAAATTTAATAATAAAAAAATAATAAGTTTGAGTAATATCATGCTTCACATAATAAATAAGAGAGAATAAGAACCTCATAACAAGCTTAAATATTTCAGTACAATCGATGTTTCAATATTCCAATAATGTTACATATATAGCAGCTCAATAGTCTTTCTCTTATTTTATAGTTTTTCAATTAACTAAAATAAGAATAATCAAATCAAGAGAAAAATGCGACAAGAATTTGACAGACAACATTTTACTTTGTCTTCAAATATCATACAATTTTTTTTAAAGTCACAATATTACTGACGGAACCATTTGTTTGTAAAATAACGTATTACCAATGATAACAAATTGTCAGTAATTAATAAAATTAACCATGATATATTGAATGCTAATACATTTCCTATTGCCGACGGTTTAATATGTTGATAGTAATTAAGTTTTACTTACGCTTATATTAATCATCGGTAATATTATTATATTACCTATAAAAAAAATTAGGTGAAAATTACCGATAATTTTCCTAAACATCTAGAAAAGGTAGTATTACTCATGATTAATTATGATAGTAATTAATTTGGCCGTAGAGTTTTTTAATTAGTTATTACTGATTGTGCTTTGAGTCTGTAAGAATGCATATTTACCCATGGGCTGATTTTTTGTCGCAAATATTACTATGGAGATGTCAAACGGGGTCGGCTCAGTCCGAGCACATTATGTTAAGAAGAGGCACAACACGACACTAGTAGTTGTTGGGCTTAGGGCTGTAAACGGATCGGATTCGGACCAGATCAGAGCCGATCTGAATTCCGATCCGTTTAATAAGAAATTCGATCCATTAATCCGACGAATCAGACGAATGTTAATCCGTATCCGAATCCTGTTAATAACCGGATATCCGATCCGTTAATCCGGTCCGATCCGTTTAAAATTATAATATATATATATATTAAGATTTATATATTATATATTTATATATATTATATAAATATATATATTAATATATTAATATAATATAATAAATATATACAATTTTAATTTTAATATATATATATAAACAGATCAGATCGAATTGTAAACGGATCGGATCAGCTTATATCATATCCAATCCATTTACATTTGTGATAATCGGATTCAAATTGGATCGGGTCATGGATCACTATTTTTAAAACCATATCTGGACTTAACGGATCGGATCTCGGATTGAGATTCGATCCATTGACAGCTCTAGCTGGGCTGGGCTAGGCACAACACGGCTTGGTGGACCGGGTTGGTCATCCCAGGCCCGAGGCCCAGGCACGGGTAGGGGCAAGGTCTAGCATGACGACTCGTTGGCACGACACGTTAAGGTCAGTTTATTTTCTATTTTATTGTCATTTATTATTATGATGATGATGTTAATATATTCAAGCAAAAAATTATAATGATTTTTAAAAAAATACAAATTTATTCAAAATATTATAATAACAAATAATAACATGAATAATAATAATAATAATATTAGACTAATAAATAATAAAGTAAAAAATACAAAAGTTAAACAAAATATTATAATTATAAATAACAAAAAAAAATAGTGATATTATATAATTAGAACAATAAAAAATATAACATTTAAGAGAAACATGGTCCATATTAGTCATTAAGATCCAAAAAGAAAAAAAAATTGCAAGACCCACTAGCCGGCACAGCACACCATGGGCCGGGTTGAGCCTAATGGTTTCCAACATGACACGGCTAGTTGGCATGAATGGACCGGTTGAAACGGGTCGGCCCATTTGACACCTCTATATTACTAGTTGTCTTCGATTCGTATCATCAGAAATAATCTAAATATTATTGATTAATAGAACCAGTCGGTAATAATTTATTAATTACCACGGGTAGGTTGCTGGTGGCAAATCTATGGTAGATGATTTTGGTGTCAATCAAATAAAGGTCGGTAATAAGTTATATTTTTCGACAGTTCTATTTTCTTGTCAAAAATAAATTGTTTTACTCACATTTTTTTTCCCCCGCGGTTGGTTTAGTGTAAAAAAAAGCCTTGTTTCTTGTAGTGCCTGAAACAAGATGTGGGAGAAATATTAAAGAACTACATAGCCAGATTTAGTAATAAACTGATCTCAGTGGGAGCAGCTCCAGAAAAAAGCCTCAAAGGTGGAGAAGACGAGAAGGCAGAGCCTAGATAAGGGAACCAAATTTAAAGGGTATAAGAGCTCACTTTCCGAGTGGTTTAGTACCTTTACACTGCGAAATGTGTTGCAAAGGCACACACACTTCATCAAATTCAATCACATGATGGACTTCATTGGCTAGAGAGAATGAAAAGGGATGCGAAACATAAATAAATATTGTGAATTCCATAGGGATCATGGTCACACAACTGATGAGTGACGAGTTCCAAAGTAGGAAATTGAAAGCCTCATTTAGATAGAGAAACTATGAGAGTATTTTTAAGAAGAAATTAGACCTCGTGGTCGCGTTAATGCTCCACCACGAATGTAGCAAGACTCCTAACCTCGTGACAGGGAACTAGACAATTGAGTTCCAAAAAATTGACCCAAGCTAGTTATCTACGTCCTGCATGTTGACAAGTCCATGAAATGGGTAAACACCTCATTTTGTGACCCTGCGGGGATAGTTTCATAATTTCTAATAAGTGTACCTATGAAATTACTATGTTCCAAAAGCATTTGGGTTATTTCAACAACATATTTTGGGAAATTTCTCGAGTAGGGATAGTTTCATCACTTTTAAGGAGTTATTACAATATTTTCTACCTATGGATATTTTAGTCATTTGCCTAACTAGCCTTGGGTACAAGAGTATTCGGATAATGTTGGCATGTTTTGA
Source organism: Nyssa sinensis (assembly GCA_008638375.1). Lineage (NCBI taxonomy): Eukaryota > Viridiplantae > Streptophyta > Magnoliopsida > Cornales > Nyssaceae > Nyssa > Nyssa sinensis. The sequence continues at coordinate 4,286,038 of CM018046.1, forward strand.
CCAAAGTGGCATTTCGGTAATCTTTGGCATTTTCCTATTCTTTAGATAATTAAATTCAATAGTCCAGTTATAATATCTATTATCGTTTTATTATAAAACATACATAGAGAACACAAAAAATTATTGAAAATTCATAAAAATATAGAAATATTTGTTGCTTGTCACTTGTTAGTTGGAATGTTTTTGAATTAATCATGCATATCAAAATCTTACATGTAAAAAAATGATGTTATCTGATTGTTATAATATAAAATACGTCACATGTCAAATTGTGATATGCATACGTATGTATACTTTCCTTTTTCTTTCAACTTAGAAGTAGGATGGCAACATTTCAAGTTACAAAAGAATTCAAAAATAATTTTGAAAAAAAAATCCAAGTGTATGCTAAGAAAGATAGTAAGCTTTGAACTAGCTGCAAATTTATATTTTATTTTGAAAAGCAAAATTATAAAAACTAAGTTAAATTGATTATTAATTATTGTAATGAGATTAATTAATGAGAATGGTAGTATTTTAAAATAAATATAATTAATTAAATTAATTGTTGTATTATTTCTTCGCTACAAAAAATACCAAAATCTTTTTCACATGTTTATAAATAGTTGGAATATAATATGTTATATCCAAAAATTTCAAGATTTTTTAATAATATAAAAATTTATTTCTTGAGTTACTAGTAAGAAATTAATAATTAAGAGCCTTCACAAAGTAGTTTTGGCTCAAATGAGTTGAGGATACAATTAAAAAAAAAAAGAGAAAAGAAAAAAAAGGGTGGGCTGAGGGGCTCATAAAATAGGTCTGTTTATACATGGTTTCCCGATGGACCGGTCTGAGCCGGGCTTTCCATTGCTACAAGACCAGGCCCATTAATCCCTTCTCTCTATGTTGAGACTTGAGAGGATAAGCCAAGCATCGACAGGCAACAACAGAGTCGAGTAATACAAGAGAGAGGGTGTGTGTTCGTGTGTGGAGAGAGAAAATGGTGAGGATTCTACCAGCGGCGTCCGCGTCGACATCGTCTTCGATTCTCTATATGTCGTCACTTCGACCTTCTCTCTCCTCCTCTTCCTCTCCCATCAGGTTCCCTTCGTCTTCTCGACTCGGTATTCCTCTCTGTTGTGCTTATAACCCTTCTCGAAGACTCACTCTCTTCCACCTCAGCAGCGGTATGTACTCAAATCCTACTTTTCCTTTAGCCTTTAAGAAAGAAAAAACCTAAAATTTGGCTATATGTATGCAATATCTGTATATATATTTATTAGTTTATATATCTTCGGTATATATTTTGGATTATGTGTTTGGCTTCTGAGAAAAATGTGAAAAAAAATAAGTTGGAGTGTTACATGTTGTGCTTGGTTTAGTTTTCAAACAAATGAAAACGTAAATGAAGCTAACTCGGCTACATAATGTTGTTATCTAAATTTGTTAAGCACACCTATGTACATTTACACACACATTCATTTATTAACAGAGGCGGAGCCAGTTATATCTTATTGGGGTCAACTTAAAATTCATTAATAAAATTAATTGTAATTTCATAAAATTTGTAAAAATTATCATACATATATCTCCAATAATTTGAAAGGTCAAAAATTTTAAAATTTTTATAACATTTACAAAAAAATATATATTTGCAACAATCACTCATGTTGTACCTGGATTCGTCCCCCTTAAGCGTTTTTCTATATATTCTATTATTACTTATAAAAAAATAAAATAAAAACATTTGAACATGCTTTTGACATTACTTACACAAAAATATTAATTCATATCTCAAAATGCTTATACAAAAATCTTTTATCCAACAAAAGAATTTTAAAATTGATAATTTTCAATTCCCTTTTTAACCTCAAATCCTTCTCAAGATCAGACATTCAAAACCCAACTCAACTCAATAAAAGTCTTTATCCCAATTATTTGGAGCCAGTTATATGAATCTTTTCGTGCTAATCAGCTGTATTTAAGACCCGCTTCCTCAGATAAATCACACATTATCATTCTTTTTTTACTATCTCTACCAAAGTTAATTTTGGTTGTCCCCATTAGCAAGCACCACCCTCAATATGAACCATGTCGCTCTTCCTTGTTGGAGCATTTGCTGGTCTTCGTTGTACATGGTCATACCACCTTAATCGATTTTCTTTCATTTTGTCTCTTATAATGCACGCAAAATGAGAAGAAATTAATGAAGATGATAATCTATCTCCATTTTCCATACTAGAGAAACTGTAGTTGAATATATTGCTATAGTTTCACAAATACGAAAATGTAAAACTGTTTCTTTTAGTCATCTTTTTTATTTTTATTTTTATTTTTTATCATCATCTTCTCTTTGATTTGGAAGAATATGATTTTTTTAAGCTCATATGGTAGGTTGAGGGTTCAAGTCCCTTGGGCGTAATGTGGATGTGTGATCACCGAATAAAAAAAAAAAAAGAAGCTCATAAAATTCAGCAGCAAAAATTATTCATTTTTCACATTTTGTCTATATATATATATATTATCAATAAATTATTAAATCTCTCGAGTTCTCCCTATAACTGGAACAGTAATATTGTACCAAGAATTCAAACGGATTCAGCAGCGTAATGCAAAGAGTTATCCCTCATCCTTCTTTTTAAATTTCTTACATTCTAAACTTTTAAAGCAAAAAAATTCCCACCCCTTTTCATCTATAAACATTTCAATAAGAACCCCAAATCTATAATATCTCTTTGACAGATCCGCTATAAAATCAATAGTAGAATCATAGTTTTCTAGTATGATCCTACATTAATGTGTTATAAACTGAGCAAAGAAAATCAAAGTTAACAAAGGCTATATAGGATACCAAGCCTATTTAAATTGAAAAATTCTTCAATCTTCGCCCATTTTTTCCCCAATGTCTATTCCCATATGATTAATCAAAAAATTTGTAAAACTAATTTAGTGGGGGAAAGTTTAAAAAAATTTATTTAGTGGGGGAAAATTTAAAAAATTTGTAAAGTATTTATATTAGCCTCAATTTTTTGGAAAATTACCTGCTTCCACTGTAAATCTGCCCCTGCATTTATATATACATCATGCGGACCAAAAATATGTGTATACATATATATTACATAAACTTATATTTGCACAAACATGTTTACATATACACATCTGTATATAAGCACAATCGCTTGCACTGACCTGCAAAGACGCAGAAGTCATTGCACTTGGCTGCTGGGAAAATGTGGGAAATGAAAGAAATTGATGAAGTTTGGATTAGGCCAAGAGAACTCTATGGCTTGGCTAAGTTATTAGAACAACAAACAAAATACAATAATTAAAATAACAAAACACTTTTGGTTTTGTTCTCTGTTTTCTCTATACTCAAAACAGAGGACTATCAATGCAGTTGAATAACATTCCCTTGGAAATCAATCTTGTCAGTGTAAATGTCAGCTCAGCAGAACCTTGGTGAGCCCAAAATTCAGACAATTCAGTGATTTTTAATCATCCAAACAAATTTAAGAACCGTGAGCCATGAATAGGAAACTGAATTGTTGATATTAACTGTTTATTGTTCCGGCACAACGGACCTCCAATTTCTAGCAGTTGCAAGTCTTTTGGTTACATGTGAATGATAGGGGATTGACAGTGCCAAGGCTAATCCTATTAATGTATTAGTTACTCTTTTTGTTCACTTGAGGAGGTGCTTTGCTGTTGCTCCTGATTTTTAATGTTTGTGTTGGTTTCCAAGGTTGTGTTGCTTGATTGTGGAGGTATCTTAGGGGTTCTTAGGATTTACAGAAAGCGATAGCTGATTTTGCACTTAAATCTGGTTGGCTAGTGTAGTAGAACCCATTGAAAATTGGTTACAGTTTTGGCACTTTAAACAGTGTTTGATGAAGATTTTTGAACTTCCTACGGTCATAATGTTCTGATTCGTGCAATTAAGGAAACTTATCAAGACCATCTTCCACTAGCTGGACTTTATTAGCTTTGCGACTGTCCCTTGTTCCTTTTTTTTTGCCTTTTCAGTTTTGAATTAAATATTTTTTTTTTTTGGGAACTGCAGATTTGATGTTGGATGAATCCAAATTTTTTTTTCTCCCCTTCGCGTTTGCGCATGGGTGTTTGGGGGATCGGGGTGGAAATACCTTATGTATGACCATATCAATTTTCTTCTTAGAATACAATGGGTGGATGCACAAAAAAATGGGATAATATGTACCTTGTCTCAAAATTGAGAAATTCTATGACTCGTATCTTTAGTATTTGCTTTGGCAGTCGCTTATGAACTCTGATTGGTTGTCCAGCTATCCCTCAGTCACAATTATTTGGTGCAAAAGCATCCACACCGCTAAGAGCGGAGGGAAACACAATAGAGGCCAGTTCAGCTGGAAATATGGCGCAACCAAGTACTGCTGTCACTGAGGAGAATGCATTAGAGTGGGCCAAGAACGACAAGAGAAGAATGCTCCATGTTGTTTATCGTGTTGGCGATTTGGATAAGACTATAAAGTACATCTATTTTGAAAGAACATAGATTGCTTGACTGAGCTGCTGTTTCATAAATCATAATCCTACTGAAAGTAATGCATGGTTCACATTGGGAGCTGATTTGCTTTTGGTTATTGCAGATTTTATACCGAGTGCCTGGGGATGAAGCTGTTGAGAAAACGTGATATACCAGAGGAGAGATATTCGAATGCTTTTCTTGGATATGGGCCTGAAGATTCCCATTTTGTTGTTGAGCTTACTTACAGTAAGCCATTTGTCAATTAGCATCTTTGTCATATATTTCGTGGAAGATTTAATTTTCAATTTCACTTCTTTTGAATGCTCAAATGTCCATTGTCTTTTAATGAAATCAATAACACATTCCTAGACAGTATGCTGACTTCTCATTGGTTTTGGATTTTGATGATGATGCTTGCAGATTATGGAGTTGACAAGTATGACATTGGAGCAGGGTTTGGACATTTTGGTATTGCAGTTGATGATGTAAGTTTATTTTACTTGAAAAGAGATTAGCTTTCTGTGGTCATAACCACATCAAGCCTTACAAGCTGACACGTTCCATCATAATTTTCTACACCTAAGATAGATATGCTTTCCACAGCCACTATTATACTGAGTAAAACTATAAAATATGTTTCACCATAATCCTGTATTATCCCATGCTCTATCAGTTCCACTGGAAACAAAATGTTGGAAAGCAATACTGGCAGTGGTATTTAATGAGAAGTGTTTTGTTCTGGACCTCTGGTTGTGTCCTCAAATTGCTTAGTGGAGATTATGCATAATATACCACGGCTGTGAAGCGGAGAACCACCATATATCTCATGGAAACTTGCCTCCTAAAGTACTTATCAAAAGAAAGAGAGAAAAAAAGAACTTGCCTCCTAAAATGAAAAACAAAAAAGGAAGTCCCTTTACTTCTTGTTGCAGGATTGTAGAATTTGTTGTATACAAAGCTGAACATTCTTCTATTTCTTATGCAACGGTACTATGAGTTTGCAAGTACCATTACTGGGTCTCATTTTCCCGAATATGAAATGGAGTCAAATAGTTGAAAATACTAATGGTATGTGAGAAAAAGGTGCTTAAACTATGCCATTGCTTCTCTTTATATGCTATAAAACCATTATGAGGAGAACCAGTTTCTCCTGGTACACCAAGAGTATTAAAAAATTTATCATGTCGCAATTAGCATTAATCAGACATTTTTTTCCCCTAGAGTCAGTCAACCTAGGGCAGAAACTTTTGTCTGCTGCAAGGTAGTGCTTTGTAATGCTGCAGGTGACTATCCATCTTATCAGTGTGGCTAACAAAGAGGGATTTTTGTTCTCCACCATAATGCCTTCTTTGAAATGGAATTCTAAATACACCTTTGGATCTTTTTCGCTTATCCACTTTCATTTATCGATAGATGTTTATGTGCAGAGGTTCACATATATATACTGTTATTTGTATTATTATTATTTTATAGGTTGTGAAAACAGTGGAACTTGTGAAAGCAAAGGGGGGGAAAGTTACCAGGGAACCTGGTCCTGTCAAAGGTGGTAGTACAGTTATTGCCTTCATTGAAGATCCAGACGGTTATAAGTTTGAGCTTTTGGAGCGGGGTCCTACACCTGAGCCCCTATGCCAAGTAATGCTGCGAGTGGGAGATCTTGACCGTGCCATCAATTTCTACAAGAAGGTTTTGTATTGTTTTGTGCTATACATTAACTGTTAAACATTAAACAGTGTTTTTTTGCTGTTACGTACATAAATTGCCCAAAGTTCTGAACCTTTGTCTTTCTTGAATTTAAAGGCTTTTGGCATGGAGCTTCTCAGGAAAAGAGACAATCCTGAGTACAAGGTGATTTCATTGCTTTTGATTCACCATTATATGTACGGTTTGAATTTCTCTGGCTATTCTCTACTGGAGTACAGCTTTTTTTTTTTTTTTTTTTACTGCAATTGCATGTGCATAAATTTTGTTGTACTGCATGCTCAATGCTCTATGCTGGTCATATGTGTGTTTTTCCAAGTTGCATTACAGCAAAAATTTGAAGTAGGCCCCAAAATCTCGAGATAGGTTCTATTTTCATGACATCACAATAACTAGGAGTGTGGTGCTATGTTACATGAACGTAGGTACCTGTGAAGCATGGATATGGACACGACATGACCCGCACACATCAAGCAAATCTTAAGAAAGTAGAATATGGACTATGGACATAGCGAGGATGTGGAGAAACAAATATATATTTTTATATAAAAATCATATTACATATTACAAACAGTGTAAATAAAGCTACATTCAATGGTTGTAACATGAAATTTGTATGAATGTAGATATATATATATATATATATATGTACTCAAATAACTGGGACGACTCCTCTCCATGCATGCTCACATCTTTGATAAAACCTTCCTATATTGTACTTATGTTCTCTAAACATGGTCAAACTTTTTATGAAATTTATATTAATTTTTTAATTCTATACTGTATTTCCATAAAAGTAATATCTAATTTTCAAGTTCCTTCATTCAAATGTTGACTAGTGTCTAAGAAGTGTCAATGACTTGTCCAGGATCAAGAAAATTATTTTAAATTATGGACACATTCAAGATGTGTTGTACATGTCTCTGGGAGTGTCCAAAAAGTATTGGTGTCCAACACAGTATGGCTCTTCCTTACAACTGTTAGTGCCTCTTAAGTGGATACATGTTAGGTCCAGCTATTTGTCCAGGTGTTGGATTAGTTTGATCCCCTAAGGTTTGAACATGACAACTTTGCCATAGTGTTGTAGCATCCAAAGGTTAAGCTATGGGTTTGTGACGAAACCCATTTTGGTAAATCTTCATTTATTCATTCTTTCCTTGTTTCTTTCACCCAAGGAAACAGATGTCTGAGATGCATCACACATGGCAACTTTGCAACAGTGTTGTAACATCCTATGGTTGAGCTATGGGTATGTACCCAAACCCATGTTTGGTAAATTTTTATTTATTCAGTCACTCCTTGTTTCTTTTGCCCAAGGAAACAACAGTCTAGGACTGTAGGTTCTCTGGAATGCACCACGAACATCCATGGAGGATATGTATCTCAAACCTGTGCATGTTTTTATTATTTTTAGACAGGTTCTATTGAATATTATGAAAAAGTAGCCCAACAGAGGTGAGCAGAGAAATCTTCATACAAATATAAGACAACATGCTTCTGTTGTCCGATGGCAAGTCAGTGTTGCTATATAAGAATTTAGTACTGAACGCTGTTTCTGAAAGTGAGTGCTACGATGAACTCCTGGTCACACTCACACTGAAACTAGAACTCATTATTGCTGCAAAGTCAACAATGGTTATGTTAACAAATTCATGTTTTGCTAGTTACTGATTTTGGCCCACTCATAGTTACCACAATTCGCTCTTTCCGTAGCGAACTGCGAATTGGGATCGCACGATTCAAAACATAAATCATTAGTAATTTAGAATGCAAGATTTAGCATTCCAATCTAAAATACCAAGTCTCAAAAAAATCATACAAAATATACACACATTATTGGAATTTTATTTTATAATAGCTTAGATTCTTTAAAATCTTTCTGGTGTATATATATACATATGAATATTATTACAAATACAATTAAAAAGTATATTACGTTCCAAATAAACGTATTTTATTCCAACAAAGCAATTCAAAGAAGCCTACTCTTAATATACTACATTCTATAACAAGTGACGATTTACGTTCCTGTTCCCGTTGTCCATATCATAACGATCCACGATCTAGGTAAAATTTGGCTCACTATCCTTAATGTGGGAAGCTTTTCTTTGTCAACTGTTCTAAGCCTTTCATTTTTCCATTGTCAAATTTTCACCATTTGAGTTGTTTATGAGAGTAGTTCTTTTTATACTCTGCATATTTCACTCTGATTTATGTTCAGTTGTGCTTGTTTTCCAGTATACAATAGCCATGATGGGCTACGGTCCTGAAGATAAAAACACAGTGCTGGAGCTGACATATAACTACGGGGTCACAGAATATGACAAAGGAAATGGTTACGCACAGGTGAATTTTCTACCTTTTTCCTGAAACTTGTTGCACAGTTTGAGCAGCATATGAAAAATATTCTTCCAACCGTTCACATGATTATCGAATCTCTTTTGACACTTCACCAGGCTCACTCTCTGTCATGATTTTAATGGACCAATTTCATTATATTTTACCAGATTGCAATAGGCACTGATGATGTCTACAAGACCGCAGAAGCAATCAAACTGAGTGGAGGGAGAATTACGCGTGAACCTGGGCCTTTGCCTGGTATCAATACCAAGATTACTGCCTGCTTGGACCCTGATGGTTGGAAATCGGTATAGCTTTGGACCATTGACACCCTATTAACATAGTCATTTAGCTTTTCTGTCTTCTGATTGTGCCATTTTTCCTAACTTTTGCCTACAAGGACGTATATGGATTATTTTTTGCTTCTCACAGTTGGATAATGTGTCCACTGGGTCTTATAGTAATGTGCCTATGTTTCATTTCACCAGCTGATGTTTGTTGTTCTTTTAGAAGACTTGGACATGTTAATATGGAATCCATAAGAATAGGAGGAATTGGTGTATCAGGAAAACCATGTTAAACCATGGATACGAGGTTCTCCTTAAATTTGTTTATTGGAACCAAATCTAACTCCAATTTTCAACTCAACTTTACAAAGTCTTAGATCCCAACTACCTGGTTCAGCTAAAAAATCCTCTCTCTTCAGGTCCATCTAAGGCCATATCCCACCTGTCACCTTAACCTTCCATTTGGATTGAAGGATTTAGAATGAATGGATTTGATTTCAATTATCTAAAGAGTTTAGCTTAGATTTAGGTTTCAACAAGATGCATGGCTAAAATATATCTTCCCCGTCTCTATTCTAATATCCCCTTAGGACCCTAATTCAACTCTAGGAGCCAATCGTTTGTACAATTGTGAATTTGAACTCCCTAATCCTTTTGTTTCAAATCAAACTATCCAAATGTACCATAGAAGTTTCAAAAATTTTTGAACCTATGAATGCTGGGGAGTTGAACTCGTGTCAGTACAAGGCATCTTTGTGTTACCAACCGTCCATATATGATCATTCACCTCATTATGTTTTCACTTCTATTTATATTAGTAACTCTTCTACTTATATGCACACATTTGTAGACATACATGCACGTATTATATATTTGAGAGGCAAAACCCATGTGCACATGGAGAATAAAGGAGCAAATAAAAACTAAGCTTCTTCTGGCAAACTCACTTCACTTGAGAAGTCCACAAAAGAATCAAAAGAAAAGGAATAAATCCCTAACAACCAAAATAAGGGGGAGCTCAACATCAACCGCTTTAACTTATGATTTTGGAAAACCACTTTTTTTTGTAAAGTTCTCCTATTGCACTCTTTCCACAGGCTTCATGAAAAACTAGGTATATATGCTTATTTTCATAGGTTCCCCCCCCCCCCCCCCCCCCCTTTTTTCTCTCTTCTTCTTGAACCAGGAGGAAAAAAAAAGAGGCTTTTTGGTACTGTCGTTAATGTAAACAAGGAAATGTTCAAGGGCTGCGTTTAGTCAATATGTTTGCAATATATATTCACAAGGTTTTTGTGCTGTCTTTTCTATAAGCAAGGAAATGTTGGCTATTTTGCAATGTATATTCACATGATTTGATTTCCTTTTCTTTTCCCCCCTTCCTGCAGGTCTTTGTTGATAATGTTGATTTTCTCAGGGAATTGGAGTGACTTAAGCATCATTATAGCTGTCCAACCCCTCGACTAAATCCATGGAGATTCATAACAATTTTGTCTATTGAAATCGTGCCTTGTATCTGATCAACATCAACTCTTCCAAAAGTGCCCCATGAGAGAACATGTGAAATCCCACTTTGTAGATATAATCATTCTGTATACAGATGTAAAATTTGAAATTAGTGCTACCTGTTTTGAAATTGAGATGCGGTTACCATCTTAATTTGCTTTAGGAAGACTGAAATCTACTTTTTTGCCAATTCCAATATAGCCTTTTTTCTCTCAAGATCATATCATGTTGGCTCGGCAATTCAACATATGCTGGATCCCTTCCATCCACATCTGTTTGTCGCCTTTACTTCTGCATTCAAATTCAATTATCCTGTCGGTAGTTTTTATCCCAAAGTAAGCCCTCTGTTCGTTGCTCTCCTCCCTCTCTCTTCCAGCCCACGCTGGGATGTCACAGTAGACTCCAGAGACTACACCTGCAGGCACAGCGTGGCTTGATTCAGAGGACGGGCAGAGGAACAAGGTAAAATGGTACTTGCTGTTGTATGGGATTTTTCTTACACTTCTTTTTCTTCGTGAATGTTCCTGCCATGTGCCTGCTTTTCATTTTAGCTATCACCTGTTTTTCATCCTCAATTTTAATAGGTATTCACGATGATAATTAGAACAGAAGAACAAGACAATGGGTACACACATGGACATGCATGCACAAAGAAAGACTTGCCCTTTGCCAACACTTAAACTGATCTATATTGGTAGTTCAAATTTTCCGCAATGATTTTGAAGTAACTTATGTTAATTTGTCTATAGTTCACTGAGGAATTCATCTACCATTCTACATATACCTGCCAATTCGAATTTATGTTGAAAGAGACTTCCTTCCAGTGGAGAGCTCCTGCCATTGACAATTATATGACTGTGAGTGCTGCATAATAATTTTTAACTCTCTTACAAAATTGATCAATGTAGTTTGAGTACTTAACAGTCTCTCTCTCTCTAATAGTTCTTTTGTGAAATTACCTTTTCTTGTACGCTTGAGTAGTTCTCCACCTTTGGAAACAAAGTTCAATGCTGTCGTGACGTTTGAATCTTTTCCTTCTTGTTCCTCAGACAGAGCAATGGTTGCAGCTCCAAACCCCTTTTGTAGCCTTGCCCTTAGTGTGGCAGCCCCTCTCAAGGCTGCATTAGTGATTGTTAAATTTGATTAGAGTAATTGTGGTGTGACGGTTTTAAAATTCACCTTTCTTTATGAATTAATTCCGAAATTGATTTTCATTTCTTGGAAGGTCGCAGAAACTGAGGAGACAAAAAGAGCATTTTTGAGTTAGCAGCAGAAAATAGGGTTTTAAAAATACTTTTCACTTTTGATTGTGTTATTCGGAATATATGGATTCAATTGCATAAAACAAGCTCTTATTCAAATTACTTGAATATCAATTCGTTCTGCTTGATCTATTTGGGGTTTAACCATGTTGCAGTCACTATGATCTACCAGAAGATCAATGGAGGACGGTAAAGTTCTTGAATTTTGTTTTGTTAACTTTGAGTTGATGCCAATTTTGAGCTTTAGGATAATGGGTGTATTAAAAAGCAGTTGGATTGATACCAGTAGCTGCTCCAGCAGTTAGGGTCATGATATCGCCATTAGTCCTTGCGTTAATGGCAGAACTGACTACTGATAGAATCTGGTCTTGCTCAGCTCCCATTTCCTCTGCAATCTCAATGCAATGGGATGCAACAAGAGCTGCTGCAGATGCAATTGCAGCAGATTTTTTAGAAGTTGCCCTGTTCTGGGTAGTTGACTTGTCAGGAGATGCAGCTGATGAGGCGGCAAGAGCTGCCACAGCAGCAGCAACCCCCGCCACAGATACCGCTGCATGCAATTGTGCATTGTGGGTTCTAAGCTCCTGCTTCTTCCTCTCTTTTTGATCTTTCAACCACTTACCCATTGTCTTTCCCCTCATGATGCCCCTGTAGAGCTGCAGAACAATAAACAATAAACAATGATCAGGATGATGATGATGAAGATGAAGATGATGACCAGGTTGAATAAAACAGATACCCCATTTTTTAGCAATTGTTGACTGGACAGGAAATCAGGGTTGAGAGCTTGATGAAGTAAAAATAATTCCTGCATAGATTAAACAGTTATTATTAACAATCAGGGTTGAAGCTATAGCCTTTAGGTCTGCACTTGGTTTTGGCTGTTGCCATATGAATTATTAAGTTGCCTGATTACAGTTTTAAGAAATTAGCCTATAAGGGGTGAATGGGTGCTTCTTCTTCCTCTTTTTATTTTTTTCTATTTATTTTTGTTACATGTGTGTGTGTGTGTGTGTGTGTGTGTGTGTAATGAAGCAGCTAATTTATGCACTACACTTTGTTACTGTATCACTAAACTTGCTGCCTAGATGCAACAAATTCTTTGGTGGGTGTGGCAAAAGCCCTATAAAAAAAAATTATTTTTGAAAAGCATAGTCAGTTAGATTTGCTTTGTGCTTGTGCACGTGTGTTCTTAAACAAAGCTATTATTTATAAATCTAGGATTTCTTTGTGGTCCAATGATTAAGTGTGATGAATATGTCTCAGAGCTTCCTAAGATTTGCCATAGGCGAACCTCATGCCTTGTGAAAAGGGTATGTTTGTCTCTGGCAAATAATTCCCCACAACTTGAATGACCTAAAATTTGACCTCACAAATATATATATATATATATATATAGAGAGAGAGAGAGAGAGAGAGAGAGAGAGAGAGAGATGACGCTTAGCAATACCTTTGTATCATCACTTCCTCTTGGAGAAATTGGGGGGCTTTCTGTGCTTGGTAAGGGTTGAGGTTGCTGTAATACAGGGAATAAGTGAAAATAACAATATGACCGAGTCAAGAATATAAACTTTGACACCCTATCAAATTATATGACTCAATAGGGGGAAAAAAAAAACATTTCCCTCTGTAAGAATTAGAGTCATTTAAAGGATCTTACAGGTTCCCTAGTTACTGTAGAGCTTGCAAGGTTTGCTTCACCACCAAAAGAACACAAAGATGGCTTGTCAAGAATATGGTTTGATGCAATTTGTGTGTGAGAGAGAGCTTTGGAGAGTTCCATGGCTGATAGACTCCATGACCTAGCAAGGAACTCCATTGACTCAGTTGGAGTTTCTGGTGGAGGGCATGGCACCTCTGGAAGCCAACTCGCCGGACAATCTTCTTCGATGTTTTCCAGCTTATTCAACGAGCATTTGGAGGCAGACGAGCTCGACGACACTGCAACAATCATACAAAGTGAAAACTAGTTAAAACATTTTTTTTGGTGTTGAACTGAGTCTCATCATCTTATAATGCCTACTTTTCTTTGTGTGTTTCTTCACTCTTTCTAGTTGCAGATGAGCATGAGTGCCATTTCTTATTCAAACTGAGAAGTCAGCAGTGAGCAGAGGCAAGAAGAAGAAGAAGAAGAAGATGTCAAGGAAGAATGGGAAAAACAGTTTGATATATAACATGGGTTGTGAATTATGGTACAATTAAGATCAAGTGATTAAAATGAAAGGAGGGAAGCAAGTGGAGATTAAGAGATACATATATATATATATATATATATTATGAAAGGTCCCAACAAAAAATCAAACAACTTTGTCTCCAACTTCACAGTGTTTCTTTTGTTTTTCCACTCCTTTATACATAAAGAGCTAAAGACCATTTTTTGAGCGGCGCGTTTCATCATGACTAAGGGATTCCTTTGTCACCATTATTACTGATTAAAGAAAGGAAGAGGGGCCCTTCACACACACACACACACATATATGTATATGTAGTTTTTGATCGTACCAATGGAGTTTAAAATCAAATTTACTTGTCTTTTCATCTTCTTCTCTTTTTTTTCAAATTTATTTTGTTTAGGATTAAGGAATCTCTTCTATATGGCATCTCTTTAGCGAATAACTTTTAAGTTACAATTTAAGAATTTGTTATGGTATAGGAATGTATAATTTCAGTCACTAAGACATCTCTTGCTCTTAAAAAGATGCTTGCAAAGGTGTCTCTTCGAGAGACAATTCCTTCTTAAATTTTTGTTAAGAACCACAAGAGACGCTTATGGTATAAGGACATGAGTTTAAATTCTTTAAGCTTCGTTTGGATGGTGAGATAAAAGGAGTTAAATAGTATTATTTTGTAAATCATTTATATTTTACTTGAATAAGATATAATCCATACTATTATTTAATTCGACTTTTTTATGCCTCGACCAAACATGGCTTAGGAAATAAGTTGTTGAAAACTACATGAATATGAGAATTTTAATTAAAAAGGACTTGTGTCAGCATAAAAAACTCAAGGAATACATGTCTTTGAAGAGCTAATTTTGGTTATTCCTTTCTGGATTGTCTTAGTTGAGAATGTGCAATTTTGTGACTTGACTTAACTGATTCTAAAAAGAGGAAGGGATTATTCTTCTGACAAGGCCTGATACAGGAATATGTAATCACCCACTTGTCACAATCCATAACTCCAACCCAATATTTTATATATATATATAGACAAGGCCTGATACAGGAATATGTAATCACCCACTTGTCACAATCCAGTACTCCAACCCAATATTTTATATATATATATATATATATATATATATATATATACGTGTGTGTGCGTGTGTGTGCGTGCGTGCTGTATACGCAGGATTACAAAAACCAATATTCTTAGAAGGGTTGGTTTATTTTGGGAATCACCATGGCAGTATGCCCTAATTTCCTTGGACTGTCAAGAGAAACAAAATTGTTTACTTGAATTCAGATCAATATTGTAGGAGAAATTTTTCAGTGGTGTTGGACTACTGGTTCAAATCAATGGATACATGATACAGTAGATGCTTTATAATTAGTATTCAATAATTTAAAATTTTAATAATTAATAAACTTTTTAAAAATATTAATTGTTAGAGAAATAAAATATTTATATATATTTTTTATAATATTAATTATTAGAGAGGTAAAATATTTTTTTTATAATATCTTTTGTACTTATTTATATAAGAGTGTTGACTGTATATCGAAAAAGATACAGAAAAAAGGGTATATTCATTGACCCGCAAAACCATGTCTAGCAATGTTTCAAAACTATTGAATAAATTATCAATACTATAGTGGCATAAATCAAATGATGTGCTGATTCATGAACAAGTCCCACACACTTGATGTTTCATATTTTCAGAACCCAAAGAGCTTATCTTATTGCCTTCCAAAACAGGCCATGGAATGAAATTTTGGCCAGGAAAAGCATTGAAGTTTTGTGACTTCAAAGCACTTAAGAAAGCATAGGGTATCTCTTTTGTTTACTCTTTCATCATTACTTTAAGTCTAATCATGTCTTACACGTAGAAAATGCTGCACTAATCTTTCCAAAGTCCCCCACATCCCACTTCTCACACATCTAATCATAAGGAAAGGTTAAACTACTAAAATCTACATTTACATGTCCATAATCCTAATCCAGTGCTTCTTTGGATCATTAATGCAATCCCACTTTAATTATCTGAGGAGGCAGATGATGAAATTAGGGATGATAGTTAGTCAAAAAAGAAGGATATTATCTCTTTTGCAATTGCTACCTTAAAAATTATCCAATGGAACTTACCTTTCTAGTGCTTTTAGGCCGCTTTAAGCGAGTGCTCTTGTTTTAAGTCTCGGGATGGCAACAGAACGAGAGACCCCTTTCTCAACCCATCTTGCTAAAAATGTTACTCTAAATTCATTTAAATTCCGTGATAGCGATAAATTATCTAATAAGCATATCACATCACATTCTTTTGCAACGGTGTCTCACAAATTCTGAAATATCTTGTGAATTATAAAAAATAACTTTCCTACAAATTTATAGAATTTATAAAACATCGTTAGATAATGATGTGTCGTGACAATCTTGTCCGATAATTACTCCACGATTGTAGGTCTCTCATCTTTTCATGTTTTTTAAGCCTAGGGATGGCAATCTAATGAGAGACTCCTTTCTCAATCCACCACAGTAAAAAATGTTGTCCCAGACTCATTTAAACCGTGTGATAGTAGGCATGGGCCCTAACAGAGTACTTATTTATTTTTAAAATTTAATTAATTATAATTAACACAGTACGAACAATACATTACATACATTAAAATAAAAAAAATATTAATATTAATAGAAAAAATTAAAATAATATTTTTTTTCTTTTTCAAGTGTATAATTCTATCAAGTCTCTTTCAAACTACTAATGTAAAATTAAAAAAATTCAATACAAGTATTGATAATGTAATATAATTTTTTATTATTATTTTATTTTATATAACTAAGACAAGATAGGATACCTTCATCTCATCAAACACATCTTAAATCCTAACAAAATTGATATAACTTCCCTCAAACCCTTTCTATTTAAGGCCCGGAAATGATGAGTCCCGACTAATCGAGTTAAATTGGCAGAATTTTTGACCCGACCTGGGTCTTTTCAAAAGTTATTGACCCGACCCAAATATGTTTCAACTTATTTCTCAGACCCATGTCATTTTTAAAAGCGCTTACGTCTTAAACGCCTTTAGAAATTTTTTTGACCAAAAACGTGTTAATCTTAGACTCTTTTCAAAAATGTCTTAATCTTATACACCTGTAATTAGGTTAAAATAAAAGCTATAAATTTTAAACGCATTTCAAAAACGTCTTAAGTCTTATAGGCCTTTTAAAGTAAAATAATAATAATAATAATAATACTCTCACAATATGTTGTCGAATTGTTCCAGGAGGAACTTTTGGACTGATCCCAATAGATCCATTTCTAAAGCTTGTGAAAGAACAGATCAGTCAATTCTTTCGCACAATCCTGAATTGGGAAGAGGTGGGTCTACTGCTGTCACTGCAATTCTTATAAATGGTCGAAAACTTTGGGTAGCCAATGTTGGAGATTCACGAGCGGTTCTTTCAAGGGGAGGGCAGGCGACACTGTTTAGTATTGATCATGAGCCCAACACAGAGCGGGGCAGCATCTAAAAAGGAGGTGTCTTCTGCACAGGCCTGGGCTTTGGTGTATTACATTAAAAGCATGTAAACTTTATACGCTTTTAATTAACTTAAATTTTTAGATTGACATATGAAATTAAAATATTTTTAAAAAATGTCTAAAATTAACATGCCTTTAACTAAAAAAATTTCTAAAGACATAATATGGATCCAAAAAAAAAAAGAAGTTAAAACATACTTACGTCGGATGACGGTCAGTTCAAAAATTCTAAATTGACATCCTAGTTAACCCTCGACTTTTCTTTTAAAGCCTATACCAATCCAATCCACCCAACAGTTAGCTTTTGTTATATTTTATATATTTTTTTTTCTTCATATTTTTACTATTTTGTCCCTTTTTGCTTCCTGCTTTCTACAATTACTTTCTCACTCCCACTTCTGAGTTCTGAACTCCACATTATTAGTTCATCTGATGCCTTTTCAGTCATCGATAAGCACACCAGCCTATTGCAGTCAAACCCACTTTTTCCTTTCATTTTTCACTTTCTATCCACTTTCTTTATAATAAAAAAAAAAAAGAGAGAGAGAAAATGGCTGAGCTCTAAAAATTTAAATCTGGGAGCCTTTGAAAGTACGAGGAAATGAGATGGAATTAATAAATCTCTTATTTATTTTACTTTACTTTTCTATTTCCATGGCAACTATAAACAGGATTTTTATATTTTTTTTTGGAAAAAAAGAGGGCTTTCGTTTACATTGTTTTTCTCTTTTTTCATTTTCTGCGTATTCCATGCAAAATCAAGATGTGAAAACCAAGCAGTGCTCAAAAGACGCTCCAATCCAGTCCCCCGATCGAAATCTGTGACACAAAGACCACCTCTCTATGCATGGGTTTTTGGTTTTAGCGCTTCATTTTCTCTTTTTTCTATTTGTTGGTTGTAAAACATAACTGGCGCATGATGTAATGCACGAAATTCTTCCTCAATTTATTTTATCCGATTGAAATCTGTGACACAATGACCACCTCTCTATGCATGGGCTTTTGGTGTACAACCAATCAACAGGTAGGGTATATTTCTATCTAAGTCGTCCACCAAACACAACCTGCCAGGCATTTGAAAATTAGCATAGCACATGTGACCGAAGTTTTGGGTCACTAATGTTACATCAATGAAGAGAACACAATTTTATCACTCAAATATTAATTTGTACTACAGTTTCTACGCAACACTACAATATGGAAAACAATTATGGTCAAAGACGGGGGAAGAAAAAAAGACTACCCTCCTCCACATTACACCCTAAATAGTACATGTTTGGTATGTAAAATTAATAAATGAAATAAGAAATAAAATAAAAATGACATAAAACGAAATAAGAATTACTTTTTTAAGTCAAAAAAATATTTGAAATAATTTTTAATGGAATGCTCATTTATACCAAAATAAGAATAAAAAATAAAATAAATATTTTTTGAAATACACATTCTACTGTACCAAACATAAAAATGAAAAGAAGGAAAAAAAATTATTCCGCCAGCCCAAATTGCCACCTGACTAGGCACAGGAGTAAAAGGATATTCCATATATAACCTTGTCTGGCGCGAAAGCAGATAAGTAAGGCTGATTGGGAGAAATCTAATTTCTCTCTCTCTTTGCTTTAATATAAATTCTTAACAGAATGAGAAACTAGATTACCATACGTACATCATAACAACGTGTATATGTGTGTGTGTGTGTGTATATATATCTTTTTTTTTTCAATTTTCTTAATATTTCCCCATGTCAAGAACCTATCAAGGTCATGGTCCATTTCCAGATTGGCTCCTTGAACAAATTTCCTCATCTTATGTCTTTCACTCCATATTTATTTAGTTTTTTTTTTTTTTTTTTTTTTGGGATCCACTATATTTTTATGGTATATGTAATAAGGATCAGCTTTTCCGTCTGAAACATCAAATATTTTCTGGATTCTGTCATTGTTTCCCGAGTAGAATATAAAATTTAGGCATCCAAACCACCTGTTCAATTGTCTAAACAAGCAGCTTCCTCCTTGGCCAGGAAGAACAGCTGCTTGACGGTTCTGCTAATGGTCTTTGCACGCCATCTTTGTATGGCATGTTCCTGACTTCTGTTATCCGCTGTCATTGAAGTAGAAAAATCCCTGTTAGATAAAAACTCATAATTGCATAAATTCTATAATAAAACATGCTCCATGCACCCCCAAAACGATATAAGCACTCAATCCGTGAAACAGCTGACGGAGCTCAATTTTATCTTCAATAAGTGGTTCAATAAATCCCTATCAGACCATTAAGATAGATGGAATTATCAATTTTTAGAAAGAAAAACGGTGAGAGAGAGAGATTTGTAAAACTGAAAAAGAGGGCCCTACACTCCATTTGAAATACTTTACACTGGTTGCCAAAAAAGCATCAATGACTGCAGCAAATGCAATGGTTGTGACAACAGTTTTCTGGGAAGATGTCCACTGGAATAATTTCCTATAAAACTAAATGATGCCTAACAGAATTTTCACTTTCTATTCAAGAAATTTAGGAAATAAATAAAATATCAGGCAAACAAGGGAATAAAAGGCAGTAGAGAATTACAAATATGAAATCCATAAATATAATGGTATACAATCAGCTTAACTTTTAAATGTGCAGGACCTCCTGAAGGTAAAAAAACACAAGGAAAAATTGAAGAGTTGTATTATATTTATTTATGGAGCCCAACCCTTGCAAAGAATTTATTGGATCTTACCATCAGATGAGCCTACTACAATAAATCATGAAGTATAGCAACCATGGAGAGAAGAAAACGGCATTGGAAATGTGGAATAGCAATAGTGATATTGGAAGTAGCAAATACAAATATGATATGTATAAGAACATGCACATAAATGGACTAACCTTAATTACCTTCCAACATCCAAAAAAATAAAGCTCCAAATCCATATACCAATAAATTTTGAAGTCCATACGAAAAGCAAGTTAATTTGGACTTCAACACTTCCAATAAGGTCCCATTCATCATTTTGACCCATCATATGTGATAATCTGAAAAAACAGGAAAATTGGCAAATGTATGTTAAGCTAAATGCAATAAGCTACAACAGAGTTTCAACACACAGGAAAAAAATATACGCAAGTACCTGAAACACCAGATTACTGTGTTCACACTCTGAAGGACTTGGGTACCTAGGTTAAAACTGATCCAGGTGAACATCCAGGGCTTTGATCCAAAAGAATTAAAACAATAAAAATAGAAACTCACTCAATCTTGAATTAAGTGAAATACATAGTCAGGACAACCAAAAAAAAAAAGTAAACTTTATGATCTATTAACAGAAGAATGGTAGAAACACTTTACAATTCATCCATGGAACAGTAAAACATGCAACTGGCTTAGTCAAATTTGCCATCTATGTATCCAGAAACATCCGAAAGCTTTCGCAGACCAAATTCTAGGACCTTCCAATGTGTTTGTACTTTGTAGTCACCTTAAGAGAAATACATTATGTGATCCAGAAACCAAGGACTCAAGGAATCCTAACTTCACATCATTGGCAAATCTGCAACACATTCCGTGAATCCTTCATGCCCAGTTCTAAGAAAGAAAAGAGGGGAAAAAAGTTTAGTAGTTGATCAAGAATCCATACAGTTTTATAACAGTATGGCCATAAATAATAAGCATCCATGCATTATGCAGTATGGCATAATTAAAGACACAAAAACAAGTAATGAATCAACTGCAGTGCCCATACCAATCACTTGGCCGAAGATATGCGGTGCAATGATGGAATCCAGCTGCTTGAGGGGCCAGCTTTGCTTCCAAGTCCATGACCAATATTTGCAGATTCAGTTGGCTCCTCAGGTTTCGGAAGATTTCTTTTGAAGGCATTGGCCAAAGAAAACGAAGTAGATGGCATAGGTGCATTGCTTATAGTCTGTAACAATCAAATTAAGATAGTTATCGGTTTGAACAGTGCCAAGTTACAGCATAATACAAACTGGCAACCGTAACAAGCACGGAGAGAAGACGCTGTCTGTGATAAGGGAGAAAATTGCAAAACCTTGAAATGGTACAAGGATGGATGCATTTTTTCCCTTTTTTGTTGGTGTGGTTGGTGGGTGGGGGGAAATCATAAGGCAATGGAGTTCTTAATATAGAGAGGGGGTGAGATAAAAGCAAAAGATCCACAATCTACTCTACATCATACAATAACTTACATGTTTCTCAACAGGGTTATTAGCATTCAAATTATGTGCTATTCCCGATCTAAAATGCCCGTGACCATCAGGACGACTGAAATTACTTGATTCTCTGCGATCTGAAGCTTCAGCTAAATAAGAAGAATCTTTGCCTCCTGAAAATTCAAGATGTTATTAGCAACGGGGTCATACAATAACTTGCATGTTTCTCGATGGGATAAAACATCTCAAGTATAATTAAGATTTTCTGATCAGACAATATGCCGAAACTTCAATCTCAAAAGGGCAACATTCCTAACAGTTTTCTCCTGGATCTACTTAAAAAGAGTTTTCGCCCAGATTTCAGTCTAAGCTATGCTCACTGGGTGTAGAGGTAAGGCTTTCACAGATTAGTCATCTATTACGAAGAACAATGTGTCCTCTAGTGTAAACGCGGGGGGGGGGGGAGTCAACGGGGCTATAGGGACACATGCACATCAAATGTACATTGACTCCCTCTGTTGTGTTCTCATCCTCATATGACAACAAAATATGTAACATAGTGCTTCTTGTATTTTTTATGGTAGTTGTACAAGTTTGTTTCGTTTAATGCATGTTAAAACAAGGTCAAATTAGGATTTCAATTAAACACTAAATTACAACTCTAACCATAACAGTTCGCCACATACTTGCAGAAAAGGCCCAGCCAATTGTTAAGTCATTCATTTCCACACTTTGCAGATAAAATCACTTTTAGGCATAGAGAGTTCACATGCCAAGAACATACCTTGATGCCTATCCAAATCCATTGGCGTTGCTCTGTTGCTGATCACACCAGAAACTGGCTGCAAATTCTGAGATAGTGTCATGAGAAAGAACGAAACTATAAAGTTTTAAAAATATATATATAAAAAATTTGAAAAACTGTACGAGATTCATAATAATTTAAAATTAAACAAAATTAATTAAGATACAAGGCAAACGAAACCAAGGAAAGAAAACTGTAACCAAGTCATGTAATACTAACAGATGATTGAGGCTGTGTCTTTGTCTTTTGCGTTTGCTGGTACTTTAAAATGGTCCAATCGAATACATAATCAAATTCATATCCTGTCAGACATGCTACAAAAAGTGAATCACAAGCAATAAGTGACATTCTAACTAGTTTATGGCCACTCAATGCTCATCTAATAAACCCAGCAATTCCATACAGCATCTACATTTATACCATGAGTAGAAAGCAATAGCAAGTTGATTTCCATTAAAAGCAATTGAGATCCAGACAGAAAAATCATGCCAAGACTAGTACCAATGTCATGTTAAGATGGAAAACTAACAAGTTACCAGAGCACTCTCTTCCGTACTAACTAAAACATGGCAAATACAGCAAAGAGACAATATAAGGATCCATCAAGTAAGATCAAAATATTGGAAGACTGACCAGACAAAATACAGTATTTGTTACAAATTATGGATTTGACCACTCCAGAAATTTACTAATCAAATATTTTCTCTTTTTTTTTTTTTTTGCTGTGTAATAGGGATGACCTGGCTAACGGGGTTCACAGCACAAAGGTCCTTTCTAGCAGAGACCAGAACTCAGGTATCAAGGTTGTAAACCCCACAATTTAGTTGATCTTTGACTCTTTTTTTTTTGCCAGAAATTGGAATCAAGAATGATGCCCAAGCTTATCCTTGACTTCTATCCAAGCTAGTTCAGGAAGGCTTTGTGAAAACACTCTCAACTTGTTTCCTTTAAATACACCCTAATAGTTTCAAATTTGGCCAAACAATCTGCAATATTATTATCTCCACCTACACAAAATGAAAATGACTCACTCTTCACTCATAAAGACTAAATAAGTTCCTGCCATCCAACAGAAACAATTATGAATTTCTTTCTCATAGAAAATCACTATTAGATGGTGTAGGTGTGCATGTGTGTGTTTTTGGGGGGGGGGGGGAGTAATCGGCATGTAATGTCTAGTTGTCTACACAACCAATACAATGTACATCAACTTATCTATCGGATGTTGGGGTTTATTGATACCTTCACGCGTAAACAAGTCCCGAAATAGGCGCCTCAAGAATCCATAATCTGGCCGCTGATCAAATGTTAAAGAGTGGCAATAATGGAAGTAGGATGCAAACTCCACTGGATGAGACTTGCATAGAACCTTTTAAAACAATTTCATATCAGTTAACTTTAATGCAAAGGTAGAAATTGAAATGCCCCCACCCCCTCAAAAAAATTTTCCCCAGCCTAAGATAAAACATAGAGGATTTTTTTGCCAATAGCAACAACTCTCGATGAAGTTTTTTTTAGAAATGATTCTTTCTTTTTGCCCCAAAATTCTACCCAATAGCTCCCATTCTTAATCACCAGAATAATGTCCTAAGTTTTGGCCGAAATAAATTTTCCCAATTCAATCCTTCAAGGGATAAATTAATTAATCATATTATCAAAATATACCTCAATGGGAGTTGATAACTTCTTCTCACATATTTTGTCATATTTTTGCTTCTTTGTTGCAGCTTTTAGACCCTGCCATGGGAGACTAAAGGCAGAAACCAATGAATAAGCATAATCCGGTCGTATCACCCCATTAAAGTTGTTAAAAATATGGGATAACAATTCCCAAGAAAAAGGGTGTAAATTCCAGACTTGGAGATCTACTTTATTAAAATTTCAATAGGCCTTTACAAAAATGTAGGATTCCCAATATGGGAGGCAGGGCCTAAAAAAATTCATGTAGATAATAAGTAATGGCAGTGGTAGGAAAAGGGCATACCTTCCTCTCAAAAAGTACAAAAGAACATATCCAAGAGACTCCAAATCATCCCGACGACTTTGCTCTGAAGACATCTATCAAAAATGAGAAAATATGCAATATTCAACCATGTATGAAACAAGCTAACAGCAGATTCAATACTTACCAATTCCTAAATGGGTGTTGCAACTAGCGTATCGTGCAGTACCAGTTAAGTTTTTGTTCTCCCTGTATGAATGTAGAAGGTTAGAAAAGAATATTTACAACAGAAATAAGAGGAAAACACACAAAAAAATGTCATTTCTAAATAGTCTATAAACAAGAAGCTTAAGGGTATCCTTCGTGACGATGGTGATGGTAGTGAAGAAACTTCTGAGATAACCAAAGGCAGAGAAGTACAATTAACTAGTTAATAAATTCAAATATTACATCTGCATCAAAAAAAAAAAAGGTGACAACAATAGACAAGATGCTTAAAAACCTAGGATTTTGTAGAAAACATAGATAGTGAAATCTAGAGTTTCAAGCTTCCACAAACAGCAAGAGTATTGAAAGTGGCTGTCTAATTTTATTTGCATCCACACAAAAATCAGCTTATGTGATTTTTTAATTTTCTTATCATATTAATTAAATATATATATGTACATTCGGCTGCAGGAATATAGACAAGGATTCTCTAAAGCAAGCTGCAACTCAAGGTTTCAGATATGAACCATTAGCTAGCGTGTAGACAAACCTTCACAGAGAGAGAGAGAGAGAGAGAGAGAGAGAGAATGCCTCTAATTAAAGAAAGACATCCATTTTCTAGCTGTAAATGCTAAGATTATATATTCAAATCGTACTTCTGTAGGTCAACCCACCCAAAATTTCATATGCTGAATCGCTAAACTATCCCCCATTCCTAACACACACACACGCACGCGCATCCAAAGAAATATTCATATTTCATCATGAAAAAAAAGAGAGGAGTTTCTCAAAGAAGAAAAAATATCAGCAAGAATTCTATGTTTCTTGGTTTTCTAAGAAAACATCAAGAGAAAGTACTTCAAAAGAATAAACAATGGTAGCTAACCAAAAAATATACTGAGATAGAACTAGAAAACCAAAGCGTAAACAACTGTGACTCTTATGAGTGACCGGAACAAAAAGGGTAGAAACCCCAAAATACCAAATGGTTATTGACTACAAACCTGTAAGGAATATGGCGGTTTGTAGTGGGGTCACGATATCTTTTTGCCAGTCCAAAATCAATAATGTAGACCTGAAGAATATAAAAAATGAAAGAAACAAAAAAACACAAAGAACACAGGCATCTTAAGAGAACAGAAATATACTAAAATATCGAGTGTTAAAGAATAATACACGACAATGATCATTACCTGATTTGCTTTCCTGCCAAGACCCATGAGGAAGTTATCCGGTTTAATGTCTCTATGCAAAAACCCTTTAGAATGTACATATTCTATTCTTGGAATCTGAATTGTGAATATGAAGAAAAAAAATATTCATAAAAAATTGGCTATAATGGAATCCAATGATCACCAAAATAGAACTCCTTAAGTAGCAACACCTACAATAAATCTGATATTAGGACAATGCCATATTAATCATTTTTTTTTTTGGGTTAAACAGGCAGATGGTTTGTAATCTATGTAAAGTTAAAAGCCACTGACAACTTACGCTTACATACTTGATTCCAAATCCTGATTGCAACATGAAAGATAATGAAGATAAGAATACCTGAGAACTCTACACCCACATTATTTTATTTTTTTTGGTAAGTATACACACAGAATATGCAATGACACCCGATGAAATGATTCAGAAATCTGAATGGCAACAGTCTCTTTCTAACTAACTAAGTAGAACTGTAAAAACAATGATCAACATAGAAGATCCACAATAGCAAAGACAGCAAGCCACATGAAAAAATAAAATAATTACCATCTGATCAGCCAACATTAGAACTGTTTTTAATGAAAACTTCCTCCCACAGTAAACAAACAGGTCTTCGAGACTTGGTCCTAGCAGGTCAAGGACAAGGACATTGTCATCTCCATCTACCCCACACCACTTTGTGTTGGCAATACCACCTAAATTATATCAAGATCAAAGAATGAATAATTGGATAACAGCACTTATACAAATGTACCAGTGTATTCTAAACATCAACCTTTACTAATGTGTTATACTGTTTTTTTTTAGGTAATAATAATATGTTATACTTACTTCCTCCTTGAAGAATATTATATAGCTTGGCCTCATAAAGCAGCTGCGGGTGTTTTGTCTTGCTATTCTCCTACAAACCAAGAGGGAAAGACAATCAATTATCAGTTAATTCATTCAAAATAAGAGTCATTATCTGCTTTAGATGAATACCATGATATGATGAACTCAACCACCATGGTCATTAAGAGAGAACCTTATATCCACTATTATGCTAGAGTATTCGGTCTATGCCAATGATTAAAACAATTATGTTAAACAGTTGAGCATTACTTCATCCACTACAACAGAATGTTTAACCCACCTTTCTTACAGAAGGATTCCCTTAAAAAATTATATTTTGGGTTTTTAATCTTTGGTTTTGTGTGTTGGAGGCTGAGCGGAGGAATCATTTGCACTAATTAAGAAATGGCTTTTATGAAATTAACCAAAATGAAAGAAATCATCTGCTGACCAATACTCAAGAAAATAAATGTAAATGGTTTCTATGATTCTATCAAATTGACCCAAAATTTAAACAATACCCATTGATTAGCGAAATTCCTAGGGTATTAAGACAAAATGAACTAACACCTGCCCCGTACCCTATACACGTGTATGTGTGTGTACTAATTACTGAGAATTACGAAAATTATTTTTCTTAAACTGCCCAGAAAAATTCTACCAGGTGACGACACTAACTTCCAATTAACCACCAAACTCCTATAACACACTAGCACATATACATATACATATGCGAGTATGCCAATACAATGAAATTGATAGAACAAAAAAGGAAGTGTTCTAAAAGCTTACAATCTTAACAGCAACGATCTCAAAAGTATCGACGTGAGTAGCTGAAAGAGATCAAAAAATTCACAGAATCAGTAACAGATATGTCATAGGAAAATTAGATCAAAGAAACAAAATTGATAATCGAAAGGAAACAGAGACCCAGATAGATTTCACCAAACGATCCGCTTCCGATCTTGCGACCTAGCTTGTACTTCCCTCCGACTATCCTCTCCATATCTGTATGCCCTGATTTGATCTCTGTATCTCTCTTAAAATTCTCACTCTGTCGAAGATCAATTGTCCGATCGAGTTTGGTCGTCGAATTGATCAGAGCTGGAGAAAGCTAGGGTTTCTGCTATTGAGTTTTGTTTATACATACAAAAAAAAAAAAAAGTAGAAAAAAAGAGAGAGAAAAACTTTAACAATGAGAAATGGACAGAGAGAAGAATCCAGAGATGGGACTCACGCAGAAGCTGTGAGGTTTCATCGAGGACAGACGTAATCTTTTTAGTCTTTGTATTATTCTGTAGAAAAGCAAGCTGTCTTTAAACTGAGACCACCAACCACCTTAGCTGCTGTTTGGATTGTTCCTTCGAGAAAAAGGGTGCACTGTTTAATTTTAAATCCCAGGTTACTAGAAATGACAGTAGGTATCTATCACGAAATTTCCGTCTTGAATTTTAGGACAGTTTTTGAGTGTAATTGGTATCCATCACGAAATTTCTATCTTAAATTTTAAGACAATTTTTCGAGTGCTCTCGAATTTTAGGACAGTTTTTGAGTGTAATAGGTATGATCACGAAATTTCTATCTTAAATTTTAGGACAATTTTTCGAGTGCTCTTGAATTTTAGGACAGTTTTTGAGTGTAATAGGTATTGATCACGACATTTTTATCTTAAATTGTAGGACAATTTTTCGAGTGCTCTTGAATTTTAAGACAGTTTTTCGAGTGTAGTAGGTATCGATTATGAAATTTTCCTCTTGAATTTTAGTACAATTTTTCGGGTGCTAATAGATTTTTTAAGCAATTAAATGAATTGTATCTAAAATTTAATCCCCAGATTGATTTTTTGTCACAGTGTCAATTTATAATATTTTAATCTTATATATGTTGATGTATGAGTGCGTACAGACCCATCAAATGATAACTACCTTGAAGTTAGGCTTCTCGAAAATTATCTTACGGGACTTGAGCCTTTTTTTAAAAAAAAAAAAAAAAATCTTGCACCTTTGAGATTTGATCCGATTTTACTTAAATTTTATAATTTTAAAAAAAATAATACATAGTTTCAAATTAAATAAAAGAAACATCTTCATACTCGAGTATATGCCTTAATTACAGTTAATCACATATGTAATATATATGTACTTTTATTTTATTTTATTTTTAATTAAAATTATATAGTCATATGATATTTATATAATTATATACATAACAAACGAAGATTATGACATGCATTTATAGTACACTTTTAAAATTAAGTAGAGATTTATCATTACTCTCGAAAAAATATTGTGAAAATTGATTTCCAATCTTTTTGTATTATAATTAGGTTGACCTTTTTGATTCGAAATATCTTTCTTATTTAACATTCAAACGAATGATTCAAAAGTTGATGTACTTCTCTTGACAAGTACTTTGCTTTGATACAAGTTTGGAAGAATATAAGTTGATCAATGATGCTGTATTTTTTGGTCGGTAGGGACTCCGAACTCCGTTACCTAAGAAACACTCAAAAAGAAGGATAAGAGGGACACTGGGTTGGCTCTGGCAGTAGCCACACCAATGCTTAAGTCAACAAAACTGAATTGAAAGACTATAATTGTAAACCAAAGAATGAGCATGAATGTAACAGCATACCTTAAGATTTTATTTATAGGCTGCGGGTTTCCTAAGTTGATTAGGATTTGGAGCCATGAATGTAGGGATTTGATCATCAAAGAACGACAGTTACCATGTCGGACACTGTGCTTGATAGATATTCGTAGGTGGCAGTTTCCTTATTGAATACTATTTCCTTTTCTTAGTTCGGTAGGATATTCAAAGTGGTGATGAGTTCTGAACCCTGAGGGATGCTCTGAAGGCCTTGTGCTTCGTCCTGTGAGCTCTAGAGGCTAAGTGTCTGAGTCAGCTCTAGATGGTTGAGCTTTAACTAGTCTGTAGTCACACATGTCACATGGAGACTTGTTTGTCACTTTATGGTATATCAGTTACTCCCTCCCCCCTCCCCTGAGCCCTAGTTTTGAGCTCAACGCTTAACTAGAACTACGGGCTCTCGAAAAGTCACACGTCATGTCTTTCCATTTTTCGAGATGACCGTTGATGGGTCATTTATTGCGTAACCTGTTGTTTGGGTTTTTGAGGCCATCATTGCCTCCAACAGCCATGGTGGTTCGGCTTGGTGGGCCCATATTTTGAAAACATATAAAAAAAAAGGGGAAGAGGCTTAGTACGCCCTTTCCTACACCATTTTTATTTGCTTTGAAAGAGATTGAAGTACTGCCATTGTTGAACCAAAGTGATCGGTGAATCTCGAAGAGTGCTCGTCGTCGAAGCTCCCTTCTCCGGTTACAGCAGGTTTGATTAGTCTTTTTTTCGTTTTTCTTCCATTAGGAATTCCTCCTTCTTCCCCTTTCTTGTTTTTGGCAATATCTGTCATTTCTGCATCTTCTGGTACTGGTAATGGCACAAGAAGCTCTTCAGAGACGACTGTGTCGTCTCGTGTTCAACCCATTGATAGTTATCCCTTCGGTGGTGCCGGAAATAGGTCGGTAGGGTCCCCCTCTAACTCAAAGGTTAGGATAGTGGATGCCTTTATGGAACCCAAAAGAGGGTTGGGGAGACTTCTGGTAGATCTTCCCAACGAGAGGAAGGGAAAGTGCCATCACTCAAGGCATGATTGATGAACTGAGGGAGAGGTATAACTTCCCCCCAAATGTCACCTGTAGAGTACCAAGTTCTTTAGACTTGCCCTTATGATATTCAGAAGGGTGAAATTTTTGTTTACCTTGCCTGGTTTGAGATGGGGTTGAGGCTCCCTTTTCCTTGATCTGGTTAGGCAGTTTTTCTTTTGCTTTAATACTTGCCCTACCGACCTTATCCTTAATAGTTGGAGGCATCTTTTAGGGTTTATAGTGTTAGGGCACCAGAACAATGTTGATGTTTCCCTCGATGTGATCCGTAGCAATATAGATCTGAAATATATGAGGTCAGAAGGCCTCTTTTACATGTCTTTTGATAAAAGTTTCAGACCCCTTTCCTCTGTATCCACTTCCAACAAGACTTGGAAGAAGTGGTACTTCTTCGTGGGAGGAGGATTGGAGCTCAAGGACTTCCAGGATCACATCTCAACATTTCCCTAGAGTATGGGGTTTAAGGGTGAGACCCCATTTTCTTGTGACTGCTTTGGTTCTGTCTTATGCTTTCACTTCCGAACTACTCAACTAACCATTATTCTTATGTCTTCTGTGCAGATAAAAGTGCTTGAAAGAGGTCTATTTTTACAGCCGACCTCTAGAATCTGTACTGTTAGCTCCTTCAAACCTCAAATCGAGCTCACACAGTCATAGTCACACCAGAGAATTTGATGGCTGCTAGTAAGTGCGCTGAGGAGCTCAAGAAGTCTCTTTTGGAGAGTTGGGTTCCAAAGCCACCAAAGAAGAAGGTGGGGGGAGACTTCCTCTCCCGTTGATCCACTACTGCCAGTAAAAAGGAGGAGGTTGCTCTCTAGTTCTCCCGAGTGTACCGAGCTTGAGGAGAAGCCCACCCCAATAACCGTAGCCCCTCCTACTCCTTCGATTCCGAGCAAACGAGCTGGGAAGGGGAAAGTGGTTGCCAAAACCCCCCAATCATCTGAGGACTCCGGCTACAAAGCCGTAGAAAAGGCTTTTAAAGAGTTCTGGGCTAAGGGCCCTCATAGGTATAAAGAGCAGAAGTCGGAGAAACTGATGACCGAATTGATGAATCTCCAAATGAAGGTGACTTCTGAAAGCTTCTTTTTCTCTCTTTTGCTTGTTTGCGTGTTCTGACCTGTTTGCTTTGCATTTTGCAAACCATGCATAGTCTAGCTGCTCTGATGGATACTTCCCCAGATTCGGAAAAAGTTGACAAACTTCGGGCCGAACTAGATGAAGTTAGGCTGCAGCTAGGGACAGCTTAGTTTGCGGCATATGCTGTTGAAGAGAAGTTGAAAGAGGCTTCCAATTCTCTGGCTGTCATGGAGTCTGAGAGGGACCTTCATGTTTGGAGGGCAGAGAGCTTCAAAAGGAGTTTGATGCTTTCCGATATGCCTCCAATCAAAAGCTTCAAGACGCAATCTCCTCCGCAAAAGTTGAAACTGAAACGGAGATGAGGGCTGAAGTCGAGGAGATGGGCCGAGAGCTAATTCAGCATGGGAACAACACCTTCATATCCAAGCTCCTTGCAAAATTTTCGAACTTCGATCTGTCAACAATCGAAGGTGTCACAACCCCTCCTACCGATGCTGAGGTTCCGAGCGAAAAAGTTGAAGTGACTCCTTCAGAACCCCCTCCAACAAAGGAGCCCGCCCTAGCTGATTCTGGAGCTGTAGTCTGAGATGTATTTTTTTTTTTTTTTGAAGACTGATGTACTTGTAACATCTCAATCAATGCAATTAACTTTCTTCAGAACTTGTGTGCCTTTACCCTTTTGAACTGCAACACTTGTAAATTCTGAGGGTTGTTGTGGATGCCAAGTTGATTCAGTACTGTCCCAAGTTATTGTTGCTCTGTAATGTATGCTTGGGCTCCAGCCCTTTAAACTTATAATTAGTGTAAGCAAAGATGTTCACGAGCTAATTGCATTTCAGACCAGCCTTTTAACTGGTTATGATCAGAAGCTATTTTTCGAGCAGAGCATCTTGTAATAATTTAATTGAATTTGCTTTAAGAAGACCTGATAATAATTGAACCTGAGTTTGATAATGGAGGCAGTTAAATCGGGAATCGTACTGAGTGATAGGAGAACTTGTTGGAAGACTTTGTGATGAAAAATCGTCCACAGTCAGCATTTATGTCCACCAAGACTGATAATAACTTGATCGGAAGACTTATAGTTATTGAGCAGATCAGAACTTTTGTTCGTAGCATCAGAAAGATAAGTAGCAAATCTCCCAAGATCAAAACTCTTTTTATCGTGGCTAATAGGAACTAAATAGGAAGTTTTGTATTGACCGAACCAAAATCAGTATTAACAGATCAAAAACATTTGTAGGATAGACCAGACCTGGGGGTTTATACATTAAGTGAACCAAACATAAAGGACTTGTAATGGATACAAGACTTTAGGGGTCAATAAGATGGACCAGACTTGGGGGTTTGTGCATTCAGAGGACCAGACCTAAAGGGCTTGTAATGGATACAAGGCTTTAGGGGTCTATAAGATGGACCAGACCTGGGGGTCTATGCATTCAGAGGACCAAATCTAAAGGACTTGTAATGGATACAAGGCTTTAGGGGTTATAAGATAAACCAAACCTAGGGGTCTGTGCTTTCAGAGGACTAAACCTAAAGGACTTGTAATGAATACAAGGCTTTAGGGGTCAATAAGATGGACTAGACCTGGGGGTCTGTGCATTAAGAGAACTAGGCCTAAAGGACTTGTAATGGATACAAGGCTTTAGGGGTCTATAAGATGGACAGACCTGGGGGTCTGTGCATTCAAAGGACCAGACCTAAAGGACTTGTAATGGATACAAGGCTTTAGGGGTCTATAAGATGGACCAAACCTAGGGGTCTATGCATTTAGAGGATCAGACTTAAAGGACTTGTAATGGATACAAGGCTTTAGGGGTCAATAAGATGGACCAGACCTGGGGGTCTGTGCATTCAGAGGACTAGATCTAAAGGACTTGTAATGGATACAAGGCTTTAGGGGTCTATAAGATGGACTAGACCTGGGGGTCTGTGCATTTAGAGGACCAGACCTAAAGGACTTGTAATGGAAACAAGGCTTTAGGGGTCAATAAGATGGACCAGACCTAGGGGTCTATACATTTGAGATGAGACTGCCTTTTGGAAGAATAAGAAAAAACTTTTATTGATAATATTTTCGTAGGTGTTCTACATTCTATAGTCTGGGTACAGGATTCCCAGTTATATCTTCTAACCAATATGTGGTAGGTCGGAAGATCTTTGTTACCTTGTAGGGGCCTTCCCAGTTGGGCGACAGCTTTCCCATAGTGGGATCTTTAGAGTTTGGGAAAACCCTTCTTAGAACAAGATCCCCAATCTAGAAACTTAGGAGTTTTAACCCTAATTTGAAACTAGTTGGCCATCCTGTGTTGATATGCTTCCATCCTGATTCTGGCTTGATCGCACTTCTCCTCAAACAAGTCCAAGTTCTCTACAAGCTGATGATCATTGGCCCCTTTGTTGAAAACTTCCGTCCTCAGGGTAGGCATACCGATCTCCACAGGAATTACTGCTTCCGAGCCATAGGCTAGTAAGAATGGAGTTTCAGAGGTTGGTATTCTTCTGGTGGTTCTGTAGGCCCAGAGAACACCAAGGAGTTCTTCCACCCGTCTTCCTTTGGCTTCTTCCAACCTTTTCTTGAGGGCATCAAGGATGGTCCGGTTAATGACTTCTGTTTGCCCATTGGCTTGGGAATGACCAGGTGAGGAAAAATGGTGACTGATGTGCAGGTCTTGGCATAATTGCTTGAAAACTCTTCTTGCAAATTGTGTATCATTGTCTGTGATGATGACTCGTGGTATACCGAACCTACAGACAATATTCTTCCAAGTAAATTTTTTGACTTTGTTTCAGTGATATGTGTGAGGGATTCAGCCGCTGCCCATTTGGAGAAATAGTCAATGGCGACTATAAGATATTTCCTGTTCGGTGTGGCTTTTAGTAGTGGCCCAGCGATGTCCATTCCCCATTGAGCAAAGGGCTATGGGCTAGCAATCAGAATGAGCTCATGGTGGGGCTGGTGCTGATATGGAGCTAATCGTTGGCATTTTTTACACTTCCGAACATACTCTTTTGCTTGCTTCAACATACTAGGCCAGTAATAGCCTTGTGTTAGAGCTCGGTGGGCTAGAGTTCTGCTGCCATTATGGTTGCCACAAATCCCTTCGTGAATTTCAGCTAGGACATATTTGGACTCTTCTGGAGCCAGACACTACAGTAAGGGTTGAGAATAGGATCTTCGATAGAGCTTCCTATTTAAGATTAGGTATCGAGCTGTCCTGATTTGGATTCTTCTGGCTTTGTTCTTGTCTTCTAGGAGGAGTCCTCCTTCCAAGTACTAGAGGATGTGAGTCATCCAATTCTAGGGTTTGTTTAGTAACTTGGGCGACCTGAACCTCTTTTATGCTTGGCCTCGGCTGGTAAGAGATCTTTAGAGTAGAATCTCCTTCTTTCTTGAGACGAGATGCCATATTCGCGAAAGCATTAGTTCGGGAGTTCTGGGCTCTTTCAATCTTTTGGATTGTGAATATTCGGAAGGAGCACTTTAGTGAATTGACCAGTTCTGAATACCGAAGTATCCTCTCATCTTTGTTGGAAAACTCTCCCAAAACTTGGCTTACCACCAGTTGGGAATCAGAGAAGACTTCGAGGTTCTGAGCCTCGCATTCTAGAGCTAGCTTCATCCCAAGGATAAGGGCTTCGTATTCAGCTTCATTGTTGGAAGCTTTGAACCGCAGACTAACTGCCTTTTCTGCCATAAGCCCGTCAGGGGATTGTAGTACCAAGCCGACGCCAGAACCATGGTCTGTGGATGATCCGTCGGTGTAAAAGCTGCCATGCACTCGGGCTTTCACAAAGCTGTGCCATGTCTTGTAGTGTTGGGGTGAACTCAGCAACGAAATCGGCCAAGACTTGCCCTTTAATGGAGGTCCGTGGGACATAGGATATGTCAAATTCCCCTAAGTCCATAGACCATTTAACTAAACGCCCTGAGACCTCAGGCTTTCTTAGGACTGATTTCAGTGGATAGGCCGTTAGAATCTCAATGGGATGTGCTTGGAAGTAAAGTTGGAGCTTCCATGCAGAGACTATGAGAGCAAAGGCCAGCTCTTCAATTTCAGGATATCTTTTCTCTGTGTCTAGTAGAGCTTTGTTGACATAGAATATGGGTTTCTGAACACCCCTGTCCTGTCTGACCAGTACAGAACTGACGACGTTCTCGGAGACAGCAAGATAGGGGAGTAGCGTTTTCCCATGGACTGGCTTTGATAAGAGTTTAGGGGAAGCTAGGTATCCTTTCAATTCTTGGAAAGCTTTTTCACATTCCTCTGACCACTGTAAGGCTCTGTTACCCTTCAAGGCTTTGAAGAACGGTAGGCGGCGATTAGTAGACTTGGAGATAAATCTACTCAAAGCTGCAACTTTGTCGTTCAGAGCTTGAATGTCTTTCTTGGTCTTTGGTGACTCCAGCCCAATCAACCCCTTGATCTGAGTGGGGTCTGCTTTAATACCTTTCTGAAAGACAATGTACCCTAAGAACTTTCCCTTGGTTACACCGAAGGTGCACTTCGAGGGATTCAGTTTCATCTTGTGTTGCTTCAAGATGTCAAAAGTTTGATGTAATATCCCGACCTGGGATATGGCACGTAAACTGGAGTAGACTCGGTCAGGTACACGTAAATCGAGATAGGTCGAGTCGAGTAGCATAATGCTAGTTGTAACCGAACATGAGTTCCGAATAAATAGAATAATTCTATTTTATCAAAAAAGAGTCAAATAATAATACCGAGCTTTAATCAAGCAATGATCATAATATCAAGAGTAAACCGAGATCGATTCAGACCGAGAATAGTAGACCCCAAGATATACTAAATTATTTTAATAAGTAATATACAGTGACGAGTACGATTATCGAGGTAATCAGTAGAAGTTATAATCTCAGAGAATTATGAGATTAAGAAAAGCTAAGTACGAACAGATCGAGCCGATAAATATAATTCCGAAATAAACCCGAGCCATCACAGTAAGCTATGTAACGAAATAGGCACGCAGTTTGAGACAGATAGTACAATTCATTAATTTAGTAATATACAGTTTAAAAATATGAGAAGTTAATTTTAAGTAATCCCGAGTACCCAGTAATACCGTACAATAAAACCCGAGCGGTACGGAAGATTGTGTACGTAGGCCAATACATGTCTCAATATACGTGCACAATGCATTTTTAATAAATGCAGGAGTATATATATATATATATATGGATAATATATATATAAAATAATAATAATAAATATATATATATATGCGAGTATAAATATATATACGGTTATGTACGTATATGTATTTTATAAATATATATTGGTATAAATGTGTGTATATATATAATGCAAATTATTATAGATATATATAAGCATGCAGGGCATGCAAGTGAAGAAAAGAAAAAAAAAATCAAGTGGTGTGTGTGCTGTACAAAATGTTGGCCAAGGTGTGTGTGTGTTGGTGTGTGTGTAGTGTGTGTTAAATATTATATTACATATATACAAATATCTCTTGTTACTTGGAGAAAGAAAGAAAAGAGACAGCAAATGTCTCAGCCGAAAGTGAGAAAGAGAAAAGTCAAGGAGAGTTGTAAAAATTGTAGGAAGAAAGAAAAAGAAAGTAGGCTGTAAGTGGGAAAGAAAAAAAAGAGAGGACGTGAGGGGCGGTTGTTGGTGTGTGTGTGTGTGTGTGTATGTATGTGTGATATTTCATTTGAGAAAATGGAGGAAAACAAGGAGCGGAGACCTTTAGGGAGGATTCTAAACTATTCAAAAGTAGAAAACCGAAGAAGAAAGAAGGAGAAATAGAAAGAAAAAGGTGAGGAAAACTCTATAAATTCCAAGTTTGAATTTCTAGTTTTTTTTTTTTTGTAGAATTGCTTAAAGCTTAGAAATAATTACATGGTTTTAAAGAGCAATAAAAAATGGTGAATTTAGAAAAAAAAAACTACAGCCCATTTGGTTGAGAAATGAGTGAAAAAAATCAATTTAAAGCTTGAAGGAAAATTCCAGGTCATCGAATTTTAGATTGTTTTAGCTCGTTTTATGAATTAGAAATTGTTGCCCATAAGTGCAGCAACTTGCAGGTAAAATTTGGGCTAAAAAAAATGGCTAAAAAGTCATGAAAAAGTGAAAATTCAGTTCGCCGGAAAGTTGGGACAGCTCGCTGGAGCTGGCTGCAACTCCATTTTCCGAGGCCTTCTGGTGATCCAAACTGAATTCTGAGGGTAGGTATGGAAAGTCCATGAGAAATAGAAGAGGACCCGAGTGGTCGGACATCAAAACGTCGTCAGAAACCGGCTGCCATGGCCAGAGAAGAAGACCAGCTGCACATCGGAGAAGTGCTATGCGCTGCTGTGCGTGTTGGATTTTTGGTATTTTAGGCCATGGGTCGGGTCGGGTTGACCCGAACAAACCCAATACGGGTTGACCCAATACAGGTGCTGCCATGAGGAATTTTTAAGAGTTTAAAAATTTGTGATTAGGGGTTGTTTGGTTATAGATATAAGAAATTGAAATTAAAATGAAATTGAGAACAAGATAACTTATCCAAGGTGTTTGGCTTATCCATTATTTGGCTATTCCAAATTGGAATAGAAAATTATGATAATTATAAATTTACCCAGAACTTATGATAATTAGATTTTGACCCCAAGTAATAAAATAATATTTAAATTAAATAAAAATTACCAAAATACCCTTAAGTCAAAAAGTAATCAAACGGACTCCGATTAAAATGAAAGAATAGTGAATTTTTATTATTTCGAGCATTCCAAACTCAACCTTGGAGTCCAATTTGTAAAAAGAGATCTCGAGAAGTAAGAACCTATAAAAGTGCAAAATGACCGTTTTGCCCTTTTTAGTACCGAAGTCCGAATTGAATTCTACGAAAGCCTAAACCGACTTTGTCGATATTCCGGATTCAATAGAGTTTATTCTAGTAAAAAAGATATAAATAAAAAAGAGACATAAAATTTGATGAATAACATAAATTAAATAGATATATATATATATATATATATAGACTGAGATGAGTTTCATGAATCATAAGAATACCGAGATACAAGAAGAAGATGGTTTTGACCTTCTAGACAGATACAGAAAGAGGTAAGTAAAATCCAATCTCTGAATGTGTTACATTCCAAGCCATGTCATAGTTCCTTGTATATATATTGCCTATTGTACTCTGTATATATACACCAGCGTTTATTTAGCCACATTGATGTTGCCCTATCATGTGGGAGACAGTTATTGATTTCTATATATATCTCGATCATGATGGTACACTTGTGCACAGACTTCTTCATGTACATTTGTACCTAGGGCCGTGAGGGCCAAACAGTTTTATTCGAAGCAGTCTAATAATCGTAGCCTCGAAAACTATTGTTACATCAGATTGCCTAGAACCAGTTATGATTCCACTATACTCTTCGTGGAAGATAGCACGATCCTGATATATTATTAAAGCCGAATTTGTGCTCAGTCACATCTCCATCTGATGCTATTTATGACCTTCGGGTCTAGGTTCAGAGTGGAATATTTACTACGTCGCTATGCGAGGCATGGGACATATAATTATAATGTACACAAAGCAGTATTCATACAGCCCGAGCGGATCTGAATACTAGCTCAAGGGGTAGCCGGACCCCACTAGTGCATCTCAGTTTTAGTTGATATCACTATCATTTATTGTTGATATTCATAACTTGATCATGTTATATTGTAATTGAATGATCATGAGATTTTACCGCTTTCAGAACAATGCTTACATTTCATACTTGATATAGCTCATGACTGTAGCAGTATGATATTGTTGGCATAGCAGTTTCATTTCCTTATCATTTGACTTCTATCATTTGATATTGAGTTATATATTCATTGACTGGCTAGCATTCTTTTATACCCTTGTACACATGGCAGAGTAAAGGACTATTTACTGAGTTTTCATAGCTCATCAGATACTACACAACATTTTGTAGGCACAGATATCAAGGACAAACAATACGGCCTGATAGCTAAAGGTGGACATTCATTTTTGAAGTTGCAATGTAATACTTAGTACAGACAGTCTTATAGCTCTCCCATGTTATCCACGTCTTTGGGATGAAAAATTGTATTAAGAAATTTTGTATTTCGCATTTTGTAAACATTATATGTACCACATGCAACTTTTAATTATTTATTCCATATTTTAGTAGTTGCATGTTAGTAGCACTGATTGTGTAGCAAGTTGAGACCCTTCGTTCCACAAGCAGCGTCGGATCGGGTACGCGACATGAGATTCGCATAGGGTGGGTCTTGGGTCATGACATTTGAGCCAAATGCTGGAGATGGCTACTCTTCTATAAGCTTTTGACCAGCATATCGTCTATGTAAACTTCTATGGTGTTGCCGATTAGAGGATTGATCATCTTATTGACCAGATGCTGATATGTTGCCCTAACATTTTTCAGTCCGAACGGCATCACTCTATAGCAATAGAGACCTCGTTCGGTAATGAAAGTTGTCTTTTCCTAGTCTGATGGGTACATTTGGATCTGGTTGTATCCAAAGTAGGCATTCATGAAACTCTTGAGTTCATGCCCTGCAGTGGCATCGACTAGCTGGTCAATCCGTGGGAGAGGAAAGCTATCTTTGGGACAAGCCTTGTTGAGGTCTGTATAATCAACACAGACTCTCCACTTGCCATTTTTCTTCCTGACTAGAACGGTGTTGGCTAACCATTCTAGGTAAAATACTTCTCGTATCATCTTGGCCTTAAGCAGTCTCTAGACCTCTTTATTAATAATACAATGTCGTTCTGGAGCAAGTGTCCTTCTTTTTTGTCTCATTGGTGGGTGGTCAGGATCTACCACTAACTTCTGAGTAATGAGGTTCGAATCTATGCCCTCCATATCCTTCGTTTCCCAAGCGAACACAGAAAGTTATCTTTCAGGAATTCTCTTCCTGCTCGACAGGTGTCAGGTCTGGACCGATCTGTAAGTAACGCCCTTGTTCTTCCGAGCTGACCAGTACTTTGATGGGGTCCCCTACGGGTTTGGCCCTGCTGCCCCTTCCTCCAGGGCTTAAAGGCTCATCAATTCTGAAGGGTAATCTTCTGCCTCGTGATGGTGGGTGAGGTCTGAATCCACGCATTCACGAGCGTGCAGTAATTGCTATTTGGAGGCCCTCTCCTTGAGAGCGAGAGCGTGACCCTCTCGAGAAGTCGGTTGACATCCTCTGATGGAGTAGACGACATGATTGTGGATGTACTTCAAGCATTGGTGGAGGGTCGATGTGACTGCTCCTATTTGGTGTAGCCAAGGTCTTCCAATTATGACATTGAAAGGGTACTTGGCGTTCAAAACCATGTATTCTGACATCGTGGTCTTTTGTCCATCTCCCTCTCCTATTGTGGTCGGAAGATCAATCCTCCCTAATGGGGTATTGAGGTTCCTGTCAAATCCTGCCATGATTGCAACGGTGGGTCTAATGTCATTGGGATTGAGCTGCATCTGCTTGAGGGGTGCGTAGAATAGCACATTCGTAGAACTCCCTATGTCCACCAGGACTCTTCGGATCTCGAAGTTGGCAATCTTGAGAGAGATGACGAGGGCATCACTGTGAAGATAGTGCACCCCTACAAGATCTTGATCTGAGAACTGGATCTCAGGTACTGGCCTCAATTTCTTCTCAACGTTAGTGATTTGTAGGATACTGGGAGTCACTTTGGCCTCTCGAGGCATATCGTTTTCTTGTTCTGTTAGACGTTCCTGATGCCGGGCTGTCTGCATGAAGGATGAAGATAGCTTAATTGTTCTGCTGCTAAAGCTCGTTTCGTCCATCTCTTTATTTCGGCCTCTGTTCCAACCTCCTCTGCTAGGGTTTGTCATCACGGGGGTTTTACCTCCCGTCCTACCTGACAAACTCCCGCAGCCATCCTCTTCGTATGAGCTACTCAATTTCCAGTTTAAGGGACCTATATGAATCAGTGGTATGCCCGTAGTCCTTGTGGAAAATCACAATACTTACTCCGGTCCCGGTGGTCGGGATCGCCTCTTAATGGCTCTGGCCATTTTAGGTTTTCACGTGCTTGGACTTGCTGAAGTATGTGAGTTAGGGAGGCGTTCAGAGGAGTAAAGATGGTGAACCCCCTTAGAGTAGTGCTGTTTAGAGCTCTGGAGGCCGTTCTTTTATCCGGGCTTGTGACCCTCTTCCTGATTGTACTAGAGTCCTTCTTCTAATCATTCTACTGGGTTTGCTCTTTAACCTTTTGAGAGGTGTTCTTCCCTTCTTCCAGGGTTATGTACTTCCTAGCCTGATCCATGAGGGCCGCCATGTCGATAGAAGGGCTCTTTGTCAGAGAATCTCTGAAACCTCCTTGAGCAAAGCCAGAGGTCATAGCAACTACGAGAAAGCTTGGGCTACAATCTGTAATTTCTATAAGCTCGGAGTTGAATCGTGCAATGTAATCTCGGAGAGGCTCTCCTTTGGATTGTTTTATGTTAAGCAAGAATTTTGGGCCCTTCCTTAACCTTCTGCTAGTCATGAACCTGTCAAGGAAGCACCTACCGAGCTCGTAGAAGCTGGTGACTAAGCTCGGTGGGAGGTGGTGAAACCACTTCAGAGTAGTACCTTTGAGGCTAGTTACCAATGTTCGGCATATAAAGGCGTTGGAAGCCCTATGTAGTGCCATAGTATGCTGGTAATGAAATAGATGGTCCCCTAGGTCCCCAGTCCCATCATAAAGGGTGAACTTTGGGATGATAAATTTCCTTGGCCTCTCCTCAGCCATGATAGCAGGAGTGAACGGCGTGGCAAATCTTCCGAGTAGCTTGGCTAGCTCATCCTATTCTGGAGGGATTTGGATACCTCTAACAGCAGTTCGGTCCATAGAGTCCGCAACCTCTTCAGTCCTCCATGGGTCCCTAGGCGGGATTTGCTGTGATTTTTGTCTTGCAGTTTCGGCTCCCATATGAAGGTGATTGTCATGTCCCATGACTGGAGGAAGATTTTGGTGTTCCTGAACTAGGGGGAACTGGTGTTGCTTGTGGTTGGAACCTAGGGGGTGCTGTGTTAGCCCCAGAAGCCATTGGAGTTGGGATCCTTGTGGTGATGCGATAGTGAACGTCTGGAATAAAGGTTGGCATCCCTCTGCCTGCAGCTGCTGATAGTTGGGGATCTCCGCCAAAGTGGGTGGTATCTTGGAGGTACACCGGTTGGTTATTGGGAATCTCTTCATGGAATCCTCCGTCCGCGGTAGTAGTAGGAGGTTGTGTCCTTTGATCAACTGTGTTGACGGGTGGACTCAAAGGGTTGGTTCTGCAATTCTGGGTAAGCATCACCAGAGTTTTGGACATGGCAAGAAGTTGTTCTTGTATTAACTAGTTTTGTTCGCTTAACTAGGTTAAGTTGTTGCTGCATAGGATCAGTTGCTTGTCCCCTTCCTCGTCCAGCAGGCGGTAGGGGTTGAGGGTTTTGAGGATTTTGAGCATTCTTTCTCTATCGGAGATTAGGAGCCATGATTCCCTAATGAGGAAAGGAATAAGGTTGTTCGTAGAGAATAGAACCTTTGTTGAAAAACGATTGTCGTTTCCACAGACGGTGCCAGCTGATGCTGCACTTTTTGGTCGGTAGGGGCTCCGAACTCCGTTGCTTGAGAAACACTCAAAGAGAAGGATTAGAGGGCCACCGGGTTGGTTTCGGCGGTAGCCGCTCCGAGACTTAAGTCAATAAAAATGAATTGAAAGACTGTAATTGTAAACCAAAGAATAAGCATGAATGTAACAACGTACATTAGGGTTTTATTTATAGGCGGCAGGTTTCCTAAGTTGATTAGGATTTGGAACCATGAATGTAGGGATTTGATCATCAGAGAACGGCAGTTACCATGTTGGACACTACGCTTGATAGATATCCGTAGGTGGAAGTTTCCTTGTTGAAGACTGTTTCATTTTCCTTAGTTCGGTAGGATATTCAAGGTGGTGATGAGCTCTGAAGGCCTTGTGCTCAGTCCTATGAGTTTTGGAAGCGAAGTGTCTGAGTCTGCTCTGGATGGCTGAACTTTAACTGGTCTATAATCACACGTGTCACATGAAAACTGGTCTGTCACTTTATGGTATATCAGTCAATATTATCCATGCATCTTACTACGTACTGGCATGCATGTGAGCCATCAGAGAATAGCCATAATAGCTGCAACAGATTCTACACCTCCACAAATCCACATGCTAATATAAATTTGTCTAACAAAAGAAAGGGATGAGCAATGTTGCTTGTTAGGAGTGCACCAAAACAAGCATAACAAATTAACAAGTAAGCATATTATCAAGCAGTAATTACAAGTATATGACATGAACATGTAACATAAACAATTTACGTGCATACATACATGCATGTTTATGAATAATGATGTAACCAACTAAATGAACTCTTATGTAGTTATATTCGTTTAGTTTTTTAACATGTTATTCTATCCTCATTTCCTTGAGAATATAAGTTTGTTTACAATTTATAATCCTTGTCATCAGTTCAATATTACTATTAATTAAGTTGGGTTGAACTTATCCCACAATGTACAATGTTGCTCATTTCAGACTCACCATCCCATACAACTCACAAGGCATTGTACAATAAAGGTTAGAATTCCCTTTGTTACCTTAGCAATAAGGCACTGATTATTGTAAAGAATAAAATCACTTAATCAGGATCGATGAGACACAAAAATAAATAAATAAACGAATCTAGAATCACACACACACAAGAACACGAAGATTTACGTGGTTCACTCCAGAATAAGATTATGTCCACGATTGTTACGATTTCACTATGATTTAAAAAGAGTTACAAATTCCAGTACAAAGAGATGTGGTTTCTCAATTATAAATATATAATATTAGGACGACAGAGAAATAATATGAAATAGCAAAAATACCTTCAAAAAAAATTTGCCACAGGAGCCCGCTTCCCAAACTGCAACCCCCAGTCAACTTACCGTGAAGTTAAATCTGCATTCAAGAGACTAGTGTCCAGTACTTATCAGAATCCACACAACTCAACAATTATCACATTCTTGTGCATCAAATACTTCTCCTAATTATGGAATGTAAAACCAACAAAGTAGAGGTAATCTAAATTTTGCCCAAAGAAAAATAAAACAATGAATCCATTGCCAGGTAACTTGTTCACAAATTCTTGTGATTGTTTACTTAGCTACAAAGTTTAATAGTTTGTATCGATCGTTTGATGTTGTAACTGGACCCCAAGCATTTTATCATCTTAATCCTGTAACCAAATTTCAAGTAATGACCATTTTGTAACGATATCATGTTTAAATTAACCATTTCGTTATACATTTAACTATGTATATGATACCATGCATAATAAAAATTAAACAATACATAATCATGTCATCTCCATATCTAACAACCTAGATATCCCCTTGTGTTTTAATTGTCATTTTTCAATCAATTAGTGTAATATTATTGTGTTATATTCATATCTGGCACTCTTAGATATGCCAATGTAACTTAGTATAGCAATATAGCAAGGGTTAGATTATGGCGCATTTACAAAGGATGCTGATTGTAGCTCTATTAATGATAAAGACTCTGCAATATTTGTAAAATTCAAGAAAGCTCATAACAATACCACCATGATCTTGGGCATTGAGGTATTCGAACAGCATACATATA
This sequence comes from Nyssa sinensis, assembly GCA_008638375.1. Taxonomy (NCBI): domain Eukaryota; kingdom Viridiplantae; phylum Streptophyta; class Magnoliopsida; order Cornales; family Nyssaceae; genus Nyssa; species Nyssa sinensis. Next base: position 4,330,890 of record CM018046.1, read on the forward strand.
ACCAAATTTAATTGATGATTTTTTTTTATAATCCTTAATTAACTTTGACCTCATAACCACGTAGTCACTTGTCTAGGTTCTTTCCAACAGTCTAAAGAGAATTAAGAAGAAACCCTTACATATTGTAGTGCATGTAGTAATCCTTGGTCTCAATATAAATATTAAATACAAAATGGTTATAGATAAACTGTACATATATACATACAAAACTTTGGAAATGGGTTTGTCAAAAACCACATTCTTTCCCTAAAATATACTACTAAAGAAGAGAAAGGGGAGGAAAAAAAAAAAGCTGGATTGTTCAAGCTAAAAATTTCTCTTCTTTGTGCACAATTTTGCTTCAAGTGTCTGCACCCCACACCTATAAAAATGCTTAAAAAAAGGTTAGAAATCTCTTCTTAAAAATGTTTGCATCCATACCCACGAATAATGGGCAAGGAAGAAATTTTAGTCGTCGGTGGTGCCACAACAACAATTTGGAATACTCTTGGCCTAGTCCTCAAACGCAGCTAGCCTGGCTGCAACTGTTTATCACCTCTGGTTGGAAAGGAATTCGAGGATTTTCAAAGGAAAAGACCCCCTAGCAGTGTGCTCCATGAGCATCAGAATCAAAATGAGCTCCTTTATGAGAATGAAAGACACTGCTTGGAATGTTAAGAGTTTTGATTGGCTTGTCTTGTTTTCCCTTTGGGCTCTATTGTTTTTGTTGCTCTGTTTAAAAAATTTCATTTACCAAAAGAAAAAATATTAAAGAACAATCTTGTTATCAACACTAAAAGCCTTTGGTTCATAGAAAATCAATCTGTGGTAAATGTTGGTACATTCATTGTCACCTTGAAGTCTAATTGATCAAACTCAACTTGAAATGAATAATAAAGTTCGGTTAAGGACACCAAAAATGGGTTAAGAAACTTTGGTTGTATTCCATGGAGTTTTGTAAGGATGTCAAAAGTGTGCCTTTCTCAACTGCCCCTAGGTTTTACACCACCACATATGCTAGAATTGATCACATTTGAGCTCTAAACATGGAGCTTGAATTGAGTAGGGTTGACATGCTTAGACCTGCTAAGTTCTTGAAAATTCTTTTTGGTAAAATGGTTTAGCAAAATCATATGGTTGTTAGTGAATAAGGGTTTAAAATGAGTCAAGCTTCTCGATTTTGACTTGTGATTAACTTTGGTGATATGCTTGTTAATTTGAGATTGATTCATAAAATAAGTAAACTAAGTTCTAACATATTTTAAAACTCTTTAATTTTAATTAACAAACTAAGTTCTAACATAAAATATCTATTCACAAATAATTAGCAACTTCAGTCAAATCGTACAATGCTATAAATAATGTCCTTGTATATATACTAAGCCTAAGATATCTAATTCTCTTTAAAAGGTTTTAATATATATCATGAATACATATCTATTTATATACGGGGAATAAAATATCATTATGTTTTATAATTCATATAATATTATAAAATATTGCGATATATCGCAACATAACGTTGATCGTAAAGAAAAATATTATAATTTTTTTGTATTTAAAAATTCTCTTAATGTCGCACTATATCATATTATACCGTGAAATACCACACTTCTGAATTTATTCTAATAAAAACTTAATATTTTATATTATTAAAGTAAAAGATTATATATATTTAAATTTTATTTCATATGTATACATATTTAACCATTATTTTTGTTAATATAATTAAATTTTATGTAAATTATAATTATAGTGATTAATATTCTTCATATTTTTTATAAATGAGTATTTTTTTTTGTTGGTTTCACATACTTAAAATCAATTATATATTCTATTTATAATATGTCAACTCAAAATGATGAGATAATTAAAATTATTCTCTTTCACATGACACACACACTCACACACTTAAAATAGCTCTTTCATCTCTCACTTAAAATAGTCACTGCTTTCTCGTTGTTGTACTTAAAAAAAATTAATGCATTAATATGTTAATTAATACTTCAAAATTTTTATGATTTAATATTAATATTTATCATAAAACAAAAATTTGTGATATTAATATGTAATTTATATCAATTTTATTGATATTTTCTTCCTTAGTTATACATAATCACACGTTTTGGATATGTTCTCAACTATATGACTATAAAACTATAACTCTGGCTCCTGCTTTAAGTGATGTAGAACCAGTAGAATATTAATTATGGAGAAAATCGACCAATATGCCGTTTGGATCAGCGTGCCTGGGAAGAGATCAACGGCTAGAAATCGGGAGAAGTCTGGAAACTGGCGTTGGGTGAACGCGGGGCAGACCAGCGTCGGGACGAATCCAAATTTTGCCACCCAACACAAGTTTAATTTATTATTAAAAAAAAAAAAAAAAACCCAATTATTTTATCTTTTGTGCTGTGACATCATTCTCGCTCACGTTTCGTGTGCACTCACTGCCGTCTATATATATATATATATATATATATATAATGACAATTATTTTATCTTTTGTGCGGTTACATTATTCCCACTCATGATTCATGTGCACTACTAAAATATATTTGTATATTTATTTATTAAAATTTATAATTTTAATTTTATAATATACTACCAAATAATTCTCAATACTTTTTAATAAAAAAAAATAATAATTATAATCATAATATTTTAAAATATTCTCACTTTCGGGATAACTCAAAAAAAATCGTTGTCTATATTATTAAAAACCATCTAAATAAATGATTACACATATATATATATATATATATGAGAAATATATTAAAAATCTAGAACATATTAATATAAGAAATATATTAAAAATTTAGAACATATTAAAAATAATTTGGACAGTGAAAAAAGAAAATTTTAATTTTTTAACTTGATTTTTGGATATCTTTGTTTCTTTATATTGCGGCGTTGTAATTTTTTTTTGATGATGTGGCGCTGTATTTTTATTCTAATAAGATAGAATAATTCAAATACCAACCTTAATTTCAAAAGATATTTTTTAATTAGATATAACACAGTTATCTATCTTTATAAGTATATTATTAATATCATCTGTATCTGATGTGAGACACTAATAATAAAGCTTGTGCTCAATTTAAGAGATTTGATTGGTATTCACGACAATCTAATCATTCATCATTCAACCTACAAAAGTTCATTAAACGGACCGATTTGTGTAGAAAAAAAGAGTAATTATTAGCAGGATGCCGTGCGGAATATATTGAAAATAGATTTCTCACATTCGACAACATTTTTTCATTGTACAACATAATTTTTCTACTTCGTTAGAGAGTTTTTTTTTATATAAAAATAAATTTAAGATAAATAATTTATTTTTATTTTATATAAAAATAAATTTAATATTTTAATTGATGCTGTACTTTTCGGCTCGTAAAAAATCTGGACTTCGCGACCTGAATAATGCTCAAAAAGAAGGAATCAGAGGGTCACCGGCTTGGCTCCGGCGGTAGCCACTCTGATGCTTAAATAAGTAAACTGAATTGAAAAGATTGTATTGAAAACTAAAGAATGAGCATGAAAATACAGCGTACCTGTAAGGTTTAATTTATAACCTACGGCATTCCTAAGTTGATTAGGATTTGGAGCCGTGAGAATAAGGATTTGATCATCGGAGATTGTAGTTACCTTGTTGGACATTATATCAGACTAGAGATGACTATATATGATAGTTTTCTTGTAGAAGACCGTTTCATTATTCTCTGCTTGGCGGATGTTAAGAAAATAACGTGGTCTGAATCATACGGAACACTCTGAGTAAATATAGTTCAGAGCACAAGCTCTGAAGGATAACTGTATGAAAGTGCCCTGGAGGCCGTGCCTGCTCTGTATGACCGAGTTTATCGGTTCTGTAAGCACACCTGTCTCAAAGTGATTGGTGTGTCTGTTTATGGTATATCATTAATCAATATTTATTTGAAAATAAAAAAATTAAAAGAGACGGTTTTATTAATTTTGAGAATTTTTTGACTAGAGGAGTATTTGTAATTTGCATGGTAAAATAAAAAATGTCAATATAATTTCAAAGATATTAAAAAATGTTAATATAATTATCAAAAATCTTTAAAAAGTCAGTATAATTTAGTTTTCAAAATATATATTATTTAAAAAATTCTATTATTTCAAAATTTATATTCCAAATGATGTAATATTGATATAGTAGAATCACATTAATTATATAATATAAAATATTACAAGTAATTTAGTATTACAAGATACAATTTTGAGAAGTATAATATTACTCAAATTATTTAATCGTTATAATACTTTTTTTGGAGTACAGTGGGTTCCGAAAACTAAGGTCATGTTTGGTACGTAAGAATATAATATTTATTTCATAAAATTAAATAAAAAAATTAAATAAAAATGACATAGAATGAAATATATATTACTCACCTAGGTCAAAGAAATACTTACAATAATTTTTAATAAAATGACTATTTCATAAAATAGACATTCTTAATCATATTAAATAAAAATAAAGAATAAAAAAATTAAAATAAACATTTTTAAAAGACAATGCTTAGCTCCAAATAAGGTAGGAGAAATCTCATTCTACTCGTGTACATGTCATAATCTTAGTGGGTCATATATGTACTCATACAGTGTATCATATGACTATTTAGTTTTAACAAAAAAAAATAAAATAAAATATATATATATATATATTACATGTAAATATATATATATAACTCATTAAAATTATGATACGTATATAAATAAAAAAATTAATTTTATTTAATTTGAAATCAAATATAATCTTTTTTAAAATATTACTTAAACAAATACGACTTAAGTTGATATGCCTATGTTGTCAGGACGTATTACCCTGCCTAAAACGACCCCACACAGATATCTTTGGACCAGACTTGTGGTCCAAATGCCCAACCAAATGGGCCCTACTTCTGGGCGAAATTAAAAACTCAAGGCGTACCCCAAAAATGTCCGCATTTAACAAGAAATGACGTGACCATAAAAAAGCAGTGTATTATCATTTAGGTTTCTGGTCGAGATGTAAATTGTGTTTGCACAGTTATTTAAATATAATATTTTTAAAGAATTTTATAATTAATTTTTTAAAAAATTATAAAAATATATTTAAATATAATAATTTAAATTATAAAAAATTAAAATTAATAATTTACTAAATACGTATTCTTTATTTAAAAATTAAAAATTTATTTTTAAAAACCTAAACAAATACAACAGTAATCTTTTCTGGTCTTTTCTTACTTTTTGACTAAATTTATCATTTGGGACCTTAAACTCTTCTCTACTTTTCATAGTTATTGTTTCTCTCAAGTCAAGTATGATTCTAAGTCTGTTATTTTATGTTGGTTTGACTAATAACCAGACGACATCTACTTTTCTTAAATCTATTCTTCAGCTTACTCTGTTTGATGGTACACCATTTCGTGATGATACTTCTTATTGTCAGCTTGTTGACAGTCAATCCGATGTATCTTATAATTACCCATCCTGATATTGCCTATATTAATTGTTTATGTCTGCTTCTCACTTCACTCATTTAATTTGCTACTGTTCTTCACATCCTTTGTTGTGTAAAGAGTGTTTTATTTCTCTAGAATTACTCTTCCGATATTGATTGGGAAGGATATTTACTTATTAGATATTACTGTTTCTTCGTAGGTAATTCTCTTATCTTTTTACGTAACAAGAAGTAAATAATTCTCTTATCTTTTTACGTAACAAGAAGTAAATAGATGATGCTAGATCTAGTATTGAAACTAAACATTAAGCTCTTGCCAACATATATAATCTTTGAGGTTCTTTGATAACATTGATCGTTAGAAGACACGGGTATATTGCATAATTTTTCACCGTCCTCTTTCATTGTGATAATTGTAATGTCATCTAAATTGATTATAATTGATACGTCAAAAATAGATCGACTAATCTAAACTTGACACATGTATGAATTTATTGTGTGTAAGTCACGAAGTAACTAGTTATACCGATCTGACGTCGGACTAGCAGGCTCGGAAAAACTACTTCTCATAGGTACGGACCTCAGTAATATCGACCTCGTCGTTGTCATCATCATTTTGGCCTACCGACCTCGGAACGAGGAGGCAAGTAGCAACGAGGAACAGTGAAGCAGGTAACAATGATACGACAGTGAAGCAGGTAGCATGGCGGCACAGTGTGGCAGCGCAGGTGGCCATCATGAGGCTGCCATCTCTGGACAACAGTGAATCCTTGTCTTCACAGTACCAAATCCTACCTACTATAACAGACAGCCATCCTATAATTATCATAAAAAAAGATATGCATCGGACACGATGAATTATCTTTGATCAACTTTTACTTTCTCTAATTTAAGCATCGGAAAGGCTACTATCGGAGCCACCCCCGGCGGCACTCTAACTCATTTGTTTCCCAAATTTTACACCAACGAGGAGCAGAGTTTTGACGAACCAAAAAAGTGCAGCAACAATAATAATGTTTTTCTCGGATGCACCAGATACATCGAACTTAATTTTCATTTTGTATGCTATTATCTGCTTCAAAATACACACACTGATATCTCTATTAAAACACATCTACCTACATGGTTTCATCACTTGATTTTTAAACTCAAGTTAGCGTATGCTCTTCTATCTTAAATTTGAGGTGGGGTGTTAATATAATATTTTATGTTAAGTATATACTCGTATTGCCTAGTTGTATATCTCTTGTAATATTCAGTTTCCTTATATAGTTATAACCTTCTTCTATAAATAGAGCCCTTCATTGTTTATACTCCCGTTTCAATGAAGGGCGATGTGATCGCAGCGATCGTGTCAATGATGAAGGTTTAATTAGTGTTAATAGTGGGGGATGATAATATACCCAGTTGAAAAACTGTTATACTCCCCTTTCTAATGAAAAAAAAGTTATGTTTATTCTATTGGGATGGATTTCGTTTTTCCTCCGACGTAGAAAGATGACATCGGCATGGATAGATTCTACTGTTTCAAAATGTATATATATACACACAGGCACATACACATGTGCATGTCTATATATCAGTTTTCACATGGATTACATGCTATCAATTATTTTAGGGGGAATCTGAGTGACATTTACATAAAAACACAAATATTAGTTTATTCACCCTTTCAAGTTTACCATGATAATTGTCAAATATTTGTTTATTCACCCTTTCAAGTTTACCATGATAATTGTCAAATATTAGTTTATTCACCCTTTCAAGTTTACCATGACAATTGATAATTGTGAAAATATATTAAGATGAGGTGGTTAAAATCTTTCTCTTCACATGATAAATTGGAATTCTAATCTCTTATTGTATAAATATACACACTTAAAATAGTTTTTCCTCTTCATCATCGCAATACTAAAAAAAAGTGTTCCACGATAATTAATAATTAAAAGATGACACAAGTACTATCGAATAACCATGACAAGATTTTAAACTGCAAATTTTAGTATATTGTTTAGTAGTGTTGGCTCTATATCATTGAAGGTCTATAATAAAAAGGTAATAACTTTAAATAAGGTATTTTAAAAATTAATGTAGTTTTTATTTTATTTTATTTCTTATATATATTATATTTATTTTTGTAATATAAAATTTAATTGATTTACAACAAGAGAGAGTTATGTATTAAATTCTAATAATAAATTTTTTACATAATTCTTTTTATTTAAATAGTAGCACTAAAAATTTAGATAAAAAATTATAGTACAATATGAATAAAACTCTATTAATAGAAATAAGTTTTTTTCATAGAACATTTTTTTTATAGAGTTAGATTTTTGTTAACATTAGATTTCTAATTTGATTATACTATAAATACGAAAAATTTGGGATTTTTTTTGTAGAGTTAGATTTTTATTAACGTTAAACTTTTAATTTATTATATTATAGATGCATAAAATTTGAAATTTTTTTGTAGAGTTAGACTTTTATTAACCACTTTAAATTTAATTATACAATAGATACATAAAATTTGGTGTCTTCTTTTTAAGATTTGGGATTTTCTCTTTAAGTGAGACCTAAATGGATTGCTTTGTTAGTTTTATGCTTCAGCCGGCCACGTTATTCAGGTTGATAAGGAAAATACTTGGTATACTGGTTTAGTTACCGAATAATGTGTCAACGGTTTTTTATAATTAATGAATGTGTTCGATCTTTTTATTTAAGTTTTTTAAAAAAATTATGAGAAATAATGTTATCTCGTAAATCAAATTGGTAAACCAATTCAGTTTACCTAGCATTACTCGATTGATAATATTCTTCTATTATATGGTTACCTGACATAATAAGAAAATTAGTGTCTTGTTCTTTAGAAAAATCATGGAAGTTGCAATTTCATTCTTCTTGAGTTTATCAATTGAAAAATTACTTTAAAAAAGAAAATTAGTGTCTTGTTCTTTAGAAAAATCATGGAAGTTGCAATTTCATGCTTCTTGAGTTTATCAATTGAAAAACTACTTTAAAAAAAGTTAGAGAAAGAGAGAATCGTAAAGAGCTTTGGAGAGACAATCAAAGAAGAGAGAAGAGAAGTGGGCAATAGCAATAGAGGGAGAAAATTGGCACCAATAATGGCCGGTAACAAGAGAAACTTATTATATACTAGTTCAAGACTATTAATTAAGTCAATAGGTCTCAAATCAATCAGTATCTTGACATGTCAATAAAATTATTTCACTGTCTTCAGTAAATCTAACATATTAAATACATGACAATTTATAATTGATTAAAATCATTGATTTCGAAACATATACAATAAATTCTCCTGTAACAAACTTTGTTTATTAGGTCAATAGGGCTTTTTTGGTATTTTGCTATTCTTCGCTTTTGATCAACATTTTTTTATATTTTATTTAATTAATAATTCAAAGGATAAATGAGTCATTTCGCATTTGTAAAAAATTCGAAGGACTCCTTTTCATTTTTATCTACACGTTCATGCTGACCCTTGCTGTCGTATTTCAACAATGATGGGTTGTTTTCCCTGTTTGATGGGGAAAAAGAAAGGAGAATTAACAAATGAAAGTTACAAAACTGTGGCTTTCCATTTCACATAGAAAATTTGAATGGAGCCATTAACCAGTCCCCAAAAAACTAATGCAGTGTGGTTTACATCTTTTTCGTACCAAAAAAAAAAGAAGATGAAAAACTTACCAGTTAAGATTTTGACTTAATCTAACTTCTGCTTTCTGCAGAATACAGATCCATAATGTCTTAGCCTTATATATCATCCCTCTCTATCTCAGATTCTCAATTACAGAGAGATACTTTTGTCAATTAAATTATAGTCTCAGCTTTCCAAATATTTACTCGAATATTTTCCTTATTATATATTCTTCTGAATTGGAGAGGTGTGATGATGGATGAGGAAGGGGAAATACAGAGGATGGGTATTCATTCAGATGAAAAGAAATTTCTCCATCACCGTCCCAGAATGGGTGGTCTCAGAACCATGCCCTTCATCATAGGTAATTACACCCACATATGTACACATACATATATACAATCTCTGAATTTTTCCTAATGGGTTGCAGTGAATGAGGCATTTGAGAAGGTAGCCAGCTATGGGCTGATGCCTAACATGATATTCTACTTGACGAGAGACTATCACATGGAAACTGCCAGCAGCTCAAGCATACTTTTCATCTGGTCAGCTTTTTCCAATGTTTTGGCCGTTTTTGGAGCTTTTCTTTCTGATTCTTACTTGGGTCGCTTTCGGGTCATTGCTCTTGGATCCATATCTAGCCTTCTTGTAAGTCCTTTTCGGGGTTTCCCCCAATATTACCCTGAATTGGTCAAAGCCTCTGTTTGGTGTGGCAGAAAATATTTTCTTGGAAAATTTTGCTTGCTTCCACTTGTTTTTGATGGAATATATAAATTTAATGGGAATACATGTGTATTGATCCATTTACACCTGTTGATATATTACTGTGAAATTTGGGAAAAATTTATCATGTCTATTTAACCTGATTAGCAAAGAATTGTTTATCAGAGCCATCATTTTGTTTGTTGGAACAATCTTTACAAAGAAATATTTTTCTGTTGAAACAAAAGAGTGATAACAAGAAATTCGTGTTTGAACATAAATTGTTACATGCTGAAAATGATGACACAAACCCCATGCTATTTCCAAAAAACTGTTGTATGTGTGTGTGTGTTTTTTTTTTCAAGATAACTGAGTATACATGATTAGTTTCTTGTTATCTGAATGATTTTATATCAATCGGCACATTTGCAGCATGCTTTGTTTTGTTGAAAAAGAAAATTTCTTTAATACTTTCTGTTAATTGATGGTTTATCAGAAAGCTTGGGAAATTTATACAACCTTTTGAAAGAATTCTCTTTATGCATAAATTTCAGTTTTGGGCAGTGTTAATTCCATCCTGTATATTCCTGTTCTGAATGCTTCCTCAGCTTATCACATGTATATTGATTGAATAGCTTGGAATGACTGTGGAACCAACTACTCTAACAATAACATTGTTCTTCAGCTGCTTCTTCGATATAATATATATACACACACATACACATATATTGGTAAGATACTTTCAATCCATAATGATAGTGAGATCTCATGTTACTCATTTTCAACAGGGAATGACACTTCTCTGGTTAACTGCTATGATTCCCCAATTGAAACCTGCACCTTGTGATCAGTTCAACAATAATTGCAACTCTCCAACAGCACCCCAACTTGCTGTGTTGTTCTCTTCCTTTGGGCTAATCTCCATTGGAGCAGGTTGTGTTAGACCTTGTTCTATGGCTTTCGGTGCAGACCAATTGAACAATACAGAAAACCCCAATAATGAGAGGGTTTTGCAAAGCTTCTTCAGCTGGTACTATGCTGTGACTGGAATCTCGACTGTTCTTGCTTTAACCATTATCGTATACATTCAAGATCAGTTCGGTTGGCAAGTTGGATTTGTAGTCCCTGCTATTCTCATGGTTTTCTCTGTTCTAATGTTCTTATTGGGTTCTTCTCTTTATATTAAAGTTAAAGCTAGCAAGAGCTTGTTCACTGGATATATTCAAGTCCTGGTAGTGGCACTTAAAAACAGAAACATCAATCTTCCTGCTAGTAAATATAATAACTTTTATCATCAAAGCCATGAACTGAAGCTCCTTGTACCAACCAAGAACCTAAGGTATGGTCATCATTGTCATCTTCACTACATTGATCTCTTCTGATGAAGATTTTTGCACTTTATTCATGAAGTTCCGCATTGTAATCAAGGGTAGAGCCAGAAATCTTTTTTAGGGGTGGGCTAGAATTGTTTTGAGGAAAGTTTTTTTTTTCAAGTTGTGGTGGGGAGTTTTAAGGAAAAATTTATTTATTTCCCAAAATTGGAAGTGGATTTGCATGTATTTTTTTTTTTTTGTTTTACAAAAGTCGGAAGATTTTTTTTCTCAAAATTAATGAGGAATTTACATATAATTTTTTTTTTTTTGGCAAAATTTTGGGGGGGGGGGGTGGTATACATGTAGATCCGCCCTTGATTGTAATGCACTTCTTTACATGAAGTGCTTGATCTTACCTTCTGTCATCTATAATGCAATTATTCTTGAACAAGACATATTGCAGTTATTATAATTCCATATTAGTACTGGAAATTGAGTGATTAGCAATAGTTTTTCATAGCATTAAATCATTCTTAATATCAAGACTTTTTCATTAAGAAGAAGAATGATTGGTTTAATGCATACTGCGTTGACTATGTGTGTAGGTGTCTAAACAAAGCTTGCATGATTAGAGATCATGATAAAGATTTGAACCCTGACGGATCAGCTTCAAGTCCGTGGAGTCTCTGCACTGTGGAACAAGTTGAATCGCTCAAGGCTTTTCTTAGAGTCATTCCCATGTGGTCCACCGGCATTATGCTACTTAGTGACCCTGAACCAAACCTCATTTTCCACACTTCAAGCCAATACCATGGATAGACACATTACGTCAAATCTTGAGATTCCAGCCGGGTCATTCAGTGTGTTCATGATTGTAGTTTTAACAATGTGGGTTGCCTTTTCTGACCGTGTAATGGTGCCCTTATTAGCAAGGTATAATGGGCGACCACGTGGACTCAATCCCATAGTTCGAATGGGGATTGGATCACTACTCTCATGTGTAGCAATGGCAGTGGCAGGAATAACAGAAAGCATAAGACGGGAAAAGGCAATCAAAGAAGGGCTGGAGGATAATCCCGACGCTGTGGTGGACATTTCTGCATTGTGGTTAGTGCCACAGTTTGCCCTGCTTGGATTAGCCGAGGCTTTTAACGCAATCGGGCAGTTAGAGTTCTTTTACTCTGAATTACCTCAAAGCATGTCAAGCATGGTAATGGCTCTTTTTACATTTGGGATGGCAGTGGCCAACTTGGTGGGGAGCCTTCTTGTCAATATTGTAGATAGTGTTACTACTAAAGGAGCTAATATAAGCTGGTTGTCAGGAAATCTCAATAAGGGTCACCTAGATTACTATTATTGGTTACTTACTTTCTTAAGTATAGTTAACTTTTTCTATTTTCTAATCTGTTGTCAGGGCTGTGGTCCTTCTGAGGATGAAAGGACTAGTTTGTCTGATGAGGTTGAAGAAGAATCTGATTATAGGGAGTTACCTTCAGCTTGACAAGTATGTATAGTTAATAAATATGGAAGTTTGACAATTATGCTTTATGCAAGTTTACTGGCTGTTGCAGTTTGTAATACATCAATGGTTAAGACATCTCTGTTATTTCTAATGTGGTTAAACTGAAAGTGTCCTTTATTCTCTTCTCTTGTATTTCCTCTTAATTTGTTGGTTATTGCTAAAACATGAATCGTTATGGTACATGGAACGGAAATATAGATAATCACTTGTTGTAAAATGTAGTATGTCAAGGGTAGGATTATTCGGATTGCTTTGTTGGAACGAATCCAAGCTATTATAAAATATAATTTGTAATAATGTCTGTATGTATTTTCTTGTTTGTTGTACGATATTTTGGAGCTTTTGATATTTTATATTAGAATACTAAATATTGTGTTTCAAATCGCGAAAGATCTATATTTTGAATCGTGCAATCTAAATTGCAATTCGCTACGGGGAGTGAATTGTGGTAATTACGTTGCGAACTCTCGTAATTATGTTCTAATTGAAATATAAATCCTTAATTTCAGCTCCATTTGGTGCACTGCAGTTTTCCCAACCAGTCATCTAGTCAAAGTTCTCTAGCTTACATATAACAAAAGAAAAAAAAAACATGCCACATAGGAGAACAACTATAGAAATTAGATTACTGGGATACAATTCTCACTTCATGTACCCTTTTTATGAATTCCATACATTTCAAAGTCATATTCCCATAGTAGTTGAGGCAGACAGGCACCATGAAAACCAAAGAAGCTTGGGTGGACATTAGATACATAAGAAGGGAAAATTCTTAAATAGGACAGGTATACTGTTGTGACAATGCATTTTTCTAGTGGTGTCATGTCGTGTGTGTTATGATCCACCTTTCATAATGGGCCATAGCACATATTGTAGAATTCTATTAAAAGAACACAGCCATCACATGATGATCCAATCCTACTAAAAAATGCCTCTATAGGAAAGCCTTTGCATTACTATAAAACATTTGGTTGGAACTAGGTAGGGACCGCGCGAACGCAAGGCCCCCATTACCACAAATTATGACAGTAGGCTCCACCACTTGGGTAGACCTTAGGCGGGCACCCCTCCCAAGTGCAATGGAAGTCACCAACCTAGGCCATGGGCCTCCATGATCACCCATTGACCCCGTCCAGGTAAGTATGTTTGCTAGTTGTCAAACACATCTTTATATTGCAATGCCTTGCCTGTTTTTCTCTTGTACTATTTCTATGTGGGACAAAGTCAAGAGTTCAAGATGAACAATCACTCAACTTTCTGTGGATTAAATACTTGGAAATTCCTTTTGCAAAACCTTCCACTTGCTGGAATCAATGGAAGAGCAACTTTGAGTTTGATAAGTGGATAATAGAGGTGGCAGCCGGCAGGTTAAGGGGGATGGTCATGTTGACATTTTAATGATTATGAGCAGGATGTACTTTGGACAAAAATATTATTGATTGCAGTGGACAGATTCAAAAATTTTAGTCAGGGCGTAAAAGTGCAGGTATTAAATTTAGGAGATTTATATGAATATAGAAAGAAAAAAAATTAGGGGGGTCAAGTTTTAAAAAATATTTTAATAAAATTAGTGACAAAAAATACAATATCAAATTTTTTAGGGACTATAGCCCCCCTTGGATTTGCCAGTGATTGAAAGGGCATATTCCACTGAGACTTTCTTGTCATTGTGGTGGCTAGAGCATCCCAATAATTCATCAGGGATGTAGGAATATTTTACTAGGAACATTCTTTATACATAGTGACAAAAATTTAGGAATTTAACATTTTTTGCATTGGAAATAATTCAGAATGGAATACATGGGGAAATTTGGAAAATAAGTGGGTGAAAATCTATTATGGAAAATGCTAAACATATCAGATTTTCTGCCTCTTACACACAAGATGATGATAAATACATCCACAGTTCTACCACCTGGTGCCTCGAAGTGAGAAAGTGGGGATGAAAAAATCCATTATTTATAGTGGTACTTGAAGGAAAGAACTTCATTAAAGGATTTTGAGAGAAGCAAAAGCCAACATGTCTCCATAAGAACAAGAAGAGAATAACAAAGGCGAGGCGAGGAAAGCAAAACAAAAATAACATCCCACAGTGACAATCCACATATGACAATAAAGCAGAACTATCAAGGATTCGAGCTTCCCTCATCACCATAATCTCTATGGACTTTGGAGAGGCTGCAGAAGATTGATTGTTGAGCAAGAGCTAGGATATCCATGATCAATGGAATTTCAGGCATAAGAGGCTTTGTTATCTCCTACAATCTGCCATGCAGAAGAAAGACTCTGTATAATTAAAGATGAATGGCATTAAAATTGAGCTTGATTTCTGATTGAACAGCATGGGACTCAGCTTGTGGAGGGTTAGAAGCCATAACAAAATAGGCTTGCTTGCTACTACTTCCTGGAGGAAGATTGGCAGAAGAACCAGTACCACTCTTGGCCACATTCTGCACGTTATATTTTTTTTATTGTATTTGTAAGAATATATATATATATACATACACACACACACACACACAAACATACTAAAAAAGTTTTAACAAATTCAAGTCATTGGAAAATAGAGATCATGATAGAGATTCGAACCCAGGTGGACCAGCTTCAAGTCCATGGAGTCTCTGCACTGTGGAACAAGTTGAATCACTATCCCATGTGGTCCACTGGCATTATGCTACTAGTGGCCCTAAACCAAATCTCATTTTCCACACTTCAAGCCAAAACCATGGATAGACACATTATGTCAAATTTTGAAATTCCAGTCGGGTCATTCAGTGTGTTCATGATTGTAGTTTTAACATTGTGGGTTGCCTTCTCTGACCGTGTAATGGTGCCCTTATTAGCAAGGTATAACGGGCGATCACGTGGACTCAGTCCCATAGTTTGAATAGGGGATTGGATCACTATTCTCATGTGTAGCAATGGCAGTGTCAGCAATAACGGAAAGCATAAGACGGGAAAAGGCAATAAAAGAAGGGCTGGAGGATGATCCCGACGCTATGGTGCACATTTCTGCAATGTGGTTAGGGCTACAGTATACCCTTCTCGGATTAGCTGAGGCTTGTAACGCAATTGGGCAGATACAGTTCTTTTATTCTCAATTCCCTAAAAGCATGTCAAGCATGGCAATCGCTCCTTTTACATTTGGGATGGAAGTGTCCAACTTGGTGGGGAGCCTGCTTGTCAATATTGTCAAGAAATCTCAACAAGGGTCACCTAGATTACTATTTTTGGTTACTTACTTATTTAAGTATAGTTAACTTTCTTTATTTTCTAATTTGTTGTCAGGGCTATGGTCCTTCTGAGGATGAAATGACTAGTTTGGCTGATGGGGTAGAAGAAGAATCTGATTATAGAGAGTTAGCTTCAGCTTGACATGTAATAGTTAGTGGATATTGCAGTTTGTAATATATGAATGGTTAAGATGTCTCTGTTATCTGTACTGTTGTTAAACAGAAAATGTTTCCTTTATTCTCTTTGTATTTCCTTTTATTTTGTTCGGGGTTGCTAATCAATGTTATCTTGAACGTGGATCGTTATGTTACGTGAAACGGGAATAAAAATGTAAATCATTACTTATTATAGAAAGGGATACATTAGGAATGGACTTATTCAAACCATTTTGCTGGAACGAACTATATTTATTTGGAATGTAATATACTTTTTAATTGTTTTTGTATAATAATCAATCACAGAATTGTTTCTTCTTTCTTCCTCCTTTGGGTCATGTGATGTTCTGACATTAATTGCATCAAACATTTTTTCTCAACATGCCTTCATGTTTACCTTTATTTGGGTGTTTGAAACTTGTTATAAAGTAATACAACCCAAGTATTTGCTTTTGGTTTCAACAACCTCGAACACCTGCTCTGAGAGTAAATCCTATTAAATGGCCCTTTGGATGAGGCAACGATGATACAAAGCAAATTTCAATTAATAATTATTTATGTTGCAATATAAGTGGTATAACAATTAATATATGTACTTTCCATCCAAAAAAAAAAAAAAACTGATTTTAAAAATAATAATACTTCCAAAGTTGAATATCCATTAAAATAAATATTTTGTAGAAAAATATACAATCTCTAAGAAGAGAAAGAGAGAAGAAAAGATGGAAAACACCAGTAACTCGTCCAATGTCACTAGACTCACTACATAAACTCAAATCAGTGTCCCAACAGAAATAGTAATAGTAATTAACAAATAAATACATTAATGTTATTAATAGCTCTATTGTCAAGGCACACACTCCAACTTTGGTATTTATATAGGAATAGTAAAACTAGAATTTCATAAGGACTCATAAATTGGTCTGTATCTCCTGTGCCGATCGCATGGTTTACGTTAAAAACTAGGGATATATTACTTTATGGTCTGACTTCTGGTTTTTATTCATAATGCACAAAGAAGAGAAAACACATCTCTATCCTTGTTTTAAACATGCCCACGTCCAAATTTCTTTTACAGAATCTAGATACATGACAATAAATTCAATTGACAATAGGTGTAAGAAGGGTGTGTATGCGTAAATTGGCGTGGATGAATTGTCTAGATTTTCATGTTTATATTTGTGCAACATAATAATAGAGAAAAGATGGAGAGGATTACCTGCAATAAAGGAGACCGGTAGAGAGTGATGAAGCCAAGAGCTTTCGATGGAGTTCCAAGATTGGGAGGATTTACAACATTTTTTAATCAAACCATTTCGAAGATCAAAATTTCAAAACAATTATACTACATCAACAAAGAGTAAGAAACAAATAGTCAACAGTGCATTTCAACAATTTATGTGTGCAAAGTAGGGGTGTCAATTCATATTATCGTGTCGTGTTCGGGTCGTGTCAAGGCATACATTCGAAAATATGTGTGAATCCTAACCCGACACTATTAACTAATCGTTTCAAGTTTCAAAACCCAAACCCAACCCATTTATTAAACAGGTTATACGTGTCGACACACTTCACCCGTTTATTTTAATTTTTTTATTTTTTAAATAAAAAAATTTACCTATCTTTTAATATGTATAGATAATTTTTAAGTTTAGTAACTTTGGATATGGGCCAAATCAAAGTAAAAACCTCTTTTATAAATAAAAAGTCTCAAAACCTTAATAAATATTTGATGTGAGACGAATTACCTTAACTCATAATATATTTTATAATTAAACGTGTTAAGTTGTGTTAAACGAGTTGACACTAGTAAAATTCAAATACGACCTGTTTATTAATCGTGTTATACGAGTCAACCCGTTTATGACCCAAACTCATTTATGCTAAACCCAAACCCGTTAACTTCGCGTCATGTTTGAGTCGCATTGTCGTGTCGTGTTAAAAATTGACACCCCTAGTGCAAAGTGCAAACATAACCCACATGTCTGTTTGAGATGGACACATACCATTTATGTTCGATGACCACAAGTTTGCAAGATGTAGTTTGTATGGGCGACCAAGCAAAATATGAACACCAATAATGGATGGAGTTGAGGGACGTCTCTAAGTTGATGGGCTATTGTGGGGTTGGTCGTTGATGCTTGCTCGACGATACAATTTGGTCTAGGTTGTTGCAAATTTTTCAGTATCTTCTTTTGATTTGCGAGTTAGGGTGATATACGGTGAGGGACGTGGATGAAGATGATGCGTGTTTTGTCAATGTGTGGTTATAGATGATGGTGAAGGAATCAATAAAGGATGTGAGGTTGGGACAATGAGTGAGGGAGTTGTTGGGGAAGGAATCAATGAAAGATTGTGTAATTGAAAAATTATGAAGAAGTAAAATTAAGATATACTAAAGGAACCGCGGGGGGGTGTTATAGACTTGGGAAATAAGGAAGTAACGTAGGGGAGGTTATAGATGAGGGGAAAGGGGTATGGGGTTGGGATGATGAGTGAGGGAGTTGCTAGGGAAGGAATCAATGAAAGATTGTATAATTGGAAAATTGTGAAGAAGTAAAATTGAAAAATAAAGGAGGAATTTGGGGGGGGGGGGGCGGTTATGGGCTTGGGAAATAAGGAAGTAACGTCGGGAGGTTATGGATTCGGAAGGTTATTTTGGTAGATATTTTTTTAGTTATTAAAACTTTAAAAATAAGGAAGGTTATGTTGCTCTTTTCTAGTCGGAGAGCCTCTCGTCCTTAGTCACCTGTCAAGAACTTGAGATCAGAGAATTACCGGAAAGGCTCCAGTGGTAGCCGCTCCGATGATAAAGTCAATAAATAAAATAAAAGTAGTAATTCAATAAAAGAATTGAACATAACTAGAAAGTGTACCTTACTGCTTTATTTATAGGGTGTAGATCTCCCAATTTGAGTAGGATTAGGAGCCATGAAAATAGGGATTCGTAGATATCCTAAAGATAATAGTTGCCATATTAAACTCTGTTTCCTTATATTGAGATCGGTCGCCTATGGAAAGCAATGACCAGTTCGAAAACCCTTACCTCTAAAATGTCGATATCTGTTCGGTTGAACAAACCAATTACCTTAAGATCTGTATGTCAAAAAATTATTGGGAGTCACATGTTATGCACTAGTAACTCTAAATTGCTGTAGTTAAATTATGGTATATTAGCTACTCCCCCCAGAGTCTCAATTCTGTGGGACCCGTGCAGAGCTGAGGTTAAGGTTTTCGAAGAGTCACGCGTACTTTCATAAATGCATCGTTACGTATTTCGATAAAATAGTCGTTGACGGGACAGTTAATGCCTCATCATTACGTCAACCGTCGATTGGATAATCGAAACCATTATTGGCCAATCGTCGATTGGGGTTTTGGGGCCATAAATGTCGATATTCCTTGGATGGTCTTATAAATAGACGAAATTTCCCTAAGAAGAGTTTTTTTATGAACTCTTCAAAACATTAAGTGCAATTCTGAGCAAAAAGAAGACCTGAAGGCGATTTTGGGTGTACCGGAAGATCATTCCGACCATCAACCTTCAAGTTTTTGGTTAGTTGTGAAAAATACCTTTCTATCTTCCCTTTTCTGTTTTTGTCATTTGTTTCTGTTCTTCTTTCCTTTTCTATTTCTTTTGAGTCTATACTCTTGAGAAGATGGCTACTTTTGATGGTCAGTCAAGCACGGGAGAGAAAGTAAGAGAGGTTGTAGAGATAGGAGGTCGGGAGGCTTTAGCCTTTGTATTGGGTGATGAGGATAAGATCGTCTCAGATGATAGTTCAGGAGCACTTCTTATCGAAGCACACCTTGAACCTAGGAATAGGAAGGCCGGTACATCAGGAAAACCTCATAAGAGAGAAGAAGGTGAGAGTGCCATGACTGAGGGTATACTAGATACCCTGAAAGTCAATTTCGACTTTTCTCATAATGTGTTTTGTAGGATACCGAGAGCAGTAGATCGCCCATCAGATATTGAGAAAGGCAAGATCTGTGCCTACCTCGAATGGTTCAAGGTTGGTGTACGTTTTCCCCTCCATCCATTAATCGAAGAATTTTTCAGTTGGTTTAAGATATGTGCTGCCGAATTAAACATTAATAGTTGAAGGCATTTGATGGCCTTTTTAGTTTTAGGACATCAGATTGGAGTTGATGTAGATCTAAACCTCATTAGGAGTAATATGGACATGAAATACCTAAAGTCAGAAGGGATGTTCTATATGTCCTTTGATAAAAGGTTCAAGCCCTTGACCTCGGTACCTACTTCCAATAAAACATAGAAGAAGTGGTATTTCTTCGTTAAGGGTGGCTGGGAATATGAGGAGTTTAAGAACAGGTGCAACTTCTTTCTTCGGTACACCAGCTTCAAGGGTGAGCCTACCGAACTCAGACGTTTACAGTTAATATTATACTTCTATTCTGATCTGACTGAAAATGTTAAATATTTTGTCTACCGTAGATAAGAAGGCTTGGAGAATGTCGACTTTCACTCCCGACCTGCAAGAAAAGTATAGGAGTTTCTTCACCCACGAGACCGTCCTCATGACAAGATCCCTACCCTCCAGTACTTCATAGACGCAGGACTTGTAAAGGATAAGTCAGAAATCCTGAGGAAAACAGTTCTGACAGAATGGACCCTAGGACCGAAAAAGCTTGGGGGGACATCCACCCCTGTTGAACAAGCCCCTTTCCAAAACAAGAGGAAGACTGGGGTAGGAGGATCTAATTCTCGTAAATATATAGACTCGGAGGAACTGGCTCTGCCCATCGTACGACATGAACTTCCACCACCTCCAGCCTCAATAGCGCGCTCTGGATCTCGAGGAAAAGGAAAGATTGGCACAGTTCCTCCAAGGGTGACTATGGCTGAAATGGGGGAGGTTGCCATAAAGAAGGCCTATAAGGAGGCTTGGAGCTCAGCTACAGGTCGCTTCAAGGGTCTGAAGCCTCGGAAGATCGCCAGGGACCTCCTAGTCTCCCATATGAGGGTAAAATTTTCTTGATCTGTGCTTTACTCGATTTGTTTATATATATATATATATATTTGTTTTTTTTTTTAACTTTCGTCTTTACTGACTTGTTCATTTTGCTTGTTTCATAAGCGACTCATGCTATAGCTACCATCATGGACTACCTTGAAGAGTCAGAATGGGTGGACAAACTTCAGGTCGAGTTGGATGAAACAAGGCTCCAACTAGGGACTGCCCGTTCTGCATCTCTTTCCCTTGAAGAGAAACTGAAAGAGTTCCTTACTGCCCTCGTCATTCTAGAGCCACAGAAGAATGCCCTGACCCTAGATTTTGAGGTTTTAAGGAAAGAAAATGAGGACTCTGAAGTTGCTGCTACTCAGAAACTTGTTGCTAGCATGCAAGCGGCAAGAGAGAAGACAGAGAAAGATCTGAGGGAAGAGGTACAGAGACTAGGCAGGGAGTTTGTAGATTATAGATATGAAACATTCAGAAGGAAAATCTAAAAGCTTTATCCCAACCTTGACATCTTTGGAATGGATGATGTTTCGGTGGATGAGCCTGTGATGAGTCCCCCTAAAGCTGCCCCAATGGAATCTATAGATCCCAAACAAGAAGCCCATCTACCGAGGATCATTAGTTAGGATTTCTTGTAATTTTTTCCTCTTTTGATCTTCCGATCTTGTAATTCTATCCTTTTTGAGATTTCCAATATATGAAACTTTTGTTGCTTCAGATCTTGTGTCTAGTTGGATATCTTAATGTTATATCTAAGTTTAAGATAATTTCTTCAATATCTAAACCAGCAGAAAATATTAACTCTTTTAGAGACTCCAAAGTATTCATAAGGTATTTCAGAGGTCTAAATAACAGGATATACAGAACCACGACACTGATAATTCATAATATATAGACATACAACACTTGTAAATAAAACAAAGCTTTTCTAAAAGTTTGTAGAGTGAGAAAATAGACCAAACCCATTACACTTGTAATGAATACAAGGTCTTGAGAGATCTGTAAATTTATTTAAATGGACTAGACCTGTAACACTAGTGATGGACATAAGATTTTTAGGGGTCTGTACATTGATGAAATGGATCAGACCTTGTAATGGATACAAGGCTTTTAGGGGTCTGTACATTGGTGAAATGGACCAGGCCTGTAACACTTGTAATGGATACAAGTCTTTTAGGGGTCTATACATTGATAAAATGGACCAGACCTGTAGCACTTGTAATTGACACAAGGCTGTTAGGGGTCTGTACATTGGTGAAACGGACCAGACCTGTAACACTTGTAATGGATACAAGGCTTTTAAGGGTCTGTACATTGGTGAAATGGACCAAACTTATAGCACTTGTAATGGATACAAGGCTTTTAGGGGTCTGTACATTGGTGAAATGAACCAGACCTGTAGCACTTGTAACAGATATAAGGCTTTTAGGGGTATATACATTGGTGAAATGGACCAGACCTATAGCACTTGTAATGGATACAAGGCTTTTAGGGGTTTGTACATTGGTGAAATAGACTAGACCTATAACACTTGTGATTAACACAAGGTTTTTAGGAGTCTATGCATTGATAACAAACTCTAAAGTGAATCAAAAGTAGCTTTATTATTGATAATACTTGCGTAAGTGCTCGATGTTCCAAGGTTTGAGTATAGGCTTCCTAGTTGAATATTCCAACTAATAAGTCGTAGGTCTGACGATCTTGGTTACTTTGTAAGGTCCTTCCCAGTTAGGGGAGAGCTTTCCCATGATAGGATTTTTAGTGTTTGGAAATACCCTTCTTAAGACGAGATCTTCGAGCTAAAAATTGATGGGTTTTAATCCTTGGTTGAAACATTTAGCCATTTTCTGTTGGTAGGCTTCAGTCCTAATCCAAGCTTACTCACGTCTTTCTTCTAGTAAGTCTAGATTTTCTACAAGCTGTTGGCTATTGGCCTCCTGGTTAAAGCAGTCTGTTTTAAGGGTTGGCATGCCAATTTCAACAAGAATGATTGCCTCGATGCCATAAGCGAGTGAAAATGACGTTTCCGTAGTTGAGGTTCTTTTAGTAGTTCGGTATGCCCAGAGCATTCTAGGGAGCTCTTCGACCCATCTTCCCTTGGTTTCCTCCGACCTCCTATTTATTACTTCGAGGATAGTATGATAGGTAACCTAAGCTTTCCCATTAGCTCGAGGATATCTTGGAGAAGAGAAGTGGTGACTAATGTGCAGGTCTTTACAGAACTTCCGAAATACCTATCCAGCAAACTGCGTCCTATTGTCTGAAATAATGACGCGTGGAATACCGAACCTGCACACAACATTTTTTCAAGTGAAATTCTTTAGTTCTACCTTTCTGATGTGGGTCAGTGGTTCAGCTTCTACCCATTAAGAAAAATAGTTAATGACAACTAATAGAAATCTTCTATTCTGAGGGGCTTTTGGCAATAGCCCTACAATATCCATTCCCACTGGGTGAAAAGCCAGGGACGAGTTCATGATGAGGTTGATGTTGATAAGAATCGAAATGTTGACATTTGTCATACTTCCGAACATATTCCTTAGTTTGCTTTAGCATAGTGGGCCAGTAGTAGCCATGAGTTAGTGCTTGGTGGGCTATGGTCCTACTGCCGTTATGGTTGCCACAAATCTCCTTATGTATCTCGGCTAAGATGTAGTGGGCCTTTTCTGAACTTAAGCATCGTAGGAAGGGCTATGTGTAAGATGTTCGGTAAAGCTTTTCTTTAAGAATTAAATACCGAGCTCCCCTAATCTGAATTCTTCTGGCATAATTCTTGTCTTCTAGAAGCAACCCTTCCTTTAAGTACTGGATGGTGAGAGTCATCTACTTCTGAGATAGTTCCGAAATTTGAAAGGATTATATTGCCTCAATACTAGGTTTTGACTGGTAGGAGATTTTTACCGTTGAGTCCCTTTTTGGCTTGAGATGAGAGGCCATATTTGCTAAAGCGTCGGCCCTGGAGTTTTGGTTCCTTTCAATCTTCTGAATAGTGAATTTGCAAAAATATCGCTTTAGTGATTCCACCAGCTCTGAATATCTAGTCATTCTGTTATCCTTGATAGAAAATTCTCCCAAAACTTAACTCACTACCAGCTGAGAGTCATAAAATGCGTCAAGATCCAGAGCTTCGTATTCTAGAGCCAATTTCATCCCAATGATAAGTGTTTCATATTTGGTTTCATTATTAGAGGCTTTAAATCCCAAGTTAACACCTTTTTCAGTTACGATCCCGTCAAGGGACTGAAGTATTATACCTACTCTAGAGCCCTTGTCCATAGATGAATCATCGACATAAAGTAGCCATACTGAAGTGTTTGTAGTGGTTTAAGCTTTCGAATGCTGCGTTCTAAAGAATTCTGCTATAAAGTCTGCTAATACTTGAGCTTTGATAACAGTCCGTGGCACACAAGATATGTCAAGTTCTTCCAATTCTATTGACTATTTGACCTGTCGTCTCGAAACTTTGGGTTTATGTAGGACTGATTTTAAAGTATAGGATATAGGGATTATGATAGGATGAGCTTGAAAGTATGGTCTAAGCTTCTGAACGGATATTACCAAGGCTAAGGCTAATTTTTCAATTTCGGACTACCTTGTCTCGGTGTCCAAAAGTGCTTTACTGACGTAGAAAATAGGCCTCCAAATTCTTTTGTCTTCCCTAACCAACGCAGAGCTGATGGCACTTTCTGATACAACTAAGTACAAGAGTAGTTTTTTCCTTGGCATTGATTTTTAAAGGAGTTCGGGGGAAGCTAAGTATTGCTTCAGTTGTTGGAAGACGTCTTCACATTCAGAGGTCCATTATAGGGCCTTACTCTCCCTCAAGGATTTAAAGAACGGGAGGCACCGATCTATGGATTTAGAGATAAACCTATTCAGTTGTGCTATCCTTCCCTTCAACCCTTGGATATCTTTCTTAGTTTTAGGTGATTCTAGTTCAATCAAAGTCTTGATCTGTGAGGGGTCTGCCTCAATTCCTCTTTGGGAAACTAGGAAACCTAAGAATTTTTCTTTTGTGATCTTGAAGGTACATTTTAATAGGTTAAGTCTCATTCTGTGCTTTTTCAAGATGTCGAACGTCTGGCTCAAGTGCCGGATGTGGTCACCCTTCCGAACACTTTTGATGAGCATATCATCGATGTAGACTTCCATTGTATCCCTAATTTGGGGGCCAAACATTTTGTTTACAAGCTTGTGGTACGTAGCTCCAGCATTCTTTAAACCGAATGACATCACTTTATAACAATAGAGACCTTGTTCTGATATGAAGGTTATTTTCTCTTGGTCTAGAGGGTACATTTGAATTTAATTGTATCCGGAGTAAGTGACACGACCCCAAATCCGGTCCATGCGGATCGAGGGTTCGTGATCGGCCACCGAGGCCTTTTTGCCAATAATCATAATTACCTTTAATCAACGCAGCGGAATAAATTTTTCTTTTTCTATTGCGAAAATGCTAATCAATAAACAAGACAACATCATTCATCTATTTATACATTCCATAGTAATTACAAAAGTACATGATGTAATTTTCCCAAAACCTACTGATGTCATATTCGATATATAGTCCAAAGTTTCCAAAAGCAACTACATCATGACTAGCAAAATCCTATTACAAAAAGGGTCCATAGCTTTACAAGCTTCTCACTAGTCTGACTGAACTTGCTATTTCTTGTCCGATATCATCACCTGAAATAGGATAAGAATATCCTATGAGCTCAACAGCTCGTGAGTATCACAGCTCGTAAGCATTCCATAACATACCAGGGGTTTCAAAACTATTATGTAATTCAATACTGAAATGTCGATGATCTTATATCATATGTTATCTTAATTATAGTATAAGATAACGGTATCAAATTCAGTTCCAATGTATCTCAATTCAAAGATAATGGTAAATCGATAATCAATAATATAATTCAATAAATCAAAATCACGGTTCAATATCATGGTTCAATTCCCAATTTCATAGTTCAATAAATCATAGTTCAATAATTCAAATTCATGGTTCAATAGCCCAAATTCATAGTTCAATAAATAATAGTTCAATATCTCAAATTCATAGTTCAATAATTCAGATTCATGGTTCGATTTTCAATATTCATATTCAATGATATATTCCACTTCTATGGTCAGCAAATTAACCCTTGCTGACTGAGATCATAGGCTAGCTAGTTCGATATGCCGTATCAACACCGGCTCACCACAATATACCCTGTGGGACGGGTTCGATAAATCACAACCTATTCGATAGTGATTAATCATAGAAGAGTGTTCTATTCAAAGCATCAAAATCATATCCAAATCGTATCCAAAATCAATAATCATCAATAGCAGTTCAATTATTTCAAATCAAGGTTCTTTATTTGACATTTAGTTCAAACAGTTCAAACATTTGTAAGAATATCGTAAAACATTTGAGTATCTTTCAAACACATTTTCTGAAGTCAAAGAAGACAATATAGTTGTCAATAGATCATTCAAACGTATACAGTATAGTTCGATAAATCATAAAAGAGTTCAATATTTATATCTATACTGAAATTGTCTACCTCAATAAGGTATGAAATACTCACCTGAATTCCAAAGACTTATCTCCAAAAATCATTCCTTCAAAGTTCCCTAAAATAACATTTCAAAATCCGATTACATTCCATAATATTACCCTGACTTAATTATCATTAATTCATTTTCCTATTTTAGTTACATTTGTTGGGTAGCTTCTCTAAGTTTTAAAGTTTGATTCTATTACCTTATATATTTACATGTTATATTTTTCTGTACCTTATTTCATAATACGGACCTCACCATAGAGTCCGGAACGTCGAAGAAAGTCAATTTGGACTCCCTCTGACTTCCATTTGGTTTTAGGGACATTAAGGGTAATTTGGTAATTTACACTCTAACGTGTCTTATTTTTTCGGAGTTCTGTTTCGTAAAACGGATCCCACCATTGGGTTCAGAACGCCCAAAATAGTCAAAATGTACTATTGGTTCACTCAATTTGGTCTTTTGTATCAAAAGGGCAAAATGGTCATTTTGCACTTTTATGTGTATTCTATTTTTCGGGGTCCCGTATAGTGAAATAGACCCCACCATTGATCTTAGCATGTCCGAGATAATAAAAATTGACTATTCATTTGCATTGTTTGGACTTCGTTTGATCTATTTTTGAACTAGGGGCATTTTTGTAATTTTTTATTATTTTAAATTAATTAAATATATTAATATTTTATTAATATTTTATTCTGGGGGTCAAATCACAATTATTAACAGTTGGGGGTCAGTTTGTAATTTCTATAAAGTTCTGGGTCAAATCTCAATTTTCAATTCTTCTATTCTAAATTAGGATAGCCAAACAGTGGTTAATCCTTAATCTGGAATAGGCTATCCCCATCCCCCAAATTAATTTCAATTTAAATTTCTAAACCTTGTAGCCAAACACTCCTAATTCAATTTAAAACATTTTAAACCTAAATCAAAACTACATCGTTTCCCCTACCCATTTTCATTCGGTTGGGCCCCGACCCGGATCCAACCCGGATCCGTTTTCTGTTTTAACCTGGAATGCCCCACGACATTCCGGTCGTCTTCCCCACCACTCCGGTAGGGTTCTGGTGGTAACAGTCGCCTTCTCCGGCGACGGCCACCGGATTTTTGTCAGTTTTCAATAATTTTTAAATGCCATTTTCTCACAAATTTCATGTAGATTTCATTTCAAATGTTGGTTTTCAATTTAGTGTACTAAATCTTCACGAAATAGAGCCAACCCGTAGCTCTGGTGACCTAGTTTTTCCATTATTTCATGCTCGGTTCTCAACCGTTTTTCCTTCTTTCCTTTCCTATATGATTTCTGAACCTCATAGCTTCAAATCTAGGTCATTTAATCATAGTTTTAGACATAAAATATCAAGGATAATTTTTGCTACCCGAAACCTGCAACTCCATTTTTCTTGGTCATTTTAGCATCATTTCTTATCATTCTTTTTGCTAATAGTTCTAGATTTCATGCTTGTTCAATCCCTCTATTTTAAAACTAACAAATCATGCTTTAAAATATAAAACAGAAACGACCCACTTACCTTTTAAATTTCTGATTTTTTCTTGTGCAGGTTCCTCTTCTCCCTCTTCTGTTCTAACTTAGCTTTCCAATGAGCTTCTTCTTTCTGATTTCATTCTTCATAACTCACGAATGCACACACACATATATATAGAGACCATAAACCGCCTCTTTCTCTCTCTACTTTCTCTCTCTACATGACCTCACTTCTCTGTATTCAGCCTCCAACTTTCACTTCTCATCAAGACCTTCCCATCCCAATTAATTTTACTTTTCAATTTCTCTGTTTTGCATTTAAGTTATCAAGATATTTTGTATATATGTATATTATATATATCACACACACCAACACACATGGAACACACACAAATATCTAGATATTTTCTAACTTTACTTTACATATATATATATATATATATTTATATATATTTTTTTTACTATTTATTATTATTATTATTATTATTATTATTATTAATTTATTATAGTTCGGGTTTTGATGCCATGGCCCGGGTTTACCGGGGCGGTACCGGCTCACTCGGGTCGGGGTATTACAGTAAGCATCCATGAAACTCATGAGTTCGTGACCAGCCGTGGAATCAACAAGTTGATTAATTCTGGGAAAAGGAAAGTTGTTTTTAAGACAAGCTTTGTTAAGGTCGGTATAGTCAATGCAGACCTTCCACTTATTGTTTTTTTTTTTTTTTTCCGCAAAAACTGTATTGGCAAAGCCATTCTAGGTATAACATTTTTCTTGTCATTCCAGCATTTAGCAACCTCTAGACCTCTTCATTGATGATTTTGTGATGTTCAGGGACAAATGTCCTCATTTTTTGTCTTATTGGGGGATGGTCTGGATTCGTTATCAGCTTGTGAGAGATGAAATAAAGATCTATTCCCTCCATATCTCTAGCTTCCTAAGCAAATACCGAAAGGTTGGCCTTTAGAAATTTAACAATATTCTCTTGCTCAGAAGGAGACAGAGCTGAGTTAATGTGTACGTACTTTCCTTCTTCTTCAGTGCTGATAAGCACTTTGATAGGCTCCTCAATTGGTTTGACTGCGCTATCTCTCCATTTGGGATTCAGGGTCTCGTTAATCTCGAAAGGACATTCTTCTGCCTCATGAAGATTGAAAGATGAGAAACTTTCCCTTTCATGAGGGTACAGTAATTGCTATTTGATAGACTTTTCTTTTAGTGCGAGGGCATGACATTCCCCGGCAGTGAACTGATAGCCCTTAATGGTGAGAATTTTGTTATTATGGACATATTTCAAGCATTGATAGAGGGTTGAAGTAACTTCTTCTATCTAGTGGATCCAAGGCCTCCCAATAATGACATTATAGGGACATTTAGTGTCTAGGACTATGTATTCAGATATCAGTGTCTTTTGTCCCTCCCTCTCTCCTATCGTGGTCGGTAGGTCAATTTTTTCATTGGGATGTTGAGATTCTTGTCGAATCCTGCCATGACAGCAACGGTAGCTCTGATGTCATTAGACTTAAGTTTCATGTGTTTGAAGGGTTCGTAGAATATTACGGTGGTAGAACTTCCAATATCTATGATAAACCTTCTAATCTCAAAATTAACGATTTTGAGTGAGATGACAAGAGCATTGTTGTGGAGACAATGTATCCCAATAAGGTCCAACTCAAAGAACTGTATTTAAGTTTCTGACTTCACATTTTTTTCAATGGTCGAGATCTGGATGATACAGGGATCTGCCCTTGCCTCCCGAGCATATCTTTTCCTAGCTGGGTTAGATGTTCCTGTCACCGTATTGTTAACGTGAAGCATGAAGATGACTTGATTATTTTGTCGTTATTGATCATTTTGAATTTTCCCATGTTCAGGCATTTGCTCTTGCCTTCTTTGAAGTGGTCTTTCGTCACAGGGGTTCCGCCTCCCATCCTGATGGACAAACTTTCTTAGTCGTCCTCTTCTGATGAGATGCTCTATTTCCTATTTCAGAGTCCTGCACTCCTCAATTGTGTGCCCCTACTCTTTATAGAAGTCGCAATACTTGTTCTAATTTCTTAAGTCGGGGTGGCTTTTAAGTGGCTCCGACCACCTCAGGTTTTCACAAATTTGGATTTGTTGGAGTATATGGGTAAGAGAGGTATTCAGATGGGGTGTAAGTCTAATACCTCCCAAAGTTAGAGTTGTTCTAGGCTCTGGGTGTTGTTCTCTTGTCAAGACTCTTGATCCTCTTCTTGTGGGCATTGTTATCTCTCTTTTGAACTTACTCATCCTTCTGAGCTTATTCTTTAACTTTTCGGAAGGAGGTTTTTGTATTTTCGAGATTAATATACTTTCATGCTCTATCTATGAATGTTGTCATATCAATAAGAGGATTGTTGGTCAAGGAATCCTAGAAGTGTCCAAGCCCAAGGCTTGAAGTGAGGGCGGCCATTGGGAAACTTGGACTACAATCGGTTATCTCCGTGAGCTCGGTATTAGAACGAGCTATGTACTCCCTAAGTGATTCTCCCTTTGCTTGCTTCACAATTAGCAATAATTCTGGTCCTTTTCTCAACTTCTTCCTTGTCAAGAATCCATCAAGAAATAACCTACTAAACTCATAAAAATTGTTGATCGATTTTTAAGGGAGGTTGTGGAACCACTTATGGGCGATACCCTTGAGGCTCGTCACAAAAGTTCGACACATAAAGGCATTGGGAACTCCATGTAGAGCCATTGTGTGTTGATAGTGAGATAAGTGGTTCCCAGGGCCCTTAAATCCATCATAGAGGGTGAATTTTAGGACAACAAACTTTTTGGGTCACTCTTTTGTCATTATGTCAAAAGTGAATGGCGTGAAAAACCTACCGAGCAGTTTACTTAGCTCATTTTGCTTTGAAGGGGCGTGGAACCCCTTGGTTGAGATCGTCTTATCCTGAGAGTCTACTATCTCCTCTAACCTCTGAGGAGCTTTAGGCAGGACTTGTTGTGTGATCGGTACCCGTTGTTGGTCTTGTCCTACACCTCCAGGTCCTGGATTCACGGGAAGAATTTGTCTAGTGTTAGCAGGAGGATGCTGCTCTCCCAAGACTAGGGGGACTGGAGTCTTAGGAGGTTGGAATTCCTGCAGCATTGGATTGGCTCCAGAGGCCGTTGGAATTGGTATCCTTGTTCTGCTCTAGTAATGGATATTAGGATGAAACGTGGGCATTCCTCTCCCCACATATGTTAACAACTGAGGATTAATTCCCATATGAACGGTACCATGGGGGTGTACCTGTTGCATGTTAAGAAACTCCTTATTAGGGGATCCTCTGTCCATGGTGGTGGCAGGAGGCTGAGGTCCTCCGTAAACAGCGTTAGTAGAAGGAGGAGGATTACTCCGTTGGTTCTGAGCCAATGAGGCCAGAGCCTGTGACATGATAGTGAGTTGTTCCTACATCTGATCGGACTACTGTTGAATCTGATCAAGCTGTTGTTGTAAACAAATGGATATTTGTCCTCTTCTTCCTCTTCCAACAAGAGGCTGATTCTAAAGGTTTTGGGAGTTCTTTCTAGGACGAAAGTTGAGAGCCATTGTCTTTTGGAAGAAAAAGAAAATAGATTTATTTTTTTGAAGAAAAATAGTAAGAATAATTGTCGTTCCTACAGACGGCGCCAAACTAATGTTGCTCTTTTCTGGATGAAGGGCGTCTCGTCCTTAGTCACTTGTCAAGAACTTGAGATTAGAGGGTCACTAGAAAGGTTCTGATGGTAGCCGCTCCAAGAATAAAGTCAGTAAGTAAAATAAAAGCAGTAATTCAAGAAAATAATTGAACATAACTAGAAAGTGTACCTTACTGCTTTATTTATAAGGTGAAGATCTCCCAATTTGAGTAGCATTAAGAGTCATGAAAGTAGGGATTCATAGATATCCTGAAGATAGTAGTTGCCATATTGAACTTTGTTTCCTTATATTGAGATCGGTAGCCTATGAAAAGCGGTGACCAATTCGAAAACCCTTACCTCTGAAATGTCGATATATGTTTGGTTGAACAAACCAATTACCCTAAGATCTCTATATCGAATAATTCTTGGGAACCACAGTGTCATGTCCTGATAACTCTGAATTGTTGTAGTCAAATTATGATATATCAGAAGGAAAAATAGTTTTGGAAAACAAAAAATATCTAAATGAATAATTTTGTTTTTAGAAATGAACTGGTGATTTTTTTTAGTTATTAAAAATTTGAGAAATAAGAATTGGAAAAGTAGATTTGAAAAAAACAAGGACAAACAGAACCTAACTGAATAATTTTATTTTTGGAAATAAAAAAAGAAAAAAGTATTGAATTATATATTTTTAATTTTAAATTTATTGAGAATAAATGAGAGATGAGGAAAAGCGAAGAGGCCTTTAGGAGTGTGCTACATAGGATTTAGAATAATAATAAAAAAAGAGTCACGTTGGCACTATATTATAATACTATATAGTATTACTACTTGACCCAGTGTTATGCACGGGTGTTACAAAAAATTTGAGGTATAATGAATAAATCTAAAAAAAAGATTTAAGAAAAAATGAAAGTATAAAGTTTCAATATTTTGTGAATTATAACTTAATTAAAAAAATCTATGCTTGATCAATAAAAAAAGTTATTCACAATAATTTAAATTTTAACTTTGGCAAACTAATTCAACTTAAAAATCCTATTTATCTTATAATTCTATTAAAAACAAAATTATCATTTTGATATTATTATAGAAAGAGAATGATATAGCCTCTAGTTTGTAATTAAAGTGAAAAACAAAATAAAAAAAAATTACATAACACCGTTTTACAATCTTCATTTTTACTTCCACAACTCTCTCCCAAATATTTGATGACTTGCCGAAATTTAATCGCCCTATCTCAAATTAAAAGAAGATGGTAGGACGCGTGTGAGGAAGAGAAAGAGAAGAGCATAATGGAGAAAGAGAAGAGCATAGAAGAGAATGAATTTGAAAAAAATAGGGATAGCGCCACCTCACCTATATATTTTATAAAAATAATTTTTTAGATATGATAAGTAATCTTATATCCAAAGTAAAAAATTATTAAATTGTATTGAATCTTAATTTTATAAATGATACGAGTAATCTTACATTTAAAGTAAAAGATTATTAATTCAAACTCCCATATTATTGAAATAAACAATACAAAACCAGCATTTAAAAAACTAATTTATAAATTCTCAAGAACCTAAAAACTTAATATTTCATATCTAATAATTAACAAATAATTTATCTCTCATGTTTATTTACATGGTTATTAATTATAAATTGGTTAATACAGTAGTTTCTAATTAGGAGATTTTAAAACATTCATAAGTTTGAATTAGGAACTGATTTTAAATGATATTTTTTATAATTTAAAGATTTTGAAATAAATGGACACCAGACTCTAACAATTAAAGATTCTCAAGTTGATAGATTCTAATTTTTTTTTTTTTTTAAATATCCCATTACCCATTATTATTTAATAAATTCTAAAAATTGGAATCCATATTCATTTTGATATTCATAATTTTGATAAATTCTAAAATTATTATACAATTTTAGATTATTTTGATAAAGAGTATTTTTACTTTATTTTGATTAAATTACTATACAATTTTAGAAATGTGAGAGGGGGGGGGGGATATGGATGAGAGTTATTTAGGTAATTTTTTTTAGTTAATAAAAAATTGGGAAATAAGGAAGGAAAAGTATATTTGAAAAAAAAAAAAGAAGGAAAAAAGTATTTAACTGAATAATTTTGTTTTTAGAAACGAAAGATTATTTTGGTGAGTTTGTTTTTAGTCTTTAAAAAATTGAGAAATAATGAAGGAAAAGTAGATTTGAAAAAAAAAATAGTATATAACTGGATAATTTTGTTTTTGCAAATAAAAAAGAAAAAAAAGTATCAAATTGAATATTTTTTTAATTTAATTTTAAATTTAATTAAGAATAAAGGAGAGATGGGAAAGAGTACTAAGGACTCTCGCGAGTGTGCCTATACGATTTGGAAGTAAAGAAAAAAAAAGTGTCACGTAGGGACTACTTTGTAATAATATATATATATATATATATATATATATATAATAAGGATAATTACACATGTTCACGAATCATCTGATAATTATAGGGACCTTTTCTAAATTTTTTTTAAAATTATATTAACCTCTCATCTATTATACTAACTGATGCTGCACTTTTTCATCCTAGCATATAGTAGGCTCCCTAGCACAATATTGTCCGCTTTGCCTGCCCGTGGTGGGAACGCTTGGGCCACGTGCCTCGTTTTTGTGCTCCACCAGTCCCGAGTGGAGGGAGTAACTGTTTTACCACTTTGAGTCCCACATCGGTTAGGAGTCAGGCACTGGAGTCGCTTATAAGCCCCAGGTTGCTCTCTTCCTAGCACAAGGTCTAGGCCAACGCCTAGCAAAGCCCTGCGCTAGCATAAGACCCACAAGGGCATAAGCCCGACAGAGGGGACAATATTGTACGACTGAGCTAGGACGGCACCTTCTCACCTACAAGGCCTTTTCTTCCCTGGAAGAACAAAGCCGCAAGACCCTGGGCATAAGACCCACGGGCAGGCAAAGCGGATAATATTGTGCTAGAGAGCCTACCATGTGTCAGGATGAAAAAGTGCAGCATCACTAACAATATACAAACCCATTCTTCATACAAAATCTATCATCAACAGTGTTAGGCTTTCAATAAAAAAAATTATATAACTAAAATATTCTTATATGTTACGCAGACCTCTCATAATTTTTCAAAGATCACACGAAACTCCAAAAGTTCTTGTAATTATCATAAATCAATGTAATCATTTCTAAAAATAAAATAATAAACTCATTTTCTAAAAATAGAATAATAAATCATTCTTTCTATTATCGTGCATCGATAATTTAGATGAGAAAGATTAGTATAATATTAAATATCACAAAAAATGTCACTCTAATTATCCCCATATTATATGGAAACTACAATCGTTATGGGCGATCCTACCTTAAGTGTTTGGGTGCCCGACTAAAGGAAAAATTCCTAAGCAATGACAGCTTGAACCCAAATAATTGGGCAGGCACCCAGGCAACTGGGTAGTTGCATGAGCATCTAGCCAGTAAATATTTGTAATTAGTCAAACTTTGTAATTTAATACATAATTAAATTTAAACTTGCTTATTAAATTTGTTTTGTTTTATTTATTTTGTTAAGGGTTGAATATATCATTGAATCTGTGGATAATAATTCGTTATTAGGTAAATTTTTATTGTAATACATAATTAATTTTTTATTTCATTATTATATTTTTCTTTCTTTCTTTTGTTTTATCTGTAAATAATTGATGTGCAATTGATAGAGAAATTGAAATTTTTTCAAACATCGATTATTTGTACTTGAAGTTCTTTTATATATATAGCAATATCTTATTTTATTTATATACAATATATAAAGTCAAATCTCCTTAAAAAATTATGTTAATATTATCTGATTCATCAACTGTTTATTTCATGATGTTAAAATGAATCAAATTACATTTATGATTCTTTAATAGTCATTAATTACTCTGAATTTTATCAAATTTGTTTAATATTACCTTTTGAATTATCATCAATTTTTATTAGTTGAATGGATTAATTTCTATTCAAATAATTTCTATTATATTCTTCATTCTATTTGATTCATTTGTATATATTACAATATTTATAAAATTTAAACTTAATATTTGTTTTTTTGACACAATATAATATTAGTAATAGTTGTTATTATTGTTTTTCTTCTTCATTTTTTTTTTTTTGTAAGAATAAGAGAGTTTTTTTCATTTAATTTCTTTTAATAAAATTAATTATGTAAAATTATAAATTAAAATAATAATTGAATCACCTTAATCCCATAGGTGCCTGGACGTCGCCTAGGCGATAAAATATGATGGAAACTATGTTGCTGATGAATGAAGTTCGCTTTGCGTCGATTTCATACCCCAAAAAAATAAAAATAACAATCGTACCATTTGAGGTTTTGACTTTTAAGCTATCTTCTTCCAACCCCACCTTTGTGCAGAATACAGACTACAATGTCTTAGCTTCGTATCATCCCTCTCTTTCTCACTTACAGAGAGAGAATTTTGTCAATTAAATTTCAGTCACAGCTTTCCCAAATATTTACTTGAATTTTTTTCCTTTATATATTCTTCTGAATTAGAGAGGTGTGATGGAACAGGAAGGGGAAGAAGAGAAGATGGGTATTCATTCAGATGAAAAGAAGTTACTCCGTCACCCTCCCAGAATGGGTGGTCTCAGAACCATGCCCTTCATCATAGGTAACCCCTCATATTACACCCACATATGTACACATACACATACATATATATATAATCTCTGAATTTTTCCTAATGGGTTGCAGTGAATGAGGCATTTGAGAAGGTAGCCAGCTATGGGCTGATGCCTAACATGATATTCTACTTGACAAGAGACTATCACATGGAAACTGCCAGCAGCTCAAGCATACTTTTCATCTGGTCAGCTTTTTCCAATGGTTTGGCCATTTTTGGAGCTTTTCTTTCTGATTCTTACTGGGGTCGCTTTCGGGTCATTGCTCTTGGATCCATCTCTAGCCTTCTTGTAAGTTCTTTTCGGGGTTTCCCCCAATGTTACCCTGAATTGATCAAAGGCTCTGTTTGGTGTGGCCGAAAATATTTTCTTGGAAATTTTGCGTGGTTCCACTTGTTTTTGATAGAATATATAAATTTAATGGGAATACATGTGTATTGATCCATTTACTCCTGTTGATATATTACTGTGAAATTTGGGAAAAATTTATCATGTCTATTTAACTTGCTTAGCAAAGAATTGTTTATCAGAGCCATCATTTTGTTTGTTGGAACAATCTTTACAAAGAAATATTTTCCTGTTGAAACAAAAGAGTGATAACAAGAAATTCGTGTTTGAACATAAATTGTTACATGCTGAAAATGATGACACAAACCCCATGCTATTTCCAAAAAACTGTTGTGCGTGTGTGTGTTTTTTTTTCAAGATAATTGAGTATACATGATTGGCTTCTTGTTATCTGAATGATATTATATCAATCGGCACATTTGCAGCATGCTTTGTTCTGTTGAAAAAGAAAATTTCTTTAATGCTTTATGTTAATTGATGGTATATCAGAAAGCTTGGGAAATTTATACAACCTGTTGAAAGAATTCTCTTTATGCATAAATTTCAGTTTTGGGAAGTGTTAATTCCATCCTGTATATTCCTGTTCTGATTGCTTCCTCAGCTTATCACATGTATATTGATTGAACAGCTTGGAATGACTGTGGAACCAACTACCCTAACAATAACATTGTTCTTCAGCTTCTTCTTCGACATACTATATATACACACACTCATACACACGTAATGGTAGTGAGATCTCATGTTACTCATTGTCAACAGGGAATGACACTTCTCTGGTTAACTGCTATGATTCCCCAATTGAAACCTGCACCTTGTGATCAGTTCAACTACAATTGCAACTCTCCAACAGCACCCCAACTTGCTGTGTTGTTCTCTTCCTTTGGGCTAATCTCCATTGGGGCAGGTTGTATTAGACCTTGTTCTATGGCTTTTGGTGCAGACCAATTGAACAATAAAGAAAACCCCAATAATGAGAGGGTTTTGCAAAGCTTCTTCAACTGGTACTATGCCGTGACTGGAATCTCGACTGTTCTTGCTTTAACCATTATCGTATACATTCAAGATCAGTTCGGTTGGCAAGTTGGATTTGTAGTCCCTGCTATTCTCATGGTTTTCTCTGTTCTAATGTTCTTATTGGGTTCTTCTCTTTATATTAAAGTTAAAGCTAGCAAGAGCTTGTTCACTGGATTTATTCAAGTCCTGGTAGTGGCACTTAAAAACAGAAACATCAATCTTCCTTCTAGGAAATATAATAACTGTTATCATCAAAGCCATGAACTGAAGCTCCTTGTACCAACCAAGAACCTTAGGTATGGTCATCATTGTCATCTTCACTACATTGATCTCTTCTGATGAAGATTTTTGCACTTTATTCATGAAGTTCCGCATTGTAATCAAGGGCGGAGCTAGAAATCTTTTTTAGGGGTGGGCTAGAATTTTTTTGAGGAATTTTTTTTTTCAAGTTGTGGTGGGGAGTTTTAAGGAAAAATTTATTTAATTCCCAAAATTGGAAGGGGATTTACATGTATTTTTTTTTTTGTTTTACAAAAGTTGGAAGATTTTTTTTTCTCAAAATTAGATGAGGAATTTACATCTAATTTTTTTTTTGAAAAACTTGGGGGGGGGGGGGGGGGTATACATGTAGATCTGCCCTTGATTGTAATGCACTTCTTTACATGAAGTGCTTGATCTTACCTTCTGTCATCTATAATGCAATTATTCTTGAGCAAGACATATTGCAGTTATTATAATTCCATATTAGTACTGGAAATTGAGTGATTAGCAATAGTTTTTCATAGCATTAAATCATTCTTAATATCAAGACTTTTTCATTGAGAAGAAGAATGATTGGTTTAATGCATACTGCCTTGACTATGTGTGTAGGTGTCTAAACAAAGCTTGCATAATTAGAGATCATGATAAAGATTTGAACCCAGATGGATCGGCTTCAAGTCCTTGGAGTCTCTGCACTGTGGAACAAGTTGAATCACTCAAGGCTTTTCTTAGAGTCATTCCCATGTGGTCCACCGGCATTATGCTACTAGTGACCCTGAACCAAATCTCATTTTCCACACTTCAAGCCAATACCATGGATAGACACATTATGTCAAATCTTGAGATTCCAGCCGGGTCATTCAGTGTGTTCATGGTTGTAGTTTTAACAATGTGGGTTGCCTTTTCTGACCGTGTAATGGTGCCCTTATTAGCAAGGTATAACGGGCGACCACGTGGACTCAATCCCATAGTTCGAATGGGGATTGGATCCCTACTCTCATGTGTAGCAATGGCAGTGGCAGGAATAACAGAAAGCATAAGACGGGAAAAGGCAATCAAAGAAGGGCTGGAGGATAATCCCGACGCTGTGGTGGACATTTCTGCATTGTGGTTAGTGCCACAGTTTGCCCTGCTTGGATTAGCCGAGGCTTTTAATGCAATTGGGCAGTTAGAGTTCTTTTACTCTGAATTCCCTAAAAGCATGTCAAGCATGGTAATGGCTCTTTTTACATTTGGGATGGCAGTGTCCAACTTGGTGGGGAGCCTTCTTGTCAATATTGTAGATAGTGTTACTGCAGAAGGAGCTAATATAAGCTGGTTGTCAAGAAATCTCAATAAGGGTCACCTAGATTACTATTATTGGTTACTTACTTTCTTAAGTATAGTTAACTTTTTCTATTTTCTAATCTGTTGTCAGGGCTATGGTTCTTCTGAGGACGAAAGGACTAGTTTGTCTGATGAGGTTGAAGAAGAATCTGATTATAGAGAGTTACCTTCAGCTTGACAAGTATGTATAGTTAATAAATATGGAAGTTTGACATTTATGCTTTATGCATGTTTAATGGCTGTTGCAGTTTGTAATACATCAATGGTTAAGACATCTCTGTTATTTCTATTGTTGTTAAACAGAAATTGTGTCCTTTATTCTCTTCTCTTGTATTTCCTCTTAACTTGTTGGTTATTGCTGAAACATGAATCGTTGTGGTACATGGAATGGAAATATAGATAGTCACTTCTTGTAGAATGTAATATGTCAAGGGTAGGCTTATTCAGATTGCTTTGTTGGAACGAATCCAAGCTATTATAAAATAAAATTTCTAACAATGTATATATGAATTTTCTTGTTTGTTGTACGATTTTTTGGAGCTTTTGATATTTTAGATTAGAACACTAAATCTTGTGTTTCAAATCGCGAAAGATCTACGTTTTGAATCGTGCGATCCAAATTGCAATTCGCTAGGAGTGAATTGTGGTAATTACGTTGCGAACTCTCGTAATTATGTTCTAATTGAAATATAAATCCTTAATTTCAGCTCCATTTAGTGT
Organism: Nyssa sinensis; assembly: GCA_008638375.1. Taxonomy (NCBI): domain Eukaryota; kingdom Viridiplantae; phylum Streptophyta; class Magnoliopsida; order Cornales; family Nyssaceae; genus Nyssa; species Nyssa sinensis. Next base: position 4,370,935 of record CM018046.1, read on the forward strand.
ACTTCAATTTTCCCAACCAGTCATCTTGTCAAAGTTCTCTAGCTTACATATAACAAAAGAAAAAAAAACATGCCACATAGGAGAACAACTATAGAAATTAGATTACTGGGATACAATTCTCACTTCAAGTACTCTTTTTATGAATTCCATACATTTCAAAGTCATATTCCCATAGTAGTTGAGGCAGACAGGCACCATGAAAACCAAAGAAGCTTGGGTGGACATTATAAGAAGGGAAAATTCTTAAATAGGACTGGTCTACTGTGACAATGCACCTTTCTAGTGGTGTCATGCCGTGCGTGTTATGACCCACCTTTCATAATAGGCCATAGCACATATGGTAAAAGGAATATGCTATCACATGATGATCCAGTCCTACTAAAAAATGTCTTTATAAGAAGGCCTTTGCATTACTATAAAACATTTGGTTGGAACTAGGTAGGGGCCGCGCGAACGCAGGCCCCCATTATCACAAATTATGACGTAGGCTCCACCACTTGGGTAGACCTTAGGCGGGCACCCCTCCCAAGTGCAATGGAAGTCACCAACCTAGGCCATGGGCCTCCATGATCACCCATTGACCCCGTCCAGGTAAGTATGTTTGCTAGTGGTCAAACACATCTTTATATTGCAATGCCTTGCCTGTTTTTCTCTTGTACTATTTCTATGTGGGACAAAGTCAAGAGTTCAAGATGAACAATCACTCAACTTTCTGTGGATTAAATACTTGGAAATTCCTTTCTTTGCTTTTTATACTCTGCTACTTTTCTTTATTATTATTATTATTATTATTATTATTATTATTATTATATATTTCTTTTAGTGGTGTTCAAATGTTGCAAAACCTACCACTTTCTGGAATGAATGGAAGAGCTACCTTAAGGGGGTGGTCATATTGATATTTTAATGATTATGAGCAGGATGTATTTTGGACAAAAATATTATTGACTGCAGTGGTAGATTCAGAAATTTTAGTTAGAAAGTAGAAGTGTAGGTATTAAAATTTAGGAGATTCATATGAAAATAGGAAGAAAAAAAATTGGGGGGTCAAGTTTTAAAAATTATTTTAATAAAATTAGTGAAAAAAATATAATATCAAAATTTTTGGAGACTATGACCCCCTTGGATCTGCCAGTGATTGAGAGGGCATATTCCACTGAGACTTTCTTGTCATTGTGGTGGCTAGAGCATCCCAATAATTCATCAGGAATGTAGGAATATTTTACTAAGAACATTCTTTAAACATAGTGACAAAAATTTAGGAATTTAACATTTTTTGCATTGGAAATAATTCAGAATGGAATACATGGGGAAATTTGGAAAATAAGGGGGTGAAATCCAGCATGCCTCCATAAGAACAAAAAGAGAATAACAGAGGTGAGGCGAGGAAAGCAAAACAAAAATAACATCCCACAGTGACAATCCACATATGACAATAAAGCAGAACTATCAAGGATTCGGGCTTCCCTCATCACCATATCTCTATGGACTTTGGAGATGCTGCAGAAGATTGATTGTTGAGCAAGAGCTGGGATATCCTTGATCAATGGAATTTCGGCATAAGAGGCTTTGTTAACTCATACAGAAGAAAGACTCTGTATAATTAAAGATGAATGGCATTAAAATTGAGCTTGATTTCTGATTGAACAGCGTAGGGCTCAGCTTGCGGAGCGCTAGAAGCCATAACAGAATAGGCTTGCTTGCTAATACTTCCTGGAGGAAGATTGGCAGAAGGACCAGTACCACTCTTAGCCACATTCTGTACGTGATATGTTTTTTTATTATATTTGTAAGAATATATATATAGATAAACATACTAAAAAAATTTTAACAAATTCAAGTCATTATAAAATAAAAATTCTTCATTATAAAATAAAAATTTCAAGGATAAATGTATGGATTTTCTTATTTATAGTATGAAATTTTAGAGTTTTTTTTATTTATTTTCAATTGAAACATTAAATGTTTGGATGTATTTTCTTATTTGTTGTATATTTTTTTAAAACTTTCGATATTTTAAATTATAATGCTAAAATTGCGACCTTCTTATTTTTATCTTGTCTGGTTATTTACGAAGACTCAAGTCTCCAACGATAAAACCAATTGTCTCTCTTGTTTTGAACTAAGTCTCCAAGGATAAAACTTAGCTGTCTCTCTTGTTTTGGGCTTTTATGATTGGAACTAAATCTGGTAGAGGCCGCGCGAAGGCAGGCCTCCACTACCACGTAGGTTCTGCCACTTAGAAAGACCTTAAGCAGGAACCCCTCCCAAGTGCAATGGAAGCTTTTATGATTGGAACTAAATCTGAGAGAGGCCGCGCGGACACAGGCCTCCACTACCACAAATTATGACGTAGGTTCTGCCACTTGGACAGACCTTAAGCAAGAACCCCTCCCAAGTGCAATGGAAGTCACAAACCTAGGCCATAGGCCTTCTTGATCACCCATTGACCCCGTCCAGGTAAGTATGTTATATGCTTGCGAAAGCATTTTGTTATATGGCCCTGCCTTGCCTATCCTCCTTCCGCTTCACTTCGATGTGGGTCAAATAAGTTTTAAATTTCCATAACTATTCAACTTTCTCTTTCTGGTTCTAGCATTTGTTCATTCCTCTTAATTTATTTCTCTCCAATCCACTGTAACATCTTGCTTTTCTGTTTGATGTTGGCAAAAGATGAACCGTTGCTATCTGGTGGAGTAACTTAACCATTTTTTTTTTCTTTACAATGAAGTATTGCTATGATATCTATTTCAAGATTACTTTGAAATCTGAAAATAACTCACAAAGATGTGTAGAATATTGAGACTCAACTGCAAGAAGGGAACCATTTAATTTTTTCAGTGACTTTTGGCACATTTGTACAAAAGAAACTGTTTCCAAAAATCCCGATAGTGTGGTAGTAATAAAGACGTTAAAGATAAAATTCAAGTGTTTCAAGGTCGAGTTTTTCTTTGCCAATCATTAGTAATTAGATATTAAATGATGGTTCTAGTTGTTACAGGAAATACTAAAAAATTTAATCTGATGTGCGTAAACTAGCCTATATAACTGATCCATAAAAAAACAATTTCTCATTTGGTTACGTTATTCAAACATGTGGGATTCTAAGTAGGATCAGCTTAAAAAGATTTGAAGCTATTTAATTTTATTTATTTTGATCGTTGAGTTGAGTTGAGTTCTTAATTTTATTTTGATTAAGCTAAAGTGCCCATGATTCAAAAGAAATTAAAGTTGTTAATAGTGGCAAGTGCCTGCAGAAAATAAAGGATAATGTGGTTCATGCCATAGCAAACATATATGCTAAAGATTTTTCACAAGTCAACAACCTCATAAATATGACGGAAATTAATTATTGTTGTTAAAATTGCATAATATAAATTATTGATTCATTTTTTAACAATTTATATTTTTAGAGTAACGAGTAATTTAATATGATATTAGAGTTCAGACGAAAAACAATCACAACATCAAAGTTGGCAAGAAACAAAACACAGGAAAAGAACGGAACAAAACTCGACTAAACACCAAGAGACCAACTAAATGCGGGGAAGGTGAAAACATTCTTAAACTAAATGGAGATAAATTAACTAAATGCATTATTAAACCAACACAAGGAACAATCCAGCACGAAAGGTGAAAACAGAATCTGCAACAAGAAAGACCAACAAATCCCACATGAAAGGTGAAAATAGAAGCTGCAACAAGAAGACCTACAGATCCCACTCAATGAAACAAAGGCTAAGCATTCGGAGTTAAGTTAATGGCCTACAACTTCTTGTTGAATTCCACCACCACCGTGACAGAATTGTTCGCCGCCAGAGAGGTGAAAGTAGAAGCCTCATTCGACTGTGCAGAACCACCGCCGGCCAAGTCTGAGAGGGCCCTAATGATGGTAAAAGGTACCCTTTACTGCATACAAATGAGTGTCACTGATGCACTTTCCATGTCCACTGGGCTTACATTGAACTTGCCATATATGAGGCTCCTATATGCAGCATTGTCCAGATAAATGCTTGCGCTTGTTCCTCTTAAGACAGTTCCCACCTTTGTTGTTGTAGACAAACATGTTGTTGAGTTTATGCAGCCCTCCAATTTCAAGCTTTGAGGAAAGTAAAAGTCAGATTAAACCAAGTTGTTCTGCCAGTGTTGGAACTTCGCTTAATCAAATCATTAGTGCCCTAATCTCACATGAGTATGAAACAGGAAAAAAAAACCAAGTAATAAGGTAGTATGAAAAAATTCAATAGTAATGCAAACTAGTTTTAAACACATAGTATGAATAATGTTTTTAGATGAATGAAGTTTCAATACTCGGAGTGTTCAAAGAGGTTCTCAAATGGTCCCAATTCACAGGTGAAAAAGAAATAACATGTTGAGCAAAGTTTTTATATTTGATAGCATCATAACTTTTTAACTTTGTCCCACATCAGTTTTTGTGCTATTCATTTTATATGTTTATATATGAAAACTTATTCCTTATATTTAATTGGGTTCTATAAGATCTTATGTTGACTCATAGGTTGAACCAAGTCCAAATAGATGGATGCATTAAATAAGTGTGTCTAATAAGTATTTCAGAAAAACTGCGTCTTTTCGAAAAGACACATTAAATGGAATAATTGTGACTCATTGTTATGTCTTTTCATGAAAAGATGCTATTATATTTTTTTTCATGAAAAGACATTCTTGTATCTATAAATACAACAGTACAACAAATTAAAAAAAATAATTAAAATTCTCTCTCTCGGAATAGAAATTATAATCAAATGATTTTAGAGGAACTCCTTCGACTTTGCTAGTTGTAGTTCTTCGAACCGATGACTTTGTTGTATCCTGAAAACGATTTTGTCGTGCCAATAACCCATCAGTAGACTCTACTGAGTGAAAACAAATTACGTTATAAAAAAAGTATCTTTAGATACGCTTCAAAATTTACAAATTTATATATATTGTCCCAACATTACATTAGAAAGATAAGGGGCTGTGGACTGGAAAATGACATAATGTGCCCAAACAAAGCCTAATCCTATACAATCACTGCCCAAAAAGAACTTTCTATATATTGATGTAAATATATGGAGTTTCCTTCATGTCCATATATTCAAATCTTTCTTAAACAAAAGAAATGAGGAAAGTGGGGGGAAAAAAACCATGACTCTTTGAACCCTTGGTATGAGCTTTATTGACTTTGAACTAAGTGGACATTTCAAACCTTTGATGTACATCAAATTTAAATATTATGGAAATAAAAAATAATTTTGTAGTTATTTTGAATTACTATAATGAATGGTGTCTTAAAATACAGATCAGCATGATCTTGAAGACTTTGATTAAGACATAAGAGATGGTGTGTGTGTGTGTGTGTGTGTCTATATATATATATATATATAGAGAGAGAGAGAGAGAGAGAGAGAGAGAGAGAGAAAGAGAGAGGAACTCTAGGGAAGGTATAGAGGTACCTATAGCTTTTTGGAAATTGCAAACTAATTGGTATCAACAGGAACCAGAAGGCATGTTGCCTTTCCTCAGGAGTGCCATCGATGGGGAAGACTTCCTCTGGTTGGTACCACACATTGTTCAAGAGATTGTCATGTGAGCTGCATTTGGTGGCATTTGTGGTATAGTCTGCAAATTTCATGTACCCATATCTTCTTGTGTAATCTCCATTCACTTCAGGGCTAGTTTCTGGCCCATCTCCATACGTCTGCAACATTTCATTTCATATACCATAAAACATCAAAAAAAATTCAATAATCAAAATCAACATTTTGCCAAATTAAAGTAGTTGGATTATAATGCCTCCATTTCAGTAAGAAGCTTGAAGGTTTTTTTTTGGGTCAAAGAAGCATGAGTTTTGGGAAACAATAAACACCACAAGATTATGGTATGCATTATAATTTTAGAAAAATGGCATCCATTAATGTCACAACAAAATTTATAAATTACTATTGACGTTTTTTGGGATGTCATTAGATGATATTTTATTTTATTTTTTGAGGGAAAGCAAAAGGTGAACAAATAGTTTAGTAATTGCGATGAACAAACTGTCAGTGTCTCTCTCTCTCTGCATGCTAAGAAAGTACTCAGTGGGATTAGTCAGTGGACATCATCATTCGAGTTCATATAACTCTCCGTGAGTATTCTGATTTTACAGAGAAGTTAAATATCGGATATATCTAAAAAAAAAAATTAGGATTCAAGAGGAAGGATCACACAACATCGAATGATGATGTAAAATGACAGTTGCATTAAATACTTTCTCCTTAATTGCTGAGGCAATGTGATGTTGAATACTTTCTCCTTAATTACTGAGGCAATGTGATGCTGCAAATCTCAAGAAATTCATGGCCATTTCCTATTTAACTACGTAATAGTTTTTCCATATGTCATCACATCAAGAAAAGACTGACCAAACATAGTACACTTTACATCAGAAAATCATACTTCAGTATCTAATTTTTTGGGTACAGAATAGTAGTACAGGACCCAGTTTGAGTTATTATATTCGTTTGACAGTTCACCACATATTATATGTTCCATTTGCATTATATATTTGTGGGGGTTTTTTTTTTTATTCAAAAATGAAAATTTTCACAGGCAATTTGCATGTTAAACTGATAAATTTCACCGGCCTTCAAGTACTATACTAATTTCGCACCAGCGGAGGGTGGCTACCCTGAATATAAGCTCCCGTGGGGATTTTACCCTTAGAATGTCCGAGTTTACGGCTCATCCATGGATCCAATTATCACTGGACTCGGAATATAAATTTGTGATGGTAATAGTATTAGTTGGAGTTGAAACTTATAACGCTGTGGGGACTATTACCTGCCAATTACAAAGAGCAGTATGGGACCAATACTGAGTAATGGCTACATCTCCAATATTGAGAGATGGGTTTGCATTTCCAGCAATTCCATAATGCACAACTCCTTTTATCTTGAATAAACTCAACAAAAGCTGTGTAGTGATACCTGCATTTATCTATAATGCATGGCCAAAAATTTGTTAAGTATGATAGATGGAACCTCGAGAAAGGATTCATCGGTCTCAGACTCAGGTGCAATTAATGCACGCGAGCTAAAGAATGAATGACACATCAATAAAATTCTATTTATGTGTCATTCATTTAATGACCCCGGTGCATATAACAGGACCAATGAATAATTTTGAGAAGCTCGTACAACAAAATTTCAAATAGAGTTAGTAAAAAAGAACGATACCATGCCCAATCCTGTCATGACCAGAACGACTTTTTGTTTCCAATGGTTCCAAATCTAAATCTTCTTCCTTTGAGAAAAGAAAGAAAGAAAGAAAAGACAATGAGAGAACATGGTTTACGAAATATAAAGAGATAAAGACTAGAAAAAGTTGATAAATGTAGTAGGGTTTTCTATTCTAAATTTACCAGAGAAATCTATGGTTAGGTTACTAGGTTTGAACTTTGGTGATTCAAGAAGAGGATTCATCTCAAACAGGTTGGGAATCACCAATCCCCGATAAGGGCCATTACTGTTGGCTTGACCGACCAGTTTTCTTGTCTTTCCTTGTAATTCACGAGTACCGTTTGCTTCTTGTGGGTAAAGTACCATGAGAGCATAGAGAAATATGACAAGAAGTTTGAAAGCTTTCATCTTCACAAATGAGATAGAGAAAGCAAGAGGGAGAGGGAGAGGGAGAGGAAGAGAGAGAGTTGAGATATGGAAATTTGGGAGCTCAGAAACAAACATTTATAGGGTGGCAACATGCAATTTACCACAGAGGAATGCTTGAGATATGGGATATGATTATCTATTTTTGTTAACCTCTTATTGAGATATCAAGATAGTTTTTAAATTAATTAATGTTTTTTCCTTTTGTTTAGATTTAAAAAAAAAAAAAAAAGTTATGGTAAACAATGTTAGCTGGTAAACCTATTCAATAGACAAATTTGGTGAATATAGCATTACCCTTTATCAGAAACTTAAAATGACAATTTTAAATGATTTTTTTTTTAATTTTTAAAATGCAAGAAGAATAAATTTTAAATAAAGTGCTATAATATTAAAAACCGTTTATATTAGAAAAAATACTAAAAAGTCCTTAAAATAACTTCTTCAATCCAAAAAGTTCATGATATATTTTTTCTATCTAAAAAATTCAAAAAAGAAACTTTTAATACAAAAAAATTCAATTGTTAACTTCTATCTTAACACTTTAAAAAATTATTGATTAGACTAAAATAACCTTCAAGATATATTTTAAAAAATATTAAATAATAGATACAACAAATTCTTTAATCCAAAAAAATCATAACATTTTTTTATTTATCGAGAATGCCTAAAAAGTAAATTTCTACTTTATAAAATATTATGATTTTTTGGAATTAAAAATTTTATTTTATATATTTTTTAGTATTTTTTTTTTAAATATATCTTGAAGATCATTTTAGTATAATAGTATCATTTAGGGGTGCAAATTTTTTTATAGGACAGTGGAAGGGCTCCTGCTCCGTTGTCATTTTTATTCACAAATGATTCAAATAAGAGGTTGATCACTTTTTTTTTTTTCTTTTAATCTTATGAAAATTAAAATTTTAAACACATGAAATATTTATACTATAAGTTGATCCATTTTTTTTTAAATGCAACCTAAGACACTGTTGAATAATTAAAAACTAAAACTCAATCATATTTTTAAATTGCAACCTAAGATTTAAAACTAAAATTTGAGGTAGTATCAAACGCGACCTAACATTCAATCACAATATTTAAACGGATTTGGAGTGCAAATTTTTTCATAGGATTGCGGAAGGGCTCCCCGCTGTCATTTTTATTCACAAATGATTCAAACGAGAATTTGATCACCTTTTTTTTTTTCTTTTAATCTTATGAAAATTAAAATTTTGAGCACATGAAATATTTATACTTATATATCATGTGGTATCCCATAAGTTGATCCTTTTTTTTTAAAATGCAACCTAAGACACTGATGAATAATTCAAAACTAAAATTCAATCATATTTATAAATTGCAACCTAAGATTTAAAACCAAAATTTGACGCAGTACAAAACGTGATAGGATAAATACGAACAAATTCAATTTTAAAAAATGCGGTATATTTACCCAAGTAAGAGAACATGCAAAATCTCTCAAATTCAAAATATGAATATTATTGATAAAATCGAAATAATATAAGTATGTTATATCATATTTATAAAGTTGAAAACTACTACTTTAAATAAGAAATTACAACTTCTAGACTAATTTTAAAAGGACTAAGAGAATAAAAATTTCATAATAAATTAAAATTGAGACTTTTTGCAATTGAGCACATAATAGGAAACTAGATAAGAAAAAAAAAAAAGATAGTAACAAACGACATCTCAATCTAAATTTCATAGGTGAAATAATTGACAAACTAAAACTTTTCATTAATAATAAAAACAACTTATTAAAGACCTAAATGGTAGAAAACGTCACTTTAGTTATAATTTGATCCGTCTCCTTGTTTCAGGTCAAATATAGGGTCATAAACCTTAGACCTGTTAAGATTGTATTTACTAGTACTTTAATTTAGATTGGGATTTCTTACGTTCTCATTCCTCTAAAAACTCTTCTTCTACTTATTGTAAATCAAAATTCAAATTTTTTTTTTTTTTTACTGTTATCAAACTATGACAAGAGAATCTTCTTGTAAGGATGTAAACTTCTTAAAACAGGTTCAATATTTGTAACCTTATTAGTTGAAGTCACTTTCACAATTTCATATTTTGTTTGTGCTTTTTTCTTGGTGCTTTCTCATATTGGCCTATATTTATCTTCTAAAATTTGTAAATAATTTTTTGATAAAATTTAGTAGTCTCATCATTATTGGTCATGAACGAATGCACTTTTTCCTTTGTAGTTGTTTATGATTCTGTAAATCAATTCATCATCTTTTTGCGAATTCGATGAGTTTATCTTCTATCCAAAAATATTCTTTTTCTTATAAAAGTTTCAAATCATTAAAACAATTATTAAATCATAAACCCAATCATGAAAGTCTTCAAAATAAAAATAACCATCAAAATTAAAAAATTTGTTTTTCATTTGTCCAAAAATATTTTTTTTCTTCTAAAAGCTCCAAATCATTAAAACAATCATTAAATTATAAACTCAATCATAGAAGTCTTCAAAATTAAGTTAACCTCGAGAAAAAATCTTGCATGTTTCTGAGAGCATTAAGATTGAATCCTATAAGATTGAGCATCAAATTGATTTTGGTTCATCAAATTTCTCTGTCCAGTTGAAACAAAGAAAAATCTTAGAGCAGTGGTTATTTCCACCATCCACTGCTGCTGTTAATTACGATAAGGTGGATAGCACATACAAGCAATTATATTACCAATCTTCTTTGTTTCTTCCTATACAAAAAAGGTATCGATCTTTATCCCCTATTCTCAATTCCGTTCATGAAGTGTTGATTTAACTAGTACACAATCAAGAATAGTCCCAAACTAAAGAAAAAACCACAATCGAACACAAAATCACCACCAAAGCTTCATCCAGCTTGCGTGCACAGAAACAGGTAGGAAAAAAAAAACAAAATGAATTTGATGAATATAAGAGAATGCCTTAAGAAATTTTTAGTGCGAAAGTAGAGAGATTCAAAGTAAGAAGAGAAGAGAGAGAATCGAAAGGCGTGTGTTGTGTGTGTGTGTTTCTATGCGTGCGTGTGAGTCAGTGTGTGTTATGAATGTATATGGGTGATAGTTATGGCACTGGTGGCTGATGGTGGTTTTAGTGAAGCTGTCAGGCGGTGGGAGCAATCGGGATTGGCGAATTTTTTACCTGACCCTGATTTTTTTAAAATTTATTGACCCGAACCAAGCATGTTTCAACTTATTTACCGGACCCATACGTTTTTTAAAAGCGTATAACTCTTAGACACCTTTAGGAGATTTTTTGCTAAAGGTTTGTTAATCTTAAACGCCTTTCAAAAGGCTTGTTCTTCTTATACGCCTTTAATTAACTTCATAATTTGGCACTAACTAAAAGTTTGTAAATCTTAGACGCCTTTAATTTAAAATGTCGAGCCTACACCTTTACAAGTTATTTCAGAGCTCCAAGTCTTATTTCTTTCCCCATTTTTTTCTTCTCCCTTCTTTTCTTCCTCCTTCCCATTCTGCCCGTTCCTTTTTATTTGGTACAAAGTGTTTGCACTAGGGCTTGTCAGAGGTAGGGACTAACCGTTGGCCATTCTTTTCTTCTTCCTTCTTTCCATTATGTCTGTTGGTTTGCTCTAGTACAATCTCTGCAAGCTAGGGCTTGCAGAGGTAGGGACTAACACCTTCAGGCAGCATTGCATAGGACTAATCGTTGGCCATTGCTTATAAATTGAATTGTTTATCTCTTTTTCTTTCTTCTCCATTTCAATCGTGACCTAGGTTTGAGTCTTATTTCTTTCCACCAAGTTAGATTAAGGGGTTGGAAGTCTGTGTGTGTGTGAGATAGAGAGTGAGAGCGTCCATCCAAATCCAATCCAATCCAGCGAACTCAAATTTACCAAAATTCAAAGTCAGTTGGATTTTGGCATCCAGCTCGATGCAATTTTTGTTTTAAAGTAGCTCCGACTCTAATTTTGGCATTCGGATTAGGGTATGCTCCCCTTCACCTTCACCTTTTCCTTCTCCTTGTTTTATTATTGATTATTGATTATTGATTATGATTATGATTATGATTATACATATCTACCCTATATGTATACTAAAATTTATGTACAACATGTGGTTGTGCGTAAACTCTAAATTTCTTTTTGAAGTTGAATTCAAAAAAGTTATTCTACTATTTATAATTTTGCTTAAATTTTCTCGACTATCCCTTCCTCTAATCACTGCAACCCTAATTCTGTTTGATTTTTGAATCTGCTACTATCATCAACGTTGTGGGCTTTTTTCTTTCTTTGGTTTTTTTTTTTTTTTATGCTTGTTATTTTCCCTTGAAATGGCAACAAAATTTTTATATAACACTTACGCTTCCTTGAAGGCCCACAATTTAATGGTTTGAGAACATTCTTCTACTTTAAGTGTGATCTTTTTAGTTTCAAGATTAAAACAATTACAATGGAACATAAGATTATGTAGTGTTTTTCCTGTGTCCATATTGAAATTAATTTGTGTATTGTCAATTGAATAAACTTAGTTTGACTGACTGCACTGATTCTCCAATTATATTTGGAAATTGTTTTCCTCCAGTACCATTACTTAGATTGCCTTCAAGAATTTTAAATATCAGAGTCCACCATCACATTTTCTTTGCATTGACAGCTTGTAAATAAACTTTCTTCTTGAAATTTTGGGGTCTAACAATGTTAATGTCATAAGCCATTTTTTTTATCAATTACTTACATATTTATTGTTTGTATGTATTGCTGAAAATTTGAAATTTGCTAGACTCTTCAATCTAGATTGGAGGTTATAAATGGCACAGAGACGCGCAACTGTATGTCTATTCTTGGGGGGCAATACATTTTATGGGGAAGAAGGGTTTCTTTTGATGTGCGTACTCCGAGAACATGTGTAAGATTAGATCATGACGTTACTTACACTCAATTGGTGGATTGCGTCTCTAATGCGTTGCTATTGGATCGAAATTTATGTCACTTGAAAATGACCTGTAAATTTCCATCAGTAGTGGGACACACACGACAAAATATATGCCATTAGAAACTATTGACAATAATACTATTGAATCAATTGTTGGTGCTATATTTGAGAATGAACAAATATATGGTATCGACTTGTATGTGGAAACAGAGAATTGAAACCAAGGTTGGGGAACCAGTCAGGTGCCAGGATCACATGATATACCAATGATAAAGGAATTTCGCCCCTATCAGTCAAATATGTCAAACTCACCATATAATGATGGAACACAACAGTTTCATTCAATACCGACGCGTGAAATTGTTGTTCAAGAAGTGGCTATGATGGATGATTCGTCTTGGGCTTACAGAGGGGTTAATGTAAACCTTAGTCTATACAACTCAGTCGAGGAAGCAGATGCGGAGGAAGAAAGGATGATAGATGACTTAGGTGAAGATGATAAGGAAGATGAAAAAGCCGTACTGGGCCAAGCTTTTTATATAATGCATGCTGAATCCCGAATGTATGAGGCTATGTCCCCATTTGTCAGTACTCAGTGGTCAGGCAATTTAGGTTGCACGCGCTGCCACTGATTTACTTTACAATTGTTGAGTGGCACTTCCCAGATCGCGTCTTACGGTAGTTCGGACTAGCGCAGAGCATACCAGTTATACTGTGATTCTAGCTGAGAGCTACATGCTATTGACAGGCGAGGGAGGCATGGATATGATTGGTCAAATCATCACAGGGCATATATTGCCCTTTGGGACCAGCGTCTCGACCACCTCGTGATTAGGGATGGTTCTGAGGGAGATAGTCTAGGGTGTACCGATGCCTATATGTCGTGGTACATAGGGATTACTTAGAGATTGATCTGGCCAGTTATTCAGATGCCAGCGGTTGGATTCCAACCCGTAGGCAGCATTAGACATCTACTGGTATTATAAATATCTCTTATACAACCCACTCATGACTTGCAGCCTACTTCTCATTATTTATTAATGAATTTAATTTTTTTCAGGAGAATACTGTGACACGTATATCACAGATTTCAGATATCCCAGAGCGTACCGATATTGGTGGTACATTTGCGCAAGAGTTGTTTTATGAGGTACGCCATATCCATGACGTAGTTACAGCATGCTTGGCTGTTGTTGATAAGGATCGGCAATTGCATGATCGGGAGGGCCAGCAGTACACATAGTCAAAGCCATCAGTAGAGCACCGTTGTAACACCCCGACCCAAAGGCACCCGAGCAATTGGCTCGTATTTTGAGATTTAAAACTATAGTTTAATTTAAAATTAGAAAAGCTCGAGTAATCGAATACAATGCAGATAAGTGAACAATATATATATATGTGTGTGTGTGTGTGTGTGTGAGAGAGAGAGAAGAGCACATAAATACATATATATGTATGTATATACATAATAGTATATATATATATATGTGTGTGTGTGTGAATGTGTTTTTATATAAAATACACACATTAAAATGTGTATATGTGTGTGAATATGTATAAGAAAATATATGCGTGTGTATATCAAAATGTATATATAAAACAATATGTGTGTGTGCAGATTTTGAAGGGTGTGTGTGAAAGTGTCGGCAAGCCACTATGTGAAAATTAAGGTGTGTTAGTGTGTGTGCAATGATGTGTTGTTATATATATATATATATATATATATATATATACATATAATATGATAATATCAACTCAGCATTTAATGTAAAGCAGAAAAAGAAAATATCAGTAGAAGAAAGTCAAGAAATGAAGGAAAAGTAGAAAGATGAGAGAGAAGAGAGAGGGGGGCAGGCCAAGTTGGCTGTGTATATATATATATATATATATATATATACATGCACCAATCATGTATTTTGAAAGAGAAACTGAGAAGCTGAGAAGTCTTTGGAGCATTCAGAAGTGAGAAACAAAAGGAGAAGAAGGAAAATACAACAAAGAAAAGGTTAGAAAAATTTACTGTATTTCAAGTTTTGAGTTTTTTGACTTTTTAATAAACTTGCATTAAGCTTAGAACTAATGGTATAGTTATATTCTATAGAGAAAATGGAACCCATAGGAAGAAACTGCATGAAAAATGGTTAAGAAATGAAGAAGATATTGAAGGTTATCGAGAATTTGTTGTTTAGGAAATTTGAAGTTTGAAGGTGTTTTGATGCTTAAATTACTATGTAAATGTTTTAAAACACATTTTTGGATGATCAGAAGTGAATTCAGGCTTTAAAAAGATGAAAAAATGAAGAGAAAAAAAGATGAAAAATATAGCAGTCCGGTCACCGTTGCCTGGAGAAGGTGACCGGAGCTGCTGGATTGTGGCCGAAAATACGTGAGGGGAAGAAGAGGGAACTGGCTGGGCCTTGGGCTGGGTCACGGGCCTGGGCTGGGAGCAGCAATGGGCCGTTGACGCTGCCACACGCTGCACTGCTTCAACTGATCCAATTAAAAAAAATGAATAAGAAGCAGGTGCTACTAGCAAGAGTGGAACCTGGGAGGTCGTGGCAGGTGGGGGGCATGCCCACCACTGTACCACGCACACTTATGTGTATGAGAAGGGCATGATATGTATATATTATATAATTAGAAAATTTAATTAAATATTAAAGTAATTCCCGATGTCCAAATTAGGACAAGTAATTAGTGTTTTCTTTACGTAAGGAACATTCTAAAGCCAATGGTGGGGTCTGTTTTGTGAGACGGGACTCTGAAAAATAAAGACACGTAAAAATATAAGATGACCATTTTGGCCCTAGTGCCCCTAAAGCCAAATAGAAATTTGAGAGGGTCTAAATTGACTTTCTTCAACATTCCGGACTCAATGGTAGAATCCGTTTTACCAAATAAGATACTTAGAATATTGATGTATGAAATTGACTAACTCTAGAGATTAATACGCCTAAGACTTACAGAGTCTACCAAGAGAATGTAACTAGAATAGAAAGAGATTTAAATGAAAATGAAATCGAGTGATATTATAGAATATAATCAGACTTTGAAATATGATTATAGGAACCTTTAACTAAAGGAAGGATTTTTGAGTAAAAGCCATTGAATTTCAGGTGAGTATTTTCATACCATATTGAGGTAGAATTTCATTATAGATATAAATATGAAACTTCTTTATGATTTTGAAAATAGATACCTTGTGAGTATTTTCATACCATGTTGAGGTAGAATTTCACTATAGATATAAATGTTGAACTCCTTTATGATTTTAAAAATAGACACCTTGTGAGTATTTTCATACCATATTGAGGCAGAATTTCATTATAATATAAATATTGAACTCTTTTATGATGTATCGACATATGATATTATTATTTCTTTATAGCCTTTGTTAAACAGCTATACTGTATACGTTTTGAATTATCTATTGACAACTATATTGTCTTCTTTGACTTAAGAAAATGTGTTCATAAGATACTCAAACGCTATATGATTTTCTTGTAAATGTTTGAACTGTTTAACTAAATGCCAAATAAGGAACTTTGATTTAAGTAATTGAACTGCTATTGATGATTATTGATTTTGGATATGATTTTGATGCTTTGGATAGAACACTCTTCTATGATTGGTCACTATTGAATAGGTTGTGACTTATCGAACCCTACCCACGGGGTATATTGGTAGGTGAGCCGGTGTGATACGGCATATCGAACTAGTCTATCGATCTCAGTAAGCGAGGTTCTAATTTGCTAGCCATAGAATATATGGATTTGAATATGAATATTGAATATAAACAATGATTGAATATGATTTACCGAACTATGTTATTGAACTATGATTTTGATTTATCGAACTATGTTATTGAACTATGATTTTGATTTATCGAGCTATGTTATTGAATATCGATTTACGATTATCATGCTAGACATGATGTAGTTATTTTTGGTAATTATGGAATGTATATCGAATATGACGTCAGCAGATTTTGAGAATTTACATCATGTACTTTTGTATTGACTATGGAATATATATGGATGACTGATGTTGAATTGTATAGTGACGCTTCCGCAATAGAAAAAGAATTTTTTTCCGCAGCGTTTGATTAAATGGAAATAAGGAAAGTATTGTGATCATTAAAAAAGGCCCCGGTGGCCGATCACGAACCCCTAATCCGCATGGGCCGAATTCCTGGTCCTGACAACCGTACTCAGCCACAGTCACGAGAGACATTCGACATGAGTTTATCTCATTCTTGGAGCACACATATGACTATTACAAGGCATGGCTTCACACCAGTCCTCCCCTATATCAGCACAACAATTATCACCGTATGTCATGGTGCTTAACCCTATGTAAGACGAGGGTGATGATGGGGTGGAGCGGCAAATGGGTGATGCCCTAGCCCATGAGCCAGCACGACAGGATATAAAGTAGGCTTACAAGCAGATGGATGTTGTTCCAGTGCAGGAGCCAGCACAACATGATATAGATGAAGTGGAACAGCAGATGGATGTTGTCCCAGTACAAGAGACAGCACGTCATGAGATTGAGGAGGTGGAGCAGCAGGTGGATGACGTCCCCGTGCAGGAGCCAGGATATGAAGGGATGGAGATAGAATGCGTGACGCAGGCTGCTGACATAAAGTTGTAGCTTTGAGCACCTGCCCACTCGGTGGGGCTTGTTCAGGGTGCCACAGTTGGAGATGATGTACAACCAAAACTGCAAAATGGTCCAAGTGATGTTAGAGTGCATAAGAGATGAAGGACTACATGAGGGAGAGGACATGGGCATGGATGGGGTCACCAGTCGACACACATTGATGAAGATTCGTCACAGTTGACTCAGGCCACGTTGCAGCCTCCACGAAGCAGACCAATACGACAAAAGAAAAAATCAACACGTGGCACTTGACTTGTAGTATTTCTTTTTTTTTTTTTGTATATACATAAAAAATCTACCTCTTACACCACAACGTAGACCACTATCGTTTTGAGAACGCTTTGATATTTTCATAAGAAATGTGTAGTTTTACTTAGTCTGTAGATTTATTTCTTTTTTTTGGTCCCTCTTGTCTTGTCTTGATGGTTTGATGGATTGATCTTGTTGGTTGCGTAGGGAGTTTGATGGCTTGCAAGAGGATTAAAGGAGTGTTACAAGCCTTTAGAAGTGTCTAAGACTTTCAAGCCTTTAAAAAGCGTCTAAGACTTACAAGTCTTTATCTAATGTCAAATTATGAAGTTAATTAAAGGCGCATAAGATTAAAAAGCCTTTTAAAGGCGTCTAAGATTAACAAGCCTTTGACAAAAAAATTCCCTAAAAGCATGTAAAACTTATACGCTTTTAAAAAATGCATGAGTCCGAAAAATAAGTTGAAACATACTTGGGTCGGGTTAATAAATTTTAAAAAGACCCGGGTCGGGTCAAAAATTTTGGTATTGGCGGTTGAAAAGGGGTGTCTATTAGATCTCGACATCAAGTGAGTCGCCAGATGTTGAGTCCTTGAGTTGTAGCCCATTTGATGGTGAGCTTTGAGTTTCAAGAATTTATAGTCTGTAAAGAATCCTCAAAATTTAACAATTCTCATCATTAACCTAAACCATGTAAAAATATACTGGGATTTATATAAGGCAATTAAGAAGTAATTTTCAGTGGCTAGGAATCACCACGTATCAATTTACCTTTTTAGTAATACTTTAATATGTTTGATATACACATAGTAAAAAATAAGCAATAACAAACATGACACATTGGAAAGACACATCACTCCAATTGTGTATCTGTCTTATTCAAGAATTTTCTATTCCCTTGGACAGAATAACATTATTGATATTTTTAAGTCCCACTAATCTCGATGGCAATTGGACAGAGGAATAAATGAAAGATGTCTATTTACCCTCTAAATAGAAGAGCCAGATCGAAGTTTTCCACCACCTAAGAAAGAGATCATCCCCTACAATTTTAGATCAAAATGGTTCATATCACTTCTCTTAACATTAAAACACAATGCTATCAAAGTGTACCACCCATCTGAGCAGACCTGCAGAATTGTCTATGATATAAATTCCCGTAGTTATTTCACCGTGATTGAAATAAAATGACTATTCTTTGCATTGCCAATTGAGCAGAGAAGCAGCATTGTATATCATATAAATCTCTGTAGCTATTTCACCATAACCGAAATAAATGACTTGTTTCTTGCATTGCCACCATAAGCATGCCCAAAGGAACACCTACATTACCGGGAATCACAATGGCATAATAACATTACAAATACAATAATTTCTATCCTTCCCAAATTTTTATATTAAATTTTGACTCACAAATAATGTGAAAGCGTATAACTTATAGTTACATTGCAACTGCTTCACAATTTGACATTGCAAATCAAGTTGTATTGGCACTTTGATAAACAAAAACAACTTGAATTCCGACTCGAGAAGTGTGACCAGCACCAGTTTCAAGTCTCAACCCATGTGAGTTGCTCCACATAGATGTAACATTCTCGCAGCCAAAACATCTACAACCGTTTTGCCATGGTAGGGACCATTATGCAGTGCTAGCTTCCTCTTCAATTATTAGATCAAAGCATAAAAAAAAATGTATCCCCTCCAGTACAGTGGCTATAAACCAGGGGGTTTGAGTGGCGGAACCAAACTGAAAACCCCCTCCACATCAACTGGAACATTAAGAGCACGGCTAACAATTTCCGGAGTAGATGTCTTGCCTTTCCAGGTGTTGAACCATGGTCCTCCTCCAACTTCTAATGCAGCCATGTTGCTTGTAACATCCAAAATAAGCTACAAGTCAACAATCATGAGTGTGTTAAACATCCAGAAAATAAATATAAAAACTAATATACTGGTAGAAAATACAAGGATGGTGCTAAAATTCTTGATAGTTTCACCACTGAACAAAAATAGAGAATGTACACAGAACTTGAGCAGAAAAAAGGACTAATAGACCAAAAAAAAAATTAAATAATTAGCAAAAGAAATAATATTGTTTTTTATATATACATAACAGAATAAAAAAGGCAATCCTATACCCAAAATTGAATCCTTCAAACTTGTGAATGGACAGTTATATAAAAACAATGCCAATTTTACCAAAAAGTGAAGCACCCAACGTCTGATTTTATCCCCCAATCATACATCTCTTAAATGATACCAGGTACAGTGCCCTTTAGTTAATGAGACTGAATAATACCAGGTATTACTTTAGTCAGCAAGAATAGTTTGCATGTCAAGAAAGACAAATCCTTGTTTCAATGGAAAAATTAATATATAAGAAGAAAAGGATCATTAGTTACTGTATTTCAAATATGGAGAAGTATATAAAACAATAGCATGTTCCATCATAAGCAAGCATATAGGGAGCATCACCTAGATAGAAATTTCACCAAAATTGCAGTCATATGTGGTTCACCACAGAACAAATCTGAGCATTTCTAATGAAAACTTTGCTTATTTTCACATTGCATTATCACATTAACTTTCAGATATGCTGAAAATTTAAATACAAGTTCAATGAAAATGAAAACTAGCCTGAAATTGCAAGTGATCTTCTGCCTTTGCTCAAACAATATATTTGAGGCATTAAGTAATTTAAAGGTCAAACAAGGCAGAAACAATAGTTAGAGATTTAAAATAAGTGAGATGGTTGATAGAAGCAAGAAATAGCAGGAAACCAAAGAAAAATTGATTTCAGTGCTCTTTAATAATGCGCATATATATATATATATATATAGAGAGAGAGAGAGAGAGAGAGATAAAAAACAAAGAAATTGAGAAAATATTCAACAGGGACAATCCTACCATGGGTATCCATTTAAAAATCACCATGAAACAGAGGTGACTTCCAGTATTGCACCTTTCCTTTTCTTATTCCACTGCTAAATTTTTGAATGGAGGACTCAAGGTGGGGTTCACAGGGGTCCAGAAGTAGCCAACTGAGACATGTCAGTTCTGAAGTTGGAAAACAGTGAGGTGCACTATTTAAATTACTTTACTATGTCCTAATTCGAAGGCACAATGGATGAAAAAAATTAGAGTTAATTAGCCTTGAGTCCCTCATGATGATACTAAATTATTGTAAGATCCATGCATGTTTTCAGTATGAACTAAAGGACGGTAGTTATTAATTTTTTGAGTGCGGGTCCATTTTGTTGACATGGCAGTGATGTTTTTTTTTATAAATGACTATTATACCCAATGCAATATTCACCCATACTTTCTCTTTTTTCCCAACCCTTGCGATCTTAATTTTTCAATCTCATGAGACCATCCTAAGCTGCCACCATGAGAGAGTTCTTCCATGAGAGGATCTCCCCCATTTAAACTCTCACAAATCTCTCACGCAACATCACCACAAAAAAATTCCATACACACCATCGTCGGATAGCGCAAGCCATGGCGCCGAGAGGACAGGTCGTCATCAATGTTGAGAACCCTCGTTATCTTGCCTTCGCAGTGGTAAAGCCACTTCTGCTCAAGCTATGATAAGATCTCTTAGTGAAGTTTTATATATTCCTAGTGAGAGAAATAAGAAAGCAATTCACTAAAGTGAAGTTTTAAATACAGATTTGGATTTTGTCATTGCGTTTCTCGAGGCTTGCCTGTAAAGTATGCTTTACTACTTTTTAACTTTTTGTTGCTTTGGTTTTTTAATTCAACTCTTTTTTTAAATTTATTTTTATTAAAATTAGATTTTATACAATTTGTGAATCATCAAAATTAGATTTATCTCATTCTTTGCCTAACAGCTCCATTGTATGACTTTCTATTGATTTATTTGTTTTCAAAATTTGGCTGCAAAAAAAACAAGAACAAAGAAACCAATCTTTCAAATTTAAAATTTACACTTTGCGATAGTGTAAAATTTTACACTTTTTATAACAAAGGAGTTTTTAATCACCTATGTTTTAAATTCTGATTTTTTATCATAAATCTTCACAACTTTGAAACTTAGTTTTGAGCATTCAACATGTGACTAAAAACTCTATAAAACTAATAACAATTGAAAATTTTCTGAATTTTTATAAAACTGTAAAATTTGAGATGAAATTTTCCATTGAAAAAGTGTGAAATGTTACACTTTCGCTTAGATAAAATTTTACAATTTTGGAATGATGTTTTCCCTTCAAGTTTTCATATTCAATATGGATCTTGTTTGATAGATCTCGACGTTTAGAATTTAAATATATAAATTTTATTAAAAATAGATTTATAAATTTCAAGTTATTAAATTTTAAAGTTTTACAATTTTTTTGTGGCTACTCCAAATTTTACTAGATTTTTGTTGGAATGGTATTTTTGACACTAAATAATTAAAGGACTTTATGGGTTAATATATTTGGGCTTTGATTAAATAATAATTTTATTACTATTCATGGATTGTTCACCGAATGACCCAAAAAATTAAGCAGTAGAGGGAAGCGTGAAAAGCCAAGCGACTTAATATAAGATTAGAAGTGAAAACATAGGTTGGAGTTTGATAGTTTGAATGGAAACAGGACAGTATTACTTAGCCCTAAAGATGAGTGTGGGAAATGGATGCACCTTTCCCTTACTTCCATCATATCTCCGTTCCCACAGTTGCAGTCTTAAGTCACCGAAACAAGTGTCTTTACAAGCTGGAGCAAGTCCAGCTTCTGAAGTGGGGGCACGCAATGTTGTACCTGGATCCTTAGTTGTTGCCTCCAATTCTACCTGCTCAGAAAAAATGAACCCCATCTGTGAGAGAGAACTACAGAGTACAGACCCATTCATCTTCTCAAACAAGCGTTAAAAGCAGGTTTCCTAGAAATTGCATAAGATAAACTTCAACATCCTGCTTTTGGAATATCAGGTGTCAACTGTTTAAATGAAGAGAAACTGACCAAAACTAACCGGAGTTTGCTTCCAAAGCAAGTTTTGTCATGTGAGAACACTAATACTAGTGCATTGAGGGACAAAACAAATTTTAATAGACAAACATTACCTTGTGTGTTTCATTCTCCGCGGCCATGTACCAGTAACCCCACTGAGCAATTTCCCAATTAACAAACCCATTCCATGGCACAAACTCATAGAAAACCCCTTCATAATGAACTGCAATCTGCATGAGATAAATGAATCATCACCACCATTATGTAGGTCTGTATGCATATAAAAGAGGTGTTCCTGTGAGGGAGGGCCTAAAAATGTGGTCTCTCTCTCCACAAAAGAAGTTGAAAAATATTAAATCATGTAAGAATGAAAGGGTAACATGTAATTTTAAGTGAAAAGGAACTTGGGCAACTCCCATCTCCACATCTTAGCTTCATTTAGAATAACACGTAAATTTTAAGAGTGAGGGAAGTTAGACAACTAGCTCCACACTCCTAGCTTCATTTTTATGATGCTTTCCATGTAGACATCAATTGGTGCTATCAAGTAGTGCTTCATGCATAGAACAGATCATCCCTTTGTAGTCTCAAAACAATCATTTTATTGAACCAGAAATTATGCCACAATGACGTGGGGCACAGGAGAAAGAGAGAGGCAAAAATTAATCTCTTCCTCAAAATAAGTGCATGGGATAAACTGAACAAGCCCCATGGTGTCTTGAACATTAGAACACAATTAAACAAATTTTGACTAACTTGAGTCAATCTGATATATATTTGAAAGAAATCATACCGCCGATCTAATTATTACTGTTGATGATATGATATAACATGTGCTGCCCTAAGTTCTTGAGGTTGTGAAGAGTAATGTTCAACCATTATTCCCGATACAATAAAAATTTATGCCACAAAGCTACTGCACTAAAAATAAAACTTCATATCTTGACTATACATTTGGAGAAAATCCGTTTTTGTCTCAAATCAAAAAACTGCATTCATATGTGAGAAAACTTCCTTGGCAAGCAAAGCTACATATAAGGGGTTTGCACTATGGCACAAGAGGTTTTTGTAATTATATTCTTCTACCTTTTCCTCCTCTCTGTCTATTAGATATATGTTTTGCCCTTATTTTTTTCAGAGCATGATCAACCTACATTTGGTGTAAAAATAACTATCTTCCACTATTCAATAACCTAACGTAAATTCATTTTTTTATCAATCCAATCATTGAATTATATACCTTTATTGTGTTTGTGATCCATGCCAAATATCAAGTTAACTGGATATAATTAAATGTCTAACCGACAAAGTCATATTTCTTTTTTATAAAAGATTTAGAGTAAAACTCTAAATTACATGCGATGTTGATGAAACAGCTTTAAATCTCTAATAAATTTGATTTTTGACATGCATGATAAACATGATAAAGGCATTGGTTGGATTGCCAATAAATGAATCCAAGAAAAAGTTAGAAAAGGTTTTAAAATAACTTGTTTCATCAATGGGTTGCCCATGGGCCCTTTCTCAAGAAAGATCAACCTAACAACAACTCTTACACTAAGTGAAACAGATCCCTCCTCTTCTTTTTCATCTTTTAAAAAAAAAATACAATAGATAAATAAGTGGCAACAGGGAAAACATTGGGTACAGGAACTCCCCCCCTCCCCCCCAAAAAAAAAAAATTACCAGGGCAGCACTTTCAAAGTTCTCAGTTAGTCCAGGCAGTTGCCTCAGTCCACCAGCTGCTGTGAGAGCAACTTCTCCACTTGCACCTTCAAAGACATTACATTGGACCTGTAGAAAAAATCAGCCATTATAAATTTAGTAATTTGCAACCATAGTTAGTGAGTGGATGCATCTATGACAGTATCACTGTGATTACACCAAGGAAAAATGCTTCCTCCAATTAAAGACCTAACACAGTTGACATGTTCTCAAAAAGATATTCCACTTGAAAAGGTAAAAATGTACTGTAGAACCATATTGTCTCTTTGGCTAACCAGAGCATAGCGAAATTTCACTAGGATTCAACGCAAAAGCATAAAACTTGGCCAAAAGAGTCTTTTAAGGTTGTCTTTATAAATTGACACACCTTTACTGCCCATTTCATTTCTTCAGTAAGTATTTTTACATAACTAGAGTAAGCTGCTGAGGAAGGGTAACATTTACCCAAAACCACTTTCTTGGGAAGGCTCCACCCCAATTCTTTTCTGAATAAGAAGGTGCGTTTTGGAACTCAAACCTTTCACCGTCCCACTCTATCCAACCTGGGACAAAAAATCAATTTAAGGATATTTTCTCTAACATATATACACGATCTAAATAAACAAATTACTTAAATTTGAACACGTGATTTTACGTAAAAGGAAAATGATAAAACTCAAAAGAAATCATCTTCATGGTATTTCCACAACTTGTTGAATGTCTAGCACCAATTTATGGAGTAGAACGGGGAAATAACTCTCAAACAATGCCAGGCATAAGTGATGACCAATACCAATGCCATCAACAAGATTCCAGTAGATGGGACTCGAAGAGAGGTCCAAAGGTTACCCCATGGCCCATGCTCTTCAAGCTAAAAATAAATATTCACCAGCATCCATACTTTCCCAGATTTTTATATTTCTTACATTGTTAGAGAGACAACAACTATACTTCATGCACTTGTAGAAACATGTGGATACTTATAATCTTCATCAGGTAGCCTCTTCTACTACAGATGCACTTAATAGCATACTAAAACGCATTCACCAAATTGTCCTGCTCCTCTTCTGAGATAACAAGCATGTCAACTGCGATATGCAATCAATTTATAGCTTGTGCACTAATAAGGTGCCAGAAAATTCACATCAATGAAACTTGGTGATGATGTAATCAGTTGTTGGAGAATTCTGCATCTATTGTTTACATTCACCAAATTGTCCTGCTCCTCTTCTGAGATAGCAAGCATGTCAACTGTGATATGCAATCAATTTATAGCTTGTGCACTAGTAAGGTGCCAGAAAATTCACATCAATGAAACCCTAGTGATGATGTAATCAGTTGTTGGAGAATTCTGCATCTATTGTTTATGGCTGTACAGTATACATAGCTCTATGGGAGTTTGGTTTTAGCAACTATTTGAGGAGTTCTGTCTCATTTATTAAAGATCTTGCCAAAAGAAATTTGGCATATATCTTTCTTTCTTTTTATAGTTTTTTAGGTATATATCTTGCGATTATTATTGGATCATTATACTGTATAGCCCATCAATTTTGGTACAATCTATGACAAATTTTTCTACACTTCAATCCTATAATAATAATTTGATCCAACAAACCGCAGCATTAAGCTTAGAGATTATGTGGCTGAGGATGCAAATTTCCAGGTTTTGCCAGCACTTGGAACAAGAAAAGATGCAGTTACGCTTTTAAGTTTAAATTGATGGAGCTCACTTGCATCATCTGTTTGAACATCAGAAGACTCACTACCAGAGTCAGATCCCACACACACATAGGAATAACATAGCAAACTTCACATAATAGTAAATTAAGATACGAAGCAAGTCAAGTAGAAGTATAAAATGTCAATAAGAAAGAAATTAGGTAATGCCTGTTGAAAGTCCACTAGCCATGCATATTTGCCAATGAGGTTCAAATACAGGAAACGCAGCTAGCCAGCCTGCTGTGGACATCTGTTTAGACCCAACATTACCCCATCCATAAATGGGGCGTGTACTGTACTGCCAGCGTGCTGTCTTTACAATATCCACATAATTTGTCCTGTCATTGAAATAATAGTCATGCCAAACAGCCTAAATATAACTGCTCAAATGAGTTCTAGATAGTTTAGGAATTATCTTTTGTTTTGCAGAATGGAATGGTCCATCACAAATCAGGAGGAAAAAAAAATTTAATTATTACGCATGGAATCAAAATTTGGAGACAGATATTCTACACACAAAAAAACTGCCGTTTTCAAGCCAGAAAGAGTCAGCTAACTAAGATGAGCAATCAAATCAGTCCAAAATCCAAGTTTACACCCAAAAAAACTAATATAAAAAATGAATCAAATTGAGGGATCAGGCATGTTTCACACCATTTCACCATGATAAGGCCCAACATGTTTCACACAATTTCATTATTATTAACGCAGAACGAAAACGTGAAATGATGGATAAGACCGACATCAAAATCCATAACGGAAAACAATTAACCCAAAAAGAGAATAAATTCTATAAAATTCAAAATTATATTAATATTGATAAAAAAATTGAAAATAAAGAACTATTATATCATATTTATAGAGCTAGAATACTACTATTTTGACTAAGAAACCATAACTCATATCCTTATCCTAATCCTAATACAATAAAGAATCCTATTTTGAATAGAAAATAATAAAGATAATAGATATTTTATCTAAAATAAATAATTTGAGATAGGCTCAAATTTGTAAACTAAAGAATCCTACAATAACTCTAAAACATATATCCATGTTTTTAGGGTATCATATTTGTCCACCATCAATTATGCACCCAACAAGCAACCAGACTTTGAACGGGAACGTTTAAAACCAACCCCAATATTAGATTAATTAGACAGCACAAGGAAAAAAAATTCTACCCCCTTGGATGGAGACGGGGAGGGAGGGGACCAATATAGAGTCATGGGGGCCATCCACAGCCGACCCAAAAAAAAAATTGTTTGTAATTAACTTTTCAAAACCATACAATTTCACATTATTTAGGTTGAATCTAAGAAGTACAAACATGGACACGAGTACAACACGAACACGACATTTCTCAAAAAATAAGGCACGGATACATCATATACACGTTGAATATATATATATATATATGAGTAAATTACAATGACTTCTCCTGAGATTTTTAGCAATTACACTGACCTCCCCTGAGATTTCTGAAATTACACTTATTTCCCTTACTTTTACTGAAAAACTATAAATACCTCTTACAGTCAATTTTTTTTCAAAATGACAAAACTACCCCTATTATTTTTTTATTTTTTTTTACATTTTTCAATTCTAACAATTTTTTCTAACTTTTTTTTATAATTTTATATAATAAAAAATTTAAGGTAAATAACTTATTTTATATAAAAATAAATTTAAGATTTTTATTAATATTTATTTTTAAAAAAATGGTCAAAATTGTAAAAAAACATGAAAGTGACAGTTTTGTCATTTTGAAAGAAAAAAAAATGACTAAAGATGGGTAATTGCAGTTTGCTAGGTAAAATAGGAGAGATTAATGTAATTTCAAAAACCTCAGAGAGGTCAATGTAATTTACCCTATTTATATTTATATTTTTTATATCACCATATAATAAAAACTTAATATTATTTCAATTAAAATTGGTCTAAAAAATCATAAATCACAAAAATATAATTAAAATATAAAAATAACAAATCTATTAAATAAAAATTCAAGAACAACTTCATTTAATCATTATCATCCATAATTCAAGTCCCAAAACAAATTTACTAACAACTACATAGAACATATGAAAATCTATAAATTAAAAAAATACAAAATGCGTCATGATGTGTTCAAAATTCAAAAAAAAAAAAAAAAATTAAACATTCTTTTTTCGCATGTCCAACATGTATCCGAGACATGTCCGTATGCGTATCTATGTCCAACACAGACAGGTGAGCCAAAATAGAGTGCACATACTTCATAGGATTAAATCCTTAAAAAATAATTAGTCCCCACCCAATATTATATTAAAAAATAATAATAAGTAGTATGTGCACTCTATTTTAGAACTCAATTTTGCCCTTCCAAAGGGCCTTCCACATCCCAGTCCGACAAGGCTCCCTCACCTCCATAGAACACCACCCCCCATTTTCGCATCCATATTTTGAGTCCATAACTTTCCTCCATAAAGCCTCCTCCACCGCATACCTCCACATCCATTTACCTAAAAGGGCCCTTATTAAACAATTTCAAGTTTTTGAAGCCCAAGCCACCCTCACTCATAGGAAACTTCACCCTTTCCCATTTGACAAAATGCATCTTCCTTTCCCCTTCCTTGCCCTTTCATAAGAAGTCCCACTGGATCTTATCCAATTTTTACACCACTGACATGGGAAAAGGAGACATAAAATAAGTGGAAAGGTTAGCCAGAGTACTCTTTACAAGAGTAATCTTGCCATGATGTTAAATAACGGTCGTTATGTATCGATTTTTTGACCATTCGATACCAATACTGGCCAATATATCGGTGTTACTAAAATTCACAGCCGCATCAGCCGATACCGTTACGTATCGGCCATTATGGCAATACAGGACTGTTACATCTATTTTATATTTTTTTTTTCTTATTTTTTTTTTTACAGAATTCTTATGATTTCTATTTTTATAACATTTATATACAAAAGAGATACTTAACAAAATAATCCAAAAATTTTTGAAATGGGTCACCAAAACATTTGGGTCAATACGAACTCAAAAAGGCCTCTTGGCCTCAATATTTTTAAATTTTTTTTATTCCATAACTATTCAACAAAATTGATTTTCATGCTTATAAATTATTTTTTGTTATTATTCTTTGTAATGTTACACAAATTAAATGATATTTCTTATTACTTTAACTTTAAAATATCCATATAAAATAATAAAATATCTTCTCAAGTATTATTTATAAAAAATAATAATTTTTTAGGTGTTAGAAAATTAAAAATTAATAGTAAAAAAAATTAAAATGTGATAATTGTAATTAAGATATATATATATATATATATATATATCAATGACTTTTAAGAGATTTTCTAGTATTTGAAAAAAATTCACAATTGCGATTTCCGATTCCCATTACGAATGACCCAATACTTCCGATACCGTTACACTGCGACTGCAACTAATTCGTATCCCGCGACCATGATTTAAATCCATGAATCTTACCACCCTCTGACAAGTGACATGTATTGTCATTTCCATCCAGCCAAGCGCCTCTGAAACCTTTCTACCACCACATCCCATATCGCAACTGATCTTGCTAAAGCCCCCAAAGGTAATCCCAAATATGTACCGATCTGCAGATTGGTCTGGCAACCTGCAACCTCCCTAGGTGATTTAGATAATTAGGTCCATGGTAAGCATCCACTAGTTCCACAATCTCATTGATTGACACATCCTCCAATGGATTGAACACAAAGAAGAGGATATCAGTGGACCAAAGAAGCTCTTACACCATGTCATAGTCCAACAGATTAGAAACAAGATTCAATCAGATCAAAGTAGCTTTAATACCATGTCATGATGCAGTAGATTAAATGAAGAAAACCACCAGTAAGGGTAGCTGAGTGGCAATGCTTTTGAATTACCTCATTCAATGCCTATGTTCGAGTCTTGCCCTTCACAAACCAATGGTCTGTGCTTTGCAGTGTCAGCTAAAACTGGGGCCGCGGAATAGTGAGTGCCACCACTTCCTATGCCTTTTTTGTTTAGCAATAAAAAAAAATGAAGAGGAGGGAGAATCATATGCTACTGAATCAACAAATATTAGTTTAGCTCAGGGATTCAATAAGTCAATGTTGCCTAAACAAATTAGGCTTGAAGTAACTGCTGGTAAGAAGTAAGAACCCAAGAGGGGAAGATATTTGTAGATTGAATGACCTCGATGAAGAAAACAAGAAGAAGATGAGAGCCAACTTCATTCAAAGTGATTGATATAGGTCTAACCTTTATTCAGGTGATTGATATAGATCTAACCTTTATCCAAGAGAAATTATAATAATACACAAAAATAAATAAATATTGGAGAATTTTAATTCTGTTATAAGTGAAATGTTCTTTGCTCCATGTGATTCTAGAGCTTGTCTACATATTACTAATCAATGCAATAATTTTGATTTTTTTGTACTAGTGATAAGACCCAAACCCTAATTTATGTTACACAACATGTAATGAAATGGAACTCTTTTGCACCTTGTTTTTAAAGAGAATGATCATAAATTTGTAGATCACTGTGAACTAGAAAATAATTAACTATATTTTCCCCAACCTTCAATTCATTAAAGAAATCTAACAAGATCTTATAATACATGATACAATAAACTGATTTAAAAACAGAGCCAACAAGTGACCGAAGAAACACATACCTTCCATCATCACGAATGAAACCTTGATGCCAGAGTGGGGTAACTTGGAAACCTTCCAACACTCTTTGTTCGAACTCCTGTAAAAACCACCAATTAGAATGGGAAAAGATAAAACTATTACTAGTAATTTGTTAAGAACAATGAACAGCAAATAGAATCTCCATCTTGGTAGTTTCAGAACCATGGCAGATAATAACAACCTTGCGGAGAAAAAAAATGTCAGGGAAGAGAAACTTTGGTCTGCTAGCAATGACAAGTGGGTTAGCAGTTTGAAGAATCTCCTTTTCAAGTTGCAAGATAACACTCATGCAAGTGTAGAAAAAGAAAATGAAGATAACATCATCAAGATGTATATTAACACAAGTCCATTTTAACAACAATAACAGTTTGAAGAAAGAATTAAAGAAAAATAATTTGAAGTAATCACTGTAATTGAACTTACCGCATCTCTGCTATTATTGCCACAAACCAGATATCCATTTAGGCCAGTAGAAATACCGCATCCAATGAAATTATTGCCAGAAATTTCCAACAAATTATGACTTGGTAAGCAACCTAATATAGTAATATCCTATTTTCCATAAATAAGACATATTATAGAGAGACTTTATTTTTCAAATACAATACCTAGCAATGGTAAAAGCCATCATGAGATATTAGACATACAATTCAGACACCCTTCCTCCAATTTTGAGAGAAACTTACACATGATCATCACAAGAATTAAAATTAGTAATTTAGTATCAAGGATATTTATGAAGCTATGGAATTGAAATATCTTCTATTCTATTTTCACTATTTGTGCCATTTTCAAATGAATAAGCTGTCACTGAAACATTCTCATGTAGAAATAAACTTATTAACCTTCCCCCGTGGATCAAAATGTCCTTTTGTTTCCATTAAAACAGCCAAAACATTTCTATTTTCCAATACATTGAAACTAAACATGGGCGGAAAACCAAAAGTCATATATTTCCAGGGAAATAAAATTGTTCCCATCAAAACAAATCAAAAAAATGGAATGTTGCATATTCTGATGCTTCTGTTGAAAAGTCTTTTTTCTCTTTCAGCTACTGGTGTGGTGATTTTCATAATTGGGAATTGGATAGTGTTCACTATGATGGGGTTATTAGCTTGTTGTAATGTGTGGCTGGGCGACGAGGATTTTATTCATTGAAGGCATTCTAGAAATGGTTTGTTCTCTGTGCGTTCTTATTTTGGGATCTTTGTACTATAGGTCATGGCTATTATCCCTGCCGGATATTTGGAAGACTAGCACCCCCTTAAAAGTGGTGTTTTTCCTATGGACAGCACCCCTTGATTCCATCTTAACAGTCAATAATTTGACGAAGAGGGATTTCTATTTACTGAATAGACGTTTTATGTGCCACTGCCACTTACATGAGACAACAGTGACTCATTTGTTACTGCATTGCAAAGTGGCTATTGATATGTGGAATCCCTTCCTGTTATCTGGTATTCAGTGGGTGTTACCAGTGACAGTTGAGGATCTTTTGCTGGAATGGCAGGGTAATGGGAAGGGGAAGCAAGTGTGGCTCACTGCACCTCTTTGTTTGATGTGGTGTGTGTGGAAAGAGCGCAATTGGCCAAATTTTAGAAGGGGAGGAGCAGTCTCCAAGTGTGCTGAGGGAAAGGTTTTTGCATACTTTTTTTTTTGGGGGGGTTGCTCAGTGTTCTTTTTCAATAGATTCTTTTGTTAAATTCTTGAGTGACATGAGATTTAAGTAAAGGTTAGGATGCTGCTGGTTGTTTTTTCTTTTATATGTAAATGTTTCGTGTACATTGGCAAGCTCCCCTTTTGAGCGTTTCTGAATAAATTATTACTTATAAAAAAAAATGGAATGTTGCACCAAATGCAATTAGGCCGGTAGAAATACTGCACCAAATATTGCATTATTGCTACACATTTCCAACACATTACGCTTTGGTAAGCAACCTAATATCCTGTTTTCATAAATGGGACATACAGTATGATAAAGAGCAATTTATTTTTCAACTACAATTCCTAGCAATAGTAAAATCCGTCATGTGATATTGGACATATAATTAACAGACATCATTCCTCCAATTTCAGCATAACAACAATGTAATTTAGTATCAAGAGAGATTAGAAAATTGGGGTAAAATATTTGTGAACAATATGGAATTGAAATCTCTTAAGACTCCATTTTCACTAATCATGCCATTTTTAAATGAATGAACTGTCATTAAAACATTCTCACAGAAATAAAATTATTATCCTTATCTTCTCCAATCTCCACTATGGCATGGATGTTTCTATGCAACAAATATTTCAAGTGTTGCAACTATTTTGATAATAGAATGATTTTCTAGTAGCATCCATATGCCAAGTGGATGGTTTTGTGGAGTTTATTACTTCCATCATCATTATCATCAAACAAACACAACAAATCAAATCAAATTAGCAAAAGCTACCACATAAAGGTCAAACCAATTGTAGACTAGACATAACTTTCTTCCCACTAAATAGTGACAAGTACTAAAAACTTATATGAAAAAGAGGACCAAATGAAATAGCACATTCAACTGAACTCTAGCGTGTTAAAGCTCTGCTATGATAACAGTGTGTTCCATGTGGGAAGCATCAATTATCCCATATAAGAATTTACTTATGCACAGCACATTCTTTAATATTGCTGCAAGGGTCACATATGATGATAAAATACAATACTTTTATCATAAGAATTTAATTAAGTAAATTTTGTACAAATCAAGTATATACGGAAACACAAAGGTCGAAAAAAAAAATTGCCCCCCACCCAAAACAAAAAAAAAAAAAAAGTTAGTTTCAACATTTACATGAGAAGAGATAATTTAAAGAAAGCAACGCAACCTGAGGACGAAGCTCCTTATTTGGAGGCTTCATGTTTTTTTGGGCTATAAAAGTATTCCCCAGCATCAGCTCATGCCTACCTATGTATTGACAAATTATTAGTTAGATATTTATTTTCAAGATAAATATATTAACTTCCATAACAAGACCAGGATCAGTAAACTTTCACAAAATTCCAATTACAAAATTTTTTTATAAGTGAACATACCAATAACAAGTCATCTGTAAGCTTTTGGAAAACTACAATCAAATACTAAAGTACTTTCAAATATAATGGGCCCCTTTGGCACAGTTTTATAACTGAGATATCTAATGCGTGTTTTGTAAAAACATTCAATAGAGTTTTGTGATAATGTTGAAAAATCTGAAAACTGATGCTTTCAGTCACTTTATTAGTTTTGACTACAAAACAAAAAACAGATAATAGAAAACATCATTACTATATTTTTGAAAAATCCCCTGTCTGTCTCAACTCAATTTCCTGAAGACAGTTTTCAAAACCAGCAAAATAAACAAGTGTTCAACATTGTTTCTATTTTTTAACTGCAAGAACGGAAAACTGTTGCTAAAACCTTACCAAACAGGCACAATTCTGGCAAAAAAAGATGATAAGTTGAGTGCACCAAGATCAGAAAGATCCCACTTTGCATAAGGTAAATTATTAGGAAAATAAGGAATTATTAAGATTTAACAGCAAGTATGGTTCAAGTCAAGAAGAAAACACAAACCGTAGTTTCTAAATCACATGAATAACATAGCTTTAGATGATCAATAACCATTGTTAACATCTAGCATCCATTCAGAAACCAAAATAATAATAACAATAATAATAATAATAACAAATAAGTTACTTATCAAAAAATAATAAATAAGTTAATAGATTAATTTGGAAGAACTCACTTCCCCAAAAGTTATGAGATTCTTCATTGTATTGGCAAATATACTTGTCATCAGCACCAAGAATTTGAGCCCCGACTCCCGTGAATCGAGGCCCATGCTGTACCTCCTCCAATGTCCCTAATTTCTTAGGGAATGCCGGATTTTCCACAGAATACATAAAGCAGAAGCTCTGCCTCCGTTCTGGTATTGAGACCTTGAAGTACCAACCCTCAAAAAATTTCCGCGTAGTTCCATCGAAATGGTACCTATTCAAGAACCAAATGACATAGAATTGTATGCAATTGTAAGAGGTTTGAGACGGTAACATGAAACACAAACAATTAATACTTAATTAAAAAAATTCCTCCTACTTATTCCTTGCACTAATATGTTTGTTTACAGATTATAAAGCCCACAACTTTACTTGATTATAGCTTTACAATCATTAGAAGCTCCAATTGGCTGATGATACAACTATTTAGCTGTACTTGATTCTTGGCGATGAACAAATATGATTCTTACCTTGTCCTAGTCTACGTCTCTGTAATGCAAACCACCGGGCTATCTGAATATATTTTTTTCCCTCAGAAAGTCTCGTATACTCGAGACAATAATCTAAATCATATATCCAATTAAGAAAGTCTTCAAAATAAAACACACCATTAAATTCAAGAAGTCTATCCTAATTGTGAAATGCTCTTTGAATATAAATGTGTTATGAACAAGTTAACTGCGAGCAGTGGCGGATCTAGGAATTTTAGTTAGGGGGGCCAAATTGTAAATATAAAAATTTAGGAGGTTCATATGAATATATAAAAAAAATTAAGGGTACCAAATCCTATTTCGTTAAAAAACTTTAATAAAATTAGTAATAAAAAATTCAATATTTAAATTTTTGAGAGGGTCAAATAGCAGGTATCAAAATTTAAGAAGGTTCATATGAATATATAAAAAAAAAAAAAAAAACTTGGGGGAGGAGGGGGATGTCCTATTTTGCTAAAAAAAATGAACAAAATTAGGAGTGAAAAAATACAATAACCAAATTTTTGGGGCCCTGGCCCCCTCCGTCCCCTAGGATCCTCCATTGACTGCGAACCTCATCGTTAATTGAATACCTATTGTCTTCACTATTTTCTTATATTTGAGATCCTAGACGAGTAATGGATTGTCTCCTACAATTTTGGTTGATTGGATTTCTAATTCCATGCCCACTAATTGTCATCCAGCCAATTGAGGCAACACGAAACTTGAACAAAACATACAAGCACGTCAATACCCAAATTTTGGAATCCATGAATTTGGCGGGTACCAAATAAGTCCTCCATCACAAGACCCTCAATGTTAATGTTCAAACATGCTTGACAATTTACATTTTGCAAGTTATCTCTAAGTGGCCAAAATTGAGATAAAATTGATATATTTTAAGGAAAATCAATTACCTGAGGTGTAAAGCAAACATGCTATACAATAATTAAGAAATAACAATCTTATGAGGTATTATAAAGTTCATAGTCAATGTATTCATAATTATCGACAAATAAGGACGAATTACCCGCTGTGGGGAGTTCGAAGCTCACGATTCGAAGGCGTCGGCACATAAACAGGAGTGACAGACTCCACAGCCTCAGTTCCTGGCTTTTCAACAGTCGGTGAACCCAGAGATTCGGCTTTTGACATCGAGTCTATCGCGGAAACAGGTCGAATCGTTCTAACCTTGAGCTTCAGTGGACTCCATAAAGTCCCAAAAGATGTCTGCTTGCAAGATAGAGCAAGTTTGGCACTCTCTATTCGATTTATAGGTCTTGAATCGAGAAAATCAGCACGAATCCATGGAGAGTAAATATGAGGTCCGTACGGAGTGTTGTTGCAGAGCGAATACACCCTCGTTTCCATCGAAATCCTTCGAAGTTGAAAAATACAGAGCGAGAAAGAGAAAAGAGAAAGCGAGAGACAGAGCTGCGGAAGTGGGGAATGGGTCGTTTCAGGCTTCAAACAACAGGTGGCTGAGAGGTGGCGGGGAAATTGTGAACAACGACAAGATGATGCGAAGCTACGTGTGACTTCGGTGTCCCCGGGGAAATGGGTACATTAACTGATAAATCAAGCCGAGTGAAGAGATCTTAATTAAGTCCAAAGCCCCATTAAAAATCAAAACTAGGGCGGATTTACAGTGAGGTATTGGGCAACTTAGGTTTCTCAATTGGTCGGATCTGGATTCAACCCGCTAAGATCCAAACCCGTTAAGAATAACGATCCGATCTGCCTCTTTTTTATCATGTCGGATTAAAAATTGATAGTCTTGGTCTTTACTTTTAAAACTTGTTCTCACTAAATTTGTTCACTAATCATATTAGAGATAACCCGGTTAAGTCTCAGAAAAAAATAATTACAAAAAAATGACAAAATATTTAATTTAATTAAATTTTGTATCTCATGTATTGTTAAATTTGTTACTATTTTCTTAGTTTATATTATATAACACATTGATGGTAGATTTCAATTGGAAAACTTTGGTCCAACTATTGATTTTGTGGTTTACTTGTCAAAGAAGAAATATAATTTTGAGATTTTAACAAGTTGAAGAAAGGTTGTAACATTTATGGATAAAAAAGGGGTTAACATTTCCTTGTTTTAGAAGTCATAGGTTGTATAGATTTTAATTTTTTAGGTGAGATAATATATCTATTGATTTATCTTATCTTCTAGCTAGATAAAATGTGAAGAGTGGTTAATTTTGTTATTGAATTTTATGAGCTCTAAACATCAAGTTTTTTAGATATCGAAGAGAAGTTGATGATAAAAAGAAAAATAAAAAAGGACTAAGTGAAACATTTTACATCTTTAATATTGGTGAAATTATAGTAATTAAGTTAATTATAATTTCACCAATATTGAAGATGTAGAAATTTGTTTATAAATTATCATTTGCTTTCATTACATCCTCATTAATTACATACTTAAAACAATAATATTATACTTTTTAAATTTATATCTCAAATGACGTGACGATAATATCATTACAGCACAATAATTATATGTTTTAAAATATTATTAATAATATAGTGTTACATTATTCATGATACAAATTTTAAAAGATATAGCATTTTTTAATTAAAATTAACATAAATAATTAAAATTTTAATTTTCTAGCCAACTTTCTTATATGTTAGTTTGGATCGAGAGATTTAGAGAAAAAATAAAAGATTGAGCTGAAGAGATAATAAAATCTATAGTTTGAATTTTTTTTGACTAAGAGACTATAGTAAATTAGGAGAGTGAAGTTTAAGTAATTAGACTCTTTTAATCCATCTAAAAGTTGAGAGTTTCCGAGATAAGACACTCATTTAATAAAACTTTTTAAAATACCAGATACGTCCGTAAATGGCTGAGTCAAAATCATGACAATTACACATTTTGTCATTTTCTGTTTTAATCAGTTCAGAAATTTTGAATTATAAAGATGTTCAAACCACTACCATTTCCTAAACACCCAACCACCACCCCCATTCAATAAATATATATATATATATATATATATAAATTTCGTTCCTACGTGACAATCTTCTTTTTCCTATTTTTCCTAAAAATCCTACATGACACGTTCCTCTTCCTTATTTTCCATACTTTTTTCTCTTTCATTCCTTTTTTTATTATAAATGACTAATAATAATAATAATACATTCCAAATGAATTGGATTCTAATTTGAAAACATTGTTTTGCTAATTAGGAGATTTAAAAAAATTCCTAAATTTTCTTTTTCTTATTTTTCCCATAAATCTTTCGTGGCACTTTCCTCTTCCCTGTTTTCTAGTCTCTGAATTCTAATACTAAAAGGATATTTATGGTAATTAGGAGATTTTAAAAAAATTCCTAAATGGAATTTGATTCTAATTTTATATGGCACTATCTTTTTTTTTTTCTCTAAAGTTAATAAGGATTAATCAATATATGATCAATCTTGGTTTATTTATCTATCTTAATATATGTGTTACCACAACTTTTGTCAAGACAAATTAAGGTATGATATATTAATGTACGAGTACTAATTAGAACAAATATCGCTAAATATAAGTAATACTATTCTTATTATAAAATTTTATCAAATATTTTTACATGCTGAGATAGTTGTTCGGGTACTAGTCAATTAAACATTTTAGTATATACAGGTGTTAGTCAATTAAATCTCTTGGTAGTAGTCAATTAAACCTCTTGAACTCATCTAACATGACTTGTACTAAGGCGTTGAATTCACTAGTATCACAAAGTTGAATTTACTAACACTCGAACACCCACGTCAGTAGATAAAAATTTTTGGTAAAATGTTAAGATAAGAATAATATTATTGTAACATCCTGATCTAATTAAGCGGAGTAATTAAGAATAATGATGATTATCATAAGATAATTTTCTTGATAATCACGAGAAATTCTACTTGAAAACTAATAGTCCATAAATATAGAGATACATGTATAAATGAGAGTGATTAGCTTATAGGATTAGAGACACTCAATTTTAAGGAAGTGATTTAAAGACAACAGTTATAACTTGTTAACAAATTTCGATTGGCGTTAATCAAGGATTGATGCATGAATAATTTTGAAAGATTAGTGCATGAAATACACAAGGCAAGACTAGTAACACATAAATGAAGTATGCTTAATCAATGAGTTTTGTAAAAATTATAAGAGACTTTTGTGAGATTTAAAATGCGAAATTTGAGAATTAATAGAACACTTTAACATACAATATAATACATATACAAAAAGAAAATAGAAGGAATAAGCCAAAATGCTCCCACCAAGTTTGGAACCTTGCACCTTGTGCAATGCAAATGTTAAGTTTATCAAAAAGAACACCAATTAGGCTATAACATTTTTGTGTTATGGAACCCACTTAAAATGTATATATACAATAATATGCATATATGGCTACATATAAAAGCTGAGTTGTCATCACCCCATTGGACCAAAACCTTAGCTAATCAAAATACATGCAACCACCCTTATGAATACAAAATGCAACCATGATGTTGTGGAGCCCCAAGATCAAACTTGCGTGCATGAA
The DNA here is from genome assembly GCA_008638375.1 of Nyssa sinensis. NCBI lineage: Eukaryota > Viridiplantae > Streptophyta > Magnoliopsida > Cornales > Nyssaceae > Nyssa > Nyssa sinensis. The sequence goes on from CM018046.1 coordinate 4,410,294, forward strand.
GGGTGTTCAGCTAAAGAGAGAGAGAGAGAGAGAGAGAGAGATAAATGTAGAGAGAAGAAAAAAGAGAGAATCAGTTGCATGCAGCTTCTGGAATCCCAAAAGAAGGAAGCAAGAACAAAAGAAATAAGGAAGAAAAATGACTGGAAGAATGGAGACCGAAAAGAGAGAAAGCTAGAAAGAGAAAATGAGAGAATAGCCAAAAAAAAAAAAAAATCAAAATCCAGGCAAGATAAGGTTGTGCTATCTTTTTAGTTTGATTTTTAAAGTTATTTTGAGTATATTGTCATAGAAAGTAGGCCCAAAAGAGCCAGAAACCCATGCATGCAAACAACCCTCCATGAATGAGCTTTGAAACAAACTTAAAAAAATACTTGAATTAAAACGAGCCTTGAGTATCAAGACTTAATGAAAACAAAAAAAGGTGAACAATGCAAGAAAAGTCAAAACAAATACTGTCGGGATAAACTAGAACTAGGAGATCATAGTCACGATTGTGAAAATCAAATTGAAGAGTTTAAATCTGTTTTTTTTTTTTTCCCCTGTTTTAAGAACATAAAAGGAATCCTTAAGGTCCCAGAACTTGACTGGAAGAAGAATGGAGTGAAAAACGGGACAAAAAAATGTCAAAACTGAAAGGAAAATAGATTGCCAAAAAAACGATGTTCACCGGAGCATCGCTTGTGACCTTCTATTTCGATGGCCCACGTCCGGCCAAACCCCATTCTGATCCCGGATATGAAATCCTCATAGAAAAAAGCCTCAAACACCATTAGACCCGTCACTGGAAAATGTTTGCTAAAGTTCGCCATCGTTGGAAATGGCGATCGGCACCAGCAACAACTTTGTTGACCAAGTCAAATGTTGACTCGGGTCGGTCAACTATTGACTCAGGTCGATCAACGGGTCAAGTCAGGTCAGATACCAGGTCTGGGCTGACCCGCGTGTAATTGGATCTAAATGCCTTATTGAAACAACGTCATTTTGCTTAAATGATTGATGACGCCATGCTTGCGTCGTGATGACGCATTGAACTAGCTGAATTGGTTGGTTCTTGATCAAGCTAGTCCGATTCAGTCACTGATCCCTTCAAACCGTACAGGTTTAGGGTTTTAAAGTTCTTAAAATTATATTTTGACCCCCAAATATTTCTATTAATTACAAATTGGCCCAGAAAAATAATTATAAATTATTTTTAAATCCTTTTTAAATTATAGGAAATTACCAAGATGCCCTTAGGCCAAAAATAGGTCAAATGAAGATCAATTAAAATAAAAGAAGAGTCTAACCCAATGTTTTTAGGCATTCCGAATTCAATGAAAGATTCCAATTTATGAAATTAAATTCTAAAAAATATGAACGGACAAATGGAATAATTTCAATTATGTCCTAATGATTAAATTAAGTGATCAATTGAACCCCAATGACTATAGAAATACCTACCTGAGCATTTTGGGACATTCTGGATTCAATGGAGGGATCCATTTTATGAAATAAAGTCGTAAAAATATAGACACATGAAATGTCACAATTATTATTGTGATATCCCGACCCGTGATACAACACGTTTACCGAGATAGGTCGACTGAATAGTGTAACCTGAACTGTTTTAAGCTCTATGTCACAATATTTAAGGAACTGTATTGATATTGAAAGATAAATGTTTTGTTTAGCATGGCCAATGCCGAGCCGAACCCGAGCACCTCAAGGTCCAACATCGTGATGTATGCACGCAGGCATTTCCATGCACGAGCGTAAATCACGGGCACGTAGTATGTCAAAAATAAGGGAATGTGTACACCAGTATAAACGGATTATACGTACAAATATAAATACATATATACACTTGCATGAATGGGTGTTATATATGAATGTATATGTATAAATACATGTATATGAATGTATATATATGTGAGGATACGTGGATGGTAGGGGTTAAAGAGGCAGGTCTCTGCAGTCGAGGATGACTGCAAGAGAGAGAGAGAGATAAGGTAGAGAGAGAAGAGGCGGTGGGTGTTGTTTTATATACGGGTTTTGTGAGTTGAGAGGTTAGAAAGGAGAAGGAAGAACTAGGGACTGAAGAGGGGAAAAAGAGATAGAAGTGAAGCAGAAACAGAAGAATTCAAGAAGGGTCACCGAGAGAAAACCAAGAAATTCAGGTGAGTTACTTGATTTCTGTTTTATAGATTCAAAGCATAAAAACTAGGTTTAATACTAAGGTCTTGAAGAGTATGAAAGGAGAAAATTAATGCAAAAATAACCATGTAAAATGGTTGAGAAATCTGGTAGAAAAATTGAGTTACAGGGTTAAGAATAATTTCGGTTTTATGAGAATTTATGCATGAAACTTTAGTATTATGATGAAGAATTATTCCTCTTACATGCAGAAAGATAATAGAAAGAAATTAGAGTAAAAACGATGAAGAAATCATAGGGAACTTTGAGAAGTTTCAGTCGCCAGAAACTGGGAAAAGAAATAGGGAAAACTGCAAGTTCTTGGGTTTAAAAACCATCCAAATAGAAGATTAAAAGAGTGGGAATTAATTTGGCATGAAAAGATTTAAAAAGCAACAAAAATGGACGTGAAACAGTGAAGATTTGTGACTACGGTTACTGTTTCGGCTACCATGGACGAAAAAATGATCTGGGAAGATGACCGGAATGTCGGGAGGCATTTCGGGTTAAAACGGAACCAGGTCTGGTTTCGGATCGGGTCGGGACCTGACCGGAAATAAAAAGGGGCAATGAAACTGTGTCGTTTGTGTTTTGAATTTAAATGGTATTTGGGTTGTTCTGTTACATGGATAGGAAATGTGGAAATTGGGTTTGGGCTTGTCCAAACCATGGATAGGATAGGAGAATTGGTTATTTTAATCCAGGTTCTCTGAATTTAACTGAACCTGTTTGGTTTAGTGACAGGTCAGACCAGGTTTAGGGTTTTTAACTGTGAACCCTACTGGTTCAGACCTAGACTGTTGGAAATTATGAACCCACCCCAGAAGTTTTAGGAAATCTCACTATGGCCCAAACAGAAAAATTAATAAAATATTAAGTTTTACAAAAATGCCCCTATTTTAAATATGGGTCAAACGAAGTCCAAACGATGCAAATGAATAGTCAAAATTTATTATCTCGGACTGTTCTGAGTCCTAATGGTGAGATCCGTTTCACAAGATGGGGTCCTGAAGGATAAAATAACGTAAAAGTGCAAAATGACCATTTTGCCCTTTTTAGTACAAAAGTCCAAATGGGATTCCGCGAAAGCCTAAACCGACTTTCTTCGGCGTTCTGGACTCAATGGTAAGGTTTAAATTAGTGTTAGAGATACTTATGATAGCAAGACATAAAATTTGTTGAATAGCATTAATTCTAAGACGGATCTATTGATATATAGGGGACTCGACAGGAAAGGGCAAACTCACGGAATACTGATTTAAGAAAGCACATTTAGAGGTAAGTAAATTCCCTTTCTCTTCCATGTGGTGTTTCCAAAGCCAAGTTTATTCTTTACTGCCAAACTTGTACTCTTGAAAGTACCTCATGTTATTGCTATCCACAATGTGATATTGTTCTATCTTGTGGACCTTGATTGACTACTGTATCATTACTTTCATGTTGAACCATGCCTGGAAAGGCCTACTGTTATGTCTCTATTGAATATATGATATTCCATTTTATACTTCTATGGATTCACGAAATGATCATGACGTGTTATGAATACCGGATTTGTGCTCAGTCACAATATCCATCCGATGCATTCTGACTTGATTGGAGACCTAAGGGTCGAGTACATGAACAGACAGGTGGCAAGAATGAATTCCTCGAAGGCTTTCCACTGGCATTTTCATTGCATTTCCACCGGCATTTTCATTGCATTTCCACTGGCATTTCATTTACATTTGCATTGGCATTCTACCTGAGAACAGAGTAAATGCATCTCTTAGAGATTGATATGATTACGTTATTGAATAACACTATTCCTTATGACTTATCTTAAACTGAGAGAACACTCTTCATTGAATTGATTGTGATCGGTTTATTGTGGCAAGTACATTCTTGTTGTATTACATTATTATTGAGAGTTTCAATGTTGATGCTGTATCCATTACTCCTAATTGTACATTGTGACCTATTTGTTCATTGGCCCTTAGGGCAGCTGTTCTGATTTGCTATCACAGCATCTCTTTTCTTATGATTGGCTATCATAATCTTATTCATGGATTCATTTTTCACCTGATACCAGTGTCGGAGATCTGTTTTTACTTGCTGAGCTCTCGTAGCTCATTCCACCCTATTTACCCCCATTTCAGGTAATGACGCTGCAAGACCCCAGTAGGAGTCTAAGAGCGTAGGGGGACATTTTGAGGAATTGTACTAGTCTATGTTTAGTTCTCCCATGTATTCACCACCCACGAGTACTGGTTATGTCTGGTTCTTATTTTTGTTATTGTAGAACCATATCATGTATTGAATAGACTTTCGCTGACATTGTGTACTGAAAGACTTCCGCTGATTATAAACATTGATAAGACTTCCGCTGTTATTGTTTTAACATTTTAGTACTTTGCATATTAGTACTATGATACAGGAATGGAAAAAGTAGGGACGACTTTCTGGTCGGCCCCGCGACACTGAGATCTGCATAGGTGGGATTTCGGGTCGTGACAGCTATTTTGCCTTTAGTAATTCAAAAGCCAGTTAAATGTCTAGAGATAACATATTCTGACTTTCTTTGATGTTTCAAACTCAACGATGAAATCTATTTTAGCAAACAAGTACCGAAAAGGGGACACATGAAAGTGTTAAATTATAAAAATGCCCCTAAGCTTAATATAAGCTATAGATGTGCAAATTAATGATCCGAAAAAACCTAAACTAATTATCTTCGACATTCCGAACTTGATGATGATGTTCTTTTGAGAAAAATAAGACCCTATAACAAACTAAAAAAAGACGAATACGTCCTAAAGACTTAATAAAGTTACTAAAAGTGTATATATGAAATTAAAAGGTCCACATAATGTTATAAAGACCGACTTGACTCAAAAATGAAGTCCAAACACGTAAATTGTGTACCGAGAAAATATGGGACATTCAAAGTGTAAATTACTATTATGCCTTTGAAGGGCCAAATAAGTCATAAAGCATCAAGAACCCTAAATTGGAAATTTGAGGATCTCTTAATCAGACTAAGTTCAAAAAGAAATTTAAACACTAAATTGAGGTACCCAAATTAGAATGTATGCTGATTCGACATACAATGTATTTTTTATCCATGATTATATGATCACCAAATGATGAAAAAATGGAACAAGGCTATGTGATAGCTACTATGGTACCAGTATGAGAATGTAATACTAAGATCCAATGTAAGTAAACTTGAACTCTAATATGTGGATTTCTACTCTGCCAATGTAGCCTACTTGTATAGCTGTCAATCTTTGTTTCTTGAAATTGTATATCAATAATTACTTTAAGTCCATAACCCATTGATTTTCATGTTTTCATTATGTGAAAATTTGTGATTTGTTGATATTCCTATTTGTTATGAATATTTATAAGTCCTTTGACTCATTAGCTATATCTTGTCTTTGTGATCATTGATCCTTTTTATTGTGAACATTTGTAATTTATGTATATGTACATACCTTGTGGAATCTTTTTTTTTTTTATGACTCTATTTGTAATTACCCGGGGTTATGATTGTCATAACGTCTATTTTGTGATGTTGATGACCTACGTAGTCGGTGTTTGGGAATAATACCCAACACGTTGTCCTTATGAGGACATTTGGATATGATGATAAGAGCTCTTTGTGTCATTCAGGGGAACCTAGAGATGAGTGGTGAACCTGGATGAGTGTTGCGTGGAGGTAGTCGGGCCCTATTTGATAGCATCCATTTGATTCAATTTGTATATGTTTGATTTCACGCCATTTGTTGATTTGAATGATGTTATATTTGAATGATAAATACGCCTTTGAGGCTTATTTTTGTATTCGATTTGAATCTCTTGAATCTCTTTGATTTGGACAGCTAAACATTATATATTGATAAATTTGTGCTTGTTGACTTGTTCAGTTATGCCTATTGCAATCGTAATCTCTTTGTGAACTGTGTTATTTTGGTCTAATGGCCGATCCCTTTGAGCTTGAAATCCTGTAATTATCCTTTTGTTATACACCTTTATTTAACCCATGACAGAAGTGAAAGGATTTACTTACTGAGCTAGGTTAGCTCACCCCAGAATTATAACAAATTTTTAGGTAACACAATATGGAAGGAAATGCAATGATGATGACTAATAGAGTTAGTGGTATGCTTGTGAACAATTTTGACGATGTATAGCTTTGAGTCGTAATTTGAATATATATATATATATATATCCTGTAAGGTTAATGTTAATGTTAGATGTTATGACATAGTGACACTAGAAATGTTATTCGACTGGGATGGTGATTAATGACGATGGAAATTGTATTGAGAATGATTTTATTGATGATTGATAAAACTGATTGATTATCAGATGAATTGCATATGTATAAATTCCGCACTTGACAAATAAAAGAAAAAAAATTATTACTCTTTGGTGCAATTATTTAATTTTGTACGGTCTGTCTGAATGAGAGTGTCGGTCACCGATCCCTAATCCGCATAAGGTGAGTTCCGGATCGTGATAGAGAGGAATTGAATATTTTTAATTATTTATCCAATTTTAATGATAATATTCATAATTCTTAAATTTAGTTATTGTGCCATTTATTAGTTTCAGTTATGCCTTTTTGTCTTTTTGTACGTTTTCAAAATTATTGTGATGCTATGTATATTGATGTAGGATTTAATTAATTTTTTGCTCTAACTCCAATATATTAAAGATCTTTGAAGAAGCTTTACTTCATGTAAATGAAAGTTTTTCAAACCCTACCCAAATAGTAGATAAATGTATAAAGACATTTATGCCTATATTTGGTTGACATACTAAAAAGAGTAGAAAAAAAGAAGATATCTTCTTCTTTTTTTCCCTCCCTCCAAATTGTGTACGTTCAGTCATATTAATTTCAATTCTTCTTTTATTAAGTTCATTGTCCGGGAAATTCTTCTTAAACTCAATTGGATTAAACATCTTTATGTTTTTTTTTAAAGTTAATAGTTATACAACTATAAATTTAATTCTTAATTTATATTAGATTTTCTAGATTTTTAACTTGGTAATAAGACTTTATAATAAAGTAAGAGGTTGATGCAAAGTTGTAATTTTAAATTTATTTATAATTCTTTAATTTATTTTTGTAATATACAAGTCAATGCTAAATGTGTATGTGTATTATGGGTATCGAAAACAATAATGAATTTCAATCTTCTGCATCTTGGTTTCAGAGGAAAAGGCAACAAACTCTACACCCAATTGTGCAAACAATTGATTCAAATAGTTGTTGAATCAAAAAGTTCTTTAACTACAACCATTTTCCAACGAACCCCCCACTGAACACACACACACATATATATGGGCATTTACAACAAAAATGAACGTCTAATTTTCAATCTTCAATCTTCAATATCGTGTTTTCAAAGGATCGGAAGATAACAAATTGTAACTATATACACAGTTGCGCAAAGAATCTTTTGAATAAATATTGATCATCAAGAACAAATGAATAGACAAATGCAGCAAAAACAAGATTATTGCTGGTGTGTCTTGTTGATTCTTGAAATTATTAACTTGATCCATATATGACACTTTTTGTCCTTACTTTAAGATTGGAGACCACGCATTCTAACAAATGTTTTAAAGTTAAAGCAGCATGAACCACAAAATGCATGAGCGTGAAGAGAATTAGAACAAAACCCAACTCAAGATTGGCCCTTAAGATTGCAAAGTGGCAAGAGATCAATGAGAAGACATTGTAGGAATCAATCAAAATGATGGAGAAGAGTGTGATGGAGAAGACGAGGAGAAGGGAGATCAAGATGAGGAAGATGACCACGAGAAGAACACAACAGGTGAATGAGCCATGAAGAAATGCTAGGAGGATAAGGTCAAGGTTGGGTACCTACATTTGTGGGGAGACGCGATTGAATAGAGAAAACAATTTTAAGTTTTTTCTTGTTGAAGGGAGAAAGTTTAGTTTGAAAAAAGAGGGAAGAATGAAGTGACTTCCACTCATTCCATTTCTTTTAAAGTACCCCAATGCCCTTTTCAAGTTTTCTGTGGATTTAAGACCCAAATATTTATATATAATATATATATATATATATATAGTTTTTTCTTTTGTATTTAACACCAAGATAAATCAAAACTTTATTATAATTTCTAAAATATTAATCATGTTTTATGTAATTAAATTTAGCATGTTGTGAAAAGGTGTATACACAAGTACAAATATTAAGTCCCATAAGTACATGGTAGAATCATGAGGTGACAATTACTTGCTGCATAAATTTGAAAATAAAATAAAGTGAAAAATTACTCTCATTTCAAGTTTAGTTAGGTCCAGATAATATTAATTACTTGTCACAAATGAAAAGTAGAAAAATAATTAATTATTAAAAATTTTATATTTTTATTAACTAATAACAGTTTCTTATAGATAAATAATTTTTAATATAAAAATCAAACTTTATATGTAATTTTTTTTATATAAAAAAAATACGTATGATTTTTAACTTAAGATATAAAAACTCTTTATATTTTTTTGAAGTTAAGAATTTGTATTTTATGATATCATTAATTTTTGTATTTATAATACGTTTGACTTCAATTATATATAATTAATTAATAAATATAATTATCAAAACATGCCATAATAGATATATAACTATTTTATTTTTTTAGTAATTCATATTATAATTTTTTTAAATATTAATTACTTAGTAATAAAATTAGCAGAACTAAGTTAATTTTTTTTCAAATTTATTAATTATAAGAATTAAGAGAATCAACTGAATTCACATTATATTTTGTTTTAATGTACAAATTCGCATGTTCATGAGGAAATAAATGATTAGTTGTGTTGCGCCCCATATATAATTTAAGTTTAAAACAAATGGAATTTGGAGCCGGCTTGATAACGCTGTCGTGGACTCCCCACTTCTTGTTATACACTTCTTGCAGGGTTCGCCTTCTCAGATCTGTTTCTCCTTCTAAAGACAATTTAGAAACAGACAACTAGTCGCCATGGCCATGGCGATTAGGGTTTTTCTACTTCTTCTCCTGTTCCTTTCATCTTCAAACCTCACCTTCTCCCTATTCGAAGATCAAGTCGGACTCATGGACTGGTTAGTCTATATGTCTATGTTTATGTATATATATGTTTTTTTTTTTTTTTTTTATCGATACTACGTATATACATATATATATATTTATCACTTTCTTTATAGTACGTTAAATTGTAGTGATAATTCAATTGATCGTGCTTCTTTCATTCAATCGAAAGCTACAGAATTGATTAAATTTCCATTGCAGGCATCAACAGTACATAGGAAAAGTAAAGCACGCAGTGTTCCATACTCAAAAGGCAGGACGAAAGCGCGTTGTGGTCTCCACTGAAGAGAACGTTGTTGCCTCCCTCGATCTCCGCCACGGTGAAATTTGTAAGTCCAATTGTTTGCTGTAATTCCTACTTATTGCAATAGCTTGTTACAGCTTGTAGTACTTAATGGTTGTGATTTTGATGTAGAAAATCAATTTTTACTTTGTGTTGGTTTTTTATTTTTTGTTGTTGTTGTTGTGCAGTCTGGAGACATGTTCTTGGGACCAACGATGCCATCGATGAAATCGATATCGCACTTGGAAAATGTAATTATGTTCCTGTCTATTATTCTCTGATTATACAGGAAACATTTTATCTGGAATGTGAATTACCCATTGTTAATGGGTAGAGAATTGGTTATTTAGCATAACATTTAGCATACGATGTAATGAAATGAATCACTGAACTTCTTTTTATGTTCATACCTGACTTCTTTTTAAATAACTTGTTGTATTGAGCTGTGATTTATTTAATGTTTCATTTTAGACTTTGTATTACTTTCTTATAAAACTAAACATGATCATCTAAAAGTATCATGATTGCTGCCAACCATCTGCAAATTCCTTTAACAATCACAACTACTTATGTTATGGTTCTCACAGAATTTGTACACGACATCATACACTATTTATATCGAAACATTTATGGTTGCTATTCATGATTCTGCCTAGAATATGAATAGAACCTTCTCTTTTACACAAAATTGTGATTTGTGAACGCGTGTCTATATTTAGTTGGAAGTAGGCAAACTTCCAGATTGGTCATGCCATTGCCTTTAGACTTTTGGGGTAGATTTATGGAGCCCTCAGCACTTGATTTACTGCGCTTTCCATTTACTTTGATGGCTTCCTTATGACTATGCCTCCTCTATCTTTGTCATTTGTGATTCTCTATCTCCTTGGTGCTACAGGAGAGCTTGCACTGTTCCAGAAGATTGGGTAACTGTAGAAGTGGTTGATTTTGTACTTTATTATGTATTACAAGAATTTCCTTTTGTTCTAATAAAGTAGGCGTGAAAAAAAAATAAAAAAAATTGAACTTGCTCCATAATCATAGTAATATGTATGCCCAACACATACACAGATCTTTAGAGGCACGTTTTCACTTTATCCACGTTGCTTTATCTTGTTGTCAATGTTCCGGACCTTTCTATCATTGAGCATAATATAACCAATATCAAGGAAATGGTTAAGCTTGGTTATATCTTTGCCATTGAGTCATCAACTTAACTATTGTATTGTTTATAAATTTAATATTCCTCAATGATCAAATAATTTGGTACGATTGGGTCTGCCAGATAAAAACATCCTTTTATTAATAAGCATTTTGAGTGACTTGTCGAGGACATCCATTTAGTCATCAGTGATTTCAGGAATTTCTGGAGTCTAAATAGTTTATTCTCTCTCTCTCTCTCTCTCTCTCTTTCTCCCTCTCCATCTCTCCCTCCCCCCTCCTCTCTCTCTCTCTATGTATATATCTATCTCTAGAATGCTTACTAAAAAACTTAAGATGATTTTTTCATAGTAGTTAGAAAGTTACCTTTTCCAGTAACCAATTGCATCTTTCAATAGAGGGATTTTAATATTCTGTATTCGGGTAGGTCACAGAGGAATTCTACTTTATCCAATACTATTCATTTGGTTTGACAAATTCTAAACAGTACAATATCTTAGAAATTATATCATCTTGCTTCTGCTTGGGATTGGCAGTTGATTTTGAGCCTCTGTTGTACAGAGATAGCATCCTTGATAACTTTTGGTCGGATGTTCTCCATACAGAGCAATCTCCTTTCCTTGCATCTACAGATGAAGACTGAGTTTTGAACAAAAGATCTATTTTTTCCAAAACTATCATCCTTTGGTAGATCAATCTCAAAAACCTTATCTAGGCTTATCTAAACCTAAGTGACTAATGGATTCCCAAATCTTATATAAGGAAGTACTTAAAACCACACTAAACTTTGAAATAGCTTTTCAAATAGATTTTAGAAATTATATTCTTAATATTCTACAATCCAACCTGAGAATAACCTTCTATGGCTTCTCTTGATTCTATTTAGCGCACAATGGCTTAAATTGCTATGCCATCTCTTGATTCTGTTTACTTTAAACTGGCATAATACACAATTCTCACGTCATTTCGTACAAATAGAGGAATAAAGCGAAAAAGAAAGGAAAATAAATATTGAGTTCTCACATTGTGGTCTGCTGTGGCATACATTGTTTGCTTACTGAACTCAGAAGATTTTAATGCTCATTCATGAGAATTTTATGTTTGAAAGTGAGCTCTTCTTATTTTGTTATTTACCATAAACTTATTCTGGGTCTTGCATTTTCTCCGGAAGGCTATGACTTATGAGCATTTTCAACTATGAATTTCTTGGGGTATGAGTTACAACTTGAATGGTCTATTAAGTATATACTGATTTGTGATCCGTTCATTTTTCTCCAGATGTCATAGCCCTTTCATCGGAGGGAAGTATTTTAAGGGCATGGAACCTTCCTGATGGGCAGATGGTGTGGGAGTCTTTCCTTCCAGGCTCAAAGCCGTCAAAGGCATTATTATCAATTCCGGTTAGTGGATCATTGGATATTAACTGAAGCCTTTCAGTGAACAATTTTATGTAGAAACCTTTCAACAATCACCTTTTATGTAGAAACCTTTTAATGATCACCTTTTAGGTAGTGTTATCTATGAGTAAAACTTATTTCATCTATTACAGAGATACAGTTAGTATCCTTAATCCACAATGACTGCTGTCCCTGTGATCATTAAAACTTTCTTCCACCATGTTTTGGGTCAGTTGCAAAATCATAAATAACAGGTTTCACTTATTTTAGGATGCAGAGTCTGTTGAGCATGTTTTTTTGCACCTTGTTACTCTTCAAGATGTTTTGGGGTTTCCCTGCCTCCCTTTCAAAACTGTCCTGTGGCATTTTCCACTGGTTCATTAACCCGAGTGAACACTATGGAATGCATGCCACAAAATTTTGTTTGAAAATGACATTAACTACGGTAATATTTTGCAGACAAATTTGAAAGTTGACAAGGACCATGTGATCCTTATTTACAGTAATGGGTGTCTTCATGCTGTTTCAAGCATAGATGGCGAAGTTCTTTGGAAGAAGGAGTTAGCAACTGAAGGGTTTGATAAATTCTTAAGTTAATGTGTCATTTTTCCTCTTTCATATTAACATTTCATGCCATTGATGTATGATGTTTCTTTCTGTCTCCAGCATTGAGGTTCAACAGTTAATTCATCCTCTTGGAAGTGATATAATATATGCTGTAGGGTTTGTTGGTTTGTCCCAGTTTGACTGTATATCAAATTAATGCGAAGAATGGTGAGTTGCTGAAGCACAATAGTGCAGTGTTTCCCAGTGGCTTTTCTAGGGAAATATCATTAGTTTCAAGCGACGCAATTGTGGCATTGGATGCCACTAGAGCAATTTTGGTACCAATAAACTTCAGGGATGGAGAAATTACTGATTCACCAGACACATGTTTCAGATCTTTTTCAGGACTCTTCTGCAACGGCAGTTATTTTGCCATCTAAGCTTATGGGGATGGTTGCTTTGAAAATCAGTTCAACTATAATATTTATAAAAGTGGCAGATGCAGGCAAGTTGGAGGTAGTGGACAAAATTGACCATGCAGCAGCCGTTAGTGATGGGCTCTCATTCTTAGAGGGCCAGCAAGCTCTCGCATTAGTTCAGCATGGAGGCAGTAAAATTCACCTCACTGTGAAGCTTGGTCCTGATTGGAGTGGTGACTTGCTTAAGGAGAGTTTTGAGATGGACCACCAGAGGGGAGTTGTGCATAAGGTCTTCATTAACAACTATATTCGAACGGACAGGTCTCATGGGTTTAGGGCCTTGATTGTCATGGAAGATCATTCGCTGTTATTACTACAACAAGGTGAGGTTGTCTGGAGTAGGGAGGACGGACTTGCTTCGATTATAGATGTAACTACATCAGAACTACCTGTTGAAGAGAATGGTGTATCTGTAGCAAAAGTGGAGCACAACCTTTTTGAATGGCTTAAGGTATGAAGCCTTTAGGAATGCTTTAATAGCTGAATTAAGATTAACATTAACATTGCATTCTGACATTTAATGGCAATACAACCTGACAAATTCATGATTGGATTCTAATATCATTTGGGTTTTGAATTGATTTATACTTTACTCGCAATACTTTCTTATCTTTTCCTCTTCTATTTTTAGATTTGGACTGTGGACTTATAAATGAATATGAATTTATTCGATGAAATTTCTTATGTGGGTTTTAAAGGTAACCATCACCCCCTCCTTCCAAGGTGTTTGGGTTGGTCCTTTTCTTGTATTTTGTTTGCAGTGGGCAGCTTTTTTGTCTCTTGTGTGTTATTTCCTAAATGGGTCGAAGGATCTCTCTTCCTTTGCCATTTATTATTTTCTCCTTATTTATCTATCTTACATTCTGGATTCTTATAAGAAAGTATTCCTCGATCAGCTATACACACACATACATATATAGCAACAAAAGCTTTTCCTGAAGATGTGTAAATTGTATTGCACACTGGCCTAAAAGAGTAAACATTACTATGTCTTTGTTCATTATCTCATCTTTTGGATCTTGGGCAAACAATGACAAGAGAAATTGCATTTTTATATCTCATGTGTTCACTTTTTGTTCATTAAATTTGGTAGAATCATATTTAGAACAACAATTACCATCCCATACCTTTTCTTCTTTGGAGGATCTCACTTACCCATGTGGATTATAATCGAAATCATCAAACCATTTATGAAAGTGGTGAATGGTGTAGGACAAGTTCGTAGAAGACTCTCTCTTCTTTAGGTAGTCTTTGTTTGTCGTTTCATTTTTTGGATCTTGGGCAAAATAATGACGAGAAGTTATATTTTTATATCTCATATGTTTGTTTGTTAAATTTGGGAGAATCATATTTAGAACAACAATTACCATCCCATACCTTTTCTTCTCAAGATGATCCTTAGCCATGTGGATTATAATCTAAATCATTTAACCATTTATGGTAGGTGGTAATTGATGTAGGACAAATGCAAAGAAGACTCTCTTTCTTTAGGCTCTTATACTAAAATTAATGTAGCAGAGCACAAAAGAGGTCCCTAGGGCTACTTGTGATTAGTTTATATGTGACTAGGGGTCAGTAATAGTGTGGAGTTCTAGGGTTCGTAAAGGAAGGGCATGGTTTTGGGATTATAATAAAAAATGAAATGCGAAGTCTTGGGGCTGATTTGAGGCTGTTAGCAATACCCGTGAACAATAACTTTGGATCATGTTTGTTCTTTTTTGGTTTTGAAATTTGAAGACAAAGTGGAGTTATATCCAGTAATTTTGCTATGCACCAATTCAAATACATGCTTAACTTCATCTTTAGTTAGCGTTTGGAAAACTTCTTAACACCTCCCTCCAAAAGCAAAAAAGAGAGAAGTAAAAATAGGAAAGCCCATTAAAAATTGGAATATAATTCAAATTGCTCAGCCATTTATAGTAGGCTTTTCTCTTTTTCTAGGAGCCTAAGAAGGGATAGATAATTGAAACATCATATTTATGTAAATTTTTTTAAATGCAACTAAAGTAATCATGGATGTTCATTTGAGCTAGAGAATTGATACGAGTTTGCCTGCACATAGAATGCTTTGTCACTGTCTTAAATGACATTCTCAGTTTAAATGGAGCAATTTTTTTTTTTTTTGGTTCAAATTGAAAATGTCATTTGTTTTCCTCTACTAACTAAACTCTCATTTTCAATAATTTTTTTTAATGTTGGTTGTGTTTGTCGATATGCAGTTTTGACACTGACTATCAAATTGTGTGATTGCGTACCAAATTTATTTACTATAGTTTAGTAGATCTTCAACTTTAGTTTAGAAAGTCTGCCCATTCATCAGTTGATCTCGGATAATCTCAGTTTCTCTGTCCTACATCAAGCAGCAACCATGTTGTTACTAATAGTTATAGACTTTGACATGGAAACATTGTGCTGCCCGTATAATAGTTTCTCTGTGTAATAGAAAGTCTGCCCATTCATCGGTTGATCTTGGATAATCTCAGTTTCTCTGTCCTACATCAAGCAGCAACCATGTTGTTACTAAGGGTCCGTTTGATATGCAGGAATAGAGGCTGGAATGGAATGAGCATTCCTGCCCCTATTCCATTCCCGCGTTTGGAATGCTTAAACATGATGGAATGTCTATTCCGTTCGGAATGGCTATTCCACTTAGCACAGGAATAAGCATTCCTTGACAAAACCTTAGGAATGCCCAATAAGCATTTCTTGACAAAACCTTAGGAATGCCTATTCCTTTCCTAACGGAATGACCATTCATCTCTACAGCCCATGACCACAAGTACAGTCAATTTTCTTATAATTAATAAATTTGGTAGATGAAAAATTTATTAATTATTAGAATTAACAATTATAAATTTTCTTATACTTTTATTTAAAAAAAAACATTTTATACATGTAGATGAATTACAATATATTTAACTCTACTTTAAATAAAATTACAAATATATTTGCCAAAAAATTATAAATAGGATATATATAAATATATGTATAATTATTTTAATTTTTTAATAATTAATATTATAAAAGATATATTTTTAAAAAATATTAATTATTAAGTAATATAATTATTAATTATTTATCATAAAACTAATTATATTTCTTAGAAATTTATTAATTTATTAAATATTAATTATAAGAAGTTAACTTGTACGTGAAACCAGAATGACTATATAAGTTTTTTTTTTTTTTTGCTAATAAAACAAATGCAGGTTGAATTAATTTTTTTTTTTTTGGTCCAATAAAACAAATGCAAGTTGATTTTTTTTCCCAATAAATTTTTTTTTTTGACAATAAAAAAAATGTAGATTGAACGTTTTTTTCATTACTGGGTATCAAAACAAAAGAATGGAATTAATTATTCTCATTCCATTTCAACAATTTGATGGTTCAAACCAAATACAGGAATGAAATTATCATTTCATTACTAGGTATTCAGCCAAACAAAAGAATGGAATAATTATTCTCATTCCATTCCTACTTTATTCCATTTCTGATGCTATTCCATTCCTGTCCTATTCCATTCCAGCGTACCAAACGTAACCTAATAGTTATAGACTTTGACATGGAAACATTGTGCTGCCTGTATAATACTATCACATCTGGCCTTGACTATCTCCAGATTATGCCTGTTCGGATATCAAATATGCTGAGAGTTTTTTTGTTTCTGCCTGTCAGGGTTTTACAGGATCAATCATATTGTGTTAGAAGGCAGCAGCCATGTTGTTACTAATAATATATGTTATTACCTCGGTTGGATTTTTTTTTTTTGTTTGGGGGTGGGTGGGTGGGTAAGAAGCACAAAATAAAGCACTACAAAGAAGGATGAGGAATCCTTAAATCCCAAAAAAGGCTGAGCAAAAGCACTACAACTAAGGAAACTACTTGAACAACCCCTAGCCCCCTACAAACTCAACACCATAAACCCACTCCCATAACCACAAACAGGCTCGTGGGGGGTAAAGTGACCCCCCCCATAACTGGGTATCATAGTGTTGGCTCCCTTCTTTACTAAGAAATCAGTCTGCTAGTTGGTATAAGTGACATCTGCTGACCTGCTGGTTGGATTTGTACAAGTACTTCTGTTGGAATCTGGCATAGTTATTAATTTGAGGATTTCTATTTTGAAATTATTAGGATTTGGTGAGATGGTGTGTGTCAATTTCCGGGGGTATACTATGAAATCTGCAAAGTAAT
Source organism: Nyssa sinensis (assembly GCA_008638375.1). NCBI lineage: Eukaryota > Viridiplantae > Streptophyta > Magnoliopsida > Cornales > Nyssaceae > Nyssa > Nyssa sinensis. The sequence continues at coordinate 4,427,609 of CM018046.1, forward strand.
CTAAGATTAAATACAGTAGTAAATTAGTAATACATCAACTATTGCATTAATGGAGAGTCTTTATAAGCTTCATTTTCAATTTTTTAAATGTTTTATTTTATTCTCTAACATTCGTATAAGCTTCATAATTTTAATTTTTTTTTTTTTTTCCAGACTTTGTATAATTATAGGCGGTGGCGGATTCTGACTATTGGGTTTTGGAGGGGTGGGGGGACTCCTAATTGTGCGTGTGTTTCTTTTGATTCAATAGAAAATAGTGGCAAAACGGTATATGCGCTGTTGGTTATGGTTATAGCTGGATGCTATGTAGATCATAATTATTAGTGTGTAGACAAAAGGAAATTGAAGTGAAGTGTGTTATACTAGAGTATTTATAAAAAAAAAAGAAAGTGTTGTACCAGAGTACCTGGAATTTTGGTGTGCATGTCTGAATTTTTGTTTCACATGGGTGCTTAGTCCATGCAATATGATTCCCTACTGATTATTGTTGACTGATTTTCCAATTTAAAATGATTGAGCCTCTCATGTGGTTTGTTGAAATTCTGAAATCTGAACTGTTAAGATGTGGGAATGGGTCCAGGAACTTTGCCCGCCTGCTCAAAAGTAAAGAAGCAAATGGTAATTTTGTCATTGTGGTTTTTCCTCTTAATCTCTTGTTATTACACGAACACATTCTTGCAAAAGTGAGAACACCCCCCCCCCCCCCCCCCCCCTTTTTTGATCAGCAAATTAAAGCATATATCATTAGAAGGGAGCCCAAGAAGAACAAGCCTAGATATACAAACAAATGCCATATTGACAGCTCTGTATATTCAAAAACTCTAAAATTCCTCTCCTTGTATATACACCAAGTCAACCAAAGAGGGGCCATCTTCACACACGACTTAAATCCTTCCTAAGCCGCCCACATCTCCACCCCCAAAAGACATCTCGGACCGACTTCGGCATTACCCAACTACACCCAAACAACAAAAAAACCATATTCCAAAGATCCCTAGCAATCCTACAATGAATTAGAAGATGATCCACCGATTCCTCCTCTTCCTTGCACATGCAACATCTGCTCGGTAATTGAAAACCTCGCTTCTTAAGATTATCTGCTGTAAGAATTGCACCCTAAGAAGCCGACCAACAAAAGAAGGCAACTTTCTTTGGAACTTTAGATATCCAAATGAGTTGCCATGGAAACACCTTCTCTTCATTCCTCATCAAGTGCCTATAAAAGGATCTTATTGTACAGGTCTTCTTTCTTTTAGCTTTCCAAACCATTAAGTGCTCCCTACCCATTCTAATCTTCCATCTCTCCAAAATACCCTATCAACTCCTCTACCTCCTCTAATTCCCAATCATAAAGCTCTTTCTAAAACAAGGATTCCAAGCAAAGTTGTCACCTTGCCATGACACATAATCCACAACCAAGGCTTTTCTATTTGAGGCGATCCTGTACAATAGGGGAAACTTCTCCTTCAATGCCCCATCAAAACACCACGCATCCTCCCAAAACTTCACCCTCCTCCCTTCCCCTACCTCCAATCTAGTCAACTGTCTAAAGGAATCCCTCCCTTTGGAAATGATCCTCCAAAGACCACACCCATAAGCACCTCTCGCTTCCTTAGAGAACCAATCCCCTTCCTCACACTCATACTTAAAAGAAATCACCCTCCTCCACAAGGCATTCCTCTCCTCCACAGATCTCTAATCCCATTTACGAGGCAAAGCTTGGTTAAAAAGCTTCAAATTTTTTAACTCCCAAACCCCCCCGTCTCCCATCTCTTTTAATCTTCTCCCACGCAACAAGATGAATTTTCTTATCGCCCTCCTTTTCATCCCAAAGAAAATCCCATCAAAGCTTTTCTAACTTCTTTTCCACCATCGCCCGTAAAGGGAACATGGACATGTAATAAGTTGGAAGATTGGAGGGAGTATTTTTTATGAGGGTAACTCTCCCACCCTTGGAAAGATATTGACTTTTTCAACCTGCCAACCTTCTTTGAAATCTCTCAATAACAGCATACCAAACTGCTTTGGAGCGAGTTGGAGCTCTTAAAGGAAGTCCCAAGTACGCTGGAAGCAGACCAACACCTCACCCAAACTCCCTAGCCAACTCCTACACCCCCTTCTGCACCTCTAACTGGAATAATCACGCTTTTAGCCATATTAATCTTCAAACCGGACATTGCTTCAAAGCACACCAAGATACATTTCAAAAAAAGAAGCTGGCTCTTCTTTGCCCTACAAAAAACTTAATTATCATCAACAAACAAAAGATAAGACACCTCTAGGTTCCTTCTACTTCCATCTTCTAAAACAAAACCCTTCAACCATCCCCCTTCTATTGCCCTCTCCATCATTTGACTCAAAGCTTCCATTAATATCATGAAAAGAAAGGGAGAGAGAGGGTCTCCCTGACTCAAACCCCTTGAAGACTTGAAAAAGCCTGAAGGAGTGCCATTGACCATCACTGAAAAAGAAACCGAGGCGACATAGGCCATCATCCACCTCCTCCACTTCTTCCCAAAGCCCATTTTTGCAAGAAGGAAAATGATAAAATCCCAATTAACATTGTCATAAGCCTTTTCAATATCTAAATTATAAACCATATCCTTTTCTTTCTTCTTCTTCTGCGAATCCAAACATTCATTTGCAATCAAATAAGCATCAAGAATCTGCCTCCCACCAACAAAAGCATTCTGACCCTTTGAGATCACCTTCCCCATAACCTCCCTCAATCTCATCGATAGGACTTTGGCCAAAAGTTTGTACATGCTTCCTACCAAACTAAAATCTTTGATGTTTTTGGCCTCCTCTATTTTAGGAATTAAGGCAATAAAAGATGCATTAAGGCTTCTTTCAAAAGCACCCTTCTCATGAAAATTGTTGAACACTGCCATAACATGCCTCCTAATCACCCTCCAACAATGCTTATAGAAAGCCATTAAGAAGCCATCCGGGCCTGATACCTTATTCCCATTGCATGACCCCAAAGCATCAATCACTTCCTCCTTCTCGAAAGATCTTTCCAGCCACATCCTCTCCTCACCAGAAATGGCCTTGAAATCCATCCCTTCAATATTCAGTCTCCATTCCTGAGTCTTAAGAGTAGAGCTTTTGATAGAAACCAGTGATTCCTTCCTTTACCTTCTCTACTTTCTCCAATCTTCTCCCATCAATAACCATCGAACTAATGGTATTCTGTCTCTGGTGGGCATTCACAACTCTTTGAAAGAATTTAGTGTTACTATCACCTTCTCGCAGCCACAAAATTCTAGATTTTTTCTCCTTGATATCTCTTCCAGCTTCAACAACCTGCCCAGCTCACCTTTTAGACCATCTCTTTGAATCTTCTCACTTTCATCCCAGGCCGAGACCTGCTCCTTTTGACCTAGCTGATGAATTTGTTGCAACATCTTATCTTTTTCCACCTGGACGTCCCCATGACTCCTCTGAATTCTATTTCTTCAAGTCAGCCTTTAACAACTTTATCTTCTTTTTGAAGACATGACTTGGTTTTCCCATAACTCTGTAGCCCTCCCACCACTTAGCAACTCTGTCTCTAAATCCTGGAGTTTTCCGCCACATGTTCTCGAACCAAAATGGGCTTTTACCCCATCTCACTCCCCCGCAGTCTAACATGATTGGACTGTGATCCGAGACTGGCTTGGGAAGGTACTTTTGTAAAGAACTCGAAAAGAGCTCTTCTGCCCAGCTCACCTTTCAGACCATCTCTTTGAATCTTCTCACTTTCATCCAAGGCCGAGACCTGCTCCTTTTGATCAAGCTGATGAATTTGCTGCAACAACTTATCCTTTTTCACGTGGACGTCCCCAAACTCCTCTGCATTTCATTTCTTTAAGTCAGCCATTAACAACTTTATCTTCTTTGTGAAGACATGACTTGGATTTCTCATAACACTGTAGCCCTCCCACCACTTAGCAACTCTGTCTCTAAAGTCTAAACCCTGCAAAGTGAGAACCTTGATTTTTTCTTATTGAACATTTTGCTTTCCCTTTTCCAATAAATGAGGTATCTGCCTACAGCAGGAGGCATGTGCAAAATGGATTTTTTCATGTTTCATCAGATCTTATTGTTTTTACTGTTACTCATTATATCAAAATGAAACTGCATCTCATTTACGGGTTCCCTTCTGACTATGGGTTTTGGATATGATGTTCTTTTGTTGAAAGGGGCACATACTGAAGCTCAAAGGAACTCTAATGCTTGCAAGTCCTGAGGACGTAGTAGCTATACAAAGAATAAGGTTAAAAAGCTCTGAGAAAAGCAAAATGACACGAGACCGCAATGGTTTCCGAAAGCTGCTCATTGTGCTTAGCAAGGCAGGGAAACTTTTTGCTTTGCACACAGGAGATGGACGAATTGTATGGTCACTGCTGCTGCATACTCTTCATAAATCAGAAGCATGCGAAAATCCCACTGGGGTTAATGTATATCAGTGGCAGGTCCCCCATCATCACGCGATGGATGAGAATCCATCTATTCTTGTAGTTGGCAGATGCGGACATAGTCTAGATGCCCCCGGGATTCTCTCTATTGTTGATACTTACACAGGAAATGAGCTTAATTCTTTGGGCCCTGTTCATTCTATTGTGCAAATTATTCCACTGCCGTTTACTGATCCAACAGAACAGCGCCTCCATTTACTAATGGATGCTGGTTTGCGTGCCCATTTATACCCCAGGACTCCCGAGGCTATTGGTATCTTCCAACGCGAGTTTGCCAACATATACTGGTACTCAATTGAAGCTGATAATGGCATTATAAGGGGTCATGTTTTGAAGAACAATTGCTTTCTTGAGGTAGCAGATGAATTCTGTTTTGAGACCAAGGCTTTATGGTCAATTGTATTCCCTTCAGAGTCGGAAAAGATCATTGCAACTGTGACAAGAAAATTGAATGAGGTAATTTTTTTTCTCTTGGAGATTTTTTTCTGATAGTTTATCCCGTACTACTTGATAATTGTCATCTCTTCTTCTATTTTATTTTTCTTTTAGTAATTTTCTTTATAGATACACTTCGTTCAGTCAATTTTGTGAAAATTTTGGACTGTTGTGGATTTCTTAGTTTTTATTGGTACTTCCAGTTGAGTTGGAAATATGGGATCTTTTCTGATCTTTTCTTATTTAAGAATGGTGTCAAGGATGAATTGGAGCTTGAGTGGTTCTTTTTCCATTGGCCTCATAGTACTCGTCTTAAACCACCTATATCATCTGACATGTTATACTCTGCAAGTTGAAGTTAATATTTTTTAAGAGTGGATCTTCTATTATTGATGCAATAATCTTGTCCTGTTGAACTATTGTTGCTGTTCAGTAATGGAAGTCTTGACAACTTTTTCCCCTATAGAAATCTATGATATCAACTCTGCTCTAAGTACAAGCTTAGTGCTTTTAATGTGTTGAACAGTACACCATTAAATGTAGGTTTGTATCCTCACTAGTGGGGCAGTATCTAGTTCCTTGTGTATATGAGGTTTTGGAGTTTCCAGTGGCCTGATCAAGTACCTCATGACATCAATGTGATTGTATTAAGTATTTCACTCAACTATAAAATTATTGAAATGGAATTATCAAACCATATAATAATCATTAAATGACATGCCTAGCAGTCAGTCATATGGCCTCCATGTTCTCTCTAAACTGGACCGTTCTTGCCAATTGGATTTTTTAGGGTGGATATAGGTTCCGCTGCTACATTTGTCGGCTGTAAAACTCATCTGTCTTATATGCTTCAGGTGGTCCATACCCAAGCAAAGGTAATAACAGACCAAGAAGTGATGTATAAATATGTATCAAAAAATCTGCTTTTTGTGGCTACTGTTGCCCCTAAAGCTGTTGGTGAAATTGGTTCAGTCACCCCAGATGAGTCATGGCTGGTTGTATATCTTATTGACACTATAACTGGTCGTATACTGCACCGCTTAACGCATCATGGTTCGCAGGGTCCTGTTCATGCAGTAAGTGTTCTTTCGTGTCAAGCTTTAATATTTTCATGGATGAGCAGCATGAGCTAATTTTCATTATGCAATTTTTTTTTTCTCTCTGAAGGTTTTTAGTGAGAACTGGGTTGTCTACCACTACTTTAATCTGAGAGCACACAGATATGAGATGTCAGTCATTGAGATCTATGATCAGTCTCGGGCGGTATATATTCAAACTTGAATCTGCTACATTTCTTTTGTGTTTGTGTGTATAACTGTAAATTTCTTAATGACTGATTATGTCATTTTGTAAATTGGTGATTACCATCTGCAGGATAACAAAGATGTTTTGAACCTCATTCTTGGAAAGCATAATCTTACTTCACCCATTTCTTCTTATTCTCGTCCTGAGGTCATAACAAAGTCACAGTCTTACTTTTTCACCCACTCTGTGAAAACTATAGCAGTGACATCAACTGCCAAGGGCATAACTTCCAAGCAGCTTCTAATTGGGACTATTGGTGATCAGGTCAGCTTGGATTGTTAAACAAATCTGAGTTTTCAAGTGTTCACATATTGTCTCTTCCGTTCTGACCTGTTCCGTGATGCTTTGTTTTGGTTTTGTTTCAATTTCTTTATGTAAAGACAGTCATGTTTGAATTGGCATCTTGTGTTCTTTGGCACATTTCTATGTATACTCATTGAGTTCACTTATACACTTCACAGGTTTTGGCTCTTGATAAGCGTTTTCTAGATCCTCGTCGGTCTATCAACCCTACACAAGCTGAGAAAGAGGAAGGAATTATTCCTTTGACAGATTCATTACCAATCATTCCACAGGTGTATTACCTATATTTCTTTTCTTTTACTATTTAATTTTGTTTATAAAACTTTATCATTGTCCATTGCCTCTTAAAGTAAAAATGTACATCTTGCTTGCTCAAAAGATAAGAGAAAAAAGTAAAAAAACTAAAAATGTACAACAGAAGGAAGGGTTGCCAGAAAGCACTAATGGCATAGTGATCCACATTTTTGAGTTAAGAAGGCAAAACACAGGACATTTCTGTCTGAAAACATCAAATTTAGCAAATCAAAATTTCTTTTGACAGGCATGGCAAATTGAGTTGGGTTTTTTTTTTTTTGCTTTGGTGCTAAATTTGAACAAATTCGGTTTATGAAATATAAAAATGGATGTTTTTACATTTGTTTCTAAACTGGCTGAAAATCTGGATAACAAATTGGAAATTTAGGTTTGACAACCCTGCAACAGAGAATTTTTGTAAAAGCTGTATGGCTTGGGAGAGTTGACAAGCCAGGACTTCATTCATAATTTGAAGCCTTTTCTTGATGCCGTGACTGCTGCACTTTCATACTAAAACGTGAAATCTCAACTTGTACATAAGAATTTAAAAAATTTATTCTTTGATTGAATTGGAAAAGATCTGGTTGAACCATATTGAATTTGCAAAGGAATAATAATGCCAATTTATGCTTGCTAGTCTTTTTACTAGGGGGATTATTTTTTTTATTTTTTGACGAGTGTTACGAAGGGGTTTATGTTGGGTAGGAGTTGGGATCTTCACTTCTATGAAATCTGGACTAACTTGAGGTATATGTTGATATATTTGCATCTTGATTCTTCATATACAATGTTATGCAAATTAGCAAACCTAACCTGTGGTTAATGAATTGAGGGAGATTGACTTATGTGGCTCTAAATAGAGTCTGGCTATATTTAGTGATTTTAAGGTTTGCAGTTCTTATTGTGAGCAATGTAATTCCACAGTTTAGCGATCTTTGCATTGATTGCTTCTTAATACTGACCAATGATTGTTTTGTAGTCTTACGTGACACACGCCCTTCAAGTGGAAGGCCTCAGAGGCATTGTAACTGTACCTGCAAAGCTAGAGTCAACCACCCTTGTCTTTTCATATGGAGTTGATCTCTATTTTACCCAGCTTGCACCTTCAAGGACTTATGATTCACTTACGGAGGATTTCAGCTATGCCCTACTTCTCATTACAATTGTTGCACTTGTTGTGGCAATATTTGTAACATGGGTTTTGTCCGAGAGGAAGGAACTGCAGGAGAAGTGGAGGTGAGTCAATTCTATCCTCTAGTCCATCCTTTTGTCCTTTTGAATTTTTTCCCCATTCACGTTATACTTTTTAATTTTGTCTTAGATTATTTGGAGGTTTACTCCTAACTTGTAATTTATTTAAATTTTGTAGCATGCCCTCCTCTAGTGGTATTTTTATTGAATTTTATTTGGAAATGTCAAAATTGTAGTGCCTCGATGTTGTAGATTCAGATGTTTAAGAGAAAAAGTTTGCCAATTTTACTGTGCCTAGTTACATCTTGCAAATAGGATGTTTGCAACTTTAAAATTTCCATAAAATTCTATTCCTTAATATAACAAAATGAACTACATATGACAAGTATTACTTTCTCCAACTGAAATATTGCAACTCTCTCACTAGAATGGTATATTTTTCCCACGTTTTTTTTTTGGGGGATTTGAATGTTACCTTGGAGGATCTATTGTAGTAAGTTCTTATCAGATTGTTTGGGGAAGGAGTATCATTGTCTACATGAAGCACAGGATATTTCATTTTGTCTCTATGTATTAGTGTTGGACACGTGAAAAAAGAGTGTCACGTCATGGACACGTGAAAAAAGAGTATTTATTTTTCTAAATTTCAGATATGTGGACATTTAGGGACACGATTTTTGGATTAAATTTTTTTTTTTTAAAAATTGTTTTCCTGGATTTTCCCCTTTTATTTTTCACTTTATTTTATAAATATACGCACACACATATAGTAGTTAACAAATTTGTTTTGGAACTTGATATATGAATGTTGATGATTAAATAAAAAAATTGTAAAATTATTTTGTCATTTTGATATATTAATAATATTTTTATGATTTGTATAATTTTATATCAATTTTGATTGAAATAATATTAGATTTGTATTATATGGTCATATAAAAAATATAAAAATATATTTTGAATCTATTCTCAATGTATTTGTCTTATTTTTCTTTTTATAAATATTGTGTCTATATTGTGCTGTATCTGTGTTTTGTGTTTATGTTTCTTAGTGGCTACATAAAACTTAAAAGTTCTTTGATATTATGAGACATACATATTGCTAAGAGTCCATTTTGTTTTTCTCTACTAACAGTACCCTGGCTTGCAGCATGAAGTTACTTACTACAACGCGTTTCCAATAACGTGTTACTGTTATTCATTTAAAAAAGCAAATTCATTGCCGAGCTGCTCTATAATGTACAGCAAGGGGCTATTTGATTGATCTGGAATTTGAATGTTCTCGTTCAATTTTATTTAGTTTATCTATATTGACATTTATCAGTATCAGCTTAAATGGAGACATTAAATTCTTTAATTTAGTGTTCGTATAGTAACACTTTTTATTAGTAAAAAAGTAATATTTAAAATTTTTACTTTCTGCTTAAAAAAAGAAGTATGTTTGGTAACTATTTCCTTAAAAATAATGTTTATCTCAATATTAATTTTTTCACATATCTATTAAAATGTTTTTTAAAATTAAAATAAATATTGATAATAGAGTTGTCAATCGATCGATCCGATCTGATTTGAGATCCGATTTGATCCGAGATCTCGATCCGATCAATTTGATATCACCTGCCAGCACACCAAAAAAATGTGGTTGGGTTTTTTTTTCTTCCTTTTATATACATTTTTTTTTTTTGGTCTCTAAAACAAATCAATATATGATAAATGTATAAATATACATCTTTATGAGCACTATTATAATTTTAATTCTATATGCAAAAATTCTGAGAAGATTATATATATATATATATATATTGTATTCACTACTGTACATATATTTTGTATTATTTATATTTTATAGTGTACTGTACATATATTTATTATGATACTATATATATACAATATACGGTATTGTGTATGCATTTATGAGCAATAGTTACTAAAAGCAAAGACATTTTTTTTTTTGCTTAAAAGTATTTTTTTTTTTTAGTGCAAATCAAATACTACTTACTTTTTTTTTTTTTTTTTTCTGTTGCTTAAATAAACAAAAAAAATACTTAAAATAAAGTTACCAAACCGACGATTGAAGGGACCTGAGAATTGATGTATTTGATTTTAAGATGGTTTCATTCAAGATACACTCTTAATTAAAATGATATATAATTTATGAACGGGATCATTTAAATTTAATGTACGGCCAAACACACCCTTATTGTTATCATTTTCTTAATGCACATTTCGAGTGCATAACCCTTGTAGCAGTTTTAAGCATTTATCACATAGTTGATTCCAGAAACTAACCATTTGATTTGTTTCCCAAGTGGTGCTCGAATCTCAAGTTGTTCCACTTTGTTAACTTTATTTTTCTTTTTCCTTCGTCAATTACTACAATTACGGCTTGGGATAATTTACATTACCTTCTTGTCAAATATATTTGACAATTATAGGGATTTACTTGTGATTTTCGATATTACACTGATATTACACTGATATTTTTCTTCGTTTAATAGAAAACATAAAATAATTATTTTATCATAAAAAATAATTACAAAGGTCTCCCTTATGATATATAATAATTATAGGAATTTAATTTATGATCTCAGAAAAGATAAAAGAAGTTAGTGTAATATATAATTATATTTTAGGCATATAAAAAATTTAGTTGAAACTCTAATACTGTCAATGATGAATTTTGTTCGAAGAGAAAAATTTTATGTATTATAATATACATAGAGAATGTCAATATAATTTTAAAAAATATAAAAAGAGGTTCTTATAATTATCAAAATTTAGTGTAATGATCTCTTACGACTTTATATTCCCTTACGACTTTATATTCCCTAACCTTGATTATTTATGGGTGTACTTTTGGAATCCTTGAAATGAAACTGTGGAAGTACACATGAGTAATTTTACCGTACCAATTATTATTATTATTATTTTTTTTTATCAAAACAGTTTACCAAATAGTGTGGCAGAATTGTATTTCGAAATGAGATGTTCCAATTTTTTTTATTGAAGAGAACTCATGTCTATTGATTGGAAAATTTGGTTTTAAGTTCTCCACTAATCTTGAATACCTTCGAGGCTTCCCCTACTCAAAATTCATATTGAGAACTCTATTCAGCGCAACAATACGATTGTTTTATTATGACTTGAAGGTTACATGTTTGAATTACGAAAATAGTCTCTTCACTTGAGAAAGTAAAGTTGTGTATATCTAATTTTTTAATAGTGAGAGTCTCGTCACTAGGCTAGCTTTTATTAAAGTTTTAATTAATTTTTTTTTATACGAAGAAGAATTCCATGGTGTCGTTTTTCGTTTGTGTAAAGAAAGTTTTTCGGGTTCATACAACACTAGGGTTGCAACTAGGGTGAGGCGGGGTAGGCTTGAGGCCTGTCCAAGCTCAATCTTTGATTAAGATGGTCAGCCTGAGCCTGAGCCTGAGCTCGAGCTCAATCTGAGAAAAAATTAAACAGTTTTGAGTTTGTTCAAGTTGTCGAAGATTTGGATTGGGCTGGACTCGAATTCCAGAAGCCTGTGATCAAAACAATGGCTTGTGCACCTTTTTTTTTTTTTTTTAATGGATCGATTAAAGATATCTTGGGTTCTAGATCAGTTTACGTACATCAGATTAAATTTTTTTTTTCGTGATAGTTAGATCTACTTTTTAAATTTTTATTACCGACGGTTAACACAGAAAAAATTCGAACTCAAAATGCTTGTGCAATTGTTATCAATATCCAACCAATTCCTAAACAAATTTTGGCAATTTCAAGAAAGAACTCCACATACAATGAAACAGTTACCAATACAACCTAGTATATATCGCAACTAATCCCAGAATATATTTATAAAAATTTAAAATCTCATTTTATTTTTTTACACGGCCACTTTAAAGTTTCTTTGAAATGACCAAATTTAAATTTTAAATATCATTATTGATCTGACTATTATTTTTTCAAATAGATTGATTTAAAATGATAAATTTGTACCTTAAAATAGTTATTTTCATGTGTAACACGGATATCTTACTAGTAAGATTTTCGTGTTACGTGCACTAAATTATTATGAAAAAAATGTTATATGTCTCATATTTTTGTAAGATTATTTTACATCTTAGATGACATGTTGGTAAATTATTGACAAATTATTAAATAATACATTATCGATAAAATAATTTTATGTAAGGTTATTTGAGATATAAAATTTATTAGTAAAATTTGAAACGTATAACATTAATCACTCAAATATTATTAATAATTCTAAGTTAAAGTCTTTTTTTTTTTTAATATCATTATTACATGTATAACATTCTTAAATATTAACCCAATCTTTACCCATTTTAAAATTTTGGCTAATTCAAAATTTTTTTCAAAAACTTTCTATACCTCTCTTAATTTTTTTTTCTAATTCCATCATTAGTAATAAAATAAAAGAAACTCTCGTAAGATTTACGGGTACAGACAAATAAGCATGTCGATGAACATGACCCTTTTATTATATATATATATATATATATATATATATATATGAAAATGTTATTGGAGCTCCTCATAATACACTTGCACTGCACATGTATATTATTTAATATTTGATAATGTACAATTTTTGAGTGTAATTGTATGATTGAGGAGTGGAAATAAGATTTTCCTCTATATATATTCACGTACATGAAGCCAAACGTATAGATAATACAACTCAGAAAAAGAAAATTTTAAGATATTTTTCGGTGTGTTAAAAAGATGAGCCAAATCACATATTGCAAAATACTATTTGAATGACATATTGACACATCATTGAATCTCATCCAAGAATTTTTCAAATTTTGATTGCTCTGTGGGTTTCATATTGGGTCCCACCCAAAGGTACCATTAACTTTTGTAGATGTAGCCCAATCATCCTGAGTAGAGATATGGATGGGCTTGGACATGAAACTAGACCCTAATAATGTGATGAGGTTTGATACTATTGGCCCATATGTAGCTTTATATGAGTCTGAATATAACTGAAGCCCTCCTTGGGCCAGGCCATTGATTCTTTTATTTATTTCTTTATAAATATATTTTTGGGTAAGCAGGCACGGGCCACTTAGTGCTTGCTTATATAAAGTTGAATATTTCAAATACAGTACATTTATAATTAATAAATATGAAAGAATGAATATTTATTAATTATTAGAATTATTAATTAATAAATTTTTTATACTTTTTTTAATTAATAAGTATTTTTAAATGTAAACAATTTTCTTTACAAAGATAAAATTTTATATGTAATTTTTCAATGAAATTTTAATTTTTCATAAAAAAATACATATAATATTCAATTTAAAGAATAAAAAAATTCATAATGCTATTTTTAAGTAAAGGAATTGTATTTTCTAGTGTCATAATTTTCCTTATTTATAATAATTTTGAGTTCAATTATGTTGAATTAATAAATATAATTACCAAGATATATCATAAATGAGATATATATATATATATATAATTACATATATAATTATTTTATCTCTCTAATAATTAATTTTTTTTTTAAAAATTAATTATTAAGTTATGAAATTATTAATTATTTGTCATAAAATCAAGTTAATTTTTTTAAAATATATTATATTAAAAATTATTAAATATTAATTATAAGAAGATCATGAGGTTGACAAATGTTGATACCAGAGGGGATTGCAAATGTGAGAAATCAACTGATATGATTCAGCTTAATTTCAATGATTACAATCCACTTTGTTTCAACTGATATGACAAATGTTGATACATATATCTGTGTGTGTTTGTGCGTGGGGCCCGGGGGGGATGGTATTATGTATACCAATACAGCTGTCTTCGATGGTGGGAAGGGGCCTCAAGTGCAAATGTGATGGCCTTGGGGTCTTCGATGTGGGAAGGGGCCTCAAGTGCAAATGTGATGGTTGAGGGTGGGGCCTTGGGTTCTTCGATGGTGGGAAGGGGCCTCAAGTGCAAATGTGATGGTTGAGGTTGGGGCATGCCAATACAAATGCTATCATGCTTCACGATACCCTAATAAAAACAAATATAAGTCCCCCCGTTCTTATAAATGTTAGGATTTAGCGTTAACATTTTATTTAAGTGGTGCAAGTTTTTATTTTTTTAATGTAATTGATGTAAGTTCGATTCTTTTTTTTTTACATTGTTTTATAAAAAAAATGTTAAAATTTGAGTTTCTTAATCCACTCGTAGTACAAATGTATTGCCCATTCTTGAGCAAGTACTTATTTTTTATGTAGTTGGTGTGAGTTTGATTTCCTTTTCTCACATTATTGTGTAAAAAAAAATTGTTAAGATATGAGTCTCTCAATCCACTCATAGTACTCTTCAGATTCTAGGAACAATTATTTGTTATATACTCCATGTGCATCGTATATATTTCCATAATTTTAGGCTTGCTTCTATATATGTCTCACATTAAATAATAGCATGTGAAAGAAAAACTCCATTTCAAAGGATCAAGATTCTTTTCATTATTCTTTTTTTCTCAATTGTTCATAAGGTGGCCTTGGATGTATGTTATATCATGCATATGCTCTTTGATGATTAAATAATAAATAATACAGCATGCATTCAAGGTATTTGAAATAAGTACTGCAGAGAAACGGGTTTCATTTTAAAAACGGATGCCTTGGCATAGGGATGGGTTCAAAACCAATTGTCAAAGAAGAGAGAGAGAGAGAGAAGAGAGGTGATGATTAGAAAAGAATTCAATTTCCAGGTAGGTGATTCTTAAAAGCATTCAATTTCCATATGATTTGATCTAGATCTAGAAGTCAAAGAAAGATATTATATATATCATGCCAAAACACAGCATGTATACCCCCTCAAACGGCAAAATATTAGGAAAATAACAACAAATGATTCTTTCACGCATCCAAAGGCAAACTTCATGTATCTATATGTGTGTGTGTGTGTGTATCTTGGTGTCCAATTCAAGTAACATTCTCATTTTCCCTTCAAAGCATTAGCAACTATATTCAGCCTCATATGATATATCCCCTCACCAAACTATTATAACCACCATTCCAATAGAAGTAAAACCAGAACCAGTGCTTGATGGCTAACCCTTGGTGGCTCCTCCATAGAATCATATGGTGTTCAACCCTCACCACCCTTCTGACCATCCATGGCATGCCACCGCCATCCCCGGTCCAGTGCAATGAAACTGGTTGCACCCTTTACAACTCCTACGGTGTTTGGGGAGACAGGAAGGACTGTCATGTCCCAAAAGTCATTTACCCAACAACTGAAGAAGAGCTTCTCTTAGCAGTGGCCAATGCAAACAAAAACAAACTCAAGGTTAAAGTGGTGACCAAATTTTCACACACTATTCCAAAGCTGGCCTGTCCAACACAGTCTGGAAATGCAATCCTCTTAAGTACTGAGAAGTATAATTCTTGCGTTGAAGTTGATGCTGCCAATCTGGTTGTCACAGCAGATGCAGGCATCGGCCTTCGAGCACTGATTGATAGAGTTGAAGAAGCAGGATTGAGTCTGGTGGCCGCACCATATTGGGAAGGGGGTGAGTGTTGCTGGACTGATAAGCACTGGGGCGCACGGAAGCTCATGGTGGGGCAAGGGAGGAGCAGTACATGATCATGTTGTTGGCCTCAGCCTCGTTGTTCCTGCAAAAGAATCAGAGGGTTATGCTAAAATTATCAGATTAAATTCTCAAGATCCACTTCTCAATGCTGCAAAAGTCTCATTGGGAGTTTTAGGTGTCATCTCTAAGGTCAGTTTTTAAGTCATTTGATTGATTGAATTATTTATATTCTAGGCAAAGTCATTTTCTGGCCCTGGTTTAAGTCGAAATGAAATCCTCTGGAGTTTCAAAGATTTTGTTAGAACATGTTGAAATTGATAAGACTCCAATTGAAATTTAAAATCTCTGAAAATTGATTCATATGTCTCTAAAGAGGCAGAGACTAAAAGATAAAAACTAATAGCAACACAGGCATGGAGATATTCCCTTGTTACTAGCTGCATTTTATCTGAAAACAAATGGACTTGTAATACGTTGTAATGACCCAAACTCACATAAACTCACATTCTACAATATTATCTGCTTGGCTAACGGGCTAAGCCCCCCACTGCATGGCTTTGCTTCTCTGGACTACCCCAGAAAACACATTCTACAATGACAGTACAAAGCCCACACTATCTTAGTCACCAGGCGATTCAGCCCCATAGGACAACATGTCCTGGTGGAGTCAATCCAAATTTCCCAGCTCCGCATTAACGGATACTCCAAGTACTTCTACCTATGAGAACCTAACTTGATACCAATTGTAATGGCTCAAAATCATATTATATAATATTGTTAGTTTTGGCTAACGGGTTAGGTTTCTCGCCGCACGACTTTACTTCTCCAGCCCAGGCTAACCCAAAAAATGCTTTGTATATTGACATACTTATAAGCACCTTAGGATCTTAGTCACAAGGTGACATGGAGGTACCACACACGTACAAGTCTAACCGATGCGGTCATTTTCAATTCTCAGCATTTGTTATATCAAATTTTGAAATGAATTGTAGGTAACATTATCACTGGAGCATGGATTCAAAAGAAGCATAACCTATAATTTCACAGATGATGGTGATATTGAGGATGAGTTCATGGACCATGCAAAGAAACATGAATTTGCAGACATTACATGGTATCCATCAAGACATACAGCTGTGTACAGATATGATGATAGAGTTCCCTTAAACACTACTGGGGATGGAGTAAATGACTTCATAGGCTTCCAGTCCAATTCCATTCTCATCTCCAAATCAGTTAGAGCAACAGGTATATTTTTCTCTCCTTCAGATTTAGATTATATTTTAAATCATACCATTTTCTTTGAACATCTTTTTTTTTTTTTTTTTTCTCTTAAGAAAAGAAAAGACTGGAAATGAACTTTTTTTTACATGTGAATATACAGAGAAAGCATTGGAGAATGCAAGAAATGTAAATGGAAAATGCGCAATGGCTGCTTCCTTTGTGGGAGTTAAGAAATTGAATGCCAATGGCTTAAAGAACAACCTAATCTTCACTGGCTACCCAGTGGTGGGTCATCAGGGTAAAATGCAGACCTCTGGTTCTTGCTTATACTCATCAACAACGCGCATCGATAATTCATGTGCTTGGGATCCAAGAATCAATGGACTATTCTTCTATGAATCAACAGCAATATTTCCTGCTCAAAAGTTTGCGGATTTCATTCGCGATGTAAAAAAATTGAGGTACATCAAACCGGATAATTTTTGTGGGGTGGATATCTACAATGGCTTTCTGATACGTTTCATCAAGGCCTCCGGAGCATTTTTAGGCCAATCTGAGGACTCTATAGTTGTAGATTTCAACTATTATCGCGCTGATGAGCCTTCAACTCCAAGATTAAACCAAGATGTGTGGGAAGAAGTGGAGCAAATGGCATTCTTCAAGTATGGAGCTAAGCCACATTGGGCTAAGAATAGGAACTTGGCATTCTTGAATGTGCAGAAGAAGTATCCAAATTTTAACAAGTTTGTTGCAGCAAAGAGGCAATTAGACCTTCAGAACATGTTCTCTAGTGCATGGTCTGATGAGATATTGTTTGGCAAAGAAGCTGCTAAAGAAGAAGGGTGTGCCTTGGAGGGACAATGCATATGTTCAGAAGACAGACATTGCAGCCCAGACAAAGGGTACTTGTGCCAACCAGGTCTTGTTTATAAAGAAGCAAGAGTCTGCAGGTACTCATCATCCTCCATGAGCTGACAAATATGAAGAATTTTTCATGTAAATGTGCAATGGAATGGAAGAAAGTGATAAAGAGCGTGTGAAGAACAGTTCAATTCAATTTGTTTATTCAAACTTTATGAATCATTAGATTTGTGTTTGAATAGCTTCAATTCAATGGTTTTCTAGTAGAGCTATAAATGAGCCGATTCGAGCCGTGAGTTGTTCAAGCTCGATTCGTTAAAATAAACGAGTTTTAAATTGTGTTCAAATTCAACTTGTAAATTTTTCGAATCGATCTTGAACAAGTCTTTAATCGAGCTTATCATGAGTTGAGGTTGAGTAACTTGATTTTTTATATTTAATATTGGACCATTTATTGGCTTAACTCAATAAATTAACGAGTCTCAAAATATGTTCAAGTTTGACTTCTTTTATCTCGTGAGCCAATCTCGAACGTATCTCTGACTAAATCAATTACAAGTCGAACTCGAATAGTTTAATTTGTTTCACTGCCTCTATCTAAAAGATTAGATATGCTGCTGTGGTGCCCGAATGGCACCGAAAAATATCATTCTCATGAGATTATTAGAATAAATGAATCTGGATTGCTAATTCAATGAATCAAAGTTCAAAATAAAGATTATAGCTAATTATTTTCAAATTATTTCACCAAATGCAGCATTTTGCAACTGCAACAAACCCAAATTTGCAACTTTTCTCCCCCTGTCTTAAGAATCACTAGTAATGATTTCAACATCCACTTCACCCAAGAGAGTCCTTTTTAAGGCAAAGAGACCACAAGTTCCTCATCACAAAGGCAAAGGGACCAGAAGCTCCTCATCAAAAAACCCTGATTCCATTCTTTGGTCCTCTTTATACCCAACCCTCCTTCCTCTTTCGAATTGCACAGGGAGGACCCACTTGACTTTTGCAGCATTGATCTTTAACTCCCTGCTAGAGAAAATTTCTGAGGTTTTTCTCAAGGTCCTTTATGATTCTACTAGGAAGAATAAACAAGATGCTCCAATAGATGTGTATACTAGAAAGAACAGAGACGATAAGCTGTATTCTCTCAACACAAGACAAAAAAATTGTTAGTCCATCTCTGAATCCTATGAGTTATCTTGTCAACCAGTAAACAACAATCACCCTTATTTAATCTTGTGGTGATTAGGGGAACCTTAAAATACTTCACTAGAAGAGAGCCAATGTAAAAACCAAGATGAGCACTCAAACTGGACATTTCATTGTTATTTATTCTAGCAACAAACCAACAACTTTTCTGAGCATTGGGTTTCAGACCAGCTCTAAGCTTTAATTCTGTGAGTGTTCCCTTGAAGCTTTGAATGGACACATGATTAGCTCCTGCAAGTAAAAAAGATCATCAACAAAGGCAGCATGAGAGATTTGAAGATCCTTACACTTTGGGTGACAAGTAAAGCACCCTTGACTGAATTTTTGATTTAATAACCACCCAAAAGCTGCCATGACTAGGAGAAATAGATTGGGTCACATAAGTGTCACCCTATCTTAGTCCTCTAGTACTAGGAAAAAACCCCTCTATGGCTCCATTGATCTTAACAGAAAACCAAGTTGGTGAGATAAATGTTCTAATCCAACTTCTGAACATGGGAGGAAAGTTAATAGCCTCCAAGATGTTATCCAAGATTGTCTAGTTAAATGTATCATAGGCTTTAAAAAAGTCTACCTTGACAACACATCTAGATTTCCCATTGTTCCTATGATGATTCCTTAAGAACTCTTGCATAAGCATGTTGCTCTCCCCTATGTTCTTCCCTTCCACAAATGAAAATTGATTAGAGTTTATGAGAGGAGCCATAGCCCTTTTTGTGAGCGCCACCACCGGAAAAACCCCCAATTGTTCACTCCTTGAAGGTGGGAGGGAACGTCCTCTTTTGGATTGATTGCATGTGAATAAAGAAAGAGTCACTAGCTTGTTTTGAGTAGATAACAAGCAAACCAGATACAACCCATGAAAAATACATGTAAAGGAAATAACAAAGAAAATTAAGAATTACATTACATTAGTCCTAGTTACATTCTAAACCTATTGACATGGGTAAAAAATAAAGCAAAACTGGCCTCTAATAAACAAGAGAATTCTCAATCTGAGAGTAAAGGTATAAGATGGGAAGGGGTTAAGCACCCATCCCACCTAGTCCGAATGGACTGGCCTTTAGTGTTCATCCACAAGACTTATATTTCATGACATAAATAAAAAGAGAGAAGAGAGAATAGTAATTACATGAATAAGTAAATAATACACAATAATAATTGGGTAAATTACACTGACCTCCCCTGAGTTTTAGTCGAGTTACAGAAAGACCCCTTGTAGTATTAGAAATTATAGACAACACCCTTGTCAGAGTTTGTCAAAAAATGACATTGACGAAATGAAAAAAATGTCGTTTATACCCCTCGTTAATTTAACAATATTAAAATGGAAGATATTTGTTTCTATTCTCAGAAAACCTATCAACGCAAAAATACTTTTATGCCCTTGTATTGGTTTATTCGCAAATCGAGAGACTTCTATCGCATTTCCATTCGAAGGGTTTCTGAGAAGAGACGAAAGGTCTTTGAGGTAACATTGCAGAAGACGATTAGTAGAAGACAATCAATAGAAGAAGATCAGTAACATTATGCGCGTGGATCTATCTGTTTGTAATCTGGGAAGAAGATTAGTGGTTGCAATCGAAAGGTAAGTCTCTAGCATCTAAATTTTTTGTTTGATTTTCATGGATATGTTAGGTTTTATATGTTCTAAATCATTTTCTGAAAATAATTTTGTCTAAAGATAGTTCATATTGTTGGGTTGTTAAAAAGGGGTTTTTTCTAGTTATTCTGTCATTTACTTTTCCATTTTTATTCAAGAATAGGTTTTTAAATTAGGGCTTTATGAATATTCGTTCTAATGCCTCTAATTTGGTTTGAATAATGGTTTATAAATTAGGGATTTTATGATTTTATCTTATAATTCCTCAAATTGGTTTGAAATTAGGGTTTTTAAATCACGTTTCTAAATTAGGTACACAGATTTTTACTTTTAATACCCCAATTTCATTTCAGGTTTCAATAGGTATAGAAATTAGACATGACTTGGCAGTCCACTATTGTGGACAGGTACAAAGAATAGGAAATGTAGATCCTGATAAATATAGTCATATGAAGATGGTATGTGATATACGTGAAGTGGCCTTTCGTAATGTTACTTTTAGTATGGGAATGACAATGGAGTTGTAATGTCCAATTCTTGAAAGTTATGAAAGAACACATATTAATAGTTATGCAAATGTCTTAAAATGTTTCTATAGTGTGGAAACATAGAGAGATTGATGTATTTGTAGAAGTTGAGGAAGATGGGTTTCCATTGTAAACAATCAATATGCATTGTGTTTTGGTAGAGGTTCTGGTAGGTGTTTTGCTAATAGTTCTGCAACTGCTAGGGTCACTGGTCTTAGTGGTGCTGCAGTTGGGTATACTAGTGCAGTGGGTGGTACATCTAGGGCTACTGGTTTTAGTGGTGCAACAATTTGGTCAACTAGTGTAGTGGGTACATCTGCTAATGGTATTGTAACTGCAACTGCAACAGCTACAACTACAGCTAATGGTGGTAACTCTAAGGTTAATGCAATAGATGAGCTAGGGAAACTAGTATGGAGAATACATGCATTTCTTTTGCTTGATGGAGTGTCTTTTAGGATAAAGACATTCGGGAGTAATCATACTTGTGTGAGGGAGCAAAAAAATGCAGAAGCTAATTCTACTTGGCTGGTAAAGAACTAGGCAATAAACTTAGGGCAAAACCTGATATGAAATATGATGGTATGCATTCTGAAGTACTTGAGAAGTATGGTGTAGAGGTGAGTAGATAGTACTGTATAGGACTAAGAAAAAGGCAATGGAAGAAATTGAGGAAAATCATGGGAAGTCTTATGCTAAGATACCAATGTATGCCAATAAAGTGAGGAAAACAAATTCTGGTAGTTTGGTGAAATTAGAAATGGAAAGGATCCCACCAATACTAAATCTTCCAACCTTTAAAAGGTTATTTTTTTTAGTTGCAGCTTTGCAAAAAGGGTTCACAGAGAGGTGTAGACCATTTTTAGGTTTGGATGGTTTCCATCTAAATCTAGTCAACCTTTTGGTGTTGTTTTACTAGTTGTAGTGGCATTGGATGGGAACAATGGACTATTCCCTATTGCTTTTGCTGTGGTTGATTATGAAACTAAGGATAATTAGGCATTTTTCCTTTATCACTAACACTCAATCATTTCTGATGGAGTCCAAGTCAAGCCATAGACCTTTATGACAGATGGTTAAAAGGTATTTTACTCTACTTTTACAATACCAATTTCTGTTCTTACTAAATAATGGTACACTGATTAATTTGTTGTTGTCTTTAGGGAATTGAACCGATTTTAAACCAAATTATCTCAGCTGTAACCCATAGAAGATGTAGTAGGCATCTTCTCAATAATTTCAATTGTAAGTTCCTTGGTTTGAAAATTTGAATTTTTTTTTGGAGGGCAGCTAGAGTATACATTGATACAGAATTCATCTTAGAAATGAAAGAAATTGAAGGGATCTCTTCTAATATACATTACTTGGTTGAGAAAACAGCTTGTTCAGCTTTGGGCTAGGCACATATTTGACCCCCAAGTTGGAAGTGACCATATTACAAACAACTTAGTGGAATCCTTTAACAACTGGGTAAGCAATTTGAGAGCAAAATCAATATTGACACTAGTTGATTCAATTAGGTCAAAACTCATGGGGAAGTTACAAAAAAGATATGAGATGGCTGCATCATGGGAGTATAGGGTAACACCCTAAAAAAATGAAAGATTGGATAAGATAATTCAGTAGTCCAGGTATTGTAGTGTGGTTTTTGTAAGGGGAGAAGAGTACGACGTACTAGATAGTGGGGCAGTTCATGTGGTGAAGATGGTTGGTAAGACTTGCTACTTGTAGGGTCTGGGACATCACATGAGTCCCTTGTAAGCATGTAACTACATGTATTTCATACAAGAGACTGTATGTAGATCACTTTGTTGATAATTGTTTCTTTAGGGACAAGTATTTGAAGGCTTCTGTAGACATCATATACCCTATACATAATGAGAAGATGTGGGAAGAAGTTTCAAGTGATGAAGTGTAGCCATCACCTCTGAAAAGGCTTCCTAGTAGGCCCAGAAAAAGTATGAAGAGAGAGGTTAATGAACCTGCAGTGTAGCTTTAAAAGATCATGCACTGTTGCATGTATAATATGTAAGGAGATTGGACACAACAAAAGAACTTATCAAAATGTAGTTGTAAGTAGAAGGGGCACAAACACAAGTAGGTGTAAAGGCACAATCATAGGGAGAGGCACAAGTAGATGGACAAGCACAGGGAAAGGCAAAAGCACAGGGCCAAGCACATGGAGAGGCACAGGACCAGGCAATAGTAAAGGCACAATGAGAGGCACTGATAGAGGCACACGGGAATAACAATTTGTATTTTTTTTGTTGGGCAATATAGTCTACTTTCTGAGATTTTTCTAACAACATTACTTTATGTTTTTGGGAAGGAGATGATGTTTTTCCTATAGCTAGTAGTAAGACATGACCTACATTGACTTTATTTTTTTAGACAGAAGTAATGATGAAGCCTGATTTTGTGAGAGGGCTTCATATATGGACATTAGCAAATGAAGCCTTATTTTATTTTATTTTAATTTTTTTTTGGGGGTTTCATATTATGGATATACTTTTTGACAGTTGAAACTTCATATTATGGATAGAAATGCTTGAAACTTCAAATAGGACCTTTTTGGATAGTGGGTTGAAAATCTAAGTAGGGTGTTTTGTATGTGGGACAATTATGTAATCCTATGTTATACAAGTTAATGCCAATGAATATTATTTGGACTATTTTGTTATTTTAAATTGCATAGTATGTCATTCCATGATTAGCAACAAAATGGAACACAATATATTAGTTGTTGGTACCTTCAACTTGTAACAAAAGGAACATTCCCATTACAACAAAAATACTTTCTTCTCACTACCTCTCCAAACTATCCTAACCCCACCTAAATACCAACATATTACATCACTTCAAATATAAGGTGATAAAAAGAGTTAACAAATATAACCCAAAAGAGTACACAACTTGAAATCGACATGGCCTTCGAAATTGCTACCATGGCCTTTATTTCTTCACTGCTTGAAGTAGATTTGGTATTATTATTGCATGGAAACTTCCAAAATTAAAAATATTAGCATGTACCATCTGGAAAAATAAAGTAAAGTTTGCTTGGATTTTTTGTTGATTCTGAAATTCGAACCAATGCTCTTTTTCCACACCTACATTATTTATTAGAAAACATGCCCCTCTCAATTGTTTTAGAGAAAGATATTGTACTCATTGTGCCTGCAAAATTAGAAAATTTATTTATGAAATAAAGCATAACTTGAAATTTTATAATAATAGTATTTATTAAAAAGCTTGAAATATATTAACAAAATAATACCAACATGTTGAAGACATACTTAAGAGAGAGAGAGAGATGCACACTGTTGAGAGATGGAAGGCTTCTCCAACGGGTTTGCATGGGGTTTGCTTTTGTAAGAATTTTCAAAGGCAAGTTTGTCCAAGTCCAACTAAGTTTGAAAAGTCAAAGTGTAATTTCTTTATACATCTAATGGCATTTTAGACTTTTAAGTGTTTTGAGGGCAATTTGGGAAGTTTAGAACTAATAGAAATAACAACCATCAAGCCCTTTAACAGGTGAGTTAACGTGAAGGGGGTATCTTAGCCGACAATTAAAGTAGAGGGGTGCTGCTTGTAATTTCTAATACTACATGGGTCTTTCTGTAATTTGACTAAACCTCAGGGCAGATCAATGTAATTTACCCATAATAATACAAGCAAAGAGAAGAGAATAAATAGAAAACATAGACTTGGGCCTAAGAGGCGTCTTATGTATCCTTTCAGATAACAAAATTAGGGACAATGTAGTTCTCCAATTTAATTGCTTCTATCAAGAGTGATAGAATAAACTGAATTGGGAAAAGAGAAATAGAAGGGTTTAAAGAGCATACTTGATTATATGTGGTTAATTAGACAAGATTTTGGCTTGAACTTCTTAATGTTGAATAGTCAATTGTGTAGACTTCCATCTTGTGTTGGGTAGAACTCTAGCTTGTGTAGAACCAAGCTTAAAAAACATGGAGAGAAATATATATATATATATATATATTTATTTATTTATATATAGCATTATTGTAGCAACACCCTGAATCCTAATTTTCTATTATTGATTATAGTGGCTAAGTGGTTTTATTTATAGGAAAAATATGAAGGTTTGATCCAAGGGTTCACAATGAATCCTATGGATGAAGGGTTTAAATTAATGCTTAATATGCAAGCAAACAAGATAGAAAAGTTTCCTATGCACAGTAAAGGCAATTACTTTGAGGCCACTAAGAAAGCTCCTTAAAACAAGCAAGGAAGGATAAAATGCAAATTTTTGTGCACTAAGGAAATTTCCTAAGAACAATAAAGGCAAGTAAATGCCACCTATATTTACTAAAGTGCCCCAAATTCGATGGAGAATTTTAAGACATAGAAATTACCAAAATGTCACTAAGGCATAAAGAGTCAAAATTATCCCTAAGGGCTAAAATTACTAAATTAACCCCATATGGACAAAATGGTATGAAAATTACATGTATGCTCATAAATGGTCAAAATGACATACTAGGGGTAGGATTACGCCAAAATTACCAAAATACCCTCTAAATGGCAAAATGATACAAAAATTATAGAAATACCCCTAGAGAGTGAGAAACCTTTAGAACTTACCAAACTACCCCTAAAGGGTGAAAAATGCTAAAAATTACCAAAGTACCCTTGATGCTCAAAGATGTGCGTAATGACTAAAATTACCCTAAAATGTCTTAATGTACCAAATAACAAAAAATGCCCTTAGTGGGCATATTGACCAAAATTCCTTTTATGGGAGAAATGATCGAAATATCCCTAATAAGAAAAATGACCAAAATGCCCTTAGTGGGCATAATTACTAAAATGTCCTTAATGGGCAAAATGACCAAAATACTCTTGGTGGACAAAATGACCGAAATGCCCTTAATGGGTGAATTGACTAGAATGCCCTTAGTGGGAAAAATGATTAGAATGCCCTTAATGAGAGAAATGATCAAAATGCCTTTCGTGGGCATAATGACCAGAATGCCCTCAATGGGTGAAATGTGAAATTACTAAAATACCCTTAGATGGAAAATATTGTAGTAACTTCCCAAAAAATGACAAAACTATGCAATCAATGGTAAAAAAAATGAGGTGTCTACACTTTTCATTTTGCATGTTATAATCTTGGTAATAAATTTATAAAGAATAGTGCAACAAGAAATGGGTCTAAATTCCTTAAAACTTAAAGGGTTCTTAGATTTGGGAATCAAAGCAAAGGCAGTGCTATTCCAAGCTTTAGTCAGAACACAAGTGTCAAAGAAAGCCAAGACAGCTACTGTAACGTCTTCTACTACAATATCCTAAGAATGTATGAAAAAAAAGGGCATTAGACCATCAAGTCTTGGAGATTTGTTACTGTCAATGACCATCAAGGCTTGCTTTACTTCCCTTTTTGTTATTGGTCTTTGAAGCTCTGTTATCTACTCACTGTACAGAGTTTTAGTCATAATTTTCTTGAGCATTTCCATGATACTAGAGTTATTGGATTGTTGAGGCCTTAATAGGTTTTTGAAATACAACATAACTTCTTCATTTATCTTATCATGATTTTCTAATCTGTTACCATCATAATCAATCATAGATAGACCTTATTCCTGGCCCTATGATAGTTAATATTTTGGTAAAATGACATAGTATTTTGGTCCCCAATTGTATCTATTTGACCTTAGATTTTTTCCTTAAAAAATCCCTCTCTGCATCATCGAGCTCTCCTAACTTGATGAGAGCATCATGTTCTTTACATCTAAGATTAGAGTTGGAAGTTCTTGATAAAGTTTCTTTGAATGTTGTCTAGGTTTTCTATAGCTTGGGTTACTCTAAATGAGATATTACTGAAGAACCTTTTATTAAAATCTTTCAAAGCACCCTTCACCATTTGTAGTTTTTGAGTGACTCTAGACTTGAGAGATCCAACTACTAGAGTTACCCAACACTGTTCAACAATTGGAAGGAAATCCACATGTTTAATTGAGTAGTTGTAGAATATGAATTGTTTTTTCACCTTAGGCTTCTAATTGATCACAAAAACCACCCAAGGGGAATGATTAGAAACACCATAATTTAGAAAGTTAGCCAGACTCAGTGAATGACTCAATCCAAACTGCATTAACCAAGTCCTTATGCAAATTGCTCTGATTGCATCCCCCTTCAAATCTTCTATTAGACTACATGTAATATCACCCTCTAACATTCATATCCATCAAGTTGTATTTGTGGATAAAATTTTTAAATTCCTCCATAACTCCTCTATCCCCCATAACACCCCCAATTTTATCTTGATATGTCAAAATAATGTTGAAATTGCCAATTAAAATCTTCTTATTAACATCAATAAGCCTTTCAAACCTTTGAAGTTGATGCCACAAACCCTATTTCTTTAATGGTCATTGACATCATTAACAAATGATATGAAAAAACTATTGTAGGAACCAATCTGTTCTTCCTATAAATTGATTAGTTAATAAGATAATAACAAGATTTGAACATTAAAAATATTAGGACGCCAACCCACTATGATTCTTCTTATTGCTTAGAACTAGCATTATGGGCATAATACCAATCCTTCCTTATGTTTTCGCAAGTATTCTCCATATTAACAGCCTTAAACTTAGTCTCCACTAAACCAGCAACATTATTTCTTCCTAAAGGGGTCATTTAAACCCTTTACATTCCACATAACAATCCTAATCATCTAGAATTGGGGGGTTTGGATTTGTTTTCTGAGCCTTTATTGGCTCTATTCAAAGAATGTTTTCCATTCCTTTTCTTACTTTGACCCAGCCCTACATTACCCTTGTGGGTAATAATGTTAGCTAGCCAAAGCTTCTTTTCACCTTCTCATAAATTGGAAAGTTTTGTAAATGGATTTTTTTTTGAAAAACTAGGGGTATAGGTATGCTTGGGTTCTTTTTTTCAACTAGACCTAACTTACTTGTTAATGCCTTCTCCTTACCTTTAACAAATTTTGGGAGGAATAGAAGGGAATTGTAAGACCTTAAACTATGATTGCTCAACCTGTTCATTTTGCTATCTATATTTTCCCTAAGAACCCGTGTTGGATTGCTAGTTTATAGTGTCGACTTGGGGATGGGCCTGCTTTGATTACTATACTTGTTGAGTAGCTACAAGTTTCACACATTGTTTAGGACATTTCTCATTTGCTTGACCAAAAACCTTGCATACTGTTGCATTGTTACGACATGCATTCATAATCAACACTTTGACACTGGGTCATACCATTTCTGTAATGGATAAGGGTGGATCAAGGAAGTCACTTCCTAGCTTGAGCCTCGATGCACATTCTGGAAAATGAAAGACACTCCTTAGTGGTTGTTAAATGATTGGTGAATAGGGGATTGCCATTTTGCTAAGCAAGTCTCTTGTTCACAACCTTAATCTTATCCTTGGGAACTAAGGATGGAAATTTAACCCACCAACCCTTGCCCTTAATGGGATTGGGTTTAGGGGAAGCTTTTTCTACCCTGTTAGGGTTTGGGGCGGGTTTAGGGAGAAGGCATCCCGCCCTGATTATATAAAATAAAATAATAAAAGAGTTTTATGCTACATAGTTAATGTTTATAATGATATTTTTTAGTTACTCATTAAAAATTTATACAAACTTGATAGAGTTATATGTTTGAAAAAGAAAATAATGTCATTTTAATTTTTTATTAAAACACATATTTCTTATTTTAACACATGTAATGTTTTGTTTAAAAGGTGTTAATTATAATTAATTTAATAAAATAAATAAATAACTAAATTCTTTAAAATAAATGGGGACCCCGATGAGGACCCGCCTTGCTTATCACGAGGTTTAAACGGGGTTTGGGAGGGAACCTTTTTTTCGCGGGGCGGGGTTGAGAAAGGGGTTCCCATCCTGAACCCGCCCTGTTGCTATCCCTATTGGGAACCTAACCCACACTGATATCTTTGTAAACCCATCCCTCTCTAAGGATATATTAGGCTTCTATAACTTTAGGATTAGAGGCTTATTATCTACAATCCAGGACTAGATTCAAGAATTATGCAATTATCCTATTCCTCTGAAAAATTGAATATATAAACTCTAGTTCAAGGATGAATATCTCCACTAAACTTATAATTTTCCATCTTTTTTCAACATAGTTATTCATAACTTCAAAAGGAGGCTTAATTCCTAAAACATACCGAACCACAGATCTCTACCATTTCTTAATTTCTTCTTGGACATTTTCATCCTTCATGACACCCAATTGGTCATTTTTAGTGTGAGGGGCTATATATTCTAATTGCAGGCCATTTACCTTACTTCTCTAATATCCATTAGCTTGGATTTACATGGATTCTTTAGTTGGAGTAGCCTCACGCAAAACTTCATTCAATTTCAGAATGGGGAAAGTAGAGCTAACATTTACGTTGTTAGCAGTTACAAGTCTGGGTTGGGTAGCTTTTTGAGCTTGGGATTTCCACCCAGGTGATGATTGTTCCTTAGGCTTTTAGACCCAGATGGCCTAGAGCACTACACATTTGAATTTGGTACCACAACGATGTCTGTCCTACTATGTCTTGCCACTACAGTATGCTGTAGTATTCTTACACCACCAAACCCCAAAATAGTATCATGCCCAATGGGTGGAAGTGTTGTTTCCATACGCCACAGACTGTGAAAAGGTGATTTTGTTGGAGAAAAATGGGTTGTGGGCATGAATAATTAGCTATCTTTGAGCTAAAATTAAAGTGGGTCACACACATTAATTTTAATGGGTCCACATGGGAATATGTTCTCCTCTATGAGAAGATTAAGATCATATATTGGGTTGCTCAAAATCCATTAAGGAGTGAATGAGAAATTGCATCCAAACATCACCACTTGAAAATGGTAACAAAAGCTTGAAGCTTATGGAAAAGCTTGTGTCCCACATAGGATGGGCATAAGGCTTTTAAAGAATATATATATACACCCTATCTTGGAGGAGGGTTTGGGCCCCAAGGAGTACCCAAGTTTTGTGCATGGGGGAGGACCTAAGCAAATGCTTGGACCACCACACACGCGCATGGGTCGGGTTCGGGCTTGTGCTTGTGCTTGGCCGGTCGTATATATATATATATATATATATATATATATATCTTTTTGGAGAAAAATTAATTTAAATAATTTTTCATTAAACGCTGTCATTTTGGTACTGTAAAAAATAAATCAAAACGTTGTCGTTTAGTTACTAGATTAATTAAAACTAAAAACGTTACCGTTCTGCGAGTATGTTTTTTGGTTTTGGTTTATATCCAAAATGACGTCGTTTTGCGATTACGTTGGTTTGACTGAACAATCATCTTCTTCATAAATGCGCCTGTGTCTGTTCACCATGAACAGACACAACTGAACCTTTATGACTTTACCAAACAGTTATAAAAAAGTCTATAAATACCCAGTCCCTCATTGCATTCATTCATTCAAAATATTGCATTCTCTCTCTTTGCATAAATCAAGTTCGAGTTGCTGCCATTGTTGTGTTCGTGGAATTCTAAAGATTGAAGTGTTGCTTCTTTAGAATCGAAATACGTTCTATCTTAGGAGAGGATTGCTTATCACCTTAAGCACTGAGAGAGAGCAAATTCGTCTTAAGAAAATTGTGAATTTCACAAGGCTTGGATTTTTCATTTTGTTCAATTCAATAATAGTAAGTTCAACTGTTATTTAATTTTCTTTATTTCCTTCTGTTTTAATTCTTATAATAGTATATATATATATATATATATATATATATCTTCCCCCTTCTCTTTCAGTAAGCCAGGCCTTTAATGCCTAAAGTAAGTTGTAACTTATTTTCAGTTAATATAATTCAGTTTTCAGTTTTAAAAGTTAATTTTGCATTATCTTCCCAGTCCTTTATGGAAGGTTATACCTCCTCTCCCTGCATTTGCACAGTTTTAATTTCTTTCCCTGCTTCCGCCCCCACTGGCTCATCCAGTCCCTTTATGGTATCAGAGCCAATAGTAGATCAACTGTAAGTCTAACCACCACTACAGTACATAGTAGGTCTTCTCCGACCACTCTCACTTTGTCTAACAATCTACCAGTATAGGAACAGCCTCTGATCGATTGATCTTCCGACAGTTGGTTCCTCATTTTCAAGCTATAAATTTTAGTTTACTTCTTCTGTAGCCATCTTTGACTGGTTATAACTATGCCAGTTTGTTGCTCTTCTGTCCTCAGTCAGCCTACCACCTTCCCTGTTAGTCCAGAGACTGTTGAAGCCTAGGTAAATCCCGTCAAGCTAGGAGAACGTTTAGGGCAGTTTTGCTTAGAGTTGCTGAATGGCTGGATCAACGGTATGTGTAGATGTCCTGAGACAGTCAAGACCAAACCACATAGTAGATTCCAGTAGGAGAGATGACTAGATTAGATTTAATCTAGTAAGTTGTTTCTCAAAATGAGTTCTAGATCCAACTCCTCAATCTCCTTCAGTAGTTCTCTGTCTGATAGTGCAGACATAGTTAGCAGTGATGATGAGTCACCTAGGGTCTATAGTGGCCACCCATTTGCCTCTTCTCAGGCTTCCCCATAGTTAACCCCAGCACAGCAGTACCAGTTGAAAATCCAGATTATCGATAGGTACTTAGAGCAAGCCTTAGCAGCAGCCTTTAAGGCCAAAGCTAAATTCAATCAAGATAGGTCTCCAGTAACAGCCAAACCTCCTCTTGGTTTCCCTGTCAAACCAGTTAGGTCTCCTCAGACCTCAGCCTCCAGTAAGCCTTTCTCAATAGATTTTAACATTCTAGATATTGAATTTAATTCTGAAGCTAACAGAGTTAAAAAGACACAATACCAAGCCACCCATACCAGAGAACAAAAGCTAGCCATTCTCAATTCATGGGAGAAACTCATGCTTGAACGGCATGAACATATTTTCTTCTTTGATTTTTTAGAACAATATGAGCGACACACCTTGTGTCCAAATCAACAGTACTCACCCCCTCTGTTTTTCCAATAGTCAGTCTTCCTGTAGCGCCCGTTCCCTCAGTCGCACCTCTTCTAACCTCTACCAGTAAACATTCCCTGGTAAAATGGATTCAACAGTTAATAACCCAGGAACCCAATAGTTCTATCAATCAAACCATAGGTGCCCTAGAGTCTCCTGCCAACAGCTAAGCTCTAGCAGCCCTAGAAGCATAAGCTCAGTCTTGAAACCTTTTTAGAGTTAGACCCTAACCATGACGATGGTTCCCTTACCCCTTCTCAACAGGTTGATGCATTCAAACAGTTACTAAACAGTTAACCATCCAATTGGAACCAGATTGATTCTTCCTCCAGTACAAGTCAATCGTGTGCATCTCACTCTTCCATCAATACCGATCTTTCTAGTAAGACTCCTAATCCTCAATATAGTTAGCAAACAACCACAGCCTTACAACTAGAACAATAGTACACAAGAACAACTCTTCTCTGAATTACTCAAAACCATAGAAGATCCTGTCAAGAAATCCGAATATATTCATCAATTCCAGTTTGCTCTAGCCCCTGTAGTTAGCCCCAGCTCAGTTTCATTCAGTTTCTTTATCTCGATTCTTTAATAGATTCAAAACTCTCTAGTCTAAACCCCCTTCAGAAGTCAAGTATCTCTAATCTCCGCTATGAGATCTTTAGTCTGCAACATAAAAATTCCCAGTTAGCCAAGGAAGTTCACACTCTTAGTCAAGAGTTTCACAGTAATCTTCCTTCTGCAGTTCAGATCCATTAACTCTCTCAGTAAATCCACCATTCTTTGTTTCTCTCTTTCTCTCACAATTTGGTATTCTACTCAGTTGCATTCCCTTCCTTTGAATTTCAAAGAAATTCTATCTTTCAGTAAACTTGTTTTTAAATATTTATTAAATTTTATCACCCCTCCCATAATGATTTTGGAAACCAATCATCCAAACATTGCATTCCTTCAGTTTTTTCAGTAAGTTTTCACAAGAAAAAATTTTCCCCTTTTTTTCCTCCTCTTTTGAATTTTGGTGGACCAAATTTGGAGAGGTAAGGTCGAAAACAGGTGCTGGTAGGGATGGAGGTATGGGTACCTCCAGCCTGGGCAAATGCGCTAGTAGATGCCACAGCAGCTTCTGTGTCCTCTGGACATAGCCATTAGCCAGTGTCCTCCAGACACACCAGTAAGCCAGTATCCTCCGGATACTCCTCAGTAGATGCCTGTGCAGCTTCCACAAGGCATCAACATAAATTTTTAATTATTGCTTCTCTTACTAATCTCTTACAAGAAGCCTTCAACAAAGCCTTCAGATCAGCCAACTATCTTTTCTTTTCCAACAGAAGTAGTAGCCATCCCCAATATGGCAATAGTTAGCTCTTCCCGCTCTCATCCTGCACTTCCCTCCTTACTGTAGGACTTCTTTTACCAGTCAATCCCAGAGGTTTTCCTAGTTCCTCTCCACAGCTAGTAGTACCTACGGTGCTTACTCTGCACCCCCAGCCAGTCTATCACCACCTGGATTATGGCTAGCAGTGTCTAAGATCCATCTTAGTAAGCGCACCTGCTGACATATGCGACAGTTGCACAGTACATGGCCCCAGCCACCAGTCAGCCGACGTAAGATGACAAAATAACTTTCGGCACTAGACAGGTCACTATTCATGAACAGTGAAAAGTTGTGAATAGTAACTCCATGCCAGACATGTCATCATTGCAAGTCAAAAGCAGCCGAAAGCAAGATGCTTTCACCTCAGTAAAAGTTGATTCACTCCCGGGATTCCCTCAATGAATTTAGCCATTTTGCAAGCATCCAAAGCTCATTCCCTTTTATAAAAGGATGCCTCTTCTTCAGTTTTCAGGAGGTTCAGTCCAAGCAAGGCCTCATTGAGAAAATATTTGAGAGAATTCAGAAAGAAAGATTTATATTATGTCTCTAAATTCAATCATGTATTAGTTAGCTTTCCTTTTCCGCCTTCTCTTTCAGTAAGCCAGGCCTTTAAAGCCTACAGTAAGTTGTAACTTATTTTCAGTTAATACAATTCAGTTTTCAGTTTTAAAAGCTAATTTTGCATTATCTTCCCAGTCCCCTTATGGAAGGTTCTACCTCCTCTCCCTGCATTTGCACAGTTTTAATTTATTTCCCTGCAAGACAGAGGAGCTGCTGAGGCATCTGTTGGCGTATCTGCCTATATTGCTGTCCTTGCTGATAGTAGGCTTGAGTTACCTATGCCTCCATCCCTACCGCACCTATTTTTCGACCCTACCTCCCCATTTTTGGTATACCAAAATTCAAAAAGGGAAAAAGGGGGAAGAAAAGAAGAGAAAAATTTTTCTCTGTGAAAACTTACTGAAAAACTAGAGGGAAAGCAATGTTTGGATGACTAGTTTCCAAAATCATTTGGGAAAGGTTTATAAGATTGAATAAATATTTAAAAACAAGCTTACTGAAAGAGAAAATTTCTTTGAAATTTAATGGAAGAGAATGCAACTGAGTAAAATGCCAAACTGTTGGAGAGAGAGAGAGGGAGAGAGGAGAGAGAGACAAGGAAGGGTAGATTTACTTAGAGAGTTAATGGATCTGACTGCAGAAGGAAGGATTAGCTGTGAAACTCTTGACTAAGAGTTCTGACAACCACATAGTAGATTCCAGTAGGAGAGATGACTAGATTCGATTTAAGAGTTCTGACTTCCTTGGCTAACTGGGAATGTTTATGTTGCAGACTTAAGATCTCATAGCGGAGATCAGAGATACTAATATCTGAAGAAGGTTTAGACTGGAGAGTTTTGAATCTATCAAAGATTTGAGATAAAGAAATGGAACTGGGATTAACCGCAGGGGTTAGGGCTGACTGAAAACTAATGAATATACTGGTGTTTTCTGATAGGATCTTCTATGGTTTTGATTAATTCATAGAAGAGTTGTTCCTGGGTACTATTGGTCTGATTGGTAGACTGTGGTTGTTTGCTGACTGTATTGAGGATTGGAGTTGTACTAGAAAGATCTGTGTGGATGGAAGGGGGGGTGCACATGATTGACTCGTACTGGAGGAAGAATCAATCTGGTTTTAACTGGGTAGTTGACTGTTTAGTAACTGTTCTAATTGATCTACCTGTTGGGAAGGTGTGAGGGAACCATTATCAAGGTCAGAATCTGACTCAGAAGAGGGTTTGATGCTAATCTAGGCTTCTAGGGTTGCTAGTGCTTGGCGGTTGGCAAGGGACTCGAGGGCACTTATGGTCTGAATAATAGAACTTCTAGGTTCCTTGGTTGCTAACTGGTGAATCATGTGACTGATTCCTTTTGCTGTGGGATGTTTAGAAGTAGAGGGAAGAGGGGGTGCGACCGGAGGAACGGACGCTACTAGAGAAGTGGGTGTTACTGTAGGACTGATTGTTGGAAGAGCGGAGGGGGATGAAGACTGTTGATTTGGACTACAGGATGTGTCGCTCATAGTTCTCTACAAAATTCAAAGAAGAAAATGTTCTCATGCCGTTCAAGCATGAATTTCTTCCATGAATTGAGGATGTCTAACTTTTGTCCTTTGGTATGACTAGCCCTATACTTTTCGCGTTTGATCCTATTGGTTTCGGATTCAAACTCGGCTCCTAAGGTATTCATATCTATTGTGAAGGGTTTGCTATGTCGGGCTATCTATTGAAGAGGCCTAGTAGGGAACCCTTGGAGGAGGTTGGCTAGACCTAACTGGTTTAACTGGGAAACTAGGAGGAGGTCTGGCTGACTGAGAAGGTTGAACCAAAGGTTTGGCCTTTACTGGAGACCTAACCTAATTGAATTTGGTTTCTTCCTTAGAGACTTCTGCTAAGGTTTCTTCTAAGTACCTGTCGATAAGCTGGATTTTAAATTGGAACTGCTGTGCGGGGGTTAACTATGAGGAAGCCTTAGGAAAGGCAAATGGGTGTCTACTAAAGACCCTAGGTGACTCGTCATCACTACTAACTGTGTCTGCACTATCAGACAGGGAGCTACTGAAAGAGACTGAGGAGTTGGATCTAGAACTCATTGTGAGAAAGAACTTACTAGATTAAATCAAATCTAGTCATCTCTCCTACTGGAATCTACTATGTGGTTTGGTCTTGACTAACTCAGGACTCTACACATACCTTTGACCCAGCCATTAGCGACTCTAAGCCAAACTGCCCTAATCGCTTTCCTAGCCTGACGGGACTTACCTAGGCTTCTACAATCTATGGACATCCAGGGAGGTGTAGGCTGACTGAGGACAGAAGAGCAACAAACTGGCATAGTTATGACCAGCAAAGATGACTAAAGAAGAGATAAGTTGAAAGTTGTAACTAAAAATGAGGAACCAACTGCCAGAGATCAATCGATCAGAGGCCGTTCCTATACAGGTAGACTGTTAGACAAAGTGAGAGTGGTCGGAGAAGACCAACTGTGGGTTTACTGTAGTGGTGGGGAAGACGGACCTACTGTTGGCTCTGATACCAAAAGGGGACTGATAAAGCTAGTGGGGGCGGAAGCAAGACGGACTTACTATTGGCTCTGATACCAAAAGGGGACTGGACGAGCTAGTGGAGGCGGAAGCTACTTGGAAAATAAAATAAAGACATGCATGCTGGGAGGCGGTATAACCGTCCATATGGGAATGGGAAGATAATGCTAAATTAACTTTTAAAATTAAAAACTGAATTGTATTAACTGAAAATAAGTTACAACTTACTATAGGCTTTAAAGGCCTGGCTTACTGAAACAGAAGGGGGAAGAGGAAAGCTAGCTGATCTATGATTGAATTTAGAGACATAATACAAATCTCTCTTCCTGACTTCTCTTAAGTATTTTCTCTATGAGGCCTTGCTTGGATTGAACCTCCCGAAAACTGAAGAAGAGGCATCCTTATATAGAAGGGAAGGAGCCTTGGATGCTTGCTGAATGGCTAAATTCAGGGAGGGAATCCCGGGAGTGAATCAACTTTTACTGCGGTGAAAGCATCTTGCTTTCGACTGCTTTTGACTTGCAATGATGACTTGTTTGGCATGGAGTTACTATTCATAACTTTTCACTGTTCATGAATAGTGACCTGTTTGGTGCCAAAAGTTATTTTGTCATCTTGCGTCGGCTGACTGGTGGCTAGGGCCATGTACTGTGCAACTGTCGCATATGTCGGCAGGTGCGCTTATTGAGCTGGATCTTGGACACTACTAGCCATAATCCAGGTGGTGATAGGCTGGCTGGGGGTGCAGAGTAAGCACCATGGGTACTGCTGGCTGTGGAGAGGTACTGGGAAGACCTCTAGGATTGATTGGTAAAAGAAGTCTTGCAGTAGGAGGGAAGTGCATGATGAGAGAGGGAAGAGCTGACTGTTGCTATATTGGGGATGGCTGTTGCTCTATTGGAGAAGAAAGGATAGCTAGCTGATCCGGAGTCTTTGCCGGAGGCTTCCTGTAAGAGATTAGTAAGAGAAGCAATAATTGAAAATTTATGTTGATGCCTTGTGGAAGCTGCACAGGCATTTGCTGAGGAGTATTCGGAGGATACTGGCTTGCTGGTGTGTCTAGAGGACACTGGCTAATGGTTGTGTCTAGAGGACATAGGAGCTGTTATGGCATCTACTGGCGCATCTGCTTGGCTGGAGGTACCTATACCTCCATCCCTACCGCACCTGTTTTCGACCCTACCTCTCCAAATTTGGTCCACCAAAATTAAAAAGAGGAGCAAAAAAGGGGGAAAAATTTTTCTTGTGAAAACTTACTGAAAAACTGGGGGAATGCAATGTTTGGATGATTGGTTTCCAAAATCATTGTGGGAGGGGTGATAAAATTTAATAAATATTTAAAAACAAGTTTACTGAAAGATAGAATTTCTTTGAAATTCAAAGGAAGGGAATGCAACTGAGTAGAATACCAAACTAAGGGAGAAAGAGAGAAACAAAGAAGGTTGGATTTACTAAAAGAGTTAATGGATCTGACTGCAGAAGGAAGATTACTGTGAAACTCTTGACTAAGAGTGTGAACTTCCTTGGCTAACTGGGAATGTTTATGTTGCAGACTAAGGATCTCATAGCAGAGATTAGAGATACTGACTTTTGAAGTGGGTTTAGACTGAAGGGTTTTGAATCTATTAAAGATTCGAGATAAAGAAACTGAATGAAACAATTGGGGCTAACTGCAGGGGTTAGAGCAGACTGGAATTGATGAATATATTGGGATTTCCTGACAAGATCTTCTATGGTTTTGAGTAATTCAGAGAAGAGTAGTTGTTGTGTACTATTGTTCTAGTCGTTAGGCTGTGGTTGTTTGCTAACTATGTTGAGGATTGGAGTCTTACTAGAAAGATTGGTATTGATGGAAGAGTGAGATGCACATGATTGACTTGTACTAGAGGAAGAATCAATCTGGTTCCAACTGGATGGTTGACTGTTTAGTAACTGTTCGAACGCATCAACCTGCTGAGAAGCGGTAAGAGAACCATCGTCATGGTTAGGGCTTGACTCTGAAAAGGTTTTAAGACTGAGCTGTGCTTCTAGGGCTGCTAGAGCTTGGCTGTTGGCAAGAGACTCTAGGGCAACTATGGTTTAACTGGTAGAACTATTGGGTTCCTGGGTTGTTAACTGCTGAATCCGTTTTACCAGGGAATGTTTACTGGTAAAGGTTAGAAGATGTGCGACCAGGGGAACGAGCGCTACATGTGGACTAACTATTGGAAGAACAGAGGGGGGTGAGTACTGTTGATTTGGACACAGGGTGTGTCGCTCATATTGTTCTAAAAAATCAAAGAAGAAAATGTGTTCATGTCGTTGAAGCATGAGTTTCTTCCATGAATTGAGAATGGCTAGCTTTTGTTCTCTGGTATGGGTGGCTTGGTATTGTGTCTTTTTAACTTTGTTGGCTTCAGAATTAAATTCAATACCTAGAATGTTAAAATCTATTGAGAAAGGCTTGCTGGAGGTTGCGGTTTGAGGAGACCTAACTGGTTTGACGGGGAAACCAAGAGGAGGTCTGGTTGACTGAACCAAAGGTTTGGCTGTTACTAGAGACCTATCCTGATTGAATTTAGCTTTGGCCTTAGAAGCTTCTGCTAAGGTTTGCTCTAAGTACCTGTCGATAATCTGGATTTTCAACTAGTACTGCTGTACTGGGGTTAACTGTGGGGAAGCCTGAGAAGAGGCAAATGGGTGCCCACTAAAAACCTTAGGTGGCTCGTCGTCACTGCTAACTGTGTCTGCACTATCAGATAGGGAGCTACTGAAAGAGACTGAGGAGTTGGATCTAGAACTCATTTTGAGAAACAACTTATTAGATTAAATCTAATCTAGTCATCTCTCTTACTCGAATCTACTATGTGGTTCGGTTTTAACTGTCTTTGGACTTTACACATACCTGTTCCTACCCATTAGCGACTCATAAGCCAAACTGCCCTAAACGCTCTCCTAGCTTGACGGGACTTACCTAGGCTTCTATAGTCTGTGAGCTTCCAGGGAGGTGGTAGGCTGACTGAGGACTTATGGCCCGTCCCATACCATAAGGAGACTGAACAAGCCAGTGGGGTCGAAGTAGGGAAATAAATTAAAACTATACAAATGCAGGGAGAGGGGGTAGAACCTTTCATAAGGGGACTGGGAAGATAATGCAAAATTAACTTTTAAAACTGAAAACTGTAATTGGGTCGGATGGGGCTTCCGAGGATAGTAAAGCAGTTGCCTTGAGGTGAAGAACAAGCTGACTGAATTGGTACAGGGGCTCGTAGGGCCAAAGCACTTGGGCTAACTGTGGGTTTTCTTTCTGAGGAGGGAGTTAGCGGCTACTTGTCTTTCCTTCCATTCATTTTTGGGCTGCAAAAATTCACGAGTTAGAAAGTCAGGGATACTATTGTTCGGGTTAAGGATATACTGTATAGTAAAATCAAAAACTGAAAGGATGGCTTGCCATCTTGCAAAAATCTGTTTGGATGCAATATTTTGAACATCTTTTTCCAGAATATGCTTGGCACTTTGACAATCAATTTTGACTAAAAACGGTTGATTTAATAAATCAGATTGAAACTTACTGATGCACAAAACAAGTGCTAAAATTTCTTTTTTAATAGTACTATAGTTTAACTGAGTTGAGTTCTAGATTCCAAAGTGGAAACAGACTATCTGTTCGGGAGAATCTGGTCCTAAACGCTGACTAAGAATGCTGCCATAACCAATGTCGGAGGCATCTGTCTGAACTGTTTTGAAAGTAGAAGGAGAAGGGATACCAAGACAAGGGAGAGTCTTGACATACTGCTTAACTTTTTGGACAATTGCTGTATGAGCAGGAGTCCATGGAGAGGGCTTATTGCGAAGACGATCAAAAAGAAGCTTACACTGAGAACGCAAATTAGGATAACAATCTAAAATATAATTTAGAGATCCTAAAAAGCGTTGCAACTGAGTTTTGTCCAGAATTTGATCTGGGGAGTTGTCTGTAAACTGGATAGATCGTTGGATAGGTTTGATTTGACCATAGGAAATATCAAAACCTAAAAATCTAACTGAAGTTTGGAATAATTTGAGCTTACTGGCTGAAAGGACTAAACCATTTCTTTTGATAACATTGAGAAACGACTGCAAATGTTTCCAATGGAATCTGAATAGATGAGGACATCATCTATGTAAACTATGATATGACTGGAGAAGGGATTGAAGATGTCATTCATGACATTCTGAAACTCGTTGGGTGCATTCTTGAGACCAAAGGGCATTACATTCCATTCGTAATGACTAAAGGGGGTTGTGAATGCTGTTTTGTATCTGTCTGACTCATGAATCTGGATTTGCCAAAATCCTGATTTCATATCAAACTTACTGAAGATGACTGCTTTGTGTAACCTATTGACTAAGTCCTTGTTTGGAATAGGATACCTAATCCATTCTAAGAGTTTGTTTAATGGTTTGTAGTTGATGACTAATCAGGGGACACCATGTTCTATTTGGCATTCTTATTGACATAGAAGGCAGAACATGACCATGGTGATTTGGAGGGATGAATGATGTGTTTACAGAGCAATTGTTTAATTTCTAACTGACATAACTTCATTAATGCTTGACTCATTTAGATTGGTCTAGCTTTAGTGGGTATGTTTTGTTCACTGAAATCTTTGACATAAGGAAGATGAATTATGTGTTGTTTCCTATGCCAAAATGCTGTGGGAAGATCAGAACAAACTTCTGTTTTGAGTAAAGACTCAAACTGGTTGATCTTTAGTTGAAGAGAGGGATTGAGAAGTTGTTGTTTGACCTTTTTATACTAGATTTCTTCTAAGAGGAAATTTACTTGGGCCTTCTTCTTAGAAAGGAGACTAACTGATTGTCTAATAGAATATTCCTGAAGAGAATTGATTTCTCATTCCTGGGGATTTCTAATAAACTTAAATCTTACTGTTTGACCAAATGGACGGGTTGTTATACCTTGACTATCTGTGGTGAAAGGGTACAAGAGACACATGAAATGATTTCCTAAGATAACCTCATCAAACATGTTCTTGACTATGACAAATGGGGTTTTGAAACAAACTTTATCCTGACACACATGGGGATTGGATAATTTGTACTGAATATTCATCTTACTACCGTTTGCTGATTTGAGACGTTCTGTGGTTTTCTCAAAGTATTTGGTAGGGATGAGACCTTCTTGGATGCAATTTAGATCTGCACCTGAGTCAATTAAAGTGTCTGTCTCAAATTCATACTCATCACATACTATGATTTTTACTGGACATCTCCATTTTTGAAAATCAATCTTGGTGATTACATTCAAAAATTCATGTTGGTTATAGGGATCTGGAGAATGTATTGAGAGGGTCTGATTGGTAGAGGAAAGGTTGGAGAAAGGATTAATATCATCGGTTGGTCCGACTTCATTA
This sequence comes from Nyssa sinensis, assembly GCA_008638375.1. Lineage (NCBI taxonomy): Eukaryota > Viridiplantae > Streptophyta > Magnoliopsida > Cornales > Nyssaceae > Nyssa > Nyssa sinensis. The sequence goes on from CM018046.1 coordinate 4,469,408, forward strand.
TCTGAATGAGTAGGGACTGAATGAAGAAGATGACTGGTGACTTTCTGTTCTAGGGAATCATGTTTGAGACCTAGAGTGTTAACTAACTGTTGTAACCTAGAAATGTCTTTTTTGGTTTGGTTAACTTCTTGCTATAAATCTGGAATAGTTACAGGTTGGGGTGCCGAAAACCTATCAAAGATTTTGTTGACTTGAATTGGAGGGCTGGAAGGGATAACTAGAAAAGATTTCTTAGATTCAGTGCTTAAGGAATTACTGAATTGGTTTAGGTACTATGATTTAACTATTAGGTCTTCTACATTGTTGATCAATTCAAGTAGAAGTTCTTCCTATTTACTTAAAACACTGACTAATTTACAACAATTGAAATTGCAACTGTCCGAGCATCCTATTTTAACTGGAGGACTATCTGTGTGTTATGAGAGTTCTAAATCAGAAGACTGGTCTAACTGATCTATCTCATTTTCACTATCTGCTGAACTGTAAGAAGAAGAACTAGAAAGTTCGCTGTCTGAATTTCTAAGTTCTAAGATCCTGAACAATTCTTGTTTGCTTTCTGGGTTGCCTTAAAGGGTATTGATCAATTGTTTGACTTTGCAATCTGATTTAAAATGACCTTTCTTACTGCACTTGAAGCAAGTATCCAAAGATGTAGCTTTGCGAGAAGTGTTCTTACTAGTAGAGGATTTCTTTCTACGATTGACTTTATGGTAGTCACGGGTTTTTGAGGATTTACTGGATTCACCTTGGTGGTGAGTCTTCCTTTGTTTGTGACTTTTGTGGTGACGACGATAATGATTTCTAGGAGACTGATCCTGGTGTGGATGTTGATACCTAGACCGTTGTTTGGAAGGAGCAACTAAAGGTAAGCCGTATTGGACGCAGAAATTGCCTAACTCATATTTGGCACGTTTCTTGTTCCTAGAGGCTTGATTACTGATTTTCATATCAATGCACATCCGCATGCCTTCTTTGCGAACTATGCAAATGATATCACCGTAGGTAAGACTGGGTCGTTTATAACTCTAGTATCCTTACTGAGAACTTGTCTAATCTTATGGGCAAAAAGACTAGGAAGGCCGTTGATGAATTTTTCTTTCCAGAATGGTGAGTCACTATCATCTTTGAGCATAACTCTAGAGCAGAAGACTTCTTGGTACCATTCGAAATCATTGAGAGTTGGACATCTGAGGTTGGTTAACTGATCATGGATCCTAGCGGTGACATGGCTAGGAGTTCCTATGAAATGTTTGGTGATGGTGTAGATAAGGGTATTGATGCCATCAGGTTTTGCTGTACCTATGGTTTCGTAAAAAACTGGGTTTCTTTCAGGGTCACGTTTAACTGCGTGAACTATGGCATTTCTGGTTTCCTAACTAAGGTGTTTTTCCTACCAATTGGGAAGTTTTCCTGTGAAACCTAAGACAAGAAGTTTTACTATATCACTGTGAGGAGTACTGTTTTTCTCGATGTAGAAATTGGCGGTCATAGCCATGTGACTGAGTTCGTTGAGGATTTCTTGTTCTGAATGGTTATCTATGTTCCATTCATAGAGACGATCTGATTGAACAAAAAATTGGCTGTGATTCTCCATATGAAGATCTAGAGGAGTGGGTTGACTGTATTTGGTCATACTAGAGGAAACAAACTGAGGATGATGAATCTTGCTAACTGAAAGACCCTTGAGATGGTCTTCTATTGGAAGGAGAAGAGGACATTCTTCTTCATCATCATCGGTTGATGAATCTGAAGTTTCTGAGTTGATTGATGGAGTGGATTTTACTATAGTGACTACGATTTTAGAAGAAGTACTGGATTCTTCCTTTTTAACCAGGTTGGCCATTCTCTAAGCATCTGGTTAACTATGTCTAATGTAGTGGCATCCTTAGAATATACTGGTTTGGATAATTTAACCTCTGGTAACTTAATTAAAGGTTTTTCTAACTGAGAAGAAGAAGAAGATTGAGGAATGGTTGGCTGTTTGGGCTCTACAATTTTGTCTAACTGTTTGCCTATGGTGATGAGGCACTGGTTGGTATAGTTGTTCTGTTCAACTATCTTCCTAGAGCTTTCTTCTGTAGGAGGAATCTTGAAGGGAGAAGCAATTACTTCTTTACCGTTATGTTCAACTATGATTGTGTCTGCTAAGGGGTGACTAGCCTGAGCAGAGGTTCTATCTGGTTTGAGCCATCTAACCTTGGTTACTGGTGTAAGGGTAGGTTGGCTATGATGGTTTTCTAGGTACTCGAAAAAGGGAACGAGTCTTTGTTCATTAATTATGAACTTTTTCCATTTGTTAAGTATTTCTTGCTCTTGTTCTCTAGTGTGGGTGGCCTAGTATCGTTCCTTTTTAACTCTGTTGATTGCAGAATTAAATTCAATACCTAGGACATTAAAGTCTATTTGGAACTCTTTACTGAGTGTATTGAGTCCATGGTCAACTAGGGCTTCAAAGTCTGTGGGACTGGGCGAAGTGACTGTTTCTTTATCGTCTAAGACATGTGACTGAGAAGTGTAACAAGGAGTGTTAATTTGAGATTGCAACTTTAAACCTTGGAGATCTAAATTTAAATCTCGTCTTTGTCTGGGTACTAATTTTTCAGATCTAGGGGTTGAGAGTTCAGATCTGGTTCTACTGATGGAAGAGGAATTAGGCATGGGCTGGCGAAACCTACTATTGTCGAAACTAATCCTAACAGATCCATCTTGGAACTGCTGAATGAGATCAACGTTAGTTTTTGATTGCCTAGGAACTGGATGCTTTTCATTGTCAATGATCCACTAAGAAGGAAGAGGGACATCGGACCATTAAATTGCTTTGGGAACCTGTGTCATGACCCAAAACCCACCCTATGCGGATTAGGGGTCCGTGACCCAGGTCTGCGACCCGTGGGCCGTTCCCCGTCCAAAAGGATCTGAAATACTGGGTAAAGTTTTAACAAAAGTATTTCATAATCATTAAAATATCTAGTAGCGTAGTCAGGTCATCATTTAGATGCATGCCAAAAGGACATAAGTGTTTAAAAGTACAGATCCTCAAAAACACAAACTAATAGGACCGTGGTGACATGGGATAGATTAAGACCTGTCAGTATTTAACTTAATACAAAACTCGCCAAAATAGCTATCAGTAACTAGCAGCGTCTAAGTTCCTGGAGCGCCTGAGGGTTCCCCGACTTCTTGTTGTCCTGAAAAATTTAAGGGAGGGGTGAGCTAACAAAGCCCAATAAGTAATCTCCTAGCTTTAACATGGGTTAGGGTTAGTTCACAAGAATAACAGAAGAAGGACAACAGATAAGCAATAGCTAGTCATCAAGATATAACAACAATGACCCAAGGGTCCAGAAAGGCTTATTCCCACAAGGAATAATACAAGGGAGAATCAATCAAAAAGATCCAGCTCAACACAATAAATTGCTGCCACCAACAATACGTCAGCCAATCAAAGTATTCCATGCTTGCAAATAATATGATCATTCACAAAGTAGAAAATATAACCATACCAATAATGCAAAAACGTTAATATCGGAATCTAACAGAACAGATGCGTAAATAGAACAGGGCCCGGCATACCCCCAGAACACGCATATTCAGCTCCGCCTCAGTTCCTCGGGCTTGCTGAAAAGCGCCAGAGCTCTTTTACTACAGAACATGTCCCAAAGGACACAACAGACCCCAAAGGGTCCACCCCGCATCTGGGAACAGATGGGCATTGTGACTGAGCACAACCCCGGGTACATACCGAATATTATGATCCATAAATTTTCACACAGAATGTACAATCATATGAAATGACCACAATCTCAATCAATGAGACGTAAGAGTTTGGGTCAACATAATTCAAGATGTATTACCAGATCATGATGGTATAAATATGCTCAAATATCAGCAGATCAAGATCACAAAGTTATAGGCAAGCAAGTCGAATTCGAAGTACAGACATGAATAATTGATCACATATCGATTGGCTTCAACAGAGAATCAAGTTCAATAGGTAGTGATAGAGTACAAATTTTGGCAGCATAAAAAGATAAATGTGACTGGCTGGGAAATAACCCATATTAAAGCATAAGAGTTACTTACCTGTTTCTGTCCTTGAACTAAAGGATTCAGACTGCGCTTTCCTTGCCCTTCTGTGTTCCTATAATCCAAGAAACATATCTTAGTCTATCATTATTTGAATGACGGTATTTCGTCAAATTTTATGTCTTTATTTCATAAGTTCCCCTTTTTCTAAAATAGACTCTACCGTTGAGTCCGGAATGTCCAAGAAAGTCGGTTTAGGTTTTTACTGATCTTAAATCGGACTCTTGGATAGAAAAGGGCAAAACTGTCTTTTGTACTTTATATGTACTTTTATTCCCGGGACCTCTTTTTATAATTTTGACCTCACCGTTGGATTCAGTGAGTCCGAGATAGTAAGAATACCTATATAACTTGCCATGTTAGGACACAGGGGTATTTTGGTCATTTTAAGATTTATTTTCATTGTATTTTAATGTCCGGAGTCCCGTCTCGTAAAATGGATCTCACCATTGGATCCGGAATGCCCGAGATAATAAAGTTTGACTATTTATTCGCCCTATTTGGATTTCATTTGACTTATTTGTGACTCAGGGGTAACATAGTAATTTTACCTATTTAATAAATTATTTAAATAAATTATTTTATTATTTTATTATTTATCAGGGGTACATTTGAAATTTATTTTCAAAGTTTGGGCCAGACTTGAATTAGGGAAAACAGTTGGGGTCACTTTATAATTTCCCATAGTTCCGGTCTGAACCAGTGGGTTCAAGACCAAAAACCCTAGACCGGACCGATTACACAGTGAACCAGCCGGTTCAGGCTATCTCGGAGAACCGGTTTAATAGGTAATGCTGACGTCATGATGACGTCAGCCCTGATTTTAAAATTTAAAACTTTTAATTGAAACGACGCCGTGTCGGGCCCCTCTTATTTCGGTCGGGTTCTGACCCGACCCATACCCAGATCCGGTTCTGTTTTAACCCGGTCTCTCCCCCGATAATCCGGTCGTCTTCTCCGATAGTTCTTCCGGTGCCGGCGTACGGACAGTGAGGTTTTCCTCACTGTTTCTCAACATTTTGAAGCCCAAAACTCACTGTTTTCGTATCAAATCAATTCTAGAATCTCAAGCATCATTTTTAAACTGGTTTTGGTTTGATTGGCCACGGTTTTCAGACACCCATAGTTGGTTTTCCGGCGTTGCACCGGCAGGAGAATAATCGGCCATAGAATGGCCATTTCTCAACCGTTTTAGTCATGGCTTGGCTTGTCTTAACCGTCGTGGTAGGGGGATTTGATCCCCATTCTAAAAACATGGAATAGTGGTCTGTTTCAGAGGTTGGGTTCTAAACCCGTGACCTGCAACTCGTGATTAGGGGGTCGATTTTGAGCTATTACAGTCTCATCTCTAGGTTTTTGAGATCCCCTAGGGGTCTACTTTAAATCTAGATAACCCAATTTAAGTTTGGTGCAAGTCGATTCAGACTTGCATAATCCGAGGTCCATCCATGGAGGTTGATGCACGGTTTCATGGTTCTAGGCTATTCGGACCTCCCCAACCCTCATAGTAGGAGTCCCTAAAGTCGAGATTATTGCATGCATGTAATCTAACAAGCTCCACAATGATCAAAACAGTACAAAAATTTAAAATAAGAAATGAAGCAGTTTTGGAATTTTACCTTTTGTCACTGATTTTCACCTTCTTCTACTTCTGATTCTTCCTCTATTCTCCTCGGTTTCTCCCTCTATCTCTCACTCACTCTTTCTCTCTCTCTATCAGTCTCGGATGGCTCAAGAGTGTGTATATAGTTGTGTATACATGTGTTTATAACCCTATATCATCATCACCTTGTTCTGATTTTCCCCAACCACTAATCTAACTTATGGCAATACCCAAGCTCAGATTTTTTACTGTTTTGGGGCAGGCCATTGATTTGGCTGTGTGGGTGTGTGTTTTGCTTGCATATATATATATATACATATATATATATATATTTATATTTACACACATATATAATACTCGCACTCTAACTCATTTGGAGCCACACACCCCTCACCCAACACACTGCACACACTTTAAATACACATAATATATATATATATATATATTTAATCTTCTTTTTAATACACATGCATGTATGCTTACAACATACACACATGCATGCATACATACTTGGTCACATGCACACACACTTTCAATGTGTGTATATGTGTGTCTTAATATTTAATTTTTAACTAATTATTAATTTAAATTAATTAATTGTTTTCTTAAGTGTAGGTACCTTTATACTTGCTTTTCATAACCTTAAAATGCGTGCCATAATCGTATACTCGTACTAAGGGTCAATGGTCTATGTGAAAACATATAATCGCTTCGGAACCAACAGGTTGGTGATTGCAACGAAAGTGATGTACAGTCGTCCCAAGTTTTCAGGACTATTACTAAAAGTCCGTGCGTTAGGATTAAAACCGACCTCGTTACTTAAGGCGTTGTGACGCCCCGAATTCCAGCGAACCCGAGGCGCGAGTAACGAGACAAAAAGAAATACAATAATAAAGAAATGAAAGATAATAATGACATTCTCATACATTCCGTACACTGTTCTAATACATATATAAAGTCTGGTCCATTGGTTCACAACATACAAAACAAAATACAGTCTCGGGCTTATGCCCTTACACAATATCAAAAGCACCCATCGGGCCCAATATAACCCTCAATCAGACCGTCTCTATATCTCGTACAGCTAGAACATCATCTGAAATGTTTGCCCCACTAAAGGGGTCAGCTCAACATGCTGGTACAATATAATGCTAATGCAAGAAACAGAATTAAGGTCGTGGCATGTGCAAGTGTACAGTTATTCTGTATGGCATTCTATATCATGATGACAGTATATAAACAGTATACAGTATATGAGCAATATGCGTGACACACCCATGCAACTCTATGCCACCCATGTCTCATGATACGGTCATTCTCCGCTGGCATGAGTACCGCCACTTATGTCTCGCTTCACGGTCCGAAATCCGTCAGGCTCGCAAGTACCTAATGGCCGATTTTGGGTTTTTCACCACAGGATCTGCACCCTCATAATGCAAAGCACCAAGTGCTTACCCACGCCATGTCCAAGGAATCACACCATGCCAATATGCTCTAATCTCATCATGTCATAATGCAATCTCAATGATGCATCTCATTTATACATAAAACATGCTTTCAAGTGTACAATTCATAACATCAACAGTTCTTCGAAGCAGATAATTCACACACCACACTAACACATGCGATATACCCATAATCATCATCCAACTAAACAAGATAGCACGTAGCACATAAGCATGTGAACTCTCAGACAAACATGTGAACAATTAATACAGCAAAGCAAGTATTCCTAATCTCAATTCTATTTCTTACTTAGCACAATATATCGTACCTGGTAATCGATCTCAAACCGGAAAAGTATACTCGTAGTCAAGTGAAACCACCGTAAGAACACTGAAGGTCAGGTCACCTTCTCTTTGCCTTTTCGTGTCCCTAAAATTCATAACATGAAACTCAGTTTAATCGTCACTTGAATTATGCTATTCATCAAATTTTACGTCTTTATCTTATAAGCTTCTACTTTGCTAAATTAAACTCTACTGTTGAATCCGGGACGTTGAAGAAAATGAGTTTAGGCTTTCATAGAATTCAATTCGGGCACCTGGGTTAAAAAGGGCAAAACAGTCATTTTGCACTTTACACGGGTCCTTACATTTTGTGACCTCTTTTCACAAATCGGACTCTACGGTTGAGTCCGGAATGCTTGAGATAATAAAGTTTCACTATTTGTTTACCTAATTCGGAGTTCATTTGATTGTATTTCAATTCAGGGGTATTTTGATAATTTTATGTGTTGCTACGTGTCTTTTATTTTTCGGGACCCCGTCTCGTCAAACGGACCTCACCATTGGTCTCAGAATGGCCGAGATAGTCAAAATACACTAATGACTTGTCCCATTTGGACTCCGGGATATTTTAGAATATTTAATTAATTAAATTAATTTATTAATTAATTAATTTAATTAATATTTTATTAATATTTAATTCTGGTGGGCCTAACTGTAATTTCTCTAAAGTTCAGGGGTTAAAATGTAATTTTCGAAAGTTCAGGGTTAAGGTTCAATTTCCAAAAGGTTCAGGGTCAAGGTTCAATTTCCAAAAGGTTCAAGGTTCAAATTGAAATTAGTTTAATTTACTATCCCTAATCAGGTTAACCAAACAGGGGCTTATCCAGAACAGGGATAGGATATCCCTGTTCTTATTTTAGTTTAAAATTTTTAATTTCTTATATCGGTAACCAAACGCCCCAATTTGGTTTTTAATTTAAAACCAGTGAGCGACACGTGGCAGGGGCGGGTCAGCCCAAGCCCAACCCGACCCGAATCGACCCGACCCGGACCCGGAACAGTGCCCCCTTCGTCCCCCGTTTTTCCGGTGGGGTTCCGGCGGGTCTCCGGTCACCTTCTCCGGCGACGTCGCCGGAATTTCAGAAAAATCAAGTTTTCAAACTTGATTTTCTTGGTGTTTTTGATGCCCCTTTCAATCCCAAACCATTCTAAAACATTTTTGGAACCTTTTAACACTGTTTTGAAGCTCTTAATCACAATGAAAAGCCTAGACTCCCCCCCCATGGCCGTGACCTGCACATCCATTTTTCTCCCTCATTTCTCAACCATTTTGGTTGATTCTTGTCCCTAAATTCTCCATATTTCATGCTCTATAAGTTCCAACAATTAAATCTAAGCAATAGGCTACAAAACAGATCATGTATATATGAGATTTCTAGAGAGAGAAAATAATGGGTTTTGTAGTTTTACCTCCGTTTCTCTCTCCTTCTCTTGGTTCAACCTCCTTGTCCTCCCTCTGGCTCTCAGCTTCTCTTTCTCCTTTCTTCTCTCTTCTCTTCACAGTTCCCACTCTCTCTTTGCCTTCACTTTCTCTCTCTCTCTCTCTCTCTAATCTCACGATCGGCTTGTTCCTCTCAACTCCCACCACACACCCATATACATACAGACCACACTCACACACTTCCAAACACCCTCTTACACACACCATGCCTCCCATGCCCCTTGGAGTGTTTTACACTCCATCACCCACTCACTCACTGCACACTCCCACCCACACGGCACACACAATCAGCTTTTATACATATATATATATACACATTTAAATACACACTCATATGTATACACATATACACACCAAACAATTTAATTTATATATATATATATACACACACATCATAACAATAATAATAATAATAATAATAATAATAATAATAATAAAAATAATGATAACAACTTGAGAATTTTATTTATTTAAAAAAAAAAATTTTCAGGTTGTTACAGGCGTCGATTACCAACGGCTTAATAGTCCCTAGTTCAGGTCGGGGTGTTACAACCTGGATGTCGGATCCTTCAGCATATGACTGGATAAGGATGGTTTTATCCTTAGGGCTTCTGTTTACTGCAAGGGCATTCAAATTGGTTTTTAAGCACTTGTAATAAATACGATAAACTAGGGCTAACTCACAGGTTCCTTCTAGCATACTGGTGCTAGAGGTTTGGATGTCTAGAGTGAGAGTTTTCAAGATGTGAGGATCTTGAAGGCTAACTGAAAAGTCTGGAAAGCAATCAAAATGTACTGGACCTCGATGCATGGGAGACTGCATGAGACCTAAGAGACTGTCGTGCCATCTTATGTGACGGGCATCTCTAAGGGCTAAAAGGACAGAGGCATCTAATCCTTTTCTAACTAGAGGGTTAATGCCTACTTGGACTAATCTTAAGTGAATGAAGTTGTAACCTTTACTGAGATGGTCACGTATGGTTGATTGGTTGAACAACTGGCATTTAACTTGTTCTTTGTCAATGGCGTAGGTTTTTTCTACTGTCTTGACATTGAGGCTACTAGAGAAGGCCAAAATACCTAACCAAGAGGAGGTTTGGTAGATCTTACTGATTAGAACCTTAGGGATCTTCCAATTCCTAAGGGGCTGACTGTCTAAACTAACTTAGTAGTCTTCACTATTTACTGTGTCTAGAATAGAAGGAAGAGAAGAAGAAGAAGAAGCAGATGAATTGGATTTGAATAGTCTACTCATTTCTAGGTGTAATAACTTAGATTATTCAGAATTTATTGTTCTTCTACTGGACTTATTGTACTGTTCATTATCTTTCTTGAACCAGGCTGATCTGACATACCTATTTCGACATACCTAATCTCAGCCATTATGGACTGTGATAAGATCTGTTGCCCTAAATGCTCTCCTTAGCTCAGCGGGACTTACGACGATCTCCTATAGTCTGTGGACTTACGAGGAGGTGCGGGCTAGGTGGAGGACCAGATAAGAGAAAGAGATAAAGAAGAAGTACAGAAAGAGTAGGGAAAGAAGAGTAAACAAAGTACAATCTAAAGAATTACAACTGAAATAAATAGAACCATTCATTGCCAATTTCACCATGTTTGTTGATCACTACAAAAGTGTAGATTGTTTCAACAAGAATGGATCACTGTTGGCTTACTGTAGTGGTGGGGAAGATGGACCATGGGTACCATAAAGGGATTGGGAAGATAATGTAAAATTAACTTTTAAAACTGAAAATGTAAGTTATATTAACTGAAAATAAACTTACAACTTACTGTAGGCTTTAAAGGCCTGGCTTACTAAAAGAGAAGAAGGAAGAAGAAAGCTAGTTGATACATGATTGAATTTAGAGACATAATACAAATCTCTCTTCCTGCCAACCTACCCTTGCACCAGTAACCAAGGTTAGATGGCTCAAACCAGATAGAACCTCTGCTTAGGCTAGTCATCCCTTAGCAGACACAATCATAATTGAACATAACGGTAAGGAAGTAGTTGCTTCTCCCTTCAAGATTCCTCTTACAGAAGAAAGCTCTAGGAAGATAGTTGAACAGAACAACTATACCAACCAGTGCCTCATCATCATAGGCAAACAGTTAGATAAAATTGAGAAAATTGTAGAGCCTAAACAGCTTACTATTCCTCAATCTTCTTCTTCTTCTCAGTTAGAAAAAACTTTGATTAAGTTACCAGAGGTTAAGTTATCCAAACCAGTATATCCTAGTAAGACTAGGACAAATGGGGTTTTGAAACAATTTTTATGCTAACACATATAGGCGTTAGATAATTTGTACTGAATATTCATCTTACTACCGTTTGCTGATTTGAGACGTTCTGTGGCTTTCTTAAAGTATTTGGTAGGGATGAGACCTTCTTGGATGTAATTTAAATCTGCACCTGAGCCAATTAGAGCGACTGTCTCAAATTCATACTCATCGGAAGCAGGGAAAGAAATTAAAATTGTGCAAATGCAGGGAGAGGAGGAAGAACCTTTCATAAGGGGACTGGAAAGATAATGCAAAATTAACTTTTAAAACTAAAAACTGAATTGTATTAACTGAAAATAAGTTACAACTTATTGTAGGCTTTAAAGGCCTGGCTTACTAAAAGAGAAGGGGGAAGAGGAAAGCTAACTAATACATGATTAAATTTAGAGACATAATATAAATCTCTCTTTCTGAATTCTCTCAAGTATTTTCTCAATGAGGCCTTGCTTGGACTGAACCTCCCGAAAACTGAAGAAGAGGCATCCTTATATATAAGGGAAGGAGCCGTCAATAAGAATGGCGAAATAGAATGTGGTGTCCTCAGATTAGTCATCAACTACAAACCATTGAACAAAGTCTTAGAATGGATTAGGTATCCTATTCCAAATAAGAAGGACTTAGTCAATAGGTTACACAAAGCAGTCATCTTTAGTAAGTTTGATATGAAACCTGGCTCTAAATTCAATCATGTATCAGCTAACTTTCTTCTTCCCTCTTCTTCTTTCAATAAGCCAGGCCTTTAAATCCTACACTAAGTTGTAAGTTTATTTTCAGTTAATAAAACTTGAGTTTTCAGTTTTAAAAGTTAATTTTGCATTATCTTCCCAGTCCCCTTATAGAATCAGAGCCAACAGTAGGTCCGTCTTCCCCACCACTACAGTAAGCCTGCAGTAGGTCTTCTTCGACCAATCTCACTTTGTCTAATAGTCTACTAGTATAGGAACGGCCTTTGATCGATTGATCTCTGGCAGTTGGTTCCTTATTTTCAGTTACAACTTTCAACTTATCTCTTCTTTTGTCATCTTTGCTGGTCATGACTATGCCAGTTTGTTGCTCTTCTGTCCTCAGTCAGCCTACCACCTCCCTGGAAGTCCACAGACTATAGAAGCCTAGGTAAGTCCCGTCAACCTAGGAGAGCATTTAGGGAAGTTTGGCTTAGAGTTGCTAATGGCTGGGTCAAAGGTATATGTAGAGTCCTGAGACAGTCAAGACCAAACCACATAGTAGATTCCAGTAGAAGAGATGACAGGATGGAGGTATGGGTACCTCCAGCCTGTTATCAGCAAGGACAACAAGATGGATAGAGGTATGAGTACCTCTAGCCTGTTATTAGCAAGGACAACAAGATAGGTAGATACGCCAGTAGATGCCTCAGCAGCTCCTGTGTCCTCTGGACACAGCCATCAGCCAGTGTCCTCTAGACACCCCAGTTAGCCAGTGTCCTCCAGATATTCCTCAGTAGATGCCAGTATAGCTTCCACAAGGCATCACCACAAATTTTCAATTATTGCTTGTTCTAATAATCTCTTGCAAGAAGCCTCTGGATTAGTCAGCTATCCTTTCTTCTCCAACAGAGCAGTAGCCATCCCTAATATGGCAACAGTCAGCTCTTCCCTCTCCCATCCTGCACTTCCATCCTACAGCAGGACTTCTTCTACTAGTCAATCCAAGAGGTTTTCCCAACACCTCTCCACAGCCAGCTCAGTCAATTCCCTCCACAAGGAAACCAGTCAACCCTCTCTCTCACTCCTGGCAGCCGTTTCTCCTACATCGGCCATCTTCCTCCAATCAGAAACAGTTAGCATGGTCCAGAAGAAGAAGAAAGCTTAGATAGTCATTTTCTTCTCTAGCACGGACCCTTCTCAGCTAGTTCTCCCGCCCTGCAGTAGTACATGATTCTTTTCCTCCTCCTTCAGCCAGTTAACCAGCAGCCAGCAGCCAGCATCAGTCAGCTCTACCGACGCAAGATGACAAAATAACTTTCGACACCAGACATGTCACTATTCATGCACAGTGAAAAGTTGACAACAGTAGTCGACAGTCATCATTGCAAAGCCAAAAGTAGCCGAAAGCAAGATTCTTTCACCCCAGTAAAAGCAAATCCCGCCAGTCAGCCAACATCCAAGGCTTTTCCCTCTCCTATATATTGGAGGCTCTTCTTCAGTCTTAAGGAGGCTCTTCTTCTAGGCTTCAATTTTCAGTTGTAATACTTGAGAGAATTCCCATATAGAGCATTCAGTAGTAATATGTCTCTGAATTCAATCATGTATCCAATTAGCTTTCTTTAATTTATTTTTCAATAAGCTAGGCCTTCAAAGCCTTCAGTTGTAAGTTAATTAATTTCAGTAATACAATTCAGTTTTAAGTTTTGAAATTTTATTTTAGCATTACTCTCCCATCCCCTTATGGATGGTTTTACCTCCTCCCCCTGCATTTGCATATTTCTCTCCTCTCTTATTTCTTGCTTGCTTCTGCCCCTCTGGCTTGGTCAGTCCCCTTTTGGTATCAAAGCCAACAGGGATGGAGGTATAGGTACCTCCAACCTACTATCAGCAAGGACAATAAGATAAGCAGATACGCCAGTAGATGCCTCAGCAGCTCCTGTGTCCTCTAGACACAGCCATCAGCCAGTGTCCTCCAGACACCCTAGTTAGCCAGTGTCCTCCGGACACTCCTCAACAGATGTTATGTGGAAGCTGCATGGGCATCTGCTGAGGAGTGTTCGGAGGACACTGGCTAACTGGGGTGTCTAGAGGACACCGGCTGAGGGCTGTGTCCAGAGGACACAGGAGCTGTTGAGGCATCTGCTGATGTATCTGCCTATCTTGTTGTCCTTGCTGATAGCAGGCTGGAGGTACCCATACCTCCATCCTTGTGGAGAGGTGTTGGGAAAACCTCTTGGATTGACTGGTAGAAGAGAAACAATAATCAGCTAGGGGGGTGGAAGCTACTTGGAAAATAAAATGAAGACATGCATGTTGGGAGGCGGTATAACTGTCCATATGGGAATGGGAAGATAATGCTAAATTAACTTTTAAAACTAAAAACTGAATTGTATTAACTCAGTTAGCTTTCCTCTTCCCCCTTCTCTTTCAGTAAGCCAGGCCTTTAAAGCCTATAGTAAGTTGGAGCTTATTTTTAGTTAATACAATTCAGTTTTCAGTTTTAAAAGTTAATTTAGCATTATCTTCCCATTCCCATATTGACGGTTATACCGCCTCCCAGCATGCATGTCTTTATTTTATTTTCCAAGTAGCTTCCGCCCCCACTGGCTCGTCTAGTCCCCTTTTGGTATCAGAGCCAACAATAGGTTCGTCTTCCCTACCACTATAGTAAGCCCACAGTAGGTCTTTTCCGACCACTCTCACTTTTTCTAACAGTCTACCAGTATAGGAACGACCTCTGAGGAGTATCCAGAGGATAGTGGCTTGTTGGTGTGTCTGGAGGACATTAGCTAATGGCTGTATCCAAAGGACATAAGAGCTGCTGTGGCATCTGCTGGTGCATTTGCCTGGCTGGAGGTACCCATACCTCCATCAAGTATTTTCTCAATGAGGCCTTGCTTGAACTAAACCTAATGAAAACTAAAGAAGAGGCATCCTTATATAGAAGGGAAGGAGCCTTGGATGCTTGCTGAATGACTAAATTCACGGAGGGAATCCGAGAGTGAATCAGCTTTTACGGGGGTGAAAGCATCTTGCTTTCAGCTGCTTTTGACTTGCAATGATGACTTGTTTGGCATGGAGTTACTATTCATAACTTTTCACTGTTCATGAATAGTGATCTGTCTGGTGCCGAAAGTTATTTTGTCAACTTGCGTCGGCTGACAGGTGGCTGGGGCCATGTACTATGCAACTGTCGCATATGTCGGTAGGTGCGCTTACTGAGCTGGATCTTGGACACTGCTAGCCATAATCTAGGTGGTGATAGGCTGGTTGGGGGTGCAGAATAGGCACCGTGGGTACTGCTGGCTGTGGAGAGGTGTTGGGAAGACCTCTGGGATTGACTGGTAAAAGAAGTCCTGTAATAGGAGGGAAGTGTAGGATGAGAGAGAGAAGAGCTGACTGTTGCCATATTGGGGATGGCTGCTGCTCTGTTGGAGAAGAAAGAATAGTTGGCTGATTCGGAGGCTTTGCCGGAGGCTTCTTGTAAGAGATTAGTAAGAGAAGCAATAATTGAAAATTTATGTTGATGCCTTGTGGAAGCTGCACAGGCATCTGTTGAGGAGTATTCGGAGGATACTGGCTTGCTGGTGTGTCTGGAAGACACTGGCTGATGGTTGTGTCCAAAGGACACAGGAGCTGTTATGGCATCTGCTGGCGCATCTGCTTGGCTGGAGGTACCCATACCTCCATCCCTACCGCACCTGTTTTTGACCCTTCCTCTCCAAATTTGGTCCACCAAAATTCAAAAGAGGAGGAAAAAAGGAGGAAAAATTTTTCTTGTGAAAACTTACTGAAAAACTGGAGGAATGCAATGTTTGGATGATTGGTTTCCAAAATCATTGTGGGAGGGGTGATAAAATTTAATAAATATTTAAAAACAAGTTTACTGAAAGATAGAATTTCTTTGAAATTCAAAGGAAGGGAATGCAACTGAGTAGAATACCAAACTGTGGGAGAAAGAGAGAAACAAGGAAGGGTGGATTTACTGAGAGAGTTAATGGATTTGACTGCAGAAGGAAGATTACTGTGAAACTCTTGACTAAGAGTGTGAACTTCCTTGGCTAAGTGGGAATGTTTATGTTGCAGATTAAGGATCTTACAGCGGAGATCAGAGATACTGACTTCTGAATAGGGTTTAGACTGGAGGGTTTTGAATCTATTAAAGATTCGAGATAAAGGAACTGAATGAAATGAGCTGGGGCTAACTACAGGGGTTAGAGCTGATTGAAATTGATGAATATACTGGGATTTCCTGGCAAGATCTTCTATGGTTTTAAGTAATTCAGAGAAGAATTGCTCCTGTGTACTGTTGTTCTGGTTGTTAGGCTGTGGTTGTTTGCTAACTATGTTGAGGATTGGAGTCTTATTAGAAAGATCGGTATTGATGGAAGAGTGAGATGCACACGATTGACTTGTACGGGAGGAAGAATCAATCTGGTTCCAACTGGATGGTTGACTGTTTAGTAACTATTTGAACGCATCAACCTGTTGAGAAGGGGTAAGGGAACCATTGTCATGGTCAGGGTCTGACTCTGAAAAGGTTTCAAGACTGAGTTGTGCTTCTAGGGCTGCTAGAGCTTGGTTGTTGGTAAGAGACTCTAAGGCACCTATGGTTTAACTGATAGAACTATTGGGTTCCTGGGTTGTTAACTGCTGAATCCATTTTATCGGAGAATGTTTACTAGTAGAGGTTAGAAGAAGTGCGACCGAGGGAACGGGTACTACAAGAGGACTGACTATTGGAAGAACAGAGGGGGGTGAGTACTGCTGATTTAGACACAGGGTGTGTCGCTCATATTGTTCTGAAAAATCAAAGAAGAAAATATGTTCATGCCGTTTAAGCATGAGTTTCTTCCATGAAATGAGAATGGCTATCTTTTGTTTTCTGGTGTGACTGGCTTGGTATTGTGTCTTTTTAACTTTGTTGGCTTTAGAATTAAATTCAATACCTAGAATGTTAAAATCTATTAAGAAAGGCTTAGTGGAGGCTGAGGTCTGAGGAGATCTAACTGGTTTAACAGGGAAACTAGGAGGAGGTTTGGCTGATTGAACCAAAGGTTTGGCTGTTACTGGAGACCTATCTTGATTGAATTTAGCTTTGGCCTTAGAGGCTGCTGCTAAGGCTTGTTCTAAGTACCTATCGAGAATCTAGATTTTCAACTGGTACTGCTGTGTTGCGGTTAACTGTGGGGAAGCCGGAGAAGAGGCAAATGGGTGGCCACTAAAGACCCTAGGTGACTCGTCGTCACTGCTAATTGTGTCTGCACTATCAGACAGGGAGCTACTGAAGGAGACTGAGGAGTTGGATCTAGACTGTAGATGCCTAGGTAAGTCCCGTCAAGCTAGGAGAGCGTTTAGGGCTATATGGTGGAGGTACCTATACCCATAACTCAATTGGTGGACCACGGGTACATCCAGCCGGCTATCAACAACTCCTACTCCAACAAGATAGGCAGATGCGCCAGTAGATGCAGTAGCAGCTCCTGCGTCCTCTAGACACAGCCATCAGCTAGTGTCCTCAAGACACGCCAGCAAGCCAATATCCTCCGGATACTCCTCAGCAGATGCTTGTGCAGCTTCCACAAGGCATCAACATAAATTTTCAATTGTTGCTTCTTTTACTAATCTCTTACAGAAAGCCTCCGGCAAAGCCTCCGGATCAGCCAGCTATCCTTTCTTCCCCAACAGAGCAGCAACCATCCCCAGTATGGCAACAGTCAGCTCTTCCCTCTCTTATCCTGCACTTCCCTCCTACTGCAAAACTTCTTTTACCAGTCAATCCCAGAGGTCTTCCCAGCACCTCTCCATAGCTAGCAGTACCCACGGTGCTTACTCTGTACCCCCAGCTAGCCTATCACCACCTGGATTATGGCCAGCAGTGTCCAAGATCCGGCTCAGTAAGCGTACCTATCGACATATGCAACAGTTGCACAGTATATGGCCCCAGCCCCCAGTCAGCCGATGTAGGATGACAAAATAACTTTCGACACCAGACAAGTCACTATTCATGAACAGTGAAAAGTTGTGAATAGTAACTCCATGCCAGACAAGTCATCATTGCAAGTCAAAAGCAACTGAAAGCAAGATGCTTTCACCCTAGTAAAAGCTGATTCACTCCCGGGATTCCCTTTGTGAATTTTGCCATTCAGCAAGCATCCAAGGCTCCTTCCTTTCTATATATAGATGCCTCTTCTTTAGTTTTCAGCAGGTTCAGTTCAAGCAAAGCCTCATTGAGAAAATACTTGAGAGAATTCAGAAAGAGAGATTTATATTATGTCTCAAAATTCAATCATGTATCAGTTAGCTTTCCTCTTCCCCCTTCTCTTTCAGTCAGCCAGGCCTTTAAAGCCTACAGTAAGTTGTAACTTATTTTCATTTAATACAATTCAGCTTTCAGTTTTAAAAGTTAATTTTGCATTACTTTCCCAGTCCCCTTATGGAAGGTTCTACCTCCTCTCCCTGTATTTGCATATCCTAATCTACGATCTCTAAATTATATTTCAGACTATCTGTTCGGGAGATTCTGGTCCTAAACCCTGACTAATAATGCCGCCATAACCAATTTTGGAGGCATCTGTCTGAACTATTTTGAAAGCAAAAGGAGAAGGGATACCAAGACAAGGGAGAGTCTTGACATACTGCTTAACTTTTTGGACAATTTCTGTATGAGCAGGAGTCTATGGAAAGGACAATTTAGTCAAAATTGATTGTCAAAGTGCTAAGCATGTTCTGGAAAAAGATGTTCAAAATATTGCATCTAAACAGATTTTTGCAAGATGGCAAGCCATCCTTTCAGTTTTTGATTTTATTATATAGTATATCCCCGGCCCGTACAATAGTATCCCTAACTTTCTAACTCATGAATTTTTGCAGCCCAAAAATGAGCTGGAGGAAAGACAAGTAGCCGCTAACTCCCTCCTCAGAAAGAAAACCCACAGTTAGCCCAAGTGCTTTGGCCTTTCGAGCCCTTGCACCAATTCAGTCAGCTCATTCTTCACCTCAGAGCAACCGCTTTGCTATCCTCGGAAGCCCCATCCGACCCAATTACAGTTTGCCTTCCCCCTGTACAGGACCTTTAAGTCAACCTAGTTATAGGTTAGCCTTAGCAAGCATTCCCCCCAGCCCATATGAAATCACAGACCCTTTTGATTCCTCTAAGGAACAAAAGATTGTCCCAGCAAGACTCCCAGTTAGATCTCCTTCTTCTCCCTACTTCAAAAAGTCTTACTTAGTAAACATCTTCTTCAGAGAGCTCCACAAGAGCCATATTTTTGATCCATGGACTCTTGCTTCTTCTTACTTCCCCCCTAGGATGGCATTTCATTCCCAGTTATCCTTTCAAGTCAGTCAAGTGGTATAAATCCATTCTTCTTCATTCCGGGTCAGTAAGGTTTGCAGAAATTCGCAGTCAGCAAGATCCCAGTCAAATCTTATATAATAAGTTTGTTATAGTTAATCTTATCTCAGAAAAGTCTTGGGGATCTCACCCTTCTCAGCTAAAAGATCTTCCAAACTCTTCAATGCAGTATTCTTATTATGACTACATTGAAGCTTTCAGCAAGTCCCTTTATCTTAACAATCAGTCAAACGATCACTCATGGTTCCTTATGTTTGATCATAAGTTCAAAAGCCAAATTCCGAGTTGGTTTAGTGAATGGTGGAGAAAATTTGGAATTGTTCCAGAACTACTTCCATTAGCACTCCAGACAACCATGCAATATTTTGCAACAGTTTACCCCACAGATCAGCATACAGTACAGTTCTCTTTCATTCTCCTTATGGCCAACAAATACAGAATCTCATGGATAATGAAGTGGAATTATGCTATTAACAATAACATAATAATAAGAGAATTCTCAGTTAAATGGTGGGACAAACTTAATTATGACAGGTTCATCACCTTTATCAACAAGGATTACCCACCACCAGTTCAGCAATTAGTAAACCAGCCTATTGCATACAGGACTAGATCCACCTCCAGTATGGATCCATCTCTATTGCAAGGAAAATCCAAAGAAGAGCTAAAAGAACTAGCTCGACAGCTCATGATACATGTCTCATAGATGGGAGATGATCCCGAGACTCAGTTAGATGTAGAATCCAGTCAGCCTCCTTATCCTTATCAACCAGGAGAGGAACATTTCAACCAAGATCCCTATGCTTTGGATAATGACTTTGATCCATATCAATTCATTTAGTAAAATCCAAATGCATCAGTCAGCAAAATAATAATTATCAGCCAGCACTATTCATGAACAGTACTCTTGTGACAGATAAGATACTATTCATGAACAGTAAAACGTTAGCACTATTCATAAACAGTAACTGTCAGATCACATGATCGCCAGCATGCGGCTAATTTCACCTTAGTAAAAGCATTTCACCTCTGGGATTCCTGCAGTAAATCCCGTAGCATCCAATGCTTCCCTATCTCTATATAACGGACACTCCTCTTCAGCATTCGGTAAGCTAGACTAGAGTTGGAATCAATTGTAATATACTTGAGAGAATTCAGGAAAGAGATTTGTATTATGTCTCTAAATTCAATCATGTATCAGCTAGCTTTCTTCTTCCATCTTCTCTTTTAGTAACTCACGCCTTTAAAGCCTACAATAAGTTGTAAGTTTATTTTTAGTTATTATAACTTGAGTTTTCAGTTTTAAAAGTTAATTTTGCATTATCTTCCCAGTCCCCTTATGAAAGGTTCTACCCCCTCTCCTTGCATTTGTATAGTTTTAATTTATTTCCCTACTTCCACCCCACTGGCTCGTTCAGTCTCCTTATGGTATGGGACGGGCCTTAAGTCCTCAGTCAGCCTACCACCTCCTTAGAAGCCCACAAACTGTAGAAGCCTAGGTAAGTCTCGTCAAGCTAGGAGAGCGTTTAGGGCAGTTCGGCTTATGAGTCGCTAATGGTTAGGAATAGGTATGTGTAGAGTCATGAGACAGTTAAGACCGAACCACATAGTAGATTCCAATAGGAGGGAAGACTAGATTAGATTTAATCTAGTAAGTTGTTTCTCAAAATGAGTTCTAGATCCAACTCCTCAATCTCTTTCAGTAGCTCCCTGTTTGATAGTGCAGACACAGTTAGTAGTGACGACGAGTCACCTAGGGTCTTTAGTGGCCACCCATTTGCCTCTTCTCAGGCTTCCCCACAGTTAACCCCAGCACAGTAGTACCAGTTGAAAATCCAGATTATCGACAGGTACTTAGAGTAAGCCTTAGCCGAAGCCTCTAAGGCCAAAGCTAAATTCAATTAGGATTGGTCTCTAGTAACAGCCAAACCTTTGGTTCAGTCAGCCAGACCTCCTCCTGGTTTCCCCATCAAACCAGTTAGGTCTCCTCATACCTCAGCCTCTAACAAGCCTTTCACAATAGATTTTAACATTCTAGGTATTGAATTTAATTCTGAAGCCAACAAAGTTAAAAAGACACAATACCAAGCACCCAGACCAGAGAACAAAAGCTAGCCATTCTCAATTCATGGAAGAAACTCATGCTTGAACGACATGAACACATTTTCTTCTTTGATTTTTTAGAACAATATGAGTGACACACCCTGTGTCCAAATTAACAGTACTCACCCCCCTCTGTTCTTCCAATAGTCAGTTCTCTTGTAGCTCCTGTTCCCCTGGTCGCACCTCTTCTAACCTCTACTAGTAAACATTCCCTGGTAAAATAGATTCAGCAGTTAACAACCGTAGAACCCAGTAGTTCTATCAGTCAAACCATAGGTGCCCTAGAGTCTCTTGCCAACAGCCAAGCTCTAGCAGCCCTAGAAGCATAACTCAGTCTTGAAACCTTTTCCGAGTCAGACCCTGACCTTGACGCTGGTTCCCTTACCCCTTCTCAACAGGTTGATGCGTTTGAACAGTTACTAAACAGTCAACCATCCAGTTGGAACCAGATTGATTCTTCTTCCAGTACAAGTCAATCGTGTACATCTCACTCTTCCTTCAATACCGATCTTTCTAGTAAGACTCCAATCTTCAACATAGTTAGCAAACAACCACAGCCTAACAACTAGAACAATAGTACACAGGAAAAACTCTTCTCTGAATTACTCAAAACCATAGAAGATCCTGTTAGGAAATCCCAATATATTCATCAATTCCAGTTTGCTCTAACCTCTGCATTTAGCCCCAGCTCGTTTCATTCAGTTTCTTTATCTCGAATCTTTAATAGATTCAAAACCTTCCAATCTAAACCCCCTTCAGAAGTCAGTATCTCTGATTTCGGCTGTGAGATCCTTAGTCTGCAACATAAACATTCCCAGTTAGCCAAGGAAGTCCACACTCTTAGTCAAGAGTTTCACAATTATCTTCCTTCCGCAGTCAGATCCATTAACTCTCTCAGTAAATCCACCCTTTCTTGTTTCTCTCTTTCTCCCACAGTTTGGTATTCTACTCAGTTGCATTCCCTTCTTTTGAATTTCAAAGAAATTCTATCTTTCAGTAAACTTGTTTTTAAATATTTATTAAATTTTATCACCCCTCCCACAATGATTTTGGAAACCAATCATCCAAACATTGCATTCCCCCAGTTTTTCAGTAAGTTTTCACAAGAAAGATTTTTCCCCTTTTTTTCCTCATCGTTTGAATTTTGGTGGACCAAATTTGAAGAGGTAGGGTCGAAAACAGGTGAGGTAGGGATGGAGGTATGGGTACCTCCAACCAGGTAGATGCGCCAGCAGATGCCACAGCAGCTCCTATGTTCTCTGGACACAGCCATCAGCTAGTGTCCTCTAGACACACCAGCAAGCTAGTATCTTCCGGATACTCCTCAGCAAATGCCTGTGCAGCTTCCACAAGGCATCAACATAAATTTTCAATTATTGCTTTTCTTACTAATCTCTTACAAGAAGCCTCTAGCAAAGCCTCCGGATTAGCCAGCCATCTTTTTTTCTCCAACATAGCAGTAGCCATCCCCAATATGGCAATAGTCAGCTCTTCCCTCTCTCATCTTACACTTCCCTCCTACTGCAGGACTTCTTTTACCAGTCAATCCCAGAGGTCTTCCCAGCACCTCTCCACAGCCAGCAGTACCCACAGTGCTTACTCTGCAGCCCTAGCTAGCCTATCAGCACCTGGATTATGGCTAGCAGTGTCCAAGATCCAGCTCAGCAAGCGCACCTGCTGACATATGCGACAGTTGCACAGTATATGGCCCCAGCCCCAGTCAGTCGACGCAAGATGACAAAATAAATTTCGGAACCAAACAGGTCACTATTCATGAACAGTGAAAAGTTATGAATAGTAACTCCATGCCAGACAAGTCATCATTGTAAGTCAAAAGCAGCCGAAATCAAGATGCTTTCACCCCTAGTAAAAGCTGATTCACTCCCGGGATTCCCTCCGGGAATTTAGCCATTCAGCAAGCATCTAAGGCTCCTTCCCTTCTATATAAGGATGCCTCTTCTTCAGTTTTTGGGAGGTTCAGTCCAAGCAAGGCCTCATTGAGAAAATACTTGAGAGAAGTCAAGAAGAAAGATTTGTATTATGTCTCTAAATTCAATTATGTATCAGCTAGCTTTCCTCTTCCCTCTTCTCTTTTAGTAAGCCAGGCCTTTAAAGCCTACAATAAGTTGTAACTTATTTCTAGTTAATACAATTCAATTTTCAGTTTTAAAAGTTAATTTTGCATTATCTTCCCAGTCCCCTTATGGAAGGTTATACCTCCTCTCCCTGTATTTGCACAGTTTTAATTTCTTTTTAATTTCTTTCCCTGCTTCCGCCCCCACTGGCTCGGTCAGTCCCCTTATGGTATCAGAGCCAACAATAGATCAACAGTAAATCCAACCCCCACTACAGTACACAGTATGTCTTCTCCAACCACTCTCACTTTGTTTAACAACCTACCAGTATAGGAATGACCTATGATCAATTGATCTACGACAGTTGGTTCCTCATTTTCAGCTATAACTTTTAGTTTACTTCTTCTGTAGTGATCTTTGCTGGTCATAACTATGCCAGTTTGTTGCTCTTCTATCCTCAGTCAGCTTACCACCTCCTTGTAAGTCCAGAGACTGTTGAAGCCTATGTAAGTCCCGTCAAACTAAGAGAGCGTTTAGGGCAGTTTGGCTTAGAGTCGCTAATGGTTGGATCAAGGTATATGTAGAGTCTTGAGACAGTGAAGACCGAACCACATAGTAGATTCCAGTAGGAGAGATGACTAGATTAGATTTAATCTAGTAAGTTGTTTCTCAAAATGAGTTCTAGATCCAACTCCTCAGTCTCCTTCAGTAGCTCCCTGTCTGATAATGCAGACATATTTAGCAGTGACGACGAGTCACCTAGGGTCTTTAGTGGCCACCCATTTGCTTCTTCTCAGGCTTCCCCACAGTTAACCCTAGCACAGCAGTACCAGTCGAAAATCCAGATTATCGACAGGTACTTAAAACAAGCCTTAGCAGAAGCCTCTAAGGCCAAAGCTAAATTCAATCAAGATAGGTCTCCAGTAACAGCCAAACCTTTGGTTCAGTCAGCCAAACCTCCTCCTGGTTTCCCTGTCAAACCAGTTAGGTCTCCTCAGACCTCAGCCTCCAGCAAGCCTTTCTCAATAGATTTTAACATTTTAGGTATTGAATTTAATTCTAAAGCCAACAGAGTTAAAAAGACACAATACCAAGCCACCCATACCAGAGAACAAAAGCTAGCCATTCTCAATTATGGAAGAAACTCATGCTTGAACGACATGAACACATTTTCTTCTTTGATTTTTTAGAACAATATGAGCAACACACCCTGTGTCCAAATCAACAGTACTCACCCCCCTCTGTTCTTCCAATAGTCAGTCCTCCTGTAGCGCCCATTCCCCCGGTCGCACCTCTTCTAACCTCTACCAGTAAACATTCTTTGGTAAAACAGATTCAGTAGTTAACAACCCTGGAACCCAGTAGTTCTATCAGTCAAACCATAAGTGCCCTAGAGTCTCTTGCCAACAGCCAAGCTCTAGCAGCCTTAGAAGCACAACTCAGTCTTGAAACCTTTTCAGAGTCAGACTCTGACCATAACGATGGTTCCCTTACCCCTTCTCAACAGGTTGATGCGTTCAAACAGTTACTAAACAGTCAACCATCCAGTTGGAACCAGATTGATTCTTCCTCCAGTACAAGTTAGTCGTGTGCATCTCACTCTTCCATCAATACCGATCTTTCTAGTAAGACTCCAATCCTCAACAAAGTTAGCAAACAACCACAACCTAACAACTAGAACAATAGTACACAGGGACAACTCTTCTATGAATTACTCAAAACCATAGAAGATCCTGTCAGGAAATCCCAGTATATTTATCAATTCCAGTTTTCTCTAACCCCTGCAGTTAGCCCCAGCTTGTTTCATTCAGTTTCTTGATCTCAAATAGTTAATAGATTCAAAACCCTCCAATCTAAACCCCCTTCAGAAGTCAGTATCTCAGATCTCCGCTGTGAGATCCTTAGTCTGCAACATAAACATTCCTAGTTAGCCAAGGAAGTTCACCCTCTTAGTCAAGAGTTTCACAGTAATCTTCCTTCTGCAGTCAGATCCATTAACTCTCTTAGTAAATCCACCCTTCCTTGTTTCTCTCTTTTTCCCATAGTTTGGTATTCTACTTAGTTGCATTCCCTTCCTTTGAATTTCAAAGAAATTCTATCTTTTAGTAAACTTGTTTTTAAATATTTATTAAATTTTATCACCCCTCCCACAATGATTTTGGAAACCAATCATCCAAACATTGCATTCCCCCAGTTTTTTAGTAAGTTTTCACAAGAAAATTTTTTCCCCCTTTTTCCTCCTTTTTTGAATTTTGGTGGACCAAATTTGGAGAGGTAGGGTCGAAAACAGGTGCGGTAGGGATAGAGGTATGGGTACCTCCATCCAGGCAGATGCGCTAGCAGATGCCACAGCAGCTCCTGTGTCCTCTGGACACAACCATCAGCCAGTGTCCTCTAGACACACCAGTAAGCCAGTATCCTCTGGATACTCCTCAGCAGATGCCTTTGTCCTTTTATCCCCTTATGGACGGTTTTACTTCCTCCCCCTGCATCTGCATATTTCTCTCCTCTCTTATTTTTTGCTTGCTTTCGCCCCCACTGGCTCGGTCAGTAGCTCCCTATCTGATAGTGCAGACACAGTTAGAGGCAGTTTGGCTTAGAGTCGCTAATGGCTGGATTAAGGTATGTGTAGAGTCCTGAGACAGTCAAGACCGAACCACATAGTAGATTCCAATAGGAGAGATGACTAGATTAGATTTAATCTAGTAAGTTGTTTCTCAAAATGAGTTCTAGATCCAACTCCTCAGTCTCCTACAGTAGCTCCTTGTTTTATAGTGCAGACATAGTTAGCAGTACCCACGGTGCTTACTCTGCACCCCCAGCCAGCCTATCACCACCTGGATCTTGGACACTGCTAGCTATAATCCAGGTGGTGATAGGCTGGCTAGGGTGTAGAGTAAGCACCGTGGGTACTGCTAACTGTGTCTGCATTATCAGATAGGGAGCTACTGAAGGAGACTGAGGAGTTGGATCTAGAACTCATTTTGAGAAACAACTTACTAGATTAAATCTAATCTAGTCATCTCTCCTAATGGAATCTACTATGTGGTTCGGTCTTGACTGTCTCAGGACTCTACACATACCTTGATCCAGCCATTAGCGACTCTAAGCCAAATTGCCCATATATATATATATATAATCAGTATATATTAAGCCAACAGATTTCACCTTACTTTCTTGGATTTGAGTTTCTGAGTCTTTCTTTTGTGCTTTCGAGCTTATAACGAAGCTTATCTAGCTCATCACCAAGATTATCTTTCTCCTTCACCATCCAACTAAACATAATTACCTTCCTAAATAGCTCCGCTATCTATCTAGTTGTTGCCCCTTGGGCTATCTCAATAGCCCTTCAAGCATTATCGTCCACTATTTTGGGCACTACTGTATCACCCGATTAAAAAACATCACCATCTCTACATTTGTTAACTTTTTCCAGCATAAAATTTGAGTTTGAACTTTCTTTTATTTTGGAACGTGAAGCTCAACCTATAGATTTAAGGGTTGGTTGGTTGGAAAGGGACTGCACTGAGGAAATGCACTGATTTGGGTAGAGTGTTGGGGATATTAAAGATGACTTTCCAGACGTAGAAGGAGGAACGATAATGATTTGGTGGGTGGGTAAGGGTGAAACAGAAGCTTGGGGTAGTTGTATATTTGGATTGGGTTGGTTTACTCGACAACTGTGGGTAGGATTGTGATGGATATGGTGGCGGTGTAACGACAGAGTGGTTGGGTGGTGGTGGTGGTTTTGGGCTAAGAGGAGGGTCGATGGTGGTAAAATGGAGAGAAAGATTTGGCTGGTTGTGCCGTGAGAAGAGACCTAGAAAGAGAAGCTTTTTTTGAAGAAAAAAAATTGTTATTTTAGAGGCATACTTGAAAACTAGAGTTAATTATTATTAAGTCCTTGAGAATAAGTCTCTACAAGTAAAGGTCCAAGGCAAAATATAACCTCAAAAGTCATTAAATTTTTTAATTGTCTAAGATTAGGTTTAATACTACCGAGGTGGCATCATTATTTTTTTAATGACCAATTTACCCATGTTTTCTCACCAATTTTATCGCATGATTAGCCAATCTCTTTCTCACTTTCTCTAAACCTGAAGCACATGATTCAATAGGCATTGTTCTCCCGTCCCTCCATTTCATTTTTCTACAACCCCATTCTCTCTCTAAAATTTCATTTCTGAAACTCCAACTCCCTCTCGCTAAAAATCTATTTTTTCACTCTTTAAAAATTCTTTCTCAAAATTGAAATGGTGTCATACTCTTGCTTAGCGTAAGGTTACCGAGATTTGATCCTAAGGAACAACGAATTTTTTTTTCAGTCTCAAAGGTCCCAATTAATGAAATGACATCATACTATTACTCGACGTAAAAGGTATCCATGAAATCAAGCTTGCTCACATTGTGATGGATGCAAATGTAGGGACGATGATGGGCTCTATGAAATCGTTATCCACCTTAATTCACTAAGAAACAGGTGGACAATCCTTTAACTAAGCATGAGAGCTTAGTTTTTCCCTATAATTTGATTTCACCTACGTATGATAGGGGTTAAGGACAACATACAAATGAAAAAAAAATCACCATAACTTTTAAATATTTTTTATTGAACTGATTGTTAAGAGTAGCCATGATTGCATATGATTCTGTAATATGGGTTAAGAGTTATTCGAAAGCAATAAAAGTGATAATTGTGGAAAAGATTGCATATGATTTTGTAAGAAATGAGAAGCCGTGATTCTGAGGGAGTCTGGTGTTGAAGAAAACAATGTTGCCATATTGAAGCTCTTTCTATTATCAGTTTGGAGAAAATAATGTTATTTATAGAATTTTAGTGATTTTTGAATTAATTGCTTGGTATAGAGAAAATTTCATGTCCTCGAGCAAATGAGAAATTTTCCTTTTGGCACATTATCCTTCTTTTACTTGGGCATTAATTTTCAATGATTTTTGATTTGGTTGCGTGCGATAGAGAAATTTCTATGTTTTCTTTGGACAATGAAATCTTCCATATTAGTCCTTTGTTTAGAGTCTATGGAGTTAAACATAAAGTATGGTGTTTGGATTTATGTCCCCGGTATGTACCAATAGTTGCTTGGGTTGGTGTGAGGTTAGCTCTTTTAATTAAAAAAGTCAAGTTTGATGTCATTAAATGGAGTAGAGAAATTTCTTTGTCTTCATATTTTTTCTACTTTGCCAAAGAAAAGTTTGATTTAGGTACTTGTATGAATTTCTACATCTATGAGATTTCATGAAATATATTTTTACCTATTTTGTATATTTAAAATAAGATTTGGTTTTACTTTCAACCAGATTTAAAGCTTGAATTAACACTTGCAAGTAAAATGCTTTTTATGTGAATAGAGAAACTTCTCTGTTTATTAAATTTAATAATTTTTTCTTTTAGTTTCTTTGGTAATTGAATAAAATGGAAATTTAGAGAGAGATAAAGTAACCACAAATTTCTCTATCTAATTTTACTTGTTTTATCAATGTTGGAGTATCACTACTTCCCTATTGTTAACTGGATAGAGAGATTTCTCTATCCATAGAGAAATCACAGATAAAGAAACTTTTTTATCAAATTATTGTGGATTTCTCTATCTCTTTCTCTAAAATTTAGGAGTGCCACCACTCCCCTAATTATAGTAAATTTTTATTGTGTTCTCTTATAGCAAGAAAAAAAAATTGGATAATAAATTTCACATGTTTTGAAAAAAAAAGGGAAAAATTTCTCTGTTTCAGAAAAAGAAAAATTTCTCTATTTTAGACATTAAGAAATTTCTTTATTTCGACAGTTTCTTAAACAGTGAGTGAAATTTCTCTATGCGATATTTTAGTAGAATTTCATAAGCAATATAGATTTTGTTTAATAGGTATCAATTTTTAGAGTTCAAATATACAAATTTTATTAAAACACACATAACATGAGATTGGTATAGTTGAGAAGACTTATCCCTGGTTTGATTTTTGGCACCTTGTAAGAAGCCTTGTAGATTAGTGTGGTGATTTTATTATCTCAGTTTTCAAAAGTAAAAATATCAAGAAAGTCTTTACTGTTATCCATGGTAACCAATGGGTGTAGCCCCCTAGCACTCATAGAAGATGGCCCAATTGGCCCAGTAACTTGTTGCTGATATTAAAAAATGCTTTGGCTCCCAACCTTTTGCGTTGCCCAGACAGAGACAACTAAGTTAGATGATTGCCATTAACCTCATGTCTATTTACTACTCAATTAGTATGGGATAAACTTAGAAGTACCAAACTTCACATCAAAAGGAGTGAGGTAATTTGGCCTAGCAAGATTACCCCCAGATGCTCATTCATTCTTTGGTTATTAATGAGAAGAATGCTTATGACCAAGGATAAAAAATATGTGTTTTGTGTAATAATCAAGTGGAAAGTGTTGATCATCTCTTCTTTCAGTGCCGTTACTTTGCCTATATTTGGTGGTTCTTTATAGAAGGCAGAATTAAGAAGATTTGTGTCCTAGAGATCTTTTGTTTGTAAAATCTATGGAGCTGGTGATTCTTGCTACGGTGTATTCATTGATGGTTGTTAGTTTTTTGCCGTCAAGTAATCTCTCGGGTTATAATGGAGTTGCTGATGTATGTCGGTTTGAAGGATGTACATGATCTCTTGTTTCAGATTGCAAAATGTTGGGTTGTATAAGACTGCGAACAAACGGTTGTAAGATTGGGAAGAAGCTTTTGTTTGATTTTCTTGAACTGAATGTGTCATCTTGATAGTTGTAATATGGGCGATCTTTTGTTTATTTTTTTGCTTTAGCTTTGGATGAGATTTTATGTAAGGAATTTATAGGTTGTTTCTCTCTATTGTATGGGTTTGAGAGAACATTTGATTACTCTATATTTGGTGTCAACCCAATTGGGATGAAGTTTGGGAGTTACGAGACTTGTATGATTTTTTGGTTTTTATTAATGTTTTTCATTATGTATGTCTTGTACATCATGTCTTTCATCAATAAATTTTTCTTTTTGCGAATCAAAATATATATATATATATATATATATATATATATAATATCCATAGAGTTTCCTCAACCTAAACCACAAAAAAGACCTCACTATTGCAGAACTCAATGGAAGAAACTTTGAGGCATGTGTTAAGAAGTTTGCTCTAGCAACCACTATGTCTCATATTTGGGATGAAAGAAATGACTGTATATGGAGAATAACCACCCACTTTGAAGAAGATATCTACCATGGAATAGTAGACCATATGAGATGTTGGGTCGCTAATTGGAGTAAAATCACAAATAGCTATGAAAACTGGGAACTTGGCATGCAATGGGGATTCCATTGATTTATATTTGTTTTCTATAAATAAGAATAATAGATTAGAAGAATTTTCCTTAATTGTATAACTTGCTTCTTGTTTGGGATTCATGGCTTGTATGAGCCCTGTTTCTTTGTATAGTTTGGTTTTCTTGTTCAATAAATTTTTTTACTTGCTCAAAAAAACTTAACTAATTACTATAGGCTGTACAAAATCTTGA
Organism: Nyssa sinensis; assembly: GCA_008638375.1. NCBI lineage: Eukaryota > Viridiplantae > Streptophyta > Magnoliopsida > Cornales > Nyssaceae > Nyssa > Nyssa sinensis. Next base: position 4,500,336 of record CM018046.1, read on the forward strand.
ATTCACATTATCTTTAAAACTTAGTACTTGAAAATGATTTCTAGTCTTATAAACTAAAAACATGAGAAAATCGTTCTTAAATTTTTGGGTAAATTACACTGATCTCTCTTAAGGTTTCTGACAATTATAAAGACATTTCTTGAGTTTTCTCAAATTACACTATCTTCTCCTACTTTTACTGACAAACTACACATACTTCCATTCTTATCCATTATATGTTCAAAATGACAAAAATATTCCTTTCATGTTTTTTCGTTTAACATTTTTTTTAATTTTGACTAAGTTTTTCTAACTTTTTTTTAAAGAATTTTTTTATTTTATGTAAAAATAAATTTAAAGTAAATAACTTATATTTTTATTCTTGATCAAGAATTTTTAATCAATATTTAATTGAAAATAAAATTTTTTTAAAAAAATTGTTTAAAATTAAAAAAATGCAAAAAAATAAAATAAAATAGATACTTTTGTTATTTTGAAAAAAAAAAAAAACCAGAAAAGAGGTATGTGTACTTTGTCAGTAAAGTAAGGGAGAATAATATAATTTCAAAATTTTAAGAGAAGTCTTTGTAATTATCAAAAACTTCAAAAAATGTCACTTTAATTTATTATAATTTTTTAATAAATTACATGATAAATCATTATATCGATTTGACTTTCCAGTTAAATTGAATAATCCTTACTCTTAAAAATAAGGATGCTCCTAGCTTTATATCCACTTCGTAATTATAAGTGAGACACAATTATGTATACCTAAACATGTATGATATTAAAAGATAATTGCTAAAGATAATCAGCTCACATGGAAGCTTATATGTCTTATTCACATCAACCACTTAAGTTTCGAGTTTTGATGGAATTATTAAAAAAAAAATAGAAGTAAAAATAACAAATAAAAAACAGAATAAATAAAAACTAAAATCTCTAACTTCTTTCCCTCTCTAAATGGATATATATATATATATATATTTATATTATTTTGTTATTTTTCATTCTTAATTCATCAAACACCTATATTCAACCTGTATTGACTCACTAAATTGACTAGTTTCTTATTACCCAACTCGTTTATGACCCGTTAACTAAATGAACTATCCAAATCCATTAATTAGTGGGCAGGGTTAAGACGGGTTGACAGGTTTGAGTAACATTTGTCACCTCTAATATTTCCCCTCCTATCCATTTTATGTTCAAAATGACAAAAATATTCTTTCATGTTTTTTGGTTTAACATTTTTTCAATTTTGACTAAGTTTTTCCAACTTTTTTTAAAGAATTTTTTTATTTTATATAAAAATAAATATAAAGTAAATAACTTATATTTTTATCCTTGATCAAGAATGTTTTAATCAATATTTAATTGAAAATAAAAAAGTTTAAAAAAATTGCTAAAATTATAAAAATACAAAAAAATAAAATAAAACAGATACTTTTGTCATTTTGAAAAAAAAAAAAAAAAAAAACTAGAAAAGAAGTATGTGTACTTTGTCAGTAAAATAAGAGAAGATAATATAATTTTAAAAACTTTTTGTAATTACCAAAAATCTTAAACGATGTTACTGTAATTTACCATAAATTTTTAATAAATTACACGATAAATCATTATGTCGATTTGACTTTCCAGTTAAATTGAATAATACTTACTCTTAAAAATAAGGCTGCTCCTAGCTTCATATCCACTTCGTAATTATAAGTGAGACACAATAATGTATACCTAAACATGTATGATTTTAAAAGATAATTACTAAAGATACAAAAATAAGTCACCTAAATTTTTTATCAGCTCACATGGAATCTCATGTGTCTCATTCACATCAACCACTTAAGTTTCGAGTTTTGATGGAATTATTAAAAATTAAAAAATAAAAGTAAAAATAACAAATGAAAAACAGAATAAATAAAAACTAAAATTTCTAACTTCTTTCCCTCTCTAAACACCTGTGATGAGATCAGAAATGTTTAAATTGGGAATTCCATGGATTGCAAACATGCATATATAAATATCTATGATTCAACAAAATTAGGGCTTTGTTTGTTTATATTAATTTCAACACCAATCTAAACTGAAGAGAGATATTTACGATGCATTATGGGATTGTGATTGGGATTCACTGCCGTACCGGTACTCCGTCCAAGCTCTTTCTCCACACACACACACACACACACATGTTTTGTTTTAGTTATATTCTCAAAAAAATAACAATAAAATATTGAATTCCATTCTATGGAGAATTCTAACTCTTAGTTTAACGGAGCTAAATTAGGCCTATAGTTATTGTTGAGAAGTGGAATGACAACGGAACGGATTTGAGGTGAAGACCTTTTCTTTTAACTTTGTTTTGAGGAGAAGACCTTTTCTTTTAACTTTGTTTTGTGAAAAAAAAATTTCATTTCAATCTTGTTTAAATTATGTGATAAGTAAGGTCGGGTCTTCATCGAGATTTTCATTTATTCGTAAATTATTTTTTATTTATTTATTTTATTAGACTAATTATAATATTAATATATTTTAAATAAAATGATACATGTATTAAAATAAGAAATATACATGTTAGTAGAGAATTAAAATGATATTATTATTATTTTTAAACATATAATTCTAACAAATTTGTATAAACTTTTAATAAATGATTAAAATATATCATTATAAACATTAATTTTGTAATATAAAAACCTATTATTATTGTATTTTATATAATTGAAACTGGATGTCTTTTTTTCAAACTTGCCCCAAACACTAATGGGGTGGAAATATCTTCCCCAAACCCGTTTCATTAATGCGCGGGGTTGGTGAGTTTTTCTGAGTTCTCAATGAGATGAGTTAAATTGTCATTCCTATTGAGAAGATTCTGCCTCTGTTTTTTTTTTCTTTTTTTTTTTTATAGAAGAAAAATAATGTAAATGGGGATATATATATATATATATATATACACACACACACACACACATATACCACCTTAATTAATCACCATGCATGTAAGCAGATAAACAAAATCGGTTTTTTTTTTTTTAAAGAGTAGAAATACTTTGTATACGGATTTGGTTATCTAATTTTATGTGTCATGAGTATTTTTGAAATTAATATATTTTATTCTTTTGTTTTGATTTTGAAAAAAGTTATAGTAATTTATGAATAATTTTTAAATTAATGAATATATTTTATTTTATTTTATTTTATTTTGATTTTGAAAATAGTTATAGTTATTCATGTCGGCATGTAAATAAATTTGTGACTTTTTAAGTAGATATTGTATTACCTTTTTTAAAAATATAGCTGTATATATAAATAGGTAAACGTTAGAAGAGAATAAAACTTGCAATTGAATAAACCACTCCTCTAAGGATTGCCGTCGCCCTGACAACAACCAAAGGTTTAACCCATTGCCGGAATTTGACCAGTGGTATACTATTAAGACCACCACCAACACCAAGAACATGCAACCTGGGCATTATTGGTTTGTGGTGGCGCGTGTACCACAAACTTGTTCTTTGGAGGTGGCGCGTCAATAACAGTTGTAAGACTTAAGTGGGAAAGTCAGTAGTACTACTGGGATTGAGTCTGTGTCATCAGCCAACCGTGACTGTGGCCTCGTCAAACTGGTCACCATTATCTGACCCACCAGCACAGCACGGACCCATTGTTTTGTCTGGAGGCACCTGGATGGTGGTGGAAAAGCCACTGGTGATTGAACTTATGCAAGTCACCATATGATATATGTGTGTGTGTGTGTGTGTGTAATGTGGGTACTACCACAACGAGCAGCTTAGTTACTTGGAACACTTGTGAAGCTGACTTAGGAAAGGAAAAGCCGGAGATGAGTTAGTTGGGTCACTGACTTTTGAACTTTCTCGGTGGATATGATGACAAGGAGCGTGGACAAAAATGGTACTGTAAAAGAAAATTAGGGTTTGAATGAAAAGAAATAAAAGTATAAAACACAATCACATTACATAAACATTTATTTGGCTTGGCTTAAAGTTTAAATTAGGGTTTGAATCAAAAGGAATAAAACACAGTCACATTATGCACAAAAACATTTATTCGGTTTGGCTTATAGTTTATAGGGCAAGAAATATATATATATATATATATATATATATATATATATATATATAGTAGAACAGTGATGCATCTAAACTTACAGACTTAGTGGGGGCAAAAATTCAAAATTAGATTTTAAAAAATTTGTGTGTGAAAATATAAAAAATTTTGGGAAGGGTAACTCCTAATTTCTTTAATATTTTTTTTTATAAAAAAAATTCTACACTAAATTTTCAAAAGCTAGGGAGGGGGGCATTGCCCTAGGATACATGCGGCTCTGCCACTGATTTGGAAAAGTAATCTCCACACCAAAAGGGTTTTAAAAATTTGGTCAAAGGGTTAAATATCTAGTACATTTACTCAAATAGTTTTTACAAATACAAATATAAAAATAGAGTACAAAAATTATCCTAAATAAAAGAGAAGTCGTGGTTCAAGCCTTCACTCATCTGTTAGAAAGATCTGAATATTTATTTTTATTTAGGATTAAATTAGATTTTTTTTGTCCATAACTCGTATTTAAGACGCTCCTACTTCTATGTTAAGCAATATAATTTTTTATTATTTTATAATATTATAATTATACTATTCTTTTAATAACAATATTAACCATCTCACATTTTTTTGTCCCACTTTGATCCTTCTTTTCTCAAATGAGTTCCACCCATTTAATTAGTCTTAGGAATGATGAATTCGACCCATGCAAAAAAAGATGACATTGAGATGGGACAATATATATATATATATATATATATATATAGGTAAAAGCTCTTATTGGACGAAGACACCACCTATGAAAGGTGACTGGCCTTAGACTCACTCAATAATTTCTGGTTTACTAGAGATGGTTAGATGGCTCTCATTTTTCAAAATTGTTGTGTAACAATCATAAATGGCAGTTTGTGTTTGTCCTCTAAGATTATTTTATCAAAAAGAAAAAAAACTTATGATATGGTAGGGAGAACAACAAATGGGCCTTTTTATTTATTTATTTATTTTTTTAGAATAAAAATAACATGACAGTGATAACAAGGAATAGTCGAATGACATTACCTTAAATAAACTTACTACTTTTATTTAGATTTAAGGAAAGTTATAATAATAGATACATAATTTAAGTGATGTTTTTGAAACATATGTAACATTACTCTCGAGAAAAAACCATCTGGCTTAGTAGGAAGAGACGTAGACTCATTCTCTACAATAATTTTCTTACACTTTTTCCAATCAAATTATTGGAAAACATTATATAATAATTATTAAATCATTTTCTTTTAGTAAGAACGATATTTTATCTCATTTTTTATTAAAAAGATATGAGTACTTATTTTTATATAATTATAAATCGGAGTTAAATTATTTTTTTAAGACACATATTAAAATAGCTCTTGAAATTAGATTATATAGTCTGATAAATTGATTGAGTTGATTGTAATAGATTTGATTATAATACATGAATTGTAACCTTCCATCGCTTTTATTAAAAACAAAGAAAATAACAATTTGATTCTCAACCTAATTAAATGTTAGAAATTCAAGTTTTTTTTTGTGATTTAAAATAAATAAAAAGAATCCATGGCCAAAGTACAAAGAACCATCAATGCCATGTAATACAAAGACGGATTATCCCCTCCTTGGGCATTAAAATACAATTTTCTTCTAATAATTAATATTTGTAGGATCAAGCATTGATCACTATGCCCAAAGCTTAAACAGTTAGTGAAAGTGTAACTTTATTTCCTTAATCTTCTCGACAACTAGCAGCATGTTTCGACTGCGCCTGTAATGTGACAAGATGTTGATTCGTAAATCCAAAAATATTCAGTAAATTAATAATCCTAAAACAAAGTAATTTTCTTATACGAGACAAAATCTTTTTCACTGTAAAAATAGGATAAAAATAGATATACAAAACTTTATTTCCAGCAATTGAAAAGACAAATTTTAAGATTTTCAAGTCACAATAGAATAATCTTCCTAGAACACACTTTCAACTTAATAATCACTAATAACTATTGATATTTTGGAGGACCAACTTTGTTACTATTACTTAATAATTAATATTTTTATTTGAAAAATGAATAGAAAAATAAACTTGAATTTGGATATATTATAATAAAAAATTATTAGTAATATTAATTTTTTAGTTTAATAAAATAAAATAAAAGTTTTTTAATAACTTAAATTATATATAATACATGTTTTGCGTGGAAAAAGTTCATCAGCCTTACAAATATTTATGTATGTGTTAATTTTATAATTGGTTCTAATGATGTTACAGCAAACCTTGTGGCTGCTTCAAAATAACCTAAATTATCCAACCACATCATCATATGCTCAATTCAGGATGTTTGACACACACACACACACACACGCACACGCACATATATATATATATATATATATGTACAGATACGTACGTACGTACGTATGTATGTATGTATTGTCGCGAAATTGAACAATACACAAGCAACCTAATGCTGCCCTTTTCACCGTTGGTTCCATTTGAAAATTAATCCTAATTCTGGGTAGAACACCAACAACTTAGTCAAGTCTAAAACTACAGGATTCTCATGTTTTGTCTGAATCGAATTATTATCACAAGTACAAGATGGGAAAACCCTGAGTCCATCACAGACATTTAGAGATATGGAAAGAAAACATAGATGTGGTTAGAAACGTAGCATCCCGCTTCCCATTCACAATTACAGAAGTCATGAAACAAACACAACTCTGAAACATACAGATTCTATCTTCATCCTTGTTAAAATAGGTCAAACCCAATGTGTCAGATAAATTAATGGATTCGGTAATAAATCCTGATTATGTGCTGTCTAGTCAACTCAATTTGCTCTATGATTTTTTTAGAAAAGGCACGAGACTCCTGTCATTGTAGGGTCTAAGCCTTATTAGCCCAGCTTTCCACTCTATTACTAATCTTATGCACAAGGGCCTTGTAGTCTTGGTGCTTTAGTCTAGTGGAGATTAGGGGAACTCCCATCTACTTTACGGGGAGAGAGCCATTGGAAGCCAGTAGTTCTGCAAATCTCTTTATGGATGCTTCTAGGAAGGATGAACATAAAGCACCAGTAGACTTAGATCCTATAGAGGATAGAGAGCAATAACTGGAATCTGACAGCATAGGATATGGCCTTATTAGCCCAGCTTTCCACTCTATTAGTAATCTTATGCACAAGGGCCTCACAGTCTTGGTGCTTTAGTCTAGTGGTGATTAGGGGAACTCCCATATACTTTACGGGGAGAGAGCCTTATTGAAAGCCAGTGGTTTTGCAAATATGACCTTTAAGTCTAGAGTCCACCCCTGCAAAATAGATGTCACTTTTCCGTCTGTTAGGCCTTAAGCCTGATCTATTCTCAAAGTCAGCGAGGGCATTTTGAGTAGTTAGATGGATCCCAAGTTAGCACATGTTAGGATGAACAAGTCATCAACACATGTGAGGTAGGTAAGGCCAATTTTGTCACAATAGGGATGAAAAGTAAAGTGGTTAGTCGAGGCTTCATGTTAAGCAAACATGAAAAAGCTTCCATCACAAGGGTAAAGAGGAAGGGAGACATAGGGTCTCCCTGCCTAACCCTCCTAGTGCCCTGGGAAAAATCCTTCCAGAGCACCATTGATAACCATTGAGTATATAGAGGATGTGATACAAGCCATTATCCACTTCCTAAATTTAGGGGGGAACCAAACAACCAAGACATCATTGAGGAAATTCCAATGCACATGATCAAATGCCTTCATAAGGTCAACTTTCATAGCACACCTGGAAGGTTGACTTGGTTTATGGTCACCTCTAACAAGGTCTTGCATGAGCAAAATGTTGTTTACAATTGATTTGTTATGGATAAGTGTTGCTTGATGAGGGCTGATGACAATTTTGAGCAAACATGGTTGACAATTTTCATATGTACGTGATGGATCACATGAGCGAATGATGTATGACAATTTTGAGCAAATAGGGTTTGTTTTGTGGATAATATACGGGAAAACCTGACTTTGGTGAGCATTGTGTCTTTGGAAAAAATAAAATGGTAAAATTCAGTTCTGCGATTCACAGATCAAGGGTACAGTTGACTACATCCATTTAGATCTTTGGGGTCTTGCAACTACCACATCCTATTGTGGTTTTCGGTATTTTCTAACTTTTATTGATGATTATTCAAGAAAGGTTTGGGTAGTATTTTCTGAAACACAAGAATGAGGCGTTTGCCACAGTCAAGTAGTGGAAAGTCTTGATTGAAAAATAAACAGGAAAGCAAGTCAAGCCGCTTAGAGCAGACAACCACGTGGAATTTTTTGATAAAGAGTTTAATAAGTTTTGTCAGAATAAAGGTATTGCAAAAAAGGAGGCATAAGATTTTTAGTACTCCATCATGAAAAGATGGAATCATGTGAGTGGCACAGGTGTTTCAAGCATTTTCCCTAATTGCAGGAGTTGACTTTGCAAGGTGGTGCATGGTTAGCATAGGCATCATCAATGGGCACAATCTCTCCGACCTCTGTTGCCCCTTACTTTGGCAGCTCTATAGGCAACAGATGGTGCTTAGGGGAGGAGCTTGATCTAGTCTCATGTTCAAACTTGGTTATCCCACATTTTCCCTTTTTTACACAACCCCATTGGGTGACAATCCTTCAGATAAGGACTTTGCATTGCTTGTAGTAGTTAGAGCATTTTGTGTCGCCATTTTTTCTTGCATTCTCTTGTAGAAATGGACAATAGCTCTTGAAGTTGCGAATTTTGCATGGAGCTAAGCAATCTGTCTCACTGTCGCACCTTTAAGAAATTTCATGGTCCCTCTGGCCTTGTTTATCATGAGTGTCAAGGAAAAACAAGTTTTGTGAATTGCTATCATTGTCCTCAATATTGGTCGGACTAGGGAAATCTGGGGAGTTTTGCATTGTTAAGGTGTCGCACTCCATAGATGTAGGTTGTCCCTTACCTTTGGGGAAGGCTGAGAAATCAACCTCATACCTTATAGTGAGTGCTTGTATGGGATGCAGGTTCCGGAGGGGGGCAAGATGGATAGCTAGAATTTTTTTTTTTTTGGGGGGGGGGGGGGGGGTGTTAAGGTGTCGCACTCCACATATGTGGGTTGTCCCTTACCTTTGGAGAAGGCCGAGAAATCAACCCATACCTTATAATGAGTGGTTACAGGGGATGTAGGTTCTGGAGGGGGGGGGGCAAGATGGCTAGCTAGAATTTTTTTTTTTTAGGGGGGGGAGGGGTACTAGCAATAACAATGCGGGAGGTGGTTAGGCTTAATGGGAGCAATTTTTTACAGGTTCTGGGAAGATTTCTTCTAGTTAGAGGAATAGGTCCCCGGAGGGTAGGCCCATAGTGATGGGGCATTGTGGCCAATGGGAAGTTGGCTGGCTAGAGAATTTTGCTTATAGAAATATTGTATAACTAGTGTTTATGTTTTTAGTGTAAAAATATTAATCCAATTTTTTCATAAACATAAAAATATAATAAGATATGATAGCCCAGTTACATAAAAAAAAAATTTACATTTAGTACTGGTACATATGAAACTAGGTCAGTTATCCAATCAACAACAAAGAAGGGATTGTATCCCAAATCACCACTCAAAATGATATGGGTTTTTTTAGCACATGTTAGGATGAACAAGTCATCAACAAAAGTGAGGTAGGTAAGGCCAATTTTGTTACAATGGGGATGAAAAGTGAAGTGGTTAGTTGAGGCTTCATGTTTAAGTAACATGAAAAAGCTTCCATCACTCGGATAAAGAGGAAGAGGGACATAGGGTCTCCCTGCCTAAGCCCCCTAGTGGCCTGGTAAAAATCCTTCCAGAGCACCATTGATAACCATCGAGTATATGTAGGATGTGATACAAGCCATTATCTACTTCCTAAACTTAAGAGGAACCGAATAACAACCAAGACATCATTGAGGAAATTCCAATCCACATGATCAAATGCCTTTATAAGGTCAATTTTCATATCACACTTGGAAGGTTGATTTGGTTTATGGTAACCTCTTACAATGTTTTTCATAAGCAAGATGTTGTTTACACTTGATTTGTTACAGACAAATGTTGCTTGAGGATGGCTGATGACAATTTTGAGCAAATAGGTTGACAATTTTCATATGCGATTGGGTCACATGAGTGAAAGATGTATGATAATTTTGAGCAAACAAGGTTTGCTTTGTGGTTAGTTTAGGGAAAATCTTAACTTTGGTGCGCATTGTGTCTTCGGAAAGTAGAAAATGGTGAAGTAGTTCAGTTCTGCGATTCACAAATCAACAGGTACAGTTGACTACATCTATTCGGATCTTTGGGGTCCTGCAACTACCACATCCTATTGTGGTGCTCGGTATTTTCTAGCTTTCATTGATGATTATTCAAGGAAGTTTTGAGTGTATTTTTTGAAACACAAGAATGAGACGTTTGCTACATTCAAGCAAGTGGAAAGTCTAAAGAAAAGCAAACAGGAAAGTAGATTAAGCCGCTTTAGAACAAACAACTGACATAGAATATTGTGATAAAGAGTTTAATAAGTTCTGTCCGAATGAAGGTATTGCAAGACATCACACAGTTTGTGGGATTAACCAGCAAAATAGATTCGTAAAATGAATGAACAAAACACTTATGGAGAAAGCTCATTGCATACTTTCAAATGTCAGGTTGCTTAAGGCATTTTGGGATGAGACTAGTCAATATAACTTGCTATTTGGTGAACTGCACTCTTAATACTACTATTGAAACTAAAACTCCTGATGAGCTATGGTCTGGTACTATTGCTAATTATTCAAATTTGAAAGTATTTGGTTGTCTTACTTATTATTATGTGAATGATAGTAAACTTGAGCCTAGGGCTAAAAAGTGCATATTTATTGGGTATGCACAAGGGGTGAAATGATATATATTGTAGTCTATTGATCCTAAGTCACCCAAGTTAATTATTAGTAAGGTATTACTTTTCATTAATCTGTTATGTTTCACCCGAGAAAAGGAGTTCAGTGATGTTTCAGGGAAGAAGTAGAGTTATAGCAAAGGGGTGGAGCTACATGTTGGATCTTCATAGAGAGTGCAAGAAGGCACTCAACTTTAGCCCATTGTTTCTACATAGAGTTCTTCCTCAGGTTTTGGTGCAAAAGAACAACAACAATATAGCATTGCAACTTGTAAAGAAATGAGACAGATTAGACCACCTCAGAAATTCGATTATGCATATGCACTTATTATCGTAGGGGATATTGCAGTTCAAGAACCTTCTACCTATTCAAAAGCTATCATAGGTAATGAGTCTATATAGTGGATTGTGGTCATGAATGAAAATGTTGAATCTCTTCACAAGAACCAAACGTGGGATTTGGTGAAATTGCCTAAGGGCTTGAATATTATTGGTTGCAAATGGGTTTTCAAGAAAAAAGAAAGCATCCCAAGGGCCTAAGATGTTAGATACAAGGCACGCTTGGTTGCAAAGGGATGTAGTAAAAAAAAGGTGTGGACTTCAATGAGATTTTCTCACCCGTTGTGAAGCATAGATCTATTCACATGTTGCTTGTTTTGGTTGTTTTGTTTAACTTAGAGTTTGAGCAGCTTGATGTCAAAACAACATTTTTACATAGCAAGCTTGAATGAGACTATCTACATGAAACAACTAGAGGATTTTGTTATACAAGGTAAAGAAAATCATGTTTGTAAGTTAAAAAAAGTTATTATATGACTTGAAGCAGTATCTAAGGCAGTGGTACAAGCGTTTTGACACCTTTATGATGGGAAATGGTTACTAGATGAGTAGTTTCGATAGTTGCGTGTATCAAAAATAGTTTTCAGATGGTTCTTTTGTTTATTTGTTACTCTATGTAGATGACATGTTTATAGCTGCCAAAAGAATGTCAAAGATTGATAGTTTAAAGTCCTAGTGGAGTACTGAGTTTGCGACGAAAGATTTAGGTGCTAGCGATGAAGATTTTGGGTATAGAGATTCACAGGGATAAGAAAGTTGGAAAGTTGCACTTGTCACAACAGAAGTACTTTAAGAAGGTCATTGAGCGTTTTGATGTGCAAAGTTCCAAACTAGTGAGTACTTTACTTTCCTCTTATTTTAAGTTTTCTACAGCATTGTCTTCGCAATGTGAGGAAAAGGAAATATCATGTATGATATGGTTTGCACACGTGTAGACATTTCATAGACAGTTAGTGTTGTCAGTCGATATATGGCTAATCCTGACTAGGTTCATTGGCAGGCGGTGAAATGGATACTTTGGTATTTGAGATGGACTTCAATTATTGGCTTAGTTTTTTTTATAAATCTTGTGACTTTGGTTTTAGTATTGTTGGTTATGTTGATTCAGATTATGTTAGTGATCTAGATAAGAGTAGATCTCTAACATGTTAAGTTTTCATACTTGCTAGTTGTGCGATTAGTTGGAAATCTACTCTACAATCTAAAATTACTTTGTCAACAATAGAAGCAGAGTACCTAGCGGCAACAGAAGCAATAAAGGAAACAATTTGGTTGAGGGGTTTAGTTAGTGACTTGGGTTTGTAGTAGGATGTTGCGATTGTGTTTTCTGATAGCCAGAATGTAATACATTTGACCAAAAATCAAATGTATCATGAGAGAACCAAACACGAAGACGTCATATATCATTTTTTTTCGAGATATTATGTCTCAAGGTGACATTACAATTAAAAAGGTTGTCACAATAGAGAATCCAACATATATGTTGACTTAAGTCTATTCTGCTACTCAAGTTCAAACACTCTTTGAACTTGATTGGTGTTTGCACCATTTGATTTAATCCTTAGGGATCCTGTAGAAAAGACAACTTAACAAGTTTTGTTTGATCATGACTTGATGGAATAAAAGCCAATGTGGAGATTTGTTATTGGTGTTTTACACTCTTAAGCCAACTTGCACCCAAACTAATTTAGGGCATTTTTGGGGGTCTACCGATTGACACTTGGGCCTAGAAAACCCCATTCTCTGTTGGCCGATCGGCACTTGAGTTTATTTGCATGTGTCGATCAGCATTTGGGACCTAGTTTCGCGATTTTTTACCTTTTTTCATTTTTTAGGGTCGGGGATACTATATAATGTATTTTTCTGAGGGAAAGAAAGAGGGAGAGCGGTAGGAACTGTCCTTAGACATTTGTGAGAGGGTTTTAACACTTTATTTTGTATTATTTTGTTGTGCTTTACTCAGATGTAGGCTATCCGCCGAACCGCGTATATTTGGTGTTCTTTTGTTCATGTTGTGTATGTTTGTTTGCACTTCTCTATTTTGTCTCGTTCTTGTTTCACAAGGATGGGGGAAGTTTGGAGCAGTGATAAGTGGTTATTGGTGACAACTTTTAAGTTGGTGAAAGGAGTAGGCATAGGTTTTTTAGTACTCCATGAAAAGAGGGAATCACGTGAGTGAACATGTGTCTCAAGCATTTTTCCAACTGCAAAGTTGACTTTGCAAGAAGGTGCATGGTTAGCAGAGGCATCATCAATGGGCGCAATCTCTCCGATCTATGTTGCCCCTTACTTTGGCAGCTCTATAGGCAGGGGATGGTGCTCATGGGAGGAGCTTGCTCTAGTCGTAGGTTCAAACCTAGTTATCGCACCTCTTCCCCTTCCTGCACAACCCCATTGGGTGACAATCCTTTAGAGGAGGACTCTGCATTACTTGCAACAGTCAAAGCATTTTGTGTCGCCATTTCTTCCTACAATCTCTCGTAGGAATGGACAATAGCTCCTAAAGTTGTGACTTCTGCATAGAGGCGAGCAATTTGTCTCACTGCAGCATCATGGGCAATTCCATGGGCCCTCTGGCCTTATTCATCAAGAGTGTCAAGGACAAACGAGTTTTGTGAACTGCTATAATCGTCCTCAATACATGGTTAGGGTCAAACAAGTTTTGTGAACTGTTATCATCGTCCTCAATGCGTGGTTAAGACGAGTTTTTTGCAAGTTTTGGGAGGATTTCTTCTGGCAGGAGGAATAGGTCGTTGGAGGGTAGGCCCCCGGTGATGGGGCACCATGGCCAAGGTAAGTTGGCTGCCTAAAGAGTTTTGCTTATAGAAATATTGTATAACTAGTATTTATGTTTTTAGTGTAAGAATATTAATCCGGTTTTTTCATAAACATAAAATATAATGAGATATGATCGTCCACTTACATAAAAAAAAATTACATTTAGTATTGGTACATATGAAACTAGGCCAGATATCCAATCAACAACATAGAAGAGATCATCACATCCATCTAGTGGTAGAAGAAATATGTGTGGTAGTCATGGGGAAATTAGATGTTAGACAAGTAACGATTTTTTCAACCCCTAAAATCCCAAATCACCACTTAAAAGGATCTGGGTTTCTGTTGGGCAAACATTATATTTGAAAAAACTTCTGTACCATCGGAAGGATTTAAATTGAGTATTAGCATAGGTGACAATCTGACTAAACAACACGAGGGCTATAGTCCAAGGATGCCTGGTATGCGCCCGAACACCACATCCAAAATCCTAAACAAGTGCTCAATGTTCAAGTTTCTTCGACATTATCATTAATAAATTAAAAAAAAAGCTACAAGAAAGGTTTCAGACATTCTTGTTTTAATAATGTGTTATAGTAATAGCCCTATTTTCACCTTATACATTTCAACTATTTCGTTAGCAATATGATGGAGCTGTGACACTAAATTAATCATGGCTGAAACATTTATTAAAAGCTACAACAAGGTTACAAACTTATTAGATAAATAACCCTCCTGAGATAATTTCAGGTTACAAGCATCCATCAAGTACTAATTTGCTATCTTTTCTACTCCTTCCCGGCCAGGGATGGAGCATACATCAAGCAAAACTTTTAAAAGCAGCAACAAACCAAATGCTGCATAATTGTCCACGCCCCTTCAAAATGCAAGGGCAATGTTGAGGTTTTTATGAAATGTTATAAACTATCACACCAGCATACAGACATCATATTAAAAAATATATACATTTGAAGTTTGTTTTTCAAAGGTAGAAGCATGTTTAGGTATATGCAGGCCATACCTAGCACCCTGCACAGCTGCAACAGCTCAACTTGGACAAGGAAGAAGATCGTCAAGATCCAGACTTATATGGTCAAAGTTCCTGAAATAACGAGTTTGTATACCAAAACTGTGCCCTTTGCTGCCTAAGTATCCATATACCTGTAAAATTTTCTCCTTTTTCTGGGGTCATGAGACCATGGAAACTTCACCTGCTGAAATAAACAAACAAACAAACAAACAACCCAGCCAACAATTCAAGAAACAGCCTTGGGTGATGCACTTTCTATAAAATTGTTGAACAATCATCATTTTTGTAAAAAGAGTTGGACTCTCTACCAATGGAAGATAATAGTTGTTCTGCAGCACTTCTGGTACTGGCATTTGGCTACCTTCATGAGACATGATGTTGTGCATGCTCGTTCATAGCTGCAAGCTTTGTAAGCCTCTGTCGCTTTCGCCCATCCACACGAATCAAGCCAGATCTATCCTTGGAAGTAATCTTCTTTCCAAATTTTAGATCTTCACCACTAATCATGTACACATTCCCAGCTTCTGGTATGCTAAAGTCAGCTGGGTTTCTGTTAACACTGCATATGTCAGTCTTGGAAGTGTTTTTCATAGACCAAACAATTTCATTCACACTGTGGGCCTCCAAGCCCCGTTGTTTAGTTGAATCCTCAATTCTATGGCATTGCAAGGGAGACACCGCAGAATCTGGAGCACCAAGGAACCCATTCTTTTTATCCTGAACAGGATTAGAAGTACTACTTTTGCCTGCTGCAACACCTCTTATGCATACTGACTTTTGTGATCTACGGCCTCTATTTTTTATGGCCGAATATGAGATTTTTGCTGTGTCTTCTTCCTGAAATTTTGAAGAAACTCGACCTGTAAAACCAGATGCTCTTTTAAAATATCCATCATTTTGAAACAAAGAAGTAAATGCACCAACAGCAGGTGAACATTCACAAGATTTCTCTGAAGGGCGATTTTTACCGCAAAAAGCAGATGATGGGTATCTTGAACTATCACTGGCCTTGTATACCCCAGTCCCTATTACAGAGAACTCCTTAGAATGATGATCACAGGGAAGGGAAGGTTTCTCAAGGAACTTGGATTTTGTGTCCAAACCAACATTTGGGTGATGTTCACAGGGAAAGAAAGGTTTGCCGAAGAACATAGGCTTTCCATCCAAACTGAAAGGTGTACTTGACTGCACCCCTGCATCCATGAGGCTGAGTAATTGCATTGCTGGTATGGTTTCATTAGGATATAGATCCAGTGACCCCATCCCATCTGTTTTAAGCTCAATTCCACCATGTTTGCAAATAAAGGGTTGTTTGGCAGACATCCTTTTGATAGATTCAGAATCAAAGTTCCTGTTCTGCATTTCAAGTTTAGTAGCACTCAGATTCAGGAAGTTCATATCAAGATCCTCAATCATTTTCCTTTTTTGCAGTGTGACTGGGCATTCTGAAATCATTTCTACGTTGCTTGACTGTGTTGCACACTTTTGAGGAATTTTAAGTCCAAAAAGGCTGTGATTGGGTATCATGGAAGACCTAACATGTTCTGCTTCTTCATTCTGTTGGGAACCATATCGGCATGTGTTACAGAGTTCTAAGACCGGCATGTTGGTCTGTGAGGACCTGTGAACCACATTTTCACCTTTCCATTTGCAATTCATAGTGCAACTATTTCTGATGGGACTGGAAGCAGAGAATTGGACTCCACCTGATAGCTTCTCTTGACGCTGTGAAAATGTATTAAACCCCATACAGGCTGGATTTCCCTCCAGTTCGCCTAAATTGAAATGGTTTCTGTTGATTTGAGAAAAACAATTAGCAGGATTTTGTTTGGTGGGTCCTACATTATCACCTGCTGTAATTACACCATTTCTTGCATTGCCAGACAGAGGAGGTTTTCTTTTGTGAGGATTTTCCTCCAGTAATGATCCCAACACCCTGCTCCCATGCACTTTAGGAAACACCATTATCTCAGCATTTCTTTTGTCAATTGTTCTCTCAGACAAGCAATAATCTCTTTCAGATTCATGAAGCCTATCATACTGATTCTTTGCCATGAGTTCAACAATATCCATGGGTATGTCTTCTGAAGGTCCTTGTTCAAACAACTTATCAGCTTTTTGGTTACTGTGTTTCTTTATAACTTCTGAATGTTCTTGAACTTCAATGGTTTCCTTCGTTGTTGCGAGAATCAGAGAAATCCTGGAAAAAGAAAATAAATATTTCTACTCAATACAGTATATCTTTATACATTTTAAGAATGCAAGTTCTATTAAAGAAAGTACACAACTACCAAAGAAAATACCAAGAAACAGATAACTAGAATGATGAAAGGCAGAGATTCATGTACACACATGTATGCATCTATATGCAAAACTGTCTAAATACATATACTTGCATACACGTTACATGCTGATGAACACCATTATGTCTTAGGAATGTTGTAAGCCAACCAGAGCAAGAATTGGCTTCATAAATGTGTGACTTAAACAGCAATGCAACATATTTATGCCACATCAACAATTACACGAGGTGACTCAATCAGCATTGCAGAACATTTATGACACATTGACGATTACACAAGGAAGACTAATCATCTAAGATTGCATAATTCAACTAAAACAAGCTCAGGTGGGACAAGGACTAGTTGGATCCATACCTGGAAAACATTACCACAACATACATGTGTCCAAATTGGAATGAAATGTCACTTCACAAATTAGAAAATGGTCAGCAGGTTCCAATGTTTCTATCTGGTTTGCACCCAGTTAATTTTACCAGTACTCTCCAGTTTCAAATAAAATTAATAAAGAATCTCAATGATGGAAAGACAGACCTAACTTAAAAAGGCTGATACCATTATTCTCATTAATTTAGTGTGAGAACAGTTCTTAAATACGTGCAATGAACTCAATTTTTTCCAGGAAGAAAACTATTATTAAAAAAAAGCAAGTGAATCTCTACGTGTGTGCTAATAAACCATAACATTCGGAGGGGGGGGGGGGGATTTCCACATGGAAAGCCAAAAAAACATAGTAGTTCTTCGATTTTATTTTGACATATTCAAGGGTCTGCTTTAAAAAAACGGGTTGGTCGTTTACCTAAACCAAAACATTGAATTGCTTGTTTATATGTTCCCTATTCGAACAAGCAGACAGCAACAACTTGTACACCACCATTGTGTGATAAAGCAATGAGCAATAATCTATTCAGATTTCAGATCAGTATGGAAGCTACACTTTGAAATGCAATATACTCTAGTCAACTCAGGATAGCTGATCTGATTAATCAATCAAATTTTAAGGTGGTGAACTATACTAAGTAGTTCTAGCCACACCACCTGGCTCAAAAAGGCTAACTGCTTAATGAAAAATTAAATAACACCAAAACTTCAGACCCAGATTTTTGACAGCCATTGTCATTAACTTACTCAGACTTGAAACCTGACTATAGAGAAAACTACCCCCCCCCCCCCCCTCTCACAAAAGAAGAAAAATACTATTCAGAGTCAAAGAATAAAAATTAAAAAAGATACAAATTCATCGTGCAGACATTCCTTTAAAAGATATGTGTGTGTGTCTTAAGCAGTCACTATGCGAATCTTTTTTTTAAAAGAAAAGCTCGTACCATTTTTTGACGCAGAGAAAAACTCCCATCATTAACTAGAGGGTCACAGTTCTGCATTTCACGCAAGAAAGATGTTCTATGGGTGATTGTCTCATTGAGATCACAAAGTAATCCTCTATCAAAAGACGTATCTGGTCCTGACTTATGAGGACAACTTGTCTCTCCAACATGCATGACATCTTTCCCTCTCCAATGCTCTTCTCTGGTAATTCCCTTTTGCTGTGGCATTAAGGGATCAACACCTCCATCAATTCGAGTAAAATAATTTATGTCTTTTCTTTGTATAGCCATATAGCTGTTGAGAGAAAGATCCAGCCCATTTTTGGCAGATGCATCATGTACCCACTGAAACTTTACTCCTTCAGGCCGAGTCTGCATGATTTCTACATCTTTTCTCCTGATAGAACCTTCTCCAAGCATGCTATTTCTCTTAAGACTTAAATATTTCTGCCCATCTTCAACTTGAGGCATTTTATTTTTCATTTTACAAAAACTCAAGTTTCTCTCAGTTTGTTCTGGAGACAAATAACTTTCAAGATATAGTTGCTGCCCTCTGCCTGTGAACGCACCATGTGCTGATTTGGGCATATCAGCAGCTGCACCACATTTATCTGCATCTCCAATTTCGATTTGATTTTTTCCAGACACAACCCCTCGCCAAGGCACTAAGGGAGAATATCCATCACCGACTTTAGTCTCCTTATTTTTTTTCCTACCCCGTGTAGGATTTCTGTTGATTCTATGGTTAGTCCAATGACCCTTTCTATCAGTTTTTAAAACTACTGCAGACGCATCTTCTTCTGATGCAGAATCAGCAATTTCAATGCTCGTGTTAGTGGTTTCTGCATCTCCCTTGAAGACCCTGACTTTTTTAGTCACGTTATTTGGACGGCTCATCTCCACTGGTTTCCAATCTTCATCTCGAGGCATCTTTGTTTTCCGTTTAATACCCCTAAAACCCTTTGTAAGATTTCCTTCAACTGGCACCTGATTCTGGTGAGCAGAGAGTGCATGTAACCCAGGAGATGCACATGGCATCATTGCATTGGTAGGAGCTCCTTCTGTCCTGATCTGATTGTTTTCTGCATTTCGTTTTGCACCCAACAATTCAGTCAGTAGACGCACTTTTCGAGCCTTTCGACTTGTCAAAACATGGTGCCGATCATGAGGACTATTTCCAGCCAAGATCTCATCACTTTCAGATGACACAATATCACAGTCTTCCAATTCAAGGGACGGAAGTCTGGTTCTCTGATCCTTGACAGGATCTACAGCCTCATCGATTTTACCAACAACCTCAGCTGTCTTGCAAGCCGTCAACACATTTCTCTGTTGATCATAAGCTGAAGCCAGTTCTCCTTTTTGACAAATTTCAGCAGAACTTCTGCCCATGCAGTTGAGGGTTTCAATAGCAGGAACAATAATAGCAATTTCATGACTTCCGCAGTTTGGCTCACAATATTCCACCAATCCATTGCCTTGCGATTTGAGAACTGTCATGAAAATCAGAGGCATTATTACTTTTTGATAAGTAAACCAGGGGCATTATCATTATGTGAAAAATATAGTGAATGAGAGATTGAAATTTTATTATGGCAACAACTACAGTGAATAAGAATAATGCAGATTCAAAATGATTATGTTTTGAACTGTTGCTCAGATGTTTTATAGTCGACCAGTCAATTCACCTGTGCCATCTGTACGTTTTTCTTCAAGCAGTAATGGATTAAATTTTGTTACATCACAAGTTGGATTGCAAAGCTTCCGGTTTCCATCATCTTCTGAACCATTTTCACAACCTAATTATTGAAAAAAAAAAGAAGAGAATTGAGCTAAACAATCATTTGTTCAACAGTATACCAGAATAATACTGAGATTAGATTGAAGTATACCAATGGCTGCAGTACTGTTTCCATTTTCAGATTTCATTTCTTTCTTATATCTACATGATGAAAAGCAATGTTCATCTGTATTCACATTAGCATAAGTATTAAAATCAGCCGTCCTTCCCTCAAAATTGTCCATCTTTGAAGCTTGCCGCACATCTGACAGCACCATCACTGCATCACCATGGGATTCTGCAGCACTTGTATCACCAATCTCCCGCAGGCAGTTTTGGCAGCGCCACCATCTGAATTTGGCAACATGTAAAGGAGGAAGCACGCTGGTTTGCTTCTCTGACTTATTGTTATCATCTAAAGCAAATGGCAAACAAATCCTCCAGTCCTTTTTGCGCATTTCAGCTACATATCCACTGTATAGAACATAGAGGTCAGAAGTTGTGACAAAACTTCCACAAAGAAACCGGCTGAGATGTCTATTATCTGTTAATTAACAGAGCAGAAGACTCACTCTTGACAAGGCAAGTCTTTATTATATTGCAGCATATATTTAATCCTACAAAATTAAATTTCCCTTGGCATCTAACTTGTGTTATTTTAGATCGAGATAGTTTCAAAGTAAGACCAAATCAGTAGGTATTATTTGAGTACAGTCCTCGAGAAAAGTCCTTGATCTGATAAAGATATATAGAGCTCATTTTGCATATATACAAAGTGCTATATCCAAATATGACTTCATTCCAATTATCATCAGTATCATCATCATCAACACACACAAGGGATATATTAAAAGAGCATACATATATATGAATTGACAAGCACCATCAATTTTACAGAAGTACAACTTTTATATAAACAGACAGTAACATATATTAAAGAAGCAAAAATACTTTAAAAAAATGAATGAAGCTCAAAGATTTGTTCAAGATCAATGTAGTAGAAAATTCAGCCAGATCATAGCACTCGCATAACTGTGCTAATGTTAGATCTTATTGCTCACACGTGCACACATGCAGACACACACAGAAACATGCAAAAACTAGAGACTGGAGAAAGTGGAACCAATACTAACAAGAATGAAAAATAGTTAGTAAAAGGCTTACCGAATTGAAAAATGATCACACTTTCCTGGGTCATTCTTGTCCATAGCACTGGAAAGGTCTATGGATATTGAGTCAATCTTGATAAGTGATCCCAAGGACTTGGAGACAGGAGTAGAATTGCTTCTCTGATGATTTTCATTCACCACAATACTCCTCTCCATGCTGATAGAATGAACTGAGACCACAGTGTTAAGATATAAAATCTCCAAGATACACATGGTAATTGATTTATTAAGTTATAAAACAAATCACATCTGCTAGAACAATAGAGATTAAATCAACATGTAAAACATATATATGCAACTTAAAGTTCAAAAGTACATCATAAGGTCATGTTCAAAGTGCCAAATAATGTTAGGTTTCAGTCATAAGCACTAGGAAGTCTAAAAGTGAGAGCAATATATTCCACGTCAAAATTACAACAGGATGAGTTACAAACTAAAACATTTAGAAATATCATTTGCATAAAATAAAAAAAATAACAACCCCAAGCAATAAATAAGTGTACAAGTCTTTACTGGAAAAATATTTGAAACCCTAGTTATCCATGAAAAGAAAGATAAAGCTGCTTTCCCAGTTTGTATTTTTCATGATCTACAAACAATACAATCAACCATCCAGCTCAAAAGCACCTACACAATCAGCCGAATGTCATAAAATGTCGTTGATTAGTCAAAGCACCAATTAGGGTTTTCCTTTTTATGAAAATCATAGAGCTTCATCCCACAAGACAAAGAATAAAGTTGAGTCAATGTTCCAAGAATTAAGGTAGAACCAGCAAGCCACCTTGAACCTGATCACCTGTAAAAACTTGCAGTCACATAGGACAATCATCGTATCATTCGATATAAAATTTTAGGGTTTGTTCATGAACAAATTTGCCACATCGAAACAATTAACTCCACCTTAATTTAACCCAACAAAACAATCAAAATTAAACACAAGATACCATAAAATGATATCGAATATTTAATAAAATGAAACCTTAAAAGGAATAAAGTAAATAATCAGTGAATTTAACGTAAATAGCAAATTATAAGGGAAGAATTAGCTCAAACTCATCTAGAACTTGTACTGAACAACATAGAATCAATCATGCATGTATCGATCGAGAGAGCACAGCAAATAGTAATCAGAGATAAGAAAAGGAACCTTGTTTTCGATCAAGTATCAGATCAAATGAATCGACTTCGAGTTCAATTCTTCACGGCAACTCGAAAAAACAGTATCAGCGCATAGAGCATTTCAAGACGAAGCTAAACGCATGAACTTTATGAAGAGATTCGAAGCTGGTTGAGCAGAATTCAAGTGCGAAATCTAGAGAAACCCTAGCGTTTAGGTTTGCGATTCTAGAGAGAGAGAGAGAGAGAGAGAGAGAGAGAGAGAGACTGTGGGTCTGTGGGTCTGTTTGAGTATTTTAACTTTTGTCCTTGAAAGGAGGCTTTCTTCTATATAAAACGTCTATGGCATGTATATATATATATATATATAGAGAGAGAGAGAGAGAGAGAGAGAGAGAGAGCATGCATGTGTATTGGTGTTGAGAGGGAAAGTGGCAACGAATGAGAGGGTGCCAACAAAGCATGGAGGTGCGGTTCTTATCACAATCCACTATGCCTAAAAAACCCTAGTGAAATGCTGTTCTCACGCGTTTATTTCACGCCCCATTTGGAGATTAGTTTAGTTGTCAACGTCTTACTGTTTCTTGTCAAATGGGTTAAAGATGCTCCTGCTATTCCACTAATTTCAACCGGCATTGGTGCGTCTAAGACACGCTCTGTGAAGTAGCGTGGTATTAGTACTCACGTAAGCCCTAAATTTGTGTGGCGTTAAATATAGAAGGTAAGAAGAGGATAACCGTAACCCTCAGCTTAATAAGGTGGGTTGAAAAAACAAATTGAAAAATACAAAACCTAAAGTTTTTTCTCTCTCTCATGTTTTTCGTCAAATTTCTTATAGCATACTTGTAATTTTTTATTTATTTTTTAAATTTATGTTCACAAATAAAAGACTTCTTTTAAAAAATATACTTTGAGATATTTTTTTATCTCAAATTATAGAGTGAATAGAAACTTTTATACTAAATAACATAGTACCAACTAAGTGCGTATAAAAAAATTTGTTCTAAAAACTACATAAGTGAGAGTCACACTTTTTGGGAGGTCTTGGAATGAATATCACATAGGTTGAGAATTTTAGATTAATTTTTTAAGTAGTAGAAGTGTTTGAATAGTCATGTCACAATTTAATTATTTAGTATTTCATGTGTAATAGTTACACACTCTACCAACTACGATAGGGCAATGTGTCACTACTATTTGTAGCAATTTATTTTTAGAAGTTAATTAAAAAGAATCATCATTTTCTCACATAGATAAAGGAACACTTATGTGAATATTTATTATAATTTTAATATCAATCAGCTTTATATGAGGTGCATAGTAATAACTAATATGTCATAGGTTAGTTTGACAGGACTTTTGTAATTATGAGACGTGAAAGTCCACGGTTCTCATTAAAGCAGCTAAGAGTGAGTATTTTGCGGTTACAATAGGTGCAATTACTTTTGTGGATACAGTGGATTTTCACAACTACAGAACGCAACAAGTTATAACAAACACACACTATATCACGTGACAGTCAAATATGATCTTCTACAGTTTTGACAGGTGCAATTACTTCTGTGAATAGAGTGAATTTTCACGATTGCAGAATGCGACAAGTTATGACAAACACGCATTATATCACATGACAGTCAAATAATAATTATATTTTATTTACATAGTACTGAAAGAGAAGAAAAACCAAGTGTGTATGTATAGTTACACAACACATTGTCCTAATTAAGATAGGGCAACGTGTCACTACTATTCTTAGCATTTTTTGTTTGGAATTTAATTAAAAAATATCATCATTTTCTCACATAGATAAATGAATACTTATGTGAATAGTTATTATAATTTCAATATTTATCAGCTTTACATAAGGTGCATAGTAATGACTAATACGTCATAGGTTAGTTTGGTGGGACTTTTGTGATTATGAGATGTGAAAGTTCATGAGTCTCATTAAAGCAGCTGAGAGTGGGTCTTTGGCAGTTACAACATGTGCAATTACTTTTATGGATATAGTGAGTTTCCATGACTGTAGAATGTAACAAGTTATAACAAACACGCACTATATCACGTAACAGTCAAATAGGGTCTTCTACGGTTTCAATAGGTGCAATTACTTTTGTGGGTACAATGAATTTGTACAATTGCATAATGCAACAAGTTATGACAAACACGCATTATATCGCAGGACAGTCAAATAGTAATTATCTTTTATTTACTTATTAATCCATGAGAAGAAAAACCAAGAGTGTATGTATATATACATATATGTCTATGTGTGACTAATAATTAATTATTGCCATCTTGCTATAATGAGGTCATTATAGTATTTTTATGGAAATGATGCTTGAAAATGCTTCTTCTGTATTGGAATTATAGAGTCCTACAAAACAATGAAAAAAATCTTTTATCCAAAGTAACATATATAGGATCGATTAAGTGGACGTGAGAAACTTAATTTAAAAATTACATAAGCGATTAGTATCACATTTTTTGGGGAGATCTTGTAGTGAACATCACATAGGTTGGGAATTGTAGCTATTTTTTTTAAGTGGTAGGAGTGTTTGATTAGCCATGCCACTATTTAGTTATCTATGCATTTCACGTGCGATAGTTGTGCACCATACTAACTAAGATAGTGTATAGCATTTTTTTTTGGAAGTTAATTAAAAAGTATCACCATTTTCTCATATAGATGAAGGAACACTTTTTTTTTTTTTTGGAAAAAAAGTATATATATTAAAAAACAAGGAGAAACCAGTGTGAGTCCCATCTAACAACACAACATCAGGATCTAGGGACACAACCAGACCATTACAAGAAAATAACTTTTGGAAAGTCAAAGTTCCTATTTATGTCCTAGTTAACATATGAGTTATTGTAATTTCAATATTTATTAGCTTTACATGAGGTGCATAGTATTGATTAATACATTATAGGTTAGTTTGGCGGAACTTTTGTGACTATGAAATGTGAAAGTTCACGGTTCTCCTTAAAGTAGCTGAGAGCGAGTCTTGTACAATTACAACAGGTGCAATTACTTTTGTGGATATAGTGAATTTTCACGACTATAGAATGTGATAAGTTATGACAAACACGCACTATATCACGTGACAATTAAATAGTGATTATCTCTTATATATTACCACAAGAGAGGAAACACTAAGTGTGTATGTATATATACATATATATGTCTATGTGTGACTAATAATTAATTATTGCCATTTTTCTATAGTGAGGTCATTATAGTAATTTTATATATGGAAATGACACTTTAAAATGCTTCATCTCTATTTAGAATTTTTTTTTTTTTTTTGGTAAATGAAGTATTATATACCAAAAGAAAGCCCAGCGGCACTAGACAAGCAAAGAAAGCAAAATTGCATAGAGGCAGAGCAAACAAAAAACAAGCCTAAACAGGCAATCTAGGAAATTCAAGGAGCCTCACTAGAGTTATGGGTAATGAAAAGACGCTTATATCCAAAGTAACATATGATCGACTAAGTGGGTGTGAGAAATTTGATTTAACAATTACATAAGTGATTAGTATCATATTTTTTGGGAGATCTTGGACTGAACATCACATAGGTTGGGAATTTTAGCTATTTTTAAAGTAGTAGGAGTGTTTGAATAGCCATCCCATTATTTAATTATCTATACATTTCACGTGTGATAGTTACGCATCGTACTAACTAACATAGGATAATGTGTCGCTACTGTTCTTAGCAATTTTTTTAAGTTAATAAAAAAGAATCATCATTTTTGTCACATAGATGAACACTTATGTGAATAGTCATTGTAACTTAAATATTTATCAACTTTACTTTTGGTTCATAGTAATGACTAATACGTTATAGGTTAGTTTGGTGACTATGAGACTTGAAAGTCCATGGTTCTCATTAAATCAACCAAGAGCAAGTCTTTTGCGGTTACAACACGTGTAATTACTTTTATGAATTTCGTAAATTTTCACAATTGCAAAACGCAACAAGTTATGACAAACACGCACTATATCACGTAACAACCAAATAGTGATTATCTTTTATTTACATATTACTCCATGAGAAGAAAAACCAAGTGTGTGTGTGACTAATAATTAATTTTTGCCATCTTGCTATAATGAGGACATTATAGTATTTTTATGAAAATGAAAAAAGAAAGAAAGAAAGAAAGAAAGAAAAGCTGTCATTTAATTTAGATATTGCGGGTCTTTTTCACTACCGATGACCTTTCAAAGAAGATTGTCACAATTGTTAATTTCGACCATCACCAATATATATACACGCACGCACACACGATGGGCATGTCCACCATTAAGAAAAGGAATTAGGGTTAAAGAGATTTGTATTGGTTTTGGAATATCGATTTTTGACCGGTTTTATGGAGGATAATTGATTAATTGGTTCAGAAAGCAGAGTGACATTGTAATAACTATTAATTCATGACACAAGTGTTGGAGATTGTTGTTATTTGATGGTGATCATGGTAGCAAATTTATTAAGGATTCCAAGTTTATGATTCGGCTACGCATTCAAAAAACCCAATTAGTTGGATCAGTTTTGGGTTATAAAAAAAATTCATTGAGCATAATATTGAAAGGACTTAAATGTTTTGAATGGAAAATCTTGCCCCTTCTTAAATTCTTCTATTTTTCAGGAACGTAAAATTTCTATAATGTTCTAACTTTAACGAAATTACTCTCTTATGAAGTCGGATAATATTATGTAACTCATAGCTCCATAATGTATATATTATCACGCCCCAAATTTCTGCGAACCCGAGGCGCGAGTAACGAAACTAAAGAAAAATAAAAATAACAAAGAGATAAAGGACAATCACATGTATTCCAAATACTAACCCAATTCCTGTTCTGACACAATCCATACGACCTTGCATGTTACCTCATAACATACAAATAACATGAAATAATCTAGAGCTTATGCCCTTGTACAACATCAAAATACGCCCACGGGCCAAATATAGTTCACAGTTCTTTCCTTCATTAAGGCATCACTAAATCTCATGTAGCCGAGTGTCATCTGAAATGGTATCCCACGAATGGGTCAGCTTAACTACTGGTATAATATAATGCTAATGCAAGAAACAAAATTAAGGCGTGGCATGTGCAAGTGTACATTTATATCTACATGGCATTCAATATCATCAATGCAGTATATGAACAATATGCATGACGCACCCATGCAACTCCATGCCACACCCATTCTCGCTTTACGGACCTTCCCGCAGGCCTGCGAGTACCTCAATATGTCTCGCTTCATGGTCCGAAACCCGTCAGGCATGCGAGTACCTATGGCCGATTTTGGGTTTTTCACCACAGGATCTACACCCTCATAATGTACAAGCACCATGTGCTCAACTCACACCATGTCCAAGGAATCACACTATGCCAATATGCTCTAATTCCACCATGCTATAATGCAATATCAATAAAGTATCTTATCCACACATGAAGCATGCTTTAAATAAGGCATTACACAATAACATTCTAATCAGAAGATCCCTTCATCAAGGTTACGTGCCATACATAGTCTATTTAACACATGATTTAAGTCACATATTTCATAATCTCAACAATTCTCGAAGAATATAATCCACACATTGTGCTAACACATGCGATATACACACAGTCATGATCCACATTCATCACCAAACTTTCAAAAAGATAACAAGGAACACATAAGCATATGAGCAATCAAACAAATATGTGAATCATCAGGTCAACATGGCAGTTACCCCTAAACTCAATTCTATTTCTTACTTAGCACAATATATTGTACCTGATGGGTCGGTCTCAACCCTAAGAAACTGTGCTCGTAAGGTAACTGAACTGACGATAAGAATGCAGAAGGTCAGACCACCTTCTCTTTGCCCTTTAGTGTTCCTAAAATCATGAAATACAATTCAGTTCAATTGCTACTTGAATTATGTTATTCATCAAATTTTATGTCTTTACTATATGAGTCTCTAATTTGCCAAATTAAACTCTACTATTGAGTCCGGAACGTTGAAAAAAATAGTTTTAGGCCTTCGCGGAATTTAAATTAGACATTTGTACTAACAAGGGCAAAATGGTCATTTTGCACTTCACAGGGTTCCTACTTCTCGAGGCATCTTCTCTGCAAATTAGACTTCACAGTTGAGTCCAAAATGCTCAAAATAATAAAGTTTCACTATTCTTTTATTTCAATCGGAATTCGTTTAACGGCTTTTTAACTCAGGGGCATTTTGGTAATTTTTAATATCACTACGGGTCTTTTAATTTTAGGGACCTCATCTCATGCCACGGACCTCACCATTGGTTTCAAGAGATCCGAGATAGTCAGAATACATATATGACTTGTTTAATTTGGGTTCCGGGCCATTTCGGAGTATTTAATTAATTAAATTAATTTTAATTAATTAAATGGAATTAAAATGTAATATATATATATATATATATATTTCATGCCAAATTGGGCATGGGATTGTCCCGTCCCAATTGGCTCACACGCGTCCACCCCACACGCCCCACCTATGGTTCGAAACCCATGGCCTGCATTTCCTTATGTAATCGCCCCCCCTTTTTATTATATGTTTTTTTTTTATTTTGATGATTGGGCCCAACCCCTTTTGGCCCAACAACCCTTAAGTAAAACGGGTCCAAAACCTTTAAAACAAAGCAGGCCCAAAGACCTTTAAAATAAAATAGGCCCAACCTCTGCCCAACCGCCCCTTTCGTCTTCTTTCGGTTTTCCGGTGGAGGACCCCTAGGTTTCCGCCGCCATCTTCGGTGACGGTGACCAATTTTCGGCCGTCTTTCAACATGAATTTTAAGCAATTTTCTTCCCTTCTCCTTCTAGGTCATAACCACTCAATTTATTTTCCACAAACCCATCTCCATCTTCACGAAATCAGAGGAGTTCAGTGGCTGGTTCAGCCTTTCCGGCCAACTCCGGCCGACGGTTTCTTTCGAATTTTCAAGCCCATTTTACCACCGTTCTGAACCATTTCTTTTTCTAAAAATTTCAGTGTACTCAGAGGGGTCAAGCCTAGGTCATTTAGTTGAAGTTTTTCATACATAAAATATTAAAAACTAAAAATGGTATAACCTGCAACTCAACATTATCCACTGGTTCTTCAACTATTTCATTTGGTTTTTCTTGCATCATCTCCCTTATTTCATGCTTTACATGGCCCTAAAATTCAAACTAACTATAATGTTAAAAAAATTAAAACAGAACTGAGCATGGCTTACCAACTTTCTGTGTTTCTTTCCTGTTACAGGTCCTTTCCTCTCTTCTATTCCAACCTCTGGTTCTAGCTTCGTTCAGGCTTCTGCCAATGCTCACCACTCTCTAACTCAGACCCTCTCTCTTTCTTGATTTACTGTCTCTCTCTTAACCCAATGGACATATACACATATATACGCCAACATCACATCCAAGGTCACCTTAGCCCCTACCCTTTTCTGATTTCTCTACTGTTCTAGTCCACTTTTTCCCTTCACAATGCAGCTTTGCATTAAATGCAAAGTTGACATTGTATTATATATATATATATATATATATATATATATTATATCACTCATGCACACACACACACACACGCCAACTCATTGGCTCTCACACACACACGGCTGCACACGCAGTAGCTGTCATGCACTTCTCTTTTGCACATGTATATACATACAACTTACTATACATTCATACATACAATACATTGGATATATATATATATATACACACACACACACATGCACATGGATAACATGCATATCATACTTGTTTAATATATATATATATATATACACATACACACACATACATGCATATTCACATTTTTTTATTTAATTAATAAAAAAATAAAAATAAAAATTTTACTTCAAAAATTCAAATCCTTACATATATATATATATACATATATTTTGTATGTATGTTTTAGAGAAATCAAGGGGGCTTGAATCCTTTGTATTAATGGTGCATTGTCAATCCAACCATTACTTAATTTTGATGGTTCTTCACAAAATGCCCAAAATGACCTTAGAGATCATGAAGGGTATATTTTTAAAATTGTTTTGAAAATAAGAAATGGATGGGTCTCATGCATGACGTGTGTGCATACTGTTGGTGGATGCAATTATATCTTATTTTTTTGTATGTGAAATATTTACATATTTAATTTTCTTATCTGTGAGGTCATTAGATGTATTAGAAATGTGCATATCTTTCTTTCCCAACCGCCAAATATATATATATATATATATATATATATATATATCTCTAAAGTTACCTTCCATGTCACCAAGGGACATTATGGAAAAAAAAATTCAGTAGTAAGGTAGAATGAAAAAATTTAGTGATAACGCAAAGGATAGTGCTCGACTCCAAACCAAGTAGGAAGAAATTCCTCATATTTACATACGTGTCACAACTTTAATGTGTCACATATACAGTCACATGTATATTATGTGACTATTTAGTTTTAGTTAAAAAATAAAAAATAAATAAAATTAAAAAACACATATGTATTATATATGTGACAAATTGTGGTTAAGACACGTACCCAGGTTTGGAGAATTTCTTCCTATCAAGTTTGGAGCTAAGTATTGTCTTAATGCAAATCGGTCAAATTCTGACATGTAAAATATATTTTAAATTAGAATATCATAATGGCATCATTTCTATCACAGGTTTAAAATTGATTTGCATGACTATCAATTTTTTTCACACTATCTTATCACTAGACTTTTTTCCTACATTATGGGTATTTTAGAAAGAAAAGTCAAAATTAGTACATTTTAGGGAGAATGTTAAATTGACATATTTTGATGTAAATATCAAGGAATTATGGGATCTAAATATGGCTGAAAATGATAGCTCACCCCTCTCATAGAAGAGCCCCCAATTTCTCTTGTCATCATACATAACTCCAATAAAGAAATGCTAAAGTAGGCCTAGTGCCCCCATGGCCCAAAAGTCCTTGTCTGCTCTTGAAATTACTCCGATGGTTCTACTTAGTTACCACCAATACATACACATACATACATGCATGTATATATATGACCACTAAAGAGTAAGCAAAACATCTTTCTTTTTCTTTTTCTTTGTTCACAAAAGTAGCCTAAATCATATTTGTGTATGTGTATATATATATATATGTGTGTGTGTGTGTGTGTATGTATATGTATTAAAGTATATAGATGATGTTATAACTTTAAATGTCCAATTAAGAAGTGAGAAAAAAAGTAAACTATTATTTGGTACTTTGTTTGGTAAAGATATAATTGTGAAAACACAGTTGTCACGCCCCGAATTTCAGTGAACCCGAGGCGCGACTGAACGAACAGAAAGTAAATAAAATATAAAGTAAATAAAGGTAAAGGGACAATCTAACAGGTTCAACTTAACTTACATTCACTTCTGTCAATACACATATAATACATCATTCGGGCTTAAGCCCATACATCACAATACATGCCTCACGGGCCAAATATCCTTCTAAGTTCGGGTCTCCTCCACTCTGTGAGACTTCCTCAAGTCTCAGGTGCCTGGAGTGTCATCTGAAAAATGTTGCCCACGAATGGGTCAGCTCAACTGCTGGTACAATGCAATGCTAATGCAAGAAGCAAAGCTAAGGCATGGCATTAGCAAGTGTACATTTATCTCTATATGCCATACAATATCATCAATGCATTACGTGAACAGTATGCATGATGCACCCATGCAAGCACCATGTCACACCCATGTCATCAATCCAATCACATAGTAACAGTTCTCATTCATTACTTCATCGAATTCTCAAAAATATAAGAAGTACAAAACACATAAACAATCAAATCTCAAGTCATCAAATAATCACGATCTGAATAATTCCCAAACAACAGTTAAGCATATGCATCATTCAATTCACCCATGAAATGTCCCTAAACTTAACCCCACTTCTTAAATTAGCAAAACACCGTACCTGACGGGTTGGTCTCAACCCAAATAAACCGCGCTCGTAGTGTAATGGATAGCAGTGAGGATGTGGAAGGATCAGACTGTCCTTCTCTTTGCCTTCCGATGCTCCTTAAAATTACAAAATGTAACTCAGTCGGTTTGTCACTTGAATGATGCTATTCATCAAATTTTATGTTTTTAATTTATAAGTTTCTATTTTGTTAGATTAAGTTCTATCCTTGTGTCTGAAATGTCGAAGAAAACAGGCTTGGGCTTTCGCGGAATTTAATTTGGACATCCGGGCCTAAAAGGGTAAAACGGTCATTTCGTACTTTCATGATTTCCCATTTCCTGAGGCCTCTCCTCATAAATCAGACCCCACGTTTGGGTCCAGAACGTTCGAGATAATAAGATTTCACTATTTGTTTATTTAAATCGGGGTTCGTTTGACTGTGTTTTGATTCAAGGGCATTTTGGTAATTGTTAAGGGTTCCACGGGTCTTTTATTTTTTTGGGACCTCGTATCGCATCACAGACCTCACCGTTGGTCTTAGTAGGTCCAAAATAGTTAGAAAACATATAAGGCTTGCCTCATTTGGGTGTCAGGCCATTTTAGAGCATTTAATTTAATTAAATATATTTAATTCATAAAATGGAAATCAAGTATTACATATATATTTATTCAGCGCAACAATGACCACGGGATTGTCCTGTCTAAATGGTTCACGTGCCTCAGCCCCACGCGCCCCACCCAGTTTCGATTCTCGACAGCTGCAATACTCTCACCCCTTTTTCTTGATTTCTTTTCTTTTTCATTTCAACCTATTGGGCCTCAAATCCCTTTCAAATAAAACAGGCCCAAGGCCTTTTAATTTAACCAACTAGACCCAAAACAAAATTTAAAATAGGCCCAAAGGTTCCTCTTTTAATTAAAACAAGAGAGGCCCAATCAGCCAGCCTCGCTAGCTCAAGCGCCCCCCCTTCGTCCCGATTTTCCAGTCACCCTCCCTGGTCTTCTCTCCCGGCCACGGTTACGGCCGGTCACCGGACTGCCACCATTCCCTCTCATTTTTCTAGTGTTTCGACGTCCGATTTTCACATATTTTTGCACCGACTTATTCCTAAAACGCTATGGATTTTATTAGGACTGTTTTGAACCTCACCTCTGCTTGGTTTCCAACCTGAAAAAACCCAGATTTTCGGTCAAGCAGGTCGTTTTCCGGCCATCTGTTATCCTCCATTTTTAAGCCCATTTTCCACACCGTTTTAAACCCATTTTAAATCCCAAATTTTCCTGCACCTGAGAGGAACAATTCCTCATTAAAATAACTAAGCTTCATGCATTAAAACTCATCAAAACCTGAATTTATTGTTAAACCTGTAACTACAGATATCTCGATCATCCCTCAACCATTTCTGTTGATTCTTTTTGCATTTGTTTTCTTATTTTCTACTCTATAAGACCCTATTATCAAATCACTTAAACAAGCTCAAAAACTTTAAAACAGAAACTGAGCCTACTTACCTTTTTTTTCAGGATTTTCTCCTGTTGCCGTCGCTCTCTTCTCCTTCCTCTTCCTTGGTTCACCTCACTGACTCTCTCAGTGTTCCACGACCCTCTAGTTCAGCCCTCTCATTTTCTGATCTTCCCTCAAGGTCCAAAACCCCACTCACACATATCATACTCTCCCTTTCTCTCTACTCTCTCTCTCTCTCCTCTCCTTAGTTTCAACTTCTGGTTCCTCTCAAGCCTCTCGCTTATCTATTCTGATTTCTTTTCTATTAACTCAACACAAAACCAACGTACACATGTGTATATATGTGTATACCTTTAACCCATTCATACTCCACCGTCACTTTCTCTGATCAAAAGTCACCCTAGGCCATGCCCTCTTTTTGTTCCTGCCATGCTTGCTACTACAGCAGCCCATGTCGCTTCTACAGCTGCTTACAGTAGCAGCCCATGCTGTTCAGCAGCTTTTGTACACATATATAAATATATATTTCCCTGCTGCAACTCTCAACCTCACACTGCTACACACCTATATATATACATAATTTGATCCACTGTACCGCCCCTCCTATTCTCTCATTTTCACAGCTACGGTTGTAGCCCCAAGCCTCTTTAATTGACTTTCCTACTCTTCTTTTTCTTTCTATTCTTTTTTTTTTCTTTCTTTTTTTCTATCCTGCTTCTTGTTTCACATTGAGGTTTATATATATAATATATAATATAACAACATACACCACACGTTATATAAATATATATATATATATATATATATATACATGCCCCACTTGCACCACATATAATACATGCCTATGTATAAATGTAATAAATTTGCATCATAATATATATACACCTTTATACAAATA
This sequence comes from Nyssa sinensis, assembly GCA_008638375.1. NCBI lineage: Eukaryota > Viridiplantae > Streptophyta > Magnoliopsida > Cornales > Nyssaceae > Nyssa > Nyssa sinensis. The sequence goes on from CM018046.1 coordinate 4,535,411, forward strand.
CACATATATACAGGCATACATATATATACACATATTACATACATGCATGCATATGTATCCACACAACCCTTTATAATAATCATAATAATAATAATAATAATAATAGAAATCTTATTTATTCAAAAAAAAAAAAAATTTCCATGTCATTACAACAGTTAAGTTTGAGCTATCTGAAAGCTGGCCCATTAAGATTTTTTCTATGTAATCGCAAGCTTTTGCATCAGGTATGTGTATGTATTTAGGCATTTATATGTGTATAATACATGTATATACATGCACGTACAATTTAGTAGATGGACAATTAAAGCATTATGCTTGAAAATTTCTTTTTTCATTTTTGTTCCTCATAAGTTTTTTTTATACTTATTATTATTTTGTAAGCTCTTTGAACCTATTACTAGTGACTCATCTAAACCCTAACCTCTTTATACCTAAATCTTTTGGCAGCTAGATCTATAGCCAAATATACCTAATTATGTAAGTGTGGCCTCCTACAAACCCATATCATAAACTTTCTCTCAACTGTAAAACCTAATTTTTTTTTATCAAACCATGAAAACCCTATGAATTGGATCTCATTAATTTTTCATGATAAAAAAATGATAATATGTTTGAAGTCATAAGAAAATGATAACATCTTTAAAAGTTCTTAGACCATCTTCAAAGTAGGTAGCAATGATGGGGTAACAAATGTGTCCTTTAGTATTACCCTACATATAAATTGGGTGCCGTCATTTGTTACTAATTTTGAGATTTTGAGTTTCAACGGAAGTAACATTTCTTATTATTTAATATAATTTGACAAGGGAATTAAAAAGTAGTTAATATAGACAAGCAAAAAGTAGTTGAAGTAGATTAATTGACAGCATGGCACGTGAGTCTCACGTGTCGTGCTACTCTTTACTTCTCTGGTCAAAGTTGTTGTGTTTTGGGAAGGTAACAACTTGTGATGTTGTAGAGGGATTATCCTACATGGCACATAAAAACTCGATTGTTATCTTAGTTGCCTCTCCCGTTGGAGAAAGTCTTAGATAAAATTCAATAATTTGCAACTAAATTATGCTTATACTTGTAAACCATAAAACCTCATCTTCTATGCCTTTGACAAAACAAAAACAAAAGTAGAAGAAAGAAGAAAAGTGAAAAATGAAAGATTATTGACCCCTTCTTAATTTCCTAAGAAATATTTTATTACTACTATCACACGAACAAGAGAAAAACTAGGGGAAGCTAGAAAAAGTAAATTGAGAGGATGATAAAGTAGTATTGGAGGTAGATTAATTGTCAGCGCAATGTGTCGTACTACCCTTTACTTCTCTAGTCAAAGTTGTGTTTTTGAAAGGTAACAACTTGTGATGCCATAGCCATCAAAAAGGGATCTATCTTGTACAGCACAACAAAACTCGGTTGCTATCTTGGTTGCCTCTCCCGTTGGAGAAGGTCTCAGATATAATTCAATATTTTGAATCTAAATTAAACTTATCCTTGTAAACCATAAAACCTCATCTTCCATGCCTTTGATAAAACAAAAATAAGAGTAGAAGAAAAAGGAAAAAATATAAAATAAAAGAAAATTGGACCCCTCCTTAATTTTATAAGAAATATTTTATGCTATTATCACACAAACTAGAGAATTAAAAACTAGGGACAACTAGAAAAAGTAAATCAATTGAGAGGACCAAAAAGTCTAAGAAGGGCTAGTGTTATTATGTTAGAAGATATAATATTAAATTTATATTATTTCTAACAATTTAATTTTTTTGAATTAGTGGTCTAACATGATATCAGAGCCAATCTCGATCCTTTACTCATCTTCAAACAGTCATCTCAATTGTTTCTCAACAAAGCTATATTGAACCAATGCCTAGTATTGATCAAGAATCCTTCACAACAACCAAGTTAATTACTACAAATACACATAGATGATGGCTATATATCATCATTAAAGCATTGTTCATCAACCAACCACTATTGCTTCCTCTCCCTCACCGGCATCCTCTACTCATTGTTGTCGCCTCATGCCACGTTCCAGGACTACACCTATGAAACTACAAACTCATCTAAAAATTTAAGCTGTTAGAGATGATGTAATTTTATTATTATATCTTCTAACACGCCCCCTCACGTGTGGCCACTTTGAGCCAAAACGTGTCAATTCATATTTTTAGGGTGACGATGAGATTTGAACTTAGGAATTTTTTGCCTGCTCTGATACCATGTGAAACTACCAACTCATCTAAAAATTTAAGTTGGTAGAGAGGGTGTAACTTTATTATTGTATTCTCTCACAACACTGCATCCCCACCTTATTGCTCCATGGCAGCCAGCTTAATTGTAGCTTCACCAAGGACCACTGCAAAGCCCATCCACAATTGATTCATCATCCCTTACAGCTACTATTCATCAACATCACCAACATCATTCATAATTCCTTGCTATCACCTTCATCATGGTCCAATCCTTGTTCATTATCTATTATAAAAAAAAATGTCCATCATGTTTTCTACAATTAAAACCCATATCCCTAAAATCATCAAATCTTTCCCTTGATAGAGTTTTGTTAGTTGAAACAAAAGGTAAAGAAACCTCAATGCCATCGTCTTGGAGAGACCAGTAGTGCTAGTAAAGCTGTTGATCAACTTTATTCAGCTCATTTTGTCACCATCGAATCAAATACAAATTCCCTTGACTGGAATCCATCAAGGATCACCATCACTGGTTTATCGTTGTGCCTCATCGAATTACAACCTTCACAACACTGTGATTCTGTGAAAGGGTTTTCAAAACCCTATATTGTGTTTTAGAAAGAGGTTCCCATAGCCAATTTATGTAACCCACTAACCCAATCTAAATACTACGAGACGCTAATCCAAGAAAACCATTGCACTACCAACGTCATCACAAATCAAAAGAGCAAAACTCTCACCACCACTTGCCAGATTGTCAGCGTCGAAATCTCCACCGTTGTGATCATCCATTTTTTCGTCGTCAACATCGCCACTACTCTTTTTAATTTAACACCTTCCAATGCAACATCTTCATTATCTCTCACATGCCATCCATTTTTAGAATTTCGAACTGTAAATGACATTCTTTACTGTGAATGGTGGTTAGGGCTATCGCTGTTATTGGATTGTCCCACATCGCCCGTCTCTAGCTTCTCTGGTCTATATATAAGGGCCCTCTCTCCCTCTCCTTAACACTTGGGTTTTAAGGATCAAGCTAATTTAGAGTTGGGCCTCTAATTTTCAACATGGTATCAGAGCTAGGCCAGAGCTCTAACTTTGGGCTAGCTGTACAGGGCTGCTCACCTGCCTTCCCTTCGCGGGCAATGTGGTCCAGGGGGCGTGTTGGATTGTCCCACATCGGTCGTCTCTAGCTCCTCTAGTCTATATATAAGGGCCATCTCTCCCTCTCCTTAACACTTGGGTTTTAAGGACCGAGCTAATTTATAGTTGGGCCTCCAATTTTCAACATGGTATTAGAGCCAGGCCAGATCTCTAACTTTGGGCTAGCTGCACGGGTCCGCTCACCTGCCTTTCCTCTGCGGGCAATGTGGTCTAGGGGCGTGTTGGATTGTCCCACATCGCCCGTCTCTAACTCCTCTAGTCTATATATAAGGGCCCTCTCTCCCTCTTTTTAACACCTAGGTTTTAAGGATCGAGCTAATTTAGAGTTGGGCCTCCAATTTTCAACAGCTGTGATGATCCTTGTGTAAACCCTCTTTGCATATATAACATGTAGGGCACATAAATTTTTGAAGATGATAATTGAATTTTTTTTCTCCAATATTAAGCCCTCAATTGGTATACTCGTGTGGGATAGGGTATGAATAATAACAAGAAGCTGAAAATAACTTAATTAATTATAACACATATTGAGATTTAGATCATTATTTAGACAACCACCCTTCTTTGTTAGCACTTATGTGTGTGTGTGTGTGTGTAGCTTCTAGCATTGTTCCAATAATGGAAAAGCTTTTTAGCTTAAAACCATATGGTTATAGTCTAAACCCCCAATCATTCAATCAACAATTTTTGTTTCAAATATATAACTTTTTTTTGGAGGGGGGGGGGGATAAGGATATATAACCATTATAGATGCAACTATACATTTATATATCCATGCCTAACCTATATATATATATATATATGCATGCATGCTCCCTATGTAAGTGGTAGATATATATATATATATATAGATATATATCTAATGAATTGTAGCCCCCAAGTATGCTTTTCTTTCACTTTCTTTGACTTTCTCTTGAACCAAACTAAAACTTTGAATTAGATTACAATGCTAGTATAATGCAAGATACATACATATATATATATATATATATCATCCTGGGTGTTTAGATATTGTAGTCAATCGATGTCCCAAAATCTATTTAATGACTGGTGATATTTGCTTATCAATGATATATAGGCCCATCTATGACACAACGTCTTTCTCATCCACATGCTTGTTGTATCACTCCAGTTGTATGACAAAAGCCTTTTACATGAAATATATTTTTGCGTAATGTGTGTGCGGGTGTTCTAAAAATTTGTGATGAAATTTTAAATTTTAAATTTATTATTTATTTCTATATGTATGTAAAATTATTCTTATAATATATATGCTAATCATTCTTTCTGTATAGAAGTTCAATTCCTGTAATATATTCCCAACTTGTTTTTTATTATTTTCTTGTCATAGTTCAAAATTAGTTGGGATGAAGTTTCAATACTCCACATGCATTTTTTTATTTTATTTATTTTTATTTTTTAGTTTGAATTAAATAGTCACCTGATAGTTATATGTGCATGTATACGTGACAAATTAAGGTTGTGACATGTACCTGGGTAAAAGAGGCTTCCTTTTACCTAATTTGAAGTAAAGTATTGTCCATATGTATATGAAAAATACTTAATATACCAGTTTGGTTTAATTACCGGATAATGTATCAATGTTTTTTTTTTTTTGTAATTAATGGATATGTTATCTTTTTATTTAAATTTTGAAAAAGAGTTATGGTGATTGATGTCATCAGGTAAACTAAATCGGTGTACTTATCATTACTCTATGTATATGTGTGTGTGTGTGTGTGTGTTTACATAGTAGTGGGTTCACTATAATAAATTAATGTGAAATTCATTCATTTTCTTGTATCTAAAAATTTAAAAAAGTCATTAAAAAAAATTAGTTATATATAACATTTTTGTCTTAGTTACATATACATTGGACAAAATAATAAGAAAAATGTTATGTATAATCGATTTTCTCAATAAATTTTCTCACTTCAAAATAAAAATAAGTTGTTACTCATGCATTTATTATATTGAATCTCACCACTCAACTTTCTGACTTCAAAATAAAAATAGGTGGTTACACAAGCAATTATTATAATGAAGGGGACCACTCAACTAAGCCTAATCTTAATATATTGAGATCGGTTACGTGAATTATCTATCGTTATTATTCTCTATTTAAGATTATCCTCCCAGTAACCACACATTATCACGCATGTTTTTGCATTTTTTTTTAACTATCTCTGCCAAAGTAAAAAATATACATTAAAAAAGTCGTTATGTAAAAACTACATTACTTAAACAATGAATAATGTACATGTCCCAAATTTTGGTACCAAAATTTTCATATCAAATGATGTGATAATAGATTATTGACAAAATATTTATAATGTATCTAAAACATCACCAATAATCTAATATCACATTATTTGAGATGCAAAATTTGGTACCACAATAGAAAGAAATTTGAGATTAGGTTACAAATAAAGGAAAATGCCAGAGGTCCTTAATTTATATCCTCAATTATATTCCCCATATGATGACTTTTGATCCCACAAAATATCATTTCTAGAATTTTTATATCATGGTACATCACAAGATACAATTAGGATCTCTATCGTTACTCATTGATAATTAATCCAATGTGATTAATGTTGTTACTTTGAGATTAGGTAAATATGCATGAACAAAATTAATAGGAAAATGTTCATGTAGGGCCAGTTGAATTAATTATCATTCCACCTTTAACAATTGAGCCCACCTCATGTTGATACTAATTACTATTAATCTATAACCACACTTTCCAATATATATGCACATGCTCACATGAAGCTAAACAGACTTTTAACCTAGTTAATCATGCAATATCATGGAAAAATATACTTTGAGAAAAGTGCTAGAGATTTTTCAAAAATTATTTGTCATCAACAAAAAACTAATGGTACAAGTTGCAACAGAATTCACTGATTTCATTAATTGAAGCTACACAATAATTATTGAAAAAAGAAATATACTTACAATCAATAGGATTACTTGTCAAAGAAGATTAGGGTATCACATTTTTTTGTCACAGAAGAAGTCACAATTTCAAATTCCACTATGTGCATGAGTATGAAGAGTGAGGGTTTACCATATAAATTCTAAATTCTATGACCCATCAATTGACTAGCTTTAAAATATATATATATGTGTGTGTGTGTGTGTTTAATCGTCAATAACCCTACTCCACACGAGTATATCAAATAAAAATATGAAAATTCATTTGATGAAAGTTTGCGATTCTCCTCTATAATCGGTAGGGTTATTAACAGTTCTTGAAATCCTAATTGAGTTCCAAATTTGTTGTAAGGATTCAAAAAATTATAAGGGGAGATTTGGTAAATTGCTAGCATTGACTAAGGCCAGATAGGTAATTCAGTGATAATGTGTTAGAATAATTATGGAATCAATTATTAAAACATCAGTGTGACATTGTAAGACTAAATTGAGGCTCTAACAATTTATTCAGGACTGGTGTGAGTCACAGGACTACATAGCCATTTTCGAGACATGGATAGGTATAGAAATTCAAATGATTTAATTTGGAGAAACGGATAACATATTTGGAATCAAATGGTCAAAATTAGTTAGGGTGTCAATTTTGGTGTGATTCTGAAACAGTTCATGTCTGGACGTGTGTGCGCACATATTTGGCCGATTGGCCACATAGCGCATTAGAGAGTGTGCAAAGCTTCTTCAAGAAGGTTGGTTAGGTATTTCTAGACACAGACAAGTGTCATGTTTTGAGTGATTGGAGGAGCATCCAATGTTGAGAAAGGTTGTATGTAAGTGAAGTGCATCATAGGGGGACCAAAAAGGCATAATGGTACACATGGATAGGATATTGAGAAGACCACACTCTCTCTCTCTCTCTCTTTCTTTCCCACCCCCATTTGGACTGAATACTTTCTCTCTTTTCAATTTTTTCTCTTTCTCCCACACACACAACCAAATGTGTTTGTGGGTGTGTATACGTGATATATATATATATATATATATATACATGAGTGTGTGTGTGTGTGTGTATGTGTGCAAGGGAGAGAGTTATGAGAAAGTGTGTGTTTGGTGCTGTAAGAACGAAAGAAAGAGAGATACAATGAGACTGAAACACAATGTATGCTTTTGTATGTATCTCTGTATGTGTGTGTGAAACACAGACACAACATAACACAAGGAACTTCAAGTGGAAGAAGGAAGAAGAAAAGAATGGAAGGAAAAGAAGGAACAAAAGAGAAGAAAGGAAGAAAGCGAAAAACATGAATCATAAATGGGGGTTTGGCAGCCATGAGAGCCGACTCAAGCTTTCTCTCTCCTCAGCTCTTTCTCTATTTAAATGGCAGATTAGGTAGGGACTTTTACGTATTGCTAGGTCTGTTTCCTTTCCATTAGGATACATATATATATATATATACATATATATATATACGTGTGCATGTGATTACGGGTGTTGCGGTAAGGAGAGAAAAACTGTGATCAGACCCACCATGGGTCTCAGCCATTGAAGAAACCTTGAAGTGAATGAGGGGTTTGTAGGGTTTGTAAATTCCCTATAAAATGCTTTGGGAGAGAGTGGAATGGGATTTATGGATGGTGGAAGCCAAAATAGTAAGTGGCAACCATGGCTGCACCTTGGAGATGTTTGAAAAACCTGATGATTTGATGAGTTGAAATTGAATAAACCCTTATAAGATGAATTTAGAAGGTAAGGGAACTTGTGGGAAACCGAGAGAAAAACTGAGAGAAAATAGATTAGAGGGAACTATGGTTTCGGTAGTGTTCATCATCGCGTTGGGAACGATGAATAGTACCCAAGCCAATATGTCGTCATTTCGGCGTTAGGGCTAGTTGGGCCATTAGGCTGAAATAGGCTTCATGGGCTACTGGGCTTCTCAAAAAAGGGGTTGGGCCAAATCAGGCTAGTAGGTAGGTTGGGCCAAAGGGTTGGGCCGCGAAAGGTAAGGAAAGCGGGAGGACTGGTCACAAGCCCAAGTCGGGTGTTTGGCAACGGGAATAGGGTAGGTCAATTCTTTTGAGAACAGGTTCAAACGTAAACTAGTTCCTTGTAAAACTAGTTCAACAGTGAACCAGTTCTTGGCCCAAATTTATGAAAATACCCCTCATTTAATATATTGATAATTAAATGAAAATATAATAGAAAATTGGTCATTCTTAAGATTTTTGGGCATTCCGGATTCAATGGCGGGATCGGTTTGGATATTCGGGGACCTAGGGTGGTCCTACATAAATATGTAAGATTTTAAAAGTACCTCTAATGATAATTTAAGTAATTCAAATGCTAATTAAAATCTAAAAATGGCTAGTCCATGATTTTTGGATGCCCAAAATTCAAATTTAATGTCAGCTTGAATAGATTGGGACGTGGTGATGATCCCACCTAAATTGATAAAATGACGATTATATGCCTAGACTTAGATTGAACAATTGAAAACATAATTAATATTCGGAAGAGGCGTTTCTAATATTTTTAGATGTTGAGAATTCAAATATGATACTAGATTTACAAAATGGGAACACAAGGTTGGTCCCACTTGAACATGAGAAATGTCCATTATGCCCATAGGCATGTAACATATATCTAAAATGGTTAATAAAATACAAGGGCAATGTCTTTAGGATTTTTAGACCTTCTGGATCAGATTCTAAGGTAGGTTGGTAGACATGAAACTTGTCTAGTAAAATTATGAAAATGCCCTTATGGGTATAAAAGGCATTCAAATGACTCATAAACATTATGATGAGGCCTCTTTAGGATTTTTTAGGCCTAGGAACACATTTTTTATATATGTTTGGGACAACAGGCACTCAGTAAGTTGGCTAATGTGAAATTAACCTAAGAGAACTTAAAAAACCAATATAGAACCATAGTGTTAAGGGTTAGAGTGGTCCCGAGAGTTGAATCATGAATGTGTGAGGTACCTAATACTCATTTTGAAAGACACAAGTAGTGTCTCCTTATAGTCGGGTGATGATTAGGACTACGACTATATCCTAATTGATTATGATTGCATGTTTATCATTGATGCTTATAATTTGACTATTGTTGTTTTATTGCGATATCGTTAGTTGTACATTTATCTTGAATACATATGGAAACTCTACTGATTATGTGGTTTTGTATATTGAGATATCATTCGTTGCATTATGTAACTCCTAATATGGATGTGGTGTGAGCTTTTGTGGCCACCACATGTTGTGAGATGTTGATATTTTAGATGGAAATGAAATAGTTGAATCATTGAGAAAGGGGAGTTATGAATGAGGTGCATTACAAGTTAAGAATATGGAGGATATATATATATATATATATATATATATTATCAGAGTTTTTATGACAAGGATTGTATCTTACTTCGGTTTTGAACAGTAACCTCGCGCGAGTGGTCATATGTCTTTATCAGGTTAGTAGCCCAAGAAGCACTCAGAATTTACCGGGAGCCATTAAGTAGTCTTGAAGGATTGTGAAAGAAATAGAGAGAAGTATAGGACTTGTTGAGGTCCAAATTTTTATATTATGGATTGTACTTGTTATAGACATGGATTATGTAATGATTACACTTGTTGTCTTATCATACGGTTGACTTATATTGAATATACTATTATTGGATATCATTGTTCTGACTGATTTGAATAGGAAATGGAGGTGCTTTGTGAGGTTTATGTATGTTGATATACCTCATGTTCGTTGTATATTGAATGCCTTATCACTACTATTGTACCATGCAGAGTGGTGTCTTATTCTCTTGACTTTCATATCTATATTTGTGATTTGGTTGATGATATTATTATGGGCTTTTGATTACATACTAGAGATTAAGGATTGTCCTTATCGGACTTGCATTAGCTTTTGCACGCTGCTTGCTTGTGTGTTTTGGAAAACCCTACTGAGCTTATGGCTCACCCCTATTGTTCATGAGAATGACATGTACTAGACTGGTAAAAGATAGCTATTGGAGCAACACGAGATGGACAAAGACTTGAGTAGCATTGGTTTCAAATAGTTGTATTCATTTATTGTATATTGTAAAAGGTGTATGTACCCTTCCTTGACACAATGTACATATTGTTTATCAGACCAATAGAGTCAGCTCTGCATATTACCCTGGTATATACTATCGATGAATGTTTTCAATTTAGTTGCACCTTATTGTGATGTATTTCATTTAATCCCGTTATGGGACTTAAACAAGTCTAATCATGAGAACAAACCATAACCAATTAAAGTAAAATGATTTATGGAAATAAATTCGAAAAGAAAGGGACGACATTTATACACTTGACTATGATAATTAGTCTTAATCACCTACTTTTTCGGGGTCCAATGACCCCTTAGTCTAGGCCTTCCAAGCCAAGGCATTAAATTTGTAATCTATAGCATCATATTTCATCCGAGAAGAGGTTTTGAGAAATAAAGAAACATAAAAACACCTAAATCAACGGAAGGAACCAAACAAAAAAGTAGTTCAACAAAACTCTAGTTTTTATATTAAGCAATAGATTTTTTAATCACCAAAGAAAAGTTTTATTGATGTAAAAAGATATTACAAGGATCCACCAAGATACATCAATAAAGAAGAAAAAGATCATAAGTTTTAAGGATGCATATTCAGGGTATAATCAAATTCAGATGTACCCTCTAGACCAAGAGAAAATGGCCTTTATTTCTGAAAGGGGACTATACTATTACAAAGTAATGAAATTTGAGTTAAAAATATGCAAGCCTAATATACCAAAGGCTAGTGAATAAGTTGTTCCAATCCCTGATCGATGATACAATGGAAGTATATAACATAGTTATCAGAACCAGCTTGGACCAGCTAGTTCAACTGGGAACCAAACCACTGGTTGGTTCAATTTTAAAATTGGATCATTTTCGTATATAAATCAGATAAAACAGGACAAACTCGAACTAAAGGATAAAACTGGACAAACTCGAACTGAATCAACCACTTTTTATTAAGTCGGAACAAATGAACCAACGCGTAATGGAATGGAAAGACGAATTGGCTGAAGTTGGATGACCCACATGATGAATAACCTACATTTATTATGGTATTAAAATGCATTTATTACATAAAAAATGGGTTATATATAAAAATTGTTGCTACCAAGACTTGATCTTGCACGTCTTTTGATAAATGAAGCTTCTTTAACACTTGACAATAACCCTTTGTTGTTTACTTTCATGCCAAACTTAATACCTATTTAACTAAAACATTAATTACTTAATATAATATCTTTTTAAATATTTTAATTATAAAATCGGTTGAACCGTTGAACCGTGAACCAGCCTTCTCAGTGGTTTATTGTATGGTTCGGTTATGATAACTATGGTATACAGCGATAACATACTAGTGAAGAGCGTTTGGAAAGAAGATCACATCCATCATTTAAAAAAGGCCTTTGACATCCTAAGTAGGTAGAAGATGAAGTTGAACCTTTCAAAATGTACTTTTGGGGTTATAAAGGGAAAGTTCCTAGGATTACTTGTGTCGCAACAAGGAATCGAAGGTTGATCCAACACAAATTAATGCCCTAATGGACATGACTCCCCTAAGACAAAGAAAAACATACAAAGCTTGAATGGAAGGGTGGCAGTCTCGAACATGTTCATATTTTCAAGTCCGCTAACTGGTGCTTACCTTTTTTCAAGCCTCTGAGGGGTAGTAAGGCCCTCGAATGGACCCCAAAATACAAAGAGGACTTTTTACAGTTAAAGAGGTACTTGGGCTCTCCATAACTACTTTCAAAATGTATAATAGTAGACAAATTATTCTTATATTTGGTTATATCCAAGAACGCAATAAGTTTGACATTGATCAAGGAAAAAACAAGAATCTAGAAACTTGTTTTTTATGTTAGCAAAGTACTCTTAGAAATATAAACCATATATACCAAACTTGAAAAGCTAACATTTTTTTAGTAGTCTCTACACGAAAACTCAGACCTTATTTCCAAGTACACCAGATCATCATTCTAACCTCTTTTCCCTTTAAAAAAGTTTTGCATAAACTTGAGATATATAGACGACTCGTGAAATGGTCCTGTTATGTGCCTAGAACAGCCATAGAAGCTTAGACCTTGGTTAACTTCATTACTGAAATTCCTACCTCATATCAGAGCCGACCACCCAGCTTGGAGGAATCAATTTGGATCCTAAACACCAACGGGTCTTCAACAGGTCAGGGTGACGGAGTAGGCATAATTCTTCATTCTCTAGAAAAATAATAGCTTAAAGAGTTATCAGTTTAGAACTCAAAACCTCTAGCAACAAAGCTGAATATAAAGCCCTTGTATCTGGAGTGAAATTAGTTATGGAATGTGGAGCTAAGAACCTCAAGATATTTTCAAACTCACAGTTGATAGTAAGTTAAGTATTAGGCGAGTTTGTCGTTAAGGATGATCAGATGCAAAAATATTCTGAGTTAATCAACTTATTAAAGAAGTCATTCAGTGAGTTTACTATTGAAAAAGTAGAAAGAGCTAAGAATCCTAGAGTTGACACTCTAGCCAATATGGCCTCACACTTAAAAGTAAAACATGATTCCAATGTGAAGGTATCCTATCAGTTAAAACCTAGCATAACTCGAACAGTGCAGACCATTTAGATAGTTATAGAACCTTTGTCTTGGATAACCCCTATTTTTAGTTATCTTAAGGAAAGGCTCCTTCTAAAAGATAAAAATCAATCTACAAGAATTCGAATCAAGGTGACTCGGTACTTGATTATAGGAGAAAAGCTATACCAAAGATCTTATTCTCAACCTCTTCTTCTATGCCTAGGACTCGAAGATGCTCATTACGTTTTTTCAAAAATCCACGAAGTCATAACAATAAATCATAAAAGAGGAAGGACCATCACCCACCAAGCACTCACAAGCCTATTATTGGCCCAGTATGTTGAAACATGCCAAAGAGTACATCAAAAAGTGTGACAAATGCCAAGAATTTCTTTCTTATCAATATTGGCCGCAGTAAGAACCGGTACCTATTACTAGTCTATGGCCTTTGTGCAGTGGGGAATGGATATCAGTGGGACCACTGCCTACAGCCCCACAAAATATGGGGTTTCTCTTAGGGGCTATCGACTACTTCACTAAATAGGCAGAAGCTAAGCCACTAACTAAGATTACCAAGCTGGAGGTACAGGATTATACATGGGAAAACATCCTCTATGGGTTCGACATACAAAGGGTCCTAATCACGAACAACAAAACAAAGTTCCAAGGTAAGTTATTCAACAAGTTATATTCAAATTTTTGCATTAATCATCAATTCTCCTCTCTTTTCCATCCACAGGCTAACAGACAGACGAAAGTTAACAATTTTGGATGCACTTAAAAGGAAACTTGACTTTGTAAAGGATAAGTGGGTCAAAGAACTTCATGGGATCCTTTGGGTATACCGCACTACGAAACATGTTACGACCTCCGAGACTCCATTCTCTATGGCCTACGAAACATAAGTGGTAATACTGGTCGAAACTGGAATGCTAGTGTTAAGAAATGGGTATTATAAGGAAAATTCCACAATCAAGGTCTGGCTCATAACCTTGAACTTTTACAAGAAAAAAAATAGCAGTCCCAGATAAGGACAAAATTTTATCAACAAATAGCAGCTAGAAACTTCAATAGTGCTGATCAAGCCCAAGAACTTTAAGCTTGATGACCTAGTTCTTAGGAGGATTTTGCCAAATACCAAGGAGCCTGGCATTGGAAAACTTTCCTTGAATTGAGAAGGGCCCTATAAAGTGGTAAAAATAGTTAAGCCTATGACTTATATATTGGTTGAAAAAATTGTCTAGAAAACTTGTCCCTAAGCCATGGAATATTGAACATTTATGAAAGTAATACCTGTAAAAAGCTTTATAGTGAAGATTATTTCTCCAAGTTCACATTTCTAATATTTCTTTAAGGCCTTTAAATCATGTGTAGAACTTTACAAGTGTTATAGGTCGGGTGGGATTAAATTCCTACACTTTTGAGCTAGGGGTATCACGTCTAATGTTTTTTCAAGGTCGTTAAATCTTGGGCAAAACTTTATATGTGTTACAAGTCGGGAGGGCCTAAATTCCTACGCTTTGGAGCTAGAAGTGTCATAATAGATTACGAGTTAACGGGAGCTTATCTCTGAGTGTTGGTTCTCCTAACGGGATTTGTAACATGTCCTTGAGTGTTAGTTCGCCTAACGAAAGCCTGATTTGGTTGAGGTTTTTGTTGATTCCCATGCGAATAGATCTTTGGTGTTGTGGATAACGATTAAGAGGAACTTTTCATTCCTACAGACGATGCCAAACTATTGTTGCACATTTTCAAACACAATCGATCACTCTTTTAGCTTACCTGCAAAATAGAGGTTAAGAGGTCACCAGTAGAACCGGGTGGCTACTCAGATGATTAAATTAGAACAGGGCACAAAGAATATAAGACTAAAAAATTGATATTGATTATGAGCCTTAGGGTGTATCTTAGGCCTTTATTTATAGGTTAAGCTCGTGCCAATCCTGATTAGGATCAAAGATGAAAATATCAGATATGAAATGTGTGTACCCTAAGTTCGATGTTTCCTTGTTGAACTCTATTACTAGAAGTCGCTCGATATAGCAACTCTATGCTTTTAGGTCGGTAGCCTCATTCTCTAAGGAGCAAAACAGGACCAGTCTTCAGACATGCAGAGACACGTTTCAGCTCAGTGATAAATGATTAATAATGGTATATCACTCTTCAAGCCCTGTCCTAATTTAATCATTTAAGTGGCCACCATTAGGGCCTTTGTCGGTGACCTCTTAACCTCTATTATAGATAAGCTTGAAGAGTGATCGTTTGTGTTCGAAAATGTGCAACAACAATAGCGTATTAGTAATACATTTGAGTTCTCACATCCCGAAACTCACCTTATGCAGATTACGAAATATGAATATACTTAACCAAAATTCATACAATTACAGATCACAACAAGCTTAAATATTACAGCAGGAAGCAATCACGCATGTTACATTCATCCATCAAGCATCTAGATAGGTTAAATTTGTTTTTTAAAAATATTACATCACTTACATCAAGTTCAAATACTTATCATAACATTTGTCTTTGCTAGTTCCTAATCACATCAACTGTGGGTCCCATACCCCACGTTTACATCTTCTACACATCTGAACTTCACACTTTACTTTAACTGTGATTCTCATACCTCACATTAACATCTTGTACACATCGAATCTTATACTTACGCTATCTGTGAGTCAATACCTCATGTTCCCTTCAATTCATCACACTTTACTGTAGTTTTGGGTCCTATACTCCACTTTCTTATCAGAACCTCATACTTTACTTCTTTACCTGAAATATCAGGGGTAATATCCATGTGAGCTTTGTGAAAAGCTCATGAGTAATTCTAGTACCTTGTTATGGGTTTTTCAATAGATAACGTTTTGAAACAGAAAATAGTTCATGGTAAAATATGCCATCGGCTAGTCATATTTTCATTACAAAATATGGATACTTGAATCATAAAACATTTAAGCACAAAAATTGAAATAATGAATTAAAACAAGAAGTATTTTAGGATGATTCAAGTAAAGCACATTATTTCTTAAACAAATAGCAGAATTGCTATTAGCGGCACAAAACGTAGACATTTAGTTCTTCACATAAAACTGAATGAATAAATCATTAATCGAATCAAGAGTGTAAAACACTTTATTTATAAAGCACAATGATTAGAAATCATTTTCATTAAACACGAGGGTAAAACCCTTTTATCATAAAACTTGAGGATAAAAATATCCTTTTCAAAAAAATAGGAGTTCGAAAATCATCTTCCATTTTATCACTTTACATCTTTTCACTTTACACAAAAATTTGTATCGATCTGGACTTTAAGCTTAACAGGAGGTCAAGATAATTCATGACCTAAACAAGAGAGATCTCTAGCCTTCTTACAAGCATTACAAGAGTGAGTGCCGAAGGAGCCACTAAACAATAGTGCCTATCCACTAATTATCTTGCATTACCGATTCACAAACATGAAGCATTTAAAATATTTCCTTTCAGATAGATGTTTTTCTAGAGCAGTTGAACATAGCTTTGAATGAGAAACATTCATTTTCAAAAAAATATATTTAACATAACTTTTCAATCAGAGATAGGCAGGCTTGAAATAAGAGTCATATAAATAGTTGGCATTTAAATAAGCACATTTTTAATTCATGATAATACTTTCAAAATAGAACGGGAAGCATGTTTAAAACAGGAGTTATGTAAATAACAGGACTTTGAATTAAAATATTTCATAAATCATAGAGTTAAATTCTCCAATTCAAAATGCAAAATTACTTACCTGTGGTCCAGAGTCCGTAGTCACTTGCTTACTTGACTTGACTTGGCACTCATCTCATTCCTATTTCCTTGTTGGTGATCCTAAATTATGTATCATAATACATTGATATTATATCAGTACACATCCCAACTTAATCTTTTTCTTACTTAGTATTCTTAATCCCTCATATACTTTATCTTACTATTTAGGATTCCTCACGATCTTTAAGTAGAATTTCTAACACTTCGTAGTTCATTGTGTGATTTACTTGAGCCTTTAGGGGCATTTTGGTCATTTTTTCTTTATGTCATATATTGTTCGGCTCGTCGTTTACTTAATTAAACTTCATTTTTGAGTCCAGGTGGTCTTTAAAACATTGATATAGGTCTTTTAATTCTATCTATACTCTTCTGGTAGCTTCATTAAGTCTCAAAAATGTATTTGTCATTTTTTATTTTGTTACTAGGTCCTATTTTCTCGAAAGGACATCATCATTAAGTCTAGAATGTCGAAGATAATAAATTTAGGTTTTTCTAGATCTTAATTTTCCTATATGTGGCTTATATTAAGTTTAGGGACATTTTTATAATTTTACACTGTCGCGTGTCCCTATTTTTCGGTACCTAACTTGATAATATGGACTTCACCGTTGGTTCCAAAATGTCAAAGAAAGTCAGAATAAACCCTTTTTGACATTCAACTAGCTTCGGGCGTCACTAATGGCATAGTGGTAATTATTTCATTTTACGTGTCCTAATTTTTGGGATTTCATTTCGTAAAATGGACCCTGCCATTGGGTCCGAAACGATGAAAAATGTCAGGGTAGACACCCTTTTTTTTTAATCTTATTTAGACATGTGTAGCATTTAATTTAATTTATTTAATTCAATATAATATATATATATATATATATAATTAAAATATATGAACAAAGTATAACTTGGCTTAGTGGGTAGATGTGTGTATTTTGTGTGTGATGTGTGGGGTTCGAATCCGGGGAGCTGAGGCTCCCTACTTATTTTCTAATTTTTGGTTTACCAAATAGCGAACAAAGGGGCCTACATAGGATAAGCTATCTTATCCCTATTTAGTTTATCTAATTAATTTGATATCCTCATGTTTAAACGCCCTTGATTCCAGATTTAAAATGTTTTAAACTTAATCAAACGGCACCATATGAGGGACCTATTAGGCACTTGGGTCGGACTTCGACCAGAAATTCGAACCAACCCAAAGCGAGACATGTTAGTATTCATCGTCTTCTCCAAGATAATGAACAATAACCCTAAAAACTTAAAAGTTTCAAAATTCAATTCATGGGTTTCTGGGCATTGTTATTCGCTATTCTTGATCCTAAATGACTTTTGGGAGCTTAATCTAAGTTTTAGCATTCGTTTTAAGGGTTGACACAAGCTCAAATGCTCAGTTGAGGTTCGATAGCCATAGTTGTAACAAGCTCAGTTTGGGCTTATTTTTCCATCAAAGTTGATGGGGTTTGGCCAATGGTGATCCTAAGGACATAGGGGATTCATCTCCCCTTCAGAATTTCGAGCTAAAGCTCTATCTGTGAGGTTCAAAGTTGAACCCAAAAGCTACAATTTGATTTTTCTCTCTATCTTTTCATCTGTTTAACCTAATTCTTATTGTTTTAGGTTCTATGTAACTTCAAGTTTTGGCCCCACGCCATGGAAACCACTTTGGTTTTAGTTGATTCAAACTATGTTCTTGAGGTTCGTCAATGGCAATTGAGCCTGGTTTCTAGTGTTTTGGACATTGACAAACCTTGTTTGAGTTCTTAATCTATGGGATATCACTAAGGGAATACAAACATACAATTTAATTAATTAAACAGAGGCAAACTGAAGAGATTTCTAGAGAGAGAATTACCTTATTTTTCTCTCTTTCTGGGTTTCTTCTTCTTCTTCCTATCTCAGTCGTATCTCCTGTTGTTCTCTCCTTCCTCTAGTTCACCTCCATAACCCTCTTTAGGGTTTAAAAAAAAAATATATATATATATATATATAGTTGCATACTTCCAATCGACTCTCCCCTTTCTCGCTCTCTCTCTCTCTCTCTCTCTCTCTCTCTCTCTCTTTCTTTCTTATTTTCTTTCTCACCTCCATTTTCTTCCATTAGATGCCCTGTCCTTGGGCGACAGCCATAGCTATAAGCTGTAACTTTCGGTCGCTTCTCCTTCAAGCCAAAGCAGCCTACAATAACCTTTCTCATCTCCCACTCACATGCACACACATCACATATACTACACACACTCTTACACCTAGCTACACACACACACATTCACACACAGTTCTTTCTTTGCATGCATATATATATATATACATATATGTACACTTATACACATCTATATACATATAATTTATATATTTATATATACTTGTACACATATAATTATTCATGTATACACATATACATATAATTTATACATTTATACATGCAGTGGGAACGCATTAATAGATACCTTTTCGTGGGTGTTATCGTCATTTCCCACTAATAGAATTCGGATAAAAGGCTTGAGGTGATGGGTTTGAAGACAGTTTAGGACCAACGAGTGAAGTCGTTAAAACCAACTATCATTGAGAATTTCATCTTTGGACCAAAAACAAGCAAGAGGTGGTATACCGCACAGAGAAAGTTTACCTACTAAAAAAATGATTTTTGTAATTGGAACATGTTTTGTTAAACGCCCCATAAGAACCATATTCTGACTTTTAATTATTCATGTATACATATATATATATATATATATACACTCTTACATGTATTTTAAATCTGGGTGTGTGTACACGTATGGGCATACGTATTTTGCTCGCACACTATGACCATCGTGTCTGTGATGTATCGGTTACATTTATGTGTATTCATGGTTGTATATTTTATGTATTCTTTTTATATTATTTAATAAATATTTATTAAATAATTTTGTAATTGATACATTGCACAAAATTACCAAGTTTATTGTGTTAAGGTGTTACATGAGTCATTGCAAATAATAGCATTTATCAATCTTATGTTATATTTAATCCTCTTTTCTTTATTATTATCCATGCCTATAAGCATGGAAACTAAATCACAATCAACCACATGTTTGGAAATCGTAGCTAATGATAGCATATTAGCAACGCTTTTGAGTCATTACAAATAATAACATTTATCAATCTTATTTTATATTTAATTATTTTTTTCTTTCTTATTGGCCACGCCTACAAGTGTGGCGACTAGGGCACTATTTTCCACACGTTTGATAAGTGTAGCTTATTATATAGTATATGAAATGTTTTTGAGTCGTTGCAAATAATAACAGTTATCAGTCTTATTTTATATTTAATTATTTTTCTTTCTTATTAGCCAGGGCTATGAGCATGGAAATTACGTACTATCAGTCATGTTATTCGTAATCGTAGCTAATGATATAGTATTAGCAATACTTCTAAGTCGTTGAAAATAATAATAGACCAAAACGGCATCGTTTTACTCTTTTCTAAAACCAAACTTTATTTTTATGTTTTAAAATTTCTTCAAGAACTATAAGCAAGGCTTTTATAGCGTGGCTAAAATTAATATTAGCCACACTCCTAATAAAGTGTTTTTAATAAGTAATTTGTTGCAATGCTTTTCTCCATCGGTAATAATTGACTTTATTTTTATTTTTTTGGATTTTTCAAAGTATTAACACTAGACATCGTTACAAAAACAAAAATCATTATCAGCAGCACTTCTAGATACGGTGCAAATAATCATTTATTAGCAACACTAGTAATCGGCGCCAAAAACTTTTGTCACAAATATTTATTATTTGCGATTCTTTCTTTTTTACATCACAAATAGTTACCTTTTGCAACAGTTTTATTTGTGACACTTAATAAAGCGTGCCTAAAAACATAATTTCTTGTAGTGAGGTAGGCAACTTCAGTAGATGAAAAGACATCCCTCCGAGCATTATTCACTAAAGTTTTGTCAAGCCTACTTTGAATGTTGGTTGACCCCTACCTGAGGTTCTCCCAAGTGAACCAAACCCCAAAATTCTTTAGTTCATCCAACTCTACATAAAATAAAAAAAAAAATATTGTCATTAAAAGATTCTACCACTTTTAAATGGTTGCCATTACCTCTTTTTCTCTCAAATTGGTTCCTAACAATGTTAAAGTCACATGTTACTAGCCATGAAAAGTTGCTAACAAACTAGCACTAGGTTTGAAAAGTCCTCCACGAATCCTTCCTTTTATAATGATCATTGTGACAATAAATAAAGGGAGAAAAAAATCCTTTGAAGTGATCTTTAAGTTCATTGTAACATAATATCCCTTGATCAGTGCTAGAAATGGTCTTAACTATCATAACTGACGATCCCAAGCTCCCAAATATGCCCAACTCCATTAGAGGGGGTGTTGCGGCTAAGTTTCCAATTATTAAAGAAATTTTTTTAAGTGGAATCCACATTGGAATATCTAACCTTGGTCTCTATGAAGCTGACCAAAGAGATATTATAGTTACTAACCAGTTTCCTAACCTCAAATTGGCTTAAAGGGGTCATTCAGACCCTTATATTCCAATTGGAAATAAAAATCGTTTGGGAGGTTAGTGAGGAAAGTCTCCATTCAATTGAGTGTTCTCAAAATTAGCATATTTCTTTTTTTCCTTCTTCCTACCTTCTAAATTGAAAGGTTTAGCAAAGGCCCCATGAAGAAGCATCAACATTGATTGGATGGGCATTCAATAAGTCATGAATCACTTCATCAGTATCACCAAGCTAAGCAAGTTGAGAAAAAATATTGGATGCTATGAAATTGCTTGATGAGGGCTCAGGGTTAGTAATCTTAGCAAACTTTGGATCAAATAGGGATTCATTCATTGTTATCTTATGTTGAAAAAGATCCTTCGTATGAAAAGGAATGGCAACGGGCAGGTTCGAGGAGGGGGCCCTAACCCTACCCCGACCCCGCCTTTTTTAGAGGTTTAGCCCAACCGTGACCCCAACCGTAACCCCATTTATAATCCCCAATCCCACCCCACCTCGAACCCCTGATATTGTTTTTCAAAGTAAGTTAATTTTTTTTTTTGGTAGGTAAATTAAATATTTATTACCAAGACAACTATTATAAGAAAAAATAATATGAGTGTGATAGGAGAAACCTTAAAACTAATTTTATATAGTGTGGTTTATTAGTAAAACTAGTATACACAGAGATTTAAAAATAATAATAATAATATATAAGCAGGGTGGGTTCGGGACAGCGTGAGCATCCTCTGACCCAGACGTGGTTTTTAAAGCCTCACCTCGTTCCCACCCGAACCCCGTTTGTGGAACCGCATACCCATCCCATTAGGGGCGAGACGGGGCAGGTTCCTAACAGGGTAGGGTAAATTTCCATCCCTAGGTATGAACAACCTTCATTGGGTTTGTCTCTGCATTAGAAGTATGATTCAAGTTAGAAAGATGGGTGACCATATCCTCATTCTTTATGGGGGAAGAAGCGGGAACAAAAATAGGAAAACTTTTCTCCACTCATTGTTTGGTGGTCTTAGGTTTGGATGGGCATTTGAGGTCATTGTGACCAAATACCTTGCAGTCATTGCACTAAAGAGGCTTTCACTCATATTCCACAAACTACCACAACACATGACCTAAGTGATCAACAATGGGAACTCTTGAAGGAAACTCTTTATCAACATCTACTTCAATATAAATGCAAGCATAAAATTGCCTTTCCTAGTAACAATGAGCTTATTAGAGATTATAGTTCCCCCCAAGAAGCTAGCAATCTTGCTTAGAGTCTTATCATTCCACAAGTGAAGCTTGAGACTAAGGAACCTTACCCATTGGAGAATTGAACTTACCCTTTCTTTCTCTACTGTTGATGTCAATAAACCAGGGCTTCAAGATAAAAGGTTTGTTTTCCAATTACCATGGCCCTGACTCCATCACTTTTTGTTTCATAGCAGAAGATGCAAAGTTAAAAATGAAGATACTAATGTTCAGGAGAAATGTATTAATCAAGGCCATATCTTTCCATCTCCTACTAACAAACCTCTCCATAACCTTAAATGGAGGTTAGGATCCCATGAAAAATCCTACCAAGGCATTGCTCCACCTTTGGGTTTCATTAGCTCTAACTATGAGTTCTTTAATAATTTCTAAAGGGGGAATGTACTGAAGTTGTAGGCTATTGGCTTGAGTCCTATTGCTTGTAAAAATGTTAGCCTACGACAGTTGGTTTTAGATAAAATTGGGAGTTGGAGGGATATCCTAGCAGGTGTGAAAAGTTAGTAAAGATAATTGTAGAGCCATCCCCTTGACTTAGCAAACCTTGTTCTACCCTCAAATCATGTTGCGTTTTTTTTAAATTTCCCTCATTAAAGCCCACATATGTCTCAGTCCCAGTCCTTGGATTAGGAGGAAAAGTGCTGCTACTTGACAGCATATCAACTTTACCATTGTTACCCAACTACCTTGTCAAGGCCTAATTATAGTAGATGTAGTGTGGCTATCACCCGCTACCTTTGCCTAAGCGTTTATCTCAACTTCTTCATCAATAGGATCACCATGTTCAGCTATGAAAAGTAATCTAAATGGCATGCCCTCCAAATCTATCTAAGGAGGAATCTAAAACTCACTTAGGGGAGCCTTTACTACCATGAGCAAAGCCAGAGTACTCCATCGACTCTAAGTTAATTTCACCTTTTTCAAGCATTTGTGGTTTAAAGGGTGATCCACGACCACCACTGCCTCGACTGAAAGAACCATATCCTTTTTGTGGAGTGCCTCTACCTCTCTGAGCATAGAAGGAATTAGAAGCACTATGTTCCTTCTCAAGCTTTGCTCTAAGTTTATTTACTTTATCTTCTAAGTCATCTTACAACTAGACGGCATTACAAAGCATATAGACATCAACGCTTAACTCTACTATGTGCCTAATAGCTACCCCTAGGGAAATTTTTGAAGCTCTTTGGCTCTGAACATCCACAGTCTTAGGAACAATAGTTCCTTTTGAGTTAGAGCCAATTTCATCCATAAGACAAGAAGAGTCTTAGGTCAATTTTTCCAAGGAATAAAAGGTTTGGAAGAAGCATTCTTGGCCTTCTTTCTTCTTTATGTTGAAGGAAGAGAGGTTAATCTATAGGTTAGGATGGGTTATATGATGTTGGGGTTGGAATCAAAATGTTTGGTACGGAAGGGAAAGAGAGGAATTGAGGCATGAAAGAGTGGAGGCCAAGGGAGAGTTTTTTTGCAATGTCTACAGGGGTTCCTATGAAGAGGCAGAGTAGGCAAAAGTTTAGAGGAATAGAGGTGAAGAGAATAGTGGGTGGGGAGGGGGAATGTGTTAGGAATATAATTACCTAATCAGGATCGATGAGACAAGAAAACGAATCTCAAATCACACGTACACACATGAACACAAAGATTTACGTGGTTCACCCCAAAATAGGGTTACATTAATAGCTGATACGGTTTCAGCTATGATTTGAAAGAGTTACAAGTTACAATGAGATGTGGCTCATCAACTATATATACATAGAATTAAAGCAATAGGGAAATAATGTGAAATATAAAAAATACCCTCAAAAAAATTTGGCTCGGGACCACACCCGCAAACCCCCACCTTCGAGCAAGAGGAATCTCACCCCCTACAACCGCTCGACCAACTTATCGCGAAGTTGGATCCGTGGAGTAAAGGCTAGTATACAGTACTTATCAGGATTCACACTACCCAACAACCTCCCACTTGGAATCTGATATACACAAGTTCAATATTTTATCAACACATAGAAGAACACCGCAACAACTATCTTTCTTCCTCAAGCTTGAAGACCAACTGAAGTTGTACACAACTTTAGTTTCTCAATGTCGACTACCTTAGTTAACATATCCGCTGGATTCTCACTGCCATGAATCTTTTCAAGAGACAATACTCCATCATCCACAAGAGAACGAATGAAATGATATCGCAACTGAATGTGTTTCATCCTAGAATAAAATGCTAGATTCTTTACAAGATGAATAACACTTTAACTATCATTGTACAAAACACTATCCTCCTACTTCTTACCCAAATATTCTAGAAAATTTTTTAGCCAAGTCATCTCTTTACCAGCGTCATTAATAGCAACATACTCAACTTCTATTGTAGAGAGAGCTACAATTTTTTGCAACTGAAAAACCTAACTAACTATTGTACTACCCAATGTGTAAACATAACCAGTAGTACTTCTTCTCTTATCCACATCACCAGCTAAATCTACATCAATATAACCATATAATGCCATATTTGTCCATCTGAAAGAAAGTGCCGCCTCTGTAGTACCACTCAAATATCTAAGGATCCACTTTACTGCTTCTCAATGCTACTTGTCTAGATTACTCATGTACCTACTCACGACTCCCACTGCATGTGCTATGTCTGACTTAGTACAAACCATGACAAACATATGGCTACCGATAGCTAAAGCATATGGAAGATGCTCCATATATGTCTTGCTCATGTTCGGTCTTTAGTGACTATTCCTTGGTACGTTTGAAGTGAACTTGCAAGTAAAGTGCTCACCGATTTTGCTCTATCTATGCTAAACCTATTTATAACATTCTTAACATATTCAGCTTGTGATAGCTTCAAATTGCCTTTCACCTTATCCCTGTGAATCCTCATACCAAAAATTTGATTAGCAGCTTCCAAGATCTTTCATTACAAATTGATTGGACAACAACTTCTTTAACTTATTTATCTCTTGAATGCTAGAACCTGTAATTAGCATATCATCAACATACAAAAGTAAAAATAATATAACTATTGTCAAATTTCTTGAAATAACAGTAGTGATTTGTCTGTCATCTTATGAAACCAGTGCTACACATAAAACCATCAAATTTCTTATACCACTACCTTGGGGCTTGTTTCAAACCATACAAGTTCTTCTTAAGTTTGCACACCAAATCCTATTTGCCTTGTGCTATAAAACCCTGTGGTTGCTTCATGTAAATATCCTCCTCTAAATCACCATAGAGGAAAGCTGTCTTCACATTCATTTGCTTAAAATGTAAATCCTCAATAGCCACAATTCCCAACTCAAGTCTTATTATTTTCAACTTCACAACTAGAGAGAAACTTTCAGTGTAGTCGACACCTTTCTTTTGCTGAAACCCTTTCACAACCAGTCTAGCCTTGAATCTCTTACTCCCATCATGTTCCTCTTTGACCTTGTAAACTCAATTGTTATGCAAAGCTTTCTTGTCCTTTGGTAGTTCAGTCAGCTCCCATGTCTGATTTGTCATGAGAGAATCCATCTCATCCTACATAGCAAACTCCCACTTAGTTGAATCATCAACCCGCAAATCCTCATCATAACTCTCTAGCTCACTACCGTCAAATAACAATAAATAGTATGATGAAGGAGAATAACATTGTGTAGGCCTAGACTCTCTAGTGGACTTTCTAGGCGGAGCAGGAGTACGTGGTTCCATTTGCAGAATGATATTTTCAGGATTATCCTATACCTTATTATTCACATCACTTTCAGTGATTTCTTCTAATTCAACAAGTTGTTTACAACTATTATATTCCACAATAAACTTATCCTTATACATTACTTTCACATTAAATATGATATTTCTACTTCTGATTATTTTTCATTTTTCATCCTCCCAAAAATGATAATCAAATTCATCAATCTCATACCCAATAAAAGTACATTTATTAGATTTAGGATCAAGCTTGCTTCTATTAATAGAATCTATATCCACATATGAAAGGCAGTCAAAAACTTTCAAGTGTGAAAGAATTACCACTTTTCTGTTTGAGGCTTCCCTTGGCAATCCTCCATCCAAGGGAATAGATGGACCACGATTTATCAGATATGCTGCAATGTTGACTGCATCTGCCCAGAACATCTTTGGCAATCTAGCGTGTACTCTCATGACTCCAGCACGTTTATTTAAAGTTTTGTTTATGCGTTCTGCAATGTCATTTTGCTAGGGTATTTTTCGAACTGTCTTTTGTATTTTTATCCCATTTTCAACACAAAACCTTTTGAACTCACTGTCTCCAAACTCCCTTCCATTGTTTGATCTCAAACACTTGATTTTCAAACCTGTTTCATTCTTCACCAAGGCTTTCCATTTTTTAAAAGTAGCAAAAAAATTAGATTTATTCTTCAGAAAATAAACCCATACCTTTCTAGTCGAATCATCGATAAAAGTGATATAATAATATGATCTCCCAAGAGATGCAACTGGAGAAAGCCCCCATACATCAGTATGAATCAAATCCAATTTTTCTGTTTTCGATTTCCTGCCATCCTTAAAAAAACCAACTGTCACGACCCGAAACCCACCCTACGCGGATCTCGAGGACGTGATGCCAGTTGGCCACCTTGTCAGTTCTTCCCACCGACAACGCGACCAACCAAAGGCAACTTCTGAAGTTGAATTGCATTCTAAATGTAGGGTCAAAACAGCGGAATTAAAATCTTTTTGAATTAAGAATGCAACTCATCCAAACACATCAGAGCACGTCTAGAATCAATCATCAATATCTCTAAAGTATAATATACATGCTCTAATGCAATCATTCTATATCAATGAATTACTTAAAGCGGAAGTCACACCATGAAAGTTCAGCTAGTTAAACTCATCTCCAATGATCAACAATCATAATGTCTCCAAGTACCACTTAATCATAATGATCTGACATACTAAGTTAACCTCATCACTAATGATGTAATATTATAATGCATAACTTTAAAGTTAACCTTACAGTGTTCACGTTCGTTCTTTAACTTGGAGTTCATATCGTCATTGTCATTCATTGTGCATCACTAGTTCCACTAGTTATCTCATTGCATTTCATCCCACATGATGTCACCTGAAAAATGTTAAATAATGGGATGAGCTTAAACAAGCCCAGTAAGTAAAATCCTTTCCTCTGTTATGGGTCAAGATTAGTTCAAGAAGGTAAGCAGTGAACAAATACCAATCAATGCATGTCTGAACAGAAGACATGATAGAAGTCACAATAGCCAGTCACCAATGTATAAATCGATAGAAATGACCCTCAGGTCCTATAGGCATATCCCAAGGTGAGTACACAAAACCACAACAAGGAATAGCCAATAATGTGCTGCCAAAATCAGAAAACGTCTACGTAGGCATGTCATCATGTCAAATAGTACAACAAGGGGTATTCCAAGGAAAAGCTCTCAAGCATATCAAGAATCCAAGGAATACAATATCAACGATGCTCAAAGATATATATAACATATTGAAACAACCAAAAGCATATCATATGAGAGATAAAAGGAACTGTCTGTTAGATGCTATCTGTCAGGGCCCGGCATACCCTTTCGTGCTTACAGCACAGCGCTATTAACTTTTCGTGTCCTCCAGGACTCAAATCGTACATCATGTCTCGCATGACTACGTGTCGATCGTGCGAAGTGACGCTCACACCCACGGGTAGCCCGGTCGTGCGATGTGACGCTCACAACCACTGTGTAGACTGTCAGCATCTTGCCCCTAAGGGCTACAGTGTGTAACGAGTCAAGTACTACCACAGAAGGATCAGGTCATGCATAGATAATTTCACAAGTTGTGGACTAGTACTTTTCTTATCATATAACATGTACGGTTCAGTATTCAAGCATCAAAGAATTACGTATAAATCATATCAGGGTATCGACATGCAATCACTCATCAAGTCCACAAGATAGAACAATATCAATTGTGGAGATCAAGACATATCAGATAATGGAGTACAAGGTGGCAGCATAAAGAAAGAAATGTGACATGGCTAAGGAAAGACCACATAACAAAGTCCAGGTTTTACTTACCTCGATTTCTTAGTATTGCATTCCCCTATTGAAAATTACTCTGATGACCTTCTTCTCTATATCTTTTGACGTGCCTGTCATTAGAAATATATTCAATCTATAGTCATAACTAATATATGCTATGATATGTCTTAAATATGTCTATCATAGCTATCGGTATCTTAATTACTAATTTAGATCTCTTCATTGTATCCAGGAATGTCGAATAAAAGTGGTTTAGGCTTTTACGGATCTTAAATCGGACTCCTAGATTGAAAAGGGCAAAATTGTCATTTTGTACTTTACGTGTCTTTTATTCCCGGGACCTCGTTTTATAATTTTGACTCTGCCATTGGTTTCAGAAGGCTCGAGATAATAAAAATTGACTATTTACTCACCTTGTTTGGACTTCGTTTGACTCAGTTTAGGACTCGGGCATTTTTGTAATTTCCTAAAGTATTATTTAATTACTTTTGACTGTTTGGGGTTCTAGCGTAATTACTTAAAATTTCTGGGGCCGGTTTGTTATTTCTGAAATTCTGGTCTGAACCAGTGGGTTCGCTGGCCCAAACCCTAAACCGGTCCAACATCTAAGTGAACCGACCGGTTCAGTTTAACTTAAAATGCCCCCCGTTTTTCCGATCATCAACTCCGGCCACTCGCCGGCGCTGGTGCAAGTTTTGCACCATTTTTCTTCACTGTTTTGCACGATTCTTACGTCCAGACTTCCTGATTTTTGAACCAAAATGTTCCTAATACTTCAACAATTAATTCAAACTAAATTGTGGCCCCGATCTCTACCGATTTTCGACACCCACATGGGTTTCCGGCCACTGCACCAGCGAAGGATAATTGGCCATAAAATGGCCATTTCTTGATCGTTTTGATTGATTCCAATTGTGTTGGGTTCCTAACAAGCCTGGTTACTCATCTATAATCCTAGAACTGTGATTAGATTAACATACAACAATCTGCCATGTTTGGCCGAGAGCATCATCACTGGTTTTCTTGGGTTTTTTTTTTTTTTAAGTTGGATCCTACTAATTCAGTGCCTGGTTCGATAATAATATGAAGTAATATTAAGGAGATTAAAATGAAATGGTTACCTGTGTCTTAGCAGAAATTCATCTTCGGATTTCCTCCAAAGATCAGCTTCTCTCTCTCTCTAAAATTCTGCTCTGCGTTCCAACGTTTCTCCCTTCCTATTTCTCTCTCTTTTTCTCTATTATTTCTCATCAACTCCACCGACTTGGACCAGTGACAACGCCACCTGTAGCTTCGGTTACATGCACTGCACACTTGTTCATGCACGGCTGCCATGCAGCTTGTAATTCTTCAGCCCTCGACACCTCATCTCCCACTCATTCTCTCTCTCTAATTTCAGTGTGCCAATGCCCACCGATTTGAGTCTGCTTGCCCACGGTTTTCTTTGATTCCTGATTCACATACTTATGTGATTTGTATAATATACATATATAATATATACTATATATTATAGCTGCTCTAGTGAATTCCCATGGCATTGCATGTATATATGTTATAATCTTCTGGTTTATATATATATATATATAGATTTTTGTGTAAGCACTTATATATATATATATATATATATATATATATTATTCTATTTTCTATTTCGATTCTGATCATTTTGATAAATTCTCGATTGTCGTTCCTATTGGACACCGACTGTCGCTCGTTCACTTTACATTATTTGTAATCGATGATTGTCATTGCTAGATATTTGGGTAATTGATTCGAGGTTTCATGTTTTGGCCCTGACTCAAATCGGGCCCGGTACTACTTAACTCAGGTCGATACTAACTATCTCGGGTCGAGTACTGGTTACCTCGGGTCAGGGTATTACACCAACCCTTTTTTGTTTTCCAAATATACAATCTTCACACAAATCAAGATCAATTGATTTCAAACGTGACAGTTTCTCTTTAAAAAGAAGTACCTTCATCCTTTTTCTCACTCATATGCCCAAGCCTAAGGTGCCACAAGTGTGAGTATTCCTTTTCATCAACAACTGTTACTGCATTCTTATTGTTTATTGTCACATAAAGAGTGCTAGTCTTTATACCACGAGCAACAACCATAGCTCCTCTCAAGATTTTTCATAGCCCACCCGTGAAGGTTACTACGTGACCTTCATCATCAAGCTGTCCCATAGAAATCAAATTCCTATTCAATCCAGGCACTTGTCTGACATTCTGTGTCTTCCATACAGACCCGTTTGGCAGCCTTATTTTCACATACCCTTTACCTATAATATTCAAAGGTTCATCATCAGCCAAATAAACCTTCCCGAAATCACCACTTACATAGTTTTCAATGATTTCTCTGCGTGAGGATGAATGGAAAGACGCTCTAGAATCTAAAATCCAAGACTTGAGAGGACTGTCAACACTCAAGATTAAGGCATCACAAATATCTTCTATTGCAACATTCACAGACTTCTTATTTTGATCACATTGTTTCTTCTTTGGTGTCGAATAATCTGCCTTCAAGTGCCATTTCTGTCCACAATTCCAGCAACTTCGTTCTTCTCTTGATCCCTCTCTAGATCTTAACTTGCTTCTATTATTAGACGCTGATCTGTTACGATTTTAGTTTCTGTTGACTAATCTTCCTCTAACTTCTATATTCAGAGCAGACCATAACGTTTCTCCTAATTCCTTTTTGCGAATTTCTTCATTGAAAATTAGGTCACAAATATCATTATAATTCAGTTTTGATTTAATTGAAGAGTTGTTTACTCCCATTATAATACCATTCCAGCTTTCTGGAAAACTGGATAGAAGAATCAAAGCCCTAACCTCGTCATCAAACTCAATCTCTACATAACTCAATTGAGTTGTGACTATATTGAACTCGTTCAGATAATTCGCTATAGACCCACCTTTTGCCATCTTAAGACTAAATAACCTACGCATAAGATATACCTTATTCAAGGCAGAGGGTTTTTTTCATACATGTTCGCAAGGGCTTTCATAAGACTTGTTGTTGTCTCTTTCGCGATGTTGAACGCGACATTATAAGTCAATGTTAAACAAACAACTCCCAACGCTTGTCTGTCAAGGAGTTTCCACTTTACGTCTTTCATCTCTTCTCGTTTCTATTCTATAAGAGGCTGATACAAATTCTTCTGATACAGATAATCTTCAATCTGCATCTTTCAGAACCCAAAATTTGTGTCATTGAATTTATCGATTCTTACTTTTCCTTCATCTACAGTCATCGCTCCCACTCAAATCTAACATTCTGATACTAGTTGTTAGGAATATAATCGCCCAACTAGGATTGGTGAGACACGAAAGCAAACAAGAAAATGAATCTTAAATCACACGCACACATAAGAATACAAAGATTTTACGTGGTTTTACCCCAAAATAGGGCTATGTCCGCGGTTGATGCGGTTTCACTATGATTTGAAAGAGTTATAAGTTACAATGAGATACGGCTCCTCAACTATAAATACATAGATTTAGGGAAACAAGGAGATAATGTGAAATATCAAAAATACCCCCAAAAAAATTTGGCTCGAGGCCACGCCCTTGAACCCTAACCTTCGGGCAAGGGGGCTCCCGCCCCCCTGCAACTCCCGACCAACTTATCAGGATCCACATAACCCAACAGAAGGGGGAGGGGCAAGGGCAGGGGAGGGAAAAAGGTGGGAAGGCAACTTATCGGAGAGCTAGGGGAGGGAAAGGGAAGGGGAGAAGCAGAGACGTGTCATCTACTATGATAAAAATATTAATAATCCATCAATTTGCTTTTTTTTTTCAATGATTCATGGTGTAAACCTATTATTTTAGGAATTGATCACATTTAACAATCATTGTATTATCAAATTATTTTTATAATAAAATAAATAAATTTTTATGTTTTGTTTGATGTGAATTTTTTAATCCTTAATAAGAAAAAATCATTTTCATAATTTTTTGTCAATTATTATTTAAAAAAATTTAATACAACCTTCCCCTTCCCCTAG
Organism: Nyssa sinensis; assembly: GCA_008638375.1. Classification (NCBI taxonomy): domain Eukaryota; kingdom Viridiplantae; phylum Streptophyta; class Magnoliopsida; order Cornales; family Nyssaceae; genus Nyssa; species Nyssa sinensis. Next base: position 4,567,892 of record CM018046.1, read on the forward strand.
AAAATTTAATTTCGCTTATGTATAATGATATTTTCAAGTTTCATGATGGTGCATGTGCATATAGTGGTACCCTATTTTTTTGGGTGACTCTGGAATTTTATTAGAAGGGGAAAACCCTAAAAGCCCCACGGAGCAACAAACAATGACCACTGAAACAAGAAACTCAAGGAAGGTTATTACTAGGGATAGTAAGTCTCATGAGAACAACCAACAAGGGGTCAAGGCCCAAGGATAAAAGATAGCTTTAGGCAATTACCAAAACATATTGATAAACCAAATGCGAAAGGAATTGGGAATCTTTCTCCAAGTAGAAAATTTTTGTTGGATTGCTTTAACTATTAGATTAATGACTTGTTGAGGGTCAAGAGGATTTCCTCCCCAGAGTTTTTTATTTATGGCATGACATATATAGTAAACATTTGTTGACAAGGACAATCTATGGATTCGTTTTCACTAAGCTTCTTCCTAATGACACTTTCGAGCTTGCTATCTATAACAACAAATGGATGAGAGATAGTTCAAAATAGCCAAAAGCTTCCTTGACAACTTTAGGGTACTTTACCAGCCTGACCCCTCGGTCATTAATTAAGGAAATGACTTTATTCCTTCCTATGTTAGAATCCCTTGTACCCACCCTGAACAATTTTTTGCATGAAGAAACTCTCTTATACTAAGTTGAGTTGAACATATTGGAGAATGAGGTCATTCGCCCTGCTTCTGAGTTCATCATTGCTATAGTTATGTTACAGAGTTGGTCTCTAGCAGCATTTACTCTATTAGGAAGATCACTATGGTGGGCCAAGTTTAACTCCTTCAATTTATTCTTTAAGTTTTTGAATTTGGAAAATAAAATATACTTTGGACTACCTTCAATTGTTTCCATGTAGTTGAGGTTTAGGAAGATCCAACCAAGGCATTGTGATAGTTTATTAACTTGATAAACTGATTCACTCAAATCATATTAAGACAATTTTAGACTACCTTTTTATTTAAGTAATTTAGGATTAAAGTAATGCATTATTTAAGTTTTTTTTTTTTTTTTTGTTTAAGTTAACATTTTATGTTATGGAAATTCATTAATTAATTGAATTAATTAGTGGAATATTCCTCAAAATAAGTGTCTAAAAACTAAGGTTCAAGAAAAATACTTAAACTCCAATAGTCCTTAAGTTTTTTTATATGATGTAGTCCCAAGTCTAATAGTAATAAGGTGGCACCATCATTCTATTCTTACTGATAAAATTACCCTCACTTTCCCACTTACAAAAATACGGAGCTTCTTTCCACCAAACATGCACCCAACATGCCATGTCATCACTTTTTGCTTTTGAAACTTCAAAATTAAACAATTTACCATATATAAGTCTATTTTTTATAAAAATTATATATTTTAACTCTACAAATCGAGATCTATCAAATAAGATCTATATTACATAGAAAATTCTGTAAAAAAAGGATAATAATTTGTGTAAAAATATGATCATATAATGCAAAAAAAAACAAAATTCATAAAGAATTCGCAAAAATAAGATGATCCATTGGACTTTAATTAGTTCAAAATAAATGACCAACAAAGTATGTTGAAAGTTTAAAAAAATTTTCTGTTATATAATGAATACAGATTCTAAAAATTCCACTTGCTTACATTTTTCAAATTAAATTACAGCAAAACTACAAGAAGTTTTTAGGGACAGCTAGTATAGCATGTTTAAAAAAAAGGCTTTGTATCACTATTTTTTTTCACCTGTTTCTTTCATTTATTTTTTCACCAATGGAACAGGGTTTTGGAATTGTGCTCTATTCACGCTCTTCTTTCAACTATGAGTCTATAAGAGTTTTATTTTAAAACTAAAATTATCTAATTATTTAATACAACTTGAACATGTTGTGGTAAAATGTTCATATCTTGGTCTAGAAAAATCAAATTAGAACACCCTTTTTTTTTTTTGGAAAGTAAACTTATAGAGCTTTCTAGTTATATAAGATTAGCATGTTAATTTATTGGGAGTATATTCCAATTTTAATTTGAATACAACTCAAAAATTCTCTATTGAGTGACAACTTGAACATGTTGTGGTAAAATAGTCATATGTTACTCTACAAAAATCGAAAACGTGCTCTATTTTTTTATGGGAAAGTAGGCTCATAGACCTTTCTAATGATATAAGATCTGTATGATAATTCATTGGGAGCATATTGCAGTTTTAATTTGAAAACAACCCAAAAATAATATTTAGCAAAAATTCTCTGTTGAGTGACAACTTGAATATGATGTGGTAAAATGGTCATATTTTAATCTAGAAAAATCAAAACTGAGCTCTGTTTTTTTTGTTAGAAACTAAATTCATAGAGCTTTTTAATGATATGAAATTTGAATGGTAATTCATTGAGAGTAGAATTTAGTTTTAATTTGAAAATAACTCAAAAATAATATTTTAAAAAAAAAAATCTCTGTGGAGTGATAGCTTGAACATGCTGTGGTAAAATGATCATATCCTACTCTACAAAAATTGAAACTGAGCTCTGTATTTTTTTTTTTGGAAAGTACACTCATAGAGATTTTTAGTGATATGAGATTTTCATGCTAATTCATTGGGAGTAGATTGTAATTTTACTTTGAAAACAACCCAAAAATAATATTTAACAAAAATTCTCTGTTAAGTGACAGCTTAAATATGTTTTGGTAAAATAATCATATCTTGCTCTACAAAAATTAAAACTGACCTCCGGTTTTTTTGTTGGAAAGCATACTCATAGATATTTCTAGTGATATAAGATTTGTATTCTAATTCATTAGGAGAAGATTACAATTTTAATTTGAAAACAACCTAAAAATATTATTAAACAAAAATTCTCTGTTGAGTGACACCTTGAACATGCTATAGTAAAATAGTCATATGTTACTTTACAAAAATCAAAATTGAGCTCTATTTTTTTTTGTTAGAAAGTAGGCTCATAAGGCTTTCTAATGATTTAAGATTTGCATGATAATTCATTGGGAGCAAATTGCAGTTTTAATTTAAAAATAGCCCAAAAATAATATTTAACAAAAATTCTCTATTGAGTGATAGCTTGAACATGCTATGGTAAAATGATCATATATTGATCTAGAAAAATCAAAACTGAGCTCCGCTTTTTTTGTTAGAAAGTAGACTCATAGAACTTTTTAATGACATAAGATTTGAATGCTAATTCATTGAGAATATATTTCAGTTTTAATTTGAAAATAACCCAAAAATAATATTTAACAAAATTTTTTTATTTAGTGATAGGTTGAACATACTGTGGTAAAATGGTCATATCTTGCTTTAAAAAAATCAAAATTGAGCTCTACTTTTTTCGTTGGAAAGTAGACTTATAGATATTTTTAGAAATATAAGATTTGCATGCTAATTAATTGAGATTATATTGTAGTTTTAATTTAAAAACAACTCAAAAATAATATTTAATAAAAATTCTCTATTGAGTGACTATTTGAATATTTTGTGGTAAAATGGCCATATCTTGCTTTAAAAAAATCTAAACTAAGCTTCGTTTTTTTGTTGAAAAGTAGACTCATAGAGCTTTTTAATGCTATAAGATTTTCATGCTAATTCATTGTAAGCAGATTGCTGTTTAAATTTAAAACAGCCAAAAAATACTATTCAACAAAAATTCTTTGTTGAGTGGTAACTGGAACTTGTTTTAGTAAAATGGTCATATCTAACTCTAGAAACATCAAAACCGAGCTCTGTTTTTTTTGTTGGAAAGTATACTCAAAGATTTTTCTAGTGATATAAAATTTGCATGCTAATTCATTGGGATTTGATTGCAATTTTAGTTCAAAAACAGCCTAAAAATACTAACTAACATGATTTGTTTTCTTACAAAAAAATTCAAATTTTTGTCTATAAAACGAAACTTCTCTATTCGAAAAACATGATTTTCTTTCCTAAATTTCATATTCAGTATAGATCTTGTTTGATAGATGTCGATTTTTAGAATCCAAATATATAATTTTTATGAAAAACGGATTTATATATTACTAGTTATTTAATTTTAAAGTTCATAGGAAAAAAGGGGTCATGGTGTGGCAATGGTGAAAGCAACTTGTACCTCAAATGTGAATTTTTTAGTAGCATTCTCTGAATATATTGACTTTTTATACTAAACGGGCATTTTTGTCAACAAAATACTTGGAGACTTTTTGGGTTGGACCTTATTCTAATTAAGTATTTTACAAGGGACCTACTATCCAATCACCCTAATTAATTTTAGGCCATTTTACAATTGGTTTATCTTCTTTGGCCAAACTTTTTTCATAATTTAAATTTCATTTGTTGGTTGTCTTTTTCTTATATATCATTCAAGTTTTACTAGAATTCTGTATTTATCCTTCAAAAGAAAATTTTCAAAGAAATAGAAAAATTGTTAAAGATAGAAGGGTCTTGAGCTCAAAACCACTAAAGTTAAGGTCTAATTGGTTGCTATTTGAAATCCCAAGGAGTAAGGTGGTTTGGGAATCAAAAGGTTAGAGGATTTGAATAAGCTAGGCCACTATAATGAAACGTCTATAGGTTTTATGAATGGATGCATTAATTCTTACTTCATAAAAGATAGATACATATGGAGTTTGAAACCTCCTTAAGATAGTAGTTGGACTTGGAAGAAAATGTTGAAGTTGTGAATTGATGCTAGAGATTTTATGCACATGGTGATTAGAAATAGAAAAGGAACCTTCATCTAGCATGATGAGGGCATCACACCCCTACTAACACTCTAAGCATGGTCTATGATAACTTTAAAATATATAACTACGAAAAAATTGATGATGTCAATGTTTCTAGTATTATCAGAATTTTTTCATGCATGGGAGTGGCCTAACTGTATTTCAATTGCCATTCACATTTCTAAGTTTCTACTCCTTTGATTTTTTTGCCTAACCCTTATATTGGCCTAAAAGGTTTCAATCAAGGGCATCCAAACAATTTTGATGATAATGAAGGTATTGATCATATGTACTAATGTTTATCTCAAATGACAATGCAAATAGGTCATTTAAGTCAAAGAATACTTGACCAGAAGCCAAAAGACCAAGAAGCTAAAGATATCCCCTCAAGTGCAAGCATCAAAGTATATCTCAAATAAAGTGGAAGCATTCAAGCCTATGAAAAAGTGACTTGAGATCACATTTATTTCTAATCTATATCTCAAAGTTTGCTCATTTTTTAAATACTTAAATATTTATTGATTAATCATTAGAGAGTGATTCTTAGTATACCAACTCAGCTCTAGAACAAAGTAAATTTTGGTGTAAATATTTTTATTCTCATTGCGGTGAGACTTTGAGTGTAGGTATTACTCTTGTGAGGAAAAATGAGATTTTATTGGAAAAAAATAATGAGAAGTTCTTCATTGTAAATGTTTGATTTCTACCTGTAAGGAGTTCACATAGTGAAAATCTCAAGCGAGGAGCTTGGGTCAAGGACGTAAGGTAATTTAAACCTTGTAAAAATCTCAGTGTAGCTCTTTCTATTCTTCACTCTCTCTCATATATTTATTTTAAGGTCATTCAGGCAGAGTTCTAAGAAAAGTAACAAAATTATCCATAAGTTTAAGCCTAAACAAAATTATCTAGAGGTCCTTCAATTTTTCGATGACAAAACACCCTAAGTGTTTTAACTCTAACAAACTTCTGAAAAACAGGAAGTGTTTGAAGAAAGTTTTACAAAATTTTAAAATTCAATAACTTTTAAATTACAGATTCATTTTAAATAAAATGTATATATTTAGACTCTAAAAATCAAGATTTATTAAACAAGATCCATATTGCATTTGAAAATTTGAAGGAAAAATTATCTAAGACTGTAAAATCTTATCCCAGTGATAAAGTAAAATTTACAATTTCATAAAAATAGAAAAAATCTCAATTGTTATTAGTTTTATTGATTTGAGTCACATGTTGTATGGTCAAAAGAGGTTGTCAAGATAGTGAAAATTTATAATAAGAAAAATAATATTTCAATTACGGTGATTAAAAATTCACTAGTTATGAAACTGTAATATTTTACAGTTTTGCAAAATGTAAAATTTTATCCTTTCCTACTTCGTTGTTGAAAACCACAAGAGGTGAGAGAGAGATAAAGGGGGAAAAATTATATAAATTTTTTGGTACGCATTGGTAGTTTAGAGCTTTTCTTGGTTTCATGTGTTTGCTTTTGATTGGTATTTACTTGTCATTGGGTTATCACCCTAGATTGGTATCTACTTTTTGGATTGAGACTTTTTTTGATCAAATATTACGAGGTTCACTAAGTGTAAAATTTAAAATTTTTGTGAGAGTGTAAAAACTAACACTTTTACAACTAGTAAAATAGGAGAACCTTAAATCGAAGTGCATCCAAGCCAAACTCCAATATCAATGTGCCACTACTGCCATTTGTCAGCTATCAATTAACCATAGTCTACGCAAAAGTAATATTACTGCACAAAAGTAATATTACTAGCAATCATCATCGAAGTCGATCCATCTGGCCTCACAACTGCCACCTGCTTAAATTGTCTTTCCATCCCAAATATTGTTCTTGAAAGAGATGATTGCTCTGCTTCATTATGGAAGAAGAAATCATATAACCGACATATGCCTCTAGAAAATAGTTCATATAATACTTGGATGACTATGCCTCTCATTTTAAGATCAGTCTTATATATCACAGGTTGGTTCAGTCTTCAAACTATGATGAAGTAACCAGAAAATGGATTGTCTCTCATTTTAAGATCAATACTATATATCACAAATCTGCGCTTGGTAGTTTGTGGTTGTTTATCACAATGGGTTTCGATGGTGGAGTTGTTCGTGACTATGGGTGCAGAGTGGTGGTGGTTGATGGAGAATATGAGAGATAAAGGAAGCAGTAAGCGATGGTGGTTTCATGGGTTGAAAAAAAATTGATGTGGGTTGGGTAAAGGAATAAATCATATAGAGGAGTATTACTGTTTTTGTTACAGCTCAACACATATCTGAGCTAAAAAACAAAATCAATTGTCATTCAAGCTCAAAATAAGAAAGTGTGTGGACTCGACATGAATTTAGTAACTTTTTAAGGGACTTAACCCAAATTAACCATTTATTTTATAATATCTCAAAACACCCAATATTTGCCAATATACCCCAATCACTTCCTCTCTTGGCTTTGTTTGGATGACAGGATAAGAAGGCGGGATTGGATAAAATATAATTGGATCGGATAAGAAGGCGGGATTGGATAAGATATAATTGGATCGGATAAGATATAAAATCCGGTAGAATATTTAATATTTCAATCTAATGTTTAGAACTGACCCGGCTAAAAAGGCGTGTGGATATGTTATTATATCCTAATTCTGTGTTTGAGTGCTTACTGGATATAAGGTTTGAATATAACAATTTTTTATTTTTTATTTTCTTATGTATTATTTTTCTCATGGTCTTCAAAAATTATTTTTCTAAAAGTCATTTAATTTTTTTTCCCAAATATATGTATATAAGGTATCTAAAATTAAAATCTTATTCACAAATCAATAGCAAAATCTAATAACCATAATCACAATATTTTAGAATGTGATTGTGTAAATATCATTCACAATATAATAGTCTCTTGCTTTTGGAGTGACTACAAAAAAATCATGGTCCGTATTATTTAGAATCATCTAAAATAATGATTACATATATATATATATATATATATATATTAACAATCCATTTATGGATATAAAAAATACATTAAAAATTATGGAACGTATAAAAAAAATGAATAATGAAAAAAAGAAAATATGACTTTTTAACTTGACTCTTCGATATCTTTATCTCTCTATATTGTGGTGTTGCAATTTTTTTATGATGTGGCGTTGCTTTTTTATCCAATGGGATGGGATAACTTAAATCCCACCACCTCCTTGGAATAAGTTATATCCCACTCGGGTGGGATATAAATGGTTCATGAGATATAGATATCTAATTCAATTGAAGACACCAAACATAAGATATGATAACATTTATCATATCCCACCCTCTTATCCCACCATCCAAACGTGACCCTTGGGTTTATTTCTGGGCAACACCTTTAATGCAAGATGGGGCCTTACCAGTAATGTGGAATATTTTTCTACCTCTGCATGGGAGAAAATTCAAGGTCACTAGCTCATTTTTCCTCAGCATAGGCAAGGGCGGAGCCAAGAAATAATTTTTCTTAGGGGGGCCGGCGGGGCTAAAAAGTTTTGGAGAAAATTTAAGTGGAAAAATTTTAGATTTTGCCCAAATTTTAGAGTGGGTCAAAATTTTGAAATGAGAAATGAGAGAAGTAAGATAAAGATTTTAGGTTGAGTAGAAATTTTGGGATAAAAAATGATAAATGATAGGTAAAAATTGAACTGATTCAAAATTTTAGGGTAGGCTGAATTGAAAATCCCCATAATTTTACTTGTAATTTTTTTTTTTTTTGGGTCATATTTTGAGGGCGGTCCACCCCAGCCTACCCCCAACTCCAGTCCTTGGGCATAAGATAATTTGGTTTAAAAGATCAATCCCAACCATAAAACTAATAACCTTTATTAATTAATATTGTGAGAATTAGCAAGCAAGCACAAAGCAATCGCACAAAAAGGTGATTGTCAATCATACCAAGCCCAAAACCCTAAACAATCCTATGTTTATATTTAGCATTGGCAACGAGACGAGTTTAGAGCAGGGTCTTAACTCTGATCCCGTTTATATTCCCCGCCTCATCCCACTCCGCTTCACTTAGAGGTTCACACCGACTCAGTTTACCTTAAAACTAATTTTATATAGTGCGGTTTATTGGTAAAACTAGTGTATATAGAGATACAAAAAACTTAATAGATAAACAGGGCGGGGTGACATCCTCCTACCCCACCCCAAACCCAACCGGATTTTTAAAGTGCTGTCTTGACCCCGTTTTTAAATATCCCATACCCGCCTAATCAAGGACGGAACAAATTATCATCCATATATATATTGAATCCAATACAAAATAGATGCTCACGAAATAACCCAAAATACTGATACAAATTATCAAAAATTCAGGTCTATGGGACCTTCAAACTCTAAAAAAGACTCTTGCATGATCTTAGAATCTAAGACACTATCTTAAAAAATTAATAACTTTTTTGAGAAACTAACTTTGTTTTATGATGAATAATTATTGATTTTATTAATTAATATTTTTTTAGAAAAACCCCTTTATAGTGAACATGAATAAATAAAAATTGTTAGTACCACTAACTTTTTAGTAAAAGAGGATATATTAGGAGTTTTTATAACTTAAATTAGATATAATATGTCAAGACCCACACCATCGTAGCACAATATTGTCCGCTTTGGGCCAGGCCCGCATGGCTTTGTTCTTCACTGGGCCTTTACCCAGGAAAACGCGTTGTGCTAAGTGGTGTGCAGCCCCCCCTTATGAATACCATCACTTTCTCCTCCCCGAGCGATGTGGGATGAGTTTACCCTCCCATCCACCCTCACAGGAAACTCACCGTCCTCGGTGAGGGCCCATCTAGCACATCTCCGGTCGGGGTCCGGCTCTGATACCATCTGTCAAGACCCACACCATCGTAGCACAATATTGTCCGCTTTGGGCCAGGCCCGCACGGCTTTGTTCTTCACTGGGCCTTTACCCAGGAAAACGCGTTGTGCTAAGTGGTGTGCAGCCCCCCCTTATGAATACCGTCACTTTCTCCTCCCCGAGCGATGTGAGATGAGTTTGGAGGGTAAACTCATCCCACATCGCCTGGGGAAGGGAAAACGGGGGTATTCATAAGTGCGGACGGACCCCCATATGGCACGAGGCCTTCCCGTAGGTGGGAAACAAAACCCTGAGGTCATGTGGACCAGAGGGGACAATATCGGATGGGCCTGATCAGCTGTGCTGCGCCACTCTGATACCCGACGAGGCCTTTTGGGCGAAAGCCCAAGAACAAAACCGTGCGGGCTTGGCCCAGAGCGGACAATATCGTACCATCGAGGTCTGGGTCGTTACAAGTGGTATCAGAGCGCGCCCCAGCCGGAAGTGTGCTAGATGGGCCCTCACCGAGGACGGTGAGTTCCTGTGAGGGTGGATGGGAGGGTAAACTCATCCCACATCGCCTAGGGAAGGGAAAGCGGGGGTATTCATAAGTGCGGACGGACCCCCATATGGCACGAGGCCTTCCCGTAGGTGGGAAACAAAACCCTGAGGTCATGTGGACCAGAGGGGACAATATCGGATGGGCCCGATCAGCTGTGCTGCGCCACTCTGATACCCGACGAGGCCTTTTGGGCGAAAGCCCAAGAACAAAACCGTGCGGGCTTGGCCCAGAGCGGACAATATCGTACCATCGAGGTCTGGGTCGTTACATAAGACATACTATTTTGTAAAAAAAAAGCATCAACCTTAAAAATATCATCATATTCTACTTTTATGTTGAAAATTGTTTACTTAGACGATTTTTTTTGTTAATAAAATCATAGAGAACATTAATTTTTGTCAAAAAAAATCACCCTCCTTAAAATATACATGCATATTCCATTTTGGCTAGACTTGTATAGTTATGAGAATTTTTTTGGTTAGTAAATATTATAGAGGAACTTAATAATTAACTAATAATTTTTAAGATTTTTAAAATAATTATTTATTAGGGTATTGACTGTAATAAGGTTTATGTAAGTACAAAATTCTACAAAATTATATCTCTAATGGACTACACATTTATTGTGAAAACCAGCCTCATCTCATTGGTTGATGCTATTCACACTCCACAAATAGGTATAGGGTCCACTTTAGTAAATGAAATTACAGAATTCGTAATTTTATTTTATAACTGTGGATTCTTTTAGCAATTTTGAGAGTATAGAATAACACCCCTCATCTCATTTTGTCATTAAGTATGTCAATTTGTATATTTTGAGTGTATATGATTGGAAAATACATCTTGAGAGGCATGGCCTAGGAAGTTTTGTCACTCTTTTTCTATTCTCGTCTCTCTCTCACACACACAGAAGGGGAGGGAGAGCGCTTCTTATTTTTGTTCTTAAAAATGAAAATGATTATGTTCTCGTAAAACTGTCTGCTTTGATTTGTTTTTGTTTTTGCTTTTTGTGTTTTTAACAAGGAAAATGATTTAAAAAAAAAAGTAAAAATACATTTGCATTATCAAGTCATTTCATTTTTTAATGAATTTAAATTTTTAAGAAGTAAAATTACTGTTAGTGGCTTCCTAAAAAGAGGCTATAATTATCAGAATTTTTCTTTTGAAAATTCCTTTTCAAGTGAATTTATGTTAATATTTTTATGTTTTCTGTTTTTGAAAAAACAGAGAAGAGAGAGAGAGAGAGAGAGAGAGAGAGAGAGAGAGAGAGAGAGAGAGAGAGGGCATGGTTTAGGAAGTTCTGGCACTATTTTTTTATTCTAATGAGAGAGAGAGAACATTTTTTTTTTATTCTTAAAAATGAAAATGATAATGTTCTTGTAAAACCTGCTTGTTTGGATTTGTTTTTATTTTTAATTTTTGTGTTTTCAATCATGAAAACGATAAAAAAAAATTAAAAATAGATGTGTGTTTTCTGTTCATTTTATTTTTTAATGAATTTAAAATTTAAAAAATTAAAATTACTGTTAGTTGTTTCCTAAAGAGAGGCTACTATTATTAGATTTATTTATTTTTTTATATTCCTTTCCAAAAGAATTTATGTTAATATTTTTATGTTTTCTGTTTTTGAAAAGAAAGGGAGAGAGATTTTTATTTTTATTTTTTATATTTTTGTGTTTTTGTTCTTAAAAATAAAAATGATAGTGTTTTTGTAAAACCAGTGTGCTTGAATTTGTTTTAATTTTTGTGTTTTCAACACCAAAAATAATTAAAAAAAATTAAAAATACATGTGCTTTATCTAGTAATTTCATTTTTTAATGAATTTAAAATTTTAAAATTAAAAATATTGTTAGTTGTTTCCTAAAGAGACACTATTATCAGATTTTTTTTATTTTTATTTTTGAAAATTTCTTTATGAAGGAATTTATGTTAATATTTTTATTTTTTAAAAAGAAAAAATAATTTTTTAAAAAGTACTCAATTCTTCTTTAAAACGTATCTTTTAAGAACATTTTTGAATAAATATTTTAAAAAAAAAAAAAAAAAATTAAACATGTTTTCTTCATATTGTTTACATTTTTTTTTTTCTCTTTTCTCGAATTTTATAAGAGCTGTTTTCAAAAACAAAAGCAAAAAGGTGTTGATGTGGACAATTCACAGTGGTCCATGGCAATCCATTCAAAGCTCACTCGATGTTGGCTTGGCGATATCAAACCAGCCAACGCATATCATCGGTTCCCCCAAAACCTGCATTGTCCGTATTGATTTTTCTTTGTATTAGTGTACTTGACTAAATTCAAATGTCAGCCGTCCATTTCACACACTACATCAAGTCAAACAATTTTAACAGTACACGTATAAAATAACATAGGAGGAACAGTCGAGTGTCAGGGCGGCTCAATACATTCGGAGACCTAAAATAAAATTGTAAAATGAGACTTTTTTTATTTATTAAAATTTTATAAATTTTTTATTTAAAATTTATTTTTCTAACTTTTCGATATGCAAAATTACTAATTAAATACTTATAATGAATTTCTTCTAACATTTCTTTTTCAATTGATAGTATTGACAATTTATTTAATCTTTCTTGAGACATTGTTGATCTTAAGTAAGATTTTATTAATTTTAGTTTTGAAAAACTTCTTTTCGTCGAAGCAACGATTACGGGAATTGTTAACATTATTCTATAACAATTATTTTATATATTTTTAATATTAATAATCAAAGATTCAATGAGCTAATTACCGTAAGACAATCTAATTATATATGTCTTAAAAAAATAATATAAATTTTAAATTAAAAAATTCAAAGTTAGAACAATAGAACCTGATTATGGAACAATTTAGTCTTCAGATTCAGCAAACATAAAAGAAGCAAATCAAAATTTCTAATACTTCACGGCTCACACACAGCAGCTCACCAACTTCCAAATGATTTCACTTGCAAAACGCCAAAGTCCAATATAATAAACAAAACAGAGCTAATAAAATAAAGCGGCGGCACGGCTAGGGCCTTGGGCAAGAAAAAAAAAAAAAGAGAAAAGAAGGATTATAAAATAAAGAAGAAAGGATGGCTCTCGGCTGAAGCAAACAAGGGAAGAGAAGGATGCAGCGAGCAGAAACCAGGAAAAGAAAAGAGAAAAAAAAGAAAAGAAAAGAGGTGGTTGGACGCTGAATAGAGAAAGGAGGAAAAGAAAAAAAGAAGAAAAGAGGCGGCTGGGCGCTGAACAGAGAAAGGAGGTAAAGAAAAAAAAAAAAAAAGAGAAGCTCAGGAGCCGTTGCCAAAATGTCAGGTGGTAGAGTATTTTTTAGAAAATATATCAGGTTGTTAGGTTGCAGAGTTCTTTTTAGATTTAAAGAAAGAATTTTATAAATAAAAAATAAGAACGTTAATTATTGAAAAAAGCAAAATGAGATAAACGAGAAGATAATAAATATTCTCAAAAAGTAGTTATTAGGTGATAGTTATATAATAAAAAAGAGAAATTAAGAAGACGAAAAGATTTATTTATTTTATTATAATAAATATATTTTTTAAAATATAAAAAAAAATTATGAGGCCTAAAAAATTGGGGGCCTAAAGCTAGGGTTTTAGTGGCCTTACCCTTCAGCCGCCCCTGTCGAGTGTTAACACTATTTAATTGCCATCGCAATATAATTAGCACATAAATTACACGTTCTTATTTTACGTGCAATCATGCGTGTCCGTATAATATATGTATCAATCAGATTACGAGTATTACATACTTACAATTGACACTAACATTTTTCAATAACATAAAATCTCGGTACATTTAAGCCAACAATCATTACCAAAATAAACGTCTTAATCAATTTGATTAAAGGTCCTTATACAAACCTAGTAACATATTTTAGAACTCGTCATTTTATGAGCTAGACTTGAATTTCACTTGAAAAAATAGTAATATATATTTTAATACTATATAAAAAATCAAGTTATTTGAATTTGACTCGTAATAAGTTTGATTAAATGTTCATTGTAAGACTATAAAACGAATCAAGCTTTTTGAGTTCCACTCATGATCAACTTGAGACTTTTTTGACACTAGTTAATTTATTGAGCTTGTCTCGATAAGCCTTAAATAGTTTAATACTATATAAAAAATCAAGTTACAAGAGTTCGACTTGCGATCGATTTAATTAGAATCTCGTTTGAAATCATCTTGAGAAATTATTAAGTTGAATTTGAACGCAATTTAAAGGTCGTTTATTTTATTAAGTTAAGCTTAAATAACTCATTACTTGGCTCAACTCATTTATACCCTCAAGTCATGATTAATATGCAATTTTTCACCCAAGTCAAAAGAATGCTTTAAATCATTTTTAATAAAATGTTCGTTACATGAAATATGTATTTTTAATCATACCAAATAAGAATAATGAATAAAAAATTAAAATGTACATTTTTAAAATGCTCATTTCATCATACTAAGTATCGCATTAATTGTTTGAGATATAAATAAAATAAATTTAAATATAATTTAAAACTTAATAATTTTAATGGGAGTAATTTAAATAATTTATTACTCATCTAGACCCTTGCCAAATTCTCCATGACAAATCTTCTACGAAACCCAGCATAATCTTCCAAAACTCTTTTTCCACTCACATCGCTTTTACAATCAAACGGCTGTTGACTAATCCCCACCACTTTTACCAAATCCCAGCCGTCTGATAAATCCTTTTAATTTCGTCCGTCTGATCAACGTCCACCCCTCATCGCACCGTCCACTTTACAAAATTGAATTTCAAAACGTCGAATAGGGAGTGAAAGAGAAAAATCCTTCTCAGCTCTCTGCTTCTCTCTGTAACCCCCCAAAACGTCCTCCACTCCGACCGTACAATTTGATGTTGTCAGATTCTGACCAGTCTGAAAGCCTTTTGGCGGCTGTTATTTGACTCCGGCGGCCACCGGAGCTCGATGGCTATATACTATTCTCATTTTAATTGTCTTTGTATAGGCAGTATTCGAATGTATGTTTGAATTTATGAATTTGTGATTACTTTTTAGGTTTATACGTTGATCGGAAGGGAAATCGAATGATTTGAATTGTTTGGTTTGGTTTAGTTTATTTAATTTATTATATCGAATTTTGGAGTGTGATGGAGCACAGTGAACCTGCTGTGACGGCAATGGTTACAGCGGCCTCCGATTTTCCGCAGAAGAAGCTAGCGAGACAACTCGATTTCTCGGCGATGTGTAGAGCTTCGGTGAATGCAATATTGCCGGAGCATCCACAAGCGCAGTTACAGTCAGAATTACTAGCTCTGACACGACCGCAATTACAACAACAATCAATGCCGCCACAATCACAACTACAGCCACAACCGCAGCCAAAAAAGGTGGTGCCGGGGCAACCGCAGCTTCGGCCGACATTGCAAGTATTGTATGTCTTTCGCTGATTGTTGTTTTTATTTGGGTAATTTTAAGAGAGTTCTCATTGTTTCCTTTCTTTCCTTTTGTTATGAATTGAATTTGTATGGTATTGCTAATGTGACAAAAAAATTGTTCTATTCGGTAAAGATTTTAAGAACAATGTGAGAGTAATGAAACTTAAAGAGTACAACATACTCAACTTATATTCAGTCAAAAAAATGTTGCTAACTTAAAACTGTTTGTTATCTATGCTACATGTGCAAGTTTGTTATTCCTATCACTTAATTACAAGCAAATCGGTAAAAAGTAAATGCAAAAGGAATAGCAGAATTACAGCACCCGATTTCTCATGGTTTGTTGAGTGACTGTGTTCATGAGCGAAGACAATATGAGAAAGCCTCTACTACACGTTTACTCTCAAGAAGCAGGGAAACTTATAAAAATGGAAGACTAGACTTCCCTACTTAGTACTTATCAAAATAGATATTCGAAAACTGGAGAGTTTATTGTGGAGGTGGGATACTACTTCTCTATGGGCACAGCCTTCACAAGAGCTACACACTGCTATCTATCTATATTCCACACTTCCACTCCATCAAAGCACATCTTTAACCCAAGGCCAGCTCAAGACTATTTGAGGCCTAAAGGAAAAATTCTGAATGAGGCTTTCTATTTTAATATTAATGTAAATTTTTTTAATTATATTATAACATAAAATTGTAACAGTGTTTCAACAAGAGAGATGTATATGTTGAATAAAACTCTAATAATAGAGTTTTTACATAATCAAACAATTAATCAATACTTTAATAATGGAATTTACAAAAATATAAACTAGGCAATATAAAATAACTATTTATGAACAAAAAATGAGAATAATATGGTATAAGACTGCTAATAGAATAAATTTTTTTCCCAGTCTTTATCAGGCCTTCTTTGTGGAGTTAAACTTTTACTGACCTTAAACTTCTCGCTTGAATTATATTATAAACACATAAAATTTGGGACCTTCTTTATAGGTGGGGTTTAAAGTGATTACGTTGTTCGCCTAATGTTAGAGTCAACCTGTTTAACCAAGGAGTTGTAGCTCGGTTGATGTCCAATATGTAAATATTCAAAAGTTTTCTTGTGTAACAACAGGCAATAATAACAAACAAAAGTACAAAAAAAAGAGAAAAAAAAAAAGAAAGACAATCTTCTTTAAATATCAAATTGGTTCATAACAAACCCAAAAACTCTAAGATGAAGTGCATAGGCTCGAACTCCAATCATCCCATAAAGTGTAGACCGTATCGAGGCTTACTCATAAATCCTAAAAGGTGCATCCCAATTAAAAATTTTAAACCTAAATATTGGCTATCAGGTTAAAGTCATTATAGTGAGACCTGGGTGTGTTGCGAAATGTTATTGAATACAAGTCCAACAAACTTTGAAGAGGACCAAGTTCTATTAATAACCTGAACATGCTTCTTTTTCTCTTATTTTCTACTATCACATGTAGGAGTTTATATCAATGTTAAAAGTAGACAGTTTTTTCCCCATCAGGCAAAAAAGAAAAAGTAGCCAATGTCCAATTAAGCTAGGCTTTTTACCTTATGTATGAAAGTCACCTCTTAATTGAAAGGACTCAAATTTATTTTTAGCTTTTATAATATTCATGTTTATAAATAACATGGAGAAAGACATTAGCATGGCAGCACCTATCATTATGAGAGGCAGGCAATCCATCATTTATTATCAGTTAATGCAATATAAATAATACTAAGAAAATTGTGAAGATATCCAAGTAAATGACAGTGACACACATACATACACATTATACCAATTGATATAATCTTATAATTAAAAATAGAGGCAAGAATGAGGTATGATTATTACTGAAGCTATCCAGAACTTCTTGATGAGTAAAATGTTTTTGTTATTGTTCACCTATTTCTTGAAACATTGCCTTTTCATACAGTTTTAAAAAGTATGGTGAATTTCTAAAGGAGAAAAAAAAAGGAAACTACAATTTTGTCAAACTATGAAAACCATCTACAATGTTCATATTTTTTGGTTTGAAATGTGGTATAATAATCAGTCTCATTCTGATTCACCTTTATATGTGGAAAATGCAATGTAACTTAAAAAAACCAAATGTCTGCTTGAAACCAACATTTCATAAAGTTGTTGTACAAATTCAGTCCTTGGAAACTTTCAAAATCTTAGAATCACTAAACAAGAATGCAAGTGCATGGGGGGTTTGGAAGGATATTCAAGGAAGTACTTGTTCTTGGGGATTTGGAATATGCTAGACGCATCAAATAAGCAACATTAAGAATCTTAAATAATTTGTTTCTCGTATTTTGCCCATTCATTGAAGAACTTTATGAATCTTGACACTAGTGATGATTGCTTGGTTTCTATTCAGCTGCATGTTTTTGTTTTTTTGGTTTTGATCACTATCTATTTGAACTATGCTTTACTCACCTTGTGCTACTGTTGCTTTGGTTCATATCAGTAAGATAATTACATGCTTGTAAGTATGTTTCTCTCTAAGACTATGTATCATGTACTTATGGGAACAATTCATACTATTTTATTTTATTTTACTCGATGTAACCATTGCACACGTGTTTCATCAGCAAGACAGAGTCTCCAAAATCACGACAAAGGTGTAACATTGAAGGAAAGGATGGCACGCCAAAGAAACAAAAGCAGTGTAATTGCAGAAATTCTCGTTGCTTGAAGTTGTAAGTACATTTCCTCTTTGTAGGACTTTTTGGTATGATGGTCGCTATAGTCGTGGACACTTCTTTGAACTTTTGCAAGTGTTACCACTTCACCTGGTTTCTCACTGGTTTGAATCCCACAATCACCTCACCCTGACCCTTAATGGAAGGATTTTTTTAACTCTCTATCCGCAGAAGGACAATAATTTTCATACTGTTTTTTCATGAATCTTTTATCCTAAAAGACTTTCATGCTTTTTAATTTTGCACAGTTTTCCTTATAGATCTTGCTGTCTGTAACAAATAAGAGCGAAGAGTCACATCACTACATTCATATCTCTCTTTTTCTCTCAAACAATTCAGTCCATTCCCGTTCTTTCCTCCCAATCTCCAACAGAATTTCTGGTGGTCCAATTTTGCAGTGCACAAGTCGGGATATCAGATATTTTTTAAATATATATATATGTATATATATAATAATAATTGAAATAACTCTGATTTTTTCTCAAATTAATACTTTATGAAATATTTTAGATTTTGTTTCATTCTGCTCTTATAATACCAATGAAGTTGGAATTTTGAATGCTTTTTCCAACCACTATATTAATAATCATATCCCAACTTCTTAAGTTTTTTTTCCCCCCAAAATGTTATGAAGCTAATACTAGTAATCATCAGGTACTGCGAGTGCTTTGCTTCTGGGATTTATTGTGATGGTTGTAACTGCACAAATTGTCACAATAATGTTGAGCATGAAGCTGCTAGGCAAGAGGCAGTTGGAGCAACATTAGAGCGAAATCCAAATGCCTTCAGACCGAAGATTGCTAACAGTCCACATGGATCTCGGGATGGTAGGGTATGTACTCTGACTTCCTCAGATATGAAAACAATGTTATCTAGCTTCTGATTCTTGGTTTAGTTTGTTTGGTTAATGGTTAGCGCTGTTGCATAAATTTTATCAAAATAAAGCAAGTATTAACCTGAGTATTGTTTTATTAAGATATTATATGTATACTAGAAGCATCATCCAATCAATTTTCACATTTTACTTGTGAATTTTCCTCTCTACGTCTATATGGTTCATCTATTGCTTTGGTGACCCTTGGATTGACTGTTTAAGTTCTCATTTATTTTTGTATACTGTTTCTTGCATGCCATGACATTATCCCAAATTTTGATTTATCCATTTTATGACCAAAATGGGAATACCATTATAAAACCATGGCCGGGTGTAAATAGTTTTATGATTTTCTGAAGTAGCAACTTATTTATTTATGTTTCCACATGAAGTATGACATCTTGGTACTTTAGAACTAAAGCCTACTTTACAAGTATTCAAAATTTACTATTCTTTAGTTGTTGAACCTTGTAATTGGCTTGTTAAGCTACCTATCATACTTCGACTATGATTTTAGTGATACTCTTAGTGTTGTCATAGATTTAATAGTACAGGCATGTTATCTGATTACTTGGCATGCTATTGTTGGGGAAGCCCAGTTGTGCAATTAAAATTTGTTAAGTGCATGTGATCTTTTGTGTATATTTTGTTGTGTCAATTAAATGAAATCTGATTTTCTGATCCAAAGTATAGTTGGGGGAAGACCATTTTTGTTCTGATTTTTGTATTCTTTTTTTCTTATATTGTTTCCACTTTTAAGAAGAATTTTGGTTTTCCTATGAGTGGAAAATTACACTAGGTATACAACCGTGCATAATAAAACAGACAAAAACAAAGTTAGGTGAAAATGCTAAGTCATATGGTTAGAACTCATTTCTTATCTTATCAAATTGATTTTTGACACATTTGATCTATTGAATTGAATCTTTTGAGATTGTGAATCGCAATCTTTTTGGCATGACATTGAAAGGATCTAGCGTATGGTAGGTCCAAATCTTCATATGGTGCTGAAATAGTGTGATCTTATTTGTTGACAGATTACTTTCCTGACATTAATCTGGCACTATTTTGTTGGTTATTAGACTCTTTTTGTTGATGTAAAAGAATCATAATTGGTTGATAAATCAAAGGAACTGTAAGAGAAAAAAGGGGGGGGGGGGGGGTTGTAACGACCCTTCTTCCCAAGATGACCAAAGAAATCTAGACAGTATAAGGATGCACGAGACTGGTGAGAGAGAGGGTGAGTGAGAGGTCAGGGTCAATAAAGCGAGGATGGCAGTTGTTCGTTTTGGCTAACAGGCATGATCAGGGTTCCCTTTCTTTCTGCTGCTCGAAAAAGATCCTCCATTACTTTTTGGGGAAGGGTGCTATTTATAGGAGGCTTGTGTGTACGGCAATTAGGGTTTCCATCATTCGCACTTGCCATGACATTTGTCCTTCCTCATTGGCCCGGGTACTTGATAAGAAAATTTCTTGATCAGTCAGTACCGAGCCTCTCTCACTAGCCTCTATTCCACTAAATCCCGGGGTAGGGGCTACAACCCAGTGTATCATAGTTTGCATGAGATTGCACTACGGGTCATAACCAAGTCGCTTGTTGGAACATGAGCATGATCGTGGGATGGAGTGTGGGGCGCTAACACTGCATCCCTGGATTGTGACATATCTCGGCTTGAAGGATCACTACAATTGCGGGGCTAAGACATGTCGCATCTTAGGAGCGTGCCCTAACCGCTGATCCGAGGCCATCGCTTTTGGTGGATGCCTCGCGACCATTGTCTAGCCACTGCTTCGGGCTAACATCAACAAATATTGGTGGCTTTGGACGCCCTCGGTTGTATTTATCCTTCCTCGGTGATCATGGCAAATATTGTTTGGAGAGGATGTTTTGATCGACATGGCGATTTTCTTCTTGATTCTGGTGTCCCTCGGGAGATGGTACTGTCAATTGGTCTTTTTATGAGTACCTAGATGGTCTTGGTCATCTCAGAACATGTAATGTTATGGGGATTTGGACTATCTCGGATACGGTCTTATATTTCGCCCTTTGCACATTCACCTTTGTAGTCATTTGAGCATTAATGTGCACTCTGTCCGATGTCGTCGCTTCATTTCTGATGGTTATTAGACCAGTGCACATGTCGGTCTCTTCGGCTTTTGCGCGTCTCTTCGCATTCCTCGACTTTTTAGTATAGAAAGGAACTTAGCCCCTTGTTTTATTGCACAAACATTTTGCTCTCCGTCACCGATCAATTTTCAGGCCATATCTTCCCCTTCTTCCGGTGAAATTCGAGGTTATCATTCGCACGCTATGGCAAGGAAGCCTTTGGTTAAGAACAGGGTTGTTCCTGCGGTACCTGTTCCGTTGAAGTGGCGCCAAGGGCCTTTCTTTTCTTCGCCAGACGAGTTTGGGGTCGCGTCGAATCTCTGTTTTCGTCGAATCTCTATTTTTGTCGAATCATGTTTCTGAAGCCCCCTTTCTTGCTCAGCCCGAGGTACCTCAGGACGGTGCTTGTCCCATTACCCTGGAGTCTATTCGTTGCTTGGCGATCGAGCGGGGCGACTTTCCCTTTTCCTTTTGTGAGTTCAAGTCCCATTCATTCCCCGCGGCGGACTGGGGTGAATGGTGTGATTACATGATTTCTCGAGAGGACTACTGAAGGACCTTGAGAAGTGCTATGGTCTTCAACTCCGTGAAGATTTTCCGTCGCTTGGGGCTTCACTGAGATGGCACCTTGCTTTTGGTTCTCTTGTCGAGGTGGAGCAAAGACACCCATACTTTTGTGGCCTCATGGGGGGAGTTTACCTCCACGCTCGAGGATGTTTTTAAATTGCTTCGTTTGGAGGTTCTCGGGATATCCTCTCCCTTTTCCGAAGCATTGTCTAAGGAGGAGCAACAAGTTGTGAGCTTCCTTAGATCTTCTCATGCTACCGTAGGAAAGATTGGTGGCCATTTTGGAAAGGACGGCCGAGTCTTGGAGATGGCCCCTTCTTCTAATTAAGAAGTGCACTTATTCACATTGGTTGAGGTACTTCTTCATGGACTTTGAGGCGAGGACAAGCGAGATGAAGCGTAGTGGTGCCGCGAGGCGAAGTTTCGACGATTAGATGTCTGATTACCATCTTGCAGCCTTTTTAGCCTTTTGGCTAGATAGGTGTATTTTCGAGGGTCTCCCAAAGGATGGTATCAATCCGTGCGTCTTTTCTTTAACTGCGAGACTATCCGTGGTTTGAAGTCTGCCTTTGGCCCCACTTTTCTTGGGAACTCTGTATCGGAGGATGGACATGATCCATGGGGATATGATCCGTTCTGTAGGTAGATATGACATACATAGCTACCTCAGTTGCTCATTCATGCTCCTCTTCATATATGAACATTTTCCCTCATTTGCTCCACAACCCCTTTCTTTTGACCCCTTGGCCTCCTCAGAAGTTCACAACCACGCTGATCGTTGGAGCGGGGTGGTGTGTTCTCGGGACTTCTCTGAGTGCATAGACGACTTCTCTGCCTTTGTTGCCTGCCCCTATGCCTCGTCTGTTCCAACCATTTTTCACTCCAGCCTTTATTTTCCCTTCTGATAGGGAAATACTTCTCGACCTTGACTTAGCCACTTCGAACTGGGTCTTGGCCACCATCATGTCTAGTTCTCACCTTCCGAGTTGGATTGAGCCTATCTTCGACATTTCTTGCTATCTTCCTCATCGGGTAATGAGATAGTTTGGGTTTGATTAGGGGGTGCCAGTGCAACCGCCCGCCCCTATGATGTTGGTCCAAACTATGAGTTAGTTCGTTATTTCCGAGGCACACAACTCTCGTCTTTATGGTGGCAACTTTATTTTTACCTCTTCTTTGCGTGCTGGCAAGCTTTTCTAGCATGCTAATTTAGACACTTTTCTTTCCTAGTGCCTCGGTACCCCAAGATGCCCCTGGTGTGAACTGTGTGGAGCGATAATGGATCGCTCCGGGCCCCTATCAACTGGATAGAGATGAGTTGGGGTTTGAGTAGCAAGTTAGCGAAAGCCGAGGAGGCTATGAACCCCTCATTGGCGAAGGGCGCAGATGATGGTGGACGTCCCACCCAGTCCCTTCGTTCGAAGCGTCTTCGGACTTCTTCCTTGGAACTTGGGATCGAATCGTCTAACAAGAGAAGGGTAAGACTTGTATTAATTATTGATTTCACCACGACTGTCTTATCGAAGTATGGTCATGGCTTAGTGGTTCGTTTTCAGCGGTCCCCTGAAGCTGAGGAAGAGGATGACCTCGACCTTCCCATTTTTAGGAGTGCTTCGAAATCCAAGTTAGTGCCTCAATTTTCCTCGTCAATTTTAAAAAAATTACGTATTTTTATGTATATGTTTCTTGACTTTAAAATTTCTTTTACACATATACAGACCTGCCACCTGAGGAGTTGTCGTGATTAAGTCTCCATCTCTCCGCATTGAGCCACCAGGGTCATTCCAAATACCTCACGGCCACACCTTCGTAAAGGGGAAACAAATGAGAATATTGGCTGACAAGTTACTCCATTCCTTGGCAGAGGACACCGATGATGACTCCGATGCTGAAGAATTGGATTCTCTTTTTACACGAAGGGCTAGTCCTCGTGATGGCGGTGCCTCTTCCTCCCTTACAGCTGACCTCAGTAATTAAAACTGACCTCTGGTGGTTATCCTCGACGAATATCATTGTTCATTCATCATTATTATTTACTCTTTAGACTTTCCAACCTCAAGATTGAAGATGGATATTGGGGACCTAGCTGTTCTAGATACGCAAGCAGACCACGCCACTACCAATGATGGAGGGGACCACGCCGATGTTGGTAACTTTCAGGGTTCTATGTTTCCCTTTTTTTGTCTTATTCTGATAACTGGAACTCTTATGTTGTCCTCTTGTTCAATGCAGTCGACTAAATCCCGTGGTAGGGCTACAACTCGGTGTATCACAGTTCGCACAAGATTGCATCGTGGGTCACGACCAGGTTGCTTGTGGGAGCATAATCATGACCGTGGGATGGGGTGTGGCATGTTAACACCGTCTCCCTGGATTATGACATATCTCGGCTTGGAGGATCACCACAATCAGGGGGCTAAGGCACGTCGAATCTTGGGAGAGTGCCCTAACTGCTAATTTGAGGCCATCACTTTTGGTGGATGCCTCGCCACCATTGTCTAGCCACCGCCTCGGGCTAACATCAACAAATATTGGTGGCTTTGGACGCCCTCGGTTGTATTTATCCTTCCTCGGCAATCATGGCAAATACTGTTTGGAGAGGATGTTTTGACCAACATGGCGATTTCCTTTTGATTCTGGTGTCCCTCGGGAGATGGTACTGTCAATTGGTTTTTTTATGAGTACCTCGATGGTCTTGGTCACCTCGGAACATGTAATGTTTTGGGGATTTTGACAACCTCAAATACGATCTTACAGAACCAAGTCCAAAGAATGTATATGTTTGCACTACACTAGTGTGGATCCTATAAAGAACCCAAAAAAGACCTCATATCTCTTGTATTTATAAAAAAGTTATACTAGACAGTTGATCCCTGATTTGAGCGTTTAATGAGAGGAAAATATTTTGCTTCTTCATCAACTATTCTTATCTCATTCTTGCAACTTCGTGCTAATAAAGTCAGAGATTGAGTATGTACCTAGTGTTAGAGAATATAATAATAAAGTTACACCCTCTCTAATAGCTTAAGCTTTTAGATGAATTGGTTATTTAACATGGTATCAAAGCGGGTAAAAGATCTTGGGTTTAAATATTATCGTCACCCTCAAAATATGAATTGACACTTGTAGGCTCAATTTGGTTACAAGTGAGGGGGCGTGTTAGAGAATATAATAAAAAGTTACACCCTCTCTAATAGCTTAAGCTTTTGGATGAGTTGGTGATTTAACACCTAGCATGGATTTAAATTGCAGTCTATGAAGCACGTACACTCTATTTTGGCTCACGTGTGTCGGACACCGACACTCTCGGACACTTCCTGAATACGTGTCCGGGCACTTGAATTATGGATGTTGATGATTAAATGAAGAAGTTCTTTTATTTAATGACTTTGTTATTTTAATATCTTAATAATATTTTTTAAATTTGTGTGTTTTTATGCTAATTTTAATTGAAATAACATTAGGTTTTTATTATATGGTCATATAAAAATATAAAAAATTATATATATTCAATGTGTCTCTAACGTGTCTGTGTCCTACTTTTTAAAGAAATAACGTGTCTGCGTGTCCGTGTCGTATCGTATCCGTGTCCGTATCCATGCTTCTTAGATTGCAGTCATGGGATACGGCACGCATGTCTACAATTGTAATGTAATGGTATCGGAAGTATCGAATCATCTATAATAAGAATCAAAATTCGCAACCGTGAATTTTTTTCAAATACTAGTAAACCTCTTAAAAGTCATTTATACGCTTATTTTGACAACAATTTATCATATTTAATTTTTTTATTGTTAGTTTTCAAATTTTTAATTCCAAAATGTTTATCTTATAAATGACACCTTGGAAGTTGTTCTACGATTTTATATGTTTTTAAAAGTCAAATTAATAATAAAATATCATTTGATTTGACTAATATTACAACAATTAATATAAATAATAATAAAATAATTATAAGTATAAAAATTAATTTAGTGTGATTACTTTCGGAATTAAAAAATTTAAAACATTTTTAGGCGAAGAGGCCTTTTGAGGTCTTATCTGTCCAAATTTTTTAAGAAGTTGATTTCATTTTGTTCTTGTAAGTTTAGTTGTTGATGTGTGGAGTCCCTTCAGGGAATAAAATAACTCGGCTTTGAAAATTATACCATTATTTCAATAAGGTAATGACATTATTTGTTTTTCTGGCTGTTGGGTTAAGAAATTGTACCACTACCTCAATATCTTCATCAAGGGTACACTGTTGTCTCAATAACATTATATCATTTCTGGTTGTCTGGCCTGTAGAAAGGGAAATGATTGAAGGTTTTCAAATTTTTTGGATTATTTTGTTAGGTATCTATCTTGTATTTGAATTTCATAAAAATAGAAATATGTAAAAAAATAAATAGATAATAATAAAAATAAATTAAAATTAGAAATTAGAGGGGGAAAAAAACCTCAAACCAGCCATAGCAGTCATGTAATAGTTGTAACGGCTTATTACGTAACGGCATCAGCTGATACGACTGTGAATTTTAGTTTCGCCGATATATTGGACCTTATTGGTATTGGTATTGGTATCGGTATCGGTATCGGATGGTAAAAACTGATACGTAACGGTCGAAAAAATCCATTACTGATTAGGTTCCATTATCGTGGGTGCTAAGAGGGGTGGACTAGGTACCATGAATTTAAATAATCAAAGGGACATTTTATTCATGCAGCCGTTATTTAAACTCATGGTACCTAGTCCACCCCTCTTAGCACCCAGGATAATTGGACCTACTTAGGAATAGATTTTTATCCTTTCATCCCCTCAGTACCTAGCAAGTTAATTCTGCATGCATTCAATCATTATATTTTCCCAATTCAATCATGATTTTGTGAAGATTATGTTCACTCTAAAAAAAGAAGGCTATCCATCAATTGTTTGCATATAAGTGTGAGTCATAGGCCTTGCAAGTTGCTTTTAGCACTTCTATGAATAAAATGTCCCTTCCCCTTCTCATTAATCCCTTTGATTCTTCACTGTGCCTTCTTGTCATCTTAATTCGGTGTATCTATCACTATTTAAGTTTCTAGTGTTTGCAAGTGGGGTGGAATTATTTTTCAATTCATTTCGTCCTCTAGCCAAGATGTTGGAGGTTTGCTTCAATATTCAGTCAAAGCTTGATTAGTGGGCTGATAAATTAGCCAAGCCCACCTAAGCACTCTTAGCATTGAAGTCCATCAAAACATTCCCTTTGCATTGCAACATCTTGCTTGATCAATGTAGGAGCTAAACATTCCCTTTCCTTGAACAAATTGATGTTTGTTGATTTGCATCAGGATATCTAATAATCTTTTTCCTTTCTTTCTGGTTAAAGCTACTTCAATCTTAATAAATTATACTGGGATGCATTTTAACTTCCTCAAAGCAAATCCAGGAACAGGCAGGTGAGGTTACAATGGTGGGCAAACACAACAAAGGATGTAACTGCAAGAAATCTGGGTGCCTCAAGAAGTATTGTGAGTGCTTCCAGGCCAATATTCTGTGCTCTGAAAATTGTAAATGTATGGACTGCAAGAACTTTGAAGGAAGTGAAGAGAGAAGGGCTCTCTGTCATGGAGACCATGCTAACGTCATGGAATTCATCCAACAGGCAGCTAATGCAGCCATTAATGGGGCCATTGGGGCTTCTGGCTTTGGTACTCCTCCAGCAACCAAGAAGAGGAAAAATCAGCAACTCGTCTTTGGCTACACATCCAATGATCAATCTATTAACCGGATTGCACAATCTGAACTGGTAGTTTCTTATTAGCATTCTTGGATATAAG
The DNA here is from genome assembly GCA_008638375.1 of Nyssa sinensis. Taxonomy (NCBI): domain Eukaryota; kingdom Viridiplantae; phylum Streptophyta; class Magnoliopsida; order Cornales; family Nyssaceae; genus Nyssa; species Nyssa sinensis. The sequence continues at coordinate 4,595,482 of CM018046.1, forward strand.
AAGATATTGTTTTGTTAGTCAATATAGAACACTTCTTATTTGATCCTAATGTTTGTACCTTTTACATTGAATGAGATTAGGGCCTTTTTTTAAAGTATTTGGAGATTTAGATAAACTAATGGGTTGCTATTGTTACTTGGATGGACACAACTTCTTTACAATCTTCTACCTTAAGTGGCTAAAGATGTCGAGTTTCTATAGTTTTGGCTGTACTACTCTATTTTAGTTTGACTTTGAACTTTGGAGCACTACTCTTTTGTCTAAATTATGGATGTGATCTTCACAACATCAAAGAGGTTTTCTTTTCCTTTCTTCCATTCTCCCACCAAACAAACTGAGTGTTGATATTTTTTATTTAATCAGGAGTCTCATCTGACAGCTTCTGGTGCCTCTTCTTCCCTGTTATCTGCCCCTCTGTCTGGCACTGGGACTGCCACGGTTTTGAGTTCTTCAAAATTTAAGTACAGGTAAAAATTTTAGGTTCGTGTATACTTAAAAGTTGTAATCTTTTATGTTTTGATGTGCTAATGGAAGAAGGTATAATTTTTTTCTGCACTATGCAGATCACCGTGACTGAAAACTTGCTGTATTTTTGTTTTTGAAAACTAACTATTGTTGCTCCACATGACTGAAGATCTCCGTTAGCGGGCATACTCCAACCACAGGATGTGAGGGAGCTTTGCTCACTTTTGGTCGTAGTTTCCTCAGAAGCTACAAAGACGCTTGCAGGTCAATATAAAAAGATAAAATTCAATGTTTTTCTTGCCTACTGTGCATTTCAACTTACTTTTTGTTCATGATTAATCATTAGAATAGAATGGCTATAATATCCCCCTTTTTTTCTTTTTGAAGTGTTAAGTTGTGACTTTAGCTGTCAATGTTAGTAAAGCTGCGGCAAGTCAAAAAATGTAACTAAAAAGCTGCATGTATTAAAATTTTGCAAAGACAGAAGATTTTAAACTGTCTGCTAAATTATCTTTTAGCTAATAGTACTTTACTTCCAAAGGAGAGATCATTCTCTCATTCTTATAGTGAATTTTGCTTCTAACTTATTTATACTTGAAGATTCCTTGTCAATTTAATTTACCTTCCTGTGACTAGTGCTATGTCACGCATGTAATTTTTTTTTTTTCAATTAATAGAAATTAGGCACTACAAATACAAGATACAAAAGCTTTCCAAAAATCAAATATCATCTGTTTATGAAATAAGAGGAGCATATTTGTGGGGCTGAAGTAAGCTCAGTTTCTCAGTAAACATAGGCTGACCTCTTTTTTTCTTTTTTCCTTTTTTGTATGTGTGTATGTTAGTTGAATTTATGCTAAACAAGAATGGTTTCACAGTCACAGGCTCAAGTATAGTCATTACCAAGTGTTGGTCCCCACTGATGAGCGGTTTTGGGAGGGTGGGGTGAATATAACCTTTGGTATTATTTTGTACAAAGTGGTTGCTTTCAGGCCCGAGTTCACTTTCTCATGCTTTGCAGCTTGAGCTTCAGGTGGTGGCCCCTTGTCATGGACTCTAGTATGTTTATTGCATGTTGGTGTCTTACCTGCATAATCCGCAAGAACATAGGGACAAAACTCAATTTTGGGAATTTGTAATATATCATAAAATCTTGTGGGGGTTCAAGATCGCAAATTTCAACCATTGATATGTGTTCAAGAATGTAATTGGTTATAGATTGTTTAAGAAGGCTACTTTTGAGAGCCACCATAATATGGACGTGAACAACCCAATTATTTTTGAGAGAATTATGCAATAGAGGAGGGTGTGGGAATACAAATGTTTTTGCGTTGAGATTCTATGGAGTGGCCTTTCCCACTGAACACTCTTTTTCTCTCTTGTTTAGTAACTTAAGAATTCCTAAGGCTCCTGGATTCTTGAGTGGTTCCATCACATATTGGTCTGGGATTGCTACCATTGAGTGAACACATGGTTGCAGTGGAGCAATAGTAATAGGATTTGATTGAGTTGTGAAACAGAAGTTGGTGGAGTTCCAAAGGTGAATGGGAAAGGTGACTTTTACTATTCGTGAAAGTTGATGGTGGATTTTATTCTATTTTAGTTTGCCCTGCGGACTTATGTATTGTGTCAAACCATTTAAATCCCTTGCATCATGGTTGTTTGCTGTACCTATATTTATCCATATTCCTTGGTTCACACTTGCATGTGATCATTGGAATTTTGCATTTTCTATGGGCTTGCGAGTCAGTAATGTGTTTTTAGTCTTCATTATACATGTTTTTTGGGTTCATATATAACAGGAAGTGTGTTGCGTATCCTTACCTAACCAGGTTATATTGTTTGTGTGACCTAGACAAACCCTGCACTGACTTCCTCCCTCCCAAGTTCTGCCCTAAATCCAAAACTATCTGCTCTTTTTTCTTTTTACTGTTATTATTGTTTCCTGGTTTGTTTTCCATTTCAAATCAATGATAATATTTCCCATTGTTATTTTGATTTTCCTCTATGGAGATGTTGATAACAGTTGTTAGGCATTGATTGGCATATGGTACTAGAAGATCTTGCTTATGGCCATCTGTTTGTTTGTGTTATAATTTAAGTGGTCTTTTTAACTGAATTGCTAGAAATGTGGTAGATGTGCACCATTCATTTCTTTCAAACTTAAGATTTGCTCTTTGAATCTTTAAAATTATCTTTTTTCAGACAAAAAACATATAATGGATAGACAGGCTGAGGTAGATCAGATTGAAACTTCTGTTGTTTCATCAACTCAAGAGAGTAAAGGTAGTGAAAAAGAACATGATGTCGAGGACCAATTGAGTGGAAACCAAGCAGATAGATTTCAAATGGATGATTGTGGATCAGATGGAGGTGAGGTACAAAATGACATGGCAATGTCTCCTGGGACACGTGCGTTGATGTGTGACGAACAAGATACAGAGTTCATGGCGGCTGGGTCTCCAACTGGTGTTGCAGGCTGTAGTCAAGACACAACTCTGAAGTCTTCATCTTATGTAAAGGGCTTAACTGAGGTTTATGCAGAGCAAGAAAGGCTTGTGTTGACGAAATTCTGGAGTTTTCTTAATAGGCTCATCACTAGTGGAAGCATAAAAGGTGAGATAATCTTTTTTGTATTCTATTTTCATTGCTAATATATGCGAACATCATAAAACAATGTGTTTCCATAACTGCCAAAACTGTCTCTTGTAAATGCCATAAGCTTCAATTTCATTAATGGGGCCTATCAAAATTTCTGTGGTTTGAACATTTCAGATGTTAAGGTGCAAACATTGAACTATTGAGAAAATGGGCTTCCAATTAAAAGATGAATTTTCATGTGCTAAAATCTATTTCTATCTTGGTTTGTGGCTCTTCTTTTTTACCTAGTTTCTTTCCGAGACTTGCCATTTGTTTTTCTGATTGTATCATGTTTTGCCATCTTAATCGGTTTTCTGGTTTTATCTCCAATTAGTGTTACTTCCAACTTCTTATGAAATGTTCATTTAGTATTTTGTCGTATCTTGTGACAAGCTAATCTCAATATCGTCATTTCACCCCAAACAAGTGCAATAATTTGTATGAATTGAGGCAATTAATTAGTTAATTCCGACTGATGGAACTGTAGCTCGCAAGTGATTGTCCAAAGTATTTCTCAGCTCTAGCTATTTACTGAAAAATGATTCTTAAGTTTAGTTTCAACCTCATTGAAATTGTTGAATTTTATTTTGTATTTTTCCATTAGTGGCTTGAAATTGTAATAGAAGTTCAGAAATATTGAAGATGTTATATAGATCAGATCATCGGAACACATTTCAACAGCTGGTTCTATTTATTTTCCATTTTGGGTTTTCATAAATTTAGAGTGACATTTCTAATAATAACTAATTCTTCATCTTTCACGTTACAGAAACAATGTGTTCACCATTAAAGAAAACTAAGACGGGAAGCCAACAAGAGCCGGTGCAGAATGGCCTCATAAAAGCTGAAATTGGAACGAGTCATGGGGAGCCCGACAACAATGGTGCTGCAAAACCTACTGTTCCGGCCATTGTTGCAATGTCTCAGACTTCTGCTGCAGCCTCTTCTAGTAATCGCCTGCCTCCAAAGGATGCTTTACCAAATGAAAATGGAATGATGCCACCAAAGATTGAAAACAAGATGTAATAAGATAGAGATATAGTTCAACTTCAATATATATTTACTGCATCTCTGTTATTTAGCCATGAATTTATGGCTGTTCTTGATGCATTTAATAAGATATTTGGGGTCCTGTTGTAAGAACTGTTCTTGATGGAGGAATCAATCATGGCTGGACCCTTTTATGCTTTCTTTTCATCACCAATATTTATATGTAATTCTCTAATATTTATGTATTTTCCTCAACCTCTTTTGCTGGTAAAGTGGTCTCAGTTACAATAATTGTACATATTTAAAGAAATTAATGTACTCCAAACTCAATGTTTATTCTCTTTTTTTTTTTGGTTATACAACGATGGGAAGGAAGAAATTGAACTTGTGCCAAAATGCGTGAAAAAGTAGACATTTGAATCATTTGAATAAGATCTTTGTTCCGATGTCTATTCTTATTAAGTCACCTATTTTAGTAATCAATCATTAGATTGAAAATAATCGAAGTTGCCTTGAGAAAAGAGTTGCACGTGCAAGGCGCACACACACAGGTCTTTATATGGCGACACAATTCTTCATGCCTATTGTAAGACAATGCTATTATAAGTTCGGATTTATATGATGCAATATCTTTTAATCATCGAATGGTTTAGAAATTAAAAATAAAATAATTCTGATGAATAAAAACCTAATTTTGAAATCATTTAATGATTAAAAAAAATTTCAACTGTTTAATCTCTACCTACAAAAAAATTACACAGTAGAAAAATTTAAATAGGAATGCTTGAGTCAAGGATGTATAAAATTTTTTGAACCTCCTATTTCTGTCTTTACTCTTTACCTCGTATCACATAGTAGACTAATAGACTTCATTTTTTTGCCATCTAGAATGTAGAAATATACTTTAAAAGCCCAACCTATATAGATTCAATCAAGTATAGCACAATTCTTATCATCAACCAAAAGGCAACATATTTTTTCTATAGGATTAAAAATCCAGCTTTTGACGCCCAGAATTCAAGTACAGAAGTAGAACAAACATTTACAGTATTGGTTCAAGAAGTTGAAGATTTTTAGGGTTCTATCACAATACATGTAAGATGAGAACAATTCACCCTTTCTTGGCCATGGCTGCAAGCCTAGTATACATCCTTGCCATGGACTGGTATCCTCGGATATCACCGGAACGGAGAAGATTGCATGAGCAAGAGTAGGAGTGATTTCATTAGCGATAAATATATATGAGTGAGCAACTTTAAGTTTTATAAAATATTTAAGAAATAATTACACTGACTTCTCCTAAGTTATTTAAAATTATTGACCTCCCCTGTATTATAAACAGATTCCTTCCTCCATACAAAGTCCGTGATTGATAGTCTTAGGGTTTTAACCAATCTTTTTTAAAATAACTAAAATACCATTGTATATTACGCTGATCTCTCCTTATCTTTTTAGAGATCACAGGGAAGGTCCATGTAATTATCAAATATCACAGGAGAGATCAGTGTAATTATTCGGATAAAACAATAATTTTATACTTTACTTTAACGTCCATCTCATAACAATTCTAACAATAGAGGTCAGGTTAGTGTTATTATCGAAAACACAAAACAAGTTCTTATAATTACCGGATATCACAACAAAGTTAGTATATATATATATCCCAACATTTAAAGAAGATAAGAGAACAAATAAATAGTAAATAAATACGAGTTTAATCTTTTCCTTGTTAACTGTTGTTGGATAATGCTGTTCACGGTAATTGATTTGTTGAAAGGATAGATTATGGGAAAATGCAAGAGAGGTGCCAGGATGGTTTGGAAATGACGCCTACTTGCTTGCTTCGATGCATATCGAAGGAGCGAAATAAGCGCACTTTTGATGGGGAGGCAATTCCTATCTGTAAATTTCAAGATAATTGTTTAAAACATTATACAAAAATTGAATATCTTGACTATAATTTTAGTAAAATTAATAATACAAAGAGGAACGAGTGAAAATTGAAAATAAAGAGTTAAAGAAGAAATGAAAAATTTCGTTATCTAAGTTTATTTATTCATCATGAGGGAGAAATTACAGATGATGTTACTTATAAAATTAAAATATCATGGGTTAAGTGGAAGAGTGCTTCTGACGTATTGTATGATCAACGTATACCTTTAAAAGTAAAGGTAAATTTTATAAAATAACTATTAGATCAGTCATGTTATATGAAACAAAATATTGGACAGTTGAGAAATAGCATGTTAATAAGATTAGTGGCCGAAATGAGAATGTTAAAATGAAAATGCGATAAGATATAATTAGGAAAGAACATATTAGAGAGATGGTAGGACTAGCACCTATAGGAGATAAAATAAGAAAACATTAGTAAAGGTGGTACGAAGACCAATAAATTAAGAGTGACATGGTTAATATTCCGAGCCGTGCTAGGGGGCGATGGCGACCAAAATAAACTTTAATAGAGATAGTAAAAAAAAAGAAATAATGTGTGATCTAATAAAGAGAATAACTTTAACTAGAGAAGAATGGTGAGATAGTATTTATATAGTCAATCCCATATAATTAAAAGAAGACTTTGTTGAGTTGAGTTGAGTTATGATGAACTATTAAGAAGCTTTTTTGACCAATGCTCCAACTATTAAGAGAAGTTAGAAAGAATTATTTTAGTGGAAAAAATAGAAATTCAATTCTGGAAAATAATATATGAATGTTTTCTTCATAATGATCCACATAATGCTTGCCCCAGATGAGCATTCATTAGCTCAGCTCTTCTAAGTTAAAACTTCAACCAATTAAAAAAAATGATTAAAAGATGATGTAGTAACAATATATCACTACAGGCCATTAACATTCAATTGAAATTGCAATATCCTGGAAATCTTTTAAATTTAGATATATGGATTTTAGGAAATATTTTAATTTCAATGGGAGCTTTTTTATTTTTTATAAAGGGAATTCATAAGAAAGTTCAGATGTGATGTTGGAGAAAATGTTGAAACCTTGATCATCTCTTACATGAGCTTTTCTTGCTAATGTTTTCCTACCAATTCGCATTATTTTTTATCCACTTCATCTACAGGAGTAAATGAATTCGTGTAGCAAAAATATTTGTTTTCAACGGTGATTTTGTTCCGTGACACAGAATAGCCCAGCTCCAAAATGCAATTCCTAAATGCAATGGAGCATTAGGTGTAGCATCGCAGTTTTTATATGCTGCTTGGTTTCTTGTATTTCTTGAAGATCTCTGTGCATAAACTCGGGTAACGACCTTAACGACTGTGTCCGAAAAAGAGACCTCAACGAGCTCAAATTGTTATAATGACAGGAGCACGCCTGTACAATTCAGATCATTGCTTTTCATTCCTTCTCAATGACAGGGTCATATAGCTCTCCTTTTTTGCATCTTTTATCTAGTTTTTCTTTGTTACAATCCCACTTTCAGCACAACCACTAAGTTCCATATGGAAAGTTGAATTTCAGATTTAAATGTTCATTCAATTCCATTCACTTGTCTTTGAACTCTCTAAGCTTCATCAGACCCTATCAAGGACCAAACAATTGCATGCTTTGATCACCAAGACCCACTTCTCATATGACCCATTTTATGCAACTAGAATCATCAGATTTTATGCTATCAATAATGACCTTATCTCCGCACGTAACTTGTTCGACGAAACTCCCCACCGGAGTGTCTACGTCTGGAATTCCATAATCAGAGCCTATGCCCGAGTCCATGAATTAATTGATGCATTTTGTCTCTTTAAACAAATGCTTAGCTCAGAAACAAAGCCTGACAACTTTACATTCGCTTGTATTTTACGTGCATGTTCTGAAAATTTTGATCTGGAAGGATTGAGACTTGTACACGGAGGAGTGGTAGCTTCGGGTCTGGGACTGGACTCCATTGTTAGTAGTGCACTTGTGACGGCTTATTCAAAAGTAGGCCTTGTTGATGATGCGAGTAGGGTGTTCCATGGGATACTAGAGCCAGATTTGGTTTTGTGGAATTCAATGATTTCAGGTTATGGGCATTGTGGGAGTTGGGATAAAGGGCTAGAATTGTTTAATATGATGCGAAGCATGGGAAAGTGGCCAGATGGGTATTCTGTGGTTGGGTTGATCTCAGGTCTAATGGATCCCTACTTGTTGAAAATTGGCCAAGGTGTTCATGGGTTTTGTTTGAGAAGTGGTTTTGATTCTAATGCTCACCTAGGTTGTGTACTTGTGAGCATGTACTCAAGATGCAAGTGTTTGAATTCAGCACAAAGAGTTTTTGATAGTTTGTTGCAGCCTGATCTTGTTACATGGTCTGCTTTAATAACCGGCTTTTCTCAGTCTGGAGACTCTGAAAAGGCCCTGATTTTCTTCAAGAAAATGAATATGGAAGGTAAAAAGGCAGATACCATATTAATTGCTAGTTTACTGGCAGCTACTGCTCAATTGGTGATTGTAGGGCCTGGCAGTGAAATGCATGGTTATGTTCTTCGACATGGATATGAGTCAGAAGTCATGGTGTCCTCTGCTCTCATTGACATGTATTCAAAGTGTGGTTTCTTAAGATTGGGGATGCGGGTTTTTGAAAATGTGCCAAAAAGGAATATCATTACTTACAATTCAGTAATTTCTGGTCTTGGTTTGCATGGACTTGCTTTTGAAGCATTTGAAATGTTCAGGGAGATGGTAGAAAAAGGATTCAAACCAGATGAATCCACTTTCTCTGCTCTCCTTTGTGCTTGCTGCCATGCTGGTTTTGTCAAAAAAGGCCAGGAATATTTCAGAACAATGAAAGATGAATTTGGCATTCAAGCTAGAACTGAGCATTATGTTTACATGGTAAAGCTTCTTGGGATGACTGGAAACTTTGAAGAGGCTTATAATCTAATCCAGTCCTTGCCAGAACCGGTGGATTCTGGCATTTGGGGAGCACTTTTATCATGTTGTGATGTTCTTGGAAATTCTGAGTGGGCAGAAATTGTAGCTCAGCAGCTCTTTGAAAACAAACCAGGAAAAAGTACTTACAGAGTAATGCTTTCTAACATATATGCTGGTGATGGGAGGTGGGATGACTCGAGGAAATTAAGATATGATATGAACAGAGGGATGAGGAAAATTCCCGGTATTAGCTGGATTGAGAGTGACAATATTTAGTCATTGAACGCTTGCATGCATGCTTGATCATGCCTACTTTGACCATCTGTTCTAGCAGCTGGAAGCTTATTTATGAAACTTTTTGTGAGTTTGTCTTTTTGGTATTCACAAAAAAAAATTGAAAAAAAAATGAAAAAGACAAAAGGTGGAGAGACCTTAAATTATGTAGAGAAAATAGGAGAAACTTGAATTTATTTATTTTTAAAATAGCCATTGTAATATTTTTATGAATTCAGTTGTAAAAGTCAATTGAGTTTGTTACCAATCAAAAAGTACATGTGAAGTTTTTCTTTGTAGTGATTATTTTCTTTTGACGGGACCATAATAAGCTTTATCTTTAATATAAGGTGTTAGGTGACAAAAATTGTGTTGGAAACATGTATAAGTTCTCGAGAGTTTGTACATACTCAAGCCTTGCGTGTAACCGTTAATATTTGTTATGAAGATCAAGCAAAAAGCAATTGTACAGGGTTGGTATGGTAACTTGTAGTTGGAGACTACTGAACTAAGTTAGATGCATACAAAACATTAAAAAGGTTTTTTAAATAGTTGCACCAAACCAATGGCTTTTAAAACAAAAATTAATAGGGAAAAATACATCAAAAAATCTCAATTCAGAATGTTTTGTCGCCCATTTATACAATGCAGTGGAAGAGAATTCTTGACAAGGAAGTGATAACATAGTTTCTTGGAATTGGAAGTCTTCACCTTGCAATAGGAACTTCTATTTGTTGTGAAACCGTTTCAGAATTGCAGCAATAGCCTTAACCATATTAGAATCATTTAGTTGACTAGATACATTGGCACACCATGTATTCATGGGTCTAATCCAATTATCACTTAGGCTTTGGTTTGCTAGATTGAAAATCATTTTCTAGGCTAATAAGTTGTTTAAGCATGAGCCTTTAAATCTGACAAATCTGCCTCTGATTTCTTCAGATCCATTTCCAATTGAGATTCTCTTTCACTAGATTGATTTTTCTCAATATTGTGGTTCAACCCATTGTTCTCCTCCGAAATACTTTGCAATTTAATTTCCTTAGCCACGAGGTTCATCCTTTAACTCATCAATATCTGGTTTTGCTTTCGTCAACTCTGCCTCCAAGTCAGCTTCTCTCAGGCACGTTTCTGAAATTTTCTTATTAATTTCTTCAACTCATTTTGAGTCGAGACAAATTTGTTTGAGTGGGTTCCAACCTAAATTTCTTTTTTCTGCTGAATTCTTTATCGTGAGAATGAAATTATGAAAATTTTATTAAAGATGCAGAAACGTTTGATGGGTAAGTTTTGGTCAATGAAGATTACCCTGCAGCATCCAAATAGTGATTTTGCTCTTTTGGTGAGACTTTGTTTCATTAGATTGTATTAACTCTCGCCTTTTTGCATTAAAAGTTGGAAAGTGGAATCACATAAAACTTAGCTCATGTCTAAAGATTTCATCAAAACCTCTCTATCAGACGCCAAATAAATGGTGTCACATTGTTTTGCAGACAAACAAATTTCATAATTTCGTTCTAAGCAACTATAATATGTCTAGAAGATAGCATTTCAGTATCAAATGTAGTGGCACTTTTATGAGCGTGTGGAATGTCTTAAAGAATGCAACAATATTAGAGATTGAACCCAAATGTGTTTTCAAATTTATCAATCATAGATGAAAATGACACATATGATACCTGAGCACAGTAAAGAACCCTTAAAAACATATTACTCTGCAAATATTTTTTTAAGGAACTTCTTTCAAGTTCAATAGATTCAAATAATAGATGAAAGAAATGTCATCTCACAGGCCTCCCCCAACTGGAGACTTCTATGTTATTAATGTGGAGGACACTTTAATTTCAGCCTTGGGACATGTAGTATTGCCACAATGTCTGAGGAGATGAATCAGGCTTTATTGATGGACCATGTTGAAGCATTGGCTGCTAGGGGAGATTTGAAATTAACATCCAATTAAGCGTCTCTGTGTTTCATCAGAAAATGACATCAAGCATTTATATATTGTAGGAAGCATACCCTATTATAACCTAATTCAAACACCAGTGTTAAATTGATTGTATTCGTGATACAAGTTGTACCTTCTCCTTTAAAGAAATTGAAAAAGGAGCTTTATGTGTTATGGTATAGATATTTTGGAAGAACTTTCTTGGCTAAACTAGACTACTAAGAGGTTTCTTATTGAAGAATTGGACCCTCCTGCAACACCCTGGGAAAGTTTATATGAAGCACTCCCATTTGTTAAGGTGAGATATTTTAAAAGAACAACATTTTTATTGATCATTTCATGGAGAGAAAATGTAGAACAATACAGATGGTGCCACGCTGGTGTGTACACATGGACGACATCACAATTTGGTACTTGTATGTACATAAGGAAAAAAACTTTCTTTTTTTTGGTAGCATATTTAGTGGTCTGTGGAGCTACATATCTTTTCAAGCATTCATAACTTCTTTAGTGTTCTGTTTTTCAGGAAGTTGAAATTCTTTTGTTCCTTGACTCGACCCACAGATTTTATTGTAGTTGGCATACATCCCATTTAAAATTCTTAAACCTCGGCATGGAACCATCCCTGGAAAATGTGCCTGATAGTTCACAAAATTGTAGTATGGTAAACACAATTCTTGGTTGTCCATGACATTTTGTTATTTCAGAGAGATCCTTTGATTGAATCTTTTGATGGAAATATGACTACAAGTTTGATCTCGATTCATGCACACGTTTAATTAACAAGCAACAATGTTCATGGATGTGGGCTGTGTCGAATCCTCTTTTTTCAATTTTTTGGTAGTTCATTAAATTTTTTCTTTTTGATTTGATAGTAAGTAATCTTATCATTTGCCTTGTTTTGGCTGTATAAGTGTGGTGTAAGAATGATTAATGGTGGATTTGGAGAAAAATCTTTGAGAGCATGTCTTTGTGTTTTTCGGATAATGTTATTTTGGTTTTTTGTTTTGGTACAGGGATAATTTTAATAATGTTACCTGAATTAAAATGTAATCTATTGCTTTATGATGAGCATCGACTTCTATTTTTAGTAACTTCACTTTGCATGCAAAAGTTCTCAATATGATGAGCTTTTATTTTAACTGCATATCTGTAGTTTATGCTGCTTGCGTTACTGAGATTTGGAATGTGTGATGTTTTACTGATGTATCATAAATCATAAGTGAGTTGACACCGAGCATTTTGGTTCTTTCTAGCCGATGTTGCATATGAAATTTGTGAAATCAATGGGTAATGGGATATTAATTGCCAATTAAGGTAAAAAAAAAAAGGATATTCATTTAGAGGGTAAACACATAGGAGAAGGCAGAAGATGAGGCAAGCAAGAAAACAGTCTCAAAAGGACTTTGTTGTACAAACTCGAGCTTTGCAGAGAACCAAGAAGGATGAAGGTCAGATTAATGTGGAGAAAAGGAAGAATATTTCTAGGGGGTCGGGAAAATACAAAAAAACTGAGTTTGCTTTTCTGAGAAAGGATTTGTGCTCAAATATCGTTTGGATCTTTAACACTTACTAACTACTCAGGTACTAGAGTGCATTTATAGTATTGGCAATCTGTTCACAGTGAGGGTATTCCTCTTTAACCTGATTAGATGTCTGCAAGATCCATTAGAGTCTTGTCTTGTGTTGTCTCTAGGTGCTATTTTATCTATTTCTGTACAATTTCCGTATTTCTTTCCAATGAATGATTCGAGTCTTTTGATTTTGTATTCATATGAAAAGATGAATCATTTGTTCAATCTCGATACATTGTCAAATTGCTAGAAATGCTAAATATGTTTTGGGGCACCTCTTTAGTTTTGAGTATGGATGGGTAACTAACAAACTGCTTAATTGTTCAATGGGTTAGAGTTCTTTTTGCTTGTTACTTCAAAATTCAATTTCTAATGAACAAGTCTTCATCTTATTCACATATCGTAACTGAAACATATGACTTTGAGTCCCAGGGATACACTTTGCATTTCATCAATTTTAGCAATGTAAAAGAGTGATTACACAGCCCAAGAAAGAATTGCATCACTGCATACTGTAGAAACATAGAGACTTTTGGAAGGATAATGTTTTGGAAATAGGTTGTGGACATACATGTATCAGCTAGAGCAAACTTAATCAGTTCTTTTTTATTCAATCAATTTCATATTTCTATACCTATACCTATATCTATATCTATACTATATATAAAGATACGGATTAGCTTTACAGTGTTTTTCACATTCATTTGACCAAAATATCCTTTCTAATAAATTTTATTTTCAAATTTTCCTACTTTCCTGATGGCATGCTCATTCAGTTTCCAAACTTCCCAAAAAAAACCTTACATTCTCTCTCTTGCGATCACTGCACAGCTGCTCTACGTCATTCCTACAATGCTTGAATGCTTCCATGGTGATAGAAAAACGAAAAAAAAAAAAGGGTATCATGATGCTCCGATGAACAAAGGAAGGTTACTCTATCTCCTCCGATGGACAAAATGTTGGCTAGTTCATCTCTTTTCCTTTGTGTTATTCTTTCTCCATCTCTTACTCACTCTGATTTTGATGGATCTTTCATCCTCTGTTGTCTCTCTTTATGGAAAATTTTAGATTAGTCATTGATGTTGTCACCCTAGAAGAAATTAGTTGAAAAGTGGAGGACATCAATTTTGAATCAATCAGGCATGCTTACATTGGCAAAACATATTCTATCATCAATTTCAATCTACACCTCTTCTTGTTTTGAAGTTACCATTTTTTGTGGTGAATGCTATCTTGTTTTGTATCCAAGTCTCTTTGGGAACTGGGAAATTAAAGTGATGCAAGACAATTTTAACGACCTTAGGAATCCGTACCTTAAGGAAGGAAAAGCTATAGAACCTTAGGAATCTACACCTAAGGAGGGTAATGGAATCCACAACAATACCAAAGAGAAACAAATTTTCATTCAACCAAAATCGGATAATTCATTTACATTCATCATTTTTATAAACAAATTACAAAAGATAAACTAACAAAAATATAAACACTCAAATTATAAAATTCAAACTATAATGATAAATCTTGATAAATCATATCCTATCCTCTTGGATCAAAAATATATCTCGTGATGATCTTTCCCATTTCTTATCATAAAGAGAGGGCCGATATGAAAGGAGTGGGAGAATCTTTGTCAAGTAAAATTGATTTGGGGGCCGAGCGGTGGTTGGGTTTAAGAGATTTAAAGGCCTTTAGTACAGCTATGCTCGCAAAATCTGTTTGGAGGATGCTGCAAAACTGAAATCTCTTAGTGAGTCAGGTTTTGGTGGGTAAGTATTGCAGAAGAAAATCTATCTTAGAGGTAGATCCCACCCATCCAGCTCGTGTATAGAGAAACTTACGTACCTCGTCCTGCTCTTGGGGATGGAGAGGCTTATAGCTGTCATTTGGACAATCTGCTTATCTCAAAATAGAGTTGTGTTTGACATGTCCGCCAACTACTAAATCAATCCGCAAAGCATATTTCTTTAGTAAATCAGTGATGGAACGGCTAGCAAATAGGGAGGACAAACATTTGGCATGAGAGATTAGAGGATTCAGTCGCGCAAGAGAGTAGCATATGGTACAATTTATATTTTATATTTTTATTCATTTGACAATCATCGACATTTTAATGTATTAGCATTAATGGCAATGCTTTGTGTAATTCACTGACAGTATTAGTTTCAAATCCCAATTTCGATTACATTCCATCTTAATGGGACCTCAACAAGGCTCAGAGCACATAATCATCTTAGATATGGCCATTATCCACCAAGAAAATATATTATGCTCTCCCTTTCTCCTCCTTTATTCATAAAAATATGACAAAGAGAGTACTTCCCTCTTTGTTTTATTTTCATGTCAATTTTGACTCACCTCATGAGTCATGACTCATGAGTGTCCCATTTTTAATAAATCAAAATTTAGACGGAAAAAAATTGGCAGTGAGCATAATTTTAATTTTTTTTAGATTTAGATTAAAAAAGCAGTCTTTTTAGTTATTTCATTATTTTGACTTAAATCAACAATAATTTAGTGAAATTTGGGCAAATTTTTAACAAAAATGAGATTATGAAATTTCTCATTGGATATTACATTTTGAAATTCAAGTTGAATTTGGTATGATTCTAATATTTTTTTTTTCTCTTTTGCTTTGACTCATTCTGTTTCTGGGTCTTAATCGGTTTTATTTGCATTTTTCTAAATAGCTTAGCACATTGGTTTTAGCCGGACATGAAGGTGGTTCCATCAACTCCCAATCCGTGAGTGCAGTGGAGGCTGCAAAGTCTCCATATGAGGACAATTCTGTATCTCTGCTACTACTAGCTGGGTCAGGTCCTTCGCTCCGAGAAGCTGCTGCACATGCTGCCTCTTGCCATCCTTCCATTTCTCAGGTAGTTCATTGTTCTAATACTAACCTATGGAACCATTTCTACATACTATTATTTACCTTTACATTCATTTTATTTTGTTAGTAGTTTGTATAGTTTATGGATATACTATTTTGAGATAGTTGCCCAAGAAGTTGTATTATGGATTTTAAGATGGTCTTTTATTTTTCTTTTTCCTTTTTGCTAATTTAAGAAGGATTTTAAGAAATTTTATTGTTCAATGTGTTTTTGAGTTAAATAGGGAAATCTGCAGTTTTTAGAATAAAATTTATAGTCTTAATGAATATATTATTGTAGTTCATCAAATGCATGAGTTTGGTTAGTTATATGTAGTGGGGAAAAGTGAGTTCCCACATGTTTTCTCTCTTGCTTAAATAAAACTAGAAAATAATTTTTCTTAAAAATAGTCAAGAATTAGGAAAAAGAATAGGAAAATGACATGTAAAATAAAAAATCCATTACTCCCATATTTTGTTATATTCCTTATTTTTCTTGGTAACCAAATTTGAGAAAATAATTTTCTTTGCATTGTCTTTTTTTTTTCCTCACTAAATCTATGGAGTATGAACCAAATAGAATCTTATGCTTTGTTTGTAGGAGGATGGATGGAGTAAATTTTCCTAGGGAAAAGGGATCTTTCGCTCCAAATCTTGTTGGGCATCTTCTTGGAGGTGGTGGATCCTAAGGATTGTTCTGCTACTCCTGATCATGTTGTGACCTATCTCGCCCAGAGTTTTCTATGTGTGAGGCTTGGTTGGATGCCTCACCTCACCCTTGTTCTCTTTTTTCATTGTTATCGGTCATGTTTACTGCTAGTAGCATTGGTAAGATAGGATAGAGAGGTGGGAGTGGCTCTTGAGTTTAAGACTCAAGCTCTCAATGAAAGCACCAATTTGTGAGGGAAGAATCCTTCACAAGTGAGTGTCCTCCTGCACAAGTAATAAAGACTACTTGAGTTGGTTGGAAGGCACCGGTGTGGTACCAGTCGAGGAATCTTTGACGATCAAGTTAGCGATATGCTAATTTTAATATTAAACAAGAAGACGAATACCAAGTTCAGCATATCTTTGAAGCAATAGTATTGATGCTTAAATAATTTGTCATGTTTTGAAGATGACTTTCTTGATCCCAGCTGATTCCTCTATCATAAGAGAGTATCATGCCATCGTTGGCATCGTGCATGATTGTATTCCTTGATTTACTGAGAGATTGGAATCCCACTAAATCAGCCTCTGTTTTGTGGGTTGGAATTGTTCAACTGTGTTATTTGCATGGAATGATATTGCCGAACTAGCCTGGGAAGGATAGGATGATGATTCAGCCTAGGAAATCTTGCTTGGGCTCCTCTGTTATGATGCCACATTGTTGGGGTAGTTTAGTCATTCTCCTTTGTTTGTGCCAGATGCCATTTTTAGATGTATGGGTTGGTTGTGTGCCCATACTGTAATACCTCGACCCAAGTTAGCCGGTACCCGACCCGGTGAACCCGGGCCATGGCATCAAAACCCGAACTATAATAAAAAAATCAAAATCAAAATCAAAATCAAAATCAAAAAAATAAAAATAAAATAATAATTATAATAATAATGATAATAATAATAATGATAATAATAATAATAATAATAATAATAATAATAATAATAATAATAATAATAAATAATCTTAAAAAAAAAAACAAAATATATAATAGTAATAATAATAAATTTTTTTTTTAAATATATAACTATATATATATATATTAGAAAGGGGGTGTGTGTGTGTTAGGTGTGTGTGGGTATGTGTGATGGAGTGTGCCACACTCAAGGTGGCATGGTGGGAGATAGAGTGTGTAAGTGAGTTGTGTGTGGCAGTGGAATTCAGGGCATAGAGGGGGTAGGCAGGTCTGATTTAGAGAGAGAGAAAGAGATATATATATATATATATATATATATATATATATATATATATATGGAGAGAGAGAGAGAGCTGAAGAAAGAAAAATTTGGGTTGTGGAGAAATTTGGAAAAAATGAGAACCGACTCAAAAACAGGTAACCGTCTATGCTCTGATTTCATTAAATTTCCTCTATATTATGTTAGATTCAATTTTGAATGAGTAGATATCGAAGCATGAGGAAAAATCAAGAAACTGAAATTAGTTACACGGTCAAAAATGGTAGACTTTGATGTGTTAAACAAACCTTGATTTTGGAATTGAAAATAAGTAGGAAACTTTAGCAGGAACCCAACGCAACTTGAATGATAGAAAATGGTCCAAAAATGGCTACGGAATAGCCTGTTATTCCTCACCGGTGCATCACCGAAAAATAGGTGATGGGTGTTGGAAACCGGTGAGATCGGGGCCAAAAGTTGGTTTGAATTAATTGTTGAAATGTTAGAAGTGTTTTGGTGTAAAAATTAGGAAAAACGGACGTCAAAAACTATGGAAAACGAGGGGGAAAGGTGGCGGTTCCGGTGACCGGCGCCGGAATTGAATCGGAGATGGTGACCAAAAAAGCGAAGGGTTATCGGGTCAAGATAGAACCGGGTCAGGTCGGGATCCGACCGACCGGGCGTATGGGTTATGCAAAACTACGTCGTTTTGGGTTTAAGTGGATTTAAAATGTAAATTAGGGCTGACGTCATCAAGACGTCAGCATGACATAAGGAAATCGGATTGAACCCATTGGTTTTTGACCTAACCGGACCGGCCCAATTGAATTGGGACTGAACCGGTCGGTCCACTCAACAGTTTTTGGAAGTCCTATTTTGACCCCCCAAACTTTCGATTAATTACACAATTGCCCAGAAAATTAAATAAAAATTAATTTAAAACCCATTTTAAATTTAGGAAATTATTTAAAATACCCTTAAGCCAAATTAGTCAAACGAAGTCCAAATAAAGTAAACCAATAGTGCATTTTGACTATTTTGGGCATTCCGGATCCAATGGTGAGGTCCGTTTCACGAGACAGGACTCTGAAAAATAAGACACAAATACTAAAATGACTAAAATACCCCTGTATCCAAACAAGGCAAGTCATATATGTATTTCAACTATCTCGGACCCACTGAATCCAACGGTGAGGTCAAAATTATGGAAAGAAGTCCCGAGAATAAAGTGACCATAATATATCAAAAGATAATTTTACCCTTTTCAATCCAGAAGTCCAATTTAAGATCGGTAAAAGCCTAAACTGACTTTCTTGGATATTCCGAACTCAATGGTAGAGTCTATTTGACCAAAAGAGACACGTAAAAATTAAAAGACATAAAATTGATGAATAGCATCAGTCAGGGTGGCTATGAACGAAAACGCTGTTAAAGTACTAAATAAGACCCGTACGAAATACGACAAAAAAACACGAAACGAAAACATGTGAAATAATCAAATTTAAATTAATGGAGCTACCAGAAGAGTATGGTTAAATAAGAAAAGAGATTAAGTGACACTCTAATCATGTGATATTATGGAATGTAACCGGAATTTGAAATGTGATTTTAGGGAATTTCAAAGGAAGGACTTTTGGAGTTAAGCTTGGGAATTCAAGTGAGTATTTCATACCATATTGAGGTAGACAATTTCAGTATAGATATAAATATTGAACTCTTTTATGATTTATCGAACTATACTGTATACGTTTTGAATGATCTATTGATAACTATATTGTCTTCTTTGACTTCAGAAAATGTGTTCGAAAGATACTTAAATGTTTTACGATATTCTTACAATGTTTGAACTGTTTGAACTAAATGTCAAATAAAGAACCTTGATTTGAAATAATTGAACTGCTATTGATGATTATTGATTTTGGATACGATTTGGATATGAATTTAATGCTTTGAATAGAACACTCTTCTATGATTGGTCACTATCGAATAGGTTGTGATTTATCGAACCCATCCCACAGGGTATATTGTGGTGAGCCGGTGTTGATACGGCATATCGAACTAGCTAGCCCATCGATCTCAGTCAGCGAGGTTCTAATTTGCTGACCATAGAAGTGGAATATATCATTTGAATCTGAATATTGAAAATCGAACCATGAATCTGAATTATTGAACTATGAATTTGAGATATTGAACTATTATTTATTGAACTATGATTTTGGGCTATTGAACCATGAATCTGAACTATTGAACTATGAATTTGGGAATTAAACCATGATATTGAACTGTGATTTTGATTTATTGAATTATGTTATTGATTATCGATTTATGATCTTCGTTAAATTGAGATTTATTGGAAGCAAATTTAATACCGTTATCTTGTACTATAAATTAAGATAACATATGATATTTGATCATTGACATCTCTATATTGAATTATATAGTAGTTTTGAAACCCCTGGTATGTTATGAAATGCTCACGAGCTGGGATACTCACGAGCTGTTGAGCTCATAGGATTTTTATCCTATTTCAGGTGATGATATGGGAAAAGAAATAGCAGGTTCAGTCAATCTAGATGGAAGCTTGTAAAGCTATGAACCCTTTTTGTGATAGGATTTTGCCAGTCATGATGTAGTTGCTTTTGAGAATTTTTGGACTGTATATTGAATATGACATCAACAAGCTTTGGAAAAATTACATCATGTACTTTTTGTAATTACTATGGAATGTATAAATGGATGACTGATGTTGACTTGTGTAATGACGCTTCCGCAATAGAAAAAGAATTTTATTCCGCTGCATTTGATAGTATGGAAATCAGAAAAGCATTGTGATCATTGGCAAAAAGGCCTCGGTGGCCGATCACGAACCCTCGATCCGCATGGACCGAATTTCGGGTCGTGACACATACAAATATGAAGTGTTAGGGTTGAGATTTGAGAGCCTATTCATATGTACGGTGCTATAAAACTTGTGTTGTAAACATGTGTAGGTCCTTGCATGTGAAAGTCAACATTTATCATTGTAGATCAAGCGAAAGCCAATTGCCAGGGTTGGTATGGTAACTTGGACTTAGAGACCACTGGAGTAGGTTAAATGCAAACAAACATTAAAAAGTTTTTTTAAAATTCATTTAGTGTGGTTTCCAAAGTGATCTTGACTGATATTTTATTTTGAAAAAGATAAAAATGATTTTATTCAAAAAAAATTAAAAAATAGTTGGAGTCATTCGAACGAGACATGAGGTCGTTCAAACAAGGGCTTTGTTGAACACCTCATGACTTGTTAGTTCAAATGAGAGTTATGATGCATGCATGTGACATAGTTGCACCAAACCAAGGGCTTTCAAATAATAATAATAATACATTAAAAAAAGCTTAACCCTAATGTTGTCACCCATTTATACAAATAGAATTCTTGTAAGGAAATGATAACATAATTTTTTAGTTGGAATTGGAAGTATTCACCTTGCAATAGGAACTTCTATTTCTTGTGAAATCGTTGACCATATTAGAGTTGTTTAGTTGACCAGCGGATTAGATACAACGACACATTATGTATTCATGGGTCTAATCGAATTATCACTTTGGCTTGGTTTGTTAGATTAAAATCATTTTCTAGAGTTGTACATTTGGTTACATTTTCAAAAACTCATCCTATCCCATATGGATAACAAAGTCTTAGATTTTATTTTCAAAATACTAGATCCTCTGAAAACATGCATAGACAAAAATATAATTCAATTTTTTTTTTAATAAGACTAATTATTAAGTTATGTCAACCAACAATTAGTCGAGCAAAACTAGAATTGGGTGGTATGATAACGCAGTGCGGAACGTGAAGGAGAATCAAACACATTAAATTCCTTATAAAACAAGTAACATAGGGGACTCCTTACCTAAAGAGAGCAAATCTCAAATTTTTAAATAGAAATATATTATTGATAATCTGAATAATAAAGACTGAATTACATCATATATAGGTTAAAAGTACTACTAATCTAAATAAGAATTTACTAATTCCTTATACTAATCTTATTACAATTAGGAAACTATAATAATTGTAAAAATGAGGAAAAATTCAAAATTAATAAAAATAGGGGCTTTTTAGAAAATTAGAAACCTTATCATAGTAGGAAACTATAGCTGCGAGCAGAAGTTAATTCAGACTTTCCTAAACAAAGTAATTGCGAAAACAAAATTATTATAAATGGCCAAAAAGTAAAATTGAAAACCTAAACGAAGTCGTTTGGCCCTGTGGTAGCTTTAGTCATGGCGGAGCGATGAGTATTGTCCATCTCGCTATTTTGGGTCAAGATAGGGTGTCTATTCCAAAAAATGTAACTAACCAACTTTGCGTTTACTAGTACGTACTTTTTCTTAGAATGAGATTACTCGAGTTACAATCGGGATAAAGAGGGTCTTCTGCATGGTACTCATAGATGTCAGCAACATTGAAAGACTGTGAAATTTTTATAGTTTTCGAAAAATCAATAACATAAGCATTGTCATTGACCTTGTGCACAATTTCTATAGACCGAAGAATCTCATTCCTTGAACACCTTAGCTCAACGATGCTTATTTGCAACTCTTTTGTACTTGGCATTAGTTTGTTCCAATATCTGCTTCACCTTAGTATGTACTGCTTGGGCCTGTTCTAACATATTCTCTATTGTAACACTCACACCATGGCCCTTAAGCAGTCGACCCAAGTCTACAGTATGCTTTGGCTGAATGATGTAGACAACTACAAAATGTGTTCTTCCTGTGGCACTATGAACAACACTGTTATAAGTAAACTCAGCTTGTGGCAAGGCATGATCCCACTGCTTAGGCCTATCTACATAAATACTGCAAACTAAGTTACCTAATGTTTTATTTGTCACCTCTGTTTGGCTATCTGCTTGGGGATGAGCTGTAGTACTGCGCTTCAAGGAAGTGTCAAACATTTTTCACAAAGTAATCCAAAAGTGACTAAGGAACTTCGTGTCACGGTCTGAAGTGATGGACTGTGGAACTCCATGGAGTTTCACAATCTCTTGAAAGAACAGTCGTGTAATTTGTGAAGCATCTAATGTCTTTCAGCATAAAATCAAGTGCGCCATTTTAGAAAACATATCAATAACTACAAAAACAGAATCTACTCCTCGTTGTGTTAGAGGTAGTCCTAACACAGAATCTATAGACAAGTCTTCCTAAACAGAATTAGGAACAGGTAAAGGAGTATAACCAGTGTTTTGTGATTGGCCTTTAGAGACTTGACAAGTATAGCATTTTCGAACATAATTACCAACATTCCTCTTGACTTGCGGCAAAAAATACTACTCCTCCACACTTGCTATTGTCTTATCTTTGCCCATGTGTCCACTCAATCCATCGCCATGTAGATCACGAATCAACTTCTCTCATAGGGATGTTTGAGGGATGCACAAAGAATTGCCTTTGAATAAGTATCCTTCATGCACATAGAAATCTGCAACAGTTTGAGACTCTTTGCATTTGGCCCAGATTTACTTGAAATCTGCATCTTCTTTATGCAATTCCTTTAAGAACTCAAATCCCACAACCTCTTGTGCCAATATAACAAGAAGATTAGCTCTTCTACTTACGCATCTGCAACTCTATTTAAGCTGCCAAATTTGTGTTTAATAACAAATGGGAACTTTTGAAGGAATATGGGCCATCTCATATGCATTTTATTCAAGTGTTTTTAGTTGTTGATGTACTTTAAAGCTTGGTGATCTGTGTAGAGCACAAACTCTCGCTGCACCAGATAATGCTCCCATTGCTTCAAAGCTCTAACAACCACATAGAATTCTTGATCACAAGTACTCTACTTTTGACGAGTCTCACTCAACTTCTCATCAAAGAAAGCCACTAGTCGCTTCTCTTGAAACAATACTGCCCCAATGCCAACTCCACTCGCATCACACTCTACTTCAAAAACCTTCTTAAAGTTAGGCAAGGCCAAAACTGGAGCAGTGCACAACTTCTTCTTAATCAAGGCAAAACTTTTTTCTGCCTCTTCACCCCAAATAAACTTCCCCTTTTTCAAGCATTCAGTAATTAGAGTTGTAATTGCACTAAAATTATGGATGAATCTATGGTAGAATGTCGCTAGACCATGAAAACTCCGTACATCACCAACTGCTTTAGGCGTTGGCTACTCACGAATTGCTTGCACTTTTTCTTCATCCACATAAATGCCATCTGCATTAACCACATAACTCAAAAATAATAAACTGTTAGTCAAATAACTACACTTTTTAATAGCACTGTCAAGATCTGTCGCAGATGATCAATATCTTCTTGGGCACAAAGTTCTCGGAGCTTCCATTGTCAACAATTAAACTGTAGACCTTTCGATTAACAGTACAGTAGGATCGAAACATGTTGTGGCATTGGCTTGTGTCTTTCTGCTTTGGTGCATACAGCAACCGTTGCACCACACAATTGACTCGTTCTCTATATTCTTCTACGTATTCTACTCCTTTATAGAAATCATCTTCTCTAGCAGGTTCCTCTTCGTCTACCTCCTTAAATGCATCCTCGTTCTCAACATAGTTAACAGACTGTCGTTCTAGACACCTATTAGAGTGATGCCCAAGTTTATTACTTTGATAACACATTGCCAGGTGTAAGCTTGGCATAGGGATTTGTATTCGTAGTGGGTACTGGCTTTTTTGGAGGGCCTCTGCTGCTACTGTCCTCTACATAGCTTGTGGTTTGATCTGAACAGGTTGAACAAGAGACTAAACTGTTGTTATTTAAGCACCTTTTTCCTTGATCACTCACTGCATGCTAGAACTTCCAACCTTTCTCTCTTTTTCCAACATTTCTGCCTTCAACACCATGTTATAAAACCTGCAATCCAATTTTGTCACGGATTGAAGGATTAAGTTCGCTCAAATATCGTGCGACCCTTTGCCTTTCTGTTTCAACCAAATTATTGCGTATAGACAATCGGTTAAAGTCTGTTGTATAATAAAAAACTGATTAGCTGCCTAGGGTGCAATTCTAGTATACTTGAAATAGGTACTGCTTATAATTTGGAGGGAGAGATCTTCCCATCATGTACTATTTCATCTTCCTTCAAACTCGAATTGGTTGCTTGCCTTGTCGCTATCGATTTCGCTGCAATTGGTCCCACCAAACTGCTGTGCCACCTTTCAACTTAAACGCGACAAGCTTGACCATCTTGTCATCGGGAACCTACATCATGTTTAGAAATCGGCCAACCTCAAAAATCCAGTCAAGGAAATCTTCAATGTTAAGATTTCCATTAATGGTAGGGATGTTAGCCTTCATCCGATAATCCTCAAAATCTTGGTTCCGTCTGGTAGGCCTACGAACCTTGTAGTTCTTCTCATCATCTGAATCTAATTCGTCTCTATAGGCAGGCAGTCTTTAGGATTGCCTCAAGCAAATCCTCCTGCGCGATTCTTGTCGATTAAGGGGTCTCTAGGAGCATTAATATTGAGCCACATGAACGTTTATTGTATAGCACCAAGCTGATCATTGATCTATGCTAACTACTGCCTATAGTCGCCAATTGTCGCCCATAAATCCTTCATCCCACGACAAATGTCAATGGGATTTGGTTCTCAACTCTGTCGTTTGTCATTGAGCCAGGCAAATCCTCGTTCTGATACCAATTAACGCATTGCAGAATGTGAAGGAGAATCAAACACGTTGAATTCCTTATAGAACAAGTAACACAACGGACTCCTCACCCAAAGAGAACAAATCTCAAATTTCTAAACAGAAATATATTATTGATAATCTGAATAGTAAAGACTGAATTACATTATATATATAGGTTAAGACTACTACTAATCTGAATAGAAATCTGCTAATTCTTTATACTAATTCTATTACAATTAAAAAACTACAATAATTGTAAAAAAGAGAAAAAATCTGAAATTAATAAAAATTGGGGCTTTTTACCTTATTATAGTAGGAAACTGTAGCCGCAAACAGAAGTTAATTCAAACTTTCCTAAAGAAAGTAATTGCAAAAATAAAAATTATTATAAATGGCAAAAAAGTGAAATTAAAGGCCTAAATCAAGTCATTTGGCCCCGTGAGGCAAAGCGATGAGCATTGTCTATCTCGCTATTTTGGGTCAAGATAGGGTCTCCGTTCGTGACTGACTAACTCTGCGTCTACTAGTACTTTTTTCATAGAATATGACTTAAAATGTTTTCAATGTGCTTCAAAAGTCTCTACGACTTTTTCTACATCATTTGAACTGAGAAATAATTATGTCTGAGTTTGCCATAAAACAGAAAGGATTGTAATGCTGCTAATTAATTTAATAAATGACTCAACAAGAATTTTCAAAATTAATAGATCCTCGTCTTCCAACTCTTGCATCAATACAAGTTGTGAAGCGCTGTCACATTCTCTTGAAAAGATGAAAGCCCGGCTGTTCTCAAAGAAAGCTACAAGTTTGGTTGATGCTTTTAAATGATTATGTTCCTACAACTATACGCAATTCATGAGAGAACCATCCTAGTCTGTTATCACCCTGATTTTCTAGCATGCCAAGCAGCAAAAAGCTCTGATAGTAGTATCTTCAAATTACACAATACTAGTAAAAAAAAACCTATGTCTCTGTTACCCAAACAGCAAACCATTCCAGTAGCGTTCCAACTTTCAATTTGGAACATATTTTATTCCCTCTATACAGTTCCCAGTAAGGCTTTGAACTGAGAAAAATCAACATCCTATGTAATCAACCAAAGTCAAAAAGGTCTTTCAATCTGCTCTTTCTACAAGGCATTTACATAATTCCAATGCAAAAGCAAGCAACACAAATATGGGGCCAAAAGAGATGAACAGAGAAAATTAGCAAACAAGAGAAGGGAAAAAAAAAGAAAGCAAAACCAGTCGTTATTTCACATGCTCCCTGCCAGCTCTGCCAGGAGTCGTTTTCTTATAAACATATAATACTAAACCTATAAATACAATATAACTGACACAAAATGCATGACGTATTAGTAAAACTCCTACACATTAACATCATAATCGTGGATTAGCTACCTAGAATATTGATTAATAGCTTATAAATGGTATTAAAGAGAAGTAAATTGGATTTGGATGGCAACATTTGTCATTTCGAAGGGTGCATGGTAGGACTCACAACTACTATCTACAAATTTGATGACAATATGAAACAGTCAAATGGTTTTTTACAAAAACATAACAAATAGCAAAATGCCCAATCTGTGTATTAACTATGAAGAATTGTTGAAGACATTAATGTCTTATTGAAACACAGTATGAAGAGATAAAGCCAGAGAGAGAGATATGACTCAGATGAATTGTTGAAGCAGTTTTAATGAGGGGCATTAGTTGTATGTAACTTCAAAATCTGCAAACCAAAGTTGTTTTCCTTCTCATGATCATTCAATTCTTTCATAAACGCAAATCCAATTCAAACAGGAGATCCTGTGAACTAGCATTCGCGGCGTCTGAGTCATCTCCATTGTCAAACAGCATTGGGTCTAATTCAAAACCATCTACATTGAATGTCCACTCACCAATCTTGGTTTCACATTCATCACCCAATAACTCTTTCTCGTCCTCTGTTTTTGGGAACCTCTGTTCAAGTGTGGGCAAGCCTTTCAATAAATTCTCCACGAGAAAATCTGAACCATTGCTCTTCCTGAATACTGAAAGCTTCAATAGCTGATATGCAGAGGCCCTTTCCGATGGCTTTAGATCCAGGCACAACACAACCATGTCCTTGAAAGAGTCGGAGAAATTGTTCTTGATGTTCTTGTTCTTCTCGTACTTATAGTCAGCGAATCGAATTCGAAAACGCTCTCTGATCTTCATCATTAGAGAATTGGAAGGAGGGAGGTGAGAGAGAGGCGGTCTTCCATGGGCTAATTCTAATGCAGTGATTCCAAAACACCATATATCAGCCTTCCCAGGAAGAACAGCAGGTGCGTATATCACCTCGAACGGCATCCAATACGGCATCCTGAAAAGACGAGACGACAACGATGAAGAAGACTCAGACTCAGACTCAGGCTCAGACTCGTAAATTGAAGACGAAACGCCAAAGTCTGAGAGCTTCACCGACCCATTTGAATCTATGAGAATGTTACCAGGCTTGATGTCTTTATGAAGAAGGCCATGTTCATGAAGATAAAGCAAAGCATTCAGGGTTTCTTTGAGAACAATGGCAAGGCATGGTTCAGGCAAACCATCAGGGAAAGAAGAAGACATGATGGACTGTAGAGACCCACCAGACATGAAGGGCATGATCACCCAAAGCCGACGGCCGACGGTGAACGTACAGTGGGTTTTGAGGATGTTGGGGTGAGAGAGAAGAGACATTGTCTCGGCTTCACGTTGGACAATATCCACGAAATCAGGTCTGGATCGATCAAGATCGATGGCTTTGATCGCCACCACCTTCTTGTTCATTGGCTCGCATATGGCCTTGTAGACTATAGCATTCACGCCTCGGCCGATCTCCACCAGATTTTGATAACAGTTCGGGTCAATTGGGTATTGAACCAGTCTTGGTTCTTCTTCGTCAGCCATGAATGCATGCAAACAATGATCTTAAATTGTTATAGAATTCTTGAAAAGAGATGAGTTTTGGGAACTCTCTTTACTGGTTTATGGAAGTTTTCTTCAAGAAGATGAAACAAAAAGTAGCTAGCTAGAGAGCGAACACAGAGAGAGAGAGTTTGAACGGTTTTTCTGTTAAGATTGAAAGAGAAAGATACTGCTATATACAGCGGTTAAGTGATATATATATATATAAGGGAGAGAGAGAGAGAGAGAGAGAGAGAGAGAGAGAGAGAGAGAGAGAGAGAGAGAGAGAGAGAGAGAGAGAGAGTGTTAGGGCGGTTAAGTAGTTAAAAGATTTGAAGCATTGTCACAGAGTTGTGAGGAGACAAATTAGGATAAGAATCAGATAGGAATTTGCATACCTGCTCTTTAACACTGTCGTGTATAATTAATTTCTTACCTAAATATATATATATATATATATATATATATATATAATTATAAGTTGCTTCAATTTTCTGGCTGGTCGATTTGCTAAAATTGAGATGAGATTGGTACCCAAATTCAAAAAAAAAAGCAGTAGGGAAGAGAAGAGTTTTGAATTAATATTAATTCGAAAATAAAGAAAAGGAATTAACACATGGATACGTCAGTAAGGTAGAGAGGACAGCAGCAGCGGTACCGGTGGCAGAGAAGGCCCTCTCTCCGATCAGATTGCAGAGGTTAGGTTGGGTTGGATCGGAGGGTGTTCTCTGCCCTCCTTCAACATCGTCTCTGATGACGGAAGGCCCTGCCTTGATCCCACCATTCCTTTGTCCTGATAGATTTAGAACTTGTGAAGAAAGAAGAAGAAGAGAGCTCAAAGCCATTGCTATTGGTGTTGTGGTGAGCCAAAACTCCCAAGGTTCTCTCCCTCACCTTTTTTTTGTTCTCGTCTCTCTTACTTCAACTGCCTATAGCCTGTATTGAAAGAGTGATCCAGAGAGAGAATGAGAGCACAGTTCAGAGAGAGAAAAAAAAATTAGAGGGGGCAGAAAATTTTTGAAAAAATTTTAGTAGAAATTTTGGGTTAAGGAAAAAATTTTGAAACGAAAATAAGAAAAATGGTGAGTAAAAATTAACTTTACTAAAATTTTAAAATGAATTAATTTAAAAATAATTAAAATTTTATATATATAAAAAAGATTTCTTAATATTTGAGATGGGTTAAAATTCGACCTAACTCACTATGATTCCCGCCCTTTATATATATATATATATATTTATATATAAAGTCCGGTAATAGAACAAGTGGTCTTTGATTTTATTGATCAATGAGAGTATTTCAAATCTGGTTCTAAGGTAAATTTTAATTTTGACTCGACTTTGGACTCATTTTGAAAATACTTTTGTTTTGTAATTTTGTGCATATTGTTGAATAAAAATAAAGAATTAGTAATTTTATTATCATATTAGTGAAAGAAATAAAGAGTCTTCTATTCATATTAGTATTCTTTAACTTTAAAAATATAGTACACGTTTGATCTAGCTTTTCAACACTTCTTTTTCTTTTCTTCTTTTCATGTTCTGAAAAAAGCTGGCCGAAGAACATTGATCTAACTTTTCAACACTTCTTTTTCTTTTCTTCTTTTCATGTTCTGATAAAAGCTGTTCGAAGAAGATTGCATATTGAAGAGCATTCCAGAGATCGACAAAATGCACAAGCTCATTCCCAAAACGTGCTGCTTAAGTGATGCATCCTACAGCAAAATCCTCGATGCATTACCTAAATTTAGATCAAATATGGGTTAAAATAAGTGATATAAGACATAGTGCACTGCGTATGCATTGAATTTTTAAAGCGAAATAGTGACATGTTGTTTAGCAACTATATTTGTTCCCCGACTTAAGGATCAAATCTTATCAAAGAGTTTAATTTATATTTATTTACATAAATAAATTTTTTATTAATAATATAACAGGAAAAGAGGTATAAGATTATTATTTCTAAACTATTAATGAATAGATCCTTATATGAATTTCAAATTCTATTAAGAGCTATACAACAACTATGTATTAGTCAATTACTTTCCTATTCTCTTGGATTTCTTTGTATATATTTTCCTAGTCTTACTTTCATATTCCTTTGGGTTTTCTTGTATATACTTTCCTAATCTTTTGCCTACTGTTTTGCTTTCCTTGTATACACGATATTGAACAATATATATATATATATATATATATATATATATATCATCTTCTTCGTCTCTCCATATGAAAGAAGACACCAAAATCTGCTGCTTTAATTTTATCATGGTATTAGAGCAGGATTCGATACCTGTCTAAACCTCTGTTCTTCTTTTTTTTTTTTCTTTTCTCTGTTTGCCTGTTATCTTCTCTGCTTGATCATTTGCAATGGCTGGCAATGGTAAAGATTGAGATAAACCCACTTCATCTATGGTGTTAGGTAATGATCCCTTCTCCATCCACCATTCTGATAACCCAACCGCAGTGTTGGTTTTGCCTCCTCTAAATGGAGACAATTATGGATCTTAGCTTCGCGCAATTACCATGGCTTTGCGAGCCAAAAATAAAATAGGATTTGTGGATGGCTCCATCTAGCAACCTAGTCAAGACAAGGTTAATGAAGTATCTCAATGGGAAAGGTGCAATGATCTGGTTGGATCATGGATTCTGAACTCCGTCTCCAATGAAATTCGAAGTAGTATTTTATATGCTGACACTGCGAGAGCTATATGGACTAATTTGTCCGAACGTTTTTCGCAATCTAATGCTCCTAAGACTTACCAACTCAAGCAATCCATATCTTTGCTCAAACAAGATGATTTGTCAGTTTCAGCTTATTTCACGAAACTTAAGTCCGTTTGGGATGAATTGAATTCACTTCATGCTTTCCAACCATGTACTTGTGGGAGTGGGAAGTTTTTTTTTCGAACGTCTTCAACAAGATCGAGCGATGGAATTTTTACAAGGTCTCCACGACCGATTTGTAGCCATTCGTTGCCAAATCTTATTCATGGAGCCTTTCCCAAGTGCCGCAAAGATGTATTCTCTTGTTCGACAAGAAGAAAAATAACAAGAGATACATTCTCTATCGAGCCATGTTCCAGATGTTGTTGCGCTCAATACTGCAGTGAAATCGAACAACTTCTATTCTAATTAGATTGTTGCTGGTAGTAATCGCCCAAGTCTTGGTGGTGAAAATCGTCCAAGTTCTTCTAATCGCAAGCCTAAATATCATTGTGATCATTGTGGGTGAGATGGCCACTCCAAGGAGCGGTGTTTTAAGATTATTGGGTATCCTCCCAAGCATTCAGACTCTTTGAATTCTTCAAGTAAATCTGGGAACAAGGTGGCCCCTTCTATTATAACTCAAGAGCAATATGACAAGTTGCTAGCAATGCTCTCCTTAGGTAACATCAACCTTAACTCTCATTTAGCAGGTATTGCTCTCTCCATTCCACCAATCTCTGTTTGGATTATTGATACAAGAGCTACCAATCATATGTGTTCATCTTTAACTTTGTTTTCTTCCTATAACTCATGTCCTACTCAATCTGTTGTTCAATTGCCTAATGGTTCTACTGCTCGCATTGCCCACATTGGCACAATTAAACTCTCCCCCACATTAACACTTGAGAATGTCTTCCATATTCCATCATTTAAATATAATTTGCTGTCTGTGAGCCAACTTGCGAAATTTAGTCATTGTACAGTCACGTTTACTTCCACTTCTTGTTCCTTTCAGGACCTATCAATGAGGAAGACGATTGAACAGGGGAATATCCATGAGGGGCTCTATTATTATCAGGCCATATCAATAGCTTTGGCGGTTGTCGCACCTTCCTCTTTTGATCTTTGGCATTGGAGGCTCGAACATCTTTCTTTTGGTTCTTTAAATAATTTGGTTAAAGATTTTCCTTTCATGTCAACATCAAAACATCATTTTTGTGACATTTGTCCTCGAGCTAAACAAAGGCGATTGCCATTTCTTTCTAGTTTAATTGCTACTAGTAAAACCTTTCAATTGATACATTGTGATATCTGGGGCCCCTTTTGCAACCTTCTTTGAATGACTGTCGTTATTTTTTGACAAGTGTTGATGATTTTTCTAGATGCACTTGGGTCTAAATGCAACCTTCTTTAAACTACAATCTTTCTTTGCTTTTGTTAAAACTCAATTTCATTCACAGGTTGGTTCCCTCTCCTATGGTACTAGTGCCATTTTATTTCCCCCAATAAAAAAAATACAATCTGATAATGGTTCAGAATTCCTTTCTAGTGATATGCAAACTTTCTTCATTATACATGGCATAATTCACCAACGAAGTTGTGTTGGAACGCCACAACAAAATGGCGTAGTCGAACGTAAGCATCGTCACATTCTTGAAGTGGCACGTGCTCTCCGTTTTCAAGCAAACTTACCACTTAAGTTTTGGGGTGAATGTGTCCTTATAGTTGTTTATCTCATTAACAAAATGCCTTCCTCACTATTGTCTGGCAAATCCCCTTATGAAATTTTTTTTAACTCCAAGCCAAGCTATTCCCATTTGCGCGTTTTTGGCAACTTGTGTTATGCTCGCAATGCCAACATTAAGCATAAGTTTGATCAACGTGCCAAACCTGGAATATTCATTGGCTATCCTTATGGGCATAAGGGTTATCGAATTTATGACATTGAGTCGCACTCTATTTATACATCTCGTGATGTAGTTTTTCATGAAGGTATTTTTTCATTTCGTGATGCTCATCGGTCTTCTACACCCCTTTCCACAGTCATTCCTTTGCCAGTGCATGATAATGAGAATTTTGATTTTTCTCCTCATCCATCCAAACCTGTTCTGAATGGCCATGTTGATACCCTCAATAATTCTAATCCGGCCAACCTTGATGTGGTTGATGATGCACCTCCTCATATCACAGAATCAGTTTCGGCCCATGCCCCTATGACATTTCCATCACCAGTTATGCCACCTCGCAGCCGTCGGCAACCTCCTTACTTGGCTGATTATATTTGTTCTAGTGCCAAACATGGTGCCTCGTCTCTCCCTTCGGACTCCTTGTTGAAAGGTACTCCCTATCCCCTTCATTATTATTTTTCTTTCTCTAATTTTTTTATTGGCCATAAAAGCTTTCTTTCTGCCATTTCATCCACCAATAAGCCTTGTACCTTTTCTCAAGCTGTTAAAATTTCGCATTGGAGAGAAGCTATGGAAAATGAGATAACTGCCCTTGAAAAAAATAACACATGGAGCCTTGTTCCCCTTCCTTCACACAAAAAGCCCATTGGTTGTAAATGGGTTTACAAGATCAAATATTACTCCGATGGTACTATTGAATGCTACAAGGCCCGATTGGTTACTAATGGCTTCACCAAGTTGAAGGCTTAGATTATCATGACATTTTTGCCCCTATAGCTAAGTATGTCATAGTGCGTGCTCTTCTCTTTCTTGCTGCGATTAAAAGATGGTCTCTCCATCAATTGGATGTCAATGATGCCTTCTTGCAAGGCGATTTAGATGAAGAAGTTTATATGGCGCTTCCACCTGGCTTTGCTAGAAAGGGGGAGACAAGGGTTTGTTATTTAAACAAATCCATTTACGGTTTAAAACAGGCCTTCAGATAATGGTTTGCTAAATTTTCTTCGGCCTTATTGGATGCGGGTTTCTCTCAATCACAGACAGACTATTCTCTATTCACTCTCAAACAAGGTGATTCCTTGACATTCGTTTTGGTATATGTTGATGACATTATCATTTCAGGAAATGATGTTTCGGCCATTCAGCGTGTTAAAATTTTCTGTAGCATCAATTTTTTATCAAGGATCTTGGCAAGTTGAAATATTTCCTTGGCATTGAAGTGGCCAAATCCCAAAAGGGTATCTTTCTTTCTCAAAGAAAATATACTCTCGACATTCTCAAAGATACTGGTATCCTTGGAGGTCGAGTTTCCTCTTTTCTCATAGAGCAACACTTGCGTTTGTCACCTACCGATGGTACCTTATTGCCTGATCCTACTCCTTACAGACAACTAGTGGGCCGTCTCATTTATTTAACTGTCACACGGTCTAACATCAATTATGTGGTTCATGTTCTAAGCCAATTCATGCACTCTCCTTGTAGTACTCATTTGGATGTTGCACATCGCTTGGTCCGCTACCTGAAAGGTTCCTTTGGTAAAGGCATTTTTTTGTCTTCTTCAACCCCTATTGACTTACGAGGCTATTGTGATTCTGATTGGGCTGGTTGTCCGGAAACTCGTCGTTCTACCACTGGTTATTGCACCTTCCTTGGCTCTAGTATTCTCTCTTGGAAAACTAAGAAGCAAAGTACTGTTTCTCATTCCTCCGCTGAAGCAGAGTATAGAGCCATAGCTACTTTAACTTCGGAGTTACAATGGTTGAAAACTTTATTTTCTGACCTTGGTTTGTCACACCCTTCTCATATTACAATATATTGTGACAATCAAGCAACCCTACATATCGCCCACAATTCGGTGTTTCATGAGCACACAAAGCGTATTGAAATCGATTGCCACTTTGTGCGTGAGAAAATTCAGTCCGGTTTACTTACGCAGCGTTTCGTTCCTTCTTCTGCTCAGCTAGCTGATGTTTTCACCAAGCCTCTCGGCAAAGATGTTTTTCATTCCTTGATTTGCAAGTTGGGCATTATTCACATCCACCCTCTACCTTGAGGGGGAGTGTTAACAGCTATACAACAACTATATATTAGCCAATTACTTTCCTATTCCTTTGGGTTTCCTTGTATATACTTTCCTAATTTTTTGCCTACTGTTTTGCTTTCTTTGTATACACGATACTGTACAATATATATATATATATATATCATCTTCTTCGTCTCTCCATATGAAGGAGGACACCAAAATCTGCTGTTTTAATTTTATCAAATACATTGCTATATAAGAATAAAACTATATAACTCCCTTTACCTAAAGGAGACTTAATTATCATAACCCTTCATTAATTACATGGCATAAGCATTGTTAACAAAATCCCACCAACCACCACCATTCCTTTTGCTTGACAACTACGATCGTCATTCAATCAAGAGACTTCTTCCATGTAAGAAAATCACTCTTACGTTTGTATAGTAATTCGAATCAGAGTTAATAAATTTTTCTATCTCAGATAAATTAACTTATTTTTCTTAATTACTATTTACCAAACTAAACACAATTAGAGCATCTCTAATGCAATTGCTTAATTTTTATCTTCATTTAGACATCATCTTCAAATTTAAAAATTAAATCTTATATTTTCATTCCAATCAGAGACATTTTCTGGCCCGTTTCCACCCAGTTGGGGACATTTGTCCCTGTGCCCAATCGATTGGAAACAGAACTGGGTATAATTCAAAACCATCTTCATTGAATATCCACCCAATAATCTTCTTCGTTTCCACCAGCAATACATTCTTGACCAGAAAATCGGAACCATTGATGTTCTCGAAGAATGAATGCTGCAACAGCTGATCTGCAGATGGTCTTTCCGACGGGTCTTCACAGAGGCACAAACCAACCATGTTCTTGAAAGAGTTCGAGAAATTGTTCTTGCTGTTCCGGTTCTTCTGATACTCATAGTCGGAGGAGAATCGAAAACGATCTCTGATCTTCATGATCAGAGATTTGGAAGGAGGGAGGTGAGAAAGAGGAGGCTTTCCGTGGGCTAATTGTAATGCAGTTATACCAAAACACCATATATCAGCCTTCAAATCATACCCAGGACGATCAAGTGGGTATATCACCTCCACCGGCATCCAATACGGCGTCTCGGCAACACCAACGGATGAAAATCCCGCAGTCAAGACGCCAAAGTCTGTGAGCTTCACCGACCCATTTGAGTCTATGAGAATGTTTCCAGGCTTGATGCCTTTATGAAGATGGCCATGTTCATGAAGATAAGACAAAGCATTCAGAGTTTGTTTGAGAACAATGGCAATGCATGGTTCAGGCAAACCATCAGGGAAAGAAGAAGACATGATGGACTGTAGAGATCCAGCAGATATGAAGGGCATGACAACCCAAAGCCGACGACCGACGGTGAAAGTACAGTGGGCTTTGAGGATGTTGGGGTGAGAGAGAAGAGACATTGTCTCGGCTTCACGTTGGACAATATCCTGGAAAACAGGTCTGGATCGATCAAGATCGATGACTTTGATCGCCACCACCGTCTTGTTCATTGGCTCGCATATGGCCTTGTAGACTATAGCATTCACGCCTCGGCCGATCTCCTCCAGATTTTGATAACAGTTCGGGTCAACTGGGCACTGATCAACCTTTCTTGGTTCTTCTTCGTCAGCCATGAAACGATGATCTTAAATTGGTTTTGAGTGATGAGAGTATGAGAATTGTTATAGATTTCTTGAAAGCAGATGAGTTCGGGAACTTTCTTTACTGGTATGTTCTCTTCAAGAATACGAAACAAAACAGAGGGAGAAAAGAGATAAAGAGACAGCTTAAACGGCATATATATATATATATATATATATATATAGAGCGAGAGAGAGAGAGAGAGAGGAGGACGGAGGGGGGGGGGTAAGGATGGCATTGATGGAAAGTAAACTTGATTTTAAGAATGGTAATCACATATTAATAATTCTGTTCAATTATTCATTCAAATTAGAAGAAATTCAAATTTATTTATTTATTTAAAATAGTCATTTTAATATTATTATGAATTCAGTTGAAAATTTAATTGAGTTTTTTTTTTTTTATCAATCAAAACATGTGAAGCTTTTTCTTTGTAGTAATTTTTTTTTTTTTTTAATGGGAACATAATCAACTGCATCTTTAATATGAGATGCTAGGATTGAGAGGCTATGGCATGTCAATGCATGCATTTGACATAGTTAAGTTGTACCAAATCAATAGGGAAAAATACATCAAAAAAGCTCAATCTTGAATGTTTTTGTCACCCATTTATACAATGCAGTGGAATAGAATTCTTGCAAACGAAGTTATAACATATTTTTTTAGTTGGAAGTTATAACCCATTTCAGAATTGCAGTAATAGGCTCTTACCATATTAGAATTGTTCAGAAAAAAAATCTTACTAGGACTAATTATTTAGCAATATCAACAGACAAAGTGGAAGGTTTGAACCAATAATAATTATGAGTATGCCATAGACCAAAAAGAGTTGTAATACATAATTAATTCAATAAATGATTCAACAGAAACTATAAGAGTCATTGCTTGGTACAATAGTAAAATGCTAGATGTGTCAAACAAGAGAATGCGGGTTTGGTGCCACGTTTGCTTGTGACACGAATTCGGGGAACTTTGTACCTTTTCAATAATTTTGTGTATCATATTCACAAACACAAAAGAACAAAAAAAAACTCTGCTAACCGAACAACAAACCATTCCCATGGTGATTCAATTTTGGAACATGCTTTAGTCTACTAATTGTCTAATCATATATCATATACAGTCTGAGTTAAGGCTTTGAACCGAGAAAAATCAACATCCTATAACTTCAACTTAAGCAAAATAGTCTCTAAATCTGCTCTTTCTACAAGGCATTTACATGATTCCAATGCAAAAACAAGTAACACAGATATGGCCAAAAAGAATAATATGAATAGTGAAAATTTTGAAACAAATAAAAGAATCAATCTTTTTTTTCTTTAAAAAAAAAAAAAAAAAGGAACAAATGAACAGAGCAAATTTGCAAACAAGAAAAAGGGGGAAAATGCAAAACCAGTCATTATTTCACATGCTCCCAGCTCTGCCAGGAGGAGTTTTAGTTGGCTTAAGTTTTGCAATGTCAACAAGGTCTCCGAACAGCTTGTCCTCTGGCTTTGTGGCCTTCCCAGGCAGTATATTGGAGGGAGTGGACACTTGATAAGAATTCATCAAGGCACTGTCATCTCTCACAGATAGCCCATACATTTTCTGCTCAAGGAACTGAGCATTCTGTTGCTCACCATAGCCATGGCCATAACCATAGCCAGTCATTTGGTTGCTATACATTTGTTGAGGATACATTAAAGCCATCTGGCCAGATTGCGTCTGCTGTGGGAACATACCCATTGACAGCCCTCCCTGGGTTGTTTGAGGATGCAAGCCTACCTGGTTGTTGATTGCAGCCAGATGGCCACTTATAATGGGCTGAAGATACATTCCCATCACCTGGTCATTCCCCATGGGCTGAGATCCTTGAGGACGTGTGCCACTCACCACTGGCTGGGAGTGTGTGACAACCACCTGAGTAACCTGCATTGGCGGAGGAAATTGAGTGCCTGTTAGTTGGCTATTGTCTGTTGGCTGAGCTTCCCAGGGAGGCGGTGGTAGTGATCCACTGCTTTGAGCACCTGTCAAACATCCCACAAACATAATAAATTCTAAATGCATCATATTTTTTTGATAGGTAAATCACAAACACACACACACACACACACACACTTTGCCCCTTAACGGGACTTGAACCCTCAACCTCTCATATGGAGAGGTGGAGGTACCAAGCTAGAGCTTGTTGGTATTCTAAATGCAACATAATATAGCATAAATCTGGTACAGTTACATTCTCTACAAGCGGTACACTGCCTAAGGCACCACTAATCATTGTAGGTCCATCTGGTGACAAAACCTTCAAAGACTGATGACCCCAGCAATTCACATAAAGGACTAAATAGGACCATATGGTTATGGGGCATACAGTGATTGCTGACTTTCCTAAACCAATAAGAATGTAGGTGTAGAGGATTCTGGCCCAGATCATCTTAATCAACCCATATACAAAATAGCATAATAATGAACTAGAAATGCACCATAGACTGGCGAAGTTGGCTGCTGGTGGTGGGCTATCTGTCCATTCCAGGCAGGATTAGTGCCTTGTGGGTATAGTGACTGCTCATATTGGGGTAACATCATGTTTGGGACACTTCCATTTGGGTAAACTGAAGGCTGTGGAGATTGAAAATTCTGCTGCTGCTGATAATGTGGTGTTGAAGGGTTTGATTGTCCACCTGGATAAGCATATTGAGTATAGTTATGTGAAAACATGTCTACAAGAGCAAGGGCATTCTGCTGAGATGCAGGACTGGGTGGCTGGGGTACTCCCACTGGAACAATAGCTAGTGAATTCTCCGCTGTGGGAGAGTTGAAGTCATCTCCACTCAGAAGGTCAATCTTAGGATCAGCCTTTGTTGGAGTTGTTACTGGACCATTAGTTGCAGTAGGAACATGAACCAATAACTGTGTCCCAGCACCAGCACTGGAGGTGGATCTGTAGAAAAATCCAGGCTAACATGGCTTAGGATAACCATTAGCTGCATAATCAAAGTTTTGAATGCCATTGAAATATTCAAACTAAGTTCAGTTCTGGAGCATATCAAAATATCAACCTAAAATCCAAAAATTTCAGCAGCTAAAAAAAATTCAATTTCAATCACGTAGCATCAATACCAAAATTTAAAAACTTTGTTCTATATTAAGAAGAAATCTGAACTATAGATGTAGTATCTAGTTTATTGTAACTTCGAAAAGGTTAGGTGAATAAATCTCCAAGTTTAACAATCAAAAAACTCAATCAAGCATTTAAATAAATGGTGTTTGATGTCTAATTCAGTGATGTGAGCACCCCAACCAAATCAGCAAAGTATCACTGATACAATCAACTTTGTGAAGCAGATGCTGAAACATTACCCACAATAATGATCTTATGCTTAAATATAAATTTGGATTTTCTGCAAATATTAAACGTACACAAAAAATATGTCTAAATTCATAATTTTACAACTCTGTTTCCAATAGCAACCAATCATATTCATAATTTTAGCAACCAAGAATACTGCAAAGTTAGGAAGCCAACTCAAACTTAATTACCCAGGCTGTTTGTTGTCCCCAGTATCAATTAGAGGAGCATCGACATCAACAAGTGCTCGAACAGGTTCAGGCATTGGTTTATCTATTTTTACAGAAGTTCCTGTAGCAATTGCTTCATGCTTGGCTAGTAGACGTTGCAAGTCATCATTCAACGCCAGTCCTTGACATAGCAGTGATTCGTCCCTGCAAGAGGTAAATGAAAATTACCACAGTGATAACTGGAATGAATGTAACCAGAAGTAAGGAGTTAGCTCATTGAGGAAATCTTGAAAAGTTTTCCATTCCAAAGTTGTTAACCATGTTCCCACCTATGAGGAAAAAAAGAATCACCTTTGGTTTTCTGTAACAAAATAACATGTCATTCATAAAAATGTTCACCATTAAGTCCAATCTCAGAAACATGAAAAAAGAAAAAGAAAAAGAGAAGTGAAGGAAATAAGAAGAATATTAGCATCAACAATCTTAGCATTGCATATTTTGGAACTTTTATGTTACTCATACCAACCTTAAAAATTTAGAGCAGGAATTAACCACAAAAAAAAAAAAATCACTGGCTGCTTATACTTAGTTCTGGAATCATTTGTCTCATGGGGACAAATTGTCCTTCAGCAATTTGCTTTCACCTAAAATATATTTCTTATCCCATAATAAAAAAGTACAAAATCAGAATTAAGAGAAGCAGATATAATGGTAGTGGGAAAAGCAATACAAGGCCTTACGAAGTCGAGTTAACAAGGTGTACCACTCTTTGCTTGTATGTACGGCACTGTTCCACCAAGTCAACAATAAGCTCCTGCCTAAGCGCCTGTAAGGTAAAATTTGGTAATATGTAGAAAAACATTGGTGCGAAAAGAGTATTATAGTGGTATATGATTCTTAAAGTCAGAATCAGATCTGGCCAAGTATTATATACCTCACTGTATCAAGGCCTCATTATAGGAGGGGATTGTTATTTACAAGTTGGAAAATATACCTCTTTGTTCCCTGGATCTATTGCATTCAGCATTTCTGAAAGAACATCCATAATGCCTCGTGCATTCTGAATTTCTGTCAAGCTAGCAAAGGAAAGTTCAATTAATAACAGAGGATACAACCAAAAGTAATGATATAGAACTCGGTAAAAGATGCATAAAAAATTTAATGGAAGTGCACACCAACTATGTCACATGGACACCCCTGTTCCCCCAAAGGTATCTACCTCACCATGACATGACATGGGTATGGGTATGGGTATGGGTATGGGTATGGGCAATGTTACCAAGAACATGGATCGTTATGGTACGTGAAACGAGAACGTAGATTGTCACTTGTTATAAAACATTGCATGTTAGGGGTAGGCTTCTTTGGATCGCTTTGTTGGAATAAAATACGTTTATTTGAAACGTGATATGCTTTTTGATGTATTTGTAATAATATTTGTATGTATATATATACACTAAAAAAGTTTTAACGAATCCAAGCCATTATAAATAAAATTATAATGATCCGTGTATGTTTTTTTTTGTATGTTGTATCATTGGAATGCTAAATTTTGCGTTCCAAATCGCTAATGATCCATGTTTTGGATCGTGCGATCCTAATTCACAACTTGCTAGGAGGGAAGTGAAATGTGGAAACTATAGGTATGAGTATGGGATAAATGTGTGACACATGAAACTCCTCTACACGTGATGATGGAAGAAGAAGAAGCTCAAATTTTATAGCAAAAAATGGTTTTCAGCTTCTCATATTGAGATATCCAAACCTATTCTTTCCACTGCATCCCATTTAATTTATATTCTATTCAAATATATCCTCAAACAATAATATCATCATATATTATAACCTCACATAGTAAACGGGCACCCACTTTCGTACACATACCAAGCTGATTCCATATATCCTAAGATTTGAGTTTCAAGGAGGAACCAACAAGCTCTAGCTAGGTTGGTACCTCATCCACATCCTCATATGGGAGGTTAAGGGTTCAAGTCCCCTTAAGGGGTAAAGTGTGTGTGTGTGTGTGATTTACCTATCAAAAAAAAGAAAAAAAGAATTACACGTACATTTACACAATACACATACCCTAATCCATGTAAAATGGTACATTGGTTAGTTTGTCGGTATAAACATTTATACCATTATCATGGGAACTTCAAAATGAGTCAACTCTAGAGAGTGATGTTCCAAGGGTTGACTTATCTACCTTCTTTAGAAAATCTTCTCAAAATCAATAATCATAGAGATTTAAGAATCAATATAAAAAGGTGGTAGTGATGAAAGTCACAAATCATTCAATGGTCCACCATGGAAAGGGTGAGTGACAATAAGGAATACCAATAGTTCACAATGACCATGTGAGATAATAAGATCTAGTAAACGGAGGATAGTCTTTGCTCATTCCCCATGTTATGATTTTCTTTTTTATAATAAATAATTTCTTATTCATATTTGACAAATTATGTTTGTAATGTTGATCACTTTTCCTTTCTACATAAATATTCAAAAATTATGAGGACTTTATACTGATAAAAAAAAAAAAGAGGGTTTTATTGAATTAGGAACAAAAACAGCTTTGAGCTTGAGAGACCTTTTGCAGAGGAGGAAGTTGCAGTGGCATTGCGGTCACTTAATAGAGAACGCTTATGGGCAAGATGGATTTACAATGTTATTTTTTTTTTAAGGTGTTAGCATGTGATTAGGGAGGATGTGATGGGACTAATGCATAGATTTCATGGGGGCAAGGGAGTTTAAGAGGAGCTTGAATGTTTCTTTATTGCTTTGATTCAGCTTTGATTCCCGTGAAGGGAGGAGCAATCAACATAGGCTTTTAGACCTATTAGTTTGGTGGGGGGTATCTATAAAATTATGGCCAAGGTCTTGGCATTAAGGTTGAAAGATGTTGTAGGTGAAGTGGTGGGTATTAAGAAAAATGCTTTTGTTGGAGGTAGACATATATTAGATGCAGTACAGGTGGCTAATGATTGGGTGGATGTGAGATTGAAAGCTTCTTGTATTGGTGAATGGTTCCCTATTGGCTTCCTTCGTTTCCCCGAGAGGACTGAAACAAGGTGATCTCCTTTCTCTTCTCTTTATCTTGCATATGGAGGCTTTTAGTAGGATGATGGATAGGATGGTGCAATCAGAACTTCACGCTTAGGGAGAGGAAATTTTTCATCCATCATGGTCTAATGGAGGCTTTAAGGTGGGTTATAAGGGGGTTAGCACCCCAGTGTCCCATTTTTCATATGCGGATGACACCATTATTTTTTACAGGGTAGAGGCTAAGCATATTAGATATTTAAGATGTGTACCTGTTTGTTTTGAAGTAGTGTTGGCTTGAAGGTGAATGTGGTTGGGCTTGAAGGTGGGGCTCTAGGTATGTGAGATTTAAGTGTAGGGCTCCTGGTATCATTTCTAAAATATACATAGAGAAAGACTATGACCATGTTAATTGGGAATATCTCATCTACTTAACAGAGAGAATGAATTTCAGGAAAAAGTAGAGGAACTAGAACAAGTATTGTATTTCAACAGTCAAGTTCTCAATGTCAGTGAATGGATCCCCAACTAGCTTCTTCATTTCCGCAAGAGGACTAAGACAAGGTGATTCTCTTTCTCCTCCTCTTTATTTTGGTTATGGAGGCTTAGTAGGATGACAAATAGGACAACGTAGGCAGGTCTATTGGAGGGCTTTAAGGTGGTGGTTAGCTCTACTTTCCTATTTTTCATATAAGGATGGCATTATTATTTTTTACAGGGCAGAGGCTAAGCAGATCAGATATTTAAGATGTGTGCATGTTTGTTTTGAGGTAGTGTCAGGCATGAAGGTGAATGGAGCTAAGTTTGAGTTGATTTTGGTGGGTCGAGTGGAGGATGTTGAGAGTCCTGCTACAGGTTTAGGCTATAGAGTTGCCTCACTTTCTTCTTCTTATCTGAGTTTACCTTTGGGCTCTTTCTGTAAATCCAAAGCAGTGTGAAATTTGTGATAGAAAGGTATGAGAAAAGGTTGGCAGGGTGGAAGAAGCAAATGCTTATTTAAAGGAGGGAGGCCGACCTTAATCAAGAGTACATTGTCTAATCTTCTTAATTCATGTCTATACTCGCCATTTTGGTCTCAGTGGCTATAAGGTGAGAGAAGGTTCAGACAGATTCCTTTGGGAAGGGATGGAAGAGGAATTCAAATATCATCTTGTTGAATGGTATACTGTTTGTTCCCCAATTAGAGGAGGCCAGTGAGACATCTTGTGGACTTTAATCAAGCTTTGCTAGGGAAGTCGTCGTGGAGATTTGCTTTAGAGCAAGACAGTCTGTAGCTTAGGGTGGTGGCTTCCAAATACGGCGAAGACTCGGGGGCTGGACGAACGTCAAAAGAATCAAATGGTCCGCATGGGGTGGGAGGTATAAGAGTATTTAGGAGAGGTTGGGAGGAATTTTCCAAACAAATACATTTGTCAGTAGAGAATGGGGGAAGGATTAGATTTTGAACTGATGCTTGGTGTGTTGCAACCTCATTGGGGGAAGCTTTTCCCCAGTTGTTTCGACTTGTAGAAGAAAAAGATGTTGTAGTTGCGAACCTGTGCAGTTTCAATGGGGATAGAGTGCTATGGGAAATTATGTTCTGTAGAAATCTGAATGATTGGGAGGTTGAGGTAGCAATGGAGTTCTTGAAGCATTTTTGTACAGTATAGAAATGGGGAGGGGGGAAAGGATGAGATATGGTGGAAAGCATCAAAATCAGGCAAATTTGAGGTGAAATATTTCTATAGGCAGTTGATGAGATCATTAAAGGAGGACTTTTCTTGGAAGAGTATATGGAAGGTGGAGACAATTACCAAAATGGCTGCTTTTTGTTTTCATTTTTTGCACAGAGAGCAGCCAAGGATCAAAATTATGTTTCTTTTCCATCAAAATGGCCGAAATGTTTCTGTTTCTCAGTGAACCGAAACGAAAGACTAGTGGAATACCGATATTTACATATTTTCGTGCAAACAAGCCGAAACTAGTGGAAACATACCAAAAAAGTAAAAACATTTCTTTTCTATCAACAATAATTCTAGAAATTGGTAAAGAATAA
The DNA here is from genome assembly GCA_008638375.1 of Nyssa sinensis. NCBI lineage: Eukaryota > Viridiplantae > Streptophyta > Magnoliopsida > Cornales > Nyssaceae > Nyssa > Nyssa sinensis. The sequence goes on from CM018046.1 coordinate 4,640,420, forward strand.
TATCCATTTGTTTTTCAAACGAAGGAGGAGACTGAAGGATTAAGAGTTAAAATTACAAAAAGATATTTCTAATTTTTTCCAAAAATAATAGAGAAAGAAAAGTAGTAGTAGTAGAAATAAAAAGTAGATAAACAATTTATTTTAATAATTAGTTATTAATTATAATAGGCTTCAATTGCTATTTTTTTTATTTATTATTTAATATCTAATTCATGAATATTATAAAGTATATATCTATTATGTTATGGTAGTATATTTAATTATAATAATTTCACACATTTTGTAAATAAATATATAATAATTTCATATTGGATAAAAAATTAGCTCTAATTTTTTTATACTAGTTTTTGCTATTAATGACTAATTTACATTTACATTTTTTTTTTCAATTTCACCCTAATATCTTCTTGTGTGGATGGTCATGTAACCTAAAACATTTTCAATTAATTAATTATAGTATTTATCTTCACACATTCATGTATTTTACTTTATGTTTCCAAGTGTTTATACACATTTTAATTTTTTTTCATCGTTTCTACTATGTTTCTAAAATGTTTCCGTTTTTCGAGTGACCGAAACAACACTATGAAACAAAATTTTGATCTTTGATAGCAGCTCATCAGAAAATTCTAATAATTCATAATCTCATTGCAAGGGCCATCTCCTCAAGTTGCATGTTCAAAGAAAATGGAGAGCCGGTGGAGCATCTCTTCATTCATTGTAAGGTAGCAAGAAAAAATTGAGCTTATGTTCTGGTAATGTTCGGGGTGTTGTAGGTGTTTAACAAGACAGTGCTTGACTTGCTGCTTTGCTGGAGAGAGGTAGCAAGAAGCACAAGGAAGAGGAAGGCTCGGGAGGTGGCACCACATAGCCTGTTGGGTGTATTTGGGGGAAGCAGAATCAGCATAATTCTGATGGAGAGGGAAACAAAAAAAAAAACCTCTTAGAATTAGAAGTAGATTTGGGGTTTTTACATGGCTGGGTTTTTTGGGACAGTAAATCCCTCAATAGATTAGTTTTTAGATTTTGTGGATAATACGGATTCTTTTGCATAGGATGGTTTCTACTTGTATGCTTCCTGTGTACAAGCAGCACCCCTGCTGATACATGGTAATGATAGTATGATACCACCAAGTTTTAGCTCGAGTAGTATCTCCTTCACCTACCAAATAAGAGTTTGAGGGTTCAAGTCTCAATTGGGACACATTGGTGCGTGCGTCTTATCTATCAAAAAAAATGATAGTATGATAATTTAATAATAAAAAAAAAAGTTGCAGCAGAAAAAAGTCCAGTAGACCTCAAAGTCATTATTCTTCGCAATTCATGAAGACACAAGAAAACTGTTTCATCAGTCATCACTCTCATCATCTAATTGTATTTTACTTTATACGTGATGAACAGAGCCGAATGAAGATATTAGTCCCGAAGTAAGGCAAACAAGGCTATTCTTGGATAACTGATCACCCAATTGGATACATATAAGCATATTGTTTCAAATGATTATTCAGAAAATACTCATGAGGATTAACTACAGTTTTGGTTTCACATTTTCAAAGTAGCTGGATACTCATACAACCTTTGGGATCAAATAGGCAAAAGCTACTAGGAAAAAAGCACCAAAAGGGAAAAAGTGCAAAGAAACTGATAGATCGGATACCAACTGCAGGATTACTTCTTTTGAACAGCAAAAAGGAGCTAATCAATGTACCTCAATGTTGGAAACTCAGCCTCTGCAGATGACTCAGCCGCTTCTTGCTTATATTCTGTAGTACGAAGATTTTGTGGATACGATGACAAAGGCTGTGTTTGTGGAGGTGTAAATATGGGCGCAGACCTATCAGATCTTTGAGGAAATACTGCCCCAGCACGCTGAAACAAACAAGCACTGTAACACACAACATGAAACAAAACTGGCCGGATTGTGGTCAACGGCACTGCTTGTATAAAAGAATGGAAGCAAGAAAATGATGACCTCATGCTCAAAAAATGGTACATAAAAATATAAATATCTGACAGCTTTAGTCTCTTATTTAATAATTTCCTTCTCAAATCTGAAAAGTACTTCAGATTAAAAACAATCATATACAACGTACCAACAACTCCTGGTATGCTGCAAAGTATTGTGAATATCTTGCCTTTGTCCCCCCAAAAGCTTCTTGCCAAGTATCAATTAGAATCAGTATTTTCTCTTTGACATGAAAGTCGGGCTACAATCGTACAGAATAACACTTCACAAACAATTTGTACCAAAACAAAAGGGAAGAACTGATCAGCCAAAATATATCCTTACCTTTTTCTTGACTATTTTCACCATGTCATGAAGCAAATCTTTCTCCGCTACATGCATATGGACAATGTGCCCGCAATTCTTTACAATTGTCTCCAGTAGCTAGAATATGGTAAACAGATCAAGTAAAACCAATTAAGTCCTCTCTGCGAGACAAAGTTGTGAGAATCACAAGAGCATGGTGCACTTCTTTCAAAAAAATCTAGAGCAAAAAGAGGTTATGGTAGATCAATCAAGTTTCCATCAGATCAGATCAACTTGTTCATTTATAGGATGGATTTAAATCATTGAAGTTATCACTTAATTCAAAAGTGTAGTCCATGGGGTTTTCGAATGGTCAATTTAGATAGTTTGTAAATCAGGGTTCAGGGATTGCAGCCCTCTTGGGGTTTCCTCTGGGAAAGTGCATGGGGAAGACAAATACCATAGTTACTTCCATCTCTTAGCTTGAGAGGTGTCACGTATCACCACTAAAGGTGGAGTCGCAGGCTAGTCCCAATTGGGAAAGGGGTGCTTGTGTATAATTGATCAAAAAGGAGAAGAAAAGAAATACCATAGTAGAGGGTGATTTTTCCATTGTGATCACCTGGACCAGTAATATCTGTGAGGTCTTAAATCTATCAGCACCTTACAAAGCATTGACATCTCCGCTGAGAAGGCTTCCACTTCTCCTGAGTCCATATATAAGCAATTCGAAGCAGGTCCTTAGCTAATAATATGGAAAAAATCATAAAAGAAAGCCATGGGCCCTTTTCATGCATTCCAGGTGTGACCTTTCTAAAAAACATTTAGGGGCTATTTCAAGGACATCTTTTCCTACTACTCTTGTGTTTCCGGCATCATTTTTATAAATATAGAGTTTCTTACCGGGGAAAATAATAAATCCAGCAACATTACTAATATTACTAGATCTAATTTGGAACAAAGCCCACAGCCTCCCCCCACCCACCACCCTAAAAACAAAACAAACGGAATCTCAAACAGTGTGTCACCAACTTAGTCTGCAACAAGAAAATTCACTAAGACTTGCTTGTATTGACCTGTATTCATCAACATGTACACATGGATACATATTTAGCTTCAAACACAATAAAGGCAAGAAATTTCCAAACTAAAATATCAATCCAAGTTGGCAAACAAACATTTCTAAGCCAAATGCTCCTTGGGAGGAGGTGAACTCCCAAAGCCTCATAGTTAGATGCATAACCAAAGAAGAAAGAAAAAGAAAAAAAAAGGGAATATGATCCATTAAATAGTATCCCAGATGTTGTACAACCTTCCCCCGTGACCACCCTCTAAAGATCAAAGAACAAGACAAGAAACCCAAATCTCTTCAACCTCAAGAATTCCTTATAACTTTCGTATTTCTTTCCTACTAAATGACCACAAAAAAAAAAAAAGTCTAATCAAACAACAAATTTAATTTTCTCCTCAACCTTGAAAATTCACTACAAAAAATTTCTCTCCTTCCATATAGCCCAAAGAGTCACAGATAGATAGATAGATAGAGAGAGAGAGAGAGAGAGAGAGAGAGAGAGAGAGTCTGCCTCCCTTTAGGACCAAAAGCCTTAATGCGCCAACTCAAGACATGTCTTTTTTCAAGAATCATTAGGAAACCAAACATTCTAATGTAGGTTCTCTATGTTAACTTTGATCAAAGAATTAGAAGTAAAAGAGAGAAGATGAAAATATCTTAATAGAAGAAAAATAATTAAGTCTGGAAAACTTACAATGCACAGAAAAGAAAATAAAAAAGGCCCTTATAGTAGGGCTAAATTAAAGATAATGAAAGACGTTACTACCCTTAATGATGAGCTAATATACATAGACTAACATGCTAACTACTCTGACATTCTATACACTTGTGATAAATAGATAACAAACTGGTACCAAAACCCAAAACCTCCAAAGGACAAGAACCTCTGTTCTCAAACCCGAAAAATACTTTTGCACCCTCTCCCACATCATGCTTCTAGGCTCAAAGAAACTTCCCAATCAACAACAAATCACCAAACCCTCCTCTATCAAGTTGCTTAATGGTGAGGAATGAGGATCATCCAAACTAATGAGGCAATTTTTTAAGAATCATTAGGAAACCAAACATTCTAATGAAGGTTTTCTATAAGCTTGTATAGTCAACGGAGGCTTGTCTTGTCAGTGACTTAGGATCTTTATTGGTCTTCAATTTCATTGCATGTTGCTATGTTGTATTATTATGGCCCACTAGTAGAAGCTTCCCAAGTCAACCATTCAATTTTACACGTTAATACCAATGCCTTGGGGATAACATGGGATATGCTCAAAAAAACTATAATTTAATTACAAAAAGAAGACTACTCAAAGAAACTATTCCTTAAATATAACTCAACTCAACTACGCCTTTATCCTAACTATTGGGAACGGCAACTTAAATCATGTTTAGCCATTCCACTTGTTCTAGAATCTAGGGCCATAGATTCAATAACACCACAAGTACCATGTCTTTCCTTATTACTTCAACCAAGGTTAATGGTCTTCAATACACTTCCCATGTAAATAAGTAGCAAATCCTTGTAACACAGCCAGGTGAATAATAGCAACACTAAATTTCCTAAAAGATTTAGTTAGATTGGCCTCAACAAGATGCTACCATAACCAACCAATCTAAACATTCAACAAAGTCCACAGTGAATTGAAAAGTAGTTGATTAGTGCAAACACCATGCAACAAAACATTGAGCAATCTTTACTATAATTATTTACATACACGCACACACAAAACACAAAAGATTGTAGACATTATCTCTGTGTGTAAAGAAAAGAGGATAGAGAGAGAAAGAGAGAATTTGTAACAAGCAACTGACTATTTAACCTAATGGTGGAGGAAATGTGCATATCATATAAGAGAGGAGTAAAAAAACATAAATATAAAAAAAAGGCACGTGTACAATTGAAAAGAGAATTAGTCTTTTTGGAGCTTACTGTCAAGGCAAGAAGTTGAACTTTTGGGTTCTTACTTCCAAGGCGCTTTTTTATGCCTTTCACAACATCCTTTGCTTGCCTGGTGAACCAAAACCAAATTAATTTTTTTCCTTTTTTTTTTGGACAAGTAGAACCAAAACAAAATTAATGATACCCACCACATAAAATTTTACCCAAAAACATTCAGCATTAATATTGAAGACAGAACAAATATCTCCTATTACCAAAAGAGAATGAGGAAGAGTGACTACCAAAACACAATACACATCAAAGTTGTAGAAGTGAGTTTGTCACAATGGAGGACGGAAAACATGAATCCTCTAATAAGTCCTAACTATTAAGTTTACTGACCTCAATCTAGTGCCATGAATATGATAGAAGGCAAAAACCCACCATAAGGTAATCTCAGGTGCAATGAATGCAAGACACAGTTCTCAGTCTGGTGCTTTGAATATAATGGAAGGTAAAATCCACTAATCAAAAGAATAATAATAATAACAATGAGAGATAAAACGTGCCAACAGATGTTGTTAGGAAACACAATTGGCAGGGAATGTGTGTGCGCGCTATGAAGCACGGATACTTTATTTTGGTTCATGTGTCCGTGTTGGACACACGAAAAAAAAGTGTCCAAATTTTTTTTTTTTTTTTCAGACACATTATGGATACATTGGGTCATGTTTTGGACACGATTTTGTTTTTGTTATTTATATACATATATGTTCTATAAAGTAGTTAGTAAATTTGTTTTAGAACTTATGCATTGATATTGATCATTAAGTGAAGAAATTCTTAAATTTTTATGTAATGTCTTTGTTATTTTGTGTGCTTTTATGCCAATTTTCATTGAAATAATGTTAGGTTTTTATTATTTGGTCATATAAAAAATAAATATATTCAACGTGTCCATGACGTATACATGTCCTATTTTTTGAAAAATATCATGTCCGTGTCGTATTATATCTGTCTCGTGTCCATGTCCGTGCTTCGTAGTGGGTGGGTGGGGCGTTGGTGATTCATTATGAGATTTGAATAGAGCTGAAATATGCAGGAGCATGTGCTATGGGTAAATACATAAGTGAGGCAAAGTAGAAAAAACAACAAAGACCACTTGTTGCCGTGCCTACATATTTGTAGTGAACTAGTTGAATCTTTGAAATTAGAAATATAGATTCAAACTTGTGAAGTAAAATATACTAATGCAATGCAATGGCATGCCTTCCATTTTTTTTTATCTTTACTTTTTACTTTATGTATTTAATATTGAAAAATGCATGGCTTGCATCTTTCAGCCATAATTTTTAACGTGTTATTAGTATACATTGTTGTTTGATATTTTATTGTTGCAAAACCGTGTTTTATACAAGTACACTATGCCTATTTTTTCTACCTATTAAAGATGTGGAAAAAATTTCTTATAATACACAAGAGGAAATGATACACAATAAAAATAGATAGAAAAATGATACATGATAAGTATCAGAAATTGATAATCATGATAAAGAAAAGGGGAGGGAAAAAAAAACAAAATACAAAAAAAAAAGTCAATTTCTACAATGCAGGACCTTTAGAAGCAGAGCCTCTCAAATAAAGCAGTAGGTCACCCCAAACAACAAAATCCCAATTTTTTTTTTTTTTGAGTAAAGTATATTTCATTAAAGAGGGCGCCCAAGAAAGCAAATTGTCTATATAGATCTTGTTCATGGATTAACAAAAATGTGCAAAAGCTTTATTTGCCTCTGCCATTCTATAAGTCTATTCCTTTTTGTGTATAGCATCGCCACTCCCTTTGGCAACATCCAACTTTATTAAAGAAAGGGACCGGCAACAAAAAGTTACAGCCTAAGATCCCCCAAAAAACCTATAAACATATCTAAATACATTGGTTGCTCTTCTTTGTACCAAAAGAAAATAAACATAAAAAGTTATCTTTGACATGCCATAAAGATGCCTCATCTCCTTCAAAAACCCTTTTGTTATGTTCCTTCCAAATGCGCCAAAACAAACACAAAGGAGCCATCTTCCATGCATCCTGCCAGCCCCTCCCCAAACTCTTACACCTCCAACCCAAAAAACACATCATTTATCGTCATCGGCATTACCCAACTACATCCAAAAAGAGAGAAGATTAAACACCAAGCATCTCACGCCACTTGACAGAGAACTAAGAGATGATCCACCGTTTCCTCCTCCTCTTCCTCCTCCTTTCACATTTAACATCTCCTCGACAATTGGAAACCTCTTCTCTTTAGATTATCTGTCGTAAGTATCGCCCCCTATGATGCAATCCAACAAAAGAAAGCAACTTTCCTTGGAATCTTGGACTTTCCACCAAATAAGCTGTCATGGGAATGTGGTCTCCCTACTCCCCAACAAATGATTGTAAAAAGACCTCACGTTGAATTTCCTCTTTGCATTCAACTTCCAATCCAACCTATCGTCCCTCCCCGTAACCACTTTCCATCTATTTAACACCCTCATCAATTCTTCAACCTCCCTCAACTCCCAATCATAGAAATTTCTACTAAAACAAGGGCTCCAAAACATGTTACTTCCTACCTACGCAACACAATCTACAACCAATGCTTCCTTATTAGAAGCTATGTTATAGAGAGATGAGAACTTCTCCTTCAACCTTTCATCACCACACCAAGCATCCTCCCAAAACCTCACCCTCACTCCCTCCCCCACTTCTATACTAACCAATTGTTGAAGCTCCTCCCTCCCTTTGGAAATCGCCCTCCAAACTCCACACCCATATGCCTCCCCAGCTTCCTTGGTAAACTAGTCTCCCTCCTCACAACCATAATTTATGGAAACAACCCTCCTCCCTAATGCTTGCCTCGCCTCCACGAATCTCCACTCCCATTTACCTAACAAGGTCTTATTGAATAATTTCAAGTCCTTCACACCCAATCCCCCATCCCCTTCTTTTCTTTTCACCTTATCCCAACCAACCAAATGTATCTTCCTCTTATCCTCCTTACCTCCCCAAAGAAAGTCTCTTTGAAACTTTTCCGACCTCTTTTCCACGGATGCCGGCATTGGAAAAAGAGACATAAAATAAGTCAAAAGATTAGACATTGCGCTATTAATAAGAGTAATCCTCCTGCCGTTGGAAAGATAATGACTTTTCCACTTGCAAGCCTCCTCTGAAATCTCTCGATCATTGCATCCCACACTGCCACATAACGAGTTGGCGCTCCTAGAGGAAGACCCAAAAATGTAGCCGGCAAAGCTCCCACCCTAAATCCAATACTGTAAGCTAAATCCTCTACCCTTTCAACTTCATCCACCGTGATGATCTCACTTCTTGCTAAGTTCACCTTCAATCCCAACACCGCTTCAAAGCAAATCAAAATACATCTTAAGAATCTTAGTTGTCTTTCCTCCGTATTACAAAATATTAGTATGTCATCTGCAAACAAAAGATGAGTGATCTCCACCCTCCTACCACTGCCATTTTCAACTGCAAAACCCTTAAGCAGTCCCCCCCCTAATGCTACTTTCTCCACCATCATGCTCAAAGCCTCCATCACTACCACAAAGAGAAAAAGAGAAAGAGAGTCTCCTTGTCTCAAACCCCTCGAAGATCTAAAAAATCCAGAAGGAGAGCCATTAATCAAAACTGAAAAAGACACCAAAGAAATACAAGCCAACATCCATCTCCTCCGTCTCTCGCCAAAGCCCATTTTTGCAAGAAGAAAAATAATCATAGGCCTTCTCAATGTCCAATTTACGCATATAGTTTATTAGTATATAGGTTATAACTTATAAGTATGATGGGATTAAAATCGTAGGATCGTGAGATCCGGATCGAGATTGGGATTTTAACAATCATGCTATAAAGGCCTTCCCAAAAAATCAACTATAAAACCTGCATACAAAGAAAAGTCCTCTTTAGCTTAAAAAAAACAATAAATGCAAAAAAAGAATCTTTAAAAGTAGGGGGGGCAGCTTTACCCTCTCAAAAATACGCCTATTCCTTTCTCCAAATGCTCCACATCAAACAAATCGGAGCCATTCTTCACACCATTCGTACGTTTTTCCTAACTCATCCCCCTAACCAATCAATAAACCACTCTCTCACAATCGCAAGCATCACCCAAGCACAACCAAAAATAGAAAACAAAAGACACCAACAATCCCCTGTCATTGAATAATGGACAAGAAAATGATATGATAATCTCCACTGTCCCCTTGCACATGCGGCCAGTTGAAAGCCCCTTCATTGAAGATTATCCATCATCAATAGGGCTCCCCAAGATGCCTTCTATGCAAAAGAGGCCACCTTAGTCAAAACTCAAGCGTACCAACTAACAAATCAATTTCCAAGGGAAGTGCACCTCTCTCCTTCCCATCAACTCCCTATAATAAGAATTTATTGTGAAAGTCCACAAATCCACCTTCAGAAGAAGAGAGTCCTCTCTATCCTCAATCAATTGGAACCTCTAGTGGGTCTCTAGCAAGCTCAAAACCTCCTCTACCTCCAATCATAGAAATCCCTCCTAAACTCTAGACTCCACACCAACTCTCCCCCTACCTGAGAGCAACAGTCCATAACCCATGCTTCCTTATCAAGGGCCAAGCTAAACAATAGAAGGAATCTATCCTTCAAAGCCTCCTCACACCAATATTTCATGGAAACCACCTCCTTCCACAACCCTAATCCTCCACCCCAAACCTCCAAAGCCATTTTCCTAAGAGAGCTCTATTGAACATTCTCAAATCCCTAACACCCAAGCCTCCCATCAAAATTGGCATTTTCACCTTTTCCCATTTTACTAGATGCATATTTCTTTTTCCCCCCTGACCACCCCACAAAAAATCTCTTCGAAACCTCTCTAGTCTTCTTTTCCCTACAGCTAGTATAAGGGACAACGTCATATAATAAATCTGAAGATTGTCAAGGGTGCTCTTTACAAGAGTGATCATTCTCCCCTTTGAGAGATATTGCCTCCTTCATCCAGCCAAATTTCGTTAGAATCTTTGAACTAGTAGATTCCATATTCCACAAGATCTAGTTAAGGCCCCTAAAAGAATCATAAATAAGAAGGGAGAGCCCCATATCCTACACCCCCATTGTCCAAGCTAGCTCCTCCACCCCCTCATCACCCCCACTAGAATAATCTCGCTCTTGCATAAATTAATACGCAACCCTAACACTGCCTCAAAACACAAAAAAATAAAATGAAGAAACCACAACTAACGATCGTTCGATTCACAAAAATAATGGTGTTGTCCACATATAATAAATGAAAAACCTCCACATGTCATCCATTTCTAAAGCCCTTCAAAAAAAACCCAACTTACGCTCTAAGTCTAGACATTAGGCGATAAATGCCTCCATGACTATCACAAACAAAAATGGAGAAAGAGGGTCTCCCATATCTTTTTTTTTTTTAATCGGTAAATCACACATGCACACACACTTTGCCCCTAAGGGGACTTGAACCCTCCCTCCCATATAAGGAGGTGGAGGAGATACTAGCCAAGTTAGAGTTTACTGGTAAGATGGTCCCCCCTATCTTTGACCCCAAGATGACCGAAAAAATATCTTGCTAGAGACCCATTAACCATAACCGAAAGAAACTATAGAGACACAAGCATTCATTCATTCCCTCCATCTCACCCCAAGACCCATCTTCCTCATCATAGCCAACATCTAACTTGCACACTGACCCACTCAACTTATATTTTCTTTGACCCCAGGATGACCGAAAAACAATCCTTCTAGAGACCCATTAACCAGAACCGAAAGAAACTGTAGAGATACAAGCCTTCACTGATTCCCTCCGTCTCACCCCAAAACCCATCTTCCTCATCATAGCCAACAAAAGGTTCTAACTAGCATGGTCTTCTCAATGTCTAACTTGCACACTAACCCACTCGACTTATATTTTCTTTGGGAATCAATGCATTCATTAGCTATGAATATCGCATCTAGGATTTGCCTCCCTCCCATAAAGGCATTTTGAATCCTAGTTATGACATTGTCAACCACCTCCTCCAACTCATGGAGAGGACCATGGCCATTAGCTTATAGACACTTCCTATCAAGGCTAATAGGCTGAAGGTCATAAATGATCTTCGTCCCCTCCTTAGGGTTAAAGCTATAAAAGAACAATTGAGCTTCTTTCAAAGATTTTATGATTGTGAAAGTAGTTAAAAAAATGCCAACACATCAGCCCTCACAACTTTCCAACAATGTTTGAAGAATACCATTATAAACCCATTTAGACCAGGAGCTTTATGCACATCAAATGATTTCAATGCCAACACTAATTCTTCTTCTTCGAACGGCTTCTCAAAGCCTACCACCAGCTCCCCATTTAAACAATCCATCTACATATCCTCTAGCCCTGGCCGCCACTCTCTCGACTCTCTATATAGCTCCTTCTAAAAATCAGCAATCCCCTGCCTCCTCATCCTCCTCAAACAAATACCGATCCCCTATTTTTTAAAAAGATATCCTATTTCTCCTACGATGAGAAGAAGTAACCTTGTGGAAAATTTTCAAATCACATATAAATTATTGAAGTTTGTTAAATCCCCATGCCATATTCTCATTGGCCACAAAATCATACAGAATTCATCAATCTTTTAGGAGAAACCAAGTTGAAATTAGCAAGAAACTATGCATATTGTGGTGAAATTAGCAAGAATAATTAACATTGAAAGTGTCTCGTCTTCATAAAACCCTTCATGTATATGAATCAATGCTCCCATCATCAATCCACAAACCAAGTTATATGTGAAACCATCTTAACATACTCATAACACTTTCTGTGAATACTCTCTGGGCGCATTCTGCTAGGAAGAACTTGCTCCAATACCAAAATGATTACAATTAGATTCATCAGATTCCTCATATCACATTAACTTGCTCTCCCCCTCCCTCCTCCATTCTTACTCTCTTTCTTTCATTCCCCCTCCCTCTCAAATATTCCAATATTTTTATAGTTAACCCTCTTATAATTAATATTCAATCAGTTAACAATCTCATATAATTAATAAATTTTTAAGGAACCAACTTGGTTTTATGGTAGATAATTAATAATTCTATTACCTAATTATTAAAACTTTCTTTATAATATTAATTATAAGAAAGATAAAATAGTCATACATAAAGTTATATATACTTCATTTATGAGATGTTTTGGTAATTATATTTATTAATTCTAAATAATTGATGTAAAAATATTGTAAGTAGAAAACATAACAACATAGCAATTGATACAACTTATTTAGTTCAAAAGGACATCAAGAGTTTTTTTAATAACTCAAATTGAAACATTATATGTATTTTTTATGAAAGATTGAAATGTCATTGAAAAGTTACATATAAGGTCTTATTTTTTCACAGGAAGTCATATACATACAAGGAACACCGAAAACTTAATACTTAATAATTCTAATAATTAATAATTTTGTTCTCCCATGCTTATTAATTATAAGAGGCTTGACTATATCTCAATTTTCTTAATCCTATTCTCTTTCTTTCTTGGATTCTAGTCTAATTTGTGCTCTTTTTATTGTGATTTATGATTTATCCTAGCAAAACTTACATCACTTAGGTATCAAGTCTTTTAAACACTCGTGAGCCTAACAATTATTCAAAAAAGTTACTATTGACAATCCAACCAAAGTTTCATGTACCATATGTTGACCTTGCTCAGCTTTGGTTGTATATTAAGTTATTAACAATGATTTCGTATAATGAAGAATTTTGTGGAAAAGCTTCCAATGTCAGGAAGTACTGTAGATTCAGTGATTCACATAAAAATATGCATAGCTTCTCGTTCTTATCAACAATTACAAAACTCAACAACAAATATTCTCCAAATATGCATGGCTTCTCATTGTTACCAACAATTACAAAACTCAACAACAAATATTCTCCAACAAAACGGGATTGATACACCATAGTTGGCAGAAGGGCAACAAAAAAAAGTGGCACAACAATTTACTAATATTAGATGTTTATATGATAGTAGGAGATCTATATCAACCCAACTGCGATTTTTATCTTTAAAGAATCTAATGGTTTTAAGGAAGGATCTGAAGTCTTACATTTTACCATTTTATAGTTTTTAACTCCCTTGAGGTGAATTTAGATTGAAGATAAAAAGGTCTGTTATCTTTATCTCTTCTTCCCTATTCTAGTCTTTCTTCTTTCCACCCTCCTCTTTTCTTCTATTAACTCTCTCTTTTCTATTTCCCTGTTCTCCTATGAACAAGTGGCTTGGAATGAAACATTGCACCTCCATTATTAATATCAATTGGAGCATCTCTCTCTCTCTCTCTCTCTCTCTCTTCCAATTACTTTTACCTTCGAAAACTTTCTTTTCCTCAAACCTTCCGTTCTTTCTACATTCTCCCGGAAAAAAAAGGCATATGAAGCATAAAGTCTCATGATCTAATTATGGGGGCTCCCTGACATCTTTCAGCAAGTTGGTGGGTGATCTAAATATATATACTTAAAAGAATCACTACTCCAAAGCACCAACCTCCCCCTCAATACCGACCCTCAACTGTTTGTTTCCAATGAAACTCTTTGTTTCCAGTTTCCACATAATTACCTTTCCTATGCACCACACTAGTAATATGTAATACAGTCCCGAATTTAAACTGACAATTCAGAAACATCCCTCCATTAAAACCTGAAGCACTTAACAAGTTGACAACAGCAGTGTTATTACCATATCCTTTCTACCATCATGGGATAGCAATATTGAACTCAAAAATTCATTTTTTTTTACCCATATCCTACCCTACTTAGCCAAACTCAGAAACCGAAAAACGCCAATACCTTTAAATATTATTTAGAAAATGTAATTACGATTCTAATTATATACCTAAGGAATCATAATCAACAATTCAAATTGATACGAAACCAGCACAAAAAACAGCGACGAGCGTACCCAGGATCATGATTGCAAATGTCACAGATCTCAATGTTCATTGCCCAGTCGGGACCAATAAGCATACCGCTCGTGGCTCGTTCGACCATAGAATTAACCATATTTGCAAAGAATGTAACCGTAGAACGGTCGGCGATGAGTCGGAATCTAAACACTCGTAAAGTATCCGTTGAGATCACAGAAACTTCCGGCGAACTTCAGATAACAGTAGATCAAATAAAGAAAACAGAATTTGACCAAAAAGAATAAACAAGTGAATGAAAATAGATCGCAGTCCCTAAAACATATGACTAACTCTGTCTCTCTCTCTCTCTCACCCTCCCCCTAATAGGACTCTCTCTCCCTCTTTTAATCTCTCTCTCTACTACTCTCTCTCTCTCTCCCTCCTCTCTGTACGCTGCTTTCTTCTTTTCTGTTAGGCATGCCAATTTTTTTTTAAAATATATATTTTTTGAAAAAATAAGGAATATAAGGAGGAGATCAACCAATTACGTACGGACACGTGTAGTTTTTTTGGGTCTCACGAGTGCGCTGTACGTGTAGTCCGCAGTTTACACTCGATACCGTACGCTCGGCGGACCATTTTGATCAACGGCCACTACTGTTCCATCAGCCTCTTTGTTCCTCTGGGGGCCACGTCGTCATCATCAGTTTTTTTGGTTCCTGTAGTTTTTTATTTTAAAAAAGGTTTCTCGGTTAAAAGTTTTCAAATATGTTCCTATTTCTGTCAAATATGTTTCAATTTCTGTTTCAAATGTTTTGTGGTGGGGATTAAAGTTCAATGGGCTGTTTTCTCAAAAATTAGCTATGAGAGTCGCTGGATATTTGAGACGTGGAGATAGAATTCAAAATTTATAAGAAAAAAAAATTTATTTTACTTGGATATGAAAATTACGGCGTGCTCTTAAAATCATATTTTTTTTATGATTAGTTTTTAGAAATAGGATGCCTACGAAGGAGTTATTTTACAAAAGAGGCACCAATGTAGATATTTATTGTCATCTATGTCTAGATAAGATAGAGACTCCAGACCATTTACTCTTTCAATATCAAGGTACTAGAGATATGTTTAGAATTTAATTAGGGGGGCATGTGAGAGCTTGTCTATGGGAGATGATAATATTGTTGAGTGGTTAAAAAAATACACGAACTTAAGCGTAAAAATGCGAGAGATTGAGAAAAAGTGGTTAATATTATGTGACAAATTTAGTGCCAAAGGAATGACTGAATTTTTAGAAAAGATAAATTCAATCATTTTTAAATCATTGAAAAAGTAATCAATATGTTTAAGGATTATTTTATGATTAGGGAGTGGATCAGCTCTGATTCGTATGCTAGGACGAGAAGTAAATAGGTGAGATTTGTTAGATGAATTCCACCAATAGGAATGAAAAAGTTAAACTTTGATGGATCTAGAAAAAAAAAAAAAAAAATTATTAAGAGGAGTTGGTGCTATTCTCCAGAGCGAGACAGGTGAAATTTCTTGGGCATTATCTAATTGGTATAATGGTAATTATTTGGTTCCTCAATTAAAGGCTCTAGCTCTTCGAGAAGGCTTGCTACGAATTGATGTACAGGATAGTAAAAAGTTTGTAATGGAAGGAAACTCCAAAACTATTATTGATTGCTTATTAAGAAAGGAAAAATGATCTTAAAAGCTCTATAGTATATTGATGTATTGTGTAAATATTATTAAGGAAAATGGTCTTTAGGTTAGTTCTAAACATGTGTACAGGGAGGCAAACTGTGTTGCTAATTGGTTAGCAAATAAAGCTCATACGAGATGCATAATATTATTTGATTTGACAATTTTTCTGCTATTTTGAAAAGCGTTGTGTTAGATGATATTAGAGAGAGGATATTAGAAAAAGTGGTGTAAACTAAACCAAGAAAAAAGAGTTTACAAAAATGTTGTTAAATAAAATGCATTGAAGCTATTTTTTTTTTGTTTACTTTAAAAATCCCTCATTATTTTATTGACAAAAACATCCCTCATTACAAATATGTTGTAAATGCAGGAAGATTGACACGTGTCTTAATTTTTTTAAAAAATTTTAAAATTTAATAACTTATAAAATATAAATTCATTTTAAATAAAATTATATATTTGAGCTCTAGAAATCGAAATCATCAAACCCGATCTATATTGCATATGAAACTTTATTTGAAAAAATGGCAATGAAATAGTAAAATTTTATTTCAAGGAAACAATTAGATTTCACTAACATTCCTTGTTTCATAAAATAAAAGAAAATTCATTGTAATTTATTGCTTCACAAGTTCACTCGTGCATCTATGAATGGGAGTAATATGATAAGATGTTCATGTCAGAGGTGTAATAATAAGGATTATATGTACATAGATGAGACCAAAAAGCACTTAAGTATGAGATAAACAAAAGGTATACATGTTAGGAATTTCACAGAGAACACCGTTAAGTGCAAGTGGTGAGTGAGGATGAATAAGAAGACAATAATGATTAGTTAGGTGAAAATGTTTGATTTGGTTATAATAGATTGCCACAAACTATTTGGTAAACATTAGATCCCTTGTTGAGGGAAGCAAGGTAGCCACTATATTCGAATTGTGAGAAGTTTTTGAAACTCGATTTTCTCATGAAGATCTTTCAATTAAGACTATCAGCCGATAGAGTAACAAATCTTGAATTGATAAAAGAAACACTTCCCTTAGGGGAGACCCATTTGAAATCACATTACGAGGTGAAAAGATTGTTGAGGGACTTAGGCCTTGGATATATCCTTGTGGATGGTTAAGAGAACAATTGCATGTTATTTTGAAAAAAGACTAAACTATGTGTGGAGTGTACGGTGTGCCATGAGCCCAGGTACTAGGTGAATGAATGCATGAGCAAGAAAAATTTGCACAAGGTGTTAAGATATTTTCTGTTAAAACTAAGGCTACAAAGGTAGTACATGTCTTGAAAAACGACATAAGAGATGTGATGACATAGGGTGTATTGGTGAGGAAAATGTATATAGTCATCCGGCTAACACTCAAGCTTGCGCTAAATTCAATATAAATCACGAATGGTTTGCAAATGAGTCGCGTAATGTATGGCTTGGGTTGACTAGCGACAATTTCAATCCATTCGGTGACATGAGTAATGCCTACAACATATGGCTGGTGTTGTTTGTGTTGTATAACTTGCCACTGTGAAGATGTATAAAAAAAATATTTATTTTCATGTCGTTGCTTATTCTAGGACCGAAGTCTTCAAGTAGTGAAATTGATGTTTACTTACAACCATTAGTGGATGAGTTGAAGGAATTGTGGGGGCTTGGAGTGGAGGCATACAATGTCTTTAGGAAGAAGACATTTTGATTGCATGTAGTAATACTGTGGACCATAAACAAATTCCTTTTATACCAAAATTTGTCTTAGTGAAGCGCCAAGGGGTATCTGCCATGTCCAGTTTGCAGTAAGGTTGCATCTTCGCTACATTTGTCCAATAGAAAAAAAATATGATACATGTGCCATCGTCTTTTTCTACCGCCATCACATGGCAGGCAAAACTACCAAAAGCATTTGTTTGATGGCAAGACTAAGCGTAGTTCGACATCTCGTTTGTTGTTTAGGGAAGACGTGTTAGCGTAATTGACACTCATCTAACTAGTGAGATTTGGGAAGATATCGGATACGAAGAAGAGAAAGCGTAATAATATGGAGTTAAATTAGATGAAGAATAGTATATTTCTTTTATTTTTCATACTGTGAGATGCTTAAGTTAAGGCACAATTTGGACGTTATGCACATTAAAAAGAACATATGTGATAATATGTCAAGAACTTTAATGAACGTTAAAGGGAAAAAGAACGATACTGTTAAAAATCGGTTGGACTTGAAATGATTCCATTCCATTCCATCTTAACTTATGTATTGAATCACTAATCTAAATATGAAATGATTTTGTAGGAGAAATTTGACACTGGTCACACCTACCATAAGTAAAAGCAGTAGTGAACCCTAGGGACCCACTTCAGGGAATATCACTACAATCTCCACGTGCAACATAGGAAGGAAAATGAAAAGGAAACAGGTAGGGATCCCGGTGCAAAACCATATAGAGGGGTGTCATAGGAGGATTAGGCCTTTCTTTAAGACCAGTTCGAGAGTGAGGTATTCCAAGTAACGAATTAGCCCAACTCTTATTTTATTATATATCATTGTCATACATACTAACACTGTTAAATTTCAAGTATTGGAGGAATGCCAAGAACAGGAGCAAGCAAAAGGTGCCCATAGTGGTGGTTCATACTCTTTTGTACGCTACCAACATGAGATGGTAATTATTAGTATACATGGAATTTATTGTATTAGATATACACGATATTTAATAATCTTATCTATTGTGTTTAAATTATTGCAATGTGATTGAGAAACCAGTGCACTACCTAGCCTAATAGACTTATGACACAAGATGCATTACAACCCGTAAAAGGGTTGGGCTGGGTCGGAGGCACAGAGAGTTTACGTAAGTTATTACCTTCCACATATCACTATTACTAAATTTAATATTTATAAATAGGTGTACTAGTAGTAACATACATTTATATTTCTATAGGAGGAGATATTTGAGATGCGCGCTCAACCGACCCTTGCGAGAGAGACCTTGCCAACAGATGAGTAGATTTGCGAAGTTGTTTTGGGGAGGAGGCATGGGTACCACTAACGGTGTATAATTTAGACACCAATGCTTTGAAAATGGCCATTATGAGGTTTTGAGCAGCCAAAACACCCGATATTGGTCTAATAACCCCAAAATTGTATCACAAAGCTCACAAATGATAAAATACACTTGTAGAAACCTACTACACTCAGTTCCAATCCCTGGCTTGCAACTTATGTAAGAAATAGTCATTTTAGACACTTAGATTTCAAAAAAAGCCCATTTTAGAATTTTAAGCAACCAAAATGCCCGATATCGGTCTAATGACCTCAAAAGTCCACACACCCCTCAAAAATAACAAAATTCACTTATACAAACTTACGATAACCTATTCTGATCCTTGATTTACAATTTATGTAAGAAATAGTCATTTTAAACATTTAGATTTTGAAAATGACACATTTTTTGGGTTTCGAGTGGCTAAAATGCTTGATATCTATCTAACAACCTCGAAACCGCATCACACACTTCAAAAAATGACAAAATACACTTGTATAAACTTATGGTACCCAGTTTCAATCTTCAGCTTATGTAAGAAATTGTCATTTTAGACACTTAGGTTTCGAAAACGGCCAATTTTGGACTTTCGAGGGCCAAAATGCCCGATATCAATCTAACGACCCCGAAACTGCATCACACATCTCACAGATGACAAACTACACTTGTAAAAACTTACAATACCCAGTTTTGATCTTTGATTTTTAACTTATGCAAAAAAGAGTCATTTTAGACACTTGGTTTTCAAAAACGACCCATGTTGTAGTTTTGAGCAGCCAAAACGCTAGATATTGGTCTAACGATCCCAAAATCACATCATACCTCACAAATGACAAAATAGACTTGTACAGACTTATGGTATCCAGTTCCGATCCTTGACTTGCAACTTATGTAAGAAAAAGTCATTTTTAGGATAAAATTATGCAATAAAATATGTAATTTTATATCTTTTTCATGATTTTTTTATATTCATATTCAATAACTATTTGATCTTTATTTTAGATCGCTTGGATTCTTGTATTGCAACAGAGGTGCATTGGGGGTAACTTTTTTTCTTCTTCCTTTTATCAGACATTTATATTTGTACTCCGGACAATTTTTAATTTTTAGTTTACTGAAAAAATATTGTACATTTATAATATTTTAGAAACTTTAATTTAGTGGGTTAAATGTATTTCTTATTGATCTTGATTTTATAATGTATGAGATTGTATTATATAATTGTTGATACAGGTTTGAACAGGTGAAAATTAAAATAACTTAATACAAAACAATTTTAGAAAATCAGGAAACTATTAGCGATGCACAATGGTCTTCACTAAAGCTATGTCGAGTTTTTTAGGGACGCACACCTCTACATCGCTAAAAGTGGTGCCTATTTTTGGCGACAGCTAATTGTTCATCACTAAAAGGCACATTTAGTGACACTAATATGTGCGTCGCTAATAGTGCCTTTTTAGTGACGTACAAGTACCTCAAAAGTTCTTTTTAATGTCACAAAAAAACATTACTAAAGGTTTATTATTAGTGACGTTATGTGGTTGTGCGTCTCTAAGACTATTAGTGACGTTATAAATAGTGGCGTACTTAGCGACGCACTATTGTGTGATGTTAATTAGCTTTAGCGACGTTTTTGGACTATTAGCGATGCTTAGTGCGACGCTAATAGTCCTTTTTTTGCAGTGTAAAGATTCAATCTTCATGCCTCGTGAAGGAAAATTGAATACTAAAGGAATGTTTTCAAGATTGTTCTGCCCTCTAAAACTAGATTCAAGAGTGTCCATTTTAAAATATTGTTATTTTTTTGTAAAAACTAAAAAAAATATTGTAAATTATTTGAATGTATACTCTAGAATCTAGTTGTCAACGACCTCCTCTATCGATTGCAGCAAACCAATGACCAACCGATGGAAGGTGGTAAACCATGATGTAGATGGTGTCGATGCTACTGAGAAAGAAAGAGACACAAAGAAGAGAGAAGTTTGGTATGAGACGCAGAGGCGGGAGGCCGAGAGCGAAGAGTCATAGTTGGTCCCGAAAATTATAAATGGGGGGGGGTGGACAAGTGAGAAAGAGGGGTGAGGTGCAATAACAGTGAAATAACCCTAGATTAGCATTATATAACCAACCCACTTTCAACCCTATAAACTGCTGGGTTCAATAAATCCAACCCATTTTTTACCAACCTAGGAAATAAGACAACCTAACCCATTAATTATTGGGCGAATATGGACGAGTTGACGGGTCTGAGTTTATTTGCAAGACCTACTCTAGATTAATGAAATACAATAGTTAGTCTCTTTGATAAGGGGTCATTACTTGGGGTCAAGGTAAAAGTTTTGCTTTGGATTGTTGAGCATGAAAATATAGGTTCAAGTACGAGAACAGTCATTTCGTGTAAAAATAATGTCGAGAAAAGTGATTGTGTGAATCATCAAAGTTCGACCTTCGCGATCGCGATTGACTAAAGCATTTCTCTTAATGTCAAATATTAGGTCCTCTAATTTATTCCTGCTAACACTGTATAAGTAAAACTTATACTAAATAATAACCGATAAGTCTCTTTCCTATATGGGAGAAGGGAAGAAAGAATAATAAAAATAACTCACTCAAACCTCGTTGTATAACTATATAACAATGATGTCCATATATGGTTGGCAAGAAGACAGAAGAAAAAGAAGCATCCAAAAAAATACATTTAAAATCTTCTTGGTTTTTACTAGAACATCTAATAATGCCTAATCTAAGTTCTTGGGAATGCTTTTGCTCCCCAAGCAATCCTATTAAGATCCAAGTAAAACTTTTTCTCGGTGAAGTTAAAAGGGATCATTGTGGAGATTGAAGGAAAAGCATTCAATTGTAATAGCAATAAATTTTGGAAAAGCAACTTTCAACACAATCTTACAAATTTGAAATAATTCACAAAACATGTTTTTTTTCTCACAAAAACTTGTTCATTCACACTTTCATCTATAAACAACTTACAAAGAATCAAAATTTCTTGTTCATTTATTTCATGAGATTGTCAACTTGGTAAGAAGCACAAACTTCATTACACGATGATTTCTGTCAATATACCACTTATAATTAGGTGAATACAACATGTACAAACTACTCATTACATTTTTTATATATAAGCTATTATATTTTTTGTAAATACACAATCCATTAACCAAAAAAACTAAATAAATAAATAAAAAAAATCACGACAGATCCTCAGCACGAAACTGATACCTCTTTCTATCAAACTCTATTCGGTCAAGTCTTCATATTGCCCCCTCAATATCTCATTCATTATTGATGTAGATGAAAGTAAATACTGTGAAATCAAAATGACAAGGAATCAACCATAGCATAAAATTATAGCTTCATTAAGAGATCTTAGGAAGTTTATACATGAAAAGTGGGTCAAGAAGCCTACTTTAAGATACTTTAAAAGTACTTTAATTTAGAATTCAAAAATATTAGTATTTCACACAGTTAAGTGAAAAAAAAAACAGTTCATTATAAAATTAAAATTGTTGTGATCTTTTTTCCTTCATGTGAATAAAAATATTTCTCAAAGTTTTTTTTTAATATTTATTTATCAGGGTCTGGGTCCAAATCATTAATCTTCTACAACTTGTTTAGAATGCATATACATGAAATGGGAATATTGAACTTTGTTTTCTACTGAGTAAATATATATAAGCATTTGAATACTTTAGTAAGGATATTAAAATTCAGGATCAAGTCTGATCTCTCTTATGTATAGATAAGTTTTGGTAATAGAGGTTGTAAACTGAAAATTAGGATTTAAAGAACACACATAAAAGAGGTGACTTAAAAAACTCAAATTTCTGCCTAAATTTCCACCCCTAAAACGACATGAGACTTGATCCTGAATGAGACTTTTATCAATTTATATAGTCTAAAGATTACCCGCTCTCAAATAAATTCCTGGCTAAATAGATGCAATAATATTATCCCTAAGAAGTGGGTAAGATACTAAATTATGTTTCTCTAATTTACTTAAATGTGTTTAAACATGCATTTGGCAAAAAAAATTATTTTTCTATAGAACATTGCACCAAACATTGTTATACCTCATTTTGCAATCATGAATTTAAAACATACATACACTAGTGCTAGAACAAACATTCTAAAAAACAAGTGTCCTCTAAATGATTAAGGAAAAAATCCCATCTCCAATATTAGAAATCAATTTATTCATTATTTCATTTTGGCACAAACCCTGACATTTTTCTAACCTTTGAAGTCTATTTAATTACATAATAATATCAAATTGATCTGATGCGTTTACTAGTATGTGAATATATATATATATATATATATATATATATATATATTTCGAGGGATGTATAAAAGATTAGAGAGAAGTTCTTACCATCACCAATAACCTGCTTGTCCCACTGAACTACGGATCAAACAAGAACTCCACTGCCAATTACCATCATCTCATCCGCTCTTTTCCCTTCCTCTACAGTCACATTTCCAACTTTTATTCCCTTAAGCTTCTCCTCCCTTACCAGGCCCTCAACAAAAACTCTCCTAGCAATGCATCCACCAAGAATTTTGTCAAGGTGAGGCATCAGAAGTTCCTTTTCCTTCCTAACTATTAGGTGGTTGTCATGAATTCGCTTGAATTCTTGATGATTCATTGATAACCTGATGCGACTCGAAAAATAGGAAATATGTTTTAACCTGTTTTGTTTGTGTATTTATGACCCGCTTCATTTCTTAAATTTGTTACTCATATATATATTAGGGTGTTATTTTTAGGGTTTCTTATTATAAGATGAGAATCAACTTTGGGTGAGTCGTTATTAGGTGTAAAAGGATTTTCGGGTTTGGTGAGTGTTTTGCTCTTATAATCTCTTTGATACATAGTGGATTGATCATTGTTGCATATGGACATAGACATCTGGCCGAACCACAAAAATCTTGTGTCTTTTGTTCTAAATTGATTTATTGTATGTTTTTATCCTTTCGCACAATAATAAAAAATGCCACATTCATGTTAGGCCTTTCACCAATAGACCCATCACAATCCAACCACATTGTTGCATACGCACCATTTTCTTCAATTTCCACCTTTGAGAGCCCATTTGGAAGGTACACAACAAGAAAATGCACTTTTAGCGACCCACAAAGACATCACAAAAAGTCAAATAAACTCCGCTAATGGATTTTAGCAATGCACAAAAGCATCGCTAAAAGTCAAATAAATGCCGCTAATGACTTTTAGTGACACCCAAATGTGCGTCGCTGAAAGCATCACTAAAGGAGGTTGTATGTGTCGCTCAAAGTTACAATTAACGACTTTTTTTGTGTGTCACTGAAAGATGGGCAAAACGTTGCTAGAATGTCCTCTTTTACTTAGTGTGCATCGCTAGAAGTAAATTTTTTTTAATAATTCTTTCAAAATTTTATGCTAATTTATTTTAGTTTCCATCTATTCAAAACATGTTTCTAAATAACCTGATATAATACAATCACATATATTATAAAATTGATATAAGAATGCATTTATAGAAATAAAAATTTAATTGTAATAATAACTATACAAATTTTCATTAAATTCAAAAATTAAAAATTGTTTGACAAAATACAAATACAAATGTCTGAAAAAAATACAAATGTCTGTGGAAACAAAAATATGAGTTGGTCCCGATGCACAGGTGAGGCGTGGCCAGGCGATGCAAGAATCCAATCAATCTGAAATAAACATAAAAAAACTTATTAGATATAAATAAAAAAATTTATGAATTTACACACTTTATTACTTAAGTTTCTTATAAAATTCCTATTTCTTGAATAAGTTGCAAATTGGGTATCAGAACTTTGTGCCATAAGTTTTTACAAGCAATTTTTTGTCATTTTCGAGCTGTGTGATGCAGTTTTAGTGTAGTTAGATTGTTATCGATCATTTGGCCTCTCAAAACCCCAATAGGGGCCATTTTGAAACTTAAGTTCCTTAAATGACTATTTCTTGCATAAATTGCAAGTCGGGCATCGAAACTCAGTGTTGTAAGTTTCTATAAGTCTATTTTGTCATCTGTGAGTTGTATTCTATGATTTTAATGTAGTTAGAATGATATTGGGCATTTTGGCTTCTCAAAACCCCAATATGGACCCTTTCTGAAAATTAGGTTCCTTAAATAACTATTTCTTACATAAATTGCAAGTTGAGCATCGAAACTCAGTCTAGTTAGATCATTATCGAGAATTTTGGCCTTTCAATTTTATTACTAGAAAACTTCAGCCCTAGAATAAGTAACAGCATGAAGATAAAAAGTTCTTTCATACATTTTCACGATGCAAAGTTATACGGCATAAGTAACACTGGCCATATGCTATAGGAATTACTTGTCACTGAATGGATTGAAACAGTCGCTAATCAGTCCAGGCCGTACAATACATGGCTCATTTGCAAACTATTTGTGATTTCTATCGAATTCAACGCAAACTTGAGAGTCTGTCGGATGCCTATATAATTTAACTCGCCAACACGCTTATCCTTATAACACCACATCTCTTCTGCCATCTTCCAAGACATGTACAACCTTTGTAGCCTCGATTTTAACAAAAAATATCTCATTATCTCAATTTTAACGAAAATGTAACTAACTAACTAGTCCAATATTGCTAATAATTTGACAACAAAAAAATATTATATATTAAATTTTCACTTGGGCACTTTCTACTACAATTAAAAAATAAAATGAGATATACCATAAAAGAAAAACTTTAGCAATATAAAATAATTATATCAATTCCAATATTGAATACAATTAAAAGTTTAGCAATATAAACACGTGTTAATCTAATTCAACATGAACTAACTATTTTGTGCCATGCCTATTTTTCATCATTCAATCACTAACCCATAAATCAATTATTGACATGATCAAATAGATATGGGTGCTTCTACCCATTTTGAATTATTCATTAAACCAACATACACATTCAAAAGGCATCCTATGAAAGTTTGGGTGAATTAATATATATGTTTTCCTATTTTTCTTTGTTGGACACTTTAAG
Organism: Nyssa sinensis; assembly: GCA_008638375.1. Classification (NCBI taxonomy): domain Eukaryota; kingdom Viridiplantae; phylum Streptophyta; class Magnoliopsida; order Cornales; family Nyssaceae; genus Nyssa; species Nyssa sinensis. The sequence continues at coordinate 4,666,319 of CM018046.1, forward strand.
TAGAGAAGTGTCCAACATTTAATGTGTTAGATTGATGCATTCAATTCCCACATTCATGTTATGTTGCACTCTCTCATTGCACAAAGCTTATAAGAACAATTGTATATGAACAGTTGCATTAAATATACCAACCACTCTAACCCCCTTCCCCAAACCAAAAACAAAATTCTTTTTCTACATCCAACCAATAGAACATACCCCAAATGTAAGAAACATTTATTCATCGTGTCCAACACAAAAAACATATTTATAACAATGGTAATACTGTTAAGATAATAAACAAAAGAGAAATGCTATACTTCTAAAATTTGTATCTCAAATTTCCGTCATAAGTGACATAATATTGTTTAAAGTGATACACACACACACACACACACACACACATATCAAGTGAGAGATAGAGAACACTTACCTTGAGAAAGAGAATAGTGTGGCAATGGCGACATCATCAACGGTGAATGGGGTGGGGGTGAAGGTGCAGGTGGGGGAGGCACAAGGGTTGTAGAGTGTGTGTGTGTGTGTGTGAGAGAGAAAGAGATAGAGAAGGAGAGAGAGAGAGAGAGAGAGATTTTGGGAGTTCTGATCGAAATTGGAGATTTAAGGGATTTTTAGCGACACACATCAGGCATCGCCAATGGTTCACTTGAGAGTCGCTAATGGTCCACTTGAGCATCACTAATGGTAGTATTAAAAATCGATGTCATTTTATTTATTTATTTATTTATTAAATTCAGTGACACACAAATTTGCATCACTAAAAGTATAAGACGTGCATCGCTAATGATCAAACTATTTAGGACACAAAATCGGTGCTAAAAGTTTTTAAGCATCATTGATAAGTTCCTGTGCACTGCGTTGTTTTCATGTTTTTGGATTCTTTAGTAATGCCCATATTATGCGTCGCTAATACCCGTTATAGGAAATTGTGGAGGCTTTATTAGGATTGATGAAGTTACTACTTTGATGCCTTTTTTATTAGATGACGATTGATCTTGGATCACGATGGCATACAAAGCTGGTCAATGACAACCAGTTGGAGATATTTGGAAATGATCAATTCCTACTGAAAGCTAGCATCTGAGTGATCCATTTATACACTTAGAAGCACTCAATGTTTATTAATATTATTCTAATGCTTCCCCTATCAAAAGTAATAATTATTTTGGCTAGGGGTGTAAGTTGGGCAAGTCAATCTAAGTCCAGCCTAAATATTTTAGGATCTAAGCTTCATTTTTTTTACTTTGGAATGGGCCTGGGCAAAATAACTCAAGCCCGATCTAAATTAGGATTGGGTTTGGTTGAGACTTTGAAAGCTTGAGCCTTAACCCAATATTTTATGTATGATATTTCTAATACTTTAGTTATCCACCATTTTATTAGTAGGAATTTCTTATAAGTATTACTATTTATATTTTTTTATTTTCAAAAACTTGTAACAACTTTTCAAAATTAAATTATTTGAAGGAATTATTTTAATGATTTTTTTTCTTTTAGAAGGAGCAATTAAGAGAAATTATTAGAGATTTTACTGTATAATAGGAAAATACAACAATTTTGTCACGACCCGAAACCCACCCTGTGAGGATCAGGGGACCGTGATCGTCGAATTTCTTTCTTAAGCCAAATCCGTTCCATTCATACATCACTTCAAATTCAAATTATTGCAGTGGAAGCAATTACACATGTTACTTTGATACTTACAGTATCTAAAATGCCTAGAATTTTTTTTTTTTTAACTTAAACATTACATTCATCATTACAATCATTGTGGGTCCCATACCCCACCTTTACATCTGAACTTCACATTACCTTACCCTTTAGTCCCATCCCTCACGTACTTCTGAACATCCGAAATTCAAACCACTTCACCCGTGAGTCCCATACTTCACGTTCTTCTGAACTTTATATCACTTTACCTGTGAGTCCCATACCTCATGCACTTCTGAACTTCTGAACTTTGTATCACTTTACCCGTGAGTCTCATACCTTACGCACTTCTGAACTTGTACTTCACTATAGTTGTTGGTCCCGTACCTTACCTTCATATCTCCTATACATATCAAGGATAAATCCATGTGAGTTTCACTAAGCTCATGAGTAATTCCAATACCTTGTCATGGTTTTTGATTGGTAGTGGGTTCAGTATAACAGATTTTATAAAAATAACTACTACCAATTGCTTGTATACTTCAAATACAGAATACAGGAATCTTCAAAAAGATAGCATGAAACATTTAAAGCATTCAGGCTAGGCATTTATTTCACGATACAAAATATAGGAATCTTTAAATAGATAGCATGAAGCATTCAAGGCATTCAGCCTAGGCATTTAGTTCATCAAATACGGAATACGAGAATCTTCAAAACATAAAACATGAAGCATTTAAGGCATTCGAGTAAAGCATCTAGTTCATCAAATACGGAATACAGGAATCTTCAAAACATATAACACGAAGCATTCAAGGCATTCGAGTAAAGCAGTTATTTCACGATATAAAATACGAGGATTTAGTTTTTATTATAATTGAAAACATAAATCTTTTGATCATGAAATTAGAACATATAAATCACGTTTAGAATAATGGGGGATAAACCTTCTACCATTTTTTAACATAACAACTTTTCACTTTTGTTTTAGTAGAACCTGTTTTGAACTGAACTCTAAGCTTAACTTCACGTGGAAATATCTCATGCTTGAGGGATAAACCTTCTACTGGGCATTTTCTCGTATGTGAGTCCCATAGGGTCTCACGAGCTCGTGGTGCTTATACACAATTATCTTGCATTAGCAGTTTGTAAAAAGGAAGCATTTAAAACATTTCTTTTCAAATAGATGTTTTTCAAGAGAATTTTAAACATAACTTTCCAAGTAAATGTTTTTCAAGAGCATTTTAAACATAACTTTCAAAAGTACTTTAACAAAACCTTTAGAGTTCTTAAACATAACTTTCAGAGTATTTAAAATATAGCTGGAATAAAATATTCACTTTCAAGGGGAATTTAACACAACTTTGCAATTAAAACGAAAATGCTGAAATAAGGACTTTATAAATAGTTGGCATTTAAAACAAGTATATTTGCAGTTCATGATAGTATTCAAAAATGAACAAGTAGCATATTTAAAACACGAGTCATGTAAATATAGGAATTTGAATTTAAAACACTTCAGAAATCATGGAGTTAAAACCTCCACTTCAAAGTCCAGGATTACTCACTTGTGGTCTAGAGGCCACAATCTTTTCTTCACTTGTTTACTTTACTTGTCTTGGCATTTGTCTTATCCTTATTCCCTTGCTGGTAATCCTAGTTCACAAATTAAATTGAACTCAATACCAAAATAAACATATGATCTTATTTAATTATTATCTCTTCGATGTTATTAGCCTTGACTGGTTCCATTTTCAAATTTGATGGCCCTCTAAGCCCTAAAACAGATCCTATACTCTCCCTTAGGTCCCATATGAATTTATTCTCCCTTTAAGGGTATTTTAGTAATTTTTTATTTTACGTCTCAGTTCATTCAGTCCATCATTTGCCTATGCGAACATAATTTTTTAGTCCAAGCGATCTTTAAAGCGACATTTCACAATCGTTACTAAAAACAAAGGAGAAAATAAGTCCTGATGCAGAACAGAAAGACGGCGGCACAATAATCCTAATCAATCTAAAATAAAGATCAAATGATATATATTAGAATACTTATTAAATATATATATGAACATAAAATGTGAATATTTTTTTTTTCATGCATAAATAGTAAAAATAACATAAAGTAGCATAAGTTGTAAACCAGTAATTCGGATTGAGTGTCGTAAGTTCATGCAAGTCTATTTTGTCATTTGTGAGGTGTGTGATGGCGTTTAGGGCTCGTTAGGCTGATATCCGACGTTTTGGTCCGTCAAAACTCTAAAATTGGTCTTTTCGAAATAGAAAGTTGCATAAGTTTCAAACTGGTAATCCGAACCAAGTTTCGTAATTTCTTGCAAGTCTATTTTATCATTTTAAGGTGTGTGAGGTTTTGGGCTCGTTAGGTTGATATCCGGTGTTTTGGTCCATTAAAACCTCAAAATGAGACCTTTCGAAGCAGAAAGTTGCATAAGTTTAAAACCGGTGGTCCGAACCAAGTGACGTAAGTTCATGCAAGTCTATTTTATCATTTTTGAGGTGTGTGATGAGCTTTCAGGGTTGTTAGGCTGATATCTGACATTTTGGTCCCTCAAAACCCAAAATGGGTCTTTTTAGAGTAGAAAGTTGCATAAGTTTCAAAACAGTGATCTGAACCGAGTGTCGTAAGTTCTTAAAATTCTATTTCATCATTTGTAAGGTGTATGATGTAGTTTCTAGGCTGTTAGGTTGATATCCAATGTTTTGGTCCATCAAAACCCGAAAATAAGCCTTTTGGAGCAAAAAGTCGCATAAGTTTTAAACCGATTATCCAAACCGAGTGCCATGAGTTCGTACAAGTCTATTTTATCAATTTTGAGGTGTGTGATGGGCTTTCATGGTCATTAGACAGATATTTAGCATTTTGGTCTGTCAAAACCCTAAAATTGATCTTTTTAGAGTAAAAAGTTGCATAAGTTTCAAACCAGTGTTCTGAACTGAGTGCCATAAGTTCGTACAAATTCATTTTATCATTTTTTAGGTGTGTGATAGGGTTTTGGGGTAGTTAGGCTGATATCTTGCATTTTGATCCGTCAAAACCCCAAAATGGGTCTTTTTGGTGTAGAAAGTTGCATAAGTTTCAAACCGGTGATCCGAACAGAGTGCTGTAAGTTTTTACAAGTCTATTTTATCATTTGTGAGGTGTGTGATTGGGTTTTGAGGTTGCTAGGCTGATATCCGGCATCTTGGTTCATCAAAACCTCAAAATTGGTCTTTTTGGTGTAGAAAGTTGCATAAGTTTCAAACCGATGATCCGAACCGAGTGCCGTAAGTTCGCACAAGTCTATTTTATCATTTGAAAGGTGTGTGATGAAATTTCTAGGCTGTTAGGCTAATATCCGGTGTTTTGATCCATCAAAACCCAAAAATGGGCTTTTTTGGAGCAAAAAGTTGCATAAGTTTGAAATCAGTGATCCAAACCGAGTGTCATAAGTTCGTGCAAGTCTATTTTATCATTTTTGAGGTGTGCGATGAGATTTCGAGGTATTTAGGCCAATATCCGTCATTTTAATCCATCAAAACTCCAAAATAGGCCTTGTTGGAGTGAAAAGTTACATAAGTTTCAAACGATCATTAGAACCGATGAAATTAAGTAAGTTCGTGCAACTCTATTTTTTCATATTTGAACTGTGTGATGGGGTTTCTAGGTCGTTAGGCCAAAATCTGATTATTTTTTTTACGTAACATTTTTTATAAATTATAAATCCTCTCGACGGTAGAGGACGATGACATCGGCTGCATCCCACTCCCTAAGCCACGCACATATCCACGTTTCCTGCCCAGAACAGTCTCCCGTATCTGGTTATCGGTCGGCGGATTCTCACCCTCAGGGGTCGGCTGAGCATGTAGCTGGACCATTTCCTCCTACAAAAACATAAATATATGTTACTACTTTTATAACTTTGGATTAATATTAAATTACTAATACTGGTATATATACGTAAATAACTTACATAAAGTCGCTGAGTTTGAGGCCCAATCTAACCCTTCTCGGGGTTGTAGTGTGTCCTGTGCCACAAATCAATCGGGCTTGGTGGTGCACCGATCTCTTAGTCTCGTTGCAGCAAATTAACAGTAGCTTGTGAAGATTGATTTCATTAAAAAATAATACAATAATAACTTGATACATTTATTAACTTACCATCTCATGCCTATACTGTACAAAAGTTCGTGATCCACCACAGTGGGTCACCTTTCACTTGCTTCTACTCTCTCTGTTTTTCTTACTCAGTTCCTACACTTGGCCAAAACAAATAAGGTTAGTATAAATAACAATGATTTATCATACAACAAAATTAATTTTCACAGTTTTTACCTTAAATGCATTACTAGAGAACCGGTCACATAGTAACATCCAATCCTCCACTATCACCCCCTTGTAGGGTCTGTTGTGAGGATCTCTATCGGTTGCCACTTTTGCCTCGTAGTGCATGTGGAGCCTGTGTCAATAGTCCCTGAAACGGACTCCCAAGTAATGGTCCACTGCCTTCACGACATGAGGTAGGTGGAGATCGTTGTCAAACTTCTCTTGTAAGGCATTTCATTGTCAAAACATTACTTCATTAGATATGTTAAAATTAAATTGAATACAATAATAAAAGACATACCAGGATATGCGTATGAACATCCCATCGTTCCTCGTTAGTGACGAGACTCCAGTCACTAATATGGAGTGGGGCATGTAGTCGGCAAATGATGCTGACCTCTGTGGTGAACTGCTGTGTCCACCCACCGATGAGTTTTAGCAAGCTCGGATGTATCTCAATCTGAAGTCGGGCGCCTCTTGCTGCCTCTATTTGAACTTACAAACTACGGTTCTTCGACCTCCTATGCCCACGTCTAAAGGCGGTGGTCGAAGCTTTAGAAGAAATAAAATAGAAACAATTAGTACCATATTTATATAATCATTAATAAAAGGGAAACTATGCATACCATCGATCGCAGGATCAGTCGACTCTGCAGATGAAAGGGAAGGGGTCGATGGGTCCGACCCTGCTGTGCGTCTGCATGATCCTGGTCCAACCATATCGAAAAGAAAGTTTAAAAAAAAAATTTGATTACATCATAAAAATGAAAATCCATAACATCATAAAAATGAATATCCATTGCATCATAAAATTGAAAATCTATTACACTTGATCCTAACACATATAACACCTATTACAATTATTCATCTTAAGTCTGTATCATCATATGTTCTTAAAATTTCTTCATTTTCAGTACAATACTCTAACAATGTATCATCATCAAAATCACTTTCCTCGTCATCATCATCATTAATGAAAGTTGGCTCCCTCAAATCTAACTGTCTGGTATTGGTGACGTCAGGAGTTACGACATGATTTGGTTCTACATCAGTTCTATTTAACCGATACGAAGTAACATATTCTTGATCATGGTGGACAACACCATCGGCCGCAAATTGAGACTTTTCTTATAGTGCCTCCTCAATCCTCTCCAAATCTTCTTCTCCCTCTTCAACTTCTAATACATCATAAACATATCTAGACTTTATTTTTGGGACAACATGCCAATCACCTTTGATTTTTGTGTCCTTCAAATAGAAAACTTGTTTTGCTTGAGATGCCAATACATGCGGATCATCTTTAAATATCGTACGTGACGTATGAACACTTATGAAATGCTTATCGATCTGCATTCCTGTCTTCTTGTTACTTACATCCCACCAATCACATTTAAATAGATACACAAAATAACTGAAGCAATAATGTAATTGTATGATATCTTGCAAAACACCATAATACTCTATACTTTGTCCTGCTTTATAACCTCCCTAAACAAGGAAACCGCTATTCTGTGTTTGTCGGCTCACCTCACGTTCCTTCGTGTGAAATCGAACACCATCAATAATTAAACCGGTGTAGAGGGATATCCTTTGATCAGGGCCACATGCCAAGGAATATAATTGATCGTAAGCCTCAAGAGTTTTTGGTGGCGTAATAGCTTCATTTATTAATTTAATATAAGTACAAAATCAATTGAATACAAATGCATTAACTAATTCAATTACAATTAATTGAAACCTATAATTACACGTTCTCCGAACCACTTTGAAAAAAAACTTTGTTGTCTTTGCTCTAGATTAGTATCAGTAACATGTTCTTTCTGAAGCTGAGTCATACGCTCACTACATAAGATGAGATATGTTTTATGTAACTTACATTTATGTACTAATGTAGTATTGAAATGATTTCGATAAACTTACTTAAAATATGTTAATGTCTCATCGCAGTTGTTAAGCACGGTATAGTGGGCTTTTTCCAAGTCATTAGGATGATACCATTTATACATATGGGCACTTATTGGCCGCACATTATGATTAAACACTGCAAGGCCAGTTCGTTGCTGCCTTGGAAATCTATAAGAATTTCCTTTTTCATAATTAAACCTTGTCTCAATATATCAAAATGCATAGAGTAGAACGTGAGACATTCAACATCAACATACGACCAATTGACCCTTCCGGTCGTGCTTTGTTATACACATATTGCTTCAATGTGTGCAAATATCTATTTTAATAATTAAACAATTATAAATTAAAATAGTTAGGATGGATAGATAAGACAAAAATTAAAATTTAATGTACCTTTCTATTGGATACATCCAACAGTATTGGACAGGTCCGTCAATTTTTGCCTCATGCAGCAAATGCATAGCTAAGTGGACCATTACATCAAAGAAAGTTGGAGGAAAAATCTTTTCTAACTTGCTAAGGATCAGGACAACGTCCCTTTCGAGCTTTTCTAGTACTTCCAACTTCAATGTCTTGACACTTAATTCTCTACAGAAGCAACCCAACTCAATCAATGTCGTTGATATGTCATCGGTGAGATATCCACATATTGCAACTAGAAGAAGTCGTTGTAAAAGGACATGGCAGTCATGACTCTTCAATCTGGATATTTTTTTCATCTTTAGCATTGACACATCGAGATATATTGGATGCATATCCATCTGGGAACTTCATCAATTTAAACCGCTCGCAAATCTTCATTTACTCGTCGGATGATAATGTATAGCATGCAAGAGGCATGATATATTTATCACCGCTACGTATTAGTTGCAACTCTTTCCAAATTCCCAACTCTTGCAAGTCTAACCAGACTTTAACAGTATCATTCGTCTTCCCTTCACTGTTCATTAAAGATCCCAGCACATTATCATAGATGTTCTTCTCGATATGCATAACATCTAAATTGTGCCTCAACTTAAAGGTCTCCCAATACGGAAACTCAAAAAATATGCTCTTCTTCATCCAATTTAACTCCACATTAGTAAGCTTCCTCTTCTTAGTACACAGTATCTTTGGATGAGTGTCAATTACACCAATACGTCTTTCCTAGACAACAACAGAGGTGACAATCTGCGCTCAATTTTTTCATCAAACAGATGCTTCTACCGATTTCGCTAGCCATGTGATAGCTGTAGCAAACGGCGATAGCACATGTAGCATAGCTTCTTTCCATTTGACAAATGTAGGGAACATGCATCCTTATTGCAAACATGACATGCTAGAAACCCTTTAGTGCTCCACCTAGACAAGTTCCCATATGCAGGAAAGTCATTTATGGTCCACAGTACCACTCCATGCAATTGAAATGTCTCATTCTTAGAGACATCATATACCTCTACTCCAACCTCCCACAATTCTTTCAACTTGTCCACTAAAGGATGCAAGTACACATCAATTTCCTTACCAGGAGACTTCGGCCCTAGAATGAGTAACGACATGAAGATAAATGGTTCTTTCATACATTTCTACGATGGCAAGTTATACGGCACAAACAACACCGGCCACATACTATAGGCATTACTCATGTCACCGAATGGATTGAAACCGTCGCTAGCCAGCCCAAGTCGTACATTTCGTGGCTCATTTGCAAACCATTCGTGATTTTTATCAAACTCAGCCCAAGTTTGAGAATCTTCTGGATGCCTACATACATTTTTCTCAGCAACACGCTTCTCCTTATGCCACCGCATCTCTTCTGCCGTCTTTTGAGACATGTATTGTAACGACCCTGGCCTCAATGGCATGATATTGTCCGCTTTGGGCCTTCCGCCCGCACGGTTTTTTCCTGGCGATGGGCTTGCCCCACCCCAAAACGCGTCATACCATATGGGGACCAGTTCGCACTTATGAATAACTTCCCCCTTCCTTCCCCAGGCGATGTGGGATTCCCTCTCCCCTCCTTTGGCTCGCTGGCCGCAGCGAGGTTCTGGGCCCTCACATTTCCGGCTGGGTCGGGCTCTGATACCACTGTAACGACCCTGGCCTCAATGGCATGATATTGTCCGCTTTGGGCCTTCCGCCCGCACGGTTTTTTCCTGGCGATGGGCTTGCCCCACCCCAAAACGCGTCATACCATATGGGGACCAGTTCGCACTTATGAATAACTTCCCCCTTCCTTCCCCAGGCGATGTGGGATTCCCTACTGTAACAACCCTGGCCTCAATGGCATGATATTGTCCGCTTTGGGCCTTCCGCCCGCACGGTTTTTTCCTGGCGATGGGCTTGCCCCACCCCAAAACGCGTCATACCATATGGGGACCAGTTCGCACTTATGAATAACTTCCCCCTTCCTTCCCCAGGCGATGTGGGATTCCCTCTCCCCTCCTTTGGCTCGCTGGCCGCAGCGAGGTTCTGGGCCCTCACATTTCCGGCTGGGTCGGGCTCTGATACCACTGTAACGACCCTGGCCTCAATGGCATGATATTGTCCGCTTTGGGCCTTCCGCCCGCACGGTTTTTTCCTGGCGATGGGCTTGCCCCACCCCAAAACGCGTCATACCATATGGGGACCAGTTCGCACTTATGAATAACTTCCCCCTTCCTTCCCCAGGCGATGTGGGATTCCCTCTCCCCTCCTTTGGCGAAGTACGTTATGTAATGTAAAGGCGAGGTATGGGACTCGCAGTTCATGAATTAGATATGTAAGTACGTGATACGTAATGTAAGGTAAGGGCAGGGTATGGGACCTGCACTAGAGTAAGTCAAGTTATTAGAAGTACGTGTATGATATGAAGGCAGGGTATGGGACCTGCAGTATATGAAATAGAGATATAAGTATATGACATGAAATAGAGATGTAAGTATATGATATGAAATAAAAGCGGACAATATCATGCCATTGAGGCCAGGGTCGTTACAGTGGTATCAGAGCACTAGGTATTAGGTCTTTTGGGAAAAGACCAAGTCATAAGTGAAGATAAGAATGATTAAGATTAGTTCTAGGTTGACTAAGATCAACTTAGTGACGATAGGAGATTCGAAATAGAATTATGAGTTAGGTAAGTCCTAGGCTGCCTAAATATGTGAAGTACGTAATATGAAGTAAAGGCGGGGTATGGGACCCGCGATATATGAAATGATTATGTGAAGTATATGTTATGATCTGAAGGAGGGAATCCCACATCGCCTGGGGAAGGAAGGGGGAAGTTATTCATAAGTGCGAACTGGTCCCCATATGGTATGACGCGTTTTGGGGTGGGGCAAGCCCATCGCCAGGAAAAAACCGTGCGGGCGGAAGGCCCAAAGCGGACAATATCATGCCATTGAGGCCAGGGTCGTTACAGTGGTATCAGAGCCCGACCCAGCCGGAAATGTGAGGGCCCAGAACCTCGCTGCGGCCAGCGAGCCAAAGGAGGGGAGAGGGAATCCCACATCGCCTGGGGAAGGAAGGGGGAAGTTATTCATAAGTGCGAACTGGTCCCCATATGGTATGACGCGTTTTGGGGTGGGGCAAGCCCATCGCCAGGAAAAAACCGTGCGGGCGGAAGGCCCAAAGCGGACAATATCATGCCATTGAGGCCAGGGTCGTTACATGTATAACCTTTGTAGCCTCCATTTTAAGGAAAAATATTTCAACACCTTGTGCGAAATTGTCTTGCTCTTTCCTTCATTCACCTTATACTTGGGTTCGTGGCACACCATACACTACATACATTGTTCAGTCTCATTCCAAAAATAACATGCAATCATTTTTGCAAACATGTATGGGAATATACCCGAGGCCCAAATCTCATAACATTCTTTTCGTCTCGTAATATGATTTCAGAAGGGTCTCTCCAGTAGGAAGTGCTATTTTAATCAATTCAATGATCATATTAAATGACTTGTTACTCCATCAGTTAATGGTCTTAATATAAAGGAGTTTAACAAGAAAATCCAGTTTTGAAAACTTCTTACAACTAGGATATAATGACTACCTTACTTCCCTCAACAAGGAGTCAAACGCTTCCAATTGTCCTGTGTCACTCTTGTGACTATGAGCCCCTGTTGTAGCCCCTTGCAAGTCTGCCAGCATTTGTGGCAAGCCTTTGTAACCAACCCTAACATTATCACCTAAGTCATCATCATCGTCTTCTTCTTTATCCTCACTTATCACTCGTACACCACGGTGTTTCCCATGAAATTCCCAACATGTATACATATTGTCCATCGCGTGTAGGTGTTTTTTGGCCTCATCTATGTACATATAATCCCTATTATTGCACTTCCTACATGGACATCTTATCCTATTTCTCCCATCTACAGATGCACGAGCAAACTCAATAAAATCTTTAATCTCCTTCACATACCCTAACAAATGACTGCCCCTTAAGTCTATCCAACTCTTATTTATTTTTGTCTACCTAATACAAGTCAAAAATGTTGCTAATTATAAATATGAAACATAAATCCTAGCATATCCAACTTCTCTCTAAAGGGTAAGGTGGTCCTATCCCATTCGTGAATGCACAATCTACATTGCAATCAGTAACAAATCAAATGCTTGATTCCACTCAGAAAAAATTTTGGCAGCATCTCACCATAGTTCTCCAAGTATACGAGATAGACGTTATCACACCTAAATATATACTCAGAGAACAATAGGAGATCGTGCTAAAATTTTCTCATAGTGGAATATTTAAGCATGCGCTATTGATTGCAATACAGATTTATGGATTCCCAAACTATCCTACTCTGGACAATTCAAGAATTGATTTTCATACACACGAGCCCAATCGAGAATAAATTTCGCGACAAGATTCAGGAGTGATAAAAATGACTCCCGAATGGGGCTAGGCTTATATGAATGCAATACATTGAGTTACATGATCATTTAGTTACAAACACTACCTTTCTCCAAAAACTTAAGATTAATAAAAGATTTAAAAGTCTCAACTCAAAAAAAAAAAAAAAATGCCTTAAATTTCTTCTTTCTCTTTTCTATCATTTGGTATCTAAGGAATTGGGCATAGAGTCATTTCATAAACAAGTGAATCTTTAATGGTTCTAATAATAGGATCAATATATCATTTTTTACATAGCGCATGAGACAGAATTCATATAATTGACTCTAATAATTGAAATAAGGTTTTATAAGTTGAATTTTTTACACATCATTTTTTGGCTAATTTTTTGGAACTCATATATGTTTAAGAAAATTTTAAAATTACAAGGTATTAGTTAAACACGAAGTGATTAACAAAGATGACACTAAGTTGATTCTTGCTTTAATGGCTACATGAGTATGTGCAAATATAAATTTTTTTGACAATTATAATGACCTTGAGGATACCAGACTAAGTTCTCATCCCCGTAACAGTCAAGCCACCCTTTAAAATCTAACTGTCAACAATCAACATAGAGGGACTCGAACTCTAGCTGTCATTTTTTTTTTCTTTTTCTAGGTAAGTAAGAATTGACATTATTACTTACCAAAAAAGTGTTAAAATCAAATGAATAATTTGTTTTTAAACAGAGCAGCTATAAAAAGGGCATATTACATACTAGTGTATATACTTGAACTTGAAATCTTTAAATTTTATCTTCAACTTCTTTATCGCTCGACCACACCCCCGAGTAATAACTGACCAGTCAACTAAATATGTGACAAAATTAACTTATGAGTTTACAATAAATTACATGATGTATTCTATGTGTGGTGCTTTTTTATTTAAATCGAAAGATAACTCAATTTAATAAAGTCTTATTTTACTTATTTAGAATTGTGTACATTACCGTGCCATATTGATTAATTTAAGTTCATTCTCGTAATTAGATTATACATTATTATATTTTTTTAATTTACTAAACATAATTTTCAATATGAAACATGACATTCTGTTTTTTACTAGTGCATGTAAAACAGTGCTCTTTATTTTATGTCTTGCTTCTTCTTTTTATTATGTAAACTTGAATTGGTTTAAGCACAATAATTTATTTTAACAAAGATGGAACAACATACAGTCAATCAATTTTTATTCTTACACTTCATGCTGGAGTTTTTTAACAGATCCCCTGAGTTAGGTATCCAATGGGTAGCTTAATTGAAATTGAACAATATTTGATTCACCAAAATTTTGCTTAAAGTATCCATTAACTTACTTAGAAATTTTCTTACATTAAGAAAAAAAAAAAAAGAGAAAATTACACTTAACAAGAATTTAGGAGGACAAATAATAAGTGGATTCAATAATGTAGCCATGTATGTTTTGTTAATATACACTTCAAGAGAAAGTGTAAAAAAAATCCAAAAATTTCACATTAAAAAACAAATTGAAAACAAACCCTAAGGCCCCTGTTTAGATAGTTACTGAAAAATGATTTGAGAGTATCCAAAAATTGAAAAAGTTGTTTGGTATTCAATTCTTAATTGCCTAAGGGAGTGGTTTCTCAAATATCACTGAAGACTTTTTGAAATGAAGATAAAAAAAAAAAAAGAAAGAAACCCTCCGTACTGAAGTTGGCGAATGACAGAGAGCACTGCATCTCACCCTCCCCTCTCACTTGCGTTAAATCTCTTTCTCAGTCTTTGCAAATCTCTCTCGATCTCTCTACAAAAATGTTTATGGTTTAATGTGATGAGTTCAAAGGACAAGATATTTTAACTTTCTCACACTAATATAAACAAACAAATCAACAGTAGTAGCAATAACTAGCAGTGTTGGTGGCAGGGTGCGATGATCGGTGACGCACTGTTAGTGATGGGTTCACGGGATTGGCAATGTTTGCGGTGGTGGCGGCTATGGCACTGACACCTTTGGCAATCGTGTTGATTTTTACCAATGATGGCTCCGGATAGAGAAATTGAGAGAAGGGAAAGTGAGATGGAGAAAGATTTTCCTGTGATGCACTGTTGGTGGTGGGTTTAGTCGATTGGCAGCGGCGGTGGCGATAGCTATGGCATTGGTGTGGTAACGAGGTGGCATCATTGGTTTTTGCCAAAGGTTGCTTCAGGTAGAGAAATAGAGAGAGGAAGAAGTGAGATGGATAGGATTTTTTCTGATGGTGGCTTGTAATAGGTAGAACAGTAAGGTGGATTTGTTCTTTCCATGGAAATTTATTAGAGATGGAATTTAAGAATAACTGATCAGAATAACCAAACGCATTTTTGCAGTTTTTAAAAAATTAATTACAAAATTCTGAAATACATTTTAGAAACATTTTTCAGAAAATCATATCTGAATCACTATCCAAACGCAGAACCGACTTTCTCAAACTAGGTAAAGTGGTGAGATTGGGATTTCAGCGTTCATTAGCGGCAGCAATGAGACTGTCGGTGGTGGCAGTTGGCAACAGCGGTGGGATCGTCGGTGGGGCAATACTAGTCGGCGGTTACGACGGCAGCGGTTTTCGGCCTATTCTTCGTCAATCGGCAAGAGTGGAGATTGATACAGAGAGAGAAAGAGAGCGTCTGAGAGAGAGAGAGAGAGAGAGAGAGAGAGAGAGAGATCGATACAGAGAGACAAAGAGAGCATCTGAGAGAGAAAAAAAGCATTTGAGAGAGAGAGAGAGAGACAGATCAAATTGGGGATTTAAGATATAAGGACTTATTAGCGGCGCACAGTGTGCATCGCTAATAAGTCTTTGAGCATCGCTAACTTTAAGTAAAACGACAGCGTTTCATTTATGCATACTATTAGTGACGCACATGTGCGTCGTTAATGGCCCACTTGTGCGTTGTTAATAAGTTTGCGCCTATTTTTTTGCGTAGAAAACTAATTTTTTTATTACTTTTTTTCTACTTTTTGTGTCGTGCATCGCTAAAAGTGCCTTCTCCTGTAGTGATACATTGAATCTAAACATTTTCATTTAGAGTTTATTTAAAAATAAACTATCTTTTTCTTAATTATCATTTAGTTTTTCATGTAGACATTGATCTTATAGGTTCTTGTATTTTCATAATTTATTTTTAATTCATTTATTTAGGATATTCATTCCTTAGGATAATCATTTGATTTTTTTTTATTGAATTACATTATTATCACTCAAGAAATTATCCTAACCCTCCATTTACGATGTCAATTGTAGGCCCTTAGATCGAATCTCAATATTTTGCCTACAAATAGACACCCTTGGCCACCATTCTAATGATCCATAAATTTATAGCCTTATATTGTTAATATAGTGGTAGAGCCCTCTCTCTTTCTAGAAGTTCTCTAGCCCTTTTCCTCTCTAAGTCGAAGCCCTACCCAATTAACGGTCCAAGTTAAGAAGTAAGCCCAAACTCCTTCCAAGCAACTATTTCAGATCAAGCATTCCTAGTCGAAGTGCTACCCAACATCCATGACTAAACAAGGTAAACCCTAAACCATTCTTAGCCTTTTCTACCCAGTTGATCTCTCTCTTTTATCACTCTTGATAAAAGAAACCAGAGAATTACGTGACTTTGATTCTATCTTAGGATGGATGCGTAGGAAGATCTCGAGTCGATTCAAATTCTTTTTCCTTTCTCCTTTATTTTATTTTTCTTTATGAAAGTTCTATTTCTTCATCTTTTTTATTTCTAGTTTAATTGGTTGGTCGTCACTTTCTATCACCATTGATAGAAGTGGGTAACATAGCCCACAAGCTTGATCTATTCCCTTATATCACTCTTGATAGGAAGGAATAGCCATCTATCGACTGCTATCACCATTGATAGAAATAGATCAAAGGGTGGCTTCAAAAGCCTTTTTCTTTTATTGCTTTATGTTTCATTTATCTGTCATACTTATTTATGTTTCTTACTTCTGTTTCATTATGTTTAATAGTATAATGAATGAGCCTTGTGATTAAACACTTGAGGCCGGTATATTCGGGCCGGGCGGGGTGGGTTCCTAACACCTTCCCATTCCGTACCTTAGCTCCCCAGATCCAGTTTTTCTTAGGTTACGCTTTATATTGGTGCTTTATTTTATTTAACTCATGTCAAGAGGTTTTAGTATGTATTTAGGAATCAAAGCAATGTAAGTTTTCCTTTATTTGTATTATTTCATGCAACTTGTAATGATTTACTTGTTTTACTGCCCAAAACAAGCTGGCGACTCCTCTTTCTATCTTCATCATTTTAGAGGCATTCCTTCCCACCTTTAGGGAAAGGGATAACCAGGATCCCCAACTCTTCGAGAGTCCAATTTTCGACAGCGGCGCTCACACCCACTTTAGGATTTATAGACCTTTAAATTTGTTTTCAAGGTTTATTTTATGAGACAATGTCTCGATAGACATGAAACTAATGTCGATAAAACTAAGAAATACTCTTAAGGGTTTAAAATCTATCTAAAATACATGAAATCCTCATAATAGGACCTCCTTTGGATTTTTGTGGTCCAGGGACAATTTTGTGGCATTAAATTAGAAAAACAGATACTCTTTATAATAGGTTAAAGTGTGATTAACCCTAAATAACTTATGAATTTGACATGAAACCCAAATACTAAAGGCCATGACAGCCTATGTAATTAAGTTATGAACTCATAAGTTACCAAACGCTAAACATATAAATAACTTAAGTAGTGTTTTCTTATAGTTTGGTGATGACTATGATTAGATTATACATTGATTGACCGTTAATACATATTACCATTGAATTTTTATAGCTTGATTGATTATACATACCCTATTATACCTATTGCTAAATGTATATGTGTTGTTGAAATAAAATGTGGACATGAATAAGTATGCATGATAATATTTGGATTCTAGTAGCGAAATGATGTAGTTAGATTGATATGTTATGTTTAATCTTGCGGGATGTCGTGTTATATGACATATGGATAAATGTTGTGATAGGGATTGATATAGATTATATTAAGGACATATATGGTATATTGGCATATCATGGTTTGACATTTAGTTTTGGCTTAGTTTTTCAAAAGCGAGTTCAATCCCTGATAATACTCGGGAATCTTATGTTGGAGATTGTGTTTCTTTTTTGTTGTAAGCCATAAACCCAAGTAGGCAATTTTGTTTTTCGTCGGGCTAGTAACAAGAGAAGCACCTGGATGCGCTGAGGTCCAGCATTTTCTATTAAAGTGTTAGCATTAAATCATATAACATCTTATATCTCATTCATGGAAGTGTTCATGGAAGTGTTCATGCAAGGAGCATGGTTGCATTGCATTCAATGCATCATTAGATGATATACATATTGATGATATGAATCGTGTTGTGGGTTAAACATGCTGGAAAATGTATATTTTGCTTTTTTTAGTAGTATTGTGGATTGCACAAGTTGGATATATATTGCTATTGATATTACCTTGAACAGGAAATGGCGGTGCATCGTGGTGCAGGTATACATTGCATATGTTATATTGTTCATTTTACTATTGTTATGCAACTTTGAATTTTATCTTAACCTGTTGATTAGTGTACTAGTATCTTTGGATTGTTATATGATATTTATATATGCATATGTTACATGCTGGACATGAGGATTTGCCTATATAGGGTCTACATTAGTTTTTACACTTTGTGTGTTTATGTGTTTTAGAAAATACTACTTAGCGTTATGGCTCATCTCTGATGTTCATAGGAATGGTAGATACAGAAAATGTAAATGATAACTGCAGGACCTGGTCGAGGCAAATGTTGTACATAATGTATTTTGAACTTGGGATTGTATGGTTAGATAGTTATTGACAACCCAAATAGACATTTCCAATTTGTTTTGTCACAGGACTTGAACAAGTATAGGTATGATAATGAAACGAAAGCAGTTGAAAAAATGGTTTGTTTTTAATGAATTTAACTAGGCAGATCTAGTGTATTATCCTCTAGTTTGGGTTGAAATGATCTTATTGTCAGATTAGGGTCGTTACATAGTCATTTTATAATTCCCGAATCATAAGGTCATATTTGTCACTTCAAAGTGTCATTTTCTAGAACAATATAGTATTTTTATTAATTCTAAATGAAAAATAGGCATTTGTAGAAAGTTTATATCATGATGTCAGCAATCTCCCCATCTGGGCCACTAACGACTCTTGACAACAAAGGGGGGTTGTAACAAACACTTGAAACATAAAGGGTGCAATGTAATTTCAAAATGTAGAAGGGTGTCATTTGCAATTATCAAAAAACTCAAAAAAAGGTCAATGTAATTTACCCTCTTAAATTTTTCTTCTTTTTCTTCTTCACTTCCTTTTTTCTCTCTATTCTTCTTTTCTTCTCCTTCATGCAATCCATCCTCTCTTTGTAAAATATCTTCTCTACACATTAAATGGCTAAATGGCCTTGCATGAGAGTCAACAAGCTCTCTCTCTCTCTCTGTCTCTCTCTCTCTGTCTCTCTCTCTCTCTCTCATTGTCTCTCCATTCTACACCCGGTCAAAATTTGCTTTCCTTCTTTTTTTTTCTTTACCAATAAGACATCATGTCACCTTTTTTTTTCCTGAGTAATATTTGAATGTCTACGTCTTTGTGTCCATGTGGTGCCAATGACTCACATGGGGTGGGACCTGTTATCATGGGCCCCACTAGCGAGTCTTACTTTATTTGAGTGCATGGACATGAATCATTGTTCTGTTTTTCTTCACTTCAACCAACTGCACACAATCTATCTTATTTTTCAATTTATTTATTTACTATTTTATTTCTAACTTTATGTCATGTTTTTTACACACGTCTTCACAATCCCTTTCTCATCCTAGAAAAATTCTTGAATGAGTCTAATATAATAACGTGAGAATATGTCATTTCAACTGTACTTTGACATATGTGATATGAAATAGTATATATAGCACAGTGTAATTAAAAGAACACATTATCACGTGGTGTACTAGACTCACCGAAGAATATCTTTTCGTGCCCTCCCTAATTTTACTTTTTTAAAAAAACTTTAAGTCATATATAGTCTCTTGGCTCTTCTCTCTCTCTCTCTTTTTTTTTTCTACTTTTCATATCACTTAGAAAAATGAGACAAGCTTTGGATGAATTTTAAAATAATTTTAACTGAATTTTTGACACAATTTTGCCTATTCTCTCAATGTCATTTCAAAAGTATTGTTACATGTCTAGATATTTTGATCAAAATTGACCGACTAGCCTGATTTTTCATACAAATGTTAAATATTATATTTTCATTCTAAATTATAAACTTAATTTTTAAAAAATAAATGTCAGGTCTCCAGCATATAATCTACACCAAAATAAATTATCCTCTAGTTTGGGTTGCAATGATCTTATTGTTGGATTAAGGTCGTGACACAGTCATTTTATAATTCCCAAATAAGGTCATATTTATCATTGCAAAGTGTCATTTTTTAGCACAATATAGTATTTTATTAATTCTAAATGAAAAATAGGCATTTATAGAAAGTTAATACGATGATGTCAACAATCTCCGTCTAGGCCACTAACGACTCTTGACAGCAAAGGATGGGTTGTAACAAACACTTGAAACATAAGGGTGCAATATAATTTCAAAATGTAGAAGGGTGCCATTTGCAATTATCAAAAACTCAAAAAAAGGTCAATGTAATTTACCCTCTTAAAATTTTCTTCTTTTTCTTCTTCGCTTCCTTTTTTCTCTTTATTCTTCTTCTCTTCTCCTTCATGCAATCCATCCTCTCTTTGTGAAATATCTTCTCTACACATTAAATGGTTGCATGGCCTTGCATGAGAGTCAGCAAGCTCCCTCCCTCTCTCTCTCTCTCTCTCTCTCTCTCTCTCTCTCTCTCTCTCTCTCTCTCTCTCCATTCTACACCTGGTCAAAATCTGCTTTTCTTCTTTTTTTTCTTTACCAATAAGACATCATGTCTCCTTTTTTTTCTGAGTAATATTTGAATGTCTACGTCTATAGTGCCAATGATTCACATGGGGCAGGACCTGTCATCATGGGGCCCTACTAACAGGTCCTATCTTATCTAAGTGCATGGACATAAATCATTGTTCTTTTTTTCTCCACTTCGACCAACTGGAGGACAATCTATCTTATTTTTCAATTTATTTATTTACGATTTTATTTCTAACTTTATGTTATGTTTTTTACACACGTCTTCGTTATCCCTTTCTCATCCTAGAAAAATTCTTGAATGAGTTTGGTATAATAACATAAGAATATGTCATTTCAATAGTACTCTGACATATGTGATATGACGTGATATACCAGACTCACCGAAAAATATCTCTCCATGCCCTCCCTAATTTTACTTTTTCAAAAAAACTTTAAGTCATATATAGTCTCTTTACTCCTCTCTCTCTCTCTCTTTTTCTACTTTTCATATCACTTAGAAAAACTGAGACAAGCTTTCCTAGCAAGCTTTGGACGAATTTTAAAATAATTTTACCGGGATTTTTGACACAATTTTGCCTATTTTTTCAATGTCATTTCAAAAATATTGTTACATGTCTAGAAATTTTGATCAAAATTCACCAACTAGCCTGATTTTTCGTACAAATGTTAAATATTATATTTTTATTCTAAATTATAAACTTAATTTTTTAAAAGTAAATGTCAGGTCTCCAGCATAGGTGAAAGTGTGGAACCATGGCCCTCACTAACCCCACAAACCACATGTGCTATAATATTGAATATATATAATCTACACCAAAATATATAATTATATTAATTAAACTTAATTATTTATTTTATCATTTAATATTATTTAATTAGATTTTAATATTTAATTAATTGCAAGAAAATAATTTATTATATTCCATATTTTTTCATTTAATATACTTTTTGTCCCTGTATAAAATTATAAAAATTTATAAAATATGCATTCCGGTAGTCATGTGATAATGTAATATGAATAAATTTCATAATCAATTAAATTTTAACATATAAAATATATTTTAAATTAAAATATTATTATTATATTATTTATGTTATGTGTTTAAAATCGATATCTATAATTATAACATTCTTTCATATTATCTTATTATTAAGTAGTTTATAAAATTAATAGAATAAAATTATGAGAAAAATAAGAGATTACTCGGTATAAAATACAAAAACAAAATTATAGATAAAAAAATTAAATTATTTTTATTAAAATTTTAAAATCTAATATTTTGTTGAATGGAGTAACAAAAACGGAACCAGTGGAGTGAAAATGACTTGACCATATTCTAAAGCGAAGGTTGCGTCTATCTTTAATATAAAAAGAATGTTTGGAGGAAAGTTGCAAGCAAATAATTTATTCTATGCCCTTTTTTGTACTTTTTCACTGTATAAATGCAACCATTGAAGTTGATACATGATGCAGACCCATCAAGGTTGTAACAAGTCATTACAGGTAAAGGCCTCCTCTGTATCTATATATATATATATATATATATGTTATATTTTAATGGTCATTTGGTTGTGCGAGTATATCTATATACGCATATATATATTAATAGTTATTTGGTTGTGCTAGTATATGTTAACCATGATGAAATCAATATTTTTGCAGGAGCCACAAATCGATTCAGACCCAAAGATTTGTAAGATAATATTTCTCACCTCCTGTTGCCACTTTTTTTCTTAATGTTTTAATAATGAGTAGTTGAGGGAAAAAAATCTAATCCTCTTTTGTTATTTACCTCAATAGGACTGGTCTCACCCAACCAAATGAGTGGCTAACAATGCTCATTATGTTATGTCCAAAATTATGTACTTGAACCTAAAAGTGTTTTGTTTTCTGTCTACAAATATGAAATAACAATGATTGATGATTTAAATGTTGGTGTCTATGGTTTGGGGTCTATTATTATGGTAGATCTATTTTATGTAAGTGTTTGAGAATTTTTTAGATAACAATATTTAGACATTCTAATATGTTTGAAACTTGTATTTGGTATCGTGAGCAATGATTTAATGTTTAAATAGTGTTCAACATTCACATTGTGTAAGGCTCATTATCATGAGTCTTAAATAGTGTTTAATATTCACATGGTATAAGGCTCATCATCATGAGTCCCACTAAGGCCCCCTGCTAGGACCACATGTTTTTATAGGATGGAACTCGATCTTCCTGCTGCTCGTTAAGGAGACAATCTATGGGCATCTCCACTCGCCCAGGAGACAGTCTATGGGCATCTCCACTCGTTCAAATTGTGTTCAATATTCACATGGGCATCTCCACTTGCCTAAATTGTGTTCAATATTCACATGAGGTAAGGCTCATCATCACAAGTGCCAGTAACCTCTCCCCCCCTAAGGAACGCACATTTTCATGGGGTAAATCTCGATCTCCTAACTATCCATTAAGAAGACACTTTAGGGGCCTCTATACTTTGAAAAGTGGCTCTAATACCACAAATGTAACATTAAGGAGACACTCTAGGAGCATTTACACTTTGGGGCCCCAAGCTCACTCTCACTTTGTGTTTAATATTCACATGGGCATCTCCACTCGCTCAAATTGTGCTCAATATTCACATGATGTAAGGTTCATCATCATGAGTCCCACTAACCCCTCCCCCCTAAGGAACACACGTCCTCATAGGATGGATCTCGATCTCCCAACTGTCCATTAAGAAGACACTCTAGAGGCCTCTACACTTTGAAAAGTGGCTCTAATACCACAAATGTAACATTAAAGGGACACTCTAGGGGCATTTACACTTTGGGGCCCCAAGCTCACTCTCACTTTGTGTTCAATATTCACATGGGCATCTCCATTTGCCCAAATTGTGTTCAATATTCACATGATGTAAGGCTAGTCATCACGAGTCCCACTAACCCCTCCCCTCTAAGGAAACACTTTGAAAAGTGGTTCTAATATCACAAATGTAACATTAAGGGGACACTCTAGGGGCATTTACACTTTGGGGCTCCAAGCTCACTCTCACTTTGTGTTCAATATTCACATGGGCATCTCCACTCGCCTAAATTGTGTTCAATATTCACATGATGTAAGGCTCGTTATCACGAGTCTCACGTCTTCATGGGGTGGATCTCGATCTCCCAACTGTCCATTAAGAAGATATTCTAGAGGCCTTTACACTTTGAAAAATGGCTCTAATACAACAAATGTAACATTAAGGGAACACTCTAAGGGCATTTACACTTTGGGGCCCCAAGCTCACTCTCACTTTGGGAACCGACTGTACAATATTATGGCTCAAAAGTTTAAGTCTGAGTTATTAGTAGTAAGACTTGTGATGTCTTATATTCTAATCATACTACTTTCACTCGACCAATGTGGGACAAGAGTATCACAATATATTCCCTTCACAATACATAATTAAAAAAATAGGAAAAAATACTAAAAAGTCCTTAAAATAATTTTTTGTAATCCAAAAAATCCGTGATTTTTTTTCTATATAAGAGATCCAAAAAAAAAAACTTTTAATACAAAAAAGTTCAATTGTTAATTTCCATCTTAACAACGTTAAAATATATTTTAACGGTGTTAAGATAAAAGTTAACAATTAGATTTTTTTGTATTAAAAGCTCATTTTTTAGACTTTTTAGATTAAAAAAAGCATCATAGATTTTTTGGATGAAAACTAGGGGTGTCAATTTTTAACACAACATGACAACACGATTCAAACACGACACGAAATTAACGGGTTTAGGTTTGGGTCATAAACGGGTTTGGGTCATAAATGAATTGACACGTATAACACATCTTAATAAACAGGTCGTGTTTGGGTTTTACTAATGTCAACCCGTTTAACACGACTTAACACGTTTAATTATAAAATATATTATGAATTAAGGTAATTCGTCTCACATCAAATATTTATCAAGGTTTTGAGATTTTTTATTTATAAAAAAAGTTTCTACTTTGATTTAGCTCATATCCAAAGTTACTAAACTTGAAAATTATCTATACATATTAAAAGATAGGTAAATTTTTTTATTTAAAAAATAAAATAAAATAAAATAAATGGGTTAAGTGTGTCGACATGTGTAACCTGTTTAATAAATGGGTTGGGTTTGAGTTTTGAAACTTGACACGATTAGTTAATAGTGTTGGGTTAGGGTTCACACATATTTTTGAATATATATACCTTAACACGACCCGAACACGACACGATAACACGAATTGACACCCCTAATGAAAACTTTATTTTAGATACTTTTTAGTATTTTTTTCTAAAAAATAATATGTATCCCTATTTTTTATTTTTATTTATATTCTTAATGTGAAGTGGCACGACTGATAATGTGATTATTTTCAAAGGACTCCACAACATTATGGCTTCTTTGCTAATTGCTTTCTCTTTAACTTTCTGTGCATGGTGTAAAATCCCTTCAACCATATCCTGGATTTTCATTTTGTTAAGAATTGATGAGAGTTACATATTTACGACTATATTATTTCCTTATGCTTAATTGGTTCTATGAATAATAATTCCATTACCTTACACAACTCTAAGGATGCATAAATTGGAAAACTAAAACTAAAATATAAGAAAAGAACTTGTCCAAATTACCCAATTCTCTCTTTTTTCTTTCGTTAAGATTTTGGTTTATTTAAATTATTACAAACCTATTCTGTTGGGAAAATTGATTGAATTAAGTATATAACATGGGTGACATTATTAATATGCTGAAACATTACTGTCCATAAATTGTTGGTATATACATTTAATTAAACTCCAACATTATTTTTTATTCTAAATTTTAAGATTCGCTTTTTTGCTTAGATCTGCATTTTCATATTCAGATCCCCTCTCTCCTCACCTGTTTCTATTATTGTCGTTATGATGCATAAGTATTGATCACATTGTCCCTGTCACGCAATTAATTTTATGATGAACACACACACACACACACACACACACACACACACACATATATATATATATATATATATCTTTAATGTAAAGTAGCACAACTCGTGATGTAATTTTTAAAGTCACTGTATTGTGACATCTCGAGTTAAGAATAAAAATTGAAAATTTGTAATAAAACAACAAAATTCTAGGTTTGTTATACTGGGTGTTTATTAATGTCACTTAATTTGTAGTTGCTAATCAGGAAAGAAAATGGCATGGATTATGAAACTATGGAATGTGGAAGTGTTCGTTTTAGGGAGCCTGGCGTTTCAAATCATCCTGGCTACTGTGGGCAACAAGAGAAAGTACAAGAGTGGACTTGGAATCCGATTCATTATTTGGTTCGCCTACTCCATGGCAGATTGGACGGCAACTATAGCCCTTGGGAAGCTCTCTCAAATAGCCACCCAAGAAAATTCCAGCAACATCTATCCAAATGATGTATTGAAGGCATTGTGGGCAGCAGTGCTTCTGCTTCACCTCGGCGGCCCCGACACTATAACCGCCTACGCATCTCAAGATGCTGATCTGTGGTATAGGCATTTACTTGGACTATTGGTTCATCTGGCTATGGTGATTTACATCTTGGTCAACTGTTCGACTGGTTATTGGGTTTCCATTGTACTGCTCCTGTCGGGAATCATCAAGTATGGGGAAAGGACTTGGGCTCTCAGCTACAGAAACAACGAGAACACGAAAACGAGTATGATATCATATAATGATCGTCATTTTCTTAGCTTTCAGACACAGATGGAAGAAGCAACTTTTATAATGAAGAGTTATGATATGTTTCAATGCTACAAGCATTACATTGCTGATTATGTCAGCACCATTACAGAGTATGAGATTTCAATTATACAAGAATACTCTGGCGATTCAAAAAAGCTTTTCGAGTTGATGGAGTTTGAACTCGAGTTCATGTACGATGTGCTGTACACCAAGATACCCATAATTTGCACTCGGACTGGTGCCATTTTTCGTGCTCTCAGTTTCATTTTTACAGTTACTGGGTTGGTAGGATTCTCAATCGCTCCCAAGGATCACTACGCAAATGTCGACGTCGTAAGTACCTACCTATTGCTTGTGGGAGCAGTTTTTCTTGAAGTTTATGCAGTTACACTTTTAATTTACTCAAACTGGGGAATACTTTGGATGATTAAGCACTGCGAAAATGGTATTGTGGGTCAAGTCTTACCATCCCTGGCCAAAAAGTCTGTCGATCATTGGAAAAGGTGGTCAAATTCTGTGGCACAATTCGATTTATTGGAGTTCTGCTTTTATGAAGAAGACTTGTCTAGGGGGCGTACTACGATGCGCAGTAGACTCCTCAACCTATTTTCCAGAGCCAAGTTGTTCCAAAATATCAATAAGTATCAGTGTCTGAAATATGAGAATAACCTCAGTGAGTTTAGACGAATGATGCTTCAAGAGTTGCAGGCGACAATTGGTCAACTCGATAGTACTCTATCTGGTACGCCATCCTTTTGGCAAACCATACAACGGTTGCGAAGTACCGAATGGCCCAATAAGTTGAGCTTAGTTCCTGATTTTTTAAAGACGAAGATAGATGTTTTGGCTACCACCGGGCGTGAAATAGGAAAACTAGTATTGAAAATTGCGGCTAACTTCACCATGAAAGGAGATGTCGCATTACAAAGGTACGATTGTGAAAGTGATCTTCGTTCCAGTATCAACAAAGATTTTGATGAAAGCATTATCATTTGGCATATTGCAACCTACATCTGCTATTATGATGCCGGCATTCTAATTCCGGATCCAGATGACCAAAGCAGAAAGGAAACTTCCAAGCTTGTATCTGAATATATGATGTATCTTTTAGTCTTCTATCCTAATCTAATACGAGTTAGAGCTGCAAATTTCATATTTGATCAAATTTGCTCTGAGTTGACCGATATTATCCATGTAGAAGCAGACAATGGACCAGAAACCAGCCAAAGCCGCCAAGACCGCCTCTGCAACACATTGCTAAATGGAAAATATGACGACTGGCTGCCTTCCAAGCCTACCTTGAAGGATTCTATTGACCTTGCTAGTATTTTGAAAGCAAAGTACCCAACAAAAGTTTGGAAGATCATAAACGGTGTGTGGATGGAGAAGCTGATGTATGCTGCAAATCAGTGCCAAGTCGACCACCATGCCCAACTGCTTAGGAAAGGGGGAGAGTTGCTCACTCTTGTCTGGGTTTTGATCTGTCATTCCTCTCTCTCGGAAAAAAGGAATAAAATGCAACAACAGCTGGACCAGTACTTGGAACACGGACAGCACTGATCAGCCAAAGGGGCCTTCGGAGCAGAATAAAATGGGTTGCACTATGTTTTTTTTGATTGCGTGTTGGGAAATTTAAATTAGTTATAATTGGGAAAAAAAATTATTATAATGTATTTTGACCATTCATTTCAAATATTTATATTGACTTTGTACTCATTTAGATGGATGGTGATAAGGGATGATTAAGAAAATGGCATTTTGAAATAGCGTTTAAAAAAAGTCATTTATTGACATTTTTTCAAAATGTCTATTTTAGTCTTGAAAATGTCCAAATGAACGTTTTGAAAATCTCAAATAAATACTCACTTATTCCAAAAGTTCATTTGAAACGTAAAAATAATCAAACATGCCTATTTGAAACGTGTAAATGACCAAATGGGTGGTGGAACACAGCCTTTGTAAATGTTAAGATAGACCAAGTCTATTGCAATTTTTAGTGTTAGTCAATTCGCATCAAAAAAGACTTGTCAGTATCCAAACTCAAATTATAACTTGTATATTTGAAAAAGACGACTTCAACGATCAATTTAGTGCTTCAAATTACACTCTTGAAGGGTAAATTACAATTAGACATTTTTACATTCATGATAGAATTACTTTAGTGTGTCTAATGATTTAATTAAAAGTTTAGACATAATTTTTACTATGGTTATTTTAACCTTGAGTGAGTTAATTTTGATTATAAGCTAATACATTTTTGGTAAAATATATTTTTAAAAATTTCCAAACTTATTTTATTTCCTAAATTGGATTTTACTTGAAAATCATGCAACAATTTCGTCAAACTTATAATAAGATTTTGGATAGTTGTCTCGTTAGAATGGAAGAGCAATTCTCGTATAAACGGAGAAGCAGCTTCCGTCCAAACGGGTGTGGAATTTTGAAAATTTTCAATGGCTGAATCCTTATTTCAAATTCTATTAAGGTTAGTTGCCTATAAATATATGTTGTGTGAGAATAGCACAGAAAAGAGAAGAGAGAATTATGTTTTCATACCTTAAAGGCAGCTTTGTGAGCTTATTTGAGTACATAGTTGCTCTTTATGAAACATTGAGTCTATATACAGATCTTTACATTAGGATTTCATATAGTCGCGTATTCATGAAGGTTATTGTGAGTCTTTGCATCTAAGATTGTATCTTAGATTTATTTTTATCACAACACGGTAAAGTATTAATCTATGAAGCTCGGATCGGTGGTAAAAGTTGTTACTGTGAAGAAGATAATTGTGAATGAGCAATTGGCAGTACGGAAGATTACAACAAAAAAGGACTATGAACTTTGACTAACAAGAAGAGACTACAATAGGCACTAGTAAGATTACTTAAACTGAGGTCTGGTGTATCTTTGTATTGAGTTAGATTCATAATGAACTTTTTTGCAGGTGTAGGTTTTCTTTCCGATAGGGTTTCCCATGCATGACTCTGTATTATACATCTTTCTCTCTCTATTGTGTTTGGTATTATTCTTAATTAATAACTATTAAATAGCACTTGGCCATATAATATTTAGATTTTAGTATTAAAGTTTATATACAATAGAACAATTCATTTACAATTTAGCTCAAATGATTCCTACCTAATTGGTTACGTTAATTAGGATTGGATGCCTCCTTCTACTTGACTGAAGGTGTTAGGACTCCCACACCTAGAACTAACTGGTCTTTTACGAATTTATTTAATTTAGAGGATTCTATCACCGTCACCTTACTCATTTATTTATAATTAATTTATTCATATATGTAATTGCAATGTTCTTCTATTTGACTTCCTTACGTGGGACCTATCCATCTATCCATTATATTTTAAATATTACTTACATATTAATAATTTACTACATTTAATTGGCTTTAAATCTTTAAACACTGACTATTATATATTTTTTATTAATTTATTATTTATTGGTTCATAAAAATTTTCCAATTTAGGCTGCCTAAAATCTATTTTGACTGAATAAGACGTCAGAAAATATATCTGATATTTATTTAATATTCCATCATTTATTTTTTATTTTTATTTTTTTTGGACATGTATACACAGGTTCATGTTATTTTTTTAAAAATTCAAGATATTAGATAAAGTGTTTGATGAAGATGATTACTACCCGTCTTTCATCTTAATGTTATATTTAATATTCTATCTTTATGTTTTATGTCCCAATATAAAATTATTTCGATTCATTAGAACATCTAAACAGGATAGTTTTTTTCGTGTGGATTAAAAGACAAAAAATGCCTATTTTTAAATGCTTTTGTTTGAAGAGAAATTCTCTTTTTTTTGTCTTTCATTGTCTTAGGGATTTTTTTGTACAAATGACAGTGTGATTGAATAAGGGCTCTCATGTGCTACGAGAAGGGGTGAACAAACCTTTCTCACGTTGCCAAAAAATAAAGATAGTTTGATATATAGAAAAATATAAAAATACAATAAGAATATAAGAAGAAGAAGAGAGAAGAGATTTGTAATAACCTGTAATTTTTTAAAAATAAATATTAAATGATGAGATTGACATATCTTGATGAATTATACTTGACTACTAATGTAAAATAATGAGTTCGAAAATTTTTTGAAACATTTTGAATTCAACTAGAAACTTAAAGAGCGAATAGGGACAAAATCGTCAATTTTTCATAATATCGGGATTTCACGAAAATTGTAATTGAAGAATATTATATTGGGACTTAAAATACATTCATATATCTAAATTTATTCATGGGATAAATTATATGCATGAAAAAATGACCGAAATGTACATAGAAGAAAGAAAATAGATGATTCAAATGAGGGACAAAATAGTCATTTGACCCAAAATCAAATTTTTTTGGCTTTGAAGGGCCAAAACCCCACTCACTCTCTCCTTCTCTCTCTCTCTCTCATGACATTTCTTGGAGAGACCTAGGGTTCTCTCTATTTTTCTCTCTTCCTCCACCTTTCTTCTTTGATTTCTTTGGGATTTGAGAAAGGATCCAGACATCAAATACAAGGATCATCATCTAGGAAACCCCTACAACTAATTAGAAGCAAGGGTTTGAAAGGATTCAACAAGAACATCAAGAAACAAAGCTATGGTTTGTCAAAATCTTCAAAAATTGAGGTAGGGGATTTATAAACCTAGGGATAGGACATGTGTAGGTAGATATATTGCTCGTGCATCTCATTTTATGTTATACATTTATTCATGTTTGCATTTTGAGGGCATATGTTGCTTGTATTTTGAAAACCCATGTATTGGATGAATTCATGCTATGAAATGACTTGCTTCTACCTTGTCCTACTATCAAATGTACTCCCGGTTAAATGCAAAAATGATTACTTAGTGAAATCACAAAATGAGTTTACATGTATTATGATTGATATTGATAATTGCACACAATGTGTTTGTGGAATTGCTTGAGTGAGTGTTATGGTGGATTCTTAATGCCTAAGTAAGATTTTACGATTTCCTTAAACTATTGGAGAACAAAATAAGGTAATGTGAACATGAGCTTGGGTTGGATGGCCATAGAATGGTGAGAATGTTAAACTTGGAAAGAAATGAACATTGGGCTAGGATTTAGACTTGAGAGAACGAAATTTGAAGCTTTGGTAGGTTGAAAGAACTCCAATGAACAAAAGCTGAATGTTGGTTTATGCATATTGTTTCAATTGAATGATGTTTTTCTTTTGATGGTAATATGCTTTCATATGTGAGAGCTTGGTTATTTCTTGAATTCTTACTTTGTTAACGATGCATATTCGGTGATCACTTGGATGTCACTATATGTGCACAAGCATACATGCGACATCACACGTTCTTACCTTTGTTTATATTTCTCCTACTATGGTTGTTGTACTGACCCCTAATAGATGCAGGAGTGGACAAGGAGCTGACCACAAGTTAAAAAATAATTATTAAGCTATTTTTGGAAAGACGCTCATTTTTTATGTACTTTGAATATCATGGATTATTTTGGGGGATTGTTTGAATGTTAGTTATCTTATCATTAGATTATGTATATTGTGACAAAAATGCATATGAATTAGGATGTCAAATGGTGATGTAAACTTTATAAGGCACTTAGCCTTCTTTTGATCCTTTTAGAAGTTATGGAGCATGGAACTTGAAACTTGGAAATTGAAGTATTGTTTCTTGATGAATGAAAGTAAAATTAGATGTTTATTAAATTTTAGATTATGATTTGAAGGTTGGATGAGATGAAAATGAAGGACTAAGACCTTTGAAAATTAGGTTGAACCAAGATAATGACGCAAAACAGGAAATATTTTTTGAAACAAAATAAAGTAGTGGAGCACAGGCCTTATCGGCACACAGAGAGGAGTGCCGATTGGCACTCGAAGAGGGGCCTGACCACCTCTTTTCTCATTTTGCCAGTTTGGCTTTCGAACCAACTTTTCGTCACCCGATTTGCCTCTCATAGACCATTTGACTTAAATTAGAGTAAATCAACATGTTTTCCACTTAATTACCTCCCCTTAAAGTGGCTCGAAAATGGGGTCACTCTCCTCACCCCCAGGTGTCACGCCCTGAATTTTTATAAATCCGGGGAGTGAGTGAAATAAAATAAGAAAAATAAAGGAAAGGCCATTAAGATGGATTTAATTGATTTCATGTTCATTTTCCCATATTTTTCAAAATTTAAAATGAGAACTTGCTATTAGACTTAGCCAAAATAGTCTTCTAATGTCAATCAAATGTCTCTCTTAATTAATATCCAAAACTAATCTAAGTCATGTTCAAAAATAGTCTCCAAAATAGCCTCAAAATGTCTCTAAATATACCTTAAAACAATGGCCCAAATGCCCTAAGACATAGGCTAAGAATGGGCCAAAAAGTTTACCAAAATTTGTCTAAGGAAATGACCAAACATGGCCCATGAGAGTGGCCAAACATGGCCCAATAGGATGTCCAAACATGGCCCAAAAAGGTAGCCAAACATAGCCCAATAAGGTGGCCAAACATGACCCAAAAGGGTGGCCAAATATGACTCAAAAAGGTAGCCAAACATGGCTTAAAAAGGTGGCCAAGGGCTGGTGTCAGAAGGCTGTCAAGGCTGGTGCGCATGGGAGCAAGGAAGCAGGCTGGCTGCAGCACGCGTAGGGCGCCGCGCGCGACAGGCTGGGAGCGTGCATGGGCTGGGCGCGCAGCAAGGGCATGTCCTAGGCTGTTTCCTGTAGGTTCACTGTAGCTACAGTGTATTTACTACAGCTAAATTTCTATATTTTTAGCATTGATTTTCTCTGTTTTCTGAAATTTTTTCCCAAGTTTTACAAGCCACTTTTTTAGCCTATTTCCTCAAGGTTTTTAACCCCCCCTTTTTGGCACTTTTTTCACCTATATTTAGGGTGTTTTACACACCTAACTAACTTTTTAATTTCACAAAATTTTAGCATGGTTTCCTTTGTTTTCTAAGCCTTTTCCACCTAATTTTTCACAACATGATCCACCATTATGAAGTTAACTACAAGAATACCTGCCCATACTCAACAAAACATTCATACATCATTTTTAAACATACAATCCATCATATATACACATGTACTTGAACTCAAAATGTTACACATTTCATGCTCATTACAATTTTAGGGCCTTACCCATTATTTTTCATCCTATACAAGATTTCCACAAGTAGATACACATGTCTTAGGGCTTATGCCCTCATACACACAAAAATATGCCCCAAGGGCAAAATATCCTTCATAGTCCACTTCCCTTCCATCCTTCAAGACTTCATCAAGTCTCAAGTACCAAGAGCCTCATCTGTAATATGATATCCCATAAAGGGTCAGCACAACTGCTGGTATGACATAATGCTAATGTGAAGAACAAAATTAAGGCGTGGCATGTGCAAGTGTACATTTATAAGCTATATGCCTTTCAATTCATCAATGCAATGCAATGGCAATATGCATGATACACACATGCAACTCTATAACCAACACATGTCTTGCTTCACGGTCCTTCCCCGTCAGCCCGCGAGTGCTATCGTATGTCTCGCTTCACGGTCCTTCCCCGTCAGCCCGCGAGTGCTATCGTATGTCTCGCTTCACGGTCCGCCTCCGTCAGCCCGTGAGTGCTGTCATTGGCCAGATTTTGAGTTTTTCACCACAGGAACTACACCCTCATAATGTATAGCACCAAAGTGCTCAATTCACGCCATGTTTCAAAAAATTCAAGTATGCCAAAATGCCTTGATTTTTCTATGCAAGTTCAATGAGACATTTTAT
This sequence comes from Nyssa sinensis, assembly GCA_008638375.1. Taxonomy (NCBI): domain Eukaryota; kingdom Viridiplantae; phylum Streptophyta; class Magnoliopsida; order Cornales; family Nyssaceae; genus Nyssa; species Nyssa sinensis. Next base: position 4,700,487 of record CM018046.1, read on the forward strand.
TAAACACATGGTATACCCCTTAAATCATGCATCATCCATAAAGTAAATTCTAATTTTCAAATCACACAACTTCTTCCACATGAACATATAGTATATACAATCAATTTAAACACATGTTCATGTTACATGTTTACTGTATTACCAATTTTTAAAGAACACATAATTACACAAAGCATCAATGTATTAAACAACCATATCTTCTAAAATGCAAGGTCTATTCACATGAACATAAGTCACAATGTAATAAATCAAACATATACTCAAGTTACATGTTCATCATTTTGACAAATTTTCAAAGAACTCAAAGAACACACAAGTACACGAACAACCAACTCTAGGTTTTCAAAGCAACTATATCCTAAGTGACTTTCTAACAGCAAATAAAAGCATAAATCATTCAATCAACATATAAAACACTCCTAAACTTAACCCTATTCTTTACTTAGCAAGATATCATACCAAAAATGATTTTTCTCAACCCTAAGGAGTTATGTTAACTGTGCAACCAAACCAATAGGTGAGAATCTAGCCCTTGACGTGGGGAACAACTTCCTAAAAGGAAGTCTTATGAGAATCCTAGCCTAGAAATGTGTTTTGGTGGCTTGAAAGTTGAAAAACCCTAGGTTTTCTTCACTTTTCTCTCCATGCAATACTTCTGTGTTTTCTCCAAACCAAATTATGTGATTTTAACTCTAAGGGACTGTATTTATACTAAAGGGGCTAAGGGGTAAAAAGATCATTTTGCCCTTAATGAGTTCGGGACCCCGTTACATTGCAACCCGTGCCGAAACTCTTCAATTCGACATTTTTCTTTAGCCAAAGTTCTTAAAATTATTTTAGATAAAAAAATTTTAAAAAATTTATTTTTTCCTGCGGACGGGTTTGGCCGAATCCACCCGGGCCACTCAGGTTGCCCCCTTATGGTCTATTTTTCAAATTATCTCCGATTAGGTTCAAATTCTCACAGGACGTGTATTTTAATATTATAAGCATATTTCTCTTCTATAACATACTCAAAATATGCTTCTAAACATGACTTATGCCTAAATGATGCATGTATAACGCCCTACTAGCAAACAGTGCATGAATAGTGCCCTACCGGCAAAAATAAAAAATTTACCCTGATTTTTCAAATCTTTACACCAGGCCTCCTCGATTTCAACGCGTGACAAGATTTTTAGGTGCCCAAATACAAAACAGTGTTTATATAGGTAGAGGAACCCATAATAGTTACAGCAACATAAAAGCTCAAATGACTAGTTAATAAAGACAAATAAAATCTGAAGTAAAAATGCAATAAAGTTTGTAACTTAAAAATTTGGGAAAACCAAAAGATTTGAAACTTACAAAATTCAAGAGATTGTAACAATCGCCTGCAAGTTTCAAAACTTTTACCATGCAATGGGTGTAGGTATTTTTCAGACTTGAACCTACATGTTGCCCAAATATTTACCCTAGAAGAGGGGTGAATAGGTATTTAGCAAATATTGACAACTTTTACAATTTTTAAAAATATATGTTGATAATGCACAAGTATCTAAAAATGTAGAGAGAGAAAGAGAAAGCAAACACAGTGATGTTTACGAGGTTCAAAAGATTTTCTATATCCTCGATTCAAACATCCCCACTTGAGTTTTTTCATTATCTTAATTTCCTTACAGGTAGAAGTCAAACCTTTACAACAAGAGCTCCTCACTCTTTTCCTAGTAAAATATTTTATTTTGCCTCACAAAGATAGCACATACTCGTAAATCTCACCGTAATAAGAAGTTACATTGTTTACCAACAGGCACTTTCTTCAATGGTTAGATCTATAGTCAAGAATATAAATATAGAAGTGTAAGCTTATAAAGAGATGACAATAAATGTTTTAGAGTATCTCTATTTATAACTCTTAAAAGAATATGGACGTTGCATAAACAGAGTCGTTCCCCCCTTTTTTGTTTATTCAAAACTTGATTTTCAAAGTGATAGATCGACGAATTTCGATGGCTGAATCATCAACCAGTCAAATAGATCAAGATCTGGTCGACTGATCAAATCAACTGAATTTTCCATAGGGCTTGAGGTTCAGTTGTTCAAGAATAATCAATCGACTAGTTTTTTGGATCAGTTGATCATTTCTGATGTACACTGTTTTAATCTTTGAAAAATAGTCGACTGAATCATCATTTAGATTGACTGTATTGGACAGTAGGTTCATGTTGTTTATGAAAAAGGTCACTCAATCGACTAGTTCTAAAAACTGGTCAACTCGTTTGTTCAGTATAAAATTAAACTTTTAAGAATCAGTCGATTGGTCCCATGAACTACTCGACTGGTTTGAATAGTAGATGTTTTCTTGCTTATTTTTCATAGTGTATTTTTATCAAAACCTTTTGATCTTTCAAACTTAAAGTGTGGCAATGTTTTATTTTGAAAAATCATTTGAGGTAAATTATTTGTTGATCATTTTAAATAGTAAGAACTTACAATCGATGATCAATGACTTCTCTTGATTCTTTGGGTTTGAGTGTGTCTATTTGATTGAATCATCGTGAGAGCATTCAACTTAATTTGATTTTAGCATTGAAGCATGTAATTGAGTGGAATTATTTAGCTTAATGGACTTTATCATTTCTTGCTCAACAATATTTTTTTGACCTAGATAACCTATTTGTATTGTCACTTAAATAAAACATTAGCCACATAAACAATACCTTGTTATAATCAAAATTACTAAGATACCCATAATTAAAAATCTTTAGAACCAACACTACACTTAGTGTTAATAGTTTTCATATAAAGGATCATGCAACGTAAAGATTCAAAATAAGTTTTTAAAATCACTTCCGCTTTCATTATAAACCCAATACTCATTTCCTTTTGAAATTTCTTTCACAAACTCTAATTTCTTCATTTTGTTAGTACAAAAAAAAATTTGAAAATCTGAATTGGGATTAAACCTACAATATTAGCTTCTTAATTAATTACATCAGTCATTAACTAAAATACAAGTGGGTGTTTATCCATCGAGAAAATTTGAAGAATTCTATATATATATATATATGTGTGTGTGTGTGTGTGTGTGTGTGTTGAGAGAGAAATTAAACGAATTTAATTATCTGGGAAGCAGAAGAACACAACAAAATGGGGAAGCTTTATTCTGTAAGTCCATTTAGCAAGTAAAAATTAAGGTAAATTTGAAAAGGAGAATGGAATTGAAAGTTAACTTAAGTAAATTCAAACAAAGTCTACTTATTCATCTTGAAATAAAAAAATCAAATATGATCAAGCCAAGAAAAAATAATCTAAATCAAATATAAATAATACAAATTGCTATAAAATCATCCAGCTAATGTTACAATTAATGATAATTTATTTTTATTTTTTATTTGATAATGATAAATTATTAATAATAAGGAAATAAGATAAATCATTTTAAATTATGTTTCTTTCATGTTACCTGTAATTTTAATTTTCTAAATTACTTATTAGGTTGCTGCTAACGAATGGTGGATGCGTGGAGATTTTACTTGTTGGTGTCAATCACTCTTTGAAAAAATGAGTTCATGGGTTCAAATCTCACTATTCTTAAAAGAGAATGTAAGCATTATTTTCATTCAGTCATGTGTTGCACTAGTTTATTTGTCCAAACCTATATTTGAGAAGCTTCTAGGTTTAGTTAGTTTGTTTTGAGGTTGTGTATTTTTCTATAATTATGTAATACTATAGTTGTACTATTAGGATCAAATCAGAGTTTTCAATTATTATTATTTTTTATATAAAAGATGGACTTAAATGAAATTTTCAGTAAAATAGAGGGTACTAAAGTATTTTTAATCCTAGAAAGAAAAAAAAAAAACAAAAAAGAGGGCTTTTGCCCATGTGAAAGTGAAGTTTTTGGTTCTCAAACCGCATAAAAATACAATTATTATTCTACAATGGCATGATATAGTACTGTATGTCTTAATTGAAACCCTAAAGAGTTCGAAGCACAGTGTCGGATGAAAAGTTTGAGTTTATACAAACTGATTCATATGCTTTGAAGCTGTGAAGAGCAACTGTGTTTCAATGATAAAAGAGAAGGAAAAAGAAGATTGTATCGATTTTATTTTTTGTAAGGTGATGGGGAAAAATTATTCTAAATGTGTACTCCTGTGATTGAGGTTTCGTTTCAAGTGGATTTCAGACAAGTGAAGGTCAGATCATGAGCTTCAAATCAAAGCTCGTCAGGAGATCTATGTTGATTGGTTGAGACAAGTCCCAGTTGGAAGGTTTTTCCGTGTGATACGATTCAATTCAATTGTGTTAAGCATATAACTCGGATGCCTTTCCAGTAGCCTTTTGAGGGTAGTTATGAGGCTCGAATTTTGGCTTACAATTTGAAGAGAAGGGTTTTAACCACCTCATTTTAATGTGTTTCACTAGTAGTTTAAGGGGTTTGAAGATACACAACGCGCAAGGCATCTATATCATCTTAAGAAAGTTTTGTATGGATTGAAACAAACGCCTAGAGTTTGGTATGAAATACTTTCTACTTATCTTCTTGAAAAATGATTTTTCAAGCGGGGGAGCAAATAAGATGATATTTGTTAAAAAAGAAGGAAGGGACTTTGTGATTGCTTAAGTCTATATTGATGACATAATCTTTGGTTCCACAAATACCAAACATACACTTGACTTTGTAAAAGAGGTGAGAGTCAGATTTGAAATGAATAGTTGGTAAACTAAATTTCTTTTTAGGATTCTAAGGTAAGCAAATGAGAAATTGCATTTTTATCTCTCAAACCAAATATGCCTAAGAGTTGGCAAATATTTTTTAAGTTAACCAAACAAATTAGGACTAGGCTCGGGTTGGTTTCGATTAGCTTGCCCGACTTGCATCCTTAATTTCATTCCATGATGAACAATTAATATCTTTTTTCTTTTAATAATTTTTTTAAAATATTTTATAGTGCTAATTATTATAATAAAAATACATATGCATGTGTACCTATATAAAAATTATAAATAGATTTGATCCATTAGTGAATGAAAAAAGAGATTAAAAGTCTTCTTTTAACTTTTTTTTTGGCAAGTAGCTTGCTTATAATTTACATTGGACAGTTTGTTATTATTTTATACTAAAATTTGTATATTTGTTAAGGTTTTTTTTTGTTAATAAAGAATAAAAATGACAGAGAAACTTAATAATCAATAATTTTATAAATTAATAAAATATAACTCTTCTAATTCTAGCAATTGTTGAAGTCCACTAACGTATAACCCATTATAATTGTGAGAGTAAATTCAATTTTCTCATTCTTTTGGTTGAAGGAATTCTATTAAAAAGAAAATTATTTAATTATTCTTATATATTAGAAAAAATTAATTTAATTTTTTAAAAATATTTGTCTAATTCTATTTTAAAGAAAAAGGTAAGTAGAAAAGGGAAAGTAAGTTCAATTTATAGACAACACTTAATGACTTTTTTAATTTCAAAACAGATTTTTCTAATTTGTTAGATGTTTGGTACTGTTTATTGGTCGTATTTGGGCCAAAATAGACTTTTTCAATAATTAGTTCAAGTATAACTTTTTCAATAAGTGATCTAGTTACATTTATTAATAACCGATCCAAACACTGTAATATTATTTAAGCACTTACCAAATATATTTATCTAAATATTAAATAATTTAATTCAAACAACACTTTTTCACAACTACTTAAATTGTGTTTGGATGGACGGTTCCACCATCCGTTTGACCATTTTCAGGTTTTAAACGAGCTTTTGGGATAAGTGGGTGTTTGTTTGGACTTCTCGAAATATCCGTTTAGGCATTTTCAAGAGCAAAACGGGCGTTTTGGAAAAAGTTAAAAGTTTCAGTAAGTAGCTTTTTCCAAAACGCCTGTTTCCACCTTCCATCCAAACGAGCACTTATTTAAACTGCCACTTAACTCAAACAACACTTTTTTTCAACTCATCCAAACGAGCACAACGACTCTTTTTTCATATTTGTTGCTACAGGACCGGCTTAAGACCATTTGAGACCTAAAGCGATAATTATAAATGAGATTTTTTTCGCTTTTTGAGACATAAGAAAATTTAGTTCTTAATGAAAATGCAATTTAAGGATTAAATTTTTATTATATTAAACTTCTAGTTTGAATTATAGTAAGCCATTTTTTGTTAAGTAGTATTCTATTGGCTTTACACTTTTATTTTAGATTAATCTATAAAGATATAAAATTTGAGTTTTTTTTTTTTGTAATTAGATCTCTATTGACCTTGTACTCCTCATTTGGATTGAATTAACATAAAATTTAAATATTTTTTATAATTAGACTTCTATTAATGTTAAACTTATTCTTTAGATTAATCTAGACATAAATAATTTTTGTATAATAAATTAATATAAAAGCAATCTTTATAATTAGGAAAAAACATTTTAAGTTAAACATGTTCGTTAGAACAATTTTGTAAATACAACATAAATAAAAGTACAAAAACTCTCTCCTTCATTGAAAAAAATTTCTTAATTAATTTTATATAATTTTGAGAGGAGCCCTTTTTTTCACACTTCATGTTTACGCTGAGATGGCAAGTTATATATATATATATAATAATATGGATTTGAAGGTATATTGATTGCTCTTTTGTTTTAAAATGAAATTACAGGCAATGTTGAAGATAAATGAGTTCGGAGTGAGAGAGGATCAACCAGGGTAAAGTGGGTAAAATAGTTTTTTTTTTTTTTTGTTTCCATTTTAGGTTAAAATGGCATAATGATTACTCACATCAATCAAAGAAATGAGTGAAATGAGTTTTGATGGAATGATCAATTTAAAAAATTAGGCATTCTTATAGTTTATTCTATCAAATAAAAATAAATAATAATAAAGTTAGAATGAACATTCTAAGAATGTCTATTTTATCGTACCAAACAAAATGTAATTGTAAAACTAAACAAAGCTAATCATCATAAACGTCACATATATAATATTTTTGATGAGTCTTATATGTACCAGTCACTCAATACGTGCAAGGATAAATTGAGAGTTCGGTCAAATCCATACTAAGCTTTGAGTACAATTTATCAAGCACTTGTGACTCTCTTCCAACCAATTGCACTATTAGTTGAAGAGAGAGAGAGAGAGAGAGAGAGAGAGAGAGATTATTTTGTGCTTTGTATAAATTAAGCAAGGAAAGAAAGGGAGACGTAGGAGACTCGTAATCCTTAATTTATTTAATTTGCTCTCTTCCCAAAAATGAATAGACTGAAAGAAATGAGATAGTATTTAATGAATTTTTTATAATACTAATTATAATCTTAAAATTATAAAAGAAAAAAAAATAAAAAGACACTTTTATCGCAAGACATAATAGTAAATAAGTATATAATTCATTCATTTTATTTCTTTCTTCTGTTGTTTCCAAGCAAGATAAGGGGATTAAATACTCTCATTTCCTTCATTAGGAATTCAAGCATGAATTAGGAATTACACTCTCCTCTTCTCTTTTTTTTTTTTTTTTTCTCTCATAACTAATGTTATCCTCTCATGTCCTCATTCTCTTATTTATTCAAGCATAATGTAAAATTTATACCAAATATCTTTTTCAATTGAGCTACTCTTTGTAATTGCCCTATGTATATATTTGATAGGTAAATTACACCTATACACATTTTTGTCTCTTAAGAAAATTTGAACTCTCAATCTATCATATTAGAAGGTGGAGAAAATATTTTATAATACTTGGATAAGACAGAGTGTTTTAATGTGATGATCTTAGAATTAAGTTTTGATTTACTTTACTTTAATTATTTTATTTTTATTTTCAAAATTAAGGCTGCATTTGATTAGTGTTTCAAAATTTGTTTCATGGTTTCCGAAAATCCAATTTGTGTTTGGTTAGGATTTTCAAATGTTATGTTTCAAAAACTAATTTTGAAAATTCATCTTCCTCATTTTTAAAAATTTTCAAAATCTTCCCCTCTCCATCTCTCAATCTCCTCTTAACATCACCCACTATCCACGACAAATCCACCAATTTCCTATCACAATCCTCCATTGATCTTCCTCTACAACCACCGAGTACGATCACTGGAGAGGGTGTCGGGCATTATTGCTCTTATTATTTTTGTTATCGTTTGGAGAGGGAAGGAGAGAGAGAGGGAGAGGAGATGGTTGTCGGTGAAGCTTGGTGGTCACGGTGGTGGCTTCTGATGGGTGTTAGTGGTGTACGCCGGTGAGGTGGTGTGGAAGGTGGGAGGTGAGTGGTGGCGCTGTGTTGTGATGAATGTGGGTAGTGATATTTGTGAATGCCTGATAGAGAGGGAGTGAGAGATAGGATTTTTTTGGATCGGGATTCAATATAGCACATAATCTGTGAGCTTATTTGACTTAATCATAAAAATCTTGACTCTTGATGTCTTTATTATATGAGGTTTCACTATGCTGATAAACATGTGTTGATATTAATATATACAAAAGGTGATGAAATTTATTTTTGAATTTTATCTAAACACATTTTCATTTTTTTAAAAAAATTTAGATTATCATATCTAAATGCATTTTTATAATTTTTAAAAAATTAATTATAACATTTTGACATTTAAAAACATTTTACAAAAAATTATCTTTGAATTATTATCGTGACCTGCGGGTTACCTTAGCCTTACCAAATATTATATAAAAACTAAAAACGGAAGGGAAGTGAGTTACAGCGCTGAATGAAACTGAAAGCAACAACCTATTTGAATTCTGAACAATACAACCTAATCATCATAGGCCTCAACTAAATGCCGATGATTAGGGTTTCCAATCAGTTGCAACATTTCTTTCTACCCCAGACCCTTAGACTTCACGTTCACATTGATCTTTCGTCTCCACAAAACGCAATTTAGGTCTTCAAAGCCAATCTTCGAAACCCTAGATCACCAAGTTCCATACAAAGCTAATTCTTCAAAAAATACAGGGTCTTAATATTCAAGAAATGGCGATAATCGGCGACGCCCTTCGCCAAGCTTTCATGCCGAAGCACGAGTACGAGAGCCTCCGAGAGGAAGACAGAGCTTGGCTTCGACTACAGAGACCCCTGTTGATGTGTACGTTAGCGTTAATTACACTCGCAATTACGATTTCCACGTTGATTAGCTTTAGCATAGTGTTTCCGGGCGATAATGGAAGGCGGCCATTTTGTGCCGATCGGCGGCTACAGCCGCTGTCGATTAACATTACGAGTGGTGGTGATTTGGATCTTATTCCGGGAGCGTTTTATCTTACGGATCAAGAAACTGTGGATTATTACTGGATGGTTGTGTTCATTCCTTCCGCGATGGTATTCTTTGCGTCAGCTGTTTATCTCGTTGCAGGTTAGAAAACAGTAAGCATTCAATTTTAGTTATTTTTAATGTGAATCTTTATTGTTAGAAATGAAATGTAATAAGTGATGACAGAAAAGGTTAATTATGCTAATATGTGGATGAAATGTCAAATGTGATTAGGATGAGAACGAGACACCTTAGAAACCTGGGCTTGTGACGATTTTGTTGTATTTATTTTTATGTCATACTGTGTTTGGACTGCATTTGTATGTATATGGCTTTGGTAATTTAATTAATTTGTATTATGAGTATCAAATATAGATATGGCAGTTATCGGATATGTGGCCGTGTGGGTGTTTATATCGGGGGGCCGAAAATGGGTTTTTATTTGGTTTGGTTTGGTAAATGATCTGGATATGTTGGTTGTTGAATTCTAAATGGTCTTACTGTCTTTCTAAAATTGTAGTTGTACTATGAGAAATTGGACTTCAATGCACACTTTGAATCAGAATGTATTGATGATAAATTTAACTGAAGTATAATAAATTCCAAATGCTTTCTGTATAATTTGCTTTTGAAGCATGAGAAAACAGGTTTGCATGTTGTTGCATGAGGGTATGCTATGTATATTGCATCATAGTTTGGAGCTAAGTTACATGAGTAAAAGTGAAACTAGTGTTGGAATGGAAGTGGGCTGTTCTAAATATATGGGATATGGGAAACAGGGAAATGATTTGGTATCCAATGAGGATCAATATCACAAATACGTACAGGCAGTATTATAAAAGAAATCACTAAATATGTTAATTTGAGAAACGAGGGAGAACAACACTAAAGTTAACTGCTAGAGAAGTACAATTTAGTTGTGCAGGGGAAACTATGTCTTTTCCTTAGCATAAGTTGTTGGTAATCATATGGAGTCCAAATCTATTATTCTTTCCAGTTATTGAAGTTCAAATCTGTCTATTCCTTCTTGGCCTTCACCTTCACCTCTTGGAGCCTTTAATTCACAACAACCAACTTCATCTTCACCTTTGTTCATACTTATACCCACGCAGGCCTTTTTTATTTTTTATTTTTAAGTATCATTGTTTTTATCTTACTAACTGGGGACTTTCCATAATGTTTCGAAGTGCCATTCCCAACCCCCAAAAAATAAATCTGTTTAAACTTTCACTCTAAGCAGGCGGTATCTTGCACTATGTGGGTAAATGATGCATTACCAGCAGTGCCTCAAATTGACTTGTACCGTGGATTGATGTGCTCTACATCCAAATGAGGTTTACATCCAAATGAGATTTACTATTTTTTTTCCATTTGATAAATGCAGCATAGTGGTACTTAGCTCTACACATTTTGAGTAGGGAAAACTTAGAAGTGCATGTGAATGTCTAAAAGATAAAAAATTTGTACCAAATGGGATGTGGTACATTAGCTATGGTATGTGTGCAAGCCAATTTACAGCACCTTGAGAGAAGCCCGCTCAAGACCCAAGAAGTAATAGCTACCCTAGACTATGAAGCACAAACACTCTATTTTGACTCACGTGTCTGTATCGAACACGTGTTTGATACTGACATATGTCGGACACGCGAAAAAAGAGTGTTCGAATTTTTTTTATCTTTTTTGAATTCTGGACCTATTTCCTTTTTTTCCTCATCTTTTTCTCTTCTTCTCCTTAGTTCTTTTTTTGGTTATATATAGACACACACATATATATATATATATTCTATATAATAGTTAGTCTTCAATAGTGATGATTAAATGAAGAAGTTCTTGAATTTTTATTTAATAGTTTTATTATTTTAATATTTAAAAAATATTTTTGTGATTTGTGTGTTTTTATACCAATTGTAATTGAAATAAAATTTTTTATTACATGGCCATATAAGAAATATAAAAAATTTATATATATTCAATGTATCATGGCATGTCTATATCCTACTTTTTTAATAAATGACATGTCTACGTGTCTGTATCGTGTTGTATCTGTGTATAATGTCCGTATCCGTGCGTCTTAGGCCTTAGATAATAACATAACTGAGGAATAAGTCAGCGTGTGAGGTCTAAGACAGTGACGTGAGCTTTGTCTCATTCATGTCACCTAGAGAGAAATTTGATTCTGTCTCTCTCTCTCTCTCTCTCTCTCTCTCTACGTGTATATGTGTGTGTACATACATATATGATATATGTACATAATATTTCCAACTTTGAATAATCAATCCATTATATCGAGCCACCTAGGGAAACTTCTTTGATGCTGTTTTGACATTTCCTTCTTATTTATTTCCTAATTTAACATATTTGAAATCGCAACATCGGGGATCAATGACACCATGTTCTGCTTGACTTTTCTAATTTGTAATAGACCCCTCCATGGAAAGAACTCAACTCAAGAAACTTTCTCCTGATGTCCCAAAATTCTTCTCTCAAATCATATTGTAATTTTCAATTGATGTATATGGATTCTCAGCATAACAGCATACTGGCAAATGATGATGTTAGATGGCGCCTTAATTAATGAAACCAAGGCTGTCCTACAATCTTTCTTCTTCTTTTTTTAAAGAAGGAAATAAAAATCCTATGATTAATTATGGTGGTCTAAGGCTTTAGGTTTTTAGGGTTAATGATTGAGAAGGTAATATTATGGATTAGGAATAGATTTAGGATTGAATTAGTTGAGGTTCAAGCTTAAATTTGGTTTAAAATGCAAAGATCTGTAGTACCGATCCAAAAACAAATGCAAAGATCTGTAGTGCAGGATTTTCTGGACAGCAAGCTAAAACAGAGCTTTTAGGGTTTGTAATGGAGGGGTGCATAAGGCTGGGGTTTGTGGGTCAAAAGACATGGGTTTTTGGGTTTCAGCTGGGCTGCTTATAGTTGATTAATAGGCGCAACAGTGCTGAAAATTAAAGTAAAGAAGAAGAAAGAAACAACAGAGCACTGTAGAAATTTTCCTAGGCAGAGTTTCACCTAGAAGAATTTTAATGGATTCTAACCATTAAAGAATGCAAAAATTATAAAACTACAAAAATACTCTTAATCTGCCAAATTACAATAATACCCCTGATTATAGGAAAATCTTGTTTTTTCTTTATTTGTTTCTCCCAAATCCATAAATAAATAGTCCTTGATCATGTGACACCAATGGTGGCAGTCGTGGTACCCACACATAGTTACCAAAATTTGCTCTCCCTCTAGCGAATTGGATTGCAAGATTCGACACATGGATTGTTTGCGATTTGGAACAAAAAATTTAATGTTCCAATCTAAAATATCAATAGCCCCAACATACATACTTCGTTGTTTCCATAGTGTATATATATTTGTGTGTGTGTATGAATATTATTATAAATACAATAAAAAAGTATATCACGTTCGAAATAAATATATTTTGTTCTAACAAAGCTATCCAAAGAAGCCTACTCCTAACGTATTACGTTTTATAATAAGTGACGATTTACGTTCACGTTCTACGTACCATAACGATCCACCTTCTAGGTAACGTTGGGCCCACATGTCCATTTTTCTCTTAACTTTTTTTTTTTAATAAGTAATAGTATTGTAGCACACCCATTTACAAAAATAGAGACTCAAAAATTAGAGTCTTACATTTTCCAAAAAGTCAACAAAATTATATACATGTAAGGGATATGCCTCTCTTTTTTCGATAGGTAAATCACACGCACACATTTTGCCCTCAAGGAGATTTGAACCCTCAACCTCCCATATGGAGAGGTGGAGGAGATATCAACCAAGCTAGAGTTTGTTGGTCATGTGAGGGATATGCCTCTATAACCCAACGCATAAAATCTTTAGAAAACTATCTTTCAATCTACGAATAGACATCAATTCTCCTTAAAAAATCTGTTGATTTATCTCCTTCTATAGACACCAATATAAGCATATAGGCGCCATTCTCTAAATTATCCTCGCTTTCTTCTTACCGCATCCCCCGCTCCACCTTTTCAAAAATCCATTACCAAGGACGGCATAATCCAAAAATACTCAAACAAAGAGAACAACAAATTCCAAACTTCCTTCACAAAAGAGCATTGAAGGAAGAGGTGACTAATGGTTTCGTCCACCTTTAAACACATACTACATCTTCTAGCTAAACTAAAGCCTCTATTCTTTAGCTTGTCCATGGTTAAGACTGCTCTCTAAGCTAGGGAACACGCAAAAAAAGCCCCCTTCACTGGGACTTCGTACACCACACTACTTTTAATGGGAGTTTCCTCTCTCCCTTTCTAGCCAAATCCTTGTAGTAGGATCTAATTGTAAACTTTTTATTGCTATCCTTTCTCCAGGTAATCTCATCGGCAGCCACCCCTCTAGTCTTGTGTTGCTGAATAAAGCCCAAGAAATGCACTATATCCTCCATTACCCAATCATGAAAATTTCTCCTTAAAGTTGCTTATAAAAAAAAAAGTCACTAAAGTTAATTGGTTGTAGAAATAACATACTGTTGAGTAAAATGAAGCCAATACTTCTTCTTGAGGGTTACGTCACCAATTTCACTTCATGTGGTGCAATGGATGACGTATAAAAGTAATTTCATTTATGAATTTACAAGTATTTAGGCTTTTTAAAATAATTTTGCTATTCATTCCACATTAAGGACTAGCCTGACGGACAGTTGTTGAATTTGACACCATTGCCCACGGACATGCAACGTAATTTTTCGGGGCTTCTTGGTCATTATTTTTTTGAAATAAATATATTTCAGGTATTAAGGACCTGACATCATTTACCTTTAAATATGCATATGCATATGATGGCGATATTTTTTTCCCCAAAATAAAGTTGTATCGTTATTTTCTGATATTAGCATTGATTCTTAAGTAGCAGCATCTGCTTGAAAACCAATATGGTTTTTTGGGCTAAAGTTGTTTGAAAATTGTTTTTCTTTGTTGATCTGTTCTTTAAGGAATGTTGCATTGGATATTTATTTGGCTGGAGGGTAAGTGGGTTTTTGCTTTTGTTATGCCTTTTGATTTCTAATTTCTCATGGTTTTAACCATGCTGCAGGAGTCATGGTAGCTTATACTGCTCCAACAAGACATGGATGTTTAAAGGTAGTGGAGAATAACTATTGTGCCTCAAAAAGGGGTATGCTTCTAATGTCTATTTATACTTGGTATTCCCTTTTGTTAAGGAATGTTGGCTGGTAAGGTGCTATCATTGTTTCATGCAAACTACTTGTCCTAATACTTTTGGTTACTGTATCAAGTGCATTCTTTTGTGAATCCAGTAGTAATTATTTTATATTTTATCCTACTTTTTGGAAGAATAAAATACTGTGTTGGTTTTCCCTTTGGCCCTTACATAGTTTGTGTCATTTGTAACATAATATGAGATTTTAACTTTTTTATTTTTTAAGAGGGCTAAACTGTGTAATAAATTGTGTGTATTTTGGAAGAATGGGTTATTGTGTTCCCCATCCCCAAAAAAAGTGTGGGATAGAAGAGTTTTTGAAGAGGAGGAAATGCCTCTTTTTTGTGTTAAGAATACTTTGATTTGTAATCTTCTCTTTTGGGCTAAACATAGCCTTTTTTGTACGTAGACACTATAGTTGATTTTTTGGGGACCTCAAGGCTTTAATCTCCAAGCCTTCCCTTGTTTATATCGGTTGCCCCCCTTGGGCTTTATTTATGCACATATTACTTTGCCTATCAAAAAAAAAAAATGTGTGGGGATGGGGGGTTACATAGTTCGCCTCCTCTGTAACAGTATCAGTTTTTTATTGTATCTGAGAGAGGAAGCTGAAATGTGTAATAATGTGTGTATGTTTGTTTGTTTTATAAGTTTCATTGGATAAATACATTTATTCATCATTGTACGCCATTGTAGCACATTGGTTGAAGTATTGGCATGACATCTAAGCAGAGAGTAGTGGGGTTAGCAATTTGATTCTTATTGCTGTCAATCAAAAATAGATTCATTTGTCATAACACTTAAATCTTGTTTTATGTATTATTTGGTTGCTAAGATGACAAGGATGTTGGAAATAGGAATCTTACAACTATTAGTAAGCTAGGATAAGCCATTTTTAGTCGAAGGGAGAAAGATTTAAGTAATTGTCAAGGAGGCTGAGAACAGCTTGGCATTTAAATAGGAACGGGAAAGGTTTTGAAAGATGCAAGTAGGCTTAGAAGGAAGCTACTAAGGTAGTAAGGGGTCTATGCCAAACTCCCACCTTTGGCACTAGGTGTTTTCTTATTTTATTTATTTATTTTTTAAAAAAGTTAGTAAGGAAAGTTAAGTTTAAAGCATATGATATATATATATATATATATATACACAACTCAACAAAGCTTTAATCCCAACTATTTGGGGTCCGTTACATGAATCTTGTGTCGCCATTTTGTAGCATGTGATACATATATATAAATATATCTATGTGTGTGTGTGTGTGACGATTTATATTGTTAATCAAAGATGGTGGAGGGATACATACAACTAGCTTGGATAAGAAAAAGGAAAATTAGGGACTCCAGCAGTCTAAATGCATTAAGGGGGAGAATAAGAGAATTCTGTGGAGAAGAATGAGACTGAAGAAAGGTGGGAGAGTTATTTTCTTAAGTTATATATTGAAATCGTGTCTGGACTTCACTTTAGGAGAACAGTTTGACTTCATTAAGATCATAAACTTTAGAAAATTTTAATTATCAGAAAAAAGAAGCTATAGGAATTTTTGAAATTAATCTCTAAAGTTGACGAAACTTTTAAAAAGATAAAAATGTTAATTATTTGACGATAAGGTGTTGTTTGGTTGACAAGCATGTTCAACAATATAGTAGAGATTTAGGAAAATTTTGATGAATGGATGAAAATTATTTTGGTAGAAATGTGATATTTATAGCTGCACCAATTATTATGGCATCAAATTTAAGAGTCATGATATACAATTTCGGGAGGATGAATGAAATGGAAGTATCTAGAAGTCACCTTGGTTTTATGCTAGGAAGATTAACCTGGAAGATGTTTTCTTGATTAGGGGATTCATGTTGACATATAGAGAGTATAACTCAGTGGTCTGCCTATTCTGATAGGAACTTCTGTGTGATATTTCTTGACTTAGAAAAGGTAGATCATAAGGTCCCCTTGGGACATTATGGGTGGGTTCTGGAACAGAAAAGGTTTTTAGACTAGATGATTGATGTGATTAAGTATATTTACAGTGTAGTAGTAACTACAGTGGAAATAAATGGAGTGACTGATGGATTTTTACTACAATTGGTTTATATCAAGGACATTGATTCATATTCTTTTTTATGTAATCATGAATGATCTTCATATATATGTTCAAGAAGAGGTCCGTTGTTTCATATGGTTTTCTGGCGATATAGTTTAGTTGATGAATTTTATGGTTGGCATTTATTCAAATTAGAGTTATGGTTGGGGTACTTCGGTGTGTAGTATCAAGGTTCAAAATTGAGCATGTTTAAAACAATATGTATTGATAGCCAAGATATTCCCAACATTTACCATTTTTTTAAAATTTAATCTGTTATTCTTAAAGAGGAAATTAATAAGGATGTTTCTCATAGAACTAAACTGGGATGTCTGTTTAATATGAAGTGCATTGGAGTGTTGTGTTATCATTGAATACTAAGGGTAAAATTCAATGAGACGGGTATATTATGAAATGGTGGGGCTGTGAAGACATCATTTATAAAAATGCTCATTCCAGAGATTAGACCGTTGAGGTAGATGAGTGGCTATACAAGAAAGGCAGAACTGAAACTGATTGCATTTTCGACGTGCTGATGGTGACACAAATTAAGAAGAAGTGGTGAAAGGTGTCTGAATTGGTTTTATTACAGAGGACTGATATGATACAAGTTAAAGATGCTTCAAGGACAAGAGGAAGGGTAAAAAGAGCATGGGCCAGGGTGTGATAAAGATATTATGGTGTCTGTTTTAATGTTGCATATGACTGCGGATAGAGTTGAATGGAAAATGTCAATTTATCTAGAAGTTGAGCATGAAACTTTGTTTACTTTTTGAATTGAATTGTGAATCCATGCATAATGTTGTAGGATTTGAATGTCTGTCCTTCATGCTTGTAAATTTTCTTGGTCTTAACCACTTGGTATGGCTTTTATTATTGAACTTTGAATATACCCCTCACAGCAAGTCTTAACATTATAAGTAAGCCTTTTGGACAGCAGATGCTTCACACTGTCCAGACTCCATTCCTCCCTCCTTTTTGATGAAATTGGCAATGGTATTAGGTGTGTTTTTCTTAGGGGTCTTACTGTCTTATCTGTAGCACTATTTCTGCTTTTGACTGAGGAGACCGAATTGTATGATCATTTTAGACTTCCAAGTTTTTTTCTGTGCTCCATTTGGTTGCCAAGGAGACAAAAAATAAGAAAACAAGTAAGAATCTTGCTATTACTGGGAACATTAGGAGCTTTGTTGAGTTGAGAAAGTTCAGATCTGATAATCCGGGCATTTTGTTTTTATTTTTATTTTTTGATAATTAATCTTATTTTTTTATTTCATCAGTGTTTGCTAATGAAAGTTTTGTGGTATTGATTAATTTAGGATCAATAAACTAGAATAGCATATGTCCAGGTACACGTCATGAAGTTGTCTAGCACAATGCTACACAATTTCTAGTGTGCTTTTCATTGTGGTGATGATATCTCTCTCTCTCCCCCTCAACAACAAAATAAACACCAAAAAAAAAGAGAAAAAAAGGAAGAAGGAAAGATAAAAAACACAGTTATTATTGTGTCACCATGGTTGCTTTTTATTCATCTTTTGTTGACTAAAAGAAAGTGATGCAAACTGATTACCAGAAACAGAAAGTAGATGAAGAAGAATGGGAGAAATTGCAACTGTTAATAGTTGATAGCCTAGAGTTGGAACTTAATGATGGGTGGCGTTTATGGAACTACTCAGTGGTGTAATCAGTATAGAAACTGAGCTACAAATGGAATGGGGGACAAATTTGGACAATTGAAGTAGATCTTATAAGAAAATTGTTAGTCATTTTTTACTGTTGACGATTGATTCCAAAATACATTTCTGCATTTGTTTAGGTTAGATTGAGTCCTACGAGTTTGTTGATTATTGTAATGAAAACTTAAGAAGCTTCAGTGATTACAAGTGTGATTCTGAAGATGTATTCATGCTAATCCAGTAAATCAGAATTGTTCAAGGAAGGTAATTCACATTCATTGCATTTTTACACTCTGGGCGTTTTATCTTTTGTAGTCTAGTTGGGTTTGTTTTTATTGGGATCATGACCTAGGTTAATTTAGTTGTGACTTTAGGCTAGTTTGACCATAAGAAATGACATTACTACCCCTGGCGTAGTTTGGTTTTTATATATTTGTGTGCAGAACGAGTAACAATCCAATGGTCTACTCATTTGAATGTGGGAGCTCATTTGAACACACTCATCCAGCGAGTGCCTTGTTTGAACGCATGGTGCATTCTAACTTCTAGGATTGGAACAGTGTTTATTTGTCGTAAATTTTTCTAGAAGCTTGATGGTTTGAACACACACCTTATTCATTTGAACGCATCCTCTTCGTTTGACATGCAACTATAACCGTTCGAGCACTTGTTTTTTTTTTACTGTGATTTTCGAGCTGCATCAAGTTTTTGTATTCGAATATGGTTCCCTTATTATTATTGTTATATGTAGAGACTTATTGTTTCTATATCGGTCGAATCATGTTTTTGTGACTATGGAGAGTGACGAGTGTTGCATAGAATTATCTTTTTCACTGAAGAATTTTTGGTGAATTTCTGTGTTTTTCTCAAGTCTATATCGCTGAGAGTGGGGTTGGTGAGGTCTCTTGGATAACTGTATATCACATACTCATAATCATTGCAAGGGCTTGGACACAGTTTGATTTGTTTACTGTGGGTTTGTGATTGTGGTACATGATTCATGGATGTTGCTAGTGGAAAAACATACTGTAGAAATTTCAAGTAAAGATTGTACTGATTGGTATGTGGGTTATTGGTACCACTCATGTGATTTAGTAGTTAGTTTTCTTGGTTTTGATATTTTTATGTTTGTAAACTTATGCTTACTAGTGGATTAGACGTCATTGTGGGGGGAACCTTCTATCTTAAAGGATTTTTTCTATTATAAATCCTCGTCTTTTATTATATGATTATTTATTATTGTCATGGACTAATGTTATAGCTTAAGAAGCACAGACACACATAAGAAATGGACACGCCATGACATGAGCACGCAAACACGACATTTTTCAGAAAAGTAGGATACAGATCCTTTAGAGACATATTGAATATATGTATTTTTTTATATGATCATATAATAAAAACCTAACATTATTTCAATTAAAATTATCATAAAAACACACAAATCCTATTAAGATATCTAATTAACAGTGTCTTTAAACTAAAATTCAAGAACTTTTTCATTTAATTATCAACATCCATAATTCAAGTTTTAAAACAAATTTACTAATAATTACATAGAACATATGTATATATATATATATATATATATATATATATATAAAACTAAAACAAAACAAAGGAGAAGATGAGAAAAAGAGGGGGAAAATAAAAAGAGAGAGAGAGAGAGAGAGAGAAAAAAAAAAAAGTGTCCAAACGTGTTCGGAATTTTGAAAAATAAACAAATTAGATACTTTTTTTTTTTTCTTGTCCGACACGTGTCCATATCTGACATTTGTCCAACACGGATACATAAGCTATAAAATAGAGTGTTCGTGCTTCATAGGTTACAACTCACAATGCACCTAAATTTTTTTTTTTTGTTTATAAATCAGAGTACAATTATACGATCAGTAGGATCACCAGCCCAATCAGCGTCAGAATAGGAGCGGAGCTCAAGAGATGAGCGAGAGGAAAAGTGAAGGCCATGAAACAGAGTTCCCTTGACATACCGTAAAATGCGAAGATATAGCAGCATAGTGAGTAGAGCGAAGGGCACTCATAAACTGGCTAACCAGATGAACTGCCTAGGAAATGTCTGGTCGGGTAACAGTGAGATAGATGAGACTACCGACCAGTTGTCGATACAAAGTAGCATCAAGAAGAGATTCACCATCAGTAGCAAGTAATAAGATCAAGCGGAGAAGTGCATGTTTTGCTGTCAGTCAAGCCGGCTTTAGAAAGCAAGTCAGATGCTTACTTAGCTTGAGAGAGATAATAACCATCTGATCCAGATGTATCATCAAGACCCAGAAAGTAGTTAAACTGCCCCAAGTCCTTCATCTCAAAATTCTGACTCAAGAAGTGCTGAACATCTCGAATACCAAAGAGGTCATTGCCAGTAATGATCATGTCATCAACATAAAGAAGAATAAGAATAATACCAGCACCAGTGGTCCGAAGGAAAAGAGCTGAGTCATAGGCACTAGGGGTAAACCCTTGTTGAGCAACAACACAACTAATTGTGTTTGATTAGCATTCCTTGAATTAATTAATTTAAAGTTTAAAATAACTTACCACGGATCTTATAATAGTTGTCCTCCCAAACTAAGGCGCCATTTGGATGGATGGATTTGAAATGAAGGGATTTAATGTAGGGTGTTGAATCTATTGATCGGAGATATAAAAGGGGTGATGTTTGTAATGGAGTGAATGTTACATGTAATATGGGCCACTCCAATGTGCTCCATTTGGATTGATGGATTTGAAATGAAGAGAATTGGGGTTCAAATCACAAATATATAGGGAAGTAGGCTATTGGAGTTGGATCGAGAGATCCAAGGAGGACGATAGAATATGAGACCATAGATGTAGGGTGTTGATAGGTGGTACAACGGGGTGATGTTTGTACTAGAGTGAATGTTACATGGTTACTCCAATATGCTCGCAGTAATGACTAAGAGAGGATTCTTGAAGCAATGTTAGGGAGACAGTCAAGACAGCCTAGAGAGAGAGAGAGAGAGAGAGAGAGAGAGAAGAGGGAAGGGGGGGGGGGGGGGAAATCACCATCAAGATGAACCTTAGAATTTGGGAATAGGCTCTATTTATAGTGGTCAGCTTTCATGAGATTAACCTAGTTATGTATGGCCTTACCTTGAATAGGCATGGACAGACCTGAGTGGGTATGGTCTAACCTAAGAAAAGTAACGTTAGACTTTGCATGTCCAGATTGGTCTACCGCAATAGAGAGTAACCTAGCTCATCAGGGGTAGCCGGGTAGGTAAGAACATTTAATGCTAACCTGCTAGGCTGCTACATCTGTGTCAATTTTTCCATCAGGTGTTAGGAGTCTCTCTTCCCTAAAAAGACAGTACGCCACGAGAGCTAAGCTTCTGGCACATACCGGCAAACTCACTACTCTAGCCTCTAAACCACATGACCCTAGAAATCCTGTTAACGGGTTGTGGCGCAATACGAAGGCCACACGATAGCCGGGCACTAGGCTCAGAGAGCCTCCTAAGCTTTGCCCCCAATCTTAGCCAACCATGAGATAGCAGGGTGAGAATTATTGTAAAGAATATGTGATAATAATAAAGGTAGACTATGCTAAGTCTAAGTCTAAGTCTAAGTCAGGGAGCCAGTATTGGCTCAACCAAGTGTAGTGCGTCAAAAGAGAAGTCTAGCATGCAAGAGTGAAGTATATCGCGCTAAGGGAGCATTGGCTTGAGTGCTTGACCAAGTGTGGTGTGCCGGGGGAGCATCTTAACCCAGTCAAGGGGAACAGTCTTTAAGATCACCTCGTTAGTATCAAAGGGTCACAACACAAAGTGCTCAGACCAAGATCGAGAGGGTGAGATTAACCACTAAGAGGAGGTACCCTGAGGCACCTCAACTAAATAGGAGATAGCCTCGCATCAGTCCTTTGTCTTTGTCCCTTATCCTCGCATAGATTCTGTCTTTGGCCCTAGCCAAGCTCAAGGATTGGCATGATCACTTCGATAGGGACGTGTGTTACTATATAAATAATGTGTCAGCAGGTGATGGGATGATATGTAATTTGAGCTATATGAATATCCAGCTCAGTGCCAATAGAATATTGCCACGTGGCCCATGTTAACAAGTACCTACATAGGGGAAATATATTTTACTAGTATCCATGAGCAATTAGAATCCTTCTTGCCATGGATTTTAAATAACTTCCTTTACCTTGTTATTTCAATATACTCGTTTATGGTTCTCAAAAACTATCTATGCATCTTATTGAAATCTAAGTTTGTGCTATCATTAAAACCAAATCCATTTATTTCAAATCCTTCCATCTAAATGGAGCCTAAGAGATCATAATGGTATGACCTTTGCTAGACATGCTCAAGTACAACAAGAAGAATGTATTCACCTAAGAAGCACGGATACGGACACGAGATACAGATACGACACGACACGGACACGTAGACACGTTATTTCTCAAAAAAGTAGGACACGAGACACGGATACGACACGACACGGACACGTAGACACGTTATTTTTCAAAAAAGTAGGACACGGACACATTAGGAACACGTTGAATATATATAAATTTTTATATTTTTTATATGACCATATAATAAAAATCTAATGTTATTTCAATTAAACTTGACATAAAAATACACAAATTTAAAAAATATTATTAAGATATTAAAATAACAAAGTCATTAAATAAAAATTAAAGAATTTATTCATTTAATCATCGACATCCATAATTCAACTGTCCGGACACGTGTCCGGGAAGTGTCCGAGAGTATTGGTGTCCGACACGTGTTTGACACGGACACGTGAGCAAAAGTAGAGTTTCCGTGCTTCTTAGGTATTCACTTTGAGGCTCTCCATTAAACATATATGAGAGGGTCTAACCGAAAATTATGTTACATGATTTTTCTGTGTCATGTTTCATGGTAATATATTTTTCTGCACTATTTTTGACTTTCACACATGTCCGCTTGGACTGTGTTGAGTATACAATATCTCTGCGGCTTACTAGCCAGTTACTTGCACTGGGACGTGACTGCATGTCTTTTTGATCTTTTCAGTCCATTTGGGAAGATATTTATTTTGAAAAAGGAAGATCACTATTATCACAGAGTTGTTTCCTCTTCTGTTTGACTTTTTGTACAACAGTTGGACCTGTCTCAGTTCCCATCTTGTCTTTGAAAAGCAATACCCAACCAAAAAAAAGAAACTGAAAAAATTAATATGCAACTTACACCAACTTGTCTACTACATTGATTCGCATTAGCTTGTATCTTAAGTGCATTTTGTATTTTTCTTATTGTAATTTACAGGTGGGGTGCGCTGTTTATCCATTCTAAATGTTGTGTTTGCCATCATATTTGGTCTTCTAGCACTGTTTCTTGGTTCAAGTCTCCTCACACTAGGGAGCAGTTGCTCTTTGCCCTTGTTTTGGTGCTACGAGATTGCATCATGGGGCTTGGTCATTCTATATGGGGGAACTGCCTTCTTTCTTAGAAGAAGAGCAGTCGTAATACTTGATGAGAGTGACTTTGCCGGTCGGAATCTTGGGTTGGAAATGTTGGAAGCAAATCCTGTAGCAAATCCTGTGGCAGTCAACCCAGATGTGGAGAGGCGTGTGAATGAAGGTTTTAAGTCATGGATGGGGTCATCTTTCCTATCCTCTGATGAAGAGGATGAACCTGATGACTATCAGGACGTGTCTCAGCCAGCCCATACTAACTCTAACAGGCAAAGAGTGTGACTTCATCGTTCTGTCAAGTTGTCTGCACATTGCGGTTTTCCAGCAACTTTTTTCTCTCTTTCCTTTTTCCCCCCCGGACTTCCGGCTGAGTTCAATCCTGGAATGTTGAAGGAATTAGCTTTATGATGATTTGACTGATAAGTCTGATATTGTAAACTTGTATATGCCCCATCCATTGGGTTGTCGGCTTTTTGCAACAATCCTTCTCGGTAAAGTCCATTACCCAGAGAGTTCATAATTTGTAAAAAAAAAATTCTGGTAGAAATCATATATCTCTCTCTTTATGTTGGAAACCTGGGAAGGAAAAGGAAATTAGTTTTGTGCTCTCTTGCTGAGCTTCTGTACTAATTTTGGAAATTTACTAATTGACTGTTATACATATGAAGTCTTTGATATTGATGTGCAACTTTGTGCTTGTTCCCCAGTACAAGGTTCAACTTAAAAGCTCATGAGTTTTTTATTTCTTCTTTTTCGTGTATATTAATGAAAGATTGGTGGTGCTGGTTCTGAATCGGATTGTGCTTTTGGCGTTATTTAACACTTACTGCCACCAATGCTGGTTGTGGTGGTGATTGTGATGGGTATGCGCTGCTGTTATTCCATTGTTTATATATTTGTGATGAATATGTACATTTTTCTAGTTAACAAAAGAGTAACATTTGACTGGGATTGTAGAAGTATATCTTTTGAGGTAATTGGTTAAAAGGTATTGCTTATGGGAACTTGTTTCCTGAAAGATTGTAGTTACCAGGTTGTGAGATGTTTCTGCAAGGAATAATATAGTTGTGGGCTTAAGAAATGTTTTTTGACGTGTGTTGCTTGAATATATTGTTGGCTCAAAGATGCAAACTGGAGACTGCCCAGTCTCTTGTGAGCCAGAGCTCTCTTGCTAACCTAATCAAACCAATTGCTGGCTTGCTTAACAAACCGTGCCGTCAAACATGAAGCATAGAACTCCTAATTAGGGCTGTCAATGGATTGGATTTTGATATGAATTTAATCAATTTATTCGGATATGGTACACATGTTGATCCCCAATGATTCGATTTATTCCGAATCTGATAATTTCTTTAGTTAAATGGATCGGATATGGATTAAGAAAATTGAATCCGTTAACGATTCGATCCGATTAGATTAAGTATAATATGTATATTAATTTTATATAATACAAATTAAAATATATATATTTTTACATTTTTATAATATGTTAAATATTAATTATATAAGAGTTTCTTAAGTTAAATTCAGTTGAATTTATATTTTTTAAATTTTACATATTATAGCATAATATTTTATATATATATATATATATAATATACTAATGTATATTATAATATAATATTTATATACATAATATAAATCAGTATTATAGTATCAGATCAAATCCAATTCGATCCAAGAGTTAACAAATTCGAATATGGATTAAGAATTTATAGATCTCGTGAAAAATTTAATACGATCCGAATTTGATATGTTTGCAGGCTTACCTGCAACCCAACACCTATACCACATGCACTAACACACTAGGGTTGTAAACGGATTGAATTCGATTCGGATTAGAAGTGATCTGAATCTCATTTGTTAATAAAATTATTTGAATTTATAAATTCTTAATTTAAATTTAAATTTGATCTGATAATAATATATATATATATAATATATTATGTAAAATTTTAAATATATAACTTAATTTAATATATATATATATGTTATATTTAATAGAATTTTTAATATATTAGATTTGTTTAACTCATCGTCTTTCAAGATTGTCAGGTCGAAATTTAGTGAATTTTATTTTTTCTTAGGGTTAGTCTATATGAAGTGTTGTTCTAACTTTAATTGGCTTTCCGTTAATAGACGGTAGAATTGGTTTCTCGGATTAGTTAGCCCGAAAAGGCTAAGGGGCTTGGCTCCAAAGTTGCTGCTAGTAGACGGTGGGATTGGTATCCTAGATTAGTCAGCCCGAAGGGTCAAATAGGCTTGCCCCCAAGGTTACCAAGTAGAAATTCAGCGAATGTCACTTTCTTTTGGGGTCAGTCTACACAAGGTGTTGTCCTGACTTTAATCGACCCCCGCTAATAGACGGTGGGAGTAGGCTCCTTACATTAGTTGGCCTAAATGATCGGATACCGAGTTATCAAAAAAAAATTCAATATTGTATTTACATTCCAATCACTTTAAAATAACTTCGGAGTTCTAATCCATTTGGTGACATTTTTTCTATTTTCAAAAATAAAAAAAAATGAATACACAAAATATATTTGGCTTTGAAAATTGTTTTTGGTTTTTTTGGAAAATTTCCTAATTTTTAGGAAATTGCCATAAGTAATTTTTTTTTTAAAAGATTTACATTCATTAAAAAAATGGAAGCAAACCAAAATTTACTGTTTCATTAGTCACCCTGATTTTATTTTTGTAACACTTTGTGATTGCTATTGATTCTTATGTTATTCATCTCAAATATTAAGATTCATGAAAATATATAAGATTTATTTCATTGTCCAGTCAAAAATTATTGTTTCACTGCGACGAAATTTTATTTTTTCAAAGCATTTTTTTCTTCAAATTTTTATATATAATATGAATATTGTTTTATAAATTTTGATTTTTAGGGTTCAAATATATAAATTTTACTGAAAATAAATTTATATATAATAAGTTAACAACTTTTGAAAAATTTGTTTTATACCATGATGTCATTCATGGAATTCTATTAGAATTTTTTTGAAAAAAAATATGAAAAAAATATTTTAGTTATAAAATAATCAAAAAAATTTGTGGAGTTAATATGTTTGAGAGTAGGCTTAATGAAGATTTTGATCTATTTAGTAAACATTTAAACAAATGACTCTTTATTTTTTTTTTTGAAAAACTGAAAATAATTTTTAAAAATAAAACTAAGTGAACTATATTTTTAAAATTGTTTTATCACTTTTATTTTAAAAAAACACAAAAAACAATGAAAACAAAATCGTTTTAACGGGTATTGTGTGTACCGTTAGCAGACCCTAATAATGGTATATTAACTCTTCTTTCAGTTCCTTAGGGCAAAATGCAAATACGCGCACACTCTCTACGCCTGCTGACGATAAACCCTAATCTAACAAAATCTCTCCACACTAGGGTTTGAATTACTCTACCTCTGCAACAAGAGAGAGAACCATCACATCGACAATGGCGTCCTCTTACGACTACGAAGATGCCCACCCACAGCAGCAAGACGCTCTGGGCTACGACCCGAACTTCGTTCCCGACTCCGTGAAGACCTTCGTGGTCCACCTCTACCGCCACATCCGAGAGAAGAATGTCTATGAGATTCACCAGATGTACGAGACCTCCTTCCAAACACTAAGCGACCGGATGTTCAAGGACACACCCTGGCCCTCCGTCGACGCAGTCGCCCAATACGTTGACAACGACCACGTTTTCTGCTTGCTTTACCGCGAGATGTGGTTTCGCCACTTGTACGCTAGATTATCTCCCACTCTGAAGCAGAGGATCGATTCTTGGGACAATTACTGTAGTCTGTTTCAGGTATGGAACCATTCTCAATCACCAATTATGTTTATGATTATATTTGGTAATTTTTTAATTCTTGGTTTTAGGTGGTGTTGCATGGGGTAGTGAATATGCAGCTGCCGAACCAGTGGTTGTGGGACATGGTGGATGAGTTCGTGTATCAGTTTCAGTCGTTTTGCCAATATAGAGCGAAGATGAAGAACAAGACTGAGCAGGAAATTGCGCTCCTTCGGCAGTTTGATCAGGTATTAATATCAAATTACAGGTCTTCTCATTTTCCCCCTTTTTTATAAGTGAATTTTATTTTTGGAAGCCGTAAAATTGCGTCAGAAGCTAACAATGCTGTTTATCATTTGTTTGTTTATTTATACATCATGGTATGTTGAGAGGTTTCATCAGAGAGCCATATCTTTTTGTGTGTATATGTATCCATATTCTTTTGTGCTACTCTATTTTAACTTGTTTTTATTTTTGCCTTTATTTGAGGAGGTTGCTTATAACAATTTTGCTCCCCCCCCCCCCCCCCCCCCAAAAAAAAAAAAAAATCTTTTTTCCAGGCTTGGAATGTGTATGGCGTGCTCAACTTCCTGCAAGCACTCGTTGAGAAGTCCATGATCATTCAGATTCTGGAGCAAGAGAAGGAAGGCCTAGAACAGTTCACTGCCACTGATGGATATGACTATAATGGTGGAAGTAATGTCTTGAAGGTCTTGGGGTATTTCAGCATGGTGGGTTTGCTGCGAGTCCATTGTCTCCTGGGTGATTACCACACTGGTCTTAAGTGCTTGCTTCCCATTGACATTAGTCAACAAGGCGTTTACACCAGTGTTATTGGAAGCCACATTACCACCATATATCATTATGGGTTTGCCAATCTTATGTTGCGGAGGTATGTTAGTCTGTCTATCAAATGTACAAAAAGGCTTGACCATCAAAACAACAAAAGCAAAGATCATTACAATTTTACTCATTGCCTGTAGTTAAAATTTTTTATTTTTCGACATTTTTGGATTTTGACTAGCTTCAGTACGAGGGCTTTTGGAGTTTGATAGCATTAAATGTGAATAGTCACCCTGTCAAAAAAATTTGTTGTAGAGATGACCTGGAGTGGTGAAACATACAATGTATTTTTTTTCTTCCTTGGACACGATTATTCATGCAGCTGATGCACTAGATATTGAGATTTTTTTTTTGAAGTGTAGCTATTGAGAATTTGTTCCTTGTTCAGTCTGTTCTGAAGAAGCCTGCCCGCTGAGTTAGGAAAGTTCGTTCTTTGCAGCTTGTACCACAAACCTGGGTTAAATTCTTAGCATCAGCTTGAACATCTTAACCTATTCACCTGTAGAAAACAAAAGGAAAGGGAAAATTAATAGAGGATGGAAGCAACATCACATAGCTTGAACATCATATCAAATTTGGAATTTGAGCCTCAATAGATAGACAAATGTTTTGGTTCACCCTGGTAGTTTCATCTAAAGTGCATGTTTGGCTATTTGGCTCTATGTAGTGCTATAATTTCTCCAAGTGTCAGTATGACTATGTTATCATAATGCAATTCTAATATAACAATCTTTACTTGATTGTTATGATTATCTTACCTAAATGTGTTGTATGGTTGGAGATGTAATTGTTTTTTAGACTTTTGTATTGGACTTTAACCGAGTGCTCTATGATAAGTGGCATGTACATAGATTTGTGGTCATTGCTTTGGTAAAGAATTAAAGTAATGAGTTGTTTAAAGGTTTTTGATGTGTTTTTGTGGTTGTTTTAAAAATTTATAAGGCAAGTTCTCTTATTTTGACGTGTTTCTTAAGTTGATAACTTACAAAATGAAGGATCAACTTTTTATTCTTCATACAAATTTGTACCAATCAAAAAGCACACCCCATAACCTTCTGACTCCAACTCGTGCCTCTTGGTCTTCGATATTTGGACATAGTGCTTGGATGTGAAATTTAACTTAGAACTAGAGCCATTTCAGAGTAGAAGTTTCCTTGTAATCGTTTTCTGATGGTGGTTTTCATTTACTACTGGCTTCACCATTGGTAATTCAGCTTCACCACAGGATTAGGGGGAAAACCTTTTCCTCGCTTGGGTAAGAATTGATCGATTTTCCATGCTACTATTGGCATATCTCAACGTTGGTTATCTTTGTACTTATTTTTCTCTTTGGCTCCATATTAATCGATGATGTAGTGGAGTTGACAGCTTTGGCAATCAAGTTCTAGTGAAAATGCCCTTGCATATTTTAGATTGATTGAGATTGTCTCTCGTCCATGCCTCTTTTAAGCATAGTTAGTTTACTCGAGCACGATCCATTGTTAGTTTAGTGTCATTGCTGTTCTTGAAATGCACTCACTATTCACCCTCCTACATGCACACATGTACGTGTTATTATTAATCAGCACGCAGTAGAGATATTGGTCATACTATATGGACCTGGTTTCTTCAAAAATTTATTAGCTATCAAGGGTTGACTGCACTTACAATCTGACTGTCCTAATTAAGCCAATTTAGTTGCAGACTGCAGTGCCATGAAACACTCCGTAAATTAAAGTGAATGGAGAAATGGAAAGAAAGAAGAGTAGAAAATATTTAGAATTGTTTCTGCCTACCTATAATAATCAACTATTGATTCCATTTTGCAATTGGGGTGTGTACTCTATATGTTAACTCCCCTGTTGAAATTTTTAGAAAGGTTTATACTTGATGCATCTTCCTTTCTCTTATAAATAAATCCACTTAAATAAAAATATGATTTATTCCAATGCCTGTATCATTTTGATTTTATCTCAAGTCTATTAATAAGTAATTTGTCTTTGATTTCAATTTCTTGTTTAGTTGGCCCAACACATCCATTAGTGTTTTTGTAGGTATGTGGAGGCAATTCGAGAATTCAATAAGATTCTCTTATACATTTATAAGATTAAGCAATATCACCAGAAATCTCCTCAGTATGAACAGATATTAAAGAAGAATGAGCAGATGTATGCCTTGCTGGCAATTTGTCTCTCTCTTTGCCCCCAAGTAAAACTAGTTGAGGAGACTGTGAACTCTCAATTGCGGGAAAAATATGGTGAGAAAATGTTGAGAATGCAGAGATATGATGATGAGGCATTTGCTCTCTATGACGAGCTCTTCTCATATGCATGTCCCAAGTTCATTACTCCATCTGCTCCAAGTTATGAGGAGCCTCTTGTGAATTACAACCAGGTATGGATACTATATTTTAAAGCCTGTTTCTGAGAGAGAATTGGGATTCTAGACCCCCCCCCCCCCCAAAGAAAAAATAAATAAATAAATAAAACCATTTTTATGATTGGCTAACTATTTTCTATTTGTCAAGTAGAAAATCCCTGTTTTGATGAAGTAATTTGGATCTTGCAAGCATTCAGTCGTCCCTTTTTTTTTAATAATCGAAAAATTTATAAGCCGGTGTGATACAAGGGAAAGGAAAATAGTTGGCGAAGATTGACACAATTCTAACTCTCCTGACATCAGTGTAACATCTATACAAAAAATTGCTAATGCCAAGGACCATAAGTTCTGTAGTGCCCAATCAATTGTGCAGGGACAATCTCCTTCCAAAACTTGAATCTGATTCTGGTATTTGCATTTTTTTATCATTAAAGGAGTTTCAGAATTTCAGCTTTGGAAATTCCTGTTTTCGAGCATTTTCATTACCATTTTGTAAAAGCAAGCTCAATATACCTTCACAATCTTCACAAATTAATGTCTCTAGTACTCTTTAGTACCTGTGGAAGAAAAATAGAAAAAATATCTCCAGTACTATTTTGGTTGACTTCAAAGGGTTCTCCATTCCTTCATCCCCATAAAGAAGCACCATAATCTCATACCAGCTTTTTCTTTTTTCTTGGAAGTAAATGCAATATTAGCTTCATGATCTCTATAAATGTCTACTGCTCACTTACCTGGAGACTCAAGGACTCTATTTAATTTTTTTTTCTTTTGGCGTAAGGAAGCTAGGACCATGTATCTAGATTCTTATATGGATTTTTTTGAGGGAACTTAGGCTTTGATTATGTTGCCTTTCCCTTTTTGTGTTTAGTATTGGTTTGCTCCCCTCGGCGCCTTTTTAATACAATTATATACTTCTACCGATAAAAAAAAAAAAGGCACCAACATCAACATTCAATTTCAAGCAACTTATAAAAAAAAAAAGCATTCAATTTCAAGTAACTAAAGATGAAGCTAGGAGTGATTACTCAGATTTTATAGGTATGAAGGAAACGACACTGTTCTAATCTCTATGATGTCAGAAAGGGTATCCTTGTATTTACATTATTTCTGGTGAAACTGATGTGGTTAACTTATCCTTGAGGAGGATCCTTTTCTGTTTTTCCTCCCTGATAATCTGTAAAATGGTCAATAAAACATTATTTGACGGATTCTTATCATTTTACCCCACATCTTGGGAAATAGGAAATCAAAAGGTAAACTCTTGAGGGGGAGTACAGTTTGTCTGAGGTATCCAAAACAAGGAGCACCATAAAGGAAAAAAAAAAGAGGACAAACAGATGATTTATGGTCTCATTGTTGGCTTTGGGACTAAGATTTGATTTGCTGGTTGCTCCTCTGTTTGAATGCTCTCCTTATCTCTTTAAAATGTTTACAACCTGAGGATTTTTTATTTTTATTGTTCAAGGTGCACTCTCCTATTAGCTCTTATACCACATTAATGTAGAACAACTATAAAGAACACTCTCCTACTTTGATGTGGGATAATACTTGAAGAATAAGAATAGTTTGCCTTCAAATTGGTTATGTGATGAGCTTAACTTTTGAAAGCATATAGGTTAAGGTTTAAAAGGTAGGGAAAAAAAGGTAAGGTAGGTGTTGGGCTTATGGTTAGGGAAGGAAAGTGAGTTTCAGGATGCTTTGGGGTTGTGAACAGTTTTTTGAACAGTGATAATGGTTGATTTTGTAGTTTTATGCTCTGTTTGGTAGTGAGGATGGAAAATTAGAAGGAAGGGGAGGGAGGAAGGAAGGAGGAGATATCCCTAGGGAAAAGAAGTGGCCTTTTGTTCATGTTTGGTTGATTAAGAAGGAAATGAGGAAGAAAAAGAAGGGTATTGTTTGGTTTTACCTTTATACCCAATTTTATTTAAAAGAGTTTTATTTTTTAATGGTAAAATGGAGTCATTTCCCTCCTTTCATTCACCTTTTGAAATGAAAGAAAATAGTGGTCCGAAGAGAAGGGGATTTGCTTCTTTCTTTTCCCTTCCCCCTGTCCCTCTACCAATCACAAGAAAAATTCTCTCCTCCCCTTTTCTTCCCCCACCCCCCCCTTACTTCCATCCTTCCTCCCTACCAAATGGGGTGTTAGAGTGCTATGTTTAGAGGAAAGAAGGTTAGGGCGGGCTATCAAATAGAATCTTAGATGGTTTCTTACTTCTCCATTCTATTGATACATCCATATTATCCTTATAACACTATAGTAGATCCTTTCAACTATCTGGCTGCTTTATGGCTAATTGCAAAGTAGCAATTAATTCATCCTCTCTCTCTCTCTCTCTCTCTCTCTACATTTGGATAATTTGCCAAATCACATTTATTGTTGTAGGATGCCTATAGACTTCAGTTGAAGCTGTTCCTTTATGAAGTCAAGCAACAACAGTTATTATCAGGCGTCCGGACCTTCTTGAAAGTGTACTCAACTATCTCTCTTGGGAAGCTTGCAACTTACATGGAAGTGGATGAACCTACTTTAAGGTTAGATATCATGAGAAATTTGGTTTGACTTGAGTCCTTTCTTTGATATATATAATTTGGTATGATCTTCTGAGCTTTTTGTTTGAATTAATAATGCCCTGCAGGACAATCTTGATGACATACAAGCACAAGACACATGCTGTAGATTCTGATGGAAAAATCATATCTAATGCAGATGTTGATTTCTACATTGATGATGTATGTCTCTCTCTACATCCTCTGATTTATTATCTTTCTTATTCATAGAAATTTCATACTAGGGGCTGTTTATGAGTTTCATAAAAAAATAAACTGTTCTAGGGCATTTATAACCTAATTAAATTCATGATGGAAGCCAAAAACTTGGAGGTTTGAGTCCATGTTCTTTCAGAACACAATAAAATAAGTCAAGTCTCTAGAAGCATTTTTGTCTTTCAGTTTCTGAATTCTCTCTTGGCCTTTGACCAAGTGCAGCATACATGATAGGGAAAAAAGTGTCAATAAAGTGTGAATGAGATAGATAGATATTGTGTATAGTTATTAAAGCAATAGAGAGAGAGAGAGAGAGAGAGAGAGAGAGAGAGAGAGAGAGATTGTGTGCTTAAAGTGGCTACTATTGGAGCCTGGCATCTTTGAGAAGGCCTTGCTATAGTATGTAAGAAGATGATAGCAGTTACCTCAGACTCTAGTACATCTTAAATACTAGTATGTGTAAATGAAACATTGACAGAATAATAAAGGGTGCCTGAAGTTAGGTTGTTGGAAATTTTCTGCTGCTTCTTTCCTCCATGGTCCTGAGTCACCCTTTTTCTCTTGATGCAGGAAATGATTCATGTTGGTGAATCTAAACCAGCTAAGCGGTATGGGGATTACTTTTTGCGTCAGATTGTTAAGGTATGGGCCTTGTGCCGTCCCCTTATTGTTCTAAAAGTTGGCAAATTTTTCTGAATTTCAATCATTCTTACCAAACTTGTGGACAAACTTTGTTTTAAACTCCTATTATGCTTCCTTACAGCTGGAAGGGGTGATGAATGATATGGACAGGATAAAGCTGGAGTGAGTCTACATCTCTATTATAGAATTCTCCTCTGGTCCTCACATTGTCTATTGGGTTCAAATGATGGGGATTATTCTTCCTTCCCCTTATTAGGGTCCTTTATTTGGGGGACGTCTTTTGACTTGGTGAGTGGGTTTTGGCTATCAAATGTAATTTTCAGATATTGTACTGATTTGCAGAAAGATTACCTCTGTAAGAGATGACCACATTTCATCCCTTCTAATTTTGCGGAATCTTATTTATTAGAATCAGTATGCTTCTTGGTATGCTTATCGAAGAACTTAGTGATTTTAGTTTCATTGCCTTCTGATGTTCCTTAATTAATTTGAATAATACCGTCATTATGGAATTAATTATTGGAGGAACTTTTAAAATGTTAGTATTGTGGAAATATAGAAATGTGTTGATAATGAAATGCATGCTTTGTGGAGAAGTCATCATATTGAAATTATTTAGTAGGTTTGAATTTGTACTTTGATAGGATGATGGAATTGGTTCTGGTCTTGATCTGCACTCAATTTAGAGGGGCACAGAGAACTCAAACAGGCTCCAAGAAAGATCTGGTTACCTGTTCTTTTTAAGCATTGAAGGATAGTTTCCCCTTCAAATTCAAGTGTAATTAGCATAGGCACATTATTGATGACTTTATTAATAATAATAATAATAATTAATGCGGGTGATGTAGAAGGTACCTTCTCATTAATCCCAGTGTTGTATTGATTTTTTTTTTCTTCCTTTTTCGTATTATTAGTTTTTCTTTGGTTTTTTTTTTTGTGGGTATTATTAGTGTGAAAGTGTTACTAGATGAGCCTGACATTTAAGTGTGGGTGAGATAATGAGTATTTTTTTTTTTTTGATAACTGTGGGTATCCAATTTATGCGCAGAGCACTAAGTTGACCGACTAGTCTCACAGAGTAATGCATACTCTCACTACACGCGTTAGGTTAAGCGGGTATTTGGCGTAAGGTCCTGGGGTGATCCCAAGGGAAGTTTTTGAGCCTATAGATTATCGAACTCAAGACCGTACTTCCATCTATCTTATGGCTGGGTACCACTTGGCCACCCTCTTGGGATTAGATAATGAGTATTTTTTGTTGGCCATGTTGGTCTTATCATTAAAGAAAAAGAAAAAGAAAAAGAAAAAGTTGGAGTGGATGAGGGATACATCATATTATAACAATAGCATTTCCTCCTTAATTGGAAGGATGCTTTATTAAAATAGTTTCAACATAACAGGAAATTCCGTCATGGTTGTTGATATCATGATTTTTTAATGAGTCATAG
This sequence comes from Nyssa sinensis, assembly GCA_008638375.1. Lineage (NCBI taxonomy): Eukaryota > Viridiplantae > Streptophyta > Magnoliopsida > Cornales > Nyssaceae > Nyssa > Nyssa sinensis. The sequence goes on from CM018046.1 coordinate 4,735,991, forward strand.
TAAGAGAGTTATTAGCAAAACATACTCTCACATCCTGATCCATAATTCCCTTAGAATTTGAAAAAAAATAAAATAAAATACACATTAAATTTTAACCTATTTTAATTTAGCCCATTCTAAATTTTTGGTCCAACTCTAATCATAATCTCATTCTCTTTTGCCAAACCTCAATCCCTTCTCTTCTCTTTTTATCCCAATTCCAATCTCATTTTAACTTAATCCATCCCAATTTTTTTTTTTAATTCTATTTTAGTTATTTAAAATTTGGATTAATATTAGCCCCTCAAATTTAAATTCTCCTCCAAGGAAAATGTTTTAATAATCACATGCCTGAAATTCACTTTTAAATTTTATAAATGATGGGTTCCAATCATGCGAGCAAGTAGGTATTAGATGTGTATGAAGATATATATATATATATATATATATATATATATATATATAAAAGAATTGAAACATTGCTCGCCCTTGAGTTCCACTAAAGTATGACTTTCAACGTATCAATCAATTTTTAGTAGTAACCTAATGCACATCTGAACGTTAGGTGTGGATTCAACATGGCAGCTCACATTGTAGCTAACTTTCAAAGGGGTCTCACTCTCTCTCTCTCTCATTTGGATATATATATTTTCCGTTATGGAATTGAAGATGAGAATGAGAGCTACTGAAGCCTGTGGCTGTGGGTATGAACTCTCTCTCTCTCTCTCTCACACACACACACACACACACACTCTCTCTCTCTCTATATATATATATATATACACACACACACACACACTGACTTTGCAAAAACACAAGTTAGATTTAATTAATATATGGAAGAGAAACAGTGTTGAACTAAGAAAAAATTTTGATTGTGGAAGATAGGTGAAAGAAGAAGAGCTGAGCAAAGTAAAATGATAAGGTGCAGGTGCAGGTGCAGCAGGAGTTGCTTGTACAACTCAATGAGGATAGTGAATTTGATCCTCAATCTTTTTGGAGTTGTAATGATTATATACTCCCTTTGGCTGCTCAAGAGATGGATGCAAGGTGTTTCCGACCTCCCTTCTTCTTCCACCATTCCACAACCTTGGTATGCTCTCTCTCTCTCTCTCTCTCTCTCTCTCTATATATATATATATATATATATATTCTTAGGGGTGTCAATCGTGTTGTGTCGTGTCGTGTTCGTGTCGTGTCAACGTAAGAGTATTATACTATATGGGTCAACCCGAACACGACACGATTAATTAATCGTGTCAACTTGCTCAACCCTAACACGACCTGTATAATACACGGGTGACACGACACGACCCGTATAACCCGTTTATTAAACAGGTCATGTTAAAACACGAATAACACGACACGAACCGTATAACCCGTTTATTAAATAGGTTATGTTAAAACACGAATAACACGACCCATTTAAATTGTATAACCTGTTTTCATAATAAAATTACTAGATAAAATCTAATTTATTCATTTTTTAACATATTATAGTAATAATAATTATTTTTAACTGAGAGTAAGTTTTAAAATCTAATATTCATTAGGGTTTTTGTTTGGATGTAATTTGCAAAACTAACCTTACTTATATGGGTAATAAATGGGTCAGACGGGTTAGGCGGGTTTGTATTAAACGGGTTGACACGAATAATTAAATGGATTATTTCGTGTTAAACGGGTCAACCTGATTACAACCCGAACACGACACGTTTATTAAACGTGTTAAACGGGTTGACCCGTTTATGACCCAAACCCATATAAGCTTAACCCAAACCCGCTAATAACGTGTCGGGTTCGAGTCGTGTTATCGTGTCGTGTCAAAAATTGACACCCCTATATATTCTTGAAAGTCTCCAATTTAGCAGAAATCAGTCCGTGTCTCATAGCAGAGATGTATGTTATTGTTAAACATTAGAGGAAAAGTCAATATAATTATTAATTTTATTCTACATTAATTATCTAAGCTATCATCCTATCTCCTCACTCATAATTTATATTATCATTTTTTTTTAATTTTTTTTTATAGTATTAAGTTTTTATTAATTTTAAACTTCTAATTTAATTATACTATTAATAGATAAAATTTGAGAAATTCTCTTTAAGTGAGACTTAAAACGATTGTTTTGTTGACTTTATGATTGAGTTAGTCAACAAGATGAAAATTTCTTTGGGAATCAAATGAATTGTCATTACATTTCATTTGATCTTTTTTCAAATTTTAAAATTTCTTCTGTGGTTTGCATGATTTGCACTGAAAATTGAAATTGATTATTAAAGCTTCTAATCAACAGGTTCATCTACACATGTTTAGGTATTGGGATTGCTGTCTGCTTGAGCACCATCTACGGCCATACGGTTGCAAACTGTATCAGCAATTCTATTCTTGCCATTGTATCCTTTTCAAATGACCTTATATTATCTACCTCTATATCTTGTACCATTTTTTCCTCAACAACACTTTGAAAGCACTCAAAATTTTTAAGAGGGTATCTCTAACAATGAATCAAATCCGGGCTTAAACTTTAATTTGAGTCAGTTTTTTTTTTTTTTTAAGAAAAATCATCTCACTTGGTGCCTATCGAAATCATACGTCGGAGGTGTCAAATGTTTTTCATAATATATCTTTTCATAAAGAGGTAGAAATTCATTTTTACTCAAACTCAAATTCAAATTCAAATTTATGTTATACTATTCACAAACTCAAATTACCTAAAAGCTAATTTAAAACTTTTGATATGAAAAATCATTTACAAAACTTTTGTTTGTATAAGATTACTCTCATAAAGTTATCCATGACCAGTTCTCAAGTATATTATCTCCATCTTCTCCATTCTTTTAATCCAAGCTGGGGTGATTGTTACAATTTTCTATAAGATTGACTGGGAATCAGTATGTTTTCTCACTCCACCTCATATATATATATATATATATATTAATTATTAGAGAGATAAAATAATTATAAACGTTTTTATATATATATATATATTAGAGAAATTAGTGTAATGTACCTTTTGAAATTTATCAAATTTGAGCTGATATTCAATACAAAAGGCAGAAGTATTAAATGAAAAATGGTGATCCTATGGCTTCTGAATTAGTTTGTATATTCTCCTAAAACACTTTTCTCTCTCTTGGTGACAGAAAATAACGAAATACATTGACGAGCACCATCAAAGTTTCCGGAGTTTCATTCTCTTCCACCTAATCATGTGTCGCTTCATTGCAATTTTTGTTTTAGTCGCTCAGGTATTCTACGTTATATATATATATATATATAGTTGAGGTGACAAAGGAAGCATAGAAAGTTTGAATCACTATCCTTGTAGACTAACGGATAGATGTGGCAATAAAATTTCAGGTAAATGTTGTTGGAATAGCTGTTGTTCTCTGGTTCGTGGGAGGAGAGCCTGGTATTCAAAGCCGTAATTCAGGTCCGCCGGGTTTTACACAATCTTTTCTGGTGGATTACAATGGAGCTGCAGCAGTGGATGATCCTAAAGAACCCGAAGAAATCCTCAAGCTTATACACTGACAGAATTCTATCATCATCTATCTGCCGACTCAACTCAACACCTTCAAACAACTCGTTTATACTGTTTGGTAAAATTATATTTTATTAAAATACTGTATTTGAAAAAATTTACAGTACTTTAATAAATATTATATTATAAAAAAAATAGTTTGAAATAATTTCAAAATTATATAGAACCATTCCCAAAATACTGTAAATATAGAAATAAAAATTAAATGGAATCAAACAAAAATTAGAACTTACAGTTTTCTACGAAAATATCAAAAGTAAAGGAATGGTGATTGACTAAAGCTAGTGTCTTACACTATGTTCTTAAAACAATATCACTCTCACACTGGTGCTTTCGAGTTTTTAATGGCGGTTATCTCACAAGATACAATGGTCACGCATAATAGATGGAAGCACTTCAATATTATGTGCACAGTGAACCAAAACTAGTCTTTGAACTCTCTTAATATGCAGACTCACAGTATACATGAACTTAATTCTAAAACTCGTGAAATTGAATGAATGATGATGAAGGCGAACTGGGTTTATATAGGCGACTTGGTGGCTGTTCAAATAGATACAAACCTAAAAGGTGCATCTGTTCACGCGAATAGATATGATGCTTCAATTAGAATAGATGCACCCATTAGTGAACAGATGCACCAATCTGAAAAGACGTACCTGTTCATGCTGACTGTTCACTCAAAATTCAAAAACGTAACATTTTGAAAATATAATTTAAATAAATAAAATTATTTAAATAAAATTTCTCTAAATATATATATATATATATATATATATATATATAACAGGTCAAGGCCCAAGCCCAACCCAAGGTAATTGTATATATACTCTTTAAAACTTTGTTCTCAACCTATATTAGACACAAGTTTTTCACAAGTTTCAAACTTGTTACCGTTTTCAAGTGGTGATATTTGGAATCAATTTTTCATTCACATATTTTTGTGTGGACCCATCTAAAATAATATGTGGGACTCATTTTAATTTTGGCTCAAAAATGGTTAAAAATTATTGCTCAATAATCTATTTTTCCCACATATACCACAAAGTAGCAGCCAAAAATGTGAAAATTTATCTTACTTACATTAACATCCTAATTATGAGTCATTTGAAAAAATGTCAAAATATATTTTTCTTAATGCAAATTTGTTGTGTTTCATCAGATATATTTAAAGGTTTTTTCTGTTCATACATTGTTTGAAGATGGAAGACTTGTAAAGTGCACATATGAAAAGTATGACCATGGATTTTTGAAAGGTAGTTGTTTTTCTTCCTTGGGACTTATTAACTACCAATTATTTGGGCAGGTGATTAACAAAGCAAACTTTGGATGCAATGGCGGAGCGACATGGAAGCTAGGGGACAATGCCCCCCAACTTTTAAACAATTTGATTTTTCCTATTTTTTATAGATTTTTTTAAAAACAGAATTAGGAGTTGTTCCATGGAGTTTTTTTATATTTTGACAAAAGACCCCCTAAATTCTATCTTTTATTTTTTTTTTCTTTTCTAAATCTATGGTTTAAATTCGCCACTGGTAAGATATTTAATTTCATCTCTAAGAACAGCATATCAAATAAGATGAGATAGGTTGCTCTTGGCATCGCTCGAACTAGAGTCACGCTTTGGATGGATTGTGACATGTTTTAGTGGCACCTTATAGCAATACATAATACTTGAGTGATCAACTGTTGGAAAAACGGAAGCGCTTATGGTTGAATATCAAAGCTCTTTTGGAAAATCAAGGATTTAATCTCTTTAATTATGCATGAATCAATCATGAGAAGGAAGAAATGAATACCTTAATTCTAATTTATCCCCTAAGGGATGTTATATATAGAGACTGAAGAGGGGATCATGAGGAACCCACAAGTCCTAACTCCAATAGGATTAAGTAGTTTTTATTACCTCATAACTCTTTAGAAAAACCTATTAATTATAATTTACACCATTATAGAATTATAATTGTACTCTAGGATTTGTGTAAATTACACAGAAGTCACAATACTTACAAAAAGTACAAGTCTATCTCTTGACCTACTAAGCTACTACAAAGAAGCTCCTCCATAATTTGATATATGTAAATAGAATTAAGTAATTTATTATCTAACTTTCTATTTACTTCTTAAACACCTTGAATACTTAATTTAATAATTTGATTACATTATTATTTCCTTTTAGTAAATAATTTACTAAAATATTTTAGGCTTGGACTCAAGTGATCAAATCCCATCAATTACCTCAAAGGCGTATCAACTCTTCTCATAATGAGACTATGGATTTCATATTGAGAATATGTGTTCCCAAATTCTATTATATTAATCACCCAGAATACTGAGGTATTGACCAAGAAAGATCTCACTCATTAATAAATCAAAATAATCAATACTTTGGATTCAAGTCCACTACTCTTTCAAGATTAAGAGTCTTTGCAATTTAGTAGTTATGAGAATTCAAATCTAAATGACAATAATTTCATGATTGGTTTTCAATTTGATCCAGTTTGATGTATCAAATTCACTAACACTCTAACTTGAAATCACCATTTCAATGATGAAGATAAATCACCCTATCACATAGAAGTTAGAGTGTTACACTCCTGTCAGACAAATTGTCCAAACTTATCAGGACTATGATCAATGTTTGTAAGCTATAAAGAACTTATGGTTATGATCTTCTGTGCACAAGTCACACTCCATACACCATAATCACGTACAATATTGTTTATGGACAATCATTTATCTCATGAATTAAAACATATGCTAAATGATGAAAATAATTCTCATGTATAATTTATAACATTTATTAATTAAATGTTATAACACACAAGGTGTTTAGGGGGGGCACAAACCCGAACACCAACATCAATATTTGGGATTTTTGGCAAATTTTGGGCAGACTAATGCTTTGATTTTGGGTTCAGCATATATAAGAGAGGGGTTGGCTCCCCGCAATAGAATTGTCATGGTTAGAAGCAGAGATTACGTTTCCTCTTATCAGATTAGGAATTTTGAGTATGACATATATAGAGGGTGAGTTCCCCCTCTAGCCCAAGGCATGAGGGAGGCATGCCAAGGGCAAGCTGTGGATGGCATGGCTTACACAACCCCAAGTTCCCGTCAATGTGGCTAAGTCAGTGCTAGCTAGAATGGGTGTGATTCATAGGGTTGATTTGTGGCTAGACTTGTGGGCTTGATTGATTAGGAAAGACCCTTGATGCTTGAAGTTGACAATTGTTCTTGGTAGTTAAGGGTACAACCCTAGCATGCAAGTTGCTCGGTGGTGCAGAGTTGGCCAAGGCATGGGCTCATGCCTTGGCCACTAGTGGAGAAGCCTATGTGCACAAGAGTTGGTGCAATGGTTGAGCTAAGACAAAGTGGCTATAGATGTGACTCAAACACATGGCAACAGTGGCAACGGTTATAGATGTCAGAATTGGAACATCCTCTAAGATAGTGAGAACTATTTGGTGGCTCTAGACATGGCTGACTGAGGCAGATGTACTAGGTGACATGGGCTATGACGTGGTGCATAACTCATCACTAGGAGTGCAGAAATGGCCAGGTTGAGCTGGGTTTTTGCAAACTCTAGCCAAAATAACAAATCAGGCTAGGCTTAGAGAATAAGGCACAAGCGTAGCCCTAGGCCCTACAAGTTATTCTGTGTCATACGAGTTAAATCCTAAACTAGGGTGAAACAAAAAACTTATTTTCTAAAATAATGCCATTCTGAACTTATTTACCAAAATAGGGTTGTTTCTAAAATCGTCTTTTGGAAAGACGCTTTATTTTTGCTTTTTTTCGTTTTTTTTTTTGGCAAAACTGGCTTGAAAGCGTGTTTCCAAAACACGCTTTCAAAAGCGTCTTTCCAAAAGACGCTTTATTTTTTGCTTATTTTCGGTTGAAAGCGTGTTTCCAAAACACGCTTTCAAAAGCGTCTTTCCAAAAGACGCTTTATTTTTGCTTATTTTCGGTTGAAAGCGTGTTTTGGAAACACGCTTTTAAAAAAGCTGTAGAGATATGGTTTGTAAAGATAATATTTGATAATATTTACTATACATATTTAGCTGAGTCAGCTTAGGAAAGATAGGAGAAATTATAGGAGAGTTTTTGGTAAAGAGAGATCTTTGGTAGTATTTTTGGTTAGAAGTATTTGTATATAAGTATGGTTTTCTGTAAATGATTTGTGTGGAATAACATTCTCAACATTATTCTCACCATTTTGACATGGTATCAGAGCGGGTTTAAGGGACTGTCGAAACAGATTGATTCCACCTCAGAAACGCACCACTCAAGGTGAGTGAAGAAGATGGCAACGGAAACAAGCAAGCCACAAGGAGGAATCCCAGTGACATCCCCACTATATTTACACCCTTCGGATAGCCCCGGGGCATCAATTACTTCATGTATTTTCAATGGAGAGAACTATGAGACATGGGAGAAGGCGGTGCGGAATGCGCTGCGAGCAAAAAACAAACTTGGCCTCATCGATGGAACAGTGAAGAGATCGAAAGAAGAGGGAACACTGGAGGCACAAGCGTGGGATATATGCAACTCGATGTTAATTTCATGGCTATTCAACGTGATTGATCAGAAATTACATCCGAGCATAACTTATGCAGAAAGTGCGAAGGCGCTGTGGGATGACTTGAGGGAACGTTTCTCGATTGGAAATGCACCACGCATTTACCAATTGAAAAGTGAATTAGCTTCTCTCAAACAAGGAGACAAGAATGTGATGGGATATTACACTAGGCTTAAGGCCATGTGGGACGAACTTTGGAGTTATTCTAAAGTTCCTAATTGTGTATGTGGAGCAGCTGCAGCGTTCGTGAAAGAGAAGGAGGAGGAGCGAGTCCACCAGTTTTTGATGGGGCTAAATGATGAGTTATTTGGGACAATAAGATCTCAGATTCTTGCGATGGATCCTTTGCCATCGATTGGAAGAGCCTATGCCATGGTGATACAAGAGGAAAAGCACAAAAGCGTAACAAGGGGAAGAGAAGACAAAAGTGATACGGCAGCGTTTGTTGTATATGCCAGGGGTCGAGACAGAAATCAACAGCAACGAGAAGAAAACAAATCGACTTGCACGCACTGTGGCAAGTATGGACATGATGTGAGTGACTGCTTTCAGATCAATGGCTATCCACCTAATTGGGGTAGTCGAGGGACAGGACGAGGCAAAGGAAAAGGGATAGGGTCTGGATGAGGAAATGGACGGGGAGGAACAGGCGTGAATGCAGTAGCTGCGGCGATAAATGTTGGTAATGGGCAGCAAACAGGGGTCACGAAAGGAGGGGGAGAATCAATCCAAGGACTTGGATTCACACCAGATCAAGTGCAGCAAATCTTGGCCTTGATAGAACAATCTCCAAGCGGACAAGAGAAACTAACAGGTAATACTAGTGATTTATTCACTGAAGGGCGATGGCTTCTTGACACGGGAGCATCGCACCATGTCACGGGATACATGAAATTACTCATAGATATACATGAAAAGAGTCCAGTGACAGTTGGGCTACCGAATGGTGCACAAATCATAGCAACAAAGCATGGAAAGGCGAGAGTTGGGGAAAATATAATTTTGCAGGATGTTTTATTTGTTCCTTCTCTCAGATGTAACTTGATTTCAGTTGGACAATTGATGCGTGAATTGAATTGTGTTGTGACTTTTTCTCCTAATTTGTGTGTGATACAGGACCAGTCTACGAAGAACCTGATTGGAGTGGGTGAGCTAGAAGATGGGGTCTACTACTTGAGGACGAGGAAAGGAGAAAAGGCACTGAAGGTGACAAGCTCAATAAGAGGGGAGCTGTGGCATAGAAGAATGGGACACCCATCGAGTCAGATTTCTAATTTTCTGTCACCCTTAGTTGGTAGTGATTTAGGTTGGAATAAGGATAGCATGGTTTGTGATGCTTGCCATAGAGCAAAACATTGTCGTTTGAAATTTTCTAAGAGCAATAAAATGGCAGAAAATTGTTTTGATTTAGTACATTGCGACATATGGGGACCATATAGAACTGATAACTTGTATGGAGTGCATTATTTTCTTACCATAGTGGATGATTGTAGTCGAGGGGTTTGGATATATTTGATGAAAGAAAAAGGAGAGGCAAGAAAGTTACTACAGAATTTTTGCATGCTGATAAAGACACAATTTGATAAGAATATTAAGAGAATTAGAAGTGACAACGGGAAAGAATTTTTCATGACTGATTATTACAAGGAGCGTGGAATAATGCATGAAACGAGTATGGTGGACACGCCGCAACAAAATGGACGGGTAGAGAGAAAACACAAACATGTCCTAGAAGTAGCTAGAGCATTAAAGTTTCAGGCAGGAATACCTACTGAATATTGGGGGGAATGTGTTCTCACAGCAGCATATTTAATTAACCGAACACCGAGTGTGCTCTTAAAAGGGAAAACACCATATGAAGTATTGTTTAGAGAAAAACCCACATTAAAACATCTCAGGGTGTTTGGTTGTTTGTGTTATGTGCACAATAATGCAAAACCAAAAGATAAATTTGGTTCTCGGGCTAGAAGATGCGTGATGATGGGATATCCATATGGGAAAAAGGGTTGGAAGGTATACGATTTGGAGAATGGGGAGATGTTTACATCGAGAGATGTAGTATTTCATGAGGAGATATTTCCTTTCATCAGAGGAGAGAATAAGGGAGTGCGTGAGCAAGGCGAAAGAACTGGAGGAAATTTAATGGGAGATGAGGTTGAAGGAGAACAAGAACTATGTGGAGAAAAAGAAGTAAGAGGAATTGGAGGTAAGGATGGACAAGAAGGACTAGCCGAAAGTGAAGAAATTGTTTCGGATAATACAGGTGAGGAAGAGCAACGAATGAGAGACAATATTGAAGATAATACAGATGTTGTGCAGAATAATAAAGAAAGTAAAATGCAGCAGAAAGAGGAGCCTCAACAACGGCAGAAAGAGATAGAGGAGTTAAGGAGAGGGAAGCGTGAAAGAAGAACACCAACACACCTTGAAGACTACGTGTGTCATACTGTTACAGCAGCGGTAGTAGACCCCAACACGGCTCAAACACTACAAAAAGGTTCTCCTAAGACAGGTACACGTTATCCCATTACAAATTATGTCACATATAATTCTTTTTCTGCTGCACACAAAAATTTCCTTGCAGCCATTGCAGTTGATACAGAACCCAAAAATTGCCATGAAGCAGTGAAGGACAAGAGGTGGAGAGAAGCGATGGCAAAGGAGATACATGCCTTAGAGCAAAACGGTACTTGGACAATAGAAGAATTGCCCGCAGGAAAGAGAGCAATCGGGTGCAAGTGGGTGTTCAAGATAAAGTACCGAGCGGATGGGACGGTGGAAAGATTTAAAGCGAGATTAGTGGCACAGGGATTCACACAAGTAGAAGGAATTGATTTTCATGAGACATTCGCACCAGTTGCAAAATTAGTGAGTGTGCGAGTGTTCTTGACCGTTGCACTGGCAAAAGGATGGAAACTTCATCAACTGGATGTGAATAATGCATTCCTACACGATGATCTAGAAGAAGAAGTCTACATGAGATTACCTCTTGGTTTTGTAGTAAATGGGCAGAACAAGGTATGTCGCCTTCGAAAATCACTATATGGTTTGCGACAGGCCTCACGAAATTGGTTTGCCAAGCTAGGAAATGCATTGAAGACATATGGTTTTGTTCAGTCACAAGCAGATTATTCTCTTTTTACTTATAATCGTCAAGATGTGTTTCTTGGTGTTCTAGTGTACGTGGATGATATCATTCTTGCAGGAAATAATGACAAGGCATGTAATGAATTCAAGGTTTTTCTTGATCAAAGCTTTGGAGTAAAAGACTTGGGCAAACTCAAGTATTTTTTGGGGATAGAGGTGGCACAAGGACTGAAAGGCTTGTTTCTTAGTCAAAGGAAATATGCAATAGACATTATTTCGGAATGTGGTATGCTTGGCGCCAAACCAGCAAATTTTCCATTACCACAGAATCATGGTTTGAGTCTTGTAGAAAGAGATGAATTGCATGATCCTGGGAAATATAGGAGGCTGGTGGGAAGGCTTATCTATTTGACAATAACGAGGCCGAAATTAACATACTCAGTGCATATTCTATCACAGTTTCTGCAGGCACCAAAGAGAGAACATTATGAAGCTGCATTGCGAGTAGTGAGATATCTAAAAGGAAGTCCAGGTCGAGGAATAATGATCAAAGCTACGAAGGATTTGCAGTTGTATGGTTATAGTGATTCTGATTGGGCAAGTTGTCCGATCACAAGGCAGTCATTGACGGGGTATTTTGTGGCTTTGGGAGAAAGTCCAGTGTCTTGGAAAACCAAAAAGCAGACGACGGTGGCAAGGTCATCTGCGGAGGCAGAGTATAGGGCCATGGCCGGTGCAACAAGTGAATTACTTTGGTTAAAATCATTTTTGGCATCACTGGGAGTCTTTCATGAACGATCCATGCGATTGTACTGCGACAATCAAGCAGCGATGCACATAGCTAAAAATCCGATTTTTCATGAACGGACGAAGCACATCGAAATAGATTGCCATTTCATTCGAGAGCACTTGATGAAAGGCAATATTGTCACATCTTATGTTCCCTCACGGCATCAGTTGGCGGATTTATTCACCAAATCACTTGGCCAGAAGCAATTTCAGGAACTAATTAGCAAGTTGGGCATTGTTGATGCACCAACTTGAGGGGGAGTGTAGAGATATGGTTTGTAAAGATAATATTTGATAATATTTACTATACATATTTAGCTGAGTCAGCTTAGGAAAGATAGGAGAAATTATAGGAGAGTTTTTGGTAAAGAGAGATCTTTGGTAGTATTTTTGGTTAGAAGTATTTGTATATAAGTATGGTTTTCTGTAAATGATTTGTGTGGAATAACATTCTCAACATTATTCTCACCATTTTGACAAAAGCGTCTTTCCAAAACACGCTTTCTAACCATTTTTTTTTTTTTTTTTTTTTTTTTTTATCTTTCAAAAAATTTGATGATTTTGGATGACATATCTACACTTGATTTCCTAATTCATATGCACATAAAAATCAAGAATAAATATAAAAAAATAAACTTTTGTGATGACTTGGTTAATAAATTAAGAAAAAAATATATAGGTTAGAAGTTTCTTTTATCAAAGGCTGTAATAGAAACCCCTCAGTGAGCTACAATTTATCTACGCTTTTAATTTTTTGTGATGAATTGGTTCAAAAAACACTTTTAATTTTTTTTTTTTTTTTTTTCAAGGCAAGCAATTTTATTAAGTTTCTCAATCTTCAAGCAATTCCAATGTCATTGTTTTGCCCACTGCCCAGCAGAAACATTTAAAGGAAAGGCATATGAAAACTTAAAAATTAGGTACCAGTTAAAAAATGTTGAACATTTCAATTGAAAAAAAGAAATGTTAAATTAATATTTTTTTTTCAACTAATTGACATGACATTACTCATTATTATTATTAGTTGTGAGAATTCAGAATCTAATACTTGAGAGTGAGAGAGAACATTAGATCTAATGAATCATACATTTCATTGAATAAAAGAAGCATCCATACAGCTCATTTGACTACTACAAGTGCATGTAGATGAAAATAATTACATACGAATTCAATCACAAATACAAGCAATTGTATCCATATCCAAAGATTCAATCACAAATACAAGCAACTGTCAATGATCCGAGCATCAATGAGATGAATTCTCGCTACTTGGAGCTTTTGCATTCGCAACTGAAACAGATATTGCTTTAAGCTTTTCTCATATAGAACTCTCAAGCTTTAATGATCGTATACATAACCTTATTCAGCAACCACAACCTTCACAACAAGAAGACAAACATTATTAATTTGTATCGACCTTATCCCATAAATAAAAATGACTAACTCAGTACTAGAAGGACCCCTTCTGAAATAATAACTCAACAAGAGAAAAGTACATGAATCTTCTCTCTTGTTATGCTTGAGGCTATTAGGCCACTATTATGGCCGTATACTGAAAGTCTGGCTCCTTGAGAATTGGTTGACTAATTAGAGTTTGATGACATAAAAGTGATTATGACATAATCTTCAGAAATAAGTAAGCAAAACAGCGGGGCAATAAGTTGATTTTATAAATGCTACCTCCCAGGAAAGTTAGTAGTAGTCCATGCACTGCCAAAACTCTAAATTCATTGAAGATAACATCCTTGAAGTTAGTAGGAGTCCATTATTTGCTAGGACACACAATTCTTGAAGATAACATCCAATGTTCATTTTTGAGAAGGTTTTTTTTATTAGATATTCATGTCTCGAAAGCAGAAGATTTGTCTACACACATTGCCCAAAAAAATTAGATAAAATAAAAGTTATGTAGGTACCTCCTTAATTCCCACACACAATAGCCCAGTGACAACAAAAACTAAAATAAGTATCATAGGACCATGACAATTTCATAAGAGGAAAAAAGAGCAGAATAAGTATCTTTAAGAAACTCATCAAGTACTCTTCTTCTGCCTCAAGCCTGTGTCAGGAGGAAAACAAGTAAAATGAATGTATAAAACATGCCAAAAGGAACTAATAATAATTCAAAAAGGTAAAATTGGAAATATGAAATTTCAAGCAATCACAAGTGATCAAATTTAGGATCATTTGACATAGCAGCTTCCCTGTAGCTATTTATACAATAGGCAAGTTGATTCTCTGCTTCTCTGTTTAGGCATTTCATTTTCAATTTCTCAACTTCTATTTTTCTTCCATGAACTGAACTCTCAAAAATTCTACATTAGAAGAAAAAAAATGGAGAAGCCATTCTATTATCTTTTGTGCTCCCTTATGATTAACAATCATTATATTATTCTCTGGGCATTATGTAAACCAATTGTCACGCACCAAAAAAGAGACCATATTAGAATCAAACAAAAATCTACTTCTTATTCATCATTTCATATGCAAAACCTCCCTGAGCAGAAAATATCACAATCAAAGCCACAATTTACTTCAAAACATAAGGAAATTATTCATCTTCCTATCTATAGATCACAATGACCGGACAAAGATCAAAAACCATTTCATGTTTCCATCAATACAACACCACAAGCAAACCAAAAGTACAAGGAAATGGACTTCCTGGAAAATTTTCACAAAGAAATCAAATTCATGCTCTTATAATGTACATGGCAACATAAAAACTTACAATAACATACCCCCATGCTCTGCTGATTCAACCCTCCATCAAGAAATACCTGAATATAACCCTAAGATTTCTTCAGTAGAACTACATAAAGATTAAAAGAATATGTGAGTTTGTAAAAGAACAATTTCATCAGTTGTCCTTTAACTTAAAAGTGAAAAGTAACTAAACTTCACAATAAGTTAGTTCCTTGGAAGGGCCTTCAGACTAATTAACTCCAAAATTTATGGCACCAAAACTTCGCAGCGGCAATCAGAAAAATAATCAAAATCATGTTCCTGTTCAGTCTAAAAGAACCCAACACTTAAAACTAATAACTGTTTTAGCTTCCATAAGTCAAATTTTAAAAACAAACATAAAAAAAATGTTGCAGAAGTGACTAATAAAAATCAGACAAACATAGGCTCTCCTTGAATGACAAGGGATTATATGTCTACATACTCATTTTCATTTGAAACCTATTGACAGAAGCTCATATTTACTTCTGTGTTATATCCAAACATTTTGCAGTTGGACTGCCTTTAGGTAATAAATTATATCAAACGAAACAATTTCAGTACCTAGATACATTGAACTTGTCTTAACAAATAACAACAAAGCTACATCATGATAACTCATGATCTTCTACATAAACTTGTCATGAGTTAATTCAATGTTCTTCCATGATAGAACTGTAAATATTAAACACAGATTCTACATAAATATTTCCCTGGAGTAGGATTGTCATGGAGTCACCACTACTCAAGCAATTGAGATCTTAATTAGCAAAGTCAGGTAAGAAGCAATATACTAGCATCTTCATTTGTAAAAAAGATCCAAGTCCACCCACAGAACTGTGAAGGTTTAGGAATTCAATACGCTGATAGCTCGGGTATTCATTTTGGATATCCAACCTCTGCAGTACATGAGCCGAGAAATATATCCCCCACATGATCCAGATGGGGAAACAGAAGACGTACCTGCCCAAGAAGTATTTCATTCAACACACTCATTGAAGGAGTTCTCTCAACAGCATTAACCTGAAATCATATGTACCATAAAAAATCACATCCATGTTGAATGATGGAAAATATATAAACAAAGAGACAAATAAGGATAGGCAAGTCTCTCAGATGAGTAAAGTAAGTTTATTACAGATTTAACTCCATGAAAGTTGCAACAAGCACATCCAAAACCATGTACTAGTTAATTTAACAGACAAGAAGAGAACAGGACCCACCAACAGAGAGCCCAACTAAGTAAATCAAGTATACAATAATCAGACTTAAAAAGTTTCCGCCATCTTATTTGAATAATTTATAGAAGTCATTTTCAAATGTTTTCACAGAATAGAAAGAATAAGATAAATAGTAGACAGAATAAAACCATAATTGAATACCTAAGTTCATTTGATCATTAAAAATCAAGTATTCTACTAAGAAACACTGATTCAGTTGTAGGTCGCAATCCCTTATTTATGTTGAGATGAAAATACATAACTGTCAACAAAATTCAAATATGAATGGCGTGTCCCCCATCCACAAATAGCCCATCCTTTCAAATATTCAATATTTATTGTTTGGACTGCAGTAATATAATGATGGGATATATTAGACACTCTTGAGTTTTATGAATTCACAACATCCATAAAAAATCACAGGAGAAGAATGAAAATAAACACTACGAACCCTTTCCCAGAGTGCATTAACTCATCAATGAATGAAGAAAAGAAGCACCCATCATATGTGCAACTAACCTTTACACCTCCAGGAAAGCAGAATGAAAGGAGATCCTTATATTTAAATGACAGCGGTTTTTCAGGAGGGTAAACAAACAAGACCCGAAAATAGAAATCAAAAAACCATATCTTATATTCAAAATGTTTTCAAAAAAATAGCAGCTCGATTCTGTTGATGGGTTTGTTAATGCTATAATTTAGTTTAACCACCTAGTATTCACATTGGGCATGCAAAAAAATCAGGATATTTCACATTTTCCTTGTACAGTTAAAAAGTAAAGAAACAACTAAGAACCTCACAATTTTTTCTTCATGAGTATGGCTGGGCAATAAATATATTTTCCATTAACAGTGGTGGTATTTCTGTATGTTTTCTTACATTTTCTTGAGGGTAACATCACTTCAAGGTATAACAGAAGCAAATTTATTCCCCCTCAAGACATTAGGCAAGATAATTGGTCCCTTGGCTGGCCTTTCAAATTTTAAGATATCATAGGAATACAGTAGTCTTCTCAGACATATCCATTGTGACAACCTTTTTTTTAATTATAATTCAACTTACCAAAGAAAAAAAAAAAAAGAGCAGCTCAATTCTGTTGATGGGTTTGTTAATGCTATAATTTAGTTTAACCACCTAGTATTCACATTGGGCATGCAAAAAAATCAGGATATTTCACATTTTCCTGGTACAGTTAAAAAGTAAAGAAACAACTAAGAACCTCACAATTTTTTCTTCATGAGTATGGCTGAAAGGAATGACCACCATTTTTGGCAAACCTGGTTGAATAGTTGGATCATAAAATTTTCCAAATTCTTCATGTATGCTAACATCACAAATTACCCCAAATGTTGACAAAAATACCTAAATAGTTTGACAATTTTATGATCCAACATCACAAATTACTCCAAATGCCAGCAAGTCTTTAAAAACCGAGTTCTTTACACAAAACTCTCCAAGGATGCATATAGATCATAAGTAACCCATGTAAAGATTTCATTAAACATGTATTAGATCACAAGTTCGGAACTTAGAAAATATCAAAGACATCAAAGCCCTAATTTTTCAACACAACTCAAGAAAACCCCAAAACCAATCCCAAAATCCATAACACAATACAGAGACCAACAAGAATTCTACAATTTAGAAACACTAAATCCATAATACATCGAATTCAAGAACTAAAAATCCCCAAAATTCCTTGTACATGACCTATGAAACCCCAAAACTAATTCAATACAAATCCTAAAATCCATAACACAATACAGAATCATCAGAATTCTACAATTTCGAAACACTAAATCCATAATACATCGAATTCAGGAACTAAAAATCCCCCAAATTCCTTGTACATGATATATATGTGTGTGTGTGACTATGTAGAGAGAGCGAGAGAGAGAAAGAAGATCATGACTTACTTGCGAAGCGCAGGGCCCATCTTGTTGGTGAGAGTACCAGCAACGACATACAGTCCGACTGCCTAGGGCTGGGCCTGAAGATGACACCAAACCAATCCCAATCGTAGCGAGATGCGCCGGTGTGCATCATTTCGACCGCACAGCATGCGAGCCCGAATGTCATGGGCCAGATGAAGCCACGGCGGCACCAGTTCATCAGATCGTCGGCCTTCGAGATCACGTACTCCGCCGACTTCGACAGCCCCTAGGCGAAGTTGCCAACGGAGGCGGCAGATGGGCGTATGGAGTGGGAGATGATGGTTGAGAGAGAGACGGAAGCGTTGTGTGGATCGTTGCGGCCCTCTGTTATACAATTAGGCCAAGGCGATGAGAGTTTCGAGCAAGGAGTGCCATGGGATCGATGCAGAGAGAGAGAGTCTTTGGTGGTTTCGGTTTCTCCGTCAGCGTTTTTGTTAAAACTGACGAACTGAAAACGTCTTTCAAAAAGACGTTTTCTAAAAGAGCTCTATTTTGGTAATTAACTTCAAAACAACTCTATTATGGTAAAAAAGTTTAAAATAAACCCTAAAATGGTAAAAAATTCGTGTCATACAGCCTGCACAAATTTTTAGAAACTAGTTTATTCAACAATTCTAGAATCTATTGTTTAAGGAATTTTTTACCATTTTCGGGTCTTTTTTGAAGTTTTTTACCACAATAGAGTTGTTTTGAACTTAATTACCAGAATAGGGTCGTTTTAGAAAATGTCTTTCCAAAAGACGTTTTCAGTTGGTCACTTTTATCAAAACAGCCGGCCCCCTCGTGCGTCCAACTTCGACTTCACTTCTTCACGTCTGAAAAACCCTAAAAAAAAGCCCTAGCCGCATTACGATTTCTTCACTTCTTCACGTCTGGAAAACCCTAAAAAAAGCCCTAGCCGCATTACGATTTCTTCACTTCTTCACGATTTTCACACCTTTACAGAGAATTACGATTTCATATCAGCGAATCACTTTTTCATTTCTTCATTTCTTCACTTCTTCACTTCTTCACTTCTTCATTTCTTCATTTCATATCAGCGAATCACTTCTTCATTTCATATCACAGATTTTCACAATTTCTTCACTTCTTCATTTCTAGCCGCATTACGATTTCATATCAGTGAATCACCTTTACAGAGAGACTCATTGGTTATAGCTGGTGAAGCAGAGAGTTTTCTCCGCCCTCTGGTTCATGTGACTTTGTCGTGGTCCCGCTATTTTATATACCTCCTCAGGTTCAGGAATTCGGCTCATCCGTCCACTCAGACTCAGGTACGCCCAAATTTTTGTTGCTGTTATTTGCTGTCTGTCAGAAACCAGATCTCCAAACTTCCTTATCCATGTTATCTTTTTTCATTGCTGCATTTTGTTTCTTGGTGATTTATCAGTTAAGAGTTTTGTCCCATCAAACACTTAAAAGAGTTTGCGAGTCTCAATTGAAAGCAATGTTAAGCATTAAAGCCAGTCACACTCCCCCGAAGTTTCTTTCAAAATATCAGGCTTCGATTATTACATCGGATAGATGCAACTGGCTAAGACATCTAAGATCTCTCGTTAACTCTATCCCTTTTAATCCTAGACCAAATAGTGAAGATTCAATTATTTGAATCCCCACTAGCTCTACTTACTCTGCCAACTCTGTTTGGAGAAGATCAAGGGTAAACTGCCCATTGTCCCTTGACACAATTTCATTTGGCTTAATGGATTTCACTCTCGTAGAGCGTTCATTCTATGGATTCTTTGGAAAGGAACAATGACCACCAAGGATAAACTTTTGAACTGGGTTCTCTCTCTCTCTCTTCTTTCTTTGCTTCTCCTTACCAAAGATTCTTTGGAGAGAGAGAGTTTGTGTATATCATCCGGCAGACTCATATAAGTTTGTTAACATTTGTATTGTTGTTGTTGCTGTTGCTGTTGGTGCTGGTGTTTTGTTTTGGTGCTTCTCCTTACCAAAAAAAAAAACTGTTTTTGAATGTCCCTGCATTTATTTTTCTGGGAATGTTTCTTTTTGTCTTTGCATTTATTGTTCTGGGTATGTTTCTTTTTGTCTTTGCATTTATTGTTCTGGGTATGTTTCGTTTCTTACTTTTTTCTGGGTATGTTTCGTTTCTTACTTTTTTCTGGATATTTGAATAATTGACTAATCTGGGGTTTCAGTTTATGCTTTGTTTGGTTGCTGAGAATTTAGGGGAAGATCAAAGTAAATATAGAAATTCATTTTCTTCAAAGTGAACAATTGAGAGAAATTTATTTTTGTTGGTTTTTTTATTAGGGAGTTGTATGAAGTCATCTTATAGATCCATATGTATGCTGGCTTTCATTTGAGATGTTTAAGAACTTCTAGAATGTCATTAATTTGAAGAAAGAAAATGTTAAATGGTAAATTAAATTTTGTAATCTCAAGAAGTGTAGAGGTTTTGAGGTGCTCTTCAGTGAGGAGTCTCCTAATCTTTCCAAAATGACCTAGAGCATTGAAAATTTACAGGGTCCTTGAAGTGCTGGATTATATAATGGTGCTTATCTAGAGCATTGTAAATTACACTCTGTCCTAAGTGCTAGATTTTATGATAGTGCTTTCCTTTTGGAGCTCACTAATTCTGATAGTAATGGCCTAGGCAATTTTTGTGTACTTTTTATACTTATTCTAATGAATTTTAGGGAAGAGGCATATAATGAATATAATGGTAAAATATTGACCAGTTACACCTTTTTAATTTTTTCTTGTTTTTCTTCTTGTCAACTCTAAAACAACTGTAGTATAAAAGGAAAAGATGCTTCAAAGACTCAACAAGAGTTTCCATATGGTATGTAAATGGACTTTAAAAAAATACCAGAGGCACTTTGACCAGGAGGATTGCCCTCTCAATAAGTTAGAATTATAATATAATTTCTGTTTTAACATGTGATTATGAAAATGTTTGGATGAAACTCTTAGTAAATGATTCTTGAAATTACAATGTGTTTTTAGCCTTTTAAATTTTTATAGATAATTCGGAATGTATTTAGTTGTATGTTACTTAAACAATTATTTTAAAATATATAATAAGTAAACAATATATATAATAAAAAGTATGTTACTCAGTGCAGTTATCTCATCAGAAGAGACTATATACATGCAACACTTAGAAAGTCTCTGACTGGTTGCTCTCATAACCTAAAAGTTCCAAAGTGTCACCTAAGTTTGAAATTCTCCTTCTGCTAAATTGGTAATATGTCTAGCATACAAATAGAATGTGTCATAGTGGAAATCCATGAAACCAAAAAATAATTTGGAGATAATTATATTTTGACACACATGCCTAAATGGCTGGACAGCTTTAGAAGAATTGGTACTGATCTGAATATTGAAAAAAGCTTAGCCAGGCAGCTTAAGATTTAAGGATTGGAATGATCTCGTACTAAATCTATATAAAGAGGTGTAGCTAACTATCAATTGATAAATCTCAACACTAAGTTGATGAAATTGTGTGAAAGTAGTTTCATCCTTTTATGCTGATTGTACAGTATGGTAGCCTAGAATTGGAAATATGGGTTAGTTGAGTTTGACCTGTTTGCATGCAATTTTTTTTCCTTCTAACACTTTGATTTATGAATTGGTGCAAGACTGTGTCAATCTGTATTGTTTGATTTATCTCAACCAAAGAAGAAAAAAGCAACTGCCAACTTGTTTGGTCTAATTTAAATTTCTTTAAAATGGCATGAACCTTTTATGTGATTTTTTATAATAAAATATTTTTTTTGTCAGGCAAGGGCTGATTATATAGTGATACTTCATCTTTTTGGAATTGTAATGATCTATCAGTTAGAATTTTGAGCATGCTAGATATTTTTTTCCTTTTGCTACATGCAAAATCATTGTATTGCTGACCATCAGAATTTGATAGAGACTCATAAGGTTTTATCGTCAATGATGGTTGGGAGAACAAAGAAAATATGGAAGAAAGTGGATATGCCCCTTTCTGAAAATTGGAGGATTCTTATGAAACAACGGTTCTGGTAAGAATTGGAAGGTCAAAAGTGGAGAAACCCATTGCTTGTTTGTCATTTGAACTTGAAAGTTGTTTAAAGAGTGATTTTCTAGAAGCTCTCACCTAATTCTGGGTGTTAAAGTCCACTTCCTGGTCCTCCAACATGTGAATGTTGAAGATAAGAACAATATATTCTGGTGCTCCTACAGAATATATGTGAAATCAGATTGAAAAATGGTTTTTTGTTCTTTAATGAATTTTTTTTTTTAAGAAACAGAAAATACACAGCCATAGGCAATCCTTTCGAGGTCAAAAGCTAATCAGTTCTATTAATATATATTAATTCCCGTCTAAATATTGTTTGATTAATTTCAAAGATGTTTTGCTCATTTTTGTGACTTTGACAACATTTTAGCTTATTGAATCTATGTTTGCTTAATTTCAAAAGATGTTGTTTTGCTTAATTTCAAAGATGTTCTTTGAACCATTTTAGCTTAGGACATTCAAAGATGGAGTTTGATCCCAACATACACTTATTTAGTTATTTCCAAATTTTGATGCCTTGTATATTTTTTTTTTGAAGGTTAGAAATGGCTGGAATATCAATACCTGTATTATGTTATTGGGAAGGAAATATTTGTTATGGGGAACAAGGTAATATATGGTATGATATGAATGCTCAAGGAAGCATTATGTTAAGGAGGGGAACAACTTATACTGAACTTTTGGCAAAGATGTATGATATCATGAAGGTGGATATAACAGAATTCTCCCTAAAGATGATCTGCCGATTTCCAATCAACCACAACAATTACATACCATTACAAGTAGTTAATGATGAGACTGTGCAAACAATGATTGAAGTTGTTATAGGAAATCAGGCCTTATATGGCATCGACTTGTATGTGGAGAAGGAAAATGTGCATTATCCTTGTGCAGTCTCTCAACCGCTAGAGATGGGATCTGGTTCTTATACTCGATTGCTCACACAGGATAATGATGACCCAATTGCCAACTCTATTCCCATGGCACATCAAACTGCAAGTCCTGTGTTGATAAATGATACATGTCATACAGAACATGTGTCGTTTCTTATTGAGCATCTTGTTCAGGTTGAGAGCGAGGACATTTGCAACCATGACTTAAATTTAAATGATTGTGCTGCTATCTCGGATGAAGACAATGATAATGATGGATTGGCTGATAATGATGACATGAATGAACCCGGTGAGCATAGCAGGCATGAGGCTGATTCCCCATTTTTTTTAAATGTGGATTTTGGAGATGATGTTGGTAGTAGTGGTTCAACCCTTCCACACCATACTCAGATTTGGGATCCATTGCGCAATGAATTGGCTAAAGGCATTGTTTTCAATGATAAAGAAAAATTACAACATGCTGTCAAAGAATTTTCAATAAGATCCCACCATCAGTACGAGGTGGTTGAAAGTAATAGTGAAGTTTGGGTTGTGAGGTGTAAACTGCATGAAGAGTGTGGGTGCAAATGGAGGTTACGTGCTATTAAAAGAAAAAGGACTGGAAGATTTGAAATCACAAGATATGAGGGCCCACACACTTGTTTACACCCGCGGATGAACTTGGATCATGTGCAATTAGATTCCAAGTTAATTGCAAGTGAGATACAAGGTGCAGTGAGGGTTGATCCTGCAATCAAGATAGATTCAATTGTGGAGCTGATGCAAGAAAAATACAATTACAATATCTCCTACAGAAAAGCTTGGATTGCAAAGGAGAAAGCAATTGCTATGATATTTGGAGATTGGGAGAGTTCGTATAGGTTGTTGCCTAAATTTATGGGAGCCCTTGTTAAATATAATCCAGGCACAATTGTGAAATGGTTACATTATAATACTGACAACCAAGATGTGGTACAATTTGGTCGGATTTTTTGGTCATTTAGTGCATCAATTCAGGGATTTCTGCATTGTCGGCCACTTATCAGTATTGATGGCACACATTTGTATGGGAAATACAAGGGAAAGTTGTTAATTGCAATGGCTATTGATGGTAATAATCAACTTTTCTCCCTTGCATTTGCAATTGTTGAAGAGGAGAGTTACAACAGTTGGTTATGGTTCCTTAGTTTACTAAGGCTACATGTTGTGGGAATGAGGCAAGACATTTGTTTGATATTTGATCGACATAAGGGTATAATTGCTGCAGTTAATAATGTCAATTCTGGATGGCAGGAGCCTAACGCATATCACAGGTTTTGCTTACGACATGTGCGTAGCAATTTCAATAACAAATTCAAGGATGCCCATCTGAAGTCGCTTGTTTGGGCTGCTGGGAGTGCACATCAAATACGCAAATTCAATTCCATTATGGAAGAAATTAAAACCATAAATCCGAAGGCATGGGAGTGGTTGAATAACTTACCTGCAACGCAATGGACAATTTCACATGATGGTGGTCGACGGTATGGACATTTGACTACCAACATCTCTGAGGTTTTTAATGGTGTGTTGAAAGGTGCACGAAATTTGCCAATATCTGCGTGTGTACAACTTATTTTTTATCGTCTTGTCAAATACTTTTGTGGTAGACGAGCTTTTGGCCACCAAGCTGTTTCCGATGGTTCCACATATACTCCTTTTGCTGTTACAAAGATTTTGCGTTACCAATCTAAGTTAGGTGGACATCGCATCATCGACTTCAACAGAAACTCCGGTGAGGCTGCAGTGATGACGAGGAGGGGTAACTCACACGCGGTATTAACACGTGATGGTGTATGTTCATGTGGGAAATGGGTCATCTACAAAATTCCATGTTCTCACGCCTTAGCGGTGTTTGCACAAGCTTCAGTTGATGGATGGAGTTGCATAGATGAATGTTACAAGTTGTCAACAAATATGGCTATATACGCATCTGAATTCCACCCTCTTCACCATCCAGATTATTGGGATGAGCCCACTGGTCCATCTTTGTGCCCCAATCCTACTTTTAAAAGAATCAAGGGTCGTCCGCAGTCAACACGCATTCGAAATGAAATGGATACAGAGGAAGGTCGTAGGCCAAAACAATGTGGGTATTGTAAGGTTAGGGGACATGATAAAAGAACTTGTCCAGCAAGAAGGCAGCAACCCACGGGGAACTAACTCAGCTACTCAAGTAGATGTTGAGCAGATTTTTTGTCTTGGATATATATTTTTTTTTGTTAATGATATGAGAGAAATTATGTATGTTTTGTAATAGTTATGGAAATTTCTTATCATTTGTATTATGTCATTTTATCATCTCTTGTACTAGCTTTCTTTTTATATATTATGGACTTTGAAAGCTTTTAAAATGAGAAAGTTATCTTGCATTTACTTCAAGTGTGCAAAAATCTGACCTATGGGTAGTGTTTTTATCATAACTTGAGTTTTACATGGATTTTTTTAGTGATTCAAAATGGTGTAGAAACTAGACTCAATGAGGATGATTTTGGTACACATTTCATTACATTTGGATTTGTAGATTGAGAGAAACATCAATTTGAATAAAAGGGTTACGCGCAGCCTTTTTTTTGAAGTAAAAGTTTGCTGAAAATGAACAGTAACTTCCAATGTTACTGTTCATTTTTAGCTACTGGTTTGGGAGGTTACTGTTCATTGGAAGTATTTTTTTTTTTTTATTTTTTATTTTTTTTGTTGCTTGTTCAAACATTCCGATAAAGAGCTTTCATAATTTTAATGAGGCAGTTGGCGCACCTCAAGCCCAGATTGTTCACACTTCATTCTTTGTTGATCTTTGACCATGGACCCCAATGGTGCATAGATCTCATTGGATTGAAGGCCTAATAGGTACTGCCAGTGGCAGTAGGCAGACTTCCTAATTATCAAATCTTGCGCTTAATCTGAATTTTATTTTCTAAAGTTTTTACATAGATTTGATACTGTCATAATATATGTTTAGAGTTGAAGTAAAATAGTCTAGATTACACAAAGGTTATGAAAATGTTACCCATCAATTCATACATTCCATAAGAACACAACCTACACAATATAATATCTTGAAAATTGAAAACTTTAGATTGATGTATAATTATGTACTGATAATTGTTATGTCAAGCAGTGAAATGGAATGAAAATAGGCAGCCATAAATGCAATCGCTAATAAAAAAAAAACCAAAAAAAAATAAAAAGAAAAGAAGAAGCAGCAGCAGTACTAGCAGCTTGTAAAAGCTTGCTCAGAACAGGTTTGTTAACTTTGTTATAATATTCAATACATGAATGCACTTGGAGATGTGTAATGCATATGGATTGTTCTAAGTCAGCTACTTTTTGCTGTCCATAGAACCGGCAGAGGGGCTGAAAAGGGGCAACAAAAAAAATTTATGGACCCCTAAAGTCCCCCACCCCCTTTTTTCCTGCTTTATTAAAGCTCTTTTTTGGTTGGATTTCTAATAGCATCGATTTTCTAAAACAAAGAGACATAATATAGTCTGGCTTTCACCTGGTTTTTGTTTGTTTGTTTTGTTTTGCATTATGTAGTTGTGCGTGCTTAAATTTACTCGCATGAGTTATGAATGGAATTCTCTCCGATACCTTTGCTGATATATATGTATTCTGGACTTGATATTGTATTTGAGAGAGCTTCTGTAACTTTTGATATGCAGCATATTCCTGGTGCATTATTGAGAAGTGATCGAGTTTAAACCTCTGATGAAATGATTCATTGGATTGTTTAAATGAGTGAGGAGATAATTCTCAATTATTTCAAAGAATATTCCTATAAGTTATTAAATAGGAAGAACTGCAGGGTTGTAAGAACTTTTGAAGTTAGTAATTGAGAGCTGAATGGGATGAGAAGAGTATGGAATTACTTGGCAAGTAAAGTTCAATAGTGTCATAGGCAAATATATACACGTGATAATATAGATATATATTCAAAATGTTAAAAGAATGAAAACAAATGAAAAAGTTGATTGAAGTCGTGAGAAAACAAATCAGATTTGTTTTTTTTTTTGTAGCAGCTGATTATGTGAAGCAGTCAAATTCTTTCCATCTTGTTATAATTTAATCTTTTTTGTTTTATTTTGAATCGTTTTTTAGGATATATAGGGAAGCTGGAATAGGGAAAACTCCACATATCATATGATTTAGTCTTCTTAAAGTCAAATCAGAAGTTAAATTTTCTTCATCATTTGGTGTGGAAAACCCCACACACCTTTTTACACAAAGTGCCCTATATATATATATATTGGAAGAATTTTGCTCCAGGTGAACAGTAACTGTCAAAGTTATGTTCATTTTTAGCTACTGGATTGCATATTACTGTTCATCCAAATCTGAATTTTTTTTTTTATGGTTGTTTGTTCTTTTAATATACATGGAATGAGGGATCAATTCCCAGGTTTTGTTTAAAGGGACTTTATAGAGGTACTACATGATGGTTAATCTTGGATGCTAGGGAGCATTTGTGAGTGATAACTTGATGATTTTCCTCTTACCATTCTCTGTTTTCCCTGCATAACCAAACAGAGGATAGTGATAAGACTCTCTCTTCTCTTCTGTTCCCTCTCTCTTTTATTTTTCTCTTAAACTGCTAGTTCGATGCCTAGACTGAACATATCACTTAAATCAAACCCAAAATTTTGGTCATGAGTGGTCTTCCTACCCTTGTTAATTATCCTTTTTAGAATGAACTGGACCATCCTTGAGATTGCTTAGTTCCCTCTTTGGCCTGGATTTGTTATCAAATAGTAATGTTAGACTTTGGGGATTTTTGTTCATTACTACTCTTATTGGTGTCTGAGCCAGCCTGTAACTAGGATCCCCATTTATTGATGTTAGATTTTGGGTATTTTTGTTCATTACAATTATTGGTGTGTAAGTATGACTAGTAACCATAGTTTCCTACACCGGCCGGAACAGTACTGATCTAACCTATCCGTTTGATAGCTCCACTACCACTAGGTCGGACCAATATTAATGAACAAGAATTTAGTGCAAAAAAATCTAATTCTTCGACTGACTAAGCACATGGGTTGTGACACAACCACCAAAAAATTTTATTTCATCATATACTTGACAAGTCCTTTTCATTTGCTCTTATTAATAAGTGGTCAGACTTAAAAGTAGGTTGAAAGGAGACATACAACCTCAGCAAGAATGTGTTCCGCAGAATCTATGGTTCATGCTGCTTTAGGATTATTAAATTTGGTAGGTAGCGTAGCTATTGAGATCAATGCTAGAAGTTACTCTCATTTTGTTTTAGGATTCTTCTTCTTCGTAGGTCATTTGTGGCACACGAGAAGGACTCGCCAAGCTGCAGCAGGATTTGAATTTAATTTCACATATTTGATTTATACTAATGTTCCTTTATAAAAACATTCTTTCACTTCAACAGCTAGAAGTGTTTCCTATGTTTGTCATTTGTTTTCTGCAAATCAGAAATCTCTTGTCTTTCAATATTTAATTGTTATACTCTCCAGTTTTCAGGATTGGAAAGACATGATTTATGTGGGCATGAGATAGGCTTGATCACATGGGATAGGATATTCGAAGTAAACAAGTCAATGCAAATTGTAGATCAGATTCACATCAAAGAGTTGTGCACCAAGAGTTCTTCCAGATTATCAGAACTTGTAAGTTGGACTTTTTTCTATGATCTTTCACACATTGTCATAATTAATGCATCATGAAAACTAAGGTACTGACATCTTGCTAAGAGCAATTCAACAATATGAGCTATTTTTGGACCATAAAACTCATTTACATTGCCCCCTCCCTCCCCTCCACCCGCCCAAATTATTAACCAGTCCTTCCTAGTACTGTATGTGCCCCCTCCCTCCCCCCCCCCCCCCCAACAGCCAGCCAGCCACCCACCCAAATTATTAACTAGTCCTTCCTAGTAAAATAATAACAATAGTGAGTAAACCTTCTCAATAAAAAAAAGGACAATACAAAAACTCAGATTTGTTGAGTAGTTTGCTCAATCTGATTTTTTTTTTTTTGTGGTTGTTTGTTCTTTTAATATACATGGAATGAGGGATCAATTCCCAGGTTCTGTTTAAAGGGACTTTATAGAGGTAGAACAGAAAATCAGATGGATCTAGTGTAAACATGAAAATCAGATTTGTTTTTCTTTTGTAGCAGCTGATTATGTGACGCAGTCAAATTCTTTTCATTTGTTTATATGAGGTTGGAAGCTTTTATATGAGGTTGGGCAATACTAATTTCCTAAGTAGTGGGTGAAGGGATATCCAACAGCTTGAGTTGAAGTACATCTGGTTTTAGCTACTGGTTTGAAATTTTGCTCCAGGTGAACAGTAACTCTCAAAGTTACTGTTCATTTTTAGCTACTGGATTGCATATTACTGTTCATCCAAATCTGATTTTTTTTTTTTTTTTGTTGTTTGTTCTTTTAATATACATGGAATGAGGGATCAATTCCCAGGTTTTGTTTAAAGGGACTTTATAGAGATAGAACAGAAAATCAGATTTGGTCTAGTGTAAACATGAAAATCATATTTGTTTTTTTTTGTAGCAGCTGATTATGTGAAGCAGTCAAATTCTTTTCATTTGTTTAAAAGCCCAACAGTTTTGTTTACATCAGCACATAAAGAATAGGTTGCTATTCAAACCACCTGCTCAACCTAAACAAAGTGGCATTATACTTGTTGTTAAGACACTTCATTTGCTGTTTTGAATCCAATAATAGATCGTCCAATTCTAGAACTTAATTATTTCTTCTTTTCATGTATGCTTACTTTTTTACAAGTGTAATTGATGACATGTTAAATCAAGGTTTTTAAGTTGCTAACTTTTTATCTCATTTGTCATTTATAATTTATTAATAACAGATGGAGACCGTTCATAGGGAGGTTGTAGATCCTGGGCCAATAGATGGATCTGTACTTTACATGCAATCTACACATAGAACTAGTCCAATATGGGAGGGGCAGGTTTGAATGTCTTATCTGATTACTTAAAATTATATAAAAATTGACTGAAATCCATGCTTTTTATCTCACTTATAAAACTTGTATTTACTTGTGCATTTTAATGGCAGGATCTTGGAGTGTTTCATTGTCGTAGGAGCGACAACTTACTGCGACGACCTCGCCAACTAGACAAGCGCATAAAGAGATACTTACTCGAGGCTGGATTTTATGGAGCCTATCGAGTTGGATTTATCCAACTTGACTGGGCTCTAATTACAGCACTTATTGAGAGATGGCGTGTGGAAACCCACACATTCCATCTACCTGTGGGAGAGTGTACCATCGCGTTGCAAGATGTGGCAATATTGTTAGGTTTGCCAATAGATGGGGCACCTGTCACAGGACGTGATGTTGCCTCAGCGGTGCCCATGTGTCAGTAACTTTGCCTTGAGTTGCTGGGGATTACACCAGCTCAGTCTGATCTTGATGGATCACGACTGAAGCTTAGATGGCTTGTTAATCATTTTATAGAGTTACCCGAGCCTGCAGACGACGATATTATACGTCAACATGCTAGGGCTTACATCTTGATGCTTATTGGAGGTTCTTTATTCGCAGATAAGTCAGGGAATAAAGTAAAATTAATGTATCTTAATTTGCTTAGGGATTTAGAAAATGTAGGGAGCTTTAGTTGGGGGAGTGCCATCCTCGCATGTCTTTATCGTGAGATGTGTCGAGCTACTAGGCCTACTGCCTCTGAGATAGGTGGCCCACTTATTTTATTGCAGGTACTAAATTACATTTGAAATCTATTATAATTGTCTATTATATTAGATTGTTACTAACACATTTTAAATTTATTTTAACAGTTATGGGCATGGGAGAGGCTAACACACATCAGACCTGATAGACAGCTCCCTCGGGAGAATGAGGAAGAGTCATTGCCTTTAGGGCATAAGTGGCGAGCCACATTATCTGTTAGAC
The DNA here is from genome assembly GCA_008638375.1 of Nyssa sinensis. Lineage (NCBI taxonomy): Eukaryota > Viridiplantae > Streptophyta > Magnoliopsida > Cornales > Nyssaceae > Nyssa > Nyssa sinensis. The sequence goes on from CM018046.1 coordinate 4,766,700, forward strand.
AGACACCGACCCATGTACTTCGCCATTATAGGGACAAGCTTGACCAAATGCAAGATCACCAGGTTTGTTACATGTTTATAAATGCTTATTATTATATGCTTATAAATGATTATTATTACATGTATAAATTAAGTTGACCCATTGTATCGTTTACTTAACCTTGAATAATTTTTTTCTTGGTTTATAGATGGCATGGCAGCCCTATACAGATTATGTCATCGCGACATTACCTACATATTGCCTTGTTGGGGAGGATATATGGCTGACTGTATCACCACTCATTTGTTTTGAGGTTGTTGAGTGGCACTTCCCAGATCGGGTCATGCGTCAGTTCGGACTTCGCCAGGAGATACCATTGCCACGCGATACAAGTGTCGAGCTTCACGCTACTGATCGACGAGGGAGGGCACTATATCAGTGGGACGTTGTGCATCAGCCATATATTGATCTATGGAGTCATCGTCATGATCATATTGTATCTGCCGAGCCGCTGGATCACCCACTTGGGTATATGGATCCCTATATGGTGTGGTATCAACGAATTACTCGTCGCTTGGTTGGGCCACCGGATATTAGGCCATTGGTTGGATTTCAACCCATTGGTAGTATTATGGAGATGCTGGTATAAGTTTGTTTGATGTGTTATGTTTAATTATATTACATTTTTATATTCAACACATACTTTTAATTGTTAATATTACTTGCAGTCAAGTACCCTTACCAAAATACATATAAAGGCTGACGAGGGTTATGGCGATCGAGTTGAATCACACCAAGCCTTTGCTGATATCAAGGCACTTAGTTATTCTGCCTTAGAAGGAATTCAGGCCCATCAGCGTATTGGCTCCGAGGAAATCCCATGTGATTCAGTCCCGTCGCAGTCGGCCTCAGTGCCTCATGGGCGACCTCATGCCATTGTTAATGTATATCAGAGACGTCATCGTAGGGACATTTCCACTCCGGCTGCCCCTTCATCATCAGTAGCAACTCCATCCTCCTCCACTAGAACGCCCATCCATGAAGATTATGCAATTGGCACACCTATGCACACAGAAGCAATTGAGATAGGTGGGATGGGTGATGACATGGGCATTGAGGGGTTGACAGAGGCTCACGACGATAGAGATGACGTAGGTGGTATGGGTGAAGATATGGATTGGGGATTTCATCTTGATGCCATACCACGAGGTACACGTACTCATCGTACTCGTCGTCAATTTGAAGTAGGTGGTCCTTCTCAAGTCACACAAGTTGAGTAACAACTTGAACGTCCACGTAGAAGGCCAGTTCGTCAAAGGAGACAACCTGGATGTGGGACTTAAGTTTATGAGGTAGTTCATTTTCTTGTTTGAATGAAATATATTGAGTTAGAACTTACGTGTGGCCAACTAGAGCTTCTTTTTTTCTTTGCTTTTTAATTCACATCCATAGAAAGTAAGCATCTGCCTAGCTTTAAGCCACCTACCATTTTAATTCTTCATTTCAATTCAATGGTGCCATTTACTCTGATGTTTGATCAAATTGACGTTTTCCATTTGTTATATTGCAGAATATTGAAAATATGACTTGATTTGTTTTTTCTTTTGTAGCAAACTTTGTAACGGTGTGATCACTTTGTGAAAGCTATCAGCTGGTAACTTTGGAGTTCTCCAAATGTCAAGTGGGCTTGGGCTTGAATCTCTCGTAGATCGTATGCAATCCTTAAACCTCATCTAATATATTTTCTTCTTCTTATTCTTTTTTATTTGGCATGTATTTTGGCAATTGGATTTTTGTGGTTTCAAATGAAACTTCTCTACCAAATCCATTATTTTATTTACTTGAGTAAGCAGATATTTTAGATGTATTTTTGTTTTTTCTTGCTGAAACATTTTGTTTTTGTTTAATCAGAAACAATTTCAGTCATTCCAAATGATGGGCGTAATATAGTGGTGAGATTCATAGTTTGGCTCACAGTAGCAAAAATTTGTGAATTTTTTTAACTCTCAAACTGACTATTAAAATTTTCTCTTCAAGGAGTTTGAAAGGTTTCGACCAGGCTACAAATATAATTCTTGATGAATCTCATGAACGGGTTTATTCCACCAAGGTATGAATCATTTTCTGCAGAAAGAGGCATAAATGTATTCATGAATCTTTGCTCTTTTTTCTATGTTCTAAATGATTAGGTCTTATCATACTTTTTCAATCAAAATAGCAAAAATAAATAAATATTTTCACAAATTTATTTATTTATTGATCTTATGAATTTTACTTTCTTCAGGGTGTACTGGCCTTTCCTCCATTATGCAGCTTTGTTTTGTTCAGTATTCCACAACTCCACATATGGCCTTACATTGCTATTGATGTAGATTGAACTGACCGTTCCTGTTGATTTTTATCCTTGATTGGCTATATTTTAACTTCACCATGTTGACATAACAGTTAAGCTCAAGCAGAGTGTTTACTTGACATAACATTGTATCTGCTTGGTGTGCATTGATGGGTGCAGTGGATACCAGCTTGGTCCATAAGGAATCAAAATCTGAATAGCAGTGGATACCAGCTTGGTCCATAAGGAATCAAAATCTGAATAGCAGTTCCCTTCCATTTCTAAAGACAATGGCTGAAATACATATAATTTAACTATTTCTTTGCCTACAGTAGATTATCAGCCTGATTGCATGATCACATATGCATCTCTTCTGCATTATCACATATCTGAAAAACCACTGATTCATTTAACAGTTTATAATTAATTTTGATTTCTAATTGACTGTAATGAAGATGGCAATGAGAGGATTTACAGAGAAAATTGTCAACATGATAAAGTCAGAAAAGTTGTTTGAATCTCAGGGAAGCCCAATAATTATGTCTCATGTTGGAAAATTAGCTCAGTCTAGTCTTAACCAAGTTTCTAGACATGGGTTTTAATTATTCTGTTGATTCTGATCATACTTTTCTCTGAATTCAACCATTTAATAAGAAAATTTGTTTAATCAATCTTGTTAAATACATGTTACAGATAGAGAATGAATTTGGACCAGTTGAGTGGGAAATTGGTGCTCCTGGTAAAGCTTATACAAAATGGGCAGCAAAGATGGCTGTTGGCCTTAACACTGGTGTTCCATGGATTATGTGCAAACAAGAGGATGCCCCTGATCCAATTGTAAGTAATTTCTGAATTTCTCCACAATTATTTTTCATTTCATATGCTAATGGTCCGATTTATCTGTTATGCTTTCCGTCCTTTCATTCTCTGTGTGATTGAGTTTTGAATAACTATATAAATGGCGAGCATGTCTCCTTGTCCCTTGATAATTGTATTTGATTCAAGGTACAGTGTAAAGGTTGAGGTGAAAATATTTACTTTTTTTATGGAGGAATACAAGTCATTGCACTTGGTTGAATTAGTAAATTTCTAATGTTGTACAATAACAAATAATGGTGTTGTTTTGCTGGATGAACTTCAATTCTTTGATTTCAAACATCTGTTTCTCTCTCAAACCAATTTTCATTTATCATGTGATAGATAGACACTTGCAATGGTTTTTACTGTGAGGGCTTCACTCCTAACAAGAATTACAAGCCCAAAATGTGGACAGAAGCCTGGACTGGCTGGTAAATCATATGGATAATTCCTATATAGTCAAACTTTTCTTTCCTTTCCTTTCCTTTCTTTTTTCCTTTTCCTCCGGTTCTTTCTTTTTTTCTTTTTCTTTTTTATAATTGTGTTATCATTCACAGAGACACCTTTCTAACCGTTTTCATTTCCTCTCTTGAACCTCTAGGTATACAGAGTTTGGAGGTTCAGTTCCTTATAGACCAGTAGAAGACTTAGCATATTCAGTTGCAAGGTTTATATAGAATAATGGTTCATCTTTTAATTACTATATGGTAAGTCTATTTTTTGTTGTGTTTAAAAGAATGTTTAATTCATCGGGTGATTTATAAATTTTTTATGAGTTCAAGTTTAATTCATCTAGTTGTTAATTTATCTTTTTGGTGGCTCCAGTACCACGGAGGAACAAATTTTGGCAGAACAGGTGGTGGCTTCATTGCCACTAGCTACGATTATGATGCTCCAATTGATGAATATGGTAAATATGCAAGATTACAAACTAGATTATCTTGTGCTAGAGTTGCAAGCATTATATATGCACACATTCATGCAAATTATAATATGTTCTATAGTAGTCACGACTGTCTATCTGTTATGCACTAGGACTACTAAGGGAACCAAAATGGGGACATTTGAGAGATCTGCATAAAGCCATCAAGCAATGTGAACCGGCTTTAGTTTCATCATATGCTACACTGACCTAGCTTGGCAAAAATCTGGAGGTAGTTTTGTTCAGCTGGCTAAGAGAAACCCGTGCATATACAAATATGATATATCAGTTTTTTTTTTTTCTTCTGTTCTTCTTTTCAACTATTTTCTCTTCTCATTTTTTTTTATTTCTAGGCTCATGTATTTAAGTCAGAGTCTAGGCCTTGTGCTGCATTCCTTTCAAACTATGACCCGGAATCTTCAACAAAAGTGACCTTCGAAAATGTGCAGTATGATCTGCCTCCTTGGTCTGTCAGCATTCTCCCTGACTGCAAAAATGTAGTTTTCAACACTGCAAGGGTGAGGAAATAGACTCTTTCCTAGTATTCCTGCAACAAACATCTTCCATTTATTTCCTGTTTCGATCCAATAAATCCAAATCAATTTCCACATTACCTTAATTTAGTAATGATAAATGTACAAAATTTTAGTTTGTTGATAGACAAATGCATGTTATATATAAACATTTGTTTTCTAATTTGGAAAAACAAAATCAGAATATTGCAGTTTTATAGGGTGTTTTCAGGGATTTGCAAGGCACATGCATGGAGGGGCCTATTCCTTCTACCATATCCCAATTGAAAAACTTAACTGAGTTGTGAACACATATTTGCTTATTTACAGAAATCTATGCATGTTTCTGGTAATCTATTCCTAGTAGTTGTAGAAAATTTAACTGACTAGTGCTTTTTCTTATATATTTTTTCACTCCACGTGACAGATTGAAGCTGCAGAGCAGAGGATCTATGTTGATGTTGGTATGCACTTGGGACCATGCTTTAGCATACTGATATTTTAATGCCTTTGTGTTACTTAACGCTACAATGGGCAGGTTTCTGGGGAGGTCTACTCCCTGAAAATGCATTCAATGCAAGTGCTCTAGAGAGTCTGCTAGAGGCTGGTGTTCTTGGTTTGAAGGTATCTAATTGAGTGAGGTTGTCAATATAGTATAAATATATTCTCTTTCTGGAGTACTTATATAAGTATGTGGCTTTAAGCTACAAATGATTAAATGTTATCTGTTGCCTAGACTAGGTGACATGGATGGGCCAAGTAATTTCCCCTTTTGTGTTATTTTGTTTCATTGATTTCCAAAAAAATCTTTCTTGTTTCAATGGTTCTCTCTGGTTTTTGAATTTTTTCTTTAGTTTTGACTTACGCTTACATATTTTTCAGTGCATGAATTCTTGTTTATATGGTTGAAGATTCTGTAAAAAACACTTGTTGGAAGCTTAAGAACTTTCTTTTTCTTATAAAATTGTTAGAAGACTCACATAGAGCTGATCGTGATTGTCTTGTGCCAGGCCTGTCAATGTTATTTGCTGGAAGCGTGCCATTTGTTTGGAGTTCATGAAGAAGGTTGAATATTGTGTCTCAATGATTCTTTTAGATGTTTGGACAGTCTATTATTTTTAGTTGCTTCATTTATCAGTTTCAGTTGTTTCTTAAAATATTCACCATGTTGAGGCAATTTTGTGAATTTTAGGATGACGAAACCTAGTTCATCAATCATGTCTAAAAGATAAAATGGAAGTGGAAACCCAGTGTACCTGTCACATATTAAACTCTTACGGTTTACCAGTTTGTAATCTAGATTGCTTCTTAATATTAATTCTTATGCATTAATCTAGATTACTTATTTTGTCTTTTTTTTTTAAGGTATGACAGACTCAATAGTCCCAATTGAAACTCGAATGACAGACTCAATAGTCCCAATTGAAACTCGAACCCTCAAGCTGCTCTTGAAGAGGCAGTGGAAATACCACTTAAGCTAATACTTAATGGTAGAGTACTATTTTGCTTTTGAGAGCAAAATTCAAAGTTTTGCTACCAAAAACAAGATTTTTTTTTTTTTTTGAGAAGTGAAGTACCAAAGCAAGTTACTTACTTCCAAAATTCCAAAAAGAGTTCCTAAAACTTTAGTTCCTGGACTCTATTTAGGTCTTGTTTTGTCACAAGGTTAGTTGGTGATTCGTATAGGGTTTTGCAATACTGACACCCTCAATCATCTTTATGTATCTTAGAAAGAAGCTCTAACTTGGACACTTCTTCAATAGAGGTCACGTGGAATGTTGTTTTTTTATTTTTGAGTTGGGCTACTTTTTCTTTCCCCCCCCCCCCTTGCATGGATGTTTTATATTTGATTTGCTATAATAAAGTGTATCTGCTGCAGTTACCCTCAACGAGTATCAAAATTGAAATCCTCAGTCAGATATATGTTTCATAATCCAGAGGACGTGAAATGGTTCAAGGTTAGCAAATTCTGTATCTCATACATTTACGCGCACACATATTTCCATTTCTTGTTTTACTGGTGGTTCATCATGTCAAAGAATTATTTATATTTATCATTATTGGTGATTGTGTTTGTTTCAGCCTGTGGAAGTGTGGACAAAATGTGGTCGCCGTGGTCGTATTAAGGAACCTGTTGGTACACATGGTATGCTGCTCATTATACCATAGATAAATCTTCTTATAAAGAAAAAGGGGCATTGGGTTGATATGATACACATTTGAAGTTTCTATTGCATCATCTCTTCAACTACATTTTGTATGTGTTATCATTTGGATGTCTATATGTGGGGGTACTTCCCCCAAGAAAAATGTCCTCTATAATCTTTTAGGGCCACTATCACTTAAAATGTACTCTGGAACGTGACACTTCACATTGCTTTGTGAAGATTATTGTGAACAGAGTGGTCGTAATTTATTAAGCATCATGATGGAAAAGAAGGAAGAGCCCTCCATTTTATTTTGACATGCAATGGCGATCCTTTGATAATCTTTTGTTTGCCAAAAAGGCAGGGGATTTTTATTTATTTATTTTTTTGGGGAACTTGTAGTGATGTACTTGAGGATTTATTCTAGCAATGAAAGAAAGAATTGCACATTAAATACCATGCTTCCGCGAGGACTAGGTTTAGATGTACCAGTTGAGAGTTGCTGCCAACAACTGCAATTCTTTTTTGTCTCCCGCTAGTGGGGCACAACTGGACCATTGAGTAATTTCTCTGTAAGACTAATGCAGGACTAGTCTGTGGGGCGTGACCATTGTTCCATGGGTTTTTTACTCCACTGCAGATGTTGACCTTCGCTCTTCTAGGAGCACAATCAGCTGTGCGTCATTCTTTTATATTCTACAGTTAAAGGCAAAAATATAGTCCTTGAATCATTCTATCATCTACAAAATTTTCCTTCCATGTCCCGCTGTTTATACAAATTCCTTTATTACATAGATGTTATAAACTAACATGCTTTGATGATTGGAAATTGTGGTCGTTTACTTGTATGGTTGTGATTTTTCCTGTTTTGTTGGGTGGAAATTTAAGGTTGTCATTCTTCCAGTATGCTGGGAGCTGGAGTATATTAATCATTTTTCATTATTTTTATTGTTGTCAGGGGCAATGAAGTGCGTCTTTAATGGGGTTCTCCAGCAGCACGACACCGTCTGCATGAGTTTGTATAAGCGAACTTATCCCAAGTGGCCACAACGCTGGTTCCCAATTCTTGATGCTTGATCAGAGGCTGTGGTGCTGATTCTGGTATGATTCTCTGTGGAGCACAAGAAACAATTCATGTTTCTAGCTGATGGGAATGAAGCTCTGGTTCAGATTGACAATTCAAATTTTTTGTTTAGTGGCAAGCTACATGCTGTTGAGTGAGACAGTTCATCGAGTTTCTCCAGTTACTGGAGAAGCCAAAAATTTTGTATGTAAATTGTTTGTCATTTTACTATGTTTCTTTAATTTTTATCCGTTAAAATATAACTGTTAAGTTTAATTATATTTTTTAATAAAAAAATATTAAAATAACATCCTATTTTAGTACCTGTTATTAAAACAGGTTTATAATTCTAAACTATCATAATACTATTTAATATTACAAATAAATTTTTTAACACCTAAAAATGAAAACTCTCTTTTTGGAGTTGCTCTGACCCGTTAATAAATAAATCGTCTTCATCACTCGCCGCGTCACTTTAGACTTATTATAAGCGAGTTTTGTGCCACAAGTCACAGTCAATTCCCACAAAAAAAAAAAAAAAAAAGGGCGTAGTTTAGTCGTGTAAAGATTAAAAAGGCTAAAATGCACTCCCACTTACCGTCGCTTGTCGCCCAGTGCCACAGTTCACCCACCGATCGGAGGTTAAGTGCTCTGGCTAGACATCTCGAAGCCTCGTCTTCTGCGTGCGCCATGGATTCTCAGAACCAGATGATCTCTGCCTCTGCAACTTCGGCCATCGGCGACAATTCTGTGTTCGGCCATGTTGTTCGCGCTCCTGAAGATCCAATTCTGGGGGTACTATCTCCGTGTTCTCTCTCTACCTTTAAGCCGTTTAGGGATAAATTTTGTTACCATTGTTGTTTGATTCAGATTTTAATCATTGACTCCTTCTCTATTCTCTCTTGCTTTCTCTGTTTGCAAACTTTGCATCGCTCAAGTTTTCTCGAATTCCTGTTTGGTGTACAGTTGATCCAAGTGTCACTTTAGTTGTCGTGATTCAACTTTGATTGTCAACTCTTCCTCTCCTTTCTCTCTACCTTCGCGCTGCTCAAGTTGCTTCAAGTTTTTGTTCTCTTTGCTGTTTATGGATCAAATTCGTCAATATATTTGTCAGTCTTCAACTTTCCAATCCCCCTCTCAATACACACACCCATGCATACAACAATTTCATCAAATTTAAGGTTATGTTTGAGGTTGATAGAACATAAGTGGATGAAATTGTGGTTCAGTTGTTTGTTTTGGATCATTATATTTATTGACCATATGCTTCTTATTCTGATTATTTTTTAAGGTACTCATGAATTGCAGAGTAGCTATAGATGTGTACAATTTAATGTGGAGATTGATATTTTGTTTGGTTGCTCATTGAAATGATGAAATTTAAATTAAAAAAATTTGAATTTTTTTTTGTCGTTTTGTTTTCAAAAAAACAGAAAATTCATTTCATTCGAAGAAAACAGCACAAAAACTCAGTTGAGTGAGAGTTTTTCTCAGGTCCAATTATTATTTTTTAAATCTAATATTCAAGATTTGGTAACCAACCAGAGCATAAAAGAAACACGAATTAGTTGCAAATGTATAGTAAAGTGCTTAATGGTGGATTTATTTATCAATTAATTCCTCCAGTAGTATTTTGGTCATACTAGCATTTGCTTGGGGGATTACTATGTCTATGCATGGAATAGAAAGATTGCTTAGAGAAGTCACATCTTGCATTGATTCATACTTTGTGCTTTTTTAAAACTTTTAAAAGTGATGAATTGAAACATAGTTTATCTTTGAAATTTCTGTCTAGAAATCTTAAGAACTTTCTGATGTTAAATTCTGATAAACAGGTCACTGTTGCGTATAAGAAAGATCCCAGCCCAATAAAGCTGAATTTGGGTGTTGGTGCTTATCGTACAGATGTGAGTTTCCTCAATTACATCATTGAAGTGTTATTGAATAGTTTATAAATTACAGACACAATTGCAAATACAAATCTTAGTGCAAATGTTTTGGACACCAAAATGCATAATTTTGTGAAATGTCATCCGTTTGCATGTGTCCGGATGTGAACATGCTCACAACCTAACTCTGCCCATCACAAGCAGGCAGGGTTTTACTCCTCCAAAATTTTCCATTTGATAGCGTCTGATCAATCATATTATGTCACATTATGCTGTAGGAGCTATTGTTGTGTAAATTACAATTTTGACATACAATCATTTTATGCTGTTCAGTTTCTTTTAATAAGTAAATTATGCCAATCAGTTGTCTTGCACATTGTGATGTACGATGTGTTGGTGATTGCTATGATTGCGTAAAATACAATTTTGGAGGAGCTGAACTTGAGCTGGTGTGTCTTCACAAACCATATAATTATCATCTCTAATGCGAAAATCTTTCTGGCTTTATTCGTGGCATGACAGGAAGGAAAACCTCTTGTCCTGAATGTTGTGAGACGAGCAGAGCAGCTACTTGTTAATGACAGGTTAGCTATACGATTGTTCTCACAACTTTTGTGAGTGGTGACTAAAACTTCAATTTGCGTGATATGCAGTTCCCGCGTTAAGGAGTATCTCCCCATTGTTGGACTGGCAGATTTCAACAAATTGAGTGCTAAGCTCATACTTGGTGCAGAAAGGTACGGAAGTTCCAATGCTTCATATAATATTTAGATGAATATATCATTGATAACACATCATATCAACTTCTGAAAGCATATAGAATTGTGTATTTTAATTATGCAGATCATATCTCTTTTATAATTGTTGTTAGTACTGCAGGAATAAGTGAATTAAATATGCACAATTAAAAGTGTAACTATGACACTTTCCTCTAGCCATATAGTTCAAGCTTCTGTAAACCGGATGAGTCTCTGTGGACTACGAACACTAACTACGACCCTCACACAATTTGGTTTCTGTATGGTGAGAGAATGGACGAGGATTTCAAGCCTATTTATGGTGTTACTGCATATCTGTAACTGATCATCATCACAAGCTTTGAACAGTTAAAACTTAAGATATTCCCTTCCATCAAAGGAAGCCATGGTTACCCCAAATAGTACCACTACGCATGAGAGATAGTGGCAAGTTTCCTGAAATCCATTAGCTAGTTAGTTTTGGACTCTAAATACACATAAATATTATATATTAATATATGTTTGCAAAACATCAATGTGGCATGTGTGGCACCTTAAGTCTCCAAAAAAAGTATGTTAACAAATTACATTTGGTGAACCAGTTTCATATCCAATTGGGAGCAAATGACAAACCATTTCACACGATCTGTATGGATCAGCCACTAAAAGTGACTTCAATAGTCAAATACCTATTCCTTTGGGAACCATCAAGAGGGAGATGCATAATATGATGAATTGGTTAACGTGTGAGGTTCCCTTTTGCATTTATGCTCTGAGGTTTACACAGCACAATAAAGTGTAAGCATCTAGTGGTGAGACCTCAGGTCCCGTGGCATAAGCTTCACTCTACAATTATTACATTGATTAAATATTTTGTTTGTTGGGAGGAGTCCAACAAATCTAATATCTAGTTTCTGTGATCAATGGAAACATCTTGTTGGTTTGTCTAACTTTTCTCTTGTACTTTCTTAATCACATATATTCTTAAATTATGTTTGGTCTTATGTGATTGCTTATTCTGCTTGCTTCAAAATAGCCCTGCTATTCAAGAGAACAGGGTTACTACTGTTCAGTGCTTGTCTGGCACTGGCTCACTGAGAGTTGGAGCTGAGTTTTTGGCAAGACATTATCACCAAGTAAAGCAATTGTTTCATTTTTTGCTTTTTTCTTTCTTTATTATTATTATTTTTTCCATTATAAAAGATTGTTTTTAGATTGTTTTTTGAACTCACTCGAACTTACGGTCTGATCTGCAGCCCACGATATACATTCCCCAGCCAACATGGGGAAACCACATCAAAGTTTTCACTTTGGCAGGGTTATCTGTGAAGACTTACCGTTACTATGATCCAGCAACTCGTGGACTAAACTTCCAAGGTTCAGAATCATCCTTCTTTGATAAGCTAGTGATCTGTCTGGGATTACCCTGAACATTGCATTTTAATTTTTTGAGTTTTTGATATATGATTCTATGCATTCTTTTGTATCAGAACTAGGATTTATGATATGGTTTTGTCTTTTTACTATTTATATTAATTTTTTGGCAGTATACCTTGTTTTCTTTTAATGATGTCTACGACTTATTATTTTTTGTGTGATGTTCTACTTGTGTGAGTTTTCTGCTGGTTATCTTAGTTTGGTGCATAATATACATATAAATATATATATATATATTTGTTTATCTGTCTGTGTGGTTCTTGTTCCTGTTACAATATTCCTTTTTCTGTGGGCAACAGGCTTGTTAGAAGACCTTGGTTGTGCTCCATCAGGAGCAATTGTGCTTCTTCATGCATGTGCTCATAACCCCACTGGTGTTGATCCAACCCTTCAGCAGTGGGAGCAGATCAGGCAATTGATGAGACTGAAAGGGTTGTTACCTTTCTTTGATAGTGCTTATCAGGTGGGTCACCTCTTTATATATATTTGGGGAGGGGGGGTGTGGTCTTGAAAATAATGACTATGCTTTGTTCAGCATCATTTTATCTTCAAGAGTTGAGTGATGGGTTTTGGCACTATGGGGTTTTGCAAGTGGAAGTCTGGATGCAGATGCGCAGTCTGTTCGCATAATTGTTGCTGATGGCGGTGAATGTCTAGTAGCTCAGAGCTATGCAAAGAATATGGGACTCTATGGTGAACGTGTTGGTGCACTGAGCATTGTAAAACACTTGAGATATATTTTCAAGAACTTTATGTCTATTACTCAAGTTCTCAAGAAGTTATATCCAAGATTTTATTGTGCATGTTGCTTAATGTCATATTTGAATGAATTTTTCAATATAAATTCACAGATTGCAGTGTAGCACTCCTAGCCTCCTAGGGGCGAGGGCAGACAAAATTAACTTTAGTAGAGATAGTTAAAAAAGATATGTTAATGTGTGGTCTAACGGAGAGAACGACATTAAATTGAAAAGAATGGCGAGAAAGGTTTCATGTAGCCGACCCCAAATAATTAGGATAAGGCTCTATTGAGTTGAGTTGAGCACTGTTGTTTATTTGTACGGCATTGAAAACGGGGATTTCTGTAGGAATCCCCCCCTCCCTTTTATTTTTTTACAATTGTAAATATAAACATTTCTTTTCTTTTCTCTTTTCCCTCCTTTTCTCATTCTCATGCATCCAGTGGTGGATCCAAGGGGGGATAGAGCTCCCCCCAAAATTTGGATATTGTTTTTTTACCCCTAATTTTGTTAGAAGTTTTTAACAAAATAGGACTTGCCCCCCAATTTTTTTTATATATTCATATGAACCCCTCATCTATACATCAATTATTAATTTTTATGTTTGCCAACGGAAAAGGTAAAATAACTCACAAATCAAGCAAGGCATCATAGTAAGTTCATTTTAATCTATTAATTATATTTAGTCATTAATTACGCCGTTTTACTTGCAAATTGTTGCTCAATTTTCTTCATGTCTGGGTTTTTTTCTTTTTCTTTTCAAATAGTTGGTCCTAAATTTGACCATAATGCCAGTAGTACTAGAAAATTATTTGAAGCTGAAACTGGTTTTCCTTCTCTTTTTTTTCGGCTGAACGGTTTTTCTCAATTAATTTTAGAACATAATAAAAAAAATATGACTAATGTTTATAAAATGGGAAAAAAAATTGAATTTTGCCACATTGGCAACTTTAAGGAATTTCTAAAAAACTTTTGTAAAGTATTAAACATTTTAAAATTACACAGGCAATAACGGCATTTAATAATAAAATTTGTTAAATTTTTAATCTAAGGTAGTCTCAGCAAAAAGGTTACCAAGTTTGTGGATGAGACATAATATTATAAAAGGTAAATTATTAACAGACCACAAATAGTTAGGATAAGGTTTTGTTGAGTTGAATTGAGGGCGGAGGAGTATAAGATTATAGTCCTTTTATTTTTATTGTTAGTCAGACATCCAGATTGTCCACCTTCGTGGTTATCATCTGATTGTAATGTCTGTGCAAATCTTATTTCACAGGTCTGCAAGACTGCTGATGTGGCTAGCAGGGTTGAAAGCCAGTTGAAACTTGTGATCAGACCCATGTATTCAAACCCCCCTATTCATGGCGCTTCTATTGTGGCTACCATCCTCAAGGATAGGTATTGAATTATTTTACAAGATTTGAAATTTGGGAGTCATTATCTTTTTTTTTTTGATTCTTAGAATTGAAAAAATATATATAATGACCAAATCAACAGTGGAAATTTATCTGGATATTTGAATTCTCAATTTTTTGTGCAATGACAAAAGAATATAGCTTGACATAATGCTTTTCACTTTTATTGAAATCCACAAGTGTACTCACATAGCAGACAATTATTTTAATTAATTTCTGTTGTTTGTTGACTTAATACTTCCAAAATCTGTTTATTAAGTTTTTGTGTTTTCTTTGCAGGAATATGTACAATGAATGGACTATTGAGTTGAAGGCAATGGCGGACCGTATTATCAGCATGCGCCAGCAGCTGTTTGATGCATTGGGTGCTAGAGGTAATCTGATTTAATGTTTCTTCTTAATTTGTGTTTTCTTTTTGCCCTTTCATCTTCCTAGATGCATGATTAGTCCTTTACTGACAGTGTCAGTGTTCTTGAGTGTCTATGAACCTCTGTCAACATTTATTCTAAGTCAAATCCTCTCTCTCTCTCACACACACGCACACATGCGCACATGCACGCGCATTGTTAAACAACCAATTATTCCAAAAGTTTAAGTTATTAAAGAATGGGCTAACTATATATATCATGCTCTCAATACTCCTCTTTACGTGCAAACCTAGATTTGCGCGTGGTGAGATAGAATAGAGTACAACTTTCCACAAACAAACAAAATGGAAAATAAATGCAAATGGAGAGACTTAACCTAAGACGTCTTATAACCAAGACTTTGATACCGTGTTTAGACAACCAGTTGCTCTAAAAACTTAAGCTCATAGAGAATGAGCCAACAATGTATATCAAGCTTTCAACATGCACGTGTTTTGAGTTTTGTCTCAGATTAACTATGATAACTGTTATGGTCTGGAAGTTGAACACTGAAATGTAAACAAAATAGGTTCATTGTTGCTCTTCTTTAAATCTTGAGGTCAATTAGGCTGTGTAGTATTGGCTTCCACCTAAGATAATCTGGTGTTCTTAATCTTTTGACTTGCTTCTGATTAGAAACCGAAACTGCTGTACTCTGGGGTTCTATCCTTGTTCCTGACCAAACTTTTTGACTTAGCCAGAATTTGGCCAGTCATTCATCACTCTGCTTGAACGTGACTTGAATGCATGTCGGCTTTTTATCTCATTCAAAGAGGATGGATAAGATTACCTGTGCTGTACTACGTTCTTATGCCTGTGTACATCTTCCTTTCTTTCCTTTTTTTTTTTTTTTTTGATAAGTACATCTTCCTTTGTTTCCTGGCAGGTACACCTGGTGATTGGAGTCACATTATCAAGCAGATTGGAATGTTTACTTTCACAGGACTGAACTCAGAGCAAGTCGTCTTTATGACCAAAGAGTACCACATCTACATGACATCTGATGGGTATGACAATTTATTGCATGAATTATATAGAGAAGGCCGTATACAAGTAGCTATCTTTAGGATTTGTGAATTTCTTATACGACAAATATCATGGCACTTTGTAGCACCATGTCTAGTGTGGACTCTTGTTAAACCACCAACTACTCTAAAAATTTAAGCTATTAGAGAAGGTGTACCTTAAGCGTTTAGTCCTCCAACATGCCCCATCATGTGTGGCCAGACTTCCCACCATAGTGGGCAACACTTGTGTCAATTATAATTATCAAGGTGACGGTAGGTTTGAGCTCAAGACCTTTGCTCGTTCTGATACCATGTTAACCCACCAACCCAACTCTAAAAGCTTAAGTTGTAAGAGAGTGTAACTTAAGTATATAATCCTTTAACAGCTCTTATTATAATATTCTAAGTTATAGTCCAATCCCTAAAATTTACTTCTTTCTACTAAGCCCTCTCACCTGTTGATCCCTTAACTTCTTTTTTTTTCATTTGAAACGAGAGAATTTTTGCCCGTAACTTATTAAACCCTTTTAGAGAATTAAGTATTCAAGTTACACCATTTCTAATAGCTTAAGTTTTTAGAGCAATAACCTCAACTATATTTCATTTATCATCATTCATCGTACTTTTAACAGTAGTTTTGTTGTCTTGGATACAAGCTGTAGAACGTGGTAACTAATTTACGCATGGGTACATGGCTCTACATGAATGTGCTTGTGAATTTTCTATATAAACATACATTTAATTGTTATTATTATTATTATTATTATTATTATTATTTATTTGTTTCTGCTTAATTTTGTTTATGTATAATGTTGATTGAACATTGGAGAATGAACTATTGATGAAAGATACATTTATTTTAAGTTCTTGAGGAAAATCATAATTCACTTATTTCTTCTGTGTGTTTCTAACGTATGCGAAGGGGAACTTTCCAAAGTTTAGAAAATGGTTGGCCATATGTGCCATCTTATCGCGTGTCTAATGAAGAAATCCATGATGAGGTGTCTCATAAATAGTAGACCTCCACTTACTAGTACATAAAGGCTTTGTTTGTTTTGGAATGTAGGGGGAAACAATGAAAATCATTTCTTAACTTTTTTATGAGAAAATATTGCAGATATATGTAACTACATACATAGGAACACACATATCATCTCTTTCAATATGTTGGTATTCCTACAAAACCTCCAGTAAACCCAACCAATTTCTCTTTGATTTTTCTCATCATTTGAATAGTTTATCGAGTGATTCCAGTATTTTGCCTCCCCCAAAGGAAAGAGTGCCAACTGATTCTGATATTTGGCCTTCTTCAAAGGGAAGTGTACCAATTTCTTCCATATTGGCTTCCTAGATACCAAAGGGTTTTTAGCGCTTACGACTTGATCTTCCAGGTTGTATGTCTTGTTACTTCATTGTGTGTTTCAAACAATTAGTCATCCACTCCAAATGTATTTTCAAGATAAAAAGCAAGTGGCTTTTTAAAAATAAAAATAAAAAATTTGTAACTCATTTTTTGAATTGTGCAGGAGGATTAGCATGGCAGGTCTAAGCTCTAAGACAGTCCCACAGCTTGCAGATGCAATTCATGCAGCTGTTACCCGTGTTTTGTAGATTGGTTACAGGCACCTTCTTTCTTGTTCTCCAGCCTTATTAATGCTGGTGATTTTCCTTACGTTGTTATGACAGTTTTTGTTGCAATAATTATCACCTCAACAAATGTGAAAGGTTGATTCAAGTGAGACAGTTATCATTGTTTCAAATTTGAGGAATTTGGACAACTCATTTCGTATTATGTGTGAACATGCTTGTGGCTTAGAGGAACAGTTTTGCATAACCTTGAGATGATTTTATTAACAAAGAAGATATTTGGGGGATTTGCCACTACTCAGAATCCTTTATATTGCTGGTTCTTATATGCTGAGGCTATAGTGGTGAGTGCTGAACTGCAAAAAACTCGGGAAAAACCACTGTTTTCTTTGCAAATGGCTCATCTCATCCAGTTCAAACCTGCACTGACAGATGCTTTATCTCATCCCTTTTTAAGCAGGCCGGTGTCTTCTTCGGTATAGACTATAGAGCCTGTTTGGCGATGTGGACTGGGGCGAAGCCCGTTTGGGTCTGTTTGGCACAGCGGGCTACGGGCCACAATCACGCAGGAAGAGGGCCAGAAGCCCGTGGCCAGATCTCCCTTTCTGGAGCCCGTGATTAGCCCTTGAAGTTCGACAATATTACGAAAATGTCAAAGCCAAATTTTCAAGTTTGTACGGCCCTTTTCTCATAATTACAAAAAAAAAAAAAACAGAGTACTTTTGTCTGTTCTTCCTTACTTTATTGATTAGCATGCCTCGTTCTCATAATATTACTAGTGTCGTGTACGTATATTTGATTTGATCCACTCATTTTAAATGTACATTATAATTATAAATAAATAGGGAGAATTTATTTTTTTTATATATATATATATATGATAGAAGAAATAATCACAAATATCATAGTGTAATACGATAAAAAAGACATAATTATAAACATCAAAATAAGATAATAACTAATTTTATAATTAATAGTGAATATCATTAAAAAAAATTATAAATAAAAGATAAAGGCATAAATTAGATATGATGAGACAAAATAAGATAAAAATGTAAATTAGGTAGGATGGGAGAAAACTAAAAATTAGATATGATTCGAGGATAAACGGAATAAATAATAATAGATTAATTGATGAGGGATAAATTTATCATTTTAATGTGATGAGCCCTCACTCATTATTTAAGTAACAAATATATGATATATTATATTATGTATATTCTGAATATATAATAGTTATATATATATATATATATTTAATTAATTATCATATGTAACATATATAATATATTTAATTTTATATATCTCCTTTGATTTTATCATATATAAAATATAGTAAAAAAATTTATTTATTACTTTATGTAATAGTCAATATTCATATAATTAGTTATTTTAATTTATTATAAGGTATTTTATAATTATTTATTTATTAAATTTTATTAACTTAATTTTATAACATTCTACAAAACAACCACCAATGTTATTTGTTGCCCCGATATTTACTTTAGTGGAGGGGGTGAATAAGGTATTTTATAAATATTGATAACTTTTATAAACCTTAAAAATGAATGCAAAATATGTATAAGTATGTATAGAGTAGAGAAAGAAAGAGAAATCAAACATAACAATTTTTACGAGATTTGAAAAACTTCGTACGTTTTCAACTCAAGCATCACCACTTGAGCCTTTTTATTTTCTTGATTTCCTTCACATGTGAATGTCAAACCTTTACAAGAAAAACTCCTAACTCTTTGCTCAACAAAATATCATATTTTGCCTTGCAAGGATAGCACTTATTCACAAATCTCACCGCAATGAGAAGATACAAAGTTTGTTTACCAATAAACACTCTCTTCAAGAGTAGATTAGTAAATGTTCACTCTCTATGAATTGATCAAATGTAAGTTCAAAGTATTTAAGATGAGTAGAACTTTTAGATCTAGGTTTTCAATGGTCAGATTTGAAGTCAAGAATAAAGATGTAGAAGTGTAAACTTGTAAAAGGATAGCAATAAATACTTTAGAGAACTTTTATTTATAACCCTCAAATAAATATGACCGTTGAATTTCAAAACAGAGCCATCCCCCCCCTCCCGGCGCCTCCTTCCCTCCCCTTTTCATATGTTCAAATTTTGAATTTTTGATTGCCAAATCGACTGGATTCACCAATCAGTTGATTGAATGAAATCTAATAGACTGATCAGCTCAATTAATTTTTCAAGAAGGTTTGAGATTCATATGTTTAAGAACAATTAGTCAACTGATTCTTAGAGTCAGTCGACTGGTTCTGATGCATACTGTTTTTACCTTTGAAAGTCAATCAACTGAATCTTCAGTTAGGTTGACTAGTTTGGATAGTAAGTTCAGACTATGTACTTGAAACAGTCACTCAGTTAACTTGTTTTTGGAACTAATCGACTGATTTCGTCAGTGTAAAAATAAGGCTTAAGAATTAGTCAATTGGTTATTCAAACTAGTCAACTGATTTTGATAGAATAGGTCTTCTTGTTTATTTTTTTCTAGTATTCCATTTTTAAAACATTTTAATCTTTCAAAACTTGAAGTATAACAACGTGATATTTTAAAAAATCATTTTAGGATTGATTCTAGTTGATCATTTTTAGTATTAAGAGTTTACGCTTAATAATCAATTTAATTATAAATCACTCAAAACTCAAAATAATGAAAATAAAAAGTCTTTTCTAGACTTATCTTTTATTAGCAGTCCTTTATATGTAGGACTTGCGCTATGGTTATAATATAGGATTTGGTCATGCTTTCGCTCAATTAGTTGCAATCTCCTCAGTAAACTGAGCAATGTAAGGTAGAGAATGGAGTATAAGAATTTTCCATCCACTTGTAGACAAATCCCAGTGATGGCAATATCAAGAAGGACATTTCAAATTATTAATCTCAGTTTCATGTCTATCAATCATATTTTGAATTTTTTTTGGGGAGGGGGAGGGGGGGAGGGCATGACCCCTTAGCCCCTCCTAGAACTGCCACACTGCAAATACACATCCTATTAATATATACATATTTGTGATTCTACATGTGTTCAATCCCCCCCCCCCCCCAAAAAAAATTTCCTTTATTAAAAATCTTCATATATTTTAAAATATACGATTATAATTTCTGGTTTTTGCTTCCTCTAAATTTACTTTTTTTTACACTTTATCCTTATTTTAATTATAATTGAACCCCTCTCAATGAGATTTTGTATTAATTTTTTGAATTTTGTTTTGTGTGGTCTAAAGTTTTTTTTGTTAGGAGTTTTTTTATTGGCCTTCTTGTCTAATTTGTAAACTTCTTTGTATTAATTAATTTAATTTCTTATAAAAAAAAATATCATAATGAGTAATACTATATGTTTCAAATTTTTTGTACCAAAATTTGTATCACAAATGATGTGGTAATAAATTATTGACAAAATATTTATAATGTATCGAAAGAACCACCAATAATCTAATGACACATCATTTGGTATGCAAAATATTACTATTTTAATTTGAGTAATGCTATACTGACCCAATAATTCTACCAAAAGTGTTTACACAGCTGATATGGCAGTGTTGTATTAGTTTTACATCACATCAGATGTGATGTAAAACTAATACAACACTGGCACATCAGCTGTGTAAACACTTTTGGTAAAAGTTTTAAGTAAGTATATTTTATATTTTTTAATTTTATGATCGAACATAGGGAACAAATTTTGTCCCCCTAAACTAAATTCTTAGCTCTGTCTCTGCAGACAGTTGGCGTAAATTCGATTCCCCCTCCCACATCGTTACTTAAAAAAAATAGAAATTCCTTAACTTGAATTATTGATTTATATATACTAGACAAAGAAGTCTGAAAAAGAACGCTTGTGTGTTAAAAATAGTATAAAATGTAAGAAAAAATTTTAAGAAGTTTTTTTTTTTTTAACAAAGATTATATTTCAATCTTTTTACCTAAGCTTTCTTGGGGGAAATGCTATTATTTTTAATAAAAAATTAAAATGAACCTTGTTGCCCAGATAAATATACTTGAAAAGGAGTATGGCAAAGTTTTAGATTTAATTTTTACTTAGAAAGATGATATATAGCAATAATGTAAATTAGAGAGTAAAAGAAAAGACTTAAACAAGACTCTTTTTTTACATGATTCAGCCTTGGGCCTATCTTGAGGTTTTCAATCACTTTGTTGTTCTCTTTCACATGTGAAAAACAAACATTTATACAAGGTGAAGACCATACACATTTTTCTTACAATCTTCAAGCAGGTGAAGACCAAACCTTGCAAGGGCATGTACACACTTTAACCCAATTTTCTAGCAAACCTTTATACAATCTTCTAAGCATGTGAAGACCAAATCTTGTAAGGGCATTTCCAAATGACTCCTCAACCAATCTGATTCTTATAATAAAAATGAAACAAATGATTGATAAATGATAATTCAATAATTTTGATTTTTATGACATGATATACAATAAATAATCTTTGATCCTTTTTCAAATAATTATTTTATTTTATTTTTTTGATAAATTACATTTACCTTTTTATAATTTAAAAAATTACACTGAGTACCTCTTTCAAAATTTAACGGAATAAAAGTAAGTAAATGTTTTTTGGGTAAATTACACCAATCTCTCTTAAGGTATAATTACATTGGTCTCTTTTGATATTTAAAATTGTATGGCATTTCCTATTTTACTGGACAAACTACAAATATCTCTTACAGTCAGATTTTTTTTATTCAGAATGACAAAATTGTTCATTTAATGTGTTTTTTTACATTTTTTCAATTTTAATCTATTTTATAAAAAAATTAAATAAATATTGATAAAAAGGTGAAATTTATTTTTATAAAAAAGAAGTTATTTACCTTAAATTTATTTTTATATAAAATAAAAATAAAAACTATTTAAAAAAAATTGGTCAAAATCGAGAAAATGAAAGAAAATAAAAACATGAAAGTGATAATTTTGTCATTTTGAAAAAAATTGATTTGAGTGTGTATTTGTAGTTTGTTAGTATAAATAGAAGAGATCAATATAATTTTGAAAATCTCAAAAGAAACTACTATAATTATTAAAAATTTTAGGAAATGCCAATATAATTTACCCATGTATTCTGTACCTTTTACTTATTTAACGTTATTAAAGGAATTTTTACCTAACCTAGGTGGTTTTCGAGTCATTTAACCTAAATTATGACATTTTCAACGTATTTTCTAAACTCATGTTATTTTTGAAATCGTATGTTTGTTAATAGAATCGCATCTTCAATATGCGAGTTTGAAATTGCATCTTCAGGATGCGATTTCAAAAACATGGAATTTGGTTGCTTTTCAAACCCATGTTATTTTTGAAATTACATCTTAAAAATGTGATTTAAAAAATATGAAAAATCAACCAAGTCGATCTGGAATTTGATTGATTTTTTAAATTCATACTGCCTCCGTCCCATATTAAAAGTCTCTTTTTGGAAAACTAACTTTTTAAAGAAACATGTATTTAATGTTTTCACACTTAAATAGGTAGTATAATTTGACAATACTAACCTTCTTAACTCTAGTTATTACAACACATCAAATTGGTAAGAATTGTAATTTGAAAACTTCACTATAATTTTATGTATTAACTTTTCAAATGGAAATTTTATTTTAGGACATGAAAAAATAGAATAAAAGACTCTTAAATTGAAACAGAGGAAATAACTATTTTTGAAATTGTTTTTCTAGGATGAGATTTCAAACTCGCATTTTTAAGATGCGATTTCACGAATTTGATATTAAAATTGCATCTTCACACTTATTTTAAAAATAATACGAGCTTAAAAAATAAGTATAAAAATATGATTACAAAAGTAACATAAGTTTTAAAAATAAGTTAAAAAATAATATTAAATAGGTTAAATCATTTGAAAATCACGTGGGTTAAAGTATAAAAATTCATTATTAAAGTATAATGAGTCATGTCTTAATTGTCAGAGTCAAGGATGAGCAAAACGACATTATTACTGTCCACATTGTACCACTGGGCTGTCTAAGATGGAGACCCTTTTACCACTTGTATGATCGATGCTAACAAGGAGGTAAGAAATTGGAAAGTAAGGGAAAGGAAGAAGAGGAAATGAGAGTTTATATTATATTTATTTTAAAATTTAGAAAAAAAAAAAAAGAGAGGGAGAGGGAGAGGGAGGAAAAACTTAATCTTCATGTTAACAATTTTGTTATTTCTTTAAAAATGGACAAGAATGAAAGAAAATTAAAGAAAAATTTAATGAATTTTTAATAATACTAATATTATCTTTAAAATTATAAAAGTCAAAATAAAAATGATACATCTATCTTAAGGCATTCAAATGGTATAATAATAAAATAATATAAAATTTTTTCATTTCCTTTCTCTCTTTTATCATTTTCAAACAAGATGAAATAATTGTATTAGTTTTTTCTCTTATTTCTTTACATTAGTTATTCAAACATAAAAGAGAGATTACTCTCTCTTCTCTTCTCATTTCCTTTCTCTCGTAACTAATACTCTCATTTCCTTTCATTTCCTTTTCTTCCTATTTATCCAAACGAACTGTAAAGGAGTTGATGATAAAATTTAAATATCTTGAATTTTAATTTTTTTTTATCGATTATTGATAATTAGAGTTTATAAAGTAAGTCTAATTGTTACAAAGAATAAAATTTAGTCTGATATGTATAAACTGATTCAAGACATTTATTAAAAAAAAATATTTATCTCTCAATTTTGTGCTCATAGAATATAGATAATTTCTTAACGTTTAAATCCATCTCTAATTCTAAAATCCAACGACAACAGCCGTTTGGACGGAAAGATTAGGAAGGAAAGGCAAAAGAAGAAGAGTTTATTTTATATTTAATTTAAAAATAAAGACGAGAGAAGAAAAAATAAAGCTCAATACTTATTTTATTTTCTTTAATCATTCAAATAAGTAATAGTCACATTTTTTTTATCTTTCTAATCATTCAAATAAAAAATAATCACATTCTTTTTTTTTTTTTTTATCTCCTAAACTATCAAACAAGATAAAAACTAACAATTTATTTTGATGCTGCACTTTTTGGCTCTTGTGAGAACTACTGCGTACTCCGAGCTCCGTCGCCTGAGGAACACTCAAAAGATGATCAGAGGGCCACCGGATTGGTTCCGGCGGTAGTCGCTCCGATACTTAAGTCAATAAAACTAAATTGAAAGACAGTAATATAAGCCGAAGAATGAGAATGAAAATAATGACATACCTTAGGGTTTAATTTATAGGATTTGCGAATCCTAAGTTGATTAGGATTTGGAGCTATGAATTAAGGGATTTGATCATCAGAGAATGGCAGTTACCATGTTGGATACTGCGCTTAAGAGATATCCGCGAGTGGCAGTGTCCTTGTTGAAGACTGTTTCCTTATCCTTTACTCGATAGAGTGTTAAGGCGGTGGTGAGCTCTGAAGTCTGAACTATAGAGAGTGCTCTGGAGGTAGGCGCACATACTAGTGAGTTCTGGAGAATAAGTGTAGAAGCCTCTCTTGAATAATTAGCCTATTCTGCACGGCCAAGCTATGGCTGACCTGTAGGTACACGTGTCATGTAGAGATTGGTTGGTCACTTTGTGGTATATCATACTTTCCTTTATTTTCTTCTCTTTTCTCTTTTATTTTGAATTTTCTTTTCTTTTCTTTTCTCTTCTCTTCAATTAATCATTTTACATATAATCTCTTCGCAAGTAAGAGAATCGAGGGAGACGAGACAATTCTTTAATAAATTTTTTATAATATCAATAACACTTTTAAAATTATAAAATTACTAATTACGAGTATGGCAAGTTTAAAAATGGTATAATAATAAGTCAATATAAAACCAATTTTTGTACACACTTTTTCTCCACTCTCCTCATTAATTATACAACATAAAAAAAAATTGCATTCTCCTTCCCTCTTCTCTCTTTCTTGACTATCACTATCACTCTCATTTTCTTTTCTTTGCCTCTAACTTATCCAAACATTATATAAATTTCTTTATGAAATAACATTTTATTGAAAAATTTTAAGATAATTACACAATTATTAGATAAAAAAAATCAATAAAAATATTCAACCCCTTAAATTATCAGTCTAGTATAAAAATTAAAAAAACATATATAATATAAATTTAGAAAAAAATAGGATAGAAAATTTAGATGCGAGTTAGATAAGAAGCATGTTAGACACTGTTTTAAAGTCATAGTGTCTCTCCACATGCAGGTACAATCACTAAAAATTTCAATGTATAACTCATGAAACTCATGAAACTCACAACAAATGTCTCCTATAAGACACATCCTCAAAAGACGGAGGTCAGTGTCTTGTATCGCATTCTTTGAATTTTTGATTTTCGCTAGAGTCACGTTACTCTAGTTGTCTCTCATATATAGAAAAGGATAACAATGCCTCTATATATACATATAGGCTAAGGCGGGAATTGTTGCAAAACCACTCATTTAAGGTCCAATATACATTACATAATAGGCCAATAAATAAAACATTGTGACATACACACCTCTTTATATTTCATTCCAATTAAACTCCCAAATTAATTAATTAGTATATTATAATTTATAATTTATTTTATTAAAATTCTAACACGTTTCATGTACAATAGGGATGAAAAACTTGCACGGTTGCACCTTTTTTTCAAAGCAAACTCACTGTTGGTTTGAAAGTTCGGGAGAGAAAAAAAAAAAAAAAGTAAGTATTTATTTTTATCTTATTTGATAATTTATGAGAGAAAAGAAAAGAATATTATTATTTTTTGTTTGAATGATTATTGGGAGAAAAAAGAAAAGAAAGTATAAAAATTTATTTGATAATTATATTTTTTTTTTATGTTTCGAATTTCTAATTCTTTTATTTATGGGTATTTTTGATATTTCATAAAAAAATCATTAAAACTCTTTTTTTTTTCTTTTTAACACTATGCTTGGATAGTAGGAAGAGAATGAAAGCAAAATGATAATATTAGTTATAAAAGAAATGAGAGGAAATAAGAAACGGGTGTAATCCCTCATTTAAACTTGATTAACAAATGAGGAAAATAAAATTGCAATCCTCTTGAAAACAACATAAGAAAGACAAAAAAAAATATTATATACTTTTTTATTATTATGGCATAATATTAAAATGTCTTTTTTTTTATTAATTTAAGATTAAAATTAGTATTATAAAAAATTAATTAAAAAACCTTCCTTTTTTTTTTCGTCTCCATCTACTTTTAAGAAGAAAGTAAATTAAATAAAAAGAGGCTCCTCATTTTCCCTCCATTACCATCTTTTTTATTTTTCTAATTTTAAATCAAATATAAAATAACATCTGCTGTGTTTCAGTTTCTACTTCCTTCTTTCTAAATTCCTTCCCCTTTCCTCATTTATTTTCAAAACCATCAATCCAAACTGAGTGTAAATCTCTTGTGCATGTGGTTAAAACTTTCAAAACTCTCTCTCCTATTCTCCCTCCGTTAAGAACTTTCAAAGATTTAACTCCACCTTACACTATGTTTGGATAAAAGGAATTGAGAAGGAAGAGAAGTTTATATCATATTTGTTTTAAAAATTATGAAAGAAAGGAAAGGAGAGCTTAATCCTCATTTGAGTAATTTTGTTATTACTCCAAAAGTGACAGGAAATGAAGGGAAAAAAACAATAATTTAATGAATTTTTAAATACCAATATTATCTTTAAAATTGTAAAAACCAAAATAAAAATAACACCTCTATCCTAGAGCATCCAAATACACATTGTTTCTTTTTCTTTTTTCTATACACAACTTTGGGTTCTCACTTTTCTTTCAATTCAATTTCTCTCTTATTCAATCATTGTACAACACACACACACACACACATATATATATATATATAAATATATTAGATTGTATTATATTATAATAGTCAAAATAGTAGTAGTATATTTTTATAGCTATAATAGATTATATTTGTTCTTAATATTATATATACAATGAAAATTCTATTGTGCAATTACTTTTTCTAAAAGGAGAAATTTGTGAAACACATGTCATAATTATAATTATTTTTTTATGACTATATGCAGAGAGAATCCTTCAACCTATAATAGTAAAGATGCACATATTAGAAATTACTAGTATGTTAAAATTCTTCCTTTGCAATTGTGATATATATATATATATATATATAATATCTCTCTTGTCAAAGTAATTTCTTACGTAAGTAATTAAATTTGAACATAGTTAATTGAGTTTGAACATGTAGAAGTTGTTTCAGTTGAGGAAATGATAAAATAAAATCATTTGTGATGACTTAACCAAGTGTAAATACCCCAAAAAAAAAAAAAAGTGCACAAAAGAAAGGAAAAATGAACAAAGCAAATGTAATAAATAAAGCATGATATTAGATATGTTTGCCCGCTCATTTAATACATTACCTCATTAGTCGTATTTATATAATATATATATACATATATATACATACAATATCCAATTTAGCGAGGAGGAGCAAGTTGCTCATGCGATAATCAGTCATTAAACTTTATTAAGACATTCTTATAATAGGTTAGAACACACTTTAACTACAGTTAAATTATTAATTATTAGTATGCTTAATTTAAAACGGTATAATTATAAAATAATATAAAATTATTTTTTTTTCTTTCTCTTTTTTATCATTCTTAAACAAGATGAAAAGATTATATTACCTTTTTTTTTTCTTTTTTTTCATTTCTTTTTTTTTATTAATTATTTAAATATAAAAAAAGAATTACCCTCTCTTCTTATTTTTCTCTCTTATAATTAATACTCTACCCTCTTTTACTTTCCTTTTTTGCCTTTCTCGTAATTAATACTCTCCGATCATTTCCTTTTCCTCCTCCTTATCGCAACCAACTGTTAATTCTTTTCTTCTCTCCGATTCTTTCCGGACCAGCCGCAACTTCTCCGAAATTTCCGAGAATGCGAGGTTTGGACATCAACCCTATTCACCTTTCAAGTTTCAACCAAAGGTATCAGTGTATACATACCTGTATATTCTGTTAATAACGCACCCAAATTAACTTGATCGCTGGTAACGATGGCGGATGCGGTTCTTTCAGCTTTCATGCAAGTTGTCTTCCAACAATTGGCCTCTCCGATAGTGGAAGAGTTCGGATTGGTAAATAACTTGGACAAACAGCTGAAGAAGCTGGCGAGACTCCTTGCCAGAATTCGAGCAGTTATATGCGATGCGGAGCAGAGACAGATAAGCGAGGTGGCCGTCAGAATTTGGTTAATTGACCTCAAGGAAGTTGCTTATGACGCCGACGACATGCTCGACGAGATGTCAACTCAACTCCTCCGATCAAAACTGCTGGTACTCTTTGAAATTAGGATTCTTTTTTTTTTGGTGGTTAACTTACGTTTCAAATTCCAGAAAAGGACCATATTGACAATTCATGCAATTTGATTTACAAATTTGGTACTGAGAAATTGGAATTTAAGGTATGTGTGTGTGTGTGTGTGTGTGTGTGTGTGTGTATATATATATATATCGGGCCTAAGTCACTGTGACCCCTTTGTGAGGAGACCCCGATTCTACTGAAGTCACGGGGCTATTTTGCCAGTTCCTTAGAGAGTTGTCTCACTCCCGAAAAAACTCGGGTTCGCTCAGATCTAAGAATTGACACCCCCTATCTATTCTCTACCTACCCACCTGTGTAATGGGCGGAATAGCTATCCCATTGCCAAAAATATTCACGATATTTAGGGGGATGATTTCTCTTGGAATAAGGGCATGTATGGGTTCTGTTGCAAAATTTGTAGATTTTTTGGAAAAAATTTAATGCCAAAAATACTAATTACTTTTGTAATGGCGATTGAAATGATTTTAAGTCTAATTTATTCATTGTGTCACGTCAGATGTTCTAATATGCATACATAAAACATAGAAACGTTTTTCTCTCTCTCTCTCTCTCTCTCTCTCTCTATATATATATATATATATATATATATACAGAACTAGGGATTTACTTTAGGGGCAAATATTTTGCAAAATGTTCTATGTTAAATTTAAAAATTAGAGAAGTAGAAAATTTTAATATTGGTTGATAATATGTTTAATAACTAACTAAATTCAATGATAAAAATGAACTCACATAGTAGATAAGAAGTCTAATGCAAGAAGTAGGTCCATAAAAAGACTTTTGGCTATACAAAAAAAAACACAAAAGGTCGATAAAAGTTCTATTGAGGGGTCAAATTAAAATAAGGGTAAAATGAGAAAAAAGTTTTGAACCAATGGGGGGGCAAAAGTATAAATTAAAGGAGTACATTTAAATTTTTTTTTTTCTGAGAAGTATAAAATAAATTCAAATAAAAATTTTTTTTGAGGGGCCCAGGCTAGCTCCGTCCTGTACTATATATATATATATAGAGAGAGAGACACACGTAAGGCTAGAGTGCCATGATAAAGTTACATAGGTGTGGAACTTATTCTTACTCTTGATAATATTTTATGGCATCCACACTGCAACAAATCATTGTTGGATTACACTTGACCCTATAAGATTTAATAACTTAGCAATTCTAATTGATAATATTTGGAAGAACCAGCTTAGTTGCAATCAATAATTTTTTACTTAATAATTAATGTTTTTTTAAAAGCTATTATTAATAGTGATTGTTATATAGAAAATAGATAGAAATATGAACACACATAAAAGAAATTATAATAAATTTCAGGTCATGTTTTGACCAAAGAAATTTTCAACTATTCAAAAACATAGGGTTACTCGCCTATTTTGACCAAAATTTAAGTTAGTAGACATGATAACATGTCATTTCTATTAACCAAATTATGAGATAGATGATATGAAATGCGTAAACCAATGTTATCAGAAATGCGGATTGCTATGGCACCTAGAACAGGAATGGAAACGGAAACATAGATTGTTACTTGTTATAGAACGTGGTATGTTAGGGGAAGATTTCTTCAGATCACTTTGTGGAACGAAATACGTTTATTTGGGACGTGATTAGCTTTTTGATTGTATTTGTAATTATATATATATATATATATATATATAGATATTGGAATAATTCCATTGAATCCAAGCCCTTATAAAATAAAATTTTCAACAAAGTATATGTATATTTTCTTGTTTGTTGTAAGATTTTTTTGGTACTTTTGATATTTTAGATTAGAATGATAAATCTTGCACACCAAATCACGAATAATCTACGTTTTGGATCGTGCGATCCAATTTGCAAGTCGTTAGAGGGGAGTGAATCGAGGTAATTATGGCCTAAACTATATATAGGAGAATTGAAATCTTAGATCAAAACTATATATGGATGATATGAAATGCCTAAACAAGAATTCTTCACAACCCACTCATTATTAATAAGATCTAATGTGTGAAGAAAAATGTTTCTTTTGTTTTTGTGTTGGGAGATCATTCCAAAATATGAGTTTGTAGTTGTTATGCTCGATTGAGTCACATGAGCAGTACTTTTCATTGACAAGAAGACTCCAGTAAAACTTGACTTAATTACATGATAATTTTGAAGATGGCTTCTATTCAAATCTATAGTACTACAAAATTTTGTACAATGGAAGGTAAATACACGCATGCATTTTCATTCACAAACTTAGTGGGTAATTTATCTTTCTAGGGCTTTTTGGGGTTGTGTTTTATTAAGTACATAATCTTAGGTAATTTAGTTTTGACTATAAACTAAATTGAATAATGGAATTAACCATAGTACCCATGGATTTATATTGGACCTTTTATAGTTAAACAAATAGCGAAACAGAAGCAAACTTGTTTGAACTCGTGCTCTGCTCATTCAAACACTCGACACTGGTTTAGGACATTTGAACGCACTCAGTGTTTGACAAAATGGAACGGTATTTATTTGACATAAATAGTTCTAGTGATTCATTCATTTGAATACATCTAGTCCTGATCAAATGCATGCCATTCGTTCATTCAAACACTTGTCCGTTGTCGTGAAAGATTTCGGTAATCAGTTTCCCAATTTGATTAGGTCTCTTATTATCTTATATAAATTCTTAAAGTTGTTATATTTACAACCAATGACTCCGTATTGTTCTAGGCATACATTGAGAGTTATTAAAATACAGAGTCATTCTTTTGCCGATTCTTTGGAATTCTGTCTCAAAGTTCATAATTTGTTGGGAGTGAGGAAATAGGGATTGTTCCTTGGTACAGCTCTGATTTAAGCATATAACACTTGTACATGTGATCATTGTAAGTGACTTGCACATGGCTTGATTTGTTCGGTGTGAATTGCGGATCGTAAAAATGGTACGCGTGAAATGCTCATTGCTAGTTGGAAGTCAGAAATGACAAAGTTCAGGAGAAGATTGTACTGACGGTGTGGAGTGCTAATGAAACTGCTCATGGAATTTGAACATATCAGTATCCAATATCTGCACACGTCTTTGAATGTCACTTGTACATAGCTTGATTTGTTCACTGTGGATCGCAGATTGTGATCATGATACGTGTGGATTGTTCGTTGCTAGTTAAGGCAAAATGGGCAAAGTTAAAGTAAATATCGTACTGACAGTGTGGAGCACTTATGGAACTGCTCATGGGACTTGAGTAGATTAGTATCTTATATTTGGATCTTTGAGAACGTGTACTTGTTTTTGTTCACTAATGGATTAGGGGAACTGTGAGTTTTTTCCCTTTCCTGCTTTTAGGTTTTTCCATGTAAATTTGTGTGCCTTATTTATGTGATTGTTTGATTTTATTTTCTGCACTTAATGCCATATTGAATTTGAAGACAAGAAATTAAATCAATTGATCATTTCAGATTACCGAATAGTGTGATTCTCCAAAGGAAAAGGCAACAAAACCAATCAAAATGGCATGGGTCATTCCAAACAAGTATTCCAGGACTACATCGCGGTCATAGGTAGAGGATCAAAGCAACAAACCACAAAAACAACTCCCAAAATGCAGATCCAAAAAGTGGTCTGAAAATCATAGTTGTCAAATTGTCCACAGGACCATAGGCAACAGACCTAATTTATTGCCTAGGTGACTACACAGGCACCTAAGCGATTGTCTAGCCAAAAAATTTGGTACAAAAGTAATATAATTAATATTTTAACTCATAATTTCACACAATTCAAGCTATTTATAGAAAATTTAATCAACAAAGAGAACATTCTCATTCCTACATAAATATATATATATATATATATATATATATAACACAACATCAACTATGTATTAGTAATACTATTGTGTCAGCAAACAAAAATACAGTATGAATTTTAGAAATGTTGTAACATACGCAAATAAATCAAATAGAATAAATAATGTAATAGAAAGCATTTGAATGAAAGTTAACCTATTTAGATAATAGAATCTGTTGATAATTCAAAAGGTAACATTAGCGGACATGTCAAAAATTCAAAGCTATTACCATTAAACATGTCATAAATGCAATTTATTATACTTTGACAACGTGAAATAAACAGTTGAAGGGACTAGTTAATATTAGCATAATTTTTTAAGAAAATTAGTTTTATCTATTGTTTGTAAATAACATGTAAATAGAATAAGATGTTTCTTTATATATACGAGATTCAGGTACAAATAGTCAATTTTTGGGATATTTTCAATCTTTCCATTAATTTCACCTGATTTGTTCACATATTCAAGGGTTGTAGATATATTCAACCCGCAACAAAACAAAAAGAAAAAAAATAATAATAATGAAGTGGAAAGTTAATTATGTATTAAAATATTAAGTTTAGCTAATAACAATAGTTTGTTGCCAAGGTGAGTGCCCAATTGTCTGAGTTCAGGAGGGCATCGCCTAGGTGATTTTTTTGTACGCTTGGGCGCTCGTAACAATTGTGCTAAAAATTAAAAAAAGATCCTAAAATAGAAAAGTATTATCAAGTGACCTCAAAATGTTCTACAAAATTCACCATAATAATCAGCATGAGGAGACGACACAATTCATTTGCTCCAGTCATCGGAAAGTGATGGCGTTATGCTGATGTCAGTATGACATCATTGGTTGGAATGCTGATGTCAACAACCCCCTCGGTCTGGTTTTTCTCCAACTGTGTGTTCGAGATGTTCTTGGTGTAAATTGTCTGCTTTGATACCAAGTAAATTTTTATTGAATGGAAATCCGGTTAGAAAAGAAGAAGAAAGAATAGGAAGGAAAGAGAAATTAAACAAAAGGTTTAGGGAATTGTATCTTCTAGTTGTTCCCTTACACCTTGCACATATATTAATAAGAGATAAAATAGTACAATAATACCTCCTTGGGAAAAATAACACATAACACTCTTAACATAAAATAGCATATAACACAGTAAGACACTCAATTCAAATTGGTATTTTCTTCATTATAGTTGACATATGGAGTTGAATAGGGCATTTCAAGGGTGATAACAGCCTCTAAAGTTGGCATGCGCCTATATAAGGCCTATAGGAGGCTTTACAATGGAGAATAATGCAAGTTAAGAAGAAATCATGGAATTATGAAGTTAATATGAGATTATGATATAGAGTAAGGAATTTCTTGTTAAGGAAAGTCTTTAATCTATATTCTAACATGGCATCTACTAAGACAGAAGAGAAGAGAAATGAAAATTTGAAATTGCTCCCTTTCTATTGTTTGCGTTGCTCATAAGAGACAAAAGGAGTGGATAGAAAATCCTTTATTAAAATTTTCCTCTTCCACACAAATACCTTCCTCTTGAGTGAGGAGAGATATGGAGGGGAAGTTGAAAATGGAAGTTGGGATAAAACAAATTAGCACAAGGTAAAAACACTTCACAAGGCATTATGAAATTTTCCTCTTTCAATTTTTCTGTCCTTGTTTGCTACATAAACAAAAAGTGGAAAATCATTGAAAATATCCTCCTCTCTTTCCATTTTTTTTTGTCCCCTCCTCTCCGTTGGTGAACCAAATGGATTGTAAGGTTCTTTTCCCCTAAATTATTTGTATTTTAGGCAATGAGCCAAGGATCAAGATATCGTTTCGATGTATAGTTTCAGTTTGTCCGAAAACGGAAACGTTTTGAAAACATAATGGAAACAGAGAAAAAATTGGAAACATGTGGAAACATAACTTAAAATTTATTTATTTATACAAATAAACCTATTTATTGAATATTTGTGCATGTTTAAGGCATATACATCATATTCATAATAAATGACACTAATTCATGATAAATGACATAATAGATATATACTATGTAATATCTACGAATTAGATAATTTGACACAAGTTACATATAAAATAAAAAGTAAAACAAATAGCGATTTAAACATATTATAATTAGTAACTTAGTATTAAAATAGTTGTTTCTCTTCACTTTATTTTCCCTATTACTTTTTTATTATTTTAAGAAAAATAATAGAAATATCTTCTTGTAATTTTGAGTCTTAATCCTTGAAAAATAAATGGATATTATTTTTTCCTAACTTCTAGAATTGTTATTGATACAAAAGAAACGTTTCCTCTGATTCGGTATGTTTCCACTAGTTTTGGTATGGTTCCATGGAAACAATTTTGTTTTCATGGAAACATGTGAATTTCGATATTCCACTAGTGTTTCGTTTCGGTTCTCTGAGAAATAGAAACATTTCGGCCGTTTCAATGGAAAAAAAAAACGAAATTTTGATCCTTGCAATGAGCATTCTTAGATATAGAGCACATTCTCTAAGATTCAAATGGAATCTTGGCATCTTGCTCAACTAAAACCTAGAGATTGTGTTACTGCAAAATCCATATAAAAAAAAGGGCATTGCAGTCCCAGTGCACGAGTGCAAAATCCATAAAGTGCAGCAAAAAAATAAAAATAAAACTTAAATCATAAACATTTGTGGGTGGCTCCAACTCTCCTCAAGAAGTTCTTGCACGCATTAAACCTTTGATTTGCGAATACATTCTTTGATTTAAAATATATATATATATATATATATATATATATTATAAAAGGGGAATAAATTTTTGAAAAAAATATTATAACTTATTTAAGTAATTCAAAAGTAAGATGTTCAAAATATTGTATATTGGAAATTACAAACGAATTCTTGTGATGTTAGTCAAATTAATTGTGTTATTTTGCAGCCGCAGTTATATGGATTCTTCTCTTCCATCAGCTTTCAACTTGAGTTTGCACCGAGGATAGATGAGATAATTGAGAAGTTGGAGGACATAGCGAATGAGAGAGACGATCTCCATCTGAAGGAAGGAGTTGTATCTACAAAGTATAAAATCGGAGAGAGGTTACATAGTAGTTCCTTAATTGATCAATTGTGTGTGGTTGGAAGAAGTGATGATAAAGAGGCAATTGTTTCGTTACTGATGTTGGATGATTCTGGTGAAAGTAAACTGTCAGTTATACCCATAGTCGGGATGGGAAGCTTGGGAAAGACAGTAATTGCCCAACTTGCTTATAATGATCAGAGAGTTGAGAAGCATTTTGAACTAAGAATCTGGGTGTCTGTGCTTGAGGATTTTGATCCAAAAGTAGTTACAAAAGCTATTATAGAGTCTGCAACAGCGGTTAGATGTGATCTCTTGGACTTGGATCCAATGCAGCGGCGCCTTATAGAGGTGATTAAGGAGAAGAAGTATTTGCTTGTGTTGGATGATGTGTGGAATGACAACCCCAGTTACTGGGACGGTCTACGTGTTCCTTTTAGTGTTGGGGCCAGGGGAAGTAAAATTATTGTAACTACCAGAAGCGAAACAGTTTCATCAATTATGGGCACAACCCCAGCCTATTGTTTAAAGGGTTTATCAAATAAGGACTGCTGGTCATTGTTCCAAAAACGTGCATTTCCACATGCGGTTCCTGATGCACCTCAGAATTTAGTGAAAATTGGCAAGAAAATTGTGCACAATTGCCAAGGATCGCCTTTAGCTGTAAAGGTACTTGGTGATCTTCTAAACTCTGTTACGGATGAAAATGAATGGGATATTGTCTTGCAAGGTGAATTATGGGACATAACAGATGACAAGAATGGCATTTTGCCTACTTTTAAATTGAGTTATGATCATTTGCGAAGTCATCTGAAACAATGCTTTGGTTATTGCTCTATCTTTCCTAGAGACCATGTATACGAGAAGGATTATTTAGTTCTATTATGGATGGGACAGGGGTTTATTCAGCCTAGAGGACTGAAACAATTGGAAGGCATAGGTAGTGATTATTTCCATGAGCTTCTATTGAGGTCATTCTTTTTCTTTTCTCACAATGATCCTTTGGATGGTCAACCAAGGTACAAAATGCACGGTCTTATTCATGATTTGTCACGATTTGTCACTCAAGGCGAATCTTTTACAATGAGCACTGGAAAGGTATGCCTCATCTCCAAAAAAGCTCGTCACGTGTCCTTGCATTGTGATAATCCGAACCCTGTAGATTTTGGAATCTTCAACGAATCCAAAACTCTGCGATCGTTGCTGTTGTTGGGTGGATACAGATACCTTGTTAAGAAAATCCCTCATGATTTATTCCTTCATTTGAAATGCTTCCGTGTGCTAGATCTGAGTCATACTAGCATTACTGAGCTACCAAATTCAATTGGAAACCTACAGCATTTGCGGTATCTGGACCTCTCTTGGAGCCGCATACAGAGATTGCCTGAATCTCTGAGTAGCCTATGCAATCTGCAGACACTAAAATTGATAAAATGCCTCGAGCTTGTGGTTTTGCCCGATAATATGAGTAATCTGATGAACCTTCGCCATCTGAATATATCCTTTAGCACTGCTTTGCTAAAGATCCTTCCTTTAGCTGATAAACGGCTTCTTGACTTACCAAAATGCGTCAGGAACCTGATCAATCTTCGTGATATTGATACTTCTTTTAGCATGAATTTAGGAAATATCCTTCCCTTTGCTGAAAGTGAATCTCATTCAAATTCTCTCTCCCGATTGATTTCCACCCCACCAGGAATGGGGAAACTAACATGCCTCCAAACTTTGTCCAATTTTGTTGTAACCAAAAGGAGTGGATGTGGAATTGAAGAGTTAAAGAGTTTGGTGGATCTCAGAGGATCACTTTGTATTTCAAAGCTGGAGAATGTCACAACTACAGAAAAGGCCAAGGAGGCTGATTTGAAAAGCAAGCATCATCTTCATGAGTTGACATTGCGATGGAGTGAAAAAAATCCCTTGAATTTGCGGAATGATGTACATGAAGAGGGGGTACTTGAGTGCCTGCATCCCAACAAAAATGTCAAAGTTTTAAGGATTGAAAATTTTGGTGGTACAAGGTTCCCAAGTTGGATGAAGAATGGTTCACTCTCTAATTTAGTTTCCATTTGCATTATTAATTGTCAGAAGTGTGAAACCCTCCCTCATTTTTGGCAGCTTCCACTCCTCAAAGATCTCAAAATCCATGGAATTCATGGACTGATCCATATAGGGCGTGACTTCTATGGGGATGGTATGGTAGTTGGATTTCCATCATTAGAAAAGCTGGAAATGAAGGACATGCCTAATCTTGAGCATTGGTCTGGAGTTGAGGCAGGTGAAATACCTTGCCTTTGTGAACTTACCATCTGGGATTGCCCAAAGATGACGGAGCTGCCCAACCTCCCATCTAAAATTACAACTTTGGAAATTGTCAATTGCAGGGGTTTTGAATCTTTTCCAATGCTCCATTCCATCCAAAAGTTGGTGCTTGGAAAATGTAATGAGGTGGTACTGAAGTCATTTGCTTGCTTTATATGTCTTTCCTCTTTAACTATTTCTACTTGTACCGAGCTGAGATATCTTCCTGATGGACTACTGCAAAACCTAACATCACTTAAAGAACTAAAGATTATTGACTGTGATGAGCTCACTTTTTTAACTCAGGAGCAAAATTTGCACAAGCTCAGTTCACTTGAATATTTGGAAATTTGTTGTTGCCCACGATTTAAGTCATTGAAGGATGAGTATCTGCCCTCCACACTGAAATCTTTCCGAATTGTATCTTGTCCGTGCTTGACATCACTACCTGAAGAGATGCAGCACCTCAGTACTCTACATCTTTTAGAAGTATGGAATTGCCCTGAGCTCTCTTCGTTGCCTGGAAAAGAGATGCCAGCTTCACTTCAGCTTTTCTGGGTAAGGAGATGTCCTGCGCTGAAGGAACGCTGTCATGATGAAGGCGAAGATTGGCCAAAGATATCGCATATCCCTAACATAAGGATCAATTTGGAATGGATTCAACAGAGCTGAATTTTTTCTAGACTTGTTTCATGTTATCGAACAAAAGAGGGGAGGATTTAGGTATGGGATGCTCATCAGATGTTTCACAACTGAAGTCTATATATTTTTTTGTCCATTAGATTTTCATGTGAAATAATTTTGTGCACAATATGGATGGTTTTACCTATCATTTTCTGATCTAAAATGGGATATCTTGCAGAATTGAAAGGTAGCTCTTGCATTCTGCTTTCTGACCACTTAACAAAACCACCATTTGTAGAGGACACATTTGCAATTATTGCACTGAATTAAAGCATGAAACTTGATTTTAAATTTTTGTATTTCATACAATGTTATTAAGTGGCATATACTAGTCATTGTAGTTTTATTTATCATCTAGTTTGAAGACATTGCAAAGATAAAAGATAAATTATTAATACATCAGTAGAAGAAATAAGGACTAATCTAGAAATGGGTAGTTCTAATATAAGGAACACCTCCTGTTGTAGATGTAGCACTCATCTCAACAACTTTTTGTTGTTGCTGTTGTTTTTTATATTTATTTATTTTGAAACAGGTCACCATTCCGCATATCAAAGAATCAAGCCTTGCAAAGTTGAATTTCAGTGTTGTTACTTCTGAAATAAAGGTGAGAGTCCTTGACAATGTTACAGTTCACTGGAATACTACGTTCTCATCTATTGTTGGGCACATCTGGAAGGATAAAAATGAGGAAATCTTCAGCAATCTCAACCATCATCCAGAAAAGTTGCCAAACAAGGCTGGGAACTTGCCATAGAAATTGAACAAGCCTTTTGCAACTCTGAGATGTGTGCACAAAGTTGGTTATAGAATGACATAAATGGTAAGTAAAAATAAAAATTCAATTATTTTAATTAGTTTATGATATGAAAGTTTTTTATAGGAAATTGTTCCGCATTCAAAGATTGTGCTTCCTTTGATGGTGATGTTTTGGATGTCTAAGAGAGTTAACCAGAGGTATGTTAATTTATTGGTTCTAGGAAATCTAAGAGCATTAGAGGAATTTTTAGTGTTAATTGTTTGTTTGAAGATTGTTGTCAAAGTTGAGTTAACATCTTGAGTTTATCATATTTGTGGGCTTGCTTTTTTGAGTTGCGGATGATCTTGTGATTCGTTGAAGGGAAGCTACATTCTCTTTTGATGTATTTGGGAGAAATGTTGTAATGAACTAATGATAACTTGGTCTTGTAATTTTAGTTAATGTCGATGAACAATTTGTGGTGTTTTTTTTTTCCCCTAATGTTTGGACTTGGGATGTTAGCGATGATGAATTAATAATGGACAATTTGGATTTTCTTTTTGTAGACTTGAGCAGCATGTTTATAGTTGTTGATGGTTTGATGATTTTCCCATGTGGTTAATGGTTGATGATTTTTTCTATGCTATTGATGGTTAAATATTAATGTTTGTTGTTAATTAGACTTGAGCAGTAGCAGGTTGTATTCTTGAAAAAAAAAAGCAGGTTTTTTTGTTACATATTAATGATTTTTTTACAGTAGGTTTTAGACTTCTAATTCTTGAGCAATAGCAAGCAGTGCATTTTTTAAATTGCCCATTCCCGGGGAGGGGGCGGGGGCGGGGGTTGAGTGGCAGGATGGGGGACTCACCATGTATGCAGGGTTGGAGGAGGGGGTCTCATCTCGTTGTCATTCCTAATTTTACTCTTTGTGATGTTTATCATATTTCTAGATTGTGAAACGAGTCATGTTTCTATTAAAAAACTTAATGATCATGGCTTTAGAGTTCTTTT
Organism: Nyssa sinensis; assembly: GCA_008638375.1. NCBI lineage: Eukaryota > Viridiplantae > Streptophyta > Magnoliopsida > Cornales > Nyssaceae > Nyssa > Nyssa sinensis. The sequence continues at coordinate 4,806,728 of CM018046.1, forward strand.
TTATTTCCAAAAGTGATCATTCTAAGGAAGGATCATTTGTTGGGAAAGGTTGTGCCAAAGATAATATGTACTTGTTTTATCTATATCTATTCTATACTATACTATACATACATACAACATACAACAACATTATATAAAAGTACGGATTGTTTTTGTTTTACACTTTTTGATTTTGACAAAAATACGCTCTATATCTATTATTTTTCCAATTTGTTGGGAAAGGTTATGCCAAAGATAATATGTATTTGTTTAATGTATATCTATACTATACATACATACAACATTTTATAAAAGTACGGATTGTTTTTGTTTTACACTTTTTGATTTTGACAAAAATACGCTCTATATTTATTATTTTTCCATCCCATCCCAAACAAAAATTGAGCCTGAACTCTTCCCAGGAGCCAAACCCTAATCCGCTGAATAACAGAACCATTACCCGATTCTTCTTTGCTAGAAATAAATCCAATCCTTGTTCATTACCAGAAATCCATCAATTTCTATCAGTCGGCATGAATTGTTTTTGTTTTACAAAAAATACCCTCTATTTTCCCATCGCATCCCAAACAAAAAAAATTGACCCCCAACTCTCCCCAACAGCCAAACTCTAACCCGCCGAGTAACAGAACCATTACTCGATTGTTCAGTACCAGAAATCCATCCATCCCTTGATTATCAATTGGCAGATTAATTTAACCTAACCAAAATATACCACTGTGAATTGATAGCTCACAATCGGATCCCATATTGCTTCAAGGGATTAGAGAAACCGATTTTCTGATCTTCTTTTGCATCCCACCGTAAATCGTTTGCAACCTCATTGGCTCCTTGAATCGATACCTCATAATCGGAACCTTTTTTTTATTTTTTCACACTCCTCGCCGTGAAGTTTCAATCAATAGCTCAACTGAACCAAAGCAGCCGTGACAAGCGGTCTGATATTCTTCTCTCTCCTGCACAAAGCAGGAAAGCAATCCCAATCCCAAGACCAAGACCTAACCAAAGAAGACGCAAAGGTTTAGTGCCCAGTTCATTGAAGGTCAGTCAGTCTTATGTTATGCCCCATGTTATGCAAATTCTCTCTTTAATTAATTAATTAAACTATTTTTTCACATCCCATAAAGTTATTTCTCTTTAATTATTATGAAATACTCGGTCATAAACTATAACTGTAAATATATATATATATATATATATATATATACACACACACACACACACACATTTGAGCACAACTTATTATTTCCTATTCAAATTTGTTTACCTTGTTATTGGTCCAATTAAGAAGAGTTTCAATGAAATTGAATAATTCACAAATGGATGAGTTTAGCAGGAATGATTCTTTGACAACATACTTTGATGACCGTAGTATTACCATTCTTGTACGTACGAAGAAAGTCAATGGGATTAAAAGAGAGATTTTAACACGATTTTTCTCATTTGGATTTGAATTATTTATTTGCTGAAAAAAAATTGTGCTACGTTTTTTATTTCATTCTTTCGTGTTATGTTTAGAGCACAATTATTTATTTCAAATTTTACATTTGTGATAATCAAGTAAAAATTCACAATACTAAGAATAAATATACCAACATCAAGACCTAGTTCTCTTTTGTCATTTAAAATTCAATGAGTCGTGTTCAATCTAAGGTTTAAGGTTTGTCCACATTGGACATACACAGTACAGTACCCGGAATTTCTTTTTCTACTATATATATATCATCATTAGTAAATAAGTGAGAGATTATTATATATATATATATATATATAGAGAGAGAGAGAGAGAGAGAGAGAGAGAGAGATATTATAAATTTGCTAATAATGATATAGTACATAACACATATTATATATATATATATACATATATATATATACATGACATAAACCACACACATTGAGAATTGAAATAACTCCAGAATAAGTCATTCGAACAACCTCCCTAGGACAGTAGCTTAAATAATTCCAGAATAGATTGTTCGACAGGCCGTTGGAGTGACCTACGCAAGGAACGGCTAGTTGCTGAAGAGTTGTAACTCTTCTAAAAGCGTATCACTCTTTTGAAGAGTTGTATCACTTGGACTCTACATATAGAATCCATGTAATTGAACGTGAATTACAAAACAAAACAAAACAAAAAAACCATATACTGCAAAATACACCTACAAGAATATTTTTTTAACCTTTGTTTCTTTCACTACATCAATTATTTTCAGATTTTATTTGGATTGAGTTCTCATTCCAAAACAACTAAAGAGAGCAGCCTTGTATTGTTTTTATAGAGTTGGGTGGTGAATCCATCTGCATCATAGTGGAGAAATCACTATGTTTAAAATAGCATGCTGAATATGCCTTGCCCCTACAAATTTTCATATTCAATTTTCTGACAATAGATATCGATCCCAAAATCGCAGATGATTAGTGGGTGAGGATTTGTCCTCATCACAAAAAGAGAATATGATCTTTGTTGCTGTCCCTGTTGTTTCCAAGAATGTGCCTAGGTTCACTTGCATCGTAGTCTCAACAACAAGCATAATGTGACAACAGATAGCATTCTGTCTTCGGCTCACATTTGTTTCTGGGTTTTGCTTGTTTTAAGGACTTATGGTTGAAAGGTCGTGGTTCGCTGCTATGTATAATTGTACGTGCCTTGATGTATGAATCTTCTTTGCTATTTAATGGGAAGGAGCTGCTGTTGTTTTGCATGCTACTTTATTTGAAGATTTGGAAATCCTTGAATCACATGATTTTTCACATTTTAGGCCCCTTTTTTTAGTGGAAATGTGCCATACAAATATATGAAACCAATTAAGCATAATCTTATTCGCATCTCTACTTCATATGAACAGAGAGAAGAGAAATGTCTCATTCTAATCAGCTATGCTAACACTTGAGATTCTCCACCAAATAAATAAGAATTTGTATCGAGAATGAAGAACCCTTTACGTTCTTTGCACTAAGCTGCAAAACACTTCGTAGATTGACTTGAGTTTATTAATTTCGAAGTAGATCAATATTTTACTAGACAGTTTGTATTCACCATGAAAATACCTTTAGGATCCTTTTGTTTGCTGAACTAAGAGCAGCCCCAATGCAGGTGATGTCTCATATTTTGATTTTTTTCAAATATAGTTAGAAGAATAGCAGCTTCTATTCACATCAATAGCTTAGATTCTCTCAATTCCAAAGCCATAAAAGTTTTGGTAGTTGGAAAAAAATAATGATTGTTTTAGTACTGAGGCAATATTAAAATTTAACTTTAGTTAGCATCGAAGATGCTCTAAGAGAGGATTGGACAAGTTATCCCTTCAACAAGTTTTAGTCTCTTATTTGTTTTACAAATAAGAAATCAGACTAAGTGCTTGTTTGATTGAACTGTGAAAAAGTATTGTTTAAGGAGCTTTGAAAAAGTGTTATTTGAATTAAGCAGTTAAGTGTTTGACTGAACTGTTAAAAGTGTTTAACAACTATTAAATAAGGGCATGCATAATGGACTTGGCCAACTTAATAGAATAAGACTAGACTTTTTAGCTTAATTCAACTTGAACTTAATGAAAAAGTTGTGACAAATAAGTACAGTTTGAAATTCTATTTCAAACCGTCTGTTATCAATTAACTGTTTAATGAACCTCTCAAAACGTATCAAATACGGTGAACAAGTTGAAATTTTCAAACAGTCTACTAGCAAATGCACTAACAAAGCAGTGTGTAAAATTTTCTGTGGCTAGTTGTTTGAGACATTTGCATCTCTGTTCACAAGCAGAGTGTTCAATCCTAGCCTACTGCCTACCTGAGCTCCACTTGAAATTATTCAAAATGGCAAATAAGAAAAAAGTAATGGGTTAGTGTACTTTTTGTAGATGTGTTATTTTTTTTATTGGCATAAAACCATTGATTTCAGACCATTGAATACTTTCTCGAGCTCCATAATCTATGATGACATACTATTTATCAAGAAGGAAAAATTATTCATTAATCTCAATGCATTGTACCGGGATCAATGAATGTGCAACACATCAGCAAAAGTTGTGGCCCATACTGATAATTTTGCAGATGTGTTGCATATTTATTGGTCCAAGTGCAATAGATACGGGACACATCAGCAGAATCCCATTGGCCCAATGACTAGTGAATACCATGGCTTGTGAATGTGCCCATACTGATAATTTTGTTGATGTATTGAATATTCATTAATTCGAGAGCAATGGATCTGGTACCAATGAACACAATCTCCATCAAGAAGGGCCTACAACTGCCTTCCTAAGCCTTTTCCACATGAGAAAATATGATAACTTAATTTCTATAAACCAATCTTTCATTATGTTATCTTACCCTTAATTTTTTTCCCTTTTTTTTTTGGTTTAAAACGCAATTTTAAACCATCACCAAAGCAAAAAATAGACATACATGGCCAAATGGAATGAAAGAAAATGACTTATGTAGCCAACCAAAATAGTTGGGATATTTAAATCATACTGAGTAGAGTCATAAAATTAAGGTTCATGTTTACATTCAATGCTTCAAAGTTATATTTTGTACGGACAAAAGTTATAAATACTCACATACTCATGCATTGCATACATAGGTTAGAAATACAATAGGAAGTGATAAAGTTGATCCTTGGTTGTTATAGACTTTACATAGATAGGGGTGTTTGCAAGTGGCTTCACCATTCGAACCAACGCGCCCCTTGCCACATTTTGAACGATGTTGATCGTTGGATTACAATGGTAACTGCTGTGATGTAAACAAGGCAGACACACACCTATTCAAACGAGTATCTCCATTTCCAGACTGATTGGCTGATTTGTTTGGGTAATTAGAGTTACAGATTGGTGTAGCTTCCTAGGTTACAATAAACTCTCTAGTAATGAGTTATTGAGCCTAAAGAATAGAGAGACATTTCTTGAGAGAGGACTTTTGACATAACAATCTTCATGTAGTCATTGCATGGATTTGCATACTTTGGCATGAGTGGATCAAGGCGATTTTGTGTGGCTTTGAGACAAAGAGCTAGTGGGGAAGAAAGAAAGGAAAAGAAAAAAGGAGATTAGGTTAGTCTTATTTGTGCTTTGAAATTATTTCTGCACATTATTTTAAGTACTTGGCCATATAATTAATTGGGATCAATTTGGTGAGAGGCCTTTTTAGATTAATGATTCTTATTTAATTAGATTAACTGAAGAATTTATTTATTTAGCACAACCATTTCCTAAATTACATTCCCTTATTATATTATTAAGTAGTTTTTGGACAAAATGGCTACTGCATGTCTGAAAATGTGTCTGCTTTCAAATAATAAGATGCACACTTTTGTGTCCCATTCTTAAATTTCAACCAATAGCAATTATGCAACATGACTCTGCCGAGGAAACAGAGAAAGAAAATCAGAATGCACAAGAACAATGTTTAATCAAGTAATTACATCATAAATCCAGACACTATAACAAAAATTGACAGAGAAGAAATATATATATATATATATATATATATAAGAAGAAGAAAAAAAGCGCAGATAAACACATAATATGTATTAACTCTGAAATGTTTACAGCAAAAAGCCTAGTACAGCCATAACAATTTGCTACCTGCAACCCTTCAACAGATAGGAAGAAGGACTCGAGAAGCTTATGGTAGTTGACAATTTCCCGCTTTCTGATCCTTTCTTGGGTGTCCCACATTCACTGAAATCAAGCACTCGCCGCTCTGTCTGCAAAGTTTCCCAAAAAAATATTTATGTCACAAAAGGGCAAGGGCATGAAGTGAATTTAACAATTTTGTCCAAATTCTTGAAACTCCCAACAAGTTTCTAATGGTGGATTGCAGTTCTCCTACTTCATTAACCAAACTTCCTTATCAGGAGTACATGCCACTCACTAATTAGACTATAAGAAAATATTATCTCAGTAAAATTGCAGTGCCTAATCAAAGACCTAAACATCAATGTCATCTCCAAACAGGACTCTGTGCTGAGTGTTGATCAAATGAGCTCAAGTTCACATGAGTTTGGAGAGTGTCAGAAGTAATTAATTCAAACTACATAAGATGATGACAACAAATGATGATAGTGTTAGGATCCAATTGCTTAGCAATAATACAATCTACCAAATTCATTTTTGACAAATTTGTCATTCTTGTTTGATATACTATTTACATAATCTTTGGACAAACTATAATTTGTTAAATCCTCTTTGCTTTTTGACATATGTAATTTTTGTAGGTCCAGATGAAATATATTAGAATAAAGGAGTGCTTGATTTCAGTTTATTTGGGATGGTCTAGCATTGCTCAATTGTTACATTGACCTATTTGATCACCACTTGTGTGGGCACTCAATTGATGGTAATAGGCCTATTTTTTCCCCAAAGTGCCGGCAACTGGTATTACTATTCAATGGAGCTGACTAAAACCCAAAATAAAAAATGAAAAAGTAATTCTTGAAAATTATGCAAAGCAGTCATACCAAGACATTTGAAGCACCAACAGAGCGATTCTCTGGTGCAATGTGACTGTTCTCCTGGTCTGGTTTCTGAATGTTGGAGCATCTTTCCCGTAGTATTGTTTGAGGAGTCTCATTTCCCAAGACCTCCTGGGCATCAGCAAATGCAACTGCAGTATGCTCACTTAACTGTTTCATCAACCCAATGGCATCGTAGCTTCTGTCCCCTGGGGTCATAAAATATCCTATGTCCTGCAAGAAGTTTCCAAGTATTAAATAAAGAAGGAAAGAAATGCAGGAAAAAAAATATGAAAGAGACGGTTAATGAAAACAATAAAGCATATAAGCACCAGAACTTAAGATACCTCAATTGTTATATCTGTATCAACTCTTGGACCTGGCAGAAAAGAGTTGATGAACCAAGGCGACTTCCATGCTGAAGGAGATTCAAAACTTCTTTTGAAAGGAGTTCCACCAAATCTAGAAACAAAAACCATCAGCCACACAAACCATAAAGAACAAACATGCAAGGCTACCGACACTGATGCAATTGTTTTAAGAGAAATAAAAGATATATGAACATAAAACTTTTGGATGATCTAATCTCTCACATAATAGTATGAAAAATAAAACCCCCAAAAAAAATAAAATTCCTAAGTTGCCAAAAGGCCTTCACTTAATATGAAAAGGTTCATGATACAATAAAGCAACTCCAGTAATCAAACAAAAAATAACTCTCATCAAACAGCATCATATAATGTACAAAATGACAATAATAACAAAAGGAAATGTTGCAGTATCATACATGCTTAAGTTTTCAACACCAGCATCATTCCCAGATTTCTCAACCATAATCTCCAGGGGAGTTGATGAAGGAGCACATTGTACAGATGTAACTGTAACCAAATGACTTCTGCCCTTTCCACCAACAGTAGGAGAGCTAACAACAGATAAACATGGATTTCCGGATGAAGATTCTGAAAGAGTGCTTTGATTCAATGCAGCCTCGAACTTTTTAGAATGCTGACTTCCAAGAGCACTTGGACCCACAGCTCTGTCTGATTTAATTCCAAATCGATCAGGAGAAAAGAAAAGCATATCATTTATGTTATGTTCAACAAGGACTTCAGAAGGCTGTTGCACCTGACAATAAAGCATAATTATAAATTTTAATCAAATTCAAAAATTCCAATGTAATGATAGTAGTTATTGTACAGATTAAGCAAATGAATCAAATCTCATGGAAGGGCCATTTCTTGGCACAATGGTAGAGAAGTTCAGGCTGACGAGCATTTTTTTTTTTTTTGTGTTGACATAATACTGTCCAACTATCCAAGGATCAACACAGAATTTCAAGATATTGACCAGAGAAGAAAAGGCCATCAAGAAGGTAAGAAATTCTTCCACAGGATAACAAAACATCCAAATGTCAAGACCAGCTGAGGCTGAAAAGTATGATCCCCTCGTTAGAAAAAAAATATTTCAAACAAAGTAACACTTTATAGTCATCCATATACCTTTATGCAAAACTAAAACCAAAAGAAATAAATAAATAAACTCACAGTTTGGACCTCAGCATCAGCATCAGCATTACCCTCGGTTTTAGCATCAGTTCCAGAAGCCCCTTGCTTTGTCTTGTCCTGGGGATTACTGCTATCAAACTCTTTCTCTGAAATTTTGTTATCCAAAAATGCAGTGCAGTCCTTGCCCACTTCAATAGTGTGACTCATATTTTCTCTCTCTTCAGTGCTAGCTCCAGTATTTCTTTTCTGGTCTGTTGTTGGAGACAGCAGATGTGCTCTCTGGTTTCCATTCTCATTAAACACATCTAATTGAGAAAAATCACTGGTCAAGCTAGAAAATGACTCCTGATTCATGCCACTCTCAAGCTTTTTTTCAATTCTCTTTTCTGACAAAGGTGATAACAAATCACGGTGTCGCTTCTTCAATATGGACGGCGTGCATGTGAAAGTTTTGGCAGCACTTTTAAGCACAGCATCTGGACTTTCATCCCGAGAAGGTGAGTCCCATAACCTAAATGGAGTGAAACAGTTCATAGAAGACATCATCAATTGGCGGATACCAAGAGGACTATACTCCTGCTGCTGCATATCACTGCCAGATTGTATCAAATCACAGCTAAAAAAAGGAATATCCAGACTAGGAAAACGAGGAGGCTCATAAAATAGAGATCCTGCATCCTCCTGTTTGGTTGGCACAACTGCATTTTCATCCATTGAAGGAAAAGTTTGGATATTATTTGATGGTCCTGAACCAAAAGCATCTACAGGAACTAGTTTCGTAGAATCCTTTGCCTGATCTGGTTGCTCATGCAGGCCCACGTTATCGGTGCCATCATCACAAGGAGAATTAACAGAGTCATTGGTATAGATGAAGCCATCAAGTGAACTTGTAACAAGCTGCTCTTCTTGGTTTCCAAGTGAGCAATCATTGGACTGATTTGGCTCACTACCAAAGATAATTGCACCATCATGAGGAGGTACTGAAGGAACAGAAAAAGGTTGACAGCATGAACTTTCCAACATATCAGACCTCAGAGGATAATAAGATTGTGAAGCTAAAGTACCTGCAGTTTCAGGGATCTGACAATTTGATGATTGGTAAAGCAATGAATCTGTCAATCCATCTAAGTTGACAATATTTGAGCACTCTGTAAGATTCCCAGAGGGAAAACATCCATCTGTCCCTGCCTCAGAGTATATCACCCTACAACAGCCACCTTCAGATGTCAACATTTCCTCTGATTTATCAGAACTTGTGATCATATTTCCCATGGAAGTAGAAGCACCTAAACCCACAGAATTTTGTAACGAAAAAGGTATCACTTCAAGGCATTCACAGCCACCTATAGAATGCATGAATAACCCTGATGATTGCTGCCCCAAATCCAGTGAAGATATATCAGGTAATTCATTTGAATTAAGCTGCCAATTTTTACCTGCAGAACATTCCCAGTCATGTGAGAGATTATGTTCAACAAACTTAGAAGAGTCACCCAATTCACAGGGTACATCTGGCACAGAAAAATCAACATCTTCAAAAGCTGTGTGAAAATTTTGGGAGCATGATGCTGGACTAGAGCTTGGATCCTTTCTATTACAAAATTCTTCAGTCAGTCGGCATTCCTCTCTAGTATGTACAACAGCATTTTCCTCTCTAGTATGTACAACTGCATTGGCCATGTCACTTGTAGACTGAGAACAACCAACAATAGTTGAAGCTTGACTACATTCAGAGATTTCCTCTGCTTCTGTCCCATCTTTGGGAACACTATCATCTCCACTGCTCTGTTGCACCCTTGAAGAGGATGAAGGCACAGATTGGTTTGGATGGCTGACATGAGGGAGACCTTGGAACTGCGCAAGTATTCCTGAAGCCAAGTATGAGTCCAATTTCTTTTTTACAGAACTGTTCCAATGATTTTTAATTGCATTGTCTGTCCTGATGACCATACAAGCACGAATGTTTGAGAACCCAACCAAGTAATCAATTAGAAACAACATAATTCTCAGGAGAGAAAAAAAAAGGTGCAACTGTGCAAGAAATGAAGAAAATATCTTCTTTTTTGGGGGGTGAAATGAAGTAAATATAAATATCAGGAAACAAATAATATGTAAAATATCTAAATTCAATAAAATAATCGATTGCCTTGCCTTAAAAATTAAACGATGGACATACCTTCCAGGCAAGAATTTTGTCAACTCTGCCCACTTGTTCCCATAAATTTGATGGGCACGGATCAAAGCCAATTCCTCTTCTTGTGTCCAAGCCTCCTTGTTTATGGCAGGATTAAGATGATTATGCCACCTAGAAAAAGGTATGACTTAATGTAGGGAAAAATGCTAAACAGAGTTTCTAACAACTACAAAAAAAAAAAAAAAAAATTAAACATGAGCATGCAATCAAACTGAATCCACATTCTTAAAACTTAAAATAAAGTATGAACAAAACTAAAGAACTGGACTAAAGCTAAACATCAACCTCCTCCTACTAAGGGAAGTACGAGAGAAGTAAAGAAATAGACTGATACTGATACACACTCCAATGAGCTTATATAGTTTTCACATCAATATACAGTACTCTGTAGATAATTGGACACCAAGATCCCACCGGATGGATGAAATACAGACACTTAACAGTAATAAAACAAGCCGAAGTCTTTAATGCTTAATCAACTAAAACCTAAAGCACCAATACCATAAGGTACCAATGATTAATTGGCTATTGGCTTTAAGTAGGCTATGAGAAAACTCAATTTTGAGATATCAAAAAATTCAAAACTCGTTGAGGTAATAGAGGGACCGGTTTGGGAGGTGCGAAGCCAGCATGTTAGGTGAGGCGGGTTAAGCAGGTTAGGTTAGGCAAGTTTCTATCATTTGGCAACCCCAGAGACAAAATATAACGACAAAAAAAATAATAAATAGAAAAAAGGAATAAAAAATCAACAATAATAATAATTATCCTATGGTAACTATAATGGTTAAAGACAGACAGGTAAGAAAAACAATACCGAACCACCATGTAGTGATTCATTGCAAATTAAATAACCAATTCAACCAGAAAATGAAGCAGTGTAGTTCACTGTTAAAATATTAATGATTTCACATGTAGAAATGTCTTGCTGTAGTTTAATACAGCAAATTCATAGCAATCTCGCATGATTTCACGTGTAGAAATGTCTTCTGTAGTTTGCTAGCATTTTCAAATTGTTTTGTGTTTATAAAAAGACATCAAGCTATGTAAAGGAAGGGGAATAATTTACAGAACGATGAGCAAGTTGAAACACAAAAACTGACTCACACACACTGTTGACTTTTCACTGACCCTTCAAAAAGTACTTTTAGACTAACAGCAAGAAGCCAAATGAGCATGGAATGAGAGAGTGAGAGAGAGAGAGGGGGGGGGGGGGGGTGGGGGAGGATAAAGAAAACCCTCAAATAGAAGCTCTCCATTCTTCCTTACCTTTCCCGACATTGCTTTCCAATGCGTCCAGGTAAATGTTGTGAAATGGTTGACCATTTTTTTGCCCCATATTTGTTCACCAACTCAATAATTATTTCATCCTCCTATACATATGTCACAAGTGCAATTAATTTATCATATAATAAATTAATAAATAGTCCCAACCAACGAAAACATTAGGAAAAACATAACTAGAGGAGGACAAAATTGACACAGAAGCAACAGACAACATAATGCCTCACCTCTTTAGACCATGGACCTTTGACAAGTTCTGGATTCAAAACCTTCTGCCACCTGTGTAAGCACTGTACATCTGTCCGATCCTTGAAACATTCCGCTACATAAAGGCAAAATTTTACAATTAAAATGAATTGTTTGTCTATAATGTAAACCACATGTTAAAAAGGCCAGAGGCAGAACCAGATCAATTGAGAACAACGAGAAAGATGAGCTGAGATAATTTAGTTAGGTGCAAGGAAGACCTTTAACTGTACCACAATAATACAGGTTGTAGGCAACACAAGAACATGAAAACCACAAACACCGTCGATTTTAGTAAGATAAGACAAAATAGCCCATTGTTGAACAGAAAATGTGGCCCTAGACAGAGGATGGGTGAAAGAAGGACAAATAAATGATTGATCCATGTAGCAGACCTGAAATAGTTGGGGTGTGGCCTTCTTGTGTAAAAAAGTATTCAGTTGATTCCAATATGCCTATGATATTCCATCAAGAAATGACCCTGAAGCATTTCTCTACATTACTTCCAAAAATGAAGTACTAAAAGAAAACCAATAAGGGGCATAGCACACAAGACAAGATGGCATGAAGAGCACTAGAAATCATCCTATGTTCATAGTTTCTGCCAGAGTTGTCTGCAAAAATTTTGCAGAAAAAAATTTGAGCCGCACAATTTTATATACATCAAAAGGAAACTTGTTTGTTGTCCCAGAAGAAATGAACTCAAACACACACAACGCAAGGCACTTCAAAGTGACTATGCTGTTTCATATTCCTGAAATGCAAGTAAAAAAATTTTGCAAAATAAATTGGCCAAATCCATTGAACAACCTATGTACTATTCTTTTTTTTTTCTTTTTTTCTTTTGAAGGGCAATGTTAAAGCCCATGTGAAATTACAACCCCAACAGTACAGATTCAGTGTTGAGGGCACTGAATTAAGACCGCTGGGTTGAAATTGATGACAACTATAAGTAGATGCATAAATAAATGATATTATGTGAATTAAAATAAACACCAGTCATCCAAAATGTCAAAAAAAAAAAAAAAAAGATCGAAAAACTCTGAAATTACAGAAAGGAAATGGATACTTGATAGTAGTTTCTGAAAATAACTAGTTCTTGCTATGGAACTGAGCACACTAAACTAGCTCTTCTCCCATAATTCACACCTTAGGCTGTCAAATCTAGAAATTTGATGCCATACTCACACAACATATGATTTCGTCATTAAAAAAAATAGCACTATTTTTGTAATTGTATGCAAACCTGTAACGGTTTAAAGTATCTTTCTTGTTAATGTTATCAGGGGCTCGACCCATATCAGTCAATTGAATCATATTGGGCATATTTCTGTGGATGGAGATGTTATTTCCAATCCCGTTGATGTTAACCAGTCCATTGACTCCATTGTTCATTTCTATGAGGCTCTGTATATGAAGACACTGCCTGATTGACCTCTTTTAGATGGGTTGGAATTTTCATTGATTGATCAGGGCAAAGAGAGTGGCTGGAGTGTCCTTTCATGACAGAGAAGGTGGAGGTTGCTTTGTAGCAATGTAACTGGGATAAGGCTCCAAGCCCAGATGGCTTTACTATGGTTTTCTTTCAGTTTTGTGGGTCTGTTGTTAGGGAGGATATCATGAGAGTCATGCATTTTTTCAATAGAACTGCTGTTTTAATAAGAGTTTTAATGCTACTTTTGTAGTTTTGATTCCTAAGAAGAGTGGGTCAATGGATGTTAAGGACTATAGGCCTATTAGTTTAATAGGTGCTATTTATAAGCTATTGGCTTAGATTTTATCTATGCGATTGAAGGAGTTATTGGGATGTGTTATTTCTGAGTCTCGGAATTCTTTTGTTGCTGGTAGGCATATTTTGCATGCGGTTTTGGTGGCAAATGAGTGTGTTGATTCTAGACAGCGGCGTAATATTCTAGGTTTGTTGTGTAAGCTAGATATTACTAAGGCCTACGATCATGTTAGTTGGCGGTTTTTGCTTTATATGCTTGACAGGATGGATTTTGAAAGAAAAAAATTGGAGTCGCTGGATTGGATTCTGTGTGTCTTTGGTCAAGTTTTCTATTCTTATTGATTGTTCGGCAGAGGGGTTTTTCTATAGTTTGTGAGGTCTGAGGCTGGGGGATCCTTTGTATCTGCTACTTTTTTTGTTGGCTATGGAACCTTTCAGAAGGTTGCCTGAGCATGCAGTCAAAGAGGGTTTGTTGACTGATTTTGCTGTTGGGATGGATGGGGAGCATGCATTGGCTATTTCAAATTTATTGTTCGCAGATGGTAGTTTGGTATTCTCAGATGAGCAACAACTTTGGTATTTGTGTTGTGTATTATTGTGTTTTAAGGCTGTGTCTGGGTTTCGAGAAAATTTGGGTAAGAGTGAGGTCAGTCCAAGTGGAGAAGTTCCTTACATTATTGATTTGGTGGGGGTATTGGGGGGTGCAATAGGTTCTTTGCCTACAAGGTACTTGGGTCTTCCTTTGGGTGAGGCATATAGCAAAGGCGGTACAGAATGGTGTAATTGAACATTTTTAAAGAAGGCTTGCAGGGTGGAAGCTTCAGTATTTATCTAAGGGGGGAAGATTGACACTTATTAAAAGTATATTGGAAAGTCTACCAACGTATTTTATGTCTTTGTTTCGTCTTCCGCTTTCTGTGGAGAAGCAGCTTGAGAAGCCTCAGCATGATTTTTTGTGGGGTGGAATTGGGGATGAAACTAAATGCATTTGATTAGTTGGGATAGGGTTTGTAAGCCTTTATTTGTGGGGGATATAAGGAAGGTTGTGGTAAGTATGGGTGCAACCGTGCGAGTGGGGTGGGTGGGTGGGTGGGTTTGTTTCAAGGGAGGTGGGTAGTTTTTATGGGGATGGAGTTTGGAAGAATATAAGGAATGGGTGGGATGTGTTTGCTTGTCATATTGTTTTTGTGGTGGGGTTTGGGGTTAATATTTTGTTTTGGCATCATTCTTGGTGCAGTGCAAAGGTTTTTCGATCTTGATTTCTATATCTTTTTTTGCTTGCAACTAATGCAGATGCTTCAGTTGCTGGTATTGTTTGGAATCCTTTCTTTCGAAGGCATTTCGTGATTGGGAGTGGTAGTTTTTTCAGTTCTTGGTTAGGTGTAACTGTTATGTGTTTGGGTGAGGAGGATTCTCTTTGCTGGAGACATTCTGTTAATGGTTTGTTCTATGTTCATTCCTTTTATGAGGTTCTTTCTACAAGGGAAGGAGACCTTTTTACTTATGTGATGGTTTGAAGACAAGGGCCCCTTTAAAGTTTGGTTTTTTTGTGTGGTCTGTGGCTTTAAGGGTATTTAGATTATTGATAATTTGAAGCGAAGGAGATTCAATATGGCTTATTGGTGCTCTATGTGCTATATTCATGAGGAGACCATTGGTCATATATTGTTGCATTGCCTAGTGGTTAGCAACGATTAAAATTTTGTTTCTTTTCCATCAAAACGGCCGAAACATACCGAAACAAAATACTAGTGAGACATGTTTCCATGAAAACAAAGTTACAAAGTTGTTTGTTTCTATGAAAACATACCGAAACTAGTTGAAACATTCCGAAACAATGGAAATGTTTTTTTGGATAAATCATAATTCTTGAAGTTGGTAAAAAATAATATCCAATTATTTTTCAAATGAAGGAAAACATTAAAGGATTAAGAGTCCCAAAATTACAAGAAGATATTTCTATTTTTTTTCAAAAACAGTAAACAAGGAATCGTAGTAGTGAAAATAAAAAGTAGATAAATAATTGATTTTAATACTTAATTATTAATTATAATAGGCTTAAATTGTTATTTTTTTTTACTTATTATTTTATATGTAACTTGTGTCAAATTGTCTAATTCATGGATATTACACAATATATATCTATTATGTTATAGTATTGTATTTAATTATAATAATTTCACATATTTTATAAAAAAAAATACAATATTTTCATATTAAATTAAAAAGATTTAAATTTTTTTATACTAGTTTTATTTAGGAAAGAGTTATTTGGTATTAATGACTAATTTACATTTATGTTTTTTTTCTTCTAAATTTCACCCTAATATCTTCTCGTGTGAATAGATGTGTACCCTAAAATATTTCTAATTAATCAATTATAATATTTATCTTCACACATTCATATATTTTACTTAATGTTTCCAAGTACTTTTACACGTTTTAATTTTTTTCATTGTTTCCATTATGTTTCCAAAACGTTTCCGACACATTTTCATTTTCTGGGTGACCGAAACAACACAATGAAATGAAATTTTGATCCTTTGTGGTTAATCAGTTGTGGAATCTGCTTTTTATGCTATTTGGATTTCAATGGGTTATGTCGCCAACGGTTATGGATTTGTTGATGCGTTGAAGTGGTAAAAGGAAGTTTAGTAGTAGTGCTCAAGTTTGGTTTACAACACCATTATGTCTCATGTGGTGTGTGTGGAACGAGCAGAATTGAAGAACTTTTTGAAGGTGTTGCACAGTCTTTGGATGTAATGAAAAATTGTTTTCTAAATACTTTATATTTTTGGGTTTTGCGTAGTCCCACTATTTCAGTAGATCCTTTTGTTCATTTTTTGAGTTCCATAAGGAATATGTAATGACTAAAGAGTAGTGATTTTTTGTTTTCTTTTTCCTTTTTTTTATATACATCTTTCATATACATGGGTGCAATCCCCTTTTGATCATTTGTTGGATAAAATATTACTTATAAAAAAAGGAATGTTCAATACCAATAAATAAATCCCAATACCCTTGCCATCATTGATTATAAACAGTCTTCTCCTCCGCCTGCGAATTCTTCAACTACAACCAATATTTCTCAACCCTCGTTGATACAATATTTATCAACATTGAAAAAAAAATATCTATACCTTTATAGAAAATATTAGATTAAGAAGTGTTTGTACTATTTTCATAAATTGGATGCCACAAACTCCAAGGGGCAAGGATGAAACGTTGCAACTAATAACACACTAGAATGACCTACACTTTGGAAAAGATAAAAAAAAAAACTCCAAATGCCTATATTGTTAAATTCTTTCCGCTTGTCCAGCTTAAAAAATAAAAATAAATAAATAAATTCACAACTTAAAAGGCCATACATGTAGGATACATATAGGACAAGGTTTCTGAAATTTTAAGAACTTCTCAAATAGTACTCCACTCATGAAACACTTCTTGTAAAAAAAAAACCTCCCATAGAATCCAAAAAAGGAGGGTCATAGAAAGTAAACTAAAAATCCAAATGAAAGTGAAATAATAAAGAAAAATCAATTATTTTTATTTCCAAAAAACACATCCTATTATGCATAAATTAACAAGCAAGAAATCCCAATATCTCAAATTATGTTCATATATTTTAGAACGAGAGGAGAACAAGAAAAAGAGCTAAGCAAACAATACTGAAACCTATCTCTAGTTTCATGAGACAACTAATGGAAATAAACGAATCAGTTTAAAAAACATACCTATTTTCTTCCAGTTTTTCCCATTGAAACGTTGGACAGCGTTGCACAAAATCTCATCCTGGATGAAAAAATAAAAATCCATCTCGTTTGGGATATTTGCAAAGAAAAAAGGGAAGTATATTTGTATGCAGATTTAAAAATGTCACCAAGAAAAAAATCAAATACAAGCAATTTCAATTTAAATTTGTTTGCTCAGAAAAAAATATTTAATTTAAAAATATAACCATCAAAAAATCAAAGTTGCACTTCTTACAGATGGAGACAGGAGGAAATCAAGATCATATGAAAAACTGAGGTAAAGAAGTTCATTGTAAGTGAGAATTCAAATTATAGACTGAAGAAAATTTAAACATACAATTACCTCAGCAGTCAGCCTAGTTAATATGAAAGTATGTACAAGTACATCCATACATTACACGTATGTGTGTGTGTATAGTGATGTGCATCTCATATACACCTCAACAAATAAAAATGCTTGAACAAATGGGAAAGAAATTACAACAATTAGCAAATGATGAGATTCTTTTGGATTAAAGGAATTTCATGCTTGTGGATGTGCACTACCTAAGAAGCACAGATACGGATACGACACGACACAACACGGATACACAGACACGTTATTTTCTAGAAAAGTATGACATTGACATGTTGAGATAGAATTGACTGGCAAGAAGATCGTGGCAAGAAACTTTTGAGTTGTGTGTTTTGTTTTATAAGTTGGGTATTTAGTTGTGAGCTCTGGAAACCTTTATGGATTCTGGCTTGATACACGGGACACCACCATTCTCAATGAGACTAAATCCAGCTTTCCATGTTGAGTTCGATGGGCTTGAGCTGACCTTAAATTTGGGCATGCAAGACATTTATTGACAACTCCAAATAAGCTATGATTGTTCTAAAGAAGTGATTATAATAAAAAATAGCATTTGACAACTCCGGGCAAGGACCAACGACACCTAAACGCATAAATAAAGTTGAGTGAGGTGATCGAATGAAATACAAAAGGTGCCGGAAGGGTAGTTTCGAAGTTAAAAGGGGTTGAACTAACTTAAACTTTGAATTTGTTGATTCTTAGGGTTTGGGAGGCAAAAGTGTAAAAAAATAGCATTTGACAACTCCAAGTGAGGACCGACAACACTTACACCAGAGACACATTGAATAAATATAATTTTTTTATACTTTTTTATTTGATCAACTAATAAAAACATAGTATTATTTTAATTAAAATTGGCATAAAATCACACAAATCATAAAAACATTAGTAAGATATTAAAATAACAAAATCATTAAATAAAAATTAAAGATCTCCTTCATTTAATCAACAACATTCATGATTCAAGTGTCCAACATATGTTCGAAAAGTGTCCGCGAGTGTCGGTGTCCAACACGTATCTGACATAAACACGTGAATTAAAATAGAGTGTTTGTGCTTCATAGCACACTACAATAGAGCACTAGGATTAAGATCTAGAATAACGTGTAATTGAACTGGATATATATTATCTAAAACTTCGAAAAAAAAAATACCTCTTCAGCTGTCCATTGTCCCTTGGTGGAACGCCTTGTAGGGCCACTAGTCCTCCTATAAAACAGTGGCATAATATTATTCAAGGTCAAGTTCTTGAAATAGTGGTCATTCTCTCAATCAAATGAGATGCTAAAGCATTCAAAAATATATCATTGTCTGCATGTATGGGTAGGGTTGGGGGAAGGGAGTGGGGCCTTCCAGAAGAAACAGAATGGCTAAAGTAAAGTGGTATACTAATAGTATGGTTTTCAATGGGAGGGGAAAAAGATCAACAGAATTCATTTCCTTCAAAAACTTTTTAAAAAGTTAAAGAGTGACTCTTATGACTTATGAGTTACTACTCATCCACCAATACTGACAACAGACCCCTCTCAAATCTTAAGCTGATCGCATGCAATGAGTCTAGGGGCTGGAGGAAGTGAAAACTAGCTTGACCATCCAGAGGATATTTTAACTTTGTTATTTATATCATCAACAACAGAGGACAAATATGAGCAACTGCACAAATCCACAAAATGTAATTTGGTAACAGTTAAAGGCGCCGGGCACCAATGTGAATATTTGATCATGGAAGAATTAAAATCATTGTTATAGGGTGTGGCTAAGCAATTTCTCGAGATTCTCAGCCACCATACACACTTTCACCAACAAAGAGGTGTTGAAGTACCATGAATGAAGCTGTAAAATTGTACAGCATTTCAAGGTATAAAAGGTACTATGAGATATAGCATGAGCAGATGTACAAAATAATCTTTACACAAACAATAAAAATAAAGATGAAAACTATGAAAAGACGTCCAAAGAGCAATGTTCCATATAGTTTTAAAAGATACCCATGCAGAGGCCGCATTTTCTGATAACCATCACTGACCCCATTTGAAGAAGTAATGTTTGTCCTATCACTTTCCATTGTTGCTTGACAGATGAGCAGATCTGCATATCCCAATTCCTACTTGACAGCAATTCTCTCCAGAATATCTTCCCCAGATCATTATCAATTTCCCTTAGATTTGGCAGTAACTACCTTTCTGAAGGATGAAATCACAGGCTAAAAGAAGAACAAAAGCAAGAAAAACAGAAATCAGAATACCAAAGCATAATCACACAAGGGTAATAAAAAAGCAAGAACCCATAAATATATGAAAGAACCAAATTCAGTGGTATAAGGGAACTTTTCTTATTGATGAGTTATTGAAACAAAGTATCGCTCAGAAGAAATACACAGATTCACTCAATTGCCTTTGACTATGGTGAGTACATGATCTGCGGCCATCACAATTTTTCTAGTCCTATCCTTCATCTATCTTTTCTAAGTTCTGAACATTAAATTTAAAAAATCATTTTAAATAGCATTGAAGATGGTTTGGATTTAAATTACCCCACTAACCATACCAGAACAAGTTGATATTACCATATCTCTGCAAAATGCAAGTACCAGTACCCAGCCAACTTCCCTCAAACTCATTCGGGAAAAAGGCATACCACCATATCAATTTCTTGGGACACGCAAACACCCACCAGCAGTTAACAAGACCCCCCCCCCCCACCTCAACTTCTTCTACTTGTTCAGAAATCAATTAATTTTTCATTTCACATAAAAAAAAAAAAAAAATTTAAAACAACTCAATAGATCAAATATCAGCGAATTATAGGCCCAATTAATCATCCCAGAACAAATTATGGCCAAAACACCTGAAAACTATATCTATTAAGTCTAAACAAAGAAATTTTAAAAAAAAAATAGATCAAATATCAGCAAATTATAAGCCTAATTAACCATCCCCAAAAAGGTTATGGCCAAAACACCTGAAAACTATATCTATTAAGGCTAAACAAAAAAAAAAATAAAAAAGAAAAGAAAGTAATCGAATTGAAATCCAATCCGTTTTTCATGAGAGAAAACTTTACTGCTAAAATTTCTACATAAAATTCTCATATCAAAACAAACAACAGGAAAAAATCGAGAAAATTCTCAAAATTTCGAACAAATTAAGCCTTTCACAGCCAAAAAAACAAAATTAAAAAGAAAAAACTCACCGAACTAAGCTTGAAAGTATGTAATCGGATGAGAGAGAGAATCGAAGAGGCCGACGATGCAATCGACTCAACGCACATCGCAGATCCAAATTCAGATAGAGAAGGATCTGCGTATGCACGGAGAGAGTTTGTTACTTTGTGACTGAAAGAAGTGCAAACGGTCTTGAGTTCGATTCAAACGTAAAAAGGGCGGACAATAGTTCAAACCCTATCCTTAAACATCGAACAAGTTGGCATATATCAACGGTGAAAGATTGACTGACGTGGAAAACTGTGGCCCTCATTTGCCATTCTTCATTTGCTAACTTTTTTGAATATTAAAAACTCCAACGGGAAGCTATATTGATAGGGCCATAGGTGGATCCGGGTCGAGTTTTCATAAACGACCAATCATGGGCCTTGAGTCCAAATAATTTTAAATGTATTAGGATTTAGATTTGAATTTTAACAAAGTGATTAGAATAAATAAAAATTTAATTTCAAAATCATCCGATGATTAAAATATCTTATTAAGTTAAAAGAAGTTCAAATTTTACAATTCAAAACTAATTTATCCTTACAATATGTTTACAAATTTTGGACAAAGAAGAAAAAAAGAAAAACTTAAAATAGAAGAGAGAAAACAAGACAAGAAAAAGAAAATAATTATTTTATCATGTTTGAATATTTAAGAGATAAATAGAAAGAAATTTACTTTTGTGTTCGGATTGACAAGAAAGAAAAGTAAAGAAAATATATATAAATTATTTAGTAAGAGAAATTTATATATAACGAATTTTCTTACTTCTAGATACAGAGTGATAGGATTCCTATAATAAATACATGTAGGTGCCATCACCTTATCTTTGGAAATAAGAAATTTTTGGTGAGAAACTCGTTATGTTTTAAAATTCTAATGGGGAAGATTACGTGTTAGGGCCAACGGATTGGAAGAAGGGTGGATCCAGGTTGAGTTTGCATAAATGATCAAAACCGGCCCATTGAGTTGAGGACCGTTAAAGTTCAAATCCAAATCCAATGCATTTAAAATCATTTGGACTCAAGGCCCACGATCGGTTTTTTTGTTAGTTTAAGGGTAATGTTATCGTAATCTCTAGCTCATATAAGATAAGGAGTTTTAATTATTGAATAACCTAGAAATTTTTTTTAAAAAAAGTGATTAGGATGAATAACAACTCAATGAAATATCATCCAATGATTAAAACATATCATCTTTTATAAGCTTGATCTTAGAGTAGCATTGCCCTTAGTTTAATGTCAAAATATGTTTCGAATTTATTACCCCCACCACATAATAACATTGAGTAATGACATAATTAATAAATATTTAATATAATAAATATATGGAGTAATTACATTTTAGTCTCCCTTTTATATAAAAAAAAAAAATTAGATTGTGGTTAGCTTTTTTGGAACTAAAAGAATATAGATTTAAGATAATAACGTTAAAAGGAGGTCAAGTTTTATAATTCATGACTAATTTGTCCTTACAATATGTTTGGAAATTCTGGACAAAGAAGGGAAAAAAAACTTAAAATAGAAGAGAGAAAACAAGACTAGAAAAAGAAAGTAATTATTTTCATCATATTTGAATATTTAAGAGGTAAATAGAAAGAAATTTATTTTGAGTTCGGATTGACAAGAGAGAAAAGTAAAGAAAATATATATATATATATAGATTATTTAGTAAGAATAAATTTATATATAATAAATTTTTTGACTTCTAAACACAGAGTTATGGGACCCCTATAATAAATATGTGTGTTCCATCACCTTGTCTTTAGAAATGAGAAAATTGGGTGAAAAACTCGTTATGTTTTAAAACTCCAACGGGAAGTTTACATGTTAGGGCCGATGGGTTGGAAGAAGGGCAGATTCAGATTGAGTTTGCGTAAACAACCAAAATCGGCCCATTGAGTTGAAGACTGTTAAAGTTCAAATCCAAATCTAATGCATTTAAAATCATTTGGACTTAAGGTCCATGATCGGTTTTTTTGTTAGTTTAAGGGTAATATTATCGTAATCTCGAGCTCATATAAGATAAGGAGTTTTAATCATTAGATAACCTAGAAATTAAAAAAAAGGATTAAGATGAATAACAACTCAATTCAAATAGCATCCAATAATTGAAACACATTGTATTATATAAGCACGATCTTAGAGTAGCATTGCCCTTAATTTAATGTCAAAATATGTTTCTAACTTATTACCCCCACCACATAATAACACTGAATAATGAGATAATTAATAAATATTTAATATAATAAATATTTTTATTAATTAAATTTTAGTCACCTTTTGATATAAAAAATTAGATTGTGGTTAAATTTTTTTGGAACTAAAAGAATATAGATTTAAGATAATCAAGTTAAAAGGAAGTCAAATTTTACAATTCAAGACTAATTTATCCTTACAGTATGTTTGAAAATTTTGGACAAAGAAGGAAAAAATAAAAACATAAAATAGAAAAGAGAAAACAAGACAAGAAAAAGAAAGTAATTATTTTCATCATATTTGAATATTTAAGAGGTAAATAGAAAGATTTTTTTTTTTGTATTCGGTTTGACAAGAGAGAAAATAAAGAAAATATATATAGATTATTTAGTAAGAACAAATTTATATATAAGGAATTTTTTCACTTCTACATTCAGAATGATGGGACCCCATAATAAATACATGTGTCTCATCACCTTGTCTTTAGAAATGAAAAAATTGGGGTGAGAAGCTCGTTATGTTTTAAAACTTCACGGGAAGTTTACGTGTTAGGGCCGACAGGTTGGAAGAGAGGCGGATCCAGGTCGAGTTTGCGTAAATGACCAAAATTGGCCCATTGAGTTGAAGGTTGTTAAAGTCCAAATCCAAATCCAATGCATTTAAAATCATTTGGACTCAAGGCCCATGATCAATTTTTTTTTATTAGTTTAAGGTTAATGTTATTGTAATCTCGAGCTCATATAAGAGAAGGTGTTTTAATCATTGGATAACTTACAAATTAAAAAAAAAAAAGTAATTAGGATGAATAATAACTCAATTCCAATATCATCCAATAATTGAAACACATTATCGTATATAAGCTAGCATTGCTCTTAGTTTAATGTCAAAATATGTTTCTAATTTATTACCCCCACTACATAATAACAATGAGTAATGACATAATAAATAAAGATTTAATATAATAAGTAGTTGAATTAATTACATTTTAGTCACCTTTTTATATAAACAATTAGATTGTAGTTAACTTTTTTAGAACTAAAAGAATATAGATTTAAGATAATAAAGTTAAAAGGAAGTCAAATTTTACAATTCAGGACTAATTTATCCTCACAATATGTTTGGAAATTTTGGACAAAGGAGAAAAAAAGAAAAATTTAAAGTAGAAGAGAGAAAAAAAAAACAAGAAAAAGAAAGTAATTATTTTCATCTCTTAAAGTAGTGTATAATTTGTTGTCATATTTTCTTTTTCATTCTCATCTCTTCCTCTTTTCTTCTCTTTTTTCAAATCTTCAATATATATACAAACACACTTACATATATACGAACAATGTGTGTGAGTTTATATGTATATATATATATATATGTGTGTGTGGTGTGTATATACATGTTACACATATATACTCACACACACTACACACAGTAGATATGATTTAATACTTTAGATATAAATACACACACATATGCTACACTATATATATAGGCATCTAATATTTCGCTAATTTCAATCCAATAATTGTTTAGCTCATATTGTTTAGTTTTTGAGTGTGTAAGTTAATAATTTATTGTTATATGAGTTTCACCTCCAATGTAGTTCTAATCAATGTTTAAAAAAAATAGTTTTAAAGTGTTGTAAAACTTGCTTCTTTCTAGCAAAAGTGAAAGATTCAGTGATATATGAGTTGCACCAAGTGTTGTGGTGATTTGCACCAAGTGTTGTAATATTTGTACCAAATGATATGAGAGTTCTACTTATTTCATAATACAATTTGCACTTTTTTCATATCTTAATTGTTGCATACAACTCCAATATTGACATTATTTGGACTTCTTATTTATATATTGCAATTATATTTGTTATTGTATTGATTTAAATATTCTAATAACTCACACTCAATTTTGTTGATAGCAAGAGTTAAATGGAACAATTCATATGGAAGGATAATGGGCCTAAACACTAGGCAAATGCATTGTTTTTGTTCAAGCGTTGGGATTAGTTGTATAATAATCTGATAAAGTCTTTCAACTCATGGATCATTCCTTTGCGTGACTGCAACATTTTTCAATTTATGAAAGATCATGTACTAAAATTGACAAATTTTCTAATGGATAAGAAAATGATGCTTGAGAAGGAGCAAATCACTATGGAACATAGGATTGAGGAAAAAATATGTGATAGTCAACAAAGGTCGACTAGATTTGGTTATAACTTTCCAATGACTGACAAGTACATAGTCACTAATCGAAATTTGAGAAAATATGCAGTTAGTTGTTACATGAATACAGTTGCTTGGAGTAGCAAATGATCGAGCTTCTTTATCCCCCATGCTATGGTTGTGATAGGCAATGCGGGTCTCAATACCTATGCTATGGTTGACCACTGGTTCAAGAATGAGACACAACAACAACTGTTAATGTTTATGATACTGCTTGTGCCGACTCATGATGAGCCGAACCTGGAGGACCTCTTCGACACTGTATCCATTTTTGAAAGTTTAGATGATTCTAGTACAGTAGAGGCAACACCTCTTTCTCCTATAACTAAATGCCCCTCCCCCCTCGGTAGACCAAAGAAAAAGCGCATCGAGTCCCAGTACCAAGACCAAAGGGTTATTTATTGCTCTCATTGTCGTCAAGCCGGTCACAATTGAAATATTTGCAAGGAACCTATCCCTGAGTGAAAACTTTGTTATTCTATACAATTACCAACCGTAATTTGTCTTGGTGAAAACATATAGTATGTATGATGGGGTGAACTTTTCAATGTATTAGGCCTTGTTTGGTTATCAACTCAAAACCAGATTTTCTCAAATCACTACTTGAAAATGCGTTTGTTTAGTCAACAAATTTTGAATTTTATCTTAAAATCTGTTTTCAATTTTCTGCAATACACTTTTCATTTTCACAAAGATATCTACCCATATCTTCTGCACACACACACCCCAAGACCCTTCTTTCCACCCTATGTCTTCTACACCCTAGCCATTCATTATGGCTGGAAAAACTGAAATTTGCAGCCATACAGACAGCAGGAAAACCAGTGTGGAGCCATGGGTGTGGCACTCAAAATTTCTCTACAACAAGAAGAACCAACAAGACATCCACTTAATCAGTTTTCCCATCTCTGATCCGTTTTTTCTCTGTCTCGCTCTCTCTTCCCTCTCTCTCTCAACCCAACGACATCTCCTTCTGCCGATTTTTTTTGCAACTTTTCAAACCCTAGCTGTAACAAATCTTCAACTGGATATCTAGGTTCGAACCATATCTGCACTCTCATCAGAGCCGATTCAATGTTGTTGAGGTCGATGCCGACGTGATTCCCATTTGGGTCTTTGAATTCTGGGTTTTGACCGGTGTTGAATTCCACTGCGAGCTTGTCAGGCGGTTCAGTGGTGTTGGAGAGTACAAAGGCGAGGCCGAAACCCAGGCTTGAAGAGATTTTCGGTAAGACTGAGAAGACGAATGAGGTTGAAAATGAAGAGATGGTAGTCAAATTGGAGTTGGGTTTCATTGGGATCGGAGATTGGTAAAAAGCTTTGAAGGAATTGAAGAGGAAGGAATGATGGCTAACTGGAGGACGAAAAGGAAAAGGCAGAACCCAGATTTGCTTTTGCGCGTTCGCTTCACCTTCGTTACAATATTGTTATTGTTGCCGCTATTGCTGGAAGTGTTTTTCTGACTCTGCTGTGAGGTTTTCGCCATTAAACTTCAGCAAGAGGAAAGCAAAGTAGTACAAGTTTAAGTACAGAGAGAGATTGAGATGGAGAGAAAAATGTTAAGAAGGTGTTTGTTAATATGACCGGTAACTCTTGGTAAAAATTTAAAAAAGAAAAAATCTAATCATATCCAAATCCATTTTTATATTTTTTAATTCTAAATCTGTTTGAAGATTATCACATCCAAACGCATTTTCATAATTTTTAACTCAGAAACTGAATTAAAAATTATTATATCCAAACGCATTTTCACAATTTTTAAAAAATTAATTACAAAATTTTGAAACACATTTTAGAAATATTTTTCAGAAAATCATATTTGAATCACTATCCAAACGCAGCCTTAGTTTCTATAACATTCAACAGCTTCTTTTCAAGAATGATATTTATAAACTTCTACACAGTGTTATCAAAGTTGCACTTGACGTTTTAGTTAGTTGCACCATAACGTTTTAAAAGTTGCACCAAGTTCAGAAAAACAAGCATGTTAATTCCAAAGATGTGTGCACAGTGTTACCCAGTTGCACCTGACGTTATGCGAGTTGCAAATGATGTTTTAGTGAGTTGCACCAAGTTCAGAAAAACAAGCAGGTTAATTCCAAAGATGTGTGCACAGCATTACCCAATTGCACCCGATGTTATGCGAGTTGCTCCTAACGTTCTAATGAGTTGCGTCATAACAATTTAAAGGTTGCACCAAATTCTTTTTTTGAGATAATTACACTGACCTTCCTTAAGATTTCTGACAATTGTACAAACTACCTCTATAATTTATGAAATAACATTATCCCCATGTTAGAGTTTTTGGTAAACGCTGTTAGCAGAGTATGTAAATTTATCAAAATGTCCATATAATTAAATATTAAAAGTTAATGTCAAAATTCAGCTTTTTCAGAATTAGACATATATATATGTGTGTGTGTGTGTGTTCACACACGGAGGGCAATATAGAGACGATTCACAACGTCTTATTCTTCCATCTCTCTGTAACAGGGTCTCTCTCTCTCTCTCTCTCTCTCTCTCTCTCTCTCTCTCTCTCTCATTCCTTATCATTTTTTTTCATTGGGGCCTAGCACCACTGCCTTTTTCTTCTTCGCCCCCATGATCACAAGTCGCAACAACGTCATCCATGGCGGTTACCAATTTGGTTGCGATCTCGTTGAAATCGATTTTTGCCATGATTACTCTCCATTTTGACAATGTAGGTATAAGAAACAATGAAGGTTATCAAAATGATAAAGATTTTGATTTTTGCAAGTTTTCACTTCTAGGTTTTGCCGAGATCTGTTATTGATAGGTATAAATTTTGATTTTTCGAAAATAATCTCTTTTGAATTGTTTTGTACTGGACATTGAATTAGTTCTTCCATTTGAGCTCATGAATATCCCAAGAGCAAGTACAGGATGATCACTTGTATATTTATCTTGAAATGAACAATAGAACTAATATAATTATGGCTTTCTGGAGGCTTTTGAAGGCAGTGAGAGTGACGTATGTTCAAGTTATGGTAATGGATTGATGCCTGGTAGAACCAACCAAGAAATGGGTCACCTGCTATTGCGAAAATCGCACACGATCAAGGTCGAGGCCACTGTTATGAAAATCTGATTCATGGTGATGTTGTGGAAGAAGAACAATTGATGGTAATTTCAGATGTCTAATGATTTTAGAGAGAGAAATTTTAAGGAAATAACAACATTTTACGTGTGTGTGTGTGTGTGTTTATGTACAAGATTTTAGAGAGAGAAAAAAAGAGAAGAATTTAGTGAGAGTGTTTTATATAGAGAAATTAATTTTAAGAATATTTTAGATAAGATTTAAAAAGATAAATTTAGTGATCGGAGAGAGTATTTTAGAGAGGTTTGAATTTGAGATTAAATATAATTTTAGAGAAATTTTTTAAAAAGAGAAATTAATTTAAGAAATATTTTAGAGAAGGTTTAGAGAGAGAAAATTTTAAAGATATTTTTAAATGGTTTTAGATTGATTAAAAATAATTTTAGGGAAAAAAAAATTTATAGAGAAAAATTTTAGAGGAAAAAAATTAATTTAGTTGTCTTTAAGCTATTAGTTTAAAAAAAATTAGAGAAGAGAGAGTAAAAGATGGATAGGAGGTTTAAACACAATGTTAAATTTGTCATTTTACATTATCTTTCGAGGGTAATATAGTAGTTTTATTATTTTAAAGGATAAAATGGACATTTAAAAAAAATTATTTGCTTACATCATCAATTTCCGTCACGGTCAATAACGGAGGCTGACGATACGGGAGAATCTATAACTGACACAAGAACTAGAGGGAAGACGGTGGACGATTTTGCACTCTAATTAATATTGTAATTATGTTGCAAATATTATATCTGACTCGTACACATGAATTAGTAGACTAACCAAACTGATAAAGAAAGGTTACTAATAGCACACCTTATGAATGCTGCTCAGATCAAATGAAACATAATCTTATACGTCAAAGTTTGAATGCAATTGCATTGTAGAATTACAAATGGGAACCCAGATAACACCTAATTGCTGCAAATTGCATTCAAACCTACAAAAGCCTGTCTTGCAATATTAAGAAGTTCTGTCAAATGGACAACAAAGTTTTTGGGACTCTAGGTTTGGGTAGAATAGGATAAATTTGATAAAGGAGAAAGAGAGAGAGAAATAGAGAGATAGAGAATTACCTGTTAGAGACGATGGACACGAGGTAGGAAGCGACGGCGATGATGATGGCGATGATGAATGGGTCAAGATCATTGTTGGTTGAGTTTGGGGATGACGACGATTCGAATAGTTAAGAAATGACAATCACGACGACTTGATAGACGAGAAGACGACGAAAAGTTGTCCAGTTCGAAGACAATGCTGACTGATGGGATTACAATAGATGGTGGTGACTCACGAAGGAAGAGACGATGGTGGACTCTTCTCAATTTTCTATCCCTAAATGAATATGAGTATTCTTGTCAATTACTTAGCTTTTTTAAAATGGTATTTTAGTCTTCTAAAAATTGAAGATACCAAAGTTGATGTTTTTTTAATTTTTTTGATGTCTTCTTAATTTCCAACATAAAAGTAGACTTTTTCTTAATTTTTTCTTTGAGACCAACTGATTCCTAATTAAGATTCAAATAAGTGTGTGATTGCCCTTAGAAAGGAATTTATTTTTGTGTTCTGATTGACAAGATAGAAAAGTAAAGAAAATATATATAGATTATTTAATAAAAATAAATTTATATATAAAGAAATTTCTCACTGCTAGATACAGCTTGTCTTTAGAAATGAGAAAATTGGGTGAAAAACTCGTTATGTTTAGTAATTTCCATTTAATAATTATACTCTTTTCTTTTCTTTTTTTTGTTAGTTGTCATATGTTTTAGTTCTTGCATTAAGGCCGTATTTGGTATACTAAATAACTATTTTTGTGTTCTGATTGACAAGATAGAAAAGTAAAGAAAATATATATAGATTATTTAATAAAAATAAATTTATATATAAAGAAATTTCTCACTGCTAGATACAGCTTGTCTTTAGAAATGAGAAAATTGGGTGAAAAACTCGTTATGTTTAGTAATTTCCATTTAATAATTATACTCTTTTCTTTTCTTTTTTTTGTTAGTTGTCATATGTTTTAGTTCTTGCATTAAGGCCGTATTTGGTATACTAAATAACTATTTTTGTGTTCTGATTGACAAGATAGAAAAGTAAAGAAAATATATATAGATTATTTAATAAAAATAAATTTATATATAAAGAAATTTCTCACTGCTAGATACAGCTTGTCTTTAGAAATGAGAAAATTGGGTGAAAAACTCGTTATGTTTAGTAATTTCCATTTAATAATTATACTCTTTTCTTTTCTTTTTTTTGTTAGTTGTCATATGTTTTAGTTCTTGCATTAAGGCCGTATTTGGTATACTAAATAACTATTTTTGTGTTCTGATTGACAAGATAGAAAAGTAAAGAAAATATATATAGATTATTTAATAAAAATAAATTTATATATAAAGAAATTTCTCACTGCTAGATACAGCTTGTCTTTAGAAATGAGAAAATTGGGTGAAAAACTCGTTATGTTTAGTAATTTCCATTTAATAATTATACTCTTTTCTTTTCTTTTTTTTGTTAGTTGTCATATGTTTTAGTTCTTGCATTAAGGCCGTATTTGGTATACTAAATAACTATTTTTTTTTTTTCATATTTGTTCACTTTTATATATAAAAAAGGTCTCCTACAAGAGTACTTTTTTAATTTTTTGACCTAATTTCTCATTCCTACACACAAGGTGATGGTTCTATTTTAAAAAAATCCATGCGAGTCCTATCACCTTATTTTTAGAAGTGAGAAAATTTGGTGAGAAATTTGTTATGTTGAGTATTTTTTATTTAATAATCACTCTTTTTTTGTTTTTTTGTTAATTGTCATATGTTTTAGTTCTTGCATTATGGGCATATTTGATTTATTAAAAAACTATTTTTTTTCTTCAAATTTGTACACTTTCGTATGGGGAAAAAAAGGTCTAGTACAAAGAGTAGTTTCCTAGTTTTTCGATGCTACTGCCATTAATTTTTTTTTTTAATTTAGTGTTTTTTTGCATCCTTATTTATAATATATATATACAATTTCAAAGGTACTGAAAATTTATAAAGGCTCAATCATTCCATCCAACTTTAACTGATAAGAAAAAACTCTTAACTACCTCACCCCCCCCCCCCCCCCCCCCCCCCCCCCCCTCTCTCTCTCTCTAAAAATCTCTCTTACAAATTTGAAATAGCTAATTTGAGATAATTGTCAGCAACGAGGTTGATGTTTAGGACAAAGGCTCCTAATACCCATGGAAAAAACCAAAATGCCTGTCACCATACAATCACATAGAATCATATTCTTCACCATTGAATTCATATTATTACTGGTATGACTACTCATTTAAAGTCTACATTATATATACAATATACGTAAATATTAACCCAAAAAAAAAATGGTTTTAGATTTTAAAGAATGTTACCTATTAATAGAAAATGATTAAAAAAATTAAAAAAGACATATGGTAAAATAACAGAAGACCAAGTGAAGGCCTCTTGAAATGTCACATCTGAAACAAACAAGAGGAAAGGCTTTTTGAAATTGGACATGGATTGTTAATGTGAAAGATGGAGAAGAGGGTTTGTGATTTATTGAATTGATGAGATGGCGGTGGTCAGTGGGGGAGGTCAGGTTGAAGAAAAGTCGAAGTCAGTCAAGACACTGCCAACCATGTGCAATGATAAAAGAGAGAAGGGGAGAGAAATCAAACGATTGGTACTGTTCAATATATATATATATAGACCTTTCTTAGAACTGACAATTTTTGTGTTCTGATTTGAGTTTCCATGTGAGTCCATTAATTAGATAGCTTTGAAAAACAAGAAAATATATAAAGGTATTTTTATTGCAACTCATTGTGGAATAATCAAATCAAGTTACTCGAATTCAGTTCAGCTCAGCTCAACTCAATAGAGAGATCAATTTTTGTAAGGAAAGAAAAAAGAGGTAAATAAGAGCTAACCTTCATACTAATCAAGCAGCGTTTCTCAGACTCAAAAATGTAAATGAGGAGAAAAAACACCAAAATGAGAAACAACAAACAAAATTTTCCAGTTATATATAAGGGGCATAATAACCATATTTTGGTATTATATTATGAAGCACAAATTAACTTAGCTCTAATAGAATCCAAGCGATGAAGATCACGATGATGTCATCACACAAAACTGCGGTACACTAGGTCATTCAATGACTCATGCTCCAACTTTCTGAACTTTATTTGGTTGACTTGCAGAATCATTGTCTCTAAAGCGAGAGCGCTTCCCATTGAATTGTTGTCTCCCACCTCTATTGTTTCTTCCTCCCCTGACCAAGCAAAAATGAGATAACAAACTCTTAGAACTTAAAACAATGTGACAGATTTATATTCTTGCCAGAATGATTATAGTAAAAACCTAATATTTTACAAGCACACCATACCCGACATTCTAAAATTCCAGAAACAAAGAAAATGAAAGAGACAGTGATTCACACCTTCCACGGTTGCCCTTATTTTCCCACCTTTTGTCTTGAGTACCACGAAGCAGCAGACTCCAGTACTCCTTTTCAGCCTCACCTGAGTGTTTGAAAGGAAAAAAATGGTGGCTCTATTAACATTAAAATTTCAAACTAAAAACATTCATGAAACAGAGATGTTAACCACAGGACAAACAAATGGAAGCGCAGTACATATGTTTTGAGTTTTACATGATAACAAAATATCAGCCAACATCCACCCATCTAAAAATCCTTTCATCCATACAAAATCCGTCATTGACGTTGTTAGGTTTCCACCGATTTGTTTATATGATTAAAATACCCTTTATATATAACTCTGACACCCCCACTCTTTTTTTTTTTTTCTAATCTTTTCAGAGATTATAGGTCACTGTAATTCTCAAATATTATAAGAAAGGTCAATCTTACTATTCATAAGGGTAACACAATAAATTCATACTTTCCGTTAACGCCCGTTTCCCAAGCATAAAGATTGTTACATGGGAGGTCAATGTAATTGTCCAAAAAACAAAAAAAAAACATAAATTAGCTCTACAAAGAGACTACAAGAATTATTAATAAAAACGCATAAATGAATTCTAAAACAGAGAGAACAATAACAACGGAATTCTTTTTTGGAAGAAAATTCCCATTACAAGCCAAAATTCATATCCTGTGAAAATTTAGTTCCAGAAAATGAATCACTAAGAATCACACACTTTGAGCTCAATAATGCATGTGTTATTTTGATTGGTAGACAAAACTTGCAAGATCCTTTCATATTATTAATACATGCTACTCTTTTTGTTTTTCCAATTTTATGCAGTTGACACTACATATACATGTTGGCACCAACTGATTTTGCTTACTATATGGTACAGCATGTTAATATATCGTGAACCCCTTGAGTAAGATAACCATTCCAAAGTATATGACTTTCCATTGGATATACTCATTCTTTTGATAAGTGTTTCTCCATTGGGTATAAAATTCTGGCAGCAACTAAGTAGTGAGGATATCTTAAGGTAGTGAAATGCAAAATAGACAAACATCAAAGAAAACTTCAAATGAAGAAAAGACAGGGCAACAGGTTGCTGCATACCGGTTACAGGATTTAAAGTAGCAATGTAATTTTTCACAACCAGACCACCTTCCTCGGCAAGCACAGCAGCAGCACGTGCTTTCTGAGCTGCTTCTGGTTCTTCAAACCGAATGTATCCTGAATCTGCTCCCATCTTAAAATCTATGTACTGCAGAGAAGAAAAACACATGCCAGTAGAAACGTTAGAATTCTACTCAACAAAGCCAAATCCTCACTATTTTGGATACAGGGATCATATTTTGCCATCCTCAGAAACTCTACTTCAAGGAAGGTATAACTGGTAGACAGTTTCTACTACTGTCGTACAGCGTATCCACATCCTTTTTTTTTAGAATTTGTGGTACAGTGTGTCCATATCATATTCTATCCACATCCCATATCCACCATTTCCATGCTTCATAGGTACTGGAGATATCTTTCGGTAAAGAAATATTATCGCCGCTCAGAAATAGCAAATTGGACAATTTCTTAGTGATTGTGAACTAAGCTGAAGAGGAACAAGAAGAAGAAGAATCTACACTTTTTACAAGTATTTTTATTTAGACTATTATACAAAGATAACTCCCTTTTTTGGTGGTGGTCTTTTTTCCCAAAATACCAATGTTTCAAATGCTTAATTTAAAGTAATCATAATGGAAATAATTATTTTACTCTTAATAATTACCGTCCCACTAGCCAACTCTCTCCATCTCTCTCTCTACAATTAACATCTAATGTGCCATTCACACTATACATGTATGTGCCCCACTTCTAGTTGTTACTAAATGAGACGGGTCTATTGATCATATATCTGAAAAACTTGAAATTTGGTGTCCATGATGTTGACACACATTTCACCAGGTTCATTGACCCTGCAAAATTTGCCATTAGCAAATTGTCAAAATTTTAAAATTGAGTCGTAGATTCTTACTTCCAATCTGACATTTGTCAGATTGTTAATTACATCGAAAAGGAAAACCTTCGATACTCAAGAGGATAAAAGAACAGTAGCCAAGAAAGAAATTAAAGTTTTTATTTATTGATGAGATTTCAATCCCTTCTACAATACAGTTTCATAAACAAAAGAACGTTTTGGAACCCTTTTCCTAAACAATTCCACCTCCTTAACAAGGACTAACGGAAATCAAGATGGAAAAAATGAAAAGACGTAGAGGAAGACATCGACAGAGTTCATCGTGTCGCCTGGATCTCTTCCTCTTCAAGTTTTGAAGTTAAGACTCCTCTTATTTCTGAAACTCTGGTTTTGATATCTAGAAAGAATTCTCAAGTTTCTGATTTCTCTCCAACTCTAATCTCTCCAAAAGTTTTTAACTATCTCCTTTTTTGGATGCTCGCAAAGAAGCTTTTTATAGAGATAGACTGAAGATAAGGTTTATCCTCATTTCAACTTCTTTAGAGATAGACTTATCTCTAACTTAAGTTTAAATTTTGATTTGAATTTGTTTGAATACTTTATCTTCTTTTGAATGGCTCAGTTAACCAATGGACTTTTACAACAAGCCCCTGCATTGTATGGCTTACTGGACCTCTTTTAATGTAGTGTGGTCCAATGTTGCATGGCCACTTGGACTACATATGGCCCAATGTTGCATGGCCACTTAGACTGCATAACCCATTAAATTTTTTCCGTGCCAATACATGGCAAGCATGTTAGGTGTAATAAAACGATGGATTTGACAAAGGATGCAACAGAAAGCAATATTTTTCTTTCATTCTGTAGCATAACGTGAGTGTTTAGCATTAAAGCAAATAATTTCCTTCCAGTATGAAGCATAACAGAGCATGTACAGAAGTTGAGGCAGAATAACTAAGTTCACACTTCACAATTTCATTATGGGAGTAATAGCAATAAAGAAGACAATAGCTTGCAAATGCAGGAATTCAAAAGAAAAAGATGAAGCAAAAGTATATTAACTTTAAAGATATTGTCTATCTAAAAATTAATGAAGTTT
Organism: Nyssa sinensis; assembly: GCA_008638375.1. NCBI lineage: Eukaryota > Viridiplantae > Streptophyta > Magnoliopsida > Cornales > Nyssaceae > Nyssa > Nyssa sinensis. Next base: position 4,842,481 of record CM018046.1, read on the forward strand.
GACGAAACAACTTGGGATGGGTACTATGTTCCATTATCAAGTCCAGTACTTGTAAAAACATGTATAAGAAGTTGCACTTCTTCTGCCACACACCTTGAACTTAATAGTGGAGCACCAAACATCTAACCCCCTGATTTGCATGAAAGTCAGCTTCATCATAGATCATTGAACCAATAGTAAAAAGTAAAGACGGCCCTAGAAAAATGAGGAAACCAAAATTTTCTTCCAAATTTAGTCGACATTACTCTTTCTTTTCAACCTAGAAGAATCTTCCATTCCTTCCCATCCAAATGTACCAAATAATTACACTGCTGCAAACAAAAATGTTTAGATTTTTTATTTTTTTATGATGGAAACGTGCCAACCACGGTTCTATTTGGAGCATGACTGTTGGAGCAAAATCCGATTCGATGACCCTACTCCTAAAAAGTGCATATCAAGTAAAAATGAGGCACATCTTTCGCATGGCTCAAACTAGGGACCTCTAGAGGACATATTCCTTTATTCCCCAAGAACTTACTAGCTGATCTAACCCAGGGATTAAAATTGTGTAAAATTTATATGTTTACTTAAGGAATGTAATTTAAATTAATTTATCAAGAGAACATAGTATTGAGGTTTCATGATCCAGTACATTTATAGTTTATAAACTTTGTAAACATGAAAATTATTAATCAGGAGGGCCAAATATCAACCACTCGAGGGTATGTCTTTTAATTGGATGTTAGTCTATAATTCATTTAATCTACCCATGGAGGCACTCAACCAATGCACGTAGTTTTTGATATTCAGTTTTAAACAAGTTAAACTACATGAATACAAAATTTCCACATTTTTAAACAAGTAAAACTACATGTCACTTTTTCTGATAGAAAATGATTATATATTTTTAACTTGTAATATTATAAAGAAGTTTGTAACTTTGTTTAGGTATTACAATAAGATTAACTTATAAAAAAAATCATAATAGAAACCATGTATTTCCTCAATTTTTATACATTACATATATCCTTTTAACTGATTAATGTGTGTAAATACCAATACCTAAACGTGCTCAACTAAAGATATTTCACCGATGGCTAGTTGTCCTCTTCAGCTGTGGATGAAGTGATTTGAATACCATAAAAATAAAAATCTAGATATCTGCAGCTTTCTATAGCAGGCTCCTATTAAAAGACAGGTACAAAACTAGTGTTGTCAAAGGCAACCGGACGCTCGCCTAGGCAATAAGGCGAGGTGAGGTTGAGGTGTAATGCCTCAACACACTTCAGGCAAGGCGACTTGACTAAGGCGCTGCCTAGGCGATTGCCTAGACTAAGGCAAAAGGCGTTGAGGCGAGCCTCTATAACTGAAATTTATTTTACCTAAATGTATTCATGTATCTTGTCTTGTTTTTGGATTTAAGCAATTTTTGTTTGGACTATATTTAACTAGTATAATTAGTAAAAAGGGAAGAAAAAGTTTAGAATAGTTTATTTGCTTAAAATTTAATTATGTTACGTCATTCTTTAGATTAATTTTTTTAGTATTAAAAGAGAATTATTACATAAGATATTGTTTAACTTAAAATAAATGAATATTTAATGTATAATATAATATATATATATATATACTTTTTTAAAAAAAAATTATTTTTATTTTTATCAGTAAAAGTAATATGTATAGAAAGGGCCTGAGAAGGGCACCCCAAAGAACACAAGCAGAAGGAATCGGCTACAAAATTAATGCCTAAGATCCCCCAAAAAATCGACTAAAGAAATAGCATTTACAGGCAAAGCCTCCTTGGCCCAAAGAAATAACAAACACAAAAAAAAGATCTTTGAAACAATAGGACAGCTCCTTATCCTCAAAAACTCGTCGGTTCCTTTCTTTCCAAATGCTCCACATAACACAGATAGGAGCCAATTTCCGTACAAAAATGGTGTCTTTACCAAGCTTGCAACCAGACCAAGCCAAAAGCAAATCTCTAGCAGAACGCGGCATAACCCATTCAATGCCGAAGACCGAAAGGATTAGAGCCCTGCAGTCTCCAGCCATAGGACAATGAATGAGAATATGGTCAATGTTCTCTTCATTGTTTTTACACAAGTAGCACATGCTTGCAAGCTGAAATACCCTTTTTTTGAGATTTTCCACCATCAAAATGGCCTTTCAAGAAGCTTCCCAAGCAAAAAAGGCAGAGTTTAGAGGCGCTCCTGAGTGCCAAATGATTTTCCAAGGAAAATCGGAATCCTTAATGTCAATCAAGCTATTGTAGAACGATCTTACCGTGGATTTCTTTATGTGCGGCTTCCACACCAATTTGTCCACCGTATCCACCAAACCCCGAAAGCTTTGGATGTGCCTAAGAAGGGAGCTTGCCGCCTCCACTTCCCATTCAAAAAACTCCCTTCTAAATCTCGGGTTCCAAACCCCGCTTTCCCCCGAACCCTCAAAACAATCCTTCACCCACGCCCCTTTATTAAGGGCCATGCTATATAAAGAAGGGAATTTTTCTCTCAAATGAGCCTCCCCACTCCAAGCATCCTCCCAAAATCTAACTCTAGATCCCTCACCTAATTCAAAACTGATTCTTTGCCGAAACTAATTCAAAACTGATACTCCAACCACACGGCCCAACGGGACTGCCTGAATGCCAACCCCCCCTCCTCATTCCCATATTTTGTGATTACAACTTCCTTCCAAAACTCCCCTTCCCCCTCCCCAAATCTCCATAACCACTTCCCCAAAAGAGCTTTGTTATATGTTAGCGCCTTTCTTCATTCAGGCTAGCACTTTTTGTTGCCTTGCTTTTCAAGCAATGTAAGACCTTAGCACCTTGAAAGCACCTTTCACCTTTTAACAACAATGTACAAAACCTTTGCTTTTCACTCAATCCCATCCCTTCTTTATCTCCTATGCAGCTAACAAGCAGTTCCATTCCTCTTTGCATTATTATTAAGACAAAAGTCTGGGAAGAAAATGTTACTGTTAACACACAGCTCTACAGGTTAGTTATTTTCCAGTCCAGCACTTTGTCAAGAAAAGCACCCATACGAAAAGCAAAAGAAAGTGTCTTACACTAAATTTGTAATCTGATGTCCAACAAAATAGTCATAGTGATTAACCCTCAAGGCAGTTTTGAATAGACAAATGACAGAAAAAGATAGCGGAAGAAGAAAGAAAGATGACGAGGCCACTGTCCCAGCAGTAGAGATAAGGCGATACAAGAGGAATATGTGACACTATGAGAAAGATACAATAACAAAGCAAAAAATGGGGAAGCAGAAAAAATATTGCTCAAAAAGCATGAAAAGATTTTTCATGACTCAAAATAGACGTGCTTGTGAGAACAACCATTTCTTGAGATGGCAAAATCTTTATGTTGGATTATCAATACGTAGACAAGAGGGAGCACACTAACAACGGAGTATTATCAGGAGTCTTCAAGATGACATAGCGCTTACATATAGTACTTCAAATTAAATATAGGTCAAGTTGTGAGAATTTGGATGACTTAAAATAGAAATGCACAAGTGGTTGTGAGAACAAACATTTCTTCAGATGGCAAAACCTTCATGTTGGATGCTCAACATGCAGAAAAGAGGGAACACGCTAAAAAAGAAGTACTATCAGAAAAAGTCTTCAACATGACATAATGCTTAATATAGTACTTCAAATTACATCTAGGTCAGGTTAGAAAGCCCCTAAGAAGACAACATGGCTCTGTTTGGTTCAGTCATTTGTAAGATTGAAGGAAAGAGCAATGTAACTATAACATCAGGTTAAAAAGAAAATGAAATAGAGAGAATTAACACAACAGAAATAAATTCAGATAGTAAGTGAATGAAATAAAAAGAAATCAAACAAAAAAAGTTATATAATAATTAACAGAGGATTTTGTGTCATTGTTTTAGATAAATACTAAATGAAATCTAACAAAATATTCATATTATAATTAACAGAGGATGAAGTGTCAACTGACACAAATAAGAGGATTCGTCATATTACCTTAACAGTGCCAAATTTTTGGAAAATGCTCTTTAGATCCTCGCGTAAAACAACGTCCTTGTTGTCCTTGTACACAGCAGCAGCCGACTTCTCTTCCACTTTTGCTTCCTTCTCGTCCTTTTGAATGGCACTGTCAAGAGATTTCTCTCCATTTTCGGGTTCCTTTCCTTCACTCTCTGAACCAGTTTTCTCGTCAACCTTCTCTTCACTCTCCTCAATATTTTCCTTGGGGTTCTCTTCATCATCTTTAATATCGTCTGACACCTTGTGTTCAACCTGTTCAGTAACATTTTCTGTGGACTCTGGTCCCCCATCTGTTTTCAAAACATCTGCATTATCATTGGTTGGCTCATGACTACCAATTTGTTCTGCAGAACCTCCAGTTGACATGCTCTTCAATGTAAATGCAACAATTAAGCCTTTAGGGTAGCTGCAATTATCATGGGCAAGATAATTGGATTAACAAGAAATTCAGGAAAATGTAAACCATTGTAAGTCATATAGTAATGTCAACACTTGCTTTGCTTCAGGATTTGAACTGTTTTTACGGTTTGAACCGACTTGGGAACGAGTGTTCTCAACTTCTTCTGACTGCTTCGCTCTTTCTGTGTCAAAATCCTTCCTGGATTGGAAAAAAGTATATGCATTATCAGTATGAGTCAGACACAACAATGACAATAAGCAAGCCCTTAGGGACTTAGCAAAGAATATTTCAAGATTGATCACATAACTCATATTAACTTAGAAATTTATTTGGCAAATAAAACATATCTTTAAAAAAAAAATACTAGAATGTATCAAGTAGAATACATTACGAAAATTATAAAGAACATCATCTCAAGAGGAGTCATGATTGGCATAGATATGTTTCAAATGCAAACTAAATTTCTAGGCTGGATTAGCTGAGTTGGAAGAGAAGTTCGACATATAGGATAACGATAAAAGCCACTGGGCTGAGTCCAAAAAATACATGCAAGTTAATGTGGCAAAGTCTCTAAATTTAAGTTTTCAATTAGCATCTAGATAAAGCCAATCATGGAGTTTAAGCAGGTTAAAATATGGTACTCTTAACTTTTCTTCAGATATATAATGGACTTATCAACATCCATTATATAAACTACTTATTGCTTTGTTACAGTTGAGCTCTATAATTGAAGACGTGTCACTACCACGGCTTATCATGGTTACTTTAACCATTCTTGAGACAATGGATCACTATAAGATCACTGAATGGTACTTACTTGTTTTGTGTTTGTTAATAACAAGCCTACTACTCATAAATGATTAAATTGATTTTCTCATAAGAAACAACAATATATTAAAAGAGAGAATAAGAAGAAAGAAGACACCACATACCACCTAAGAAGGATCAAAAAGACAAGCATACAAACATAAGAAAACAAAACAAGATAAACTCCAACAATGCTCATCAAGGTGGGCAGTCCTCCTTAGAAGACTCGTGTGGCCTAAAAAGACTCCTCAGGAAACTCGTGTAGCCTCTTCACTCCTAAATCTATGGATCAAAGAGAAGTTCACATGTAAGCAGTCGGCCAAGTCACTAATTTGATTAATTCGCTAAGCATATCTCCAAACCCCAATTAACCATATGACAACCAATAATAAATTCGAATCACCCACCACCAATAAATGAATCAAATGATAAGAACAATTTTTATAACTTTAAAGAGGGTGAAAAGAAATAAAAATTAAGTTTATAATTTGATAATGTGTTCCCATGCAATATATGTTCAGTTTTCATTACTGATCAAAAAAATATGTTCAGTTTTCATTGCTATAATTGCATTACAAAAAAATTTAAAAGTCAAAGCCACAAGCATAACTTACTTTGGTTTTAGTTCTAGCTCAACACCTGCATTAATCAAGCTTTGCTTCAAAACCTTCTCAGCATCTTCCTCAGTAGAGAACTCAATTAGAGCAGTGCCACAAAATAACCTCTTGTCTGCAACATGCGGCGGCAGCCTCACACTATTAACCTGAAATAAGGAGGAATACACTCATGTATAGATAGAGCAGGTCCAGTAAGTCAATAATTAAACCCACACACAACAAGTAATGAAAACAAAATTCTCCCGTACTAGGCTTTTGCGAAGGCTCCCATTTCCAACAGTCCCCAATAGCGATTATCAACTCTGAGGCCTCAACTTGTGTAACAAAAAATTTATTAATTAATTTAAAAAAGAAACCCCAAGAATAACTCCAGATGGTTTTGCACAGTCAAAGTGCATACTTTATATGGGCTCTGAGTCTCTGACAGAACTTTACGCAGTCTGTCAATTACCTAACACAACCCTCCTCTTTTATCCGGGCTTGGAACCGGCTCTGTAATGATATAAGAGCAACTCCAACAATGGGAGCCATTTTTGGACCCAAAAAACTCATTTGGGTGCTGCGACAGTGTTTATATATACACCAATGGCTCCCAGCACTATCCATCACTCCAACGCACCATACAGGCAGATTTCATTATCCTAACTAGCTTGTACATATGAATGCATCTTTTTGTAATCCTTTGTGCTTAAAGGGAAAACAAAATCATCTTACAACCACCAAAAAAAATAATGGAGAACAAGATTGTAAGCTCCAAAACCAAAAGTTCCATCTGACCCTAGAAAAAGTTAAACATGGCTAATAGTTTTTCTAATTTAAAGAAAAGGAGTTAAACAATACCTTGGCAAGCTGACCAAAGAAAGACTCCACATCCTCAAGCTTCACATCATACTCTAGTGGCGATGCAGCAATTGTTCTACTGTCTAATTGCTCTATCATTTCTTCAGGCTTTTGAAGCTCAGTAGTCCTGCCAATCTTCTTTCCTAAAATGGATAAACAACAAAAGATCTGTAAACACACACATCATTTAAAGAACCAAGATCATATATGAAATTCATACATTTTCCCGCCTTTTCTCAGCACCCAAACAGAGCAGGGCATAAAAAATTACAAAAAAACTCACCATCTTCAGAGACCTTGAGAAAGGAAGAATTCCTCAAAGTTTCAGCCAGAGCCTTTACCGTATCTTCTGAAACCTCTTCTGGCTTCGCATTTCCCAAATTAAGATGGTTTCTCATCCGAGAGAACGAACATATCAAAGCCAAACTAACCACTAAAGTTTCAGTCAAGAACAACAGATAACAGAGGTACGAAAAATTATATCACCATTTGGCATTTGGTTGAGGGAAATAAAAGAAAACTAATAATAACCTTGTGCGTCCGGCTGTTCTGGAATCCCAAATAATACTCTTGGAACCAAAAGAAACATAAGCATAAAAAGTCTAGGCCTTGAGAAGAAAAAAAAAAATTAAAAATATAGGAAAATAAAAGAAAATTAAGTTCAAGTCTTCTGCTTTATGCAGTTTAGTTTACCATGTAATGAAAATCGAAGGCACCACAACTTCACTATATTTTCTTTGTTTTTATTTTATGTTTTCTCGGCAACAAAGTAGAGTATAAAAGGAATTGTCCACGTAGAGAGGGAAGTTAGGGGAGAAAAGACGAAACACATCAGTTGAAGCTCCTGAGAGAGAGGAAAGGAGAAGTAGAGACTAGCGACATACAATATATAGCTACAAGAGATAAAGAGACGAAATAATTGAAGAGAAGGATACAGCCGTCTTCACTCTCACTGATCGTTTTCTTGAGAAAATTATCTCTAGGAAGATTACTATCACTAAAATAAAACTCAACCTGCCGCAGAATAGTAAGAACAAAACAAAATGATTGTCATTCGATTCGACACCAAAACGCATATATAACAAAAATGACAATCAAAAGCTTCCAGTAGGCAACCTGACGAATGACTTTCTTCTCCGTTTCTTCATCCAACGCCGCCATGGCCCTTGACGCGCAGACTACGGAGTTCGAACTTAGGAGAGAGTCTGTGTAGACAGAAAATACGGTTTAGGGTTTTCAAGTTAACGAGGGCGCTTTAAGTACGTTTTTGGGACTGGCATGGACCCACGTGTGCGTAGTGCGCCCGCTTTTGGGGCGACAATGTGACTAAGAGCATCTCGAAAAACTTCTTCAATTTTTTTTTTTTTTTAAATTGGTGACTTATGTATCATTTTAAAAAATTATTTTTTAAAATAAATTATACTAATTTTTTTTTTATATTTTACTCAAATTACACGAAGATCCCTCACGTTTAAGAAATTATACTAATCCCCTTATGTTATAAAAATTAAGATTTTCTCTCTCTCTCTCTCTTTACCGAGCCCTACACAGAGATCTGCATGATCGGCAATGAAACATTTCTCACTGGCTATTTTAACACTGTGAATCGCTACGATGTCATCACTGACGTCGAAGGTGATCCGGATGTGGGCGTCGTCCTGGACCCCGTCGCCACTCCCGACCGACCGCCACCACCGCCCCGTTGCTTCGTCTGCACCCCTCTCCATTTTTACTACTAAAGCTTCAAGTTCTTAGATAAAAACTCAAAAACTCAATAGCCAGAAACTCAAGTCCTAATCCGAAAAAATTTGGGTTATGTGTGTGTGTGAACGAAAGTGCTATCAAACCCTTCATTATTTAAAGGGATATAATTTGTAGAGATTTTGGTTATGACATATATATCTGCATATATATATATATATATAAATCTTGTATCTACATCATCTCAACCTCCCCAAACCCCAAATCCACTTCTCGTCCATCTACCGAAATCATAGGCTTGCGTTGACGTTACAGAACTATGTAGATCGCGGGATTGATGAGAAATCATATAAAAAATCAGTGAGATGTATCCAATCTAACTAGCTTGAACATCCACACTATCTAAACAAGGTTTTTTCAAGCCTCGACTTCATTATTCTAGATGATGACATCTTTGATCATGGGCCACTATTAGTATCTTACTAGAAAGTCTATACAGGTCGAGTGGGTAGTTTACACAACTCCAATCCATTAAAAGCCATGGCTCAATTGGGTTTGCTGAGAAACTAGACGGATGAGGGTCAATTCAGTAAGGAAATTTTATACGAGAGGACAAAGAATTTGATGATGAAAAAATTTCAAAACCCTCATCTTTCACTTTTTTGTATCTATGTTGTTCCTCACTTTTTTCATTTCCAGATTCAAAAATTCCACTTCTGTATATTTGCATTATATATATATATATATATATATATTTGTGTTATATATATGAGGAAGAAGATAACACTGTGAAATGATTTGATTTGAATTTTTGAAAATATATATAAAAAAAAGTATAAAATACAATAAGGGTATTACAAACATTTTAAAATTTCTGATTCATTTGTTTTCTGACAATTTTTTTCGAGGAAGGTTAGTATAATTTTTCAAATGAAGGGCATCCATCTGTAATATTGATAAACTTTAAGAAATATCAGTATTTTTAAGAAATTTTTTAAATTAAAAGTAATTTCAATGTATGTGTCATTTGATATATCATTTTTAAAATTTGATATTGATGTAAAATTTGTTGCTCTAATGGTGTATTAATTGACTTGTAAAAAAATGGCAATATCATTCTTAATGTCTTTGACATTAAGAATAACTAATGTCATTTTATATCATTCATGTAATATAATTTATATATATCAAATAAAAATAGGATTCACATTACTTTATCAAATAAATATGAAATGGATATATGAAAGAAGTGTTCGAGTCCACCCAATTTTCAAAAATGGGGTCCACCCAATTTTCAAATTATTTTTTCTCAATTTAATGTGAATGTTCAAAATTCTAATATGAAAGAAGATAAATTTATAAATTTATACCCTCAAGTATGAAATAAAAAAATATAAGAATTAAAATCTAAAAAGAGTTCATATAAAGAAATATAAAAATTGAGAGTGAAACTCTTACGCTTGAATAGTGATTTAGATATAATTTAAAAAAAAAATTTAAAATTTTGTAATTAATTTTTTAAAAACTGTAAAAATATATTTAGATATGATAATCTAAATTAAAAAAAAAATTAAATTAATAACTTCTGAAACGTGTATTCCGCGTTTTGGAATTCAAAATTTGCTTTTGAAAATCTAATCAAACAATACTTTTAAAAAAAAAATTAATAGAAAAAAATGGTGGTAAAAAAGTAAAATTTTAATGGAACAATGGCCCTCCCTAGCTTGCTCCTGCATATTTGTCATTATGTAGCAGAATATCATTGGTTGTACATTAAATAATGTATCTAATGTAATAAATAATGTATTTTTTTAAAACCTAGTCAATTGTTAGAGTTGATAATAATTAGGGGTGTCAATCGTGTCGTGTCGTGTCAAGATAAAAGTATTATAGTATATGGGTCGACCCGAACACGACACGATTAATTAATCGTGTCAACTTGCTCAACCTTAACACGACCTATATAATACACGGGTGACACAACACGACCCGTATAACCCGTTTATTAAACAGGTCATGTTAAAACACGAATAATACGACACGATCCGTATAATCCGTTTATTAAATAGGTTATCTTAAAACATGAATAACATGACTTATTTAAATTGTATAACTTGTTTTCATAATAAAATTACTAGATAAAATCTAATTTATTCATTTTTAACGCATTATAGTAATAATAATCATTTTTAACTTAAAGTAAGTTTTAAAATCTAAAATTCATTAGAGTTTTTGTTTGGATGTAATTTGTAAAACTAAAATTACTTATATAGGTAATAAATGGGTCAGACGAGTTAGGCGGGTTAGTATTAAACGGGTTTGACACGAATAATTAAATGCGTTATTTCGTGTTAAATGGGCCAACCCGATTACAACCCGAACACGACACGTTTATTAACCGTGTTAAACGGGTTGACCCGTTTATAACCCAAATCCATATAAGCTCAACCCAAACCCGATAATTACGTGTCCGGCTCGAGTCGTGTTATCGTGTCGTGTCAAAAATTGACACCCCTAATAATAATAATATCTCTACTAAATCTTATTTTTTCTATAGTAATTTGAACCCTACTATTCTCTCAGAGAATGAATAGATAATGTTGTTTGACCACTGATAACTTCGGCCAAATAATGTATTGTTATATTATTTGAAATTCAAAAATTGATACAAAAATCTAAAATGATTAATATTACTAGTAGATTATAGATAGGAGACACTAATAAACATGCACCACGATCACCAACTTATTATAAACTACCAACAAGCTCTAAGCTTGGTTGATACTTTCTTGTCTTCCTATATGAAAAGTTGAGGGTTCAAGTTTCTTTAAGGGTAAAAGTGTGATTTACTTATCAAATAATAATAAAAAAAAAACTTATTGTAAACCAAAATTATTATCCTACCGAGTCCATTTCATTTTATTTGACAAAAATACCCTTCAAAGACGTGACAAAAAACATGAATCATTCGTATGGCCAAAACACATACTATTCAATTTCAAAGAAAGTTATTCAAAATTTTAAAATTAAATAACTTACAAAATATAAATTTGTTTTTAATAAAATTTATATATTTGAATTCTAAAAAATCGAGATCTAACAAACAAAACCCAATTGCATATGAAATTCAAAAGAAAAAAAATCGTTACAAAACAGCAAAATTTCGTCCCAAGAAAATATTAGAATTTGATTATTTTCACATTGAAATTTTACTGTTTTCATTAAAACAGAGAAAATACTCGATTACTACAAGTTTTATTCAAATTTTGAACCATATTTTGAATGGTTAAAGAGACTATCAAAGTATTAAAATTTTGAGAGAGTAATTAAGATTTTACTAGCTGTGAAAAAGTAAAATATATTAATCATGACATGATAGAAGGTCCACGTATTCAAAATTCACATATACTTTTCCAATGAGATGATCCAAACCAATATACTTTACATATTGAGCTTATTAAATTCACATGACAGTAGGTTGAAAGTAGGCATGTTGGCAAAATTTCTTGAGTAATTTTTTTCCAACCAATAACCATATAACATCGCCTGTGGATCAAAGGTCGATTTGGGGATGTTTTGAGTCTTCTTTGACTGATCTACTTCGTGTTCAAACGACTCGGCACCATTAATGACCATAGATGGAGCTGCATTATACAAATCAGGCTAGGAAAAAGTTTATTAGCGAAGCTCATAGTCGGTCCAAGAGGCAAGAAAGATAGACTAGTCGTAAAGAGTCTTTTTCCTTAAACAGGCGCGACATATGAAGACGCAGCTCTCTAATACAGTAATACTACCCCATGGAGACTTTACCAATTAAGTTAGACAACGACTTCAAAAATTTTAAAATTTTGAATTATCTAATAATTTTCTCACTCATAAATACAAATACAAAGTGATAAAACTTACTTTCATTTGTTATAATAAATCTCATCACCATCTGTAATTGTGTACAAGAGTAAAAAAATAAAGTGAAAAATTTTTGTTATATATAGCATTACCCTGTATGAAAACATTGATCAATCATCAAAATCCTGAAACCCATCACATACATATAAATAGAAAACCTTACTCAAGCAAAAATATGAAGCGCACACTAATTTCAGTGTGGAAGATATCAAAAGGATTAGATATGACTTTTGAACACATTCTATTTCATTTTTTGATCAAGATATAATTCTTTTTTTTTTTTTTGATAGGTTCAAGATATAATATAATCAGAATCAACAAGCAAAGCAAAACAAATATCTAATTGGTATAGTAAAACCATAAAATCTTGACATTTTTACTCCAAGATTGTTTTGCATATCAATCCAAGTCAAGTTTAGCCACACAAGTCATCAATAAAAATTTATAATCATGTTTATCGTCGTCGTCGTCGTCTAAGTGCATGTATTGTTAACACACAACAAATTCACCTCCCTCTTAAGTTGCAAATCTCTCTCTTTTTTTTTTGTTTTATCTCTCCTTATTTAACATCCATAGATTACGAGGTTCAGAACTTGAATTCATTTGATCAGGGAATAATGGCTAAAACCATTCCACTCCCAAAAATAATATAAAGATTCACCTCGTTGGCAAATGGCAAAGGTTGGTTGATAGTTGAATTCTTTTGTGTTTTACATGAAGTCCTCTTCTAGTTCCTGCAATGATTTGGTTGATGCTATCTCTTTATTAGATGTCATCTTCTCAGCAACCATCAAATTCTTGTAGCTCCTTATCTCTGCCTGTCTCTCTTTTTCAAGTCTCTCCATTTCTTCCCGTCGTTTCTGCAAAACAAAACTGGCATGTAAGGAGCAGGGAATGAAGAATTGTTAAAGGTGCTGCAAACAGTTTCTTTAATACGTATTACCAGATTTGCCAAATAGTTGACTATCTTATTTCATTCTTCTATCTAATTTCATTCTTTGACCCTAATCTCCAAATTAGTATTCCAAATTATATTTTTACAATCAACCAACATATTATTTATCAACCACGGTACTTATCAAAAAAAATTTTTTTATCAACCATGGAAAATTTCCATGACCCAATAAAACCCATAATAATCAAATGAGCATCCCCTTCTTTTTGTACCTTGTAATATTCCTGTTACTATAATCAAACTTAATCTCAATGTCCGAATCTCCAACGTAGGAACAGTAAATTCACTTTCAACCCATTTTTAAAAAGCCAAAATTGGAGTTCCACAATAATCTCTCAAAATATATCCTATTGCTGCCTCATTGTCATTTTTGTTAGAGCCATCAAAATTTAACTTAATCCAACCATAATCCAGGGGAATCTATCTAACAGATCTCATAACTTTTAGCTCAATGAAACTAATCATATCCGGAAGACAACAAATCTTTTGATTAAACACAGAAAAATCTTTAAAAATTCTAGTAAATAATACTACAGGGGTAGGCTCATGATTACAGAACAGACAACCATTTCTATGGTAGAAATTTTCCATAGAGTATTACGAACTTTAGTGTTTGCTGTTTTAATTTTTGGACTTTTTTGGGTTCTTCTGACAGCTGTCCAGTTCTTGTATTTGGGCAGTTCTCCCACATTCATAGTAGGAGTGGCACCATTATTTGGGACAAAAGCCCCTCTATGCCAATTTATGAACTCTGATGGAGCACCAATAAGAGTATTTTTGAAGGAGGAAACCCACTTCTCAAAAAAAAAATCTATCCTTGTGAGTTAGATTTTTTTTTTTGAGGGGAGGGGGGGGGGGGGGTTCTATTCATGTTTTTCATGTTCTTTGGAGATTTATAGTTCGTGTTTTTTTTCCCGATAAGTAAATACGGAGATGTAGTAAAAATTGAAGGTCAATAGATACCACAGAGCGAGAAGTTCAGTTACGTAGGGTCAATTATTCATAAGGAGGGGGACAAAGGAGATGATGCGTCTCATAAAATTATAACAAGATAAGTTATTGGAGGATCAGCCATATTGTGTGCTTAACAGATACCCATAAAAATTATTAAAAAAAAAATTGTACATAGCAGTTATTAGACCAGTAATACTTTATGGGATAGTAATATTATCTGGAAAAGTGGCAGTGAGCCAATACCTAAAAAGTATCAAGTCCCTCGTTCAAACCCCACATAGTGTAACTCCCCTTAGGGCCACCCCCTCCTCGAGCAAAACTTGTGTGAAATAGCCATGGAAGGGGGTCCCGCTTTACGATCCGACCACGCGACCGAAAATTGTGGTTAGTGGGCTCAGTTCCGAGTAATAAAATAAAGTTATCTAGAACATGAATTGTTATGATATGTGGAATGAAAGCGAAAGCCTAACTCGTCAATTTACATGGAATGCAGTACATCGAGGGTAGACTTCTTCGTTTCATTTTGTCGAAACAAATACTTCTATTTAGAACGTGAAACACTTGGATCATATTTGTAATAGTATACATATATGTATGACAAAATCCTAACTCAAGATAAAATTAAAAAGCTCATAAAGTTGTGTTTTGTCAAAAGCTCATACATATTTTTTCAATAGTATTACCATCATTATTCATGGAATGGAACTCTAAAGTGAAATTTTATTTGGTGTAGTAATCTACCCAAATTTACCACTAATCATAAACTATGCATGAATGGGTAGTTGTGCATAAATAGTCATGTGGTACAAATATGTATGTGTGTACATATATTCATCTTGTTGTGTAATTTGTATTGAATCTTCTGATATTTTAGATTAGAAAGCCAATTTTTTGTTCCAAATTGCGAATGATCCATAATTGGATTCATGCAATCCATAATTGTTGATAAATCTAGATAATATTGGGTGGTTAAGAAAAATGTTTATAAAATAAATATAGCTAAAATGATAATATTGAGACGAATATGTGAAAAGATAAGAAATGATAAAATTAGGAACAAATATATTTGTGAGATAAAGTAGTCCAATTGGAAATAAAACGAGAAAAATTGCATATGATAATGTACACAACAATGACCTATTACTGCTTTTGGTGAGAAAGAGTCGCATGATGATAATGCTAGGAAAAGGGGAAGATCAAAATTAATATTAGTCGAGGTAATACGGAAAGACATGATAACTTATAGTGTAACTGATTTTATGGCCCTAATAAGGGTGGAATAATGAAACCGGATTCATGTAGCTGACCTAAAACAACTAGGATAAAGACTTAGTCAAGTTGCGTTAAATTGTACAAGTAGATTAATACTTTCTGTATACTTCACTCTTTGCACATTTAGTTCTCTATATTGCTTCTAACTACCAAAAGCGTAGCCACAGTATTTTGAAAACTAAAGCCTCACATAATTAACTTTTCACAAGACATTCATTCAATTGAAGAGCACATAGAGGAACATATGCTTACATTTACACACCATTTAGTTCCTTACCTAAAGAAGAGAAAAGGTAGAGGACTCGAAAAATTCAATCAATTTGGTTATAGAGAAGAAGTAGAGAGAAAAGGAAGGGAAAGAAAAAGTTGGGGCTCATCATAGTCCTGTTCTTTTTTCTTTTTTTGGTTGGGAGGGGGGGGGGGGGAGATTAGTAGCCATAGTGCTGTTCATATACTTTCACATCGGCTGAAATGTAGTACTTCTCTTTGAATCACTCCAAATAACATCTCTTTTGGGGGGAATCTTTTTGGGGGCCTGGAAAGAAATATTCTCTCCTAATCACACCATCTCTCCTCTATAAATGAACCAAACTGTAGAGAAGAACACATTTACAATGATGATGAGAGATGGTAAAATTCAGGAATTAGGCTGATACTTTAGAAATGCTATCACTTAGAGAGCCATATGGAGTAATGCAGGTCCTACATGGGTAATGGGAAGGCCAGAAAGTATCAGAAAGAGTGGCAAGATAAACCCAATGACCTAAAATTTAAGAAGAAATTTATGGCCTGATATAGAGAAGAATGTAGACATGCTTTGCCTCGTCAACCCCTCCTGATACTAATATAAGAAGCTTTTATACACACATATGGTTTCCCTTGTATTACACTTTCCCAGGTCCAAAGTTCCCACCAAAAAGGAAGGAAAAAAAACTACCAGAAAAGGTATAATTCAAAGCTGCACCCCTTGAACAATTTCAATTTCAATAATATCATATATTCAAAGTTAATAATTATAATTATATGCATATTGGTTCTGTGTTGCATGATTCACCCATGTATCTATGAGACGATAACCCATATCTTGATTTCACTTGTCTAAGATTAGCCAAGAAAATACACAACTCACTTTATCTCTCAGCTGTTGTTTCCTCTCTGCTCTTTCTGCTGCATTTACTGCCTCGCGCTCAGCTGCACAAATACAATTTGACTTACAATACCATAAAGGAACTATCAGAGCAAGTTAATAATCAAAGGCTTGTTAAATAAATATAAAAACATGGGAGTGTTACAAAATAATATTAAAAATAAGAAATATCAAACATTTCAAGTTCTCCATCATTCTTTATGATTTCACTGCACCATACTTCATTCAAATACAAGACCATATCCTTCGAAATCCAGTGCTAAAGGTTAATATCATCTAGATATCACAAAAAAAGCAATAATCATAAAGTTACCTTTCAAATCTGGTGTCCTTTCCACCTTTGTCCGGTTTAATCTATTAACAGTGTCATTAATTCGCTTCTCCACCCTTACAGTGCGGACCTAAACAGAGGTCCAACATCAGAAAAGGATCTTTCCAAACATCCATGATCAATCCAAAAAAAAAAAAAAAAGAGAAAAGAAAAAAGCATGTTACAAAGCAAAATATCCAAAACTAATTGTCCCTACAGACACTAGAAAAGCATAAAGAAGCTCACCATTTTTGGATTATGAAAACCAACTTGGCCAACATCCATGGAAGCAGTTTTCCTCAAATTTTGCCAAGGAGTGTAAACAACATCAACATTATTAACCTTGTTTCCTGCCACATAACAAACAAACATCAACATAACAAGTTACTGCATTCCCATTTCCCACAGCATTACCCAGATTCCGTTTGATAACCCAATTAAATATAAACTGAAAGTGTTCAGTGGTTTCTCCATTAAGTGTTTTTAATAACATACAATAACACTTAAAAAAGAAAATTTCACTTAAAAAATTAAATTTTAAATCAGAGACGCCTAACTTACCACTAAATTCTGAATGAGAAATGTAAACTGGTTTTGAACTTTAATCTAAATTTAAAAGCTTATCCTTGAATTTTTAGTTTCACAAATTTAGTTGCTGACAGTTATGAGGACTAATAATTCAGCCTAAAATTTTTCAGTTTTACTTAACAAGGAAATTTCTGTCACTTTATTATTTGTTTCAAAAGAAAGACGCACATCTAATATTAGGATGCTCTTTGATTTGATGTACTTAGTAGACAAAAAAATAAAATAAAAATACAGTTGATAAAATTGACATTGCATGTTTTCATCTGTAAGGAATATAAGGAGGTGAAACTCCTCAAATTCTGGGTAGTCGAGAAAACCTGTTAATGTTAAGTGCTGATCACTGAGATTTTTCAATGGTTTATCGATTAAGTGCACTTGGTTATACACAATTAGTTACCAATTGTTAAGTCAGAGACACAGATTTTCACTAATTGCTGAATGCACTCGGTCAAAGGAAGTTACAAATTCTCATTTGAATTGATAGGTTTACACTGTCAATTTTACAAATTTGCAGCTCGAAGTCTTCAACATTACCAATTTTTAGTGATAAATTGTCAGTATTATCAAACAGCACCTAAGATACTTTGATTAAAGGAACAGCTAATGACAGTCTATGATTAAACTCTTAAACATCAGATTTTTTTTGTAATGCTTGCCTTGGATAGAATTTGCTTTCACTAGTTGAGCACAATCTTCCAGTAGACCTTCAGATATATCATCAATTGTCTGACCCTTGTGCAGTCTCACATAAACATGGGCTGAAGACATTTTATCCACATGAAACCTGCGGTAGAACAAACCCTGTCACGGAAGTACTAAAATTAAATAAAAGGATTATTAATGAAAAATAGGACTTTAAGTTGTGCGCCTCTACCTTGGGAACTCATAAAAAACACACATAACCTGCAGTAGATGAACTCTCTCAAGGAGATAAGGCCAAAATTGAAAAAGAATTAAGCACCACGATTTCCATTTAGAAACCAGTCATATGTATGCAGTCACATCTATTTACAGAAAAGTTTGTAAGAACACATCACAATACAAAACCGTCACTGTAAACAAGCTCATATATTCAGACAGCTTATTATTAAGAGAATTGAAATTGCCCGACCCTCCTAAGCATATGATATAGTAACATATTAAATCCATCTATTAGTGATGGGGATCAAAATAAGGATGGGATGGGATTTTGCACCTACTACAAGCGTAGGCACAAGAAGACCGGGCCCAGGAGTTAATTAGGAATTTTATCTTATTTTTGAATTTCCGTAATTATAGGGATTTTTATCTTATTTTCAAATTTCCATAATTAGAGGGATTTTATTTGCTTGTATATTTGAGACACCCTATAAATAGAGGGGGTTAATTTCTTTTGAGGTAGTTTTTTTATATTGAATACAGAATATTGAGATTGAGATTATTGAGTTCTTGTGTTCTTTAGTTTCTTGACCGTGCTGCACCAAATTTGCTATCAAAGCCAGGTTACCGATCTTTCATCACTCACAGTTCATCGCTCACTGGTCTTCATCATCCCACTGTTCACAACACCCGACCAAGTCCCATACTATCATTGAAACCCCATGACCCCATTGATCAAATCTATTACAGTTGCTAGATTTATCAAAACGAAGTCTTGACATAAAAAGGGAGGTCAATTTACATTCACCGGATTCTATAGAGGAGGCATACCACAAAGACCTTAGAAAATGAGAAGTTTCAAAAGATCTCCACTCCAAGACACACAACTCCCCAAGTTGGGGAGTCATGCCAATCTAGGTCACTTAGCTATGACAGAGAGGGTGGATCCTCCCAATCGGGGTCTTTTATCTCTAAAAGTAGCAACAATCTTATCCAGAGCATCAATCAGAGAACTAATGCACATGAGCATGGAGTCAGCTATTCGACAGGGTAATCCCTCCATAAAGCATTATAAAAATCGCTCATTGTCCTCATCGGACTTTGACTATAGATCAAGAGGAGCAGGTTCCTTGAGAGGAAACCACTTGCAAGGTGGTCATAGACGGGGGTAGTTCCATGAATGTGGTGTCCAAAGTTAGTATTATTAAGATGAAACTTCAGCCTGAGCCCCACCCTCCGCCTTATAGGGTAGCTTGGATAGATAAGACCTCATTACCAATTACAGAGAGATGCCTAGTGCCCATATAGATAGACGAGTATTTTGATTGGATTTGATGTGATTTCTTTTTTATAGATGTCGCTCGTATGCTTCTTCGTCACGCATGGCTCTACGATGTAGATGCGACTAATTATGGGAGGGAGATCACCAATGTCATCAAGTTTAAGGAAAGGACAATCATGTTAAAGCCCGCTAAAATCTAAGAGAAAACCAAGGAGGTTAAGCATAGTACTTCTGTCCAAGCACCACCTAAACATGCACATCCTTCAAAGCAGGCACTTCATATTTTAACCTATAAGGAGTTTGAAAAGGAAGGTATGAACTCAGGTATTGTTCTAGCTTTGATGTCTAGGGATTCCTCTAAGTCTAGCGATGAGTCTCAAGTTGTTCAATCCCTTGAGATTAGTTAGCTGTTATAAGAGTATTTTTTATGTCACGCCTGAAGAGTTGCCTGGTGAATTGCCTCCTATAAGGGACATTCAACATGCAATTGACTGTCTCTAGCTCCCAGTTGCCAAATCTTCCCCATTATCGTATGAATCATGTTGAGCATGTTAAGTTAAATAAGCTAGTTGAGGGGTTGCTACAGAAGAGTTTCATCCAACCTAGAATAAGCCCATGTGTCGTTCCTGCATTATTGACCCCTAAGAAAGATGGGTCTTGGCAAATGTGTGTTGATAGTCGAGCCATCAATAAGATCATTGTCAAGTATGGGTTTCCCATACCTAGGCTAGATAACATGTTGGATATTTTGGCGGGAGGAAAGAGGTTTTCCAAGATTGACTTGCGAAGTGGTTATCATTAGACATTAGACTGGAGATGAGTAAAAAAACTGCCTTCAAGACCGCAGATGGATTCTATGAGTGGTATCTCATGCCTTTTGGATTGTCCAATGCCCCTAACACTTTCATAAGGGTTATAACTAATGTTACCTAGAACATGGATCGTTATGGTACGGGAAATGAAAACGGGAATGTAGATCGTCACTTGTTATAAAACATAGTACATTAAAGATAAGCTTCTTTGGATCATTTGTTAGAACGAAATATGTTTATTTGGAACGTGATATGCTTTTTGAGTGCATTTATAATAATATTCGTATGTATATAAATATATACACCAAAATGATTTCAATAAATCCAAGCCATTATAAAATAAAATTCCAATGATGTGTGTATTTTGTATGATTTTTTTGGACTTTTGATATTTTAGATCGGAACACTAAATCTTGCATTCCAAATCATTAATGATCCATGTTTTGAATCGTGCAATCCTAATTCGCAATTCGGTAGAGGAGGAGCGAATTGTGGTAACCATAGTTATAACGCAAGTATTACGACCTTTCATTGGGAAATTCTTGCTTTGATGATATCTTGATCTATAGTGGATCTAGGGATCGAACAAATGAATCACTTGCACCTTGTCCTGGAAACTCTTAGGGTAGAGAAGTAGTAAGTCAATCTTTAAAAGTGTTCATTCTTATAGTCTCAAGTGCTTTTCCTAGGCTTTATTGTGTCCACACAAGGTCTGAAAATAGACCCTAATAAAAGTAAAAGCAATTAGAGAGTGCCCTAAACCTAAGACCGTATCGGAGATTCGTAGTTTCCATGGGTTAGCCACATTTTGTCGAAGGTTCATTAGGAGGTTCGGCTCTATTATGACTCCCATTACTGATTACATGAAGAAAGGGGTAGTTCAGTAAAGCCCAACTGCTTCTAGAGTCTTTTAAGGAAATCAAGCACAAGATGACTGAGGTACCTGTTTTGCGTCACCTAGATTTTGTCACAATTTTTGAGATTTCTTATGAAGCTTCAAGTGTCGAGATTAGGGAGTTTTGAGTCAAGAGGGTCACCTAGTTGCGTCCTTCAGTGAGAAACTCAATGATGCCAAACAATGATATTCTACTTATGATGAAGAATTTTATGTTGCAGACTTGCAATACAGTCCCTTCATCAATGGCGGTATTATCTACTGCCTTAGGAATTTGTTTTGTATTCTGACCACCAAGCACTTAGGTATCTTCACTCTCAAAGGAAATTAAGTACTACGCATGCTAAGTGGGTAGAATTTCTACACGAGTATACATTTGTCCTTAATCACTACACTGGTGTTGAGAACAAGCCAATTGAGACCTTCGGTCGAACCGATGCCATTTTGCAAAGCTTGGGTGTTAAAGTAATTGGGTTCGACAGATTAAAGGATAAATATCCTTATGTCTAGAGTTTGGTATCATTTATCAAGAAGTGCATGATGATAATAGTCGTGACTTTGTTGCTTTTGTGATTAGGGATGGGTACTTGTTTTTCTAGATTGTGCATTCCTCACACTTTCCTTTGCAATTCTTTTGATTTCTTAGTTTGGGAATTATATGCGGGAGGTTTAGTCGGACACTTTGGTCAAGATAAGACCATTGCTTTGGTTGATAAGAGATTCTATTGGCCCTTGCTAAAGAGAGATGTTACAAGTATCGTGTTTCAAAGTCGCACCAGTCAGCTTACTAAAGCTAAAAAGAATTGGCCCTAATTAAAGAGAGATGTTGCAAGTATTGTGTCTCGGTGTCACACTCGTCAACTTTCTAAAGCTAAAAAGAGAAACACTAGCTTGTACACTCCTCTGCCTATAGCTCACACCCCATGGAGAGATATTACCTCACACCCCATGGAGAGATATTAGCATGGATTTTGTTCTCATGCTGCCTAATACAACTAGGAACATAATTCTATTTTAGTCATGGTTGATAAATTCTCTAAAATGGCTCACTTCATCCCTTGTAGGAGAACCTTTGACGTCATGTAGCCAAGTTGTTTTATAAAGGGGTGGTCAGACTTTATGGGTTACCTTCTTCTATTGTGACTAATAAGGATGTTAAGTTTGTTAGTTATTTTTGGAAGACCCTTTGGATACTTTCTGGTACATGGTTAAAATTTTCTCCCGCATTCTATCCCTAGACGGATGGTCAGATCGCTGAGATTGTTAATCGTAATTTGGGGATTTGCTTAGGTGTCTTGTTGGTTTTTGGGGGGTGGTAGAGAAATGGGGATTTATTGTTACCTACAGCTGAGCTTGCTTATAACAACTCAATTAATTGGTCCATTGGTAAAATCCCTTTTGAGATTGTTCATGGTGTTTCACCTTGCCAGCCTGTTGACTTCATTCCTTTACCACCCAATTCCCATCATTCTGAATTTGCAAAATCTTTTGCCTAACATATCCA
Organism: Nyssa sinensis; assembly: GCA_008638375.1. Lineage (NCBI taxonomy): Eukaryota > Viridiplantae > Streptophyta > Magnoliopsida > Cornales > Nyssaceae > Nyssa > Nyssa sinensis. Next base: position 4,865,343 of record CM018046.1, read on the forward strand.
TGATTTGTATACCTATATTAGACGTAAGATTGCTTTGAATAATGAAAATTATAAAGTTGCACATGTTGTTCATAGTAGGAATCAAGAATTTAATGAGGGGGGCTATGTTATAAGTCAAATTTGCCCCAAAGAATTCTTTTAAGAAATTGCATACTCGTGTGACTAGGCCTTTCCGTATTCTTCGTAAGCTTGGACCTAATGCTTAGTTACTTGACTTACCTAGTGATATGAATATCAGTCTAATTTTCAATATAGAGGACTTTTGAGCCCCCTTTGTTACCTTCAACAATCTCTTCATTAGCTCCAGCTCCTCGGCTCCCTTCATTTCAGCAACCTTGCATGGATCAGATTGAGAATGTTTTGGAAGATGAGGTGATTGGATCGCCCAATGGTGGATACCAGCATCGCCTAGTCAAGTGGAGAGATTATCCTATTTCTAATGCTACTTGGATTACCGAGGACGAATTTTGTCGTCTTGACTCAGATCTTTTGGAGAGCTACCATCATCATAACTCGACAGAGTCGAGTCCTTTTCAATGAGAGTTTATGGGGATCACAATAGGGATGGAGCGGGATTTCACACCTATTACAAGCGTAGGCGCAAGAAGACTGGACCCGAAAGTTAATTAGGAATTTTATCTTATTGTTGAATTGTCGTAATTATAGAGATTTTATCTTATTTTCAAATTTTTGTAATTGTAGGAATTTTATTTGCTTTCCTTGTATGTTTGGAACACCCTATAAATAATTGGGGTTGATTTCTTTTGTGGCATTTTTTTATATTGAATAGAGAATATTGAGATCGAGATTATTGCGTTCTCGTGTTCTGTAGTTTCTTGACCTTGCTGCACCAATTAGCTATCTCCCAGTATTTTTACAAACAGACAAGTCACCATACACCGCCAAAACTGGGAAGGAAATCCAGGAAATTTGTTTGACCCCCCTAAACAATTTAGTATTAGTTATCTCCTTGATGCAACCAACGAGATTTGTTAACCCAAGAGCCTAAGAAGCAACAACGGCTAGCCCACTTAACTGCCTTCAGAAAATCCTCCACAAAGCAGTATCCCAAAGAAATGTTGAAATCATAGGATATTTTTTAAACATCAATGATTCCACTTTGCTGATATTAGTGGTCCTGGTGGATCTGGATATAAATTTATAATCCCAATCCTCGTGTTAGAGTTTAAAAAAAATGGCGGGTACTACCACACAAGCTTGGCAAACCTTAATAATGCTGCCATCGAATTTAGTTTAATGCAACTAATTGCAGTATACTGGAGTGGGTTTGATAAATTTCTTCTGTCCTCCCACTTTAAAGCAGACCAAATATCCATGAGATACCTCAACCCTCTAGAACTTGTACAAGATATGAACTCTCCCCAACATTGTCCAAAAGAATAATGAGCCTCACTATTGCTGCTGATCTTTTCTCTTCAAAATTCTATCGATTTTTCTTAAAAATCCATTTTTATTCTTTCCAGCAATGAAACCATATTGAAATATTATTGCATGTCAAGTGAGTGACCAATTGTCTTCTTCTGTTCTTCACACATTTTAAGAAGATAAATAGATGAACCACTAAACTTGCAAGCATATATTGGTTGAATTGACAGAAATTTCCTTGATTTTTCTCATCTTTTTAACTGAGATTTTGCTTAATTAACCGCCCCCCCCCCCCCTCCCAAAAAAAAAAAGAACCAAAAAGATATGCCTTGTTTTTCTTCTCTTTTGCACTTGGAAAGCCTTCCCCCCAAAAACGCTTACACTACCTGGGCACATAAGCCTGCAATTAAGGAATTGCGCACACACAGAGATTCAAAGCTAGTCTGAATGTTCATATTTAGGTTTCAACAAGTTAAAGAAACTAAAATGTCTTTCAACATCATAAAAATAGAAAAAGAGATATATGTGTGTGAATGACTTAGTCTTGTAGAAATTAATAAGAACTTTCTAGGAAGTTATCTTTCTAAGAAAAATATTTGTTTCTATAGCACTTTCCTTCGGAGCTATTCAAGTCAACAAATCCCATCTACACCGTGTAAGCTAAACAGATCCCGTATCACCAATCGACTCTAGATGAGCCTACTTTCATAACTCAGCCCATCATGTCATTTCCTATTACCTCAGCTCACCTCCTCTTCATTTTTATTTTTTGCCTTGTCATTTTAAAACTGGTTCATGTAAGAACTACCAACTAACATCCACAAATCCATATCCTAACAATTTGGAACTGGCTAGACGAATCCCACTTCATCATTTCACTATATTTAGAATAGAAATTCATTAATATGTGAGCATTCACATCATATCATGCGACTTCAACTAAGCCCAAATCAGTCGGCCTTCACTTGCTTTATATGTGTTCGACTTGATCCAAATCTATATTAATACATGACGCTGGGAAGTTTCTAGGAAACGATGGCATGCCATGACTAACAAAATTATTTAACAAGATCGTAACAACTAAAAAAGTCTGAAAAGTAGTGAAACATGTTTTAGTACCCATATATAAAAATAAAAGAGATATCCAAAATTGTACTAATTATTGTGGTATTAAATTAGCAAATCATATTATGAAACTTCAGAAGGGATTGATTTAATATCGATTAAGACTTGAAAGTTGAAACTATATAGTCAGAAAATTAATTTAGGTTTATGGCAGGAAGGTCAACAATGAAAGTTATTTACTTGACTCATGAAAAGATGCAGAGAGGATCTTCATATCGTATTTATAAATTTGAAGAAATCTTATAATAAACTCCTTAGAGATTTAATATGGTGGGTTTTAGAGAACAAAGGAATCACATAAAGATATATTGAAACAATAAAGGACACATGCGATGGGAATACGGAGAAACAGGTGAATTCCCAATCACCAGAAACTTACATCAAGGAGTAGCATTAAGTCCATTTTTTTTTTACCATAATTATGGATGAACTAATTAGATATATACAAGATGAAGTTCTATAATATATGTTATTAGTTGATTATGTTTTTTTAATTAATGAAACTAAAATATAGATAAATATTAAATTAGAGGTATGGAGAGAGGCTTTAAAATCAAGACGATTTGAGATCAATAAAACAAAACCAGAATATATGGAATATATGGAATATAACTTTGGTAAAACTGTGAGTGTCAATAGTGTACTTAGGATTAAAAATCAAAATATAATAAAAAGTAATATTTTTCGTTAACTAAGTTCACCATCCACAAGGAGGAAGAGATTAAAGATAATGTTGCCCATATAATTAAATTAGGGAGGGTTAAATGGTGGAGGGCCTCTAACATATTATGTAATCAATGTATACCTCTAAAACTAAAATGTAAATTTTATAGAAGAACTGTTAGACCAACCATGTTGTGTAGCATAAAATGTTTGCCGGTTAAGAATAAGAAGTTCATAAAATGAGTCTTTTTTTATTTTTTTTGATCGGTGAATGAAAAGCAAAGTCTTAGTCCATGAATACATAATCAACAAGATCACTCCATAAAACCGTAACCCCAATGAAAAAAAAATGAACAAACTTAACCAACAAATTTAAAACTGAGATGAGTATTGGTAACATAAACACGAATGAAACATTAAACTCAGACTCAACTGTTCAGAATATATTGGTACTAATAAAAGACAACAGTCATCAATGGAAAAATACCAAAAAGAAGAGGTCAAAATGTGAGGAATTAAAAGGCCTTTTTTTTGGTAATGATGAGGAATCCCGCGGGTGGCTTTCACCTCGAACGGGTAAACCTCACCAGCCCCTCAAATCGTTTTCACACAACATTGGCTGTGAATGAGGCGGCCTTCAGCAATTCGAACCAGCAACCTCCAGGTGGTACACCCAGAGATTCTTCCAGTTGAGCTACCCGTGGGGGGTAAGGAAATTAAAAGACTTAACAGAACATAATGTCAACTTGGACATGATATAGAAAAAGTAAAATCTTTTTAACCAAAGTTCTACTAATCAAGCAAGATAAACACAGATAGCATGAGCAACTTAAATAGCATCATCCAAATTGTAAAAACCTAGTTGATATCAGAACAAAAGTAACACTTGCGAAATAAAAGTAAACAAATCAAATTATCAGAAATTGAAATCACAAATTCGGGCAAGCCGATAGATGTTGTGCAAATCAAGAAACAAAATTTGGGCTTAAATAGCATCATCCAAATTGTAAAAACCTAGTTGATATCAGAACAAAAGTAAAACTTGCGCAATTAAAGAAAACAAATCAAATCATCAGACACTGAAATCACAAATCATGGCAAGCCAATCGATGTAGTGCAATCCAAGAAACAAATTTTGGGCAAGGGTCGCCGAGCAAAATAGTAAATTATACCTAAAGCTCACAAGACTGAGAGCGAACGTTATCCATATACATATACACACACGCACAGCCGCACAGGCATAAAATTTGTAAGATCGGAGAAACCAAAAAAATTGAAACGCACAAATGGATAAGCTTTGCAAAGAAAAACAGTAATTAGTCGCAAGAATGACAGTAAATTTGATTTAGACACAACTGAATTATAAAAAAGACTATAAGTATGGGAGTTGTACCAGATGTCTTCAGGGAAGCCGTATTTGATGAGCTCTTCGTTCTCAAACTTGTCGAGACCCATGAAGATGGTGTAATCACCGGCATCTGGTCGGGCTTTGAAGTAGAACACCATGGTCGCTCGGCCCTCCCAGTTACCAGATAGACCCAGAACGATTTTAGGGTTTCGAATTCTGGGAATAGTGACAGATATTCGTACTTTAACATGAAAAGCTACACCGACAAAGTAGACCCATTTTGGCGCTGTGTTTTTTTTTTTTTTTGACCTTATCATATGACCTCTGTTTCAAAATGTGAAAGTCTCTTCAAAATTATAATAAAGTGACTATTTATACCATTTTAAAGTGTTACGTTTTGAAAAAATATATATATTAAAAAGTCCCTATAATAACATATTTAATTCAAAAAATCTATAATTAATTTTTTTTATCTAAAAAAATCTCAATAAGAAATTTTTATTACAAAAAAATTTAATTATTAACTTCTATTTTTGCACTGTTAAAAAATATTATTAATTAGAATAAAATAATCTTCAAAATATATTTTTGAAAAAAAAAATACTAAAAAGTATATAAAATAAATTCCTCAATCTAAAAAAATTCATAACATTTTATGAAGTGAAAATTTATTTTTTAGGCCTTCTAGATAAATAAAAAAATGTTATATGTTTTTTTAGATTGAATTATTTTATTTTATGAATTATTTAGTATTTTTAAATATATCTTGAATGATATTTTTGTCTAATTTATAATATTTTTGACGGTGTTAAGATAAAAATTTACTGTTAGACTTTTTTTGTAGTAAAATGTTTCTCTTTTTTTCTTGGATCTTTTAGATAGAAAAAATTAATCATGGACTTTTTGAATTCAAAAATTTATTTTATGAACTTTTTAATATTTTTCTCCTACTTTTATTGTAAAAAATTAGAACATTTTGACGAGGTTCTTTAATTTTTTTTTCTTCAAAATTATACTTATTGACCCACATGACACTTTAAGAAATTTACTTGTTTAATAAGATCATTTTTCTCTAATAAATTCTTCAAATACCAATAATTTATTAAGTTTATTTCATATTTTGATTTTTTTTTATCAAAAACTAAAATTTGACTGTTCCAAATTCTCCTTTAAATTTAATATTTATTTTTTCTCTAATTTTATTTAAATTTAAATTATTTCTAATTTTATTTATAACTTTATGAGTGTTGAGAATGAGAGTGGTTAAAAAAATAAATCACTATATTTATAATAAAAGAATATATATATATATATATATATATATATATCAACAATAATTTTAAGGTTGAGAATGAGAGGGAAGGGTTTTTAAACCCTTGTTTGATTTATTTTACTTTTTCTGTAAAAGTGGGAGGAGATGGAATAAAAATTATTAGAAAATTAGTGATTACTCATTTTGTTTTTATTTTTTAAAATAAGTAAATACTTGTTTTACTATTTTTACTCGTATAATAAAACATTTTTTACTCATATCTCTTCTTTTCTCTTTTCTTTCTAAACAAAATGAGAGGATTGCATTATATTTTTTTTTATTTTCTCTCATTTTTGAAGGACTTTTTAATATTTTTTTTTCAATTTCTTATAATAAAAATAAAGTATATCCCTTTCATTTATACCTTTATCCCCCCCTGAATTAAAACAAAAATTCATACTTTACCTTTACCTAAATTTCAATTTAACTCCTTAGTATTTGTTATTTCCAAATGTAAATAATGAGGTTATCAAGCAATTTATTGTAATTGTTCAATGGAAGAGATTCTTATAGACAACTTTTTCTTCTATAATTTTTTTTATTTAGTTTAAATTTTTATGAGATTTTTTATTAGACTTTTTCTTCTCATATAATTCAATGAATTTATTTAATTGTTAAAAATACTATTAATCAATATTAAATTTTTATACTTATTAATTTTTAAACTTATGATCTAATATTAAGAATAAAGTTGGTCCTAATGCAATATTAGACAAATAAACACTTCACTTCATGAATGGTGGCACACATAACTTTTTATCTATTTAGTGAGGTTAGACTATAATTGAGTAATTATCACAAGAGATTAAGAAAAAAATAATTATTTAATTAGTTGTATGAAACTATTTAATGTAATTGTTAAAAGCCAATGTTATTGTCAAAATTAATTATCTATTTGGTAAATAAACTATAAAATTGTTATTTGATACTAAATTAACATTTCTATCATGTTATACGTAATTATAAAATTTTTAAATCAGTGACGGAAAAAGCGGAGGTAAATGTCTTACAAGCACAAGTTTCTAGTTCGGTTTATGCTAAATGCAAATTTCTTTAAAGTCGCAATCAGAAGGATCATGTACTGACGGAATTGGAACAATGTCCGGCATGTGCGGTCCTTTTCGTATAAAAAAAAAGATACATTTTTTTGTTCAGTGGCAAAATATTATTGAAAACTTAACTAAAAAATGGTATATTTGGTTCCATTGTTAGAGAAATTGAACACATTGAAAATATATAAATTTAATTATAAATTAAAGCATCCATACAAATTTACATAATTAATAATAATTGAACACGTTGAAAATATATAAAATTAATTATAAATTAAAACATCAGCACAAATTTAAATAATTAATAATAATATGTTATTATTAAATTATTATTAATAAATTATATTTCTCTTTAGATGCCTTTTGTTGGATAAAATTCTAAGTTTGGTTAGGTTTTCAAACGCAAATTTTGAATTTCAAAACGTGAGATACCCATTTGAGAAGCTATTAATTTTAATTTTTTATAATTTAGATTATCATATCCAAATGTATTTTCACAGTTTTTAAAAAATTAATTACAAATTTTTTATAAAAAAAATTCAAAAAATTATATCTGAATCACTATCTAAGCATAAATTGTTCAAGAATTCGTTACTATTTAAGTTTTTATATTTCAAGTCAAAATGAGCATTTGGATAAAAAAAATTTAGGTTAAAGATGTATTTTCGAAAAAAGTTTCTAAAAATTGCACAATTTCGGGTGATAATAAAAAAATTGCATGAGTTTAGAAATTTTAAAAAGAAATTGCTTTAGTGTGGTAAAAAATTCAGCATTTTAGATGTGAAATAGTGTTTGTTTGTTTATTCAGATGTTATTTTCATTTCTTTTTATATATATATATATATATATATATATATATAAATTTCAAAAAATTTTGAAATAAGCCCCTTTAAATTAAGTTTTAAAATTTTCACACTTAACCCTAATCTTAATGACAATTTGACCACTCAGCGATAGTTTATCAATTTCTTAAAACTTTTTTGTACACTTGAGATTTTTTTGAATATCTCTTCTTTTAATTGAACTTTTTGCTTAATTTGAAAATTCATTTTATCAGTAAAATTAATTATTTATTAAAAAAAATTATCAATCAATATTAATTTTTTCTATTTCTTTAATTAAGTTAATAATGTAACATTAAATGAAAATTTTACACAGAAAATAAATTCCTAAATCCGTCCCTCATAATAGACTATAAGTTTTGCATGCACAATGACCCATCTAATTTGAATATCTTGACATGCCTTTTATCTATTTTATCTTGAAATAAATGACATATTTATTATAAAGAATATAAAAAATATTGGTTTCATAACCATCCCCTATAGGTGTTATATAATTAAAAAAAATCAATTCCTAATTCTTTTTAACAAAATAATAATAATAATAATAAATTTGAAATTTTCATATATTTGAGGTCATGGATCTAATTACCACACTTGTCCACCCTTAATGTGTACTTTTAGCCTTTGAAAATGCAATAATATTTGGGGTAAATTACTCTGATATTTTTGAGTTTTCTTATAATTATACTAATTTCTCTTATTTCATCTGACAATATACAAATATCCTATTTTAGTCAATTTTTTTTCTTCAAAATGACAAAACTACTACTTTCGTGTTTTTTTTTTTCAATTTTTAAATTTTGACCAATTTTTTCATTTTTCAAATAAATATTGATAAAAACCTTATATTTATTTTTATATAAAATAAAAATAAGTTATTTACCTTAAAATTTTTGTTAAATAAAATAATAAAAAAAATATTTTTAAAAAGATGGAGAAAATAGTCAAAATTGAAAAAAAAATAAATAAAAGGGACAATTTTGTCATTTTGAAAAAAAAAACTGACTGAAATGAGATATTTGTATATTATTAGGTAAAATTTGAGAGATCAATGTAATTTCAGAAACCTTACGAGAGGTCAATGTAATTATTAGAAATATCAAGAGATGACAATGTAATTTATCCTAATACTTGATGTGTAGCCAATATAATGCTATCAAATCCTTTGGGTTACACTTTTTGGAATAAAAATTTGAGAAAGTTTTTTCTTTATTTCTATCTTCATTTTGACATTTTCAAGTTTGAATATCATGGATCCCACTTTTTCACAATTTTATTTGAGTAATGCTCTTCTGACTTGATAGTTTTAGCAAAAGTATTTACACAACTAATTTGGCAGTATTATATCGATCCTATATCACAACAATAATGCTAGGTTTACTTAAAAATTTTATCAAAAGTGTTTACTTTCATGAGTTGGTAATATTGTATTGGTTGAATATTACATCATGTCATATTATGATATGATATTCAGCCAATACAACAATATCAACTTATGAAAGTAAACATTTTTGGTAAAATATGAAGGTAAGACTAGTATCACTCATATCACAAACCATGACATGATATAAAATCAATACAATATTGCCAAATCAATCGTGTAAATACTTTTGGTAAAAATTTAAAGTAAGGTTAGCATTACTAAATATTTAACCATCCCAATCTTCAAATCACACTTTTAATAATGTATTTTTTATTAAAAAAAAAAAAAACTATTATTTACCACATTTATCCATAATTCAATTATTTATCACTTTTTTTTATTAAAAAAACCCAATGATATAATCAAGAGATTACAAATTAAAATATATTAAAAATAATAAAATACTAAAAATGATGATCCACAAAGGTTATTTTCATTGTAGTCTTTGTATTATTACTCAAGTTGAATTTTTTTATTATTTACAATTGGATGTTGAACTTTAATTGTTATTGAAATCTTTAATGGTAGAGATAGGTTGATTATTTTTTTTCTATCATATATAAAAAAGTTAAAATAAATAAATAAAAATTAAAATAGAAAAAATTTGTTGTAAAATTAGTTTAAATATTCAATTATTTATTAAAGTAGTATAAAAGTAATTAATTATTAGTTGTGAGTTATTTTAAAAATGAATAGTGATTAAAAATAATCTTCAATTTTTTTTCTCAATCTTTTGTAGATCATAAATAAAGACCCATTTGTGTATCTTTAAATTTAACTGTTTTTGAATTGAATTGAGTAATTTATTAAGAGAAGAGAAAAGAGATGAATAACTTATATTATATATGGATAAAAAAACAAAGAAGGAAAGAAAAAGGTTTCCTTTGTACTCCCCCAAACCCTTATTTTGTTTTTCTTCCAAAAGTGAAAGAAAAGGAAAGGAAAAAAAATGTGCTAGTCATTATCCATTCTGCCTCTTCTTTTTTTTCAACAAGTAATTTCCTTAATCTCAAATGTGTCTCCATTTTGCACTTCAACAGCACCCCTAATTCATTGTTGTTTACAAGTGTGTAAGGATAATTTAGTAATATGTGAAGCCATTCCTTTTTCTTGGCCTATGAGAAGTTGAAGTGCTCATTTTATATATGTGAAGCCATTCCTTTTTCTTGGCCTATGAGAAGTTGAAGTGCTCATTTGGATAAGTTCAGAAAAAATGCGGTTTAAATTAAGTAATGATTTGAATAAGTGGTTATAGAAAAATGTTGTTTGGGTTAAGTTATTTGATAAATACTTAAATGATATTGTAGTGTTTGGATCTGCTATTAATAAGTGTTAGTATATTACTTTTTGTAAAAGTTCTACTATGATTAGTTTTTGAAAAATTCTTTTTTAGTTTAAGTGTGGATTCATTAAATGCGGCCAATAAGTCAAACCAAACACATAATAAATTAGAAAAATCTGTTTTGAATTTGAAAAGTCATTAAATACGGTTTATAAGTTGAACCAAACATAGCCAAAATCTTTGAGGATGGTATAAATGAGAAAACTGGAAACCAGCATCATTCTTTTTTTCCTCTGATAAAAAAGCATCCCCCACTGTCTCAAAAAACTTACAAAGAAGTATTAAATTTTTCTTAGAATACAAGAAAAAAAATTATGGTAAGAGATGGATCTCTCTGTTATATCACTAGTGGTCAATTGATCTAATCCTTTTCATCAAAGGTGACATTTGAGTTGGGCCATAATCCATTGCTGTTTAGATTTCTGAAATATTGAACTCACAAGGTTGTGATCAGTTGAATCTGCTTTTCATCAATCCAAACTTAAGTATGCTATTGAATTTTAAGGAGTAGAACATAAAACATTACAGTTCTCTTAGAAGTGTCATTCTATGTATCTAAAAAACAAAACTTATTAAAAAAAATAATAAAAAGTGTCCTAAAAACAAAGAGAGAAAAATATAACAGAAGCCCATAAATATTGTGTGTTACTTTCCCTACAACTGCTTTAGTTATTTTTATTTTTATTTTTAAGAAAAGCAAAAATTTCTTGCAAAAAGACACTAATAGTGTATCATGGCAAACACAATCAAATTTCATTAGGACTGAATAGAAGCAAAGAATGTCATTCATCCTAACTATTCAAGAATTGATTCAAAGCATAAGGACAAATTTGTGTCCTGAACAGCCTGATTTTAACACCTATGAATCTTCTGAAAAATTTGGGGGGGTTTAAGTGCTAAGAATCATACGTGCAGAGGTTCTCGAAACCCATGTATTCATGTTGCTCGATTTTCCCAATCATGCTCGAAATGCCAACGCCACCTATCAAACAATAGCAAAACCATTTGAAAAAAAAGCAGGAATTCCTTCAGCAAACTAGAAGACAATGTAACCAAAAACAGAATACACATGTAGACACATTCAATTTTGTTGCCTGAGATGTCTCCAGTGTCAAGTCTATAGAAAAAAGATTCAAAGAAATTTCAACTGTCCAACGAACCGGGAAGATCAATGCTTACCTAGTGAGATTGCGCTCACAAAGATTGTGAAGGCCAGAATGAAGATGATCAGAGATGCCCTTCCTAATATCTTGATAAGTTTTCTTACAACATGCTGCCCAATAAAAGCACCAATAGTTGCCACAACAACAAAGTAGACAGCTGCCAAATGCATGCAAAAGTAAAGCAATTCATTAGAAATTTAGATAAACTCCAATCCTTATGTTGAGATGCAAATTGGCTCACTCTTTTATTTGTTGGGTCACTTAGAATTTTTTTTAATAATAATAGGATCCATCTATTGAAATTATCCCAGCACAAGGGCATTGACTTACCATAGGGAACTGGAAATCGTTTTAGAAGGTAATATTCTACAACAGACATTGATGAAGAGAAGGTCATTGCGAAGGTGGCTGTGGCACTTGAAACCTGTGGAGAAATTCTCAAGAAGTTTAAGATCAGACTAGATAGAAAATGTTTGTTGCAAACATAAGAAAATTTCTAACATTATGGTTATTTGGCCTTTCTTTGCTGTCTCAGCATTTAGGTGTGCATGTTGGGAACTTGTAGTGTCCAATATGACCAATTACTTCGCATTTTTCTATATATTTTTTAAGTTATACTTAAATTGTTTTATTTAATGTAATTAACCCTATTTTCTAGCTCTATTATGAATCGTCGAACTATTCACAATTATCCAAAAATAAAAGCAATTCCAGAATTATTCAAAAAAATTTTGAATCTGAAGTGACAAAGTATGCTCCTCCATTACAAAATCTAACAATCTTCGACCACTTGCACTCTTTCTTTCAGTTATACTAGTTCATTTACAAAGTATTTCCCAGCAGTAAAAGGCAGGAAGTTCTTTCTGAATCCTAGAGTCTTACCATGGACTGGTCTTCTTGTCATTGTTACAAAGTGAGTGGACCGTTAATCTCCGTAACAGTTCATTTAATTAATTTTTTGAGGAACATATTTCATTTTCCACAAGACAAACAGGTTAATTTGCTGAATTACATGGTAACACAACACCAAACAGGAAGAGCTCACAAAGCCCAGGGACAATGATACATAACAATGAATTTGTCCCATAATATGACAAAAGGATAAAGAAACATAAATTTATCACATCTTCTTTTCCTATTGCTTAATTTCCACTTTACTATATTGAAGGAAAAGCACAAACTCACCTGAGGAGGGACTCCCAGCTCCAAAAATAGTGGACCCAATATAAATCCTCCACCTAGACCAAGCAGTCCACCAACTATACCAGCCAGCACACCACAGGAGCAGTAGAGAATGAGCTGGTGCACTTTTAAGTTAGTGCCTGAATCTCCTCTCGATGCAATTACTCTCCGTCCCTTGTACAGGCGGATTGCCTCAAACAAAGATACCCCAACAGAAACTGGTATCTGCAGGACATTGGAAGGATATATTTCACAAAGATGCTTGAAAACCAGTCTTAAAATTGTCAAGCTCAATACTCATATTTTGGCACTGTTACAATGTCGAGTCTTAAGTCTCATCCGTGGGGCTGGGGGGTCAGTCCCAAATTTTACAAGCAAATAAGCACACATGCACGCATGTGCACATAAATTAGGAAAAAGATGGCATGAAACTCGTTATTTTGATCATAAGAGTAAAATGTACCTGCAACAAGTTCAATACCCAATATGCTGTTGAACAAGTAGCTGTATAATTCTGTTTCCAACAAAAAAAAAATATAACCAGTGAATCCATGAATTCATACAAGGAGAAATAAAATAAATGCTTCTCAAGAAAAGGAAACCTTGGAGATCTGCAATACAAGGAAAGAAACCCAAACAAAAACGAGGAGCCCAAGTTCCTTCCAATAAACATTTTCAAGAATAGTGACCTGCAGTCATCATATGTAGTAGAATTAGATCTGAGAACCTGGAGATCCAAACTAGGTTCTCAGAGCACACTCACCTCTGGTTCAGCAGAATCCTTGGCCTCATTTTGAGTGCCAATGCTTGGGCCACCTGGAAGAAGCTTGTATTCTGCTTCCTCTCTACCAGCATCTGAGGACATATATCTGTGATTATTCTAGAGGGAAAAGAATTACACCAAGGAGTCCTTTATGGTGCTGACAAGGGCAGAGCCAGAAATTCTTTTTAGGGGGAGTTAGAACTTTTTTGGGTAAAACTTTAGGAATGAGGAGATTTTAAGGGAATTTTTTTTTTCTCAAAATTAGAGGGAGATTTACATGTAAATTTCCCTTCTTTTTTTTTTTTTTTGCAAAATAGAGAACTATTTTTCTTCTCCTCAAAATTAAAGGGGGATTTACATGTAAAACAAATTTTTTTTTTCGGTTGGGGGGGCTGTAAGTCTCTATACCAACTCACCAGTTGTCTCCAATCGCTTAGCAGCCTCCTGAAATGAGAAAAGAACTGATATTCAGAATCCACATGGATAACAAGTGAAGATAAAAGAAACACTTTTTTTTGTTTTAATTTCATTCGAAAGCCCAAAATGGTAATGAATAATAAAAAATCACATAATATCTTAAGAACCAAAAGTTATCATCCACATATAATGTAAAGAGTTATTTCAGATACTACAAAATATAAAATGGAATGGTTTTATCTGTATGACTTCCAAATGCCTCCAAATGTGTACGATGAGTGAACCTCGAGATAACCTTTTTAACAATGGTTTCCTTTTTCCATGTTTCAACACCCTTGAGAAAGGCCCTAGTTGATGTACCTGCAAACCATCATAAAAATTATTGTGTCATAGGCACAGAATGCATGGCAAGAAACATGGAAATGCAATACAACCATTACCTATGAAGAGAATAATTAACAGTACTGTGACCATCCAGTCGGCAAAAATCACATTGAAAGCAACTCCAATGCTAATCCCCAGCATGAGCATTGGTTGGAAAAGCAATGCCAGGTCATAGTCAATGATAGGCATATCAAGTGTAGGATGTCTTAGCTTAAGATTGTAATAAACAGTTGAGCCTGCGGCACCCATGATCATACCTGACCAAGAAGCAAACAGAATCGATGAAATCCCAAAATTACAGCAGGATATTTTTTTTTTTTTTGATAAGTACAGCAGGATATTTTAATATTGCACTGAAAGTGAAGTTTCCCAACAAAAACTATTTTTTTTTAAAACTTTCATGCCTAATAAAATTTGATAAAAAAAACTCCACAACTTAATCCAGACAAACTGCATCAGCTAATTGATGCCTTCCAAATTCAAAAATGCTCAACTTGTCCCGAGTTTCAAAGCCAATTAAATTTCTTGATAATGCCATAACTCAATTCATCTTAAATAAAATTGGTGTCATGTCAAGGTAGTGAGTTTATTATCTGAACCCCAAGAATATTTTGTGCTCAACTATGAAAAAACTAATGAAATAACTCCCTACTTGTACTGTTATGAGTGAATCCAGAGACAGGTCTCGAGTCAACTCATTCAGCTGAGCTGTTAAAATATATTTTCCTTATTCTTTCATAAAGAAAAAGAAAGTTAGATTTATCTTTTGTTTGACCTTTTCCCTTCTCCCTTCTATTAACGTGAACAGTTCCTCTAATGCAAGTTAGTTGGCTAAAAAAGCAAACCTTATAGGGAATGACTTTTAATGGGATATGTCCATCTCTTACATTTTGATATAGCAGTTGATGATTTTGCATCAAATCCAATAATTAGGCTAAGCATAGGTACATATATCCCACCACCGCCAACGCCACCTACACTCCCAAATGATGCTCCAAAGAATCCAAGTACAGTGCCCACAACAATTTGCCACCCAAATTTCATTTCCTGTAAACAAATTCCACAAACGCGCACATTTAAAATTTCACAATCAAATTCCACAACTTGGACTATAAATAATACAAGGTCAATGACACAAAATATTGATCTAATGCATGAATACTTACCCAAACATGTATTTATGTATGTATATAAGCTCAAGTCAACTAAAAAGAGACTTAATCCATATTGTTGGGGGCTTTTCTTACCACCTGCCTAATAGGCGAGGTGGTGTCCAGTTGGACTCTCAATTCTCGACCAAAATGCAGGGGCTAAATTACCCTTGTTGCCTTAGGGGGAAAAGAAAAAGATATTTGTTAAATCATATACATATTAACATATATAAAATGTCTGTGGGTGTTTATATAGATACATGAATACGTAATTATATGCACGTATGTATAAACTATAAAGTAAGACTATAATTGTCCTCATCCACATAATGGCAAAAACAATCCAGTAAGCAGTGGCTATGGCCAAACACCAACTACTACTGTATAACAACAGATGAAAGTCAGTTAATTAATTTGGACAATCTTAATTGTTCATACAATGATACAAAAAGGGTTATATTAGAGGAATCAAAGCATAGTAGAATGTAATGAAATAAATCAGATTGACAACTCGACTCACCGGCCAAACATGTTCGTAGCCTAATTGATTCGATTGCCATAAGAAATTAGCTAACTTGGAAAGGTAATCTGATCCTGATGTGTTAGCAGCATTATAGCTTGATCCTTCCTGCTTCAAGCTTCTTTCGGCGGAAACAAACATTGAAGCTAGTAAATAGCTCCATAATATCATCGATATCGATCTCAAAATCCTCCATTTCGCCCCAGTTACCGCCATTAAATTCAATCTTTTGTACTTTTTTCCCAAGAATTTGTCTCTCTCTCTACTCTCTTAAATTGTTATTCTCTCTCCTCTAAATTTTTGGTTCAGTCTCTCTCTCTCTCTCTCTCTCTCTCTCTCTCTCTAAAACTAACTGTCTCTTTCTCTTTTAGCTAGAAATAGAAAATCTCACCAGAAAACAACGACAATCTCCAAGAAAATTAGCCGGAACGAATGTACTTACGAAAAGT
Source organism: Nyssa sinensis (assembly GCA_008638375.1). Lineage (NCBI taxonomy): Eukaryota > Viridiplantae > Streptophyta > Magnoliopsida > Cornales > Nyssaceae > Nyssa > Nyssa sinensis. The sequence goes on from CM018046.1 coordinate 4,881,868, forward strand.
AAATCATAAACCTTTAGAACAGAACGAATACAAGAGCCCCTGTTTGGTTGCTGAGAAAACTCAACAGAACATTGGATGTTTTGTTGTTTTAGCTACAAATACGATCTTTAGAAAAGGTTTATACCCCAGAAAAGGACATTTGGTATGAAAGAAGAAGAGTGAGAGAGAGAGAGTCGTCGTGAGAAAATTACTGGAAAAAAAAGTGAGGGGTCCGTCCTTTTTTATTTTGGTGGAGAAGAATTCAAATAGTAGTTTGAAACATCAAAATGAACAAACACGAACGGTATGCCTCAATGGAGTTTGGCTTAATTTTAAAGGTCGCAAATGTTCAGGTTCTTGGATAAATTGAAAAACAAATACACGTCACCAACTCCGACACGATTCATGCAGATAAATCTAATATTGCTACATTGTTCAGATTTGTTTTTCAAATGTCATATTTTAAAATATTCCATTAATTTTAAAATTACACGTGCATTAATAATTTTTGAAATGACTAAAAATCTCCATCTCTCCAATCTCTCTCTCTCTCTATATATATATATATATATCTATCACTATTACTTTCAACTATGAATTACGGACATTTTATTTTAGTTCATGTATTCATGACAGACACCGACATTTTTGAATATTTTCTGAAACGTGTCGGACACTTGAATCATGAATGTTGATGATTAAATAAAAAAAATTTTAATTTTAATTTTTATTTAATGACTTTATAATTTTAATATCTTAATAATATTTTTGTTATTTGTGTGTTTTAATATCAATTTTAATTAAAATAATATTAGATTTTTATTATATGATCATATAAAAAATATAAAAGATTTATATATATTCAAGGTGTCCCTAATGTGTCTGTGTCCTACTTTTTTAAAAAATATCTTATCTGTGTGTCCGTATCGTATCATATCGTATCGTATCATATTGTATCCATATCCCATATCTTCCTAGACTTTCATTGCTATCAAAATTACTTATTCAATGATTTCTGATACATCAGCCAGGACTATTGAATATTAAATATTTTTTCAAATACCACGATATTTTAATGCTTTTCAAGCTACCGTCACCTCTTTAATATATCATCCTTATCACTACCATCACCATTTTTTTTCATAAATTCCTTTCTTAGAAGACAACTCCATTATACTTTATAATGGTGCATTTTAGGAATAAATTTTCCAAGTGGAGCTTTTAAGTCCTTTGAAAAAAGTGCAAAATGTATTTCATGGAAAAACGTCTTATAAAATCTGTTCTCTCATGGAAAGAAAGGTAAATTTCATTCCCCCCCCCACCCCCCCTCATGGGTATGGTTGCAGCTTTTTGTCTAAAAGGAAGCTGAAGAAGAGAAATGATAACTCATTACTCATGGTCCTTCATGAGGAGATGGGTATGGTTGCAGCTTTTTGTCTAAAAAAGAAAACTGATGAAGAGAAATGATAACTCATTCCTCATGGTCCTTCATGAGTAGATTTAAATTATTGAGAACATGAGTGTAAAATTTATTGCATGTGATATAATGTAAAGCAAATGAGTTCTTTCTTCCTCATGGGTATTGTTGCTTTTTTATGTTTGAAAGTAAATATATAAAAAAAATACAAATTGTGTTACCTTTTATAGTTTCTTCATGATGCATAAAAAAAAAGTTTTAAGTATATATACGATAGCACGACAGTTATTTCGATTTCAATATTCATGTAAGATTTATGTATATTTGATATAATTTTTAAAGTCGGCTCAAAATAATTTGAGATTTAAAATGAGAAGTTTTTATTTATTATTTAATATTAATATTATAAAACTATAAAAAATATAAAAATAAATAAATTTTTTTGATACTTTGTTTCCTCTCATATATATATTAATATAAAATTATAATAATATTTTAATAGAAAAGATTTATATGTTTAAGAAAACTCTATTAATAAAGTCTTTACATTATTGAATAATTAAGCAATTGTATTAATGGAATTGATTTTTTTTTGAGAATTTTTATGTGGTCTTTCTTGTAAAGTTAAACTTTTATTAATCTTAAAATTCTACTTTAAATTATAGTATAGACATAAAATTTGAGGTATTGTTTATAAGTCTGTCTTAAGTGATTGTTTTATTATTTTAATAGAGAGCCGACCTTAACAATGTTAAAATTAAAATGACAATAATCGATATAATTGACTTACCCAAAAATTAAAAAGGCATCAAAGTTTTACTTCTTCCTTAATGACTCCACAACTATTAATTCATAGACAATAGTGGGCTCCAAACTATTCCCACCCACAAACACATTTTACAATTTTAACTTGTCACATGTGTAATTATATATATATATTACGTGATTATTTAATTATAATTAAAAAATAAAAATAAAAACAAATACATTATATACATATCAGATTGCAGTGAGGACACATACCCTAATAAAAATAAAATCTGATTCATAGTTCATTTATGTATTTGTTTGCCTGCCAATTAAAAGGCTGAAAGAGGATTGCCTTTTATCTTTAAACATTTGTATCCACATGCAAATATATGGTCCAATACAGCTATTTCTCAATATAATAAGCTTGGAAGAGATAGGGTTGTGGCCAACAAAAAAGTAATCATATTCGGTAAAGGTAAACCAAAGACTGAAAATATAACATATATCAAAAGTCACAAGTGATAGGGACACTACACTCACACCTTTTTCCTTTTTATTTTTTTATTTTCAATCATTATGCTACATGGAAGACAATTTATCAATAACTTTGTCACTTTCCTATAATAAATGGATTTTTTTCTTGAAAGTTATCAAAATATATTGGTCTTGGTCATAAAAAAAAAGATTTATATAAAATATATATATATATATATATATATATATATTACCAACACAGTTTCAAAAGATGGAAAAATACCAAATCTAATATCCTTACTTATTTTTGAACAATTCCCACCCCCCCCCCCCCCCCCCCCCCCTAAAAACAACTATAGATTGTGTTTTTTCTTCTTCTTTTTCCCTTGTTTCTCACTTTCCAATATATCCCATAGAAGGCATTTTTTAGTCATTGTTTACTATAAAATCTTTTTATATGGGTAGAACAGAATTGATTTAATAGAGTACAAATAAATTAATTTTAAAATTTTTAATATTTGATAAGTACTATTTAATAGTAAAAAAATTGAGTTTAATTTTTAAAAAATTCTTGAAATCTGAACAAAAAATAGATTAAGGCGTATTTTTTAAAGTTTAATAAGATTAGTTTATTGCATTTAAAAGAGAAATTAAACTGTTAACTCAATACTAACAGTTCAAGTGCAATAAAGCGGGGCTCATACATTTTTTAAAACCCTATACCTATCATTATATTCTTTTTAGGTTATTATCGATAACAAATCAATTGAGGTTAACCCATTGGCCATCCGCACTTCTTCTAAAAAAGAGTTTATGAGTTCAAGTCTTACTCTCTATTAGAAAGACGTAAATATTATTACATCCAGTTATAGACTGGGCTGGATTATTTGTCTAAGGCTTATATTAGAGATGTTCTTGAGTTGAGTTATGTCTTGTGCGTTGACTGATTCAATTGTAATAGAGTTGAGTTGATTGATATGAATTGTAACACCACATTCTTTCTTTCAAAAAAAAAAAATATTGGTAACAAATTGGCTCTACATAATTCAACTAAAATTTGTCACTTCTATTTCAAAAACACAACACAAATCTTGTATTCTCATTTTCTCCTTTTTTGGGGGTTGTTAGTTTTCAAATTAATAGTCCTTTTTATATTTTTAATTGTCATTATAGCTTCCATATAAATACATTGACTTTGATTTGATTTTATTAATTTTCATCTTGATTTTTTCTTTCAAAAAACAGAAAAAAAATATCGGTAACAAATTGGCTCTACATAATTGAACTCAAATTCGTCACTTCTATTTCAAATAACACAACACAAATATTGTATTCTCATTTTCTCCTTTTTTGGGGTTGTTAGTTTTCAAATTATACGACCTTTTTAGATTTTTAATTGTCATTATAGCTTCCATATTAATACATTGACTTACATTTTATTTTATTAGTTTTCATCTTGATTTTTTCTTTCAAAAAAAAAAAAATATCGGTAACAAATTGGCTCTACATAATTCGACTCAAATTCGTCACTTCTATTTCAAATACACAACACAAATCTTGTATTCTCATTTTCTCCTTTTCTGGGGTTGTTAGTTTTCAAATTACACGACCTTTTTAGATTTTTAATTGTCATTATAGCTTCCATATTAATACATTGACTTTCATTTTATTTTATTAATTTTCATCTTGATTTTTTATTTCAAAAAATAAAAATAAAAATAAAATATCGGTAACAAATTGTCTCTACATAATTCAACTCAAATTCGTCACTTATATTTCAAATACACAACACAAATCTTGTATTCTCATTTTCTCCTTTTTTTGGGGTTGTTAGTTTTCAAATTATAAGTCCTTTTTAGATTTTTAATTGTCATTATAGCTTCCATATTAATACCTTGACTTTCATTTTATTTTATTAATTTTCATCTTGATTTTTTCTTTCAAAAAATAAAAAAAAATATCGGTAACAAATTGGCTCTACATAATTCAACTAAAATTTGTCACTTCTATTTCAAATACACAACACAAATCTTGTTTTCTCATTTTCTCATTTTTTGGGGGTTGTTAGTTTTCAAATTATAAGCCCTTTTTAGATTTTTAATTGTCATTGTAGCTTCCATATTAATATATTGACTTTCATTTCATTTTATTAATTTTCATCTTGATTTTTTATTTCAAAAAATAAAAATAAAAATAAAATATCGGTAACAAATTCGCTCTACATAATTCAACTCAAATTCGTCACTTATATTTCAAATACACAACACAAATCTCGTATTCTCATTTTCTCCTTTTTTGGGGTTGTTAGTTTTCAAATTATAAGTCCTTTTAGATTTTTAATTGTCATTATAGCTTCCATATTAATACATTGACTTTCGTTCTATTTGATTAATTTTCATCTTGATTTTTTCTTTCAAAAAATAAAAAAAAATTTCGGTAACAAATTGACTCTACATAATTCGACTCAAATTCGTCACTTCTATTTCAAATACACAACACAAATCTTGTATTCTCATTTTCTCCTTTTTTGGGGTTGTTAGTTTTCAAATTATACGACCTTTTTAGATTTTTAATTGTCATTATAGCTTCCATATTAATATATTGACTTTCATTTCATTTTATTAATTTTCATCTTGATTTTTTCTTTCAAAAAATAAAAGAAAATATCGGTAACAAATTGGCTCTACATAATTCAACTCAAATTCGTCACTTATATTTCAAATACACAACACAAATCTCGTATTCTCATTTTCTCCTTTTTTGGGGTTGTTAGTTTTCAAATTATAAGTCCTTTTTAGATTTTTAATTGTCATTATAGCTTCCATATTAATACATTGACTTTCATTTTATTTTATTAATTTTCATCTTGATTTTTTCTTTCAAAAAATAAAAGAAAATATTGCTAACAAATTGGCTTGACATAATTCAACTCAAATTTGTCACTTCTATTTCAAATACACAACACAAATCTTGTATTCTCATTTTCTCCTTTTTTGAGGTTGTTAGTTTTCAAATTATACGACCTTTTTAGATTTTTAATTGTCATTATAGCTTCCATATTAATACATTGACTTTCATTTTATTTTATTAATTTTCATCTTGATTTTTTCTTTCAGAAAAAAAAATATCGGTAACAAATTGGCTCGACATAATTCAACTCAAATTTGTCACTTCTATTTTAAATACACAACACAAATCTCGTATTCTCATTTTCTCCTTTTTTGGGGGTTGTTAATTTTCGAATTATAAGTCCTTTTTAGATTTTTAATTGTCATTGTAGCTTCCGTATTAATATATTGACTTTCATTTTATTTTATTAATTTTCATTTTGATTTTTTCTTTCAAAAAATAAAAAACAAATATTGGTAACAAATTAGCTCGACATAATTCAACTCAAATTTGTCACTTCTATTTCAAAGACACAACACAAATCTTGTATTCTCATTTTCTCCTTTTTTGGGGTTGTTAGTTTTCAAATTATAAGTCATTTTTAGATTTTTAATTGTCATTATAGCTTCCATATTAATATATTGACTTTCATTTTATTTTATTAATTTTCATCTTGAAACTTGAGTACATTTTACCTAAACATACCCTTAATTTCAGCCATCCTGGTGTCTCTGTAGTTGGTTGTTGCACCTCTAAAGTCTATACTGAATAATAAAGTTACATATTTAGGATAGTGATTGGTCTTCTTTGCTTATGTATATACATACACACACACACATTGTTATGGGGGCTCAATACAATGTTACTTATAACCCAGTCAAACAAAGCCTGCAGCCAATATTTCAATGATTGAGAATAGCAGGCAAGCTTAATGCAGTTCCAACAACCACCTAATGCTACTCTAAATGGAAGTTCAACCAACACTTGAGAAAATATTATAATTTAGTAGTTTGTTGAGATTACAATGGTGGTTTTTGGTAGCTCTCATCTCACTATGGTGGATAGTTCACCATGAGAAAGGGATAATTTCAAAAAAAAAAATTGTTTTTATAGAAATCAGGGATAGAGTTCGGAATTTACTTTCGATCACAAATTTAAAGTTAAAAAGCATAAAAACTAAATATATATTAATTAATAATTTTTTTTATTAGTTATTAAATTAATTGATATAAAAAAATTCACAAATTAAATAGAAGGTCCAAACAGAGAAAGAGATTTGAAAAAAAAAAAAAAGTTTTAGGTTATATATATAAAACTCTAACAAATAGATAATAGTCCAATTAAAGGAATCAATTGAAATCATGATAAGAATAAAGTGTTAAAAACTTTAAACCTAATGAAGGTGAAAACATATATAAACTTAAAGGGTGTATTTGATTTTTTTTTTTTTGGTTGAAAAATGTTAGAAAATTTTCAAATAAAAAAACATGACGAGAAATTTGACCCCTTAAGCCTAAATCGGCTCCGTTGTTGACGGAAATCCTCTTTTCTTTTCTTTTTTTTCCTTCCATTTTTAATATTTAAAAAGTCCAAAAATTAAAGAAAATTGGAAATGAAGTAGTCAAATTTTTTTATTTTATTTTATCCTTTAGGGTCTTTTTATATAGATTTATATAGTGTCATTATCACAATTCAACATTATTGGTAAAATCTCCTTAAGCAACAACTATGGATTTATATATATATATATATATATATATATATATATATATAGACACTTACTTAATGAAGAAAGCAACGTGGAGGAAAGAAATGTGTGATGGAGGACTTAGCTTTGCTTCAATCATTCAAGCATTTTGAAAATTGGGAGTGGTTGATTTTGATACTTTGGACAGCTTATCTCACAATAGACACATTTACGTTTACTGGTCAGCACAAAATAAACATTTATGTCATTGTTCTTGTTTTAAATTGTAAAATTTTAAGGGCTTTTTTGATGAAAGGTTTTAAAATAAATCATTTATTAAGATTGGATTTAAGGCTTTTTTTTTTTTTTTAATTTTAAAAGTTTTTTTAGTTATTTTGTGACTAAAATATTATTTCATTTATATTCAAATGAAGCTTCCGTAACTATTTTTGTGAATTGCGGGATATGGAAATTTGAAGAAAAAAATCGCTTTGAAATAGTGAAATTTCATTGTTTCGCACTGTTTCATAAAAATAAGAAAAGATTCACTTAGAGCATCAATACATGTACATCTAGTTCTTGTCATGACAAGATGTGTATTTTCCAATAATGAAGCCCCTAAATTTTTTTAAGCTGAATAAACGGGACCAAACATAAAACATAATACAGTGAGATTTCACTATCTACCGGGAGTACAATGAAATTTTACTGTCATCTAGAAACACGATCCATGTACATAATCCACAATCAATGACATATACAAATCATAGTAAACCAAAATATGAAAAAAGGAGAAATCGAAGGATTATAGAAATTATTTAAGAATTCTAGGGTATGGTTAGTTGTTGAATCTACCTTAGACTATGGTGAAATGGAACAAAGGTTTTGGAGAAGGTGAGACGCAAATGAGGTCAAGCATGAATGGTGTGGACGGTGCTCCGATGGAGGAGGTCTTTGTCTCAAGCAGGGACATAAATATTAGTAGACTAGGGGGCTCTATAGCCATCCCCCAAATTTGAAAAAATTATATATAAAATCGTGACTCATTTTATCGTATCTCATCCAAATTTATAGATCATTTGAATTTAGCATACTTTACAAATTAATTTAAGGATAAATTACATTAACCTCTTTCAAGGTTTCTAACACTTAAGCTGACCTCCCTTGAGGTTTTTGAAATTACACTAACATTTCCTACTTTACTTAACAATCTACAAATACCTTCTTCAAGTCAATTTTTTTTCAAAATGACAAAATTGCCCTTTTCCTTTTTTTTTTCTTTCAATTTTTTTTTTTCTAGTTTGACCAGTTTTTTTTTTTAAAGGATAGTTTTTGTTTATACTTTTTTTTCTTCAAATGTACTGCTTTCTAAATTGAATTTTTCATAAATTGAAGGAATGATGAAGAAAGAAGAAGAAGGAAAAACATAGAAGAGGAGAGGGACAAGTACAATAGGTTAAGAAACACATGAAAAAGGAGAGTGTGAAGTCACAACTTTATTTCTATAAGAATATAGATAGATATAAAACATGTTCATCAAATGGTGCTTACTTCTCACCTCACTTTACTTTTTTTTTTTAAATTTCTTTTAGTTTTTATAACTTTTCTTATTATAAAAAGAGTTTTATTGGTGAGTAATAAGTGTTTTTAGTGTGAGAAAAGAAGTTTTGTAAAAATGTGATGAGGTAACAAATTTCGAATTCTATGAAATTATAATTATATTATTATTTTGGAGAAAGAATTTTTTTGTTGTTGTTAAAACTATACCAATCTTTTTAAGGTTCTCCCTCTAATATTATCTAAAACAACGCCTTTTAAACTGTCAGGAAAATTATCAAATGCTTCCGAATATGAGCTCCATTTACTAACGAATCAATTGCACAATTTGCTTTCCTAAAAATATATTTAAAATTGACCCGAAGATCTTTCTCTTTAATAAATATTTACACAATCTTTCAAAATACTATATTACCTTCCAAGGACACCTCTCTATTCCTAATAAACAATTAATAATAGTCTTAGAATCACCCTCTATCTCGAACATGTGACCATCCTATATATCAATTCTTAGCAATCCTTCACGAAGAGAGAATATAGGGAACACCCAAAAAAAAAATTTTTTTTTTTAATATAATAGTACAAAAAATATAGAATAGTTCTATAGCTAAAGCAATTTAGTTTTTGCCCAAAGTTGATGAAAAATTTGTATATCTATTCTCTATTTTATTAAACCAACATTTGTTTTGCATTATATATAATTTTTTAAATACTTGTCACTTGAAATTTAAAAATAAAAATATAGGCAATAATTAATTTATATAGTATTTTTATTATGCATCTTTCTCCCACTTCCCAATTTTTTCTCCTTTTTTTTTTTGTTACACATGTCACACAATAAATGTCATTTCTTTTTATTTTTATATATAACGATAAGAAAGAGAAATCAAACCCATGTAAATTATGTAGGGAGGGTGCATTTGCACCACTCGAATGCCGTTGTGATCAACACCCAATGCTGAATATCGTTTTTATCTAATGCATAACTTGATTTATTTTAATATTTTTTTAAAAATTATCAAAATAGGTAAGTTCAGTGACATTATTTGTTCATTCGAAAAAGATTAATATTACTTATCATAATACATTTAAAAAAAAATTATTTCAAATTTCCCTAGAATGAAGATGAGGTCTATACCAAAGTGGTCGTAATAAAAAGTTAGTGTTGGCATTTTATTTATTTTTTTAAAAATAATATTTGAATAAAGTTTATGTTTCCATTATTATCATTTTGCAATGAAAACAAGACTAGCCTCTTTGTCAGCTTTTGGATTCTTCTATAATGAGTTGGCATTAGGCCACGTTTGGAATATTTCATTCAAGTAAAGTTAATAATAATAATAACGATGAGAACGATAACGTCTCAATTCCAACCGTCTCAATAATTCGTAGTACTTATCATAATTATCTTGAATTAATGAGTAGATTTCAAAAAAATAATATTAAGTGCAACAAACTCACAAGTTTTCATGTGGGTAGATATAGGGTCATATCATTGTTTTATAACAATAATGTCAAAATCACATGTGATTGTGTAACATTACGTGTTGTTATTTGAAAGAAACTTATAAATAATAAGGTTTTAAGGTTATTAACCTTAGTTAAGGGGGTGTAAATGAGTCAGGTCGAGTCAAATTAAATATTGGGTTGTTTAAGTTTAATTTTTTTAAAATAAATAAATTTCAAATTGCATTTAAATTCAACTTTTTAATTACACAAGTAAATTTCGAACAAATTTTTAATCGAACTGATTACGAGTCTAATTCGAGTATTTTGTTTTTCTATATAATATTAGACTACTTATTCGCTTATCGAACCGAGTTTAATAAATTAACGAGTCTCAAAATATATTTAAGTTTGACTTATTTATTTGGGGAACCGATCTCAAACGAGTCGCTAACCGAATTGATTACGAGACGAGCTTGAATAATTTGATTTATTTTATGATCGTAACTTAGCTAGAATAGAATATGATAAGAAAGTAAAGTTTTAAAAATAATACTTGGAGTGCTATTTATAATCATTTCCCATGGGAATTATATGAGATGAAGTACCCATTTGAAATCACAATGGGCCAAGCATTAGTAAAGTCTCAATCATCAACAATTTAACTGAGAAAGTAAAGTTTTAAAAATAATACTTGGAGTGCTATTCATAATCATTTCCCAAGGGAATTATATGGGATGACGTACCCATTTGAAATCACAATGGGCCAGGCAAAGTCTCAATCATCAACAATAGGACCATCTCAATATTCCCTCACCATATCTATGAAAAGCAAGAGATAAAGCATTGTTTAGCCACTTGTACAGAAAATAGTGGCATTTTTGCATTTTCTCACATATTCAAGAGGCAAAAAGGCAATGGATTGATTGAGATTTGAAAAATTATAAGAAACCTAAAAAGGTGATTGTGGTTAATATCATTTTCATCCTATATCTATAATGGGCCCAAGACTAGGCCCATGATACATATACATAATTACTAGGCCCTGATACATTATACATATTTACATATCGAACATAATTTATACGAAACCTTATCCCAACTATTTAGAGTCGATTACGTGAATCATTTCTTGCTCTTAAGATTTATGTTCATAAGAAATTTGATAAAATTATTAGCTACTTAACGCAATCTTCTTTCTTTTTCTGGAATTTACCCCCATAATTTATGTTCTTTAAATTATGGAACTCCGAAGGTTTTCATTCGCAAATTAAGCCATCAATGCATGATAGTCTCGGATTTGGGATTGCTTTTTTGCAGTTGTTTTTCTTTATTTTTGTTTTTGTCTTTCTTTTTTTTTTTTGATATATAAAAGTAATTTTAAAAGTTTAGTCAAATTCGTTTTCTGTAATAATTTTAGTTAATGCAAAAATAAAATGTAAAAATTACCCCAAGCCTTAGCAACCAAGATGTATGAAAAGGCATGCCTTGCTTTTCTGATTTTGATGCTTCAAGTATTGTCCATATAAACCATTACTTTGAGACCTACCCCAAAAAACAACAAAAAATCAAAACAAAAAGTGAGGACAATAATTTGAGAACATGGTTAAGAAGTAGGGTCCAAGGGAAGAGTGATGTCTAAACTAAATGTCCATGCTTTGAAACAGTGGGTGTGCAGACTCTTGAACAATTCATGTCCACATACATACATACCTACAAGGCATCATAAAATTAATAAAATAATCACTTTAGACTATAGTTAAAGAGAATGTCTCGAATTTAATATATTTATAGTATAATTAAATTAAAAGTTTAAGATTAATAAAAGTCTAATTCTATCAAAAAGACCCCATAAAAACTTCATAAAAAATCTTAATTCTATTAATAAAGTTGTATTCCTATTGTTCTAATTTTTTTTTATTACTATCTATTTAGATAAAAAAAAAAAATTATGTAAGAACTCTATTATTATAATAAAAGTTTAACTCTATAAAAAAAATTCTATAAAAACTCTATGAAAAAAACTTAATTATATTAATAGAACTTTATTTGTATTGTTCTAATTTTTTTATTGTTATCTATTTAGGTAAAAAAAATTATGTTAAGAACTATATTATTAGAGTTTTATTCAATATATATTTCTCTCTTATTGAAAAATTATTACAATTTTATATTATAAAAATAAATAAATATAGTGTGTGTGTGTGTGTGTGTGTGTGGGTGTGTGTGTGTGGGTGTGTGTGCATATATATATATATATATATATATATATATATATATATATATATATAGGAAACACAACATTAAAAATATTTATATATGGGTTGTATATTTAGTAGAGTTTTTTAATATTTGTCACTTTATTGCTTTAATTCTCAAATTGTATAAAACCGATCTTGAATTAGGTACGCGTGAGGTATTGAATTGGAGCCTTAGGTTCTGTTTGGATAGCTACTCAAATTAGATTCACAGTATCCAAAATTTCAAAAACCTATTTGGTATGGAATTGTCTCTCACCTTATTTCAGAATATCACTTGAAAGTTTGTGGAGAAACGAAGCTAGAGCATGTCCTCCATACCAAAAAAGCTGATGTTATTGACAGAGAGAGTACAAAAAAAAGCTGATGCTATTGACAAAGAACGCTAACGTGAACAGTTGGGTGAAGCAAGGAAAAGAGGGGTGTGCGCTGAACCGTTGGATTAGGTTCCTCCTTTTCTTGATGAGAACACGTGTTGCAATCTAACGCGGTGTAATGAGATTGCCTAAATACATTTTTTTTAAAAATTTTTAAAAATTGTAAAAATATGATCCAGATATAATTATTTTTAAAATATTTTTTAAAAATTTATAATTAATTTTTTAAAAATTGTGAAAATATATTTAAATATGAAATTTAAATTATAAAAAATTAAAAAAATTAAAATTAATAGCTTGCCAAACATGTATCCCACGTTTTAAAATGACAAAAATATTTCTTTTTTTCCAGTCTAATTTTTTTTTTTTAAAATGACAAAAATATTTCTTTTATTTAATTTTTTTTATTTTTTAATTTTGAACAATTTTCTTTTTCATGTTCAAATAAATATTAATTAAAATCTCTTTTGATTAAAAAAATAAGTTATTTATCTTAATTTTATTTTTTATATAAAATGAAAAATAAGTTTTTTAAGTTTAATTCGTTAAAATAAATAAGTCTTAAATTGTAATCAAACTTGATTTATTTATTTTATAAATTAATTTTGAATAAACCAATTAAGAGTTAAACTTGACTAATTTAATATTTTATATAATATAATATTAAATTATTTATTTATTTATTAAATTAAATTAATAAATTTTAAAATATGTTAGAACTTAATAAATTACAAACTAGAGATATGATAATCTAAATTTTTTTTTAAAAAAAAATTAATTTCAAAACATATTCTGTAATTTGAAATTAAAAATCTTATTTTAAAAACATAACCAAACATAACCTATTTTTTTTTTTTATCTTTTTTCAAATTAATCAATCCAAACAATGGTTCAAATTCTAAGAAATTACTTAAAAACACTTCTCAAAAAAAATTTCTTAAAACTTAATTCTCAAAAACTATACAAACAAAACCTTAGTCTTTTTGGCACTCTAATTGAGTATTTGGGACTCTATGAGAGTCGCACGTACGGTAACGAGCGGGTTTCGCGTCTATACGTGTAGTGTGGTGGTTGGGCCTACCCACCCTATTTGTTCCATGATCTATGGGTCTACTGGAGCTACCCACTTCGATCAATTAGCCAAGATTTTGACCGGATACGAAATCACTGGTGCTCGATCTAGTTTTCTTATTGCCGACTAGTACAAAACAAACATTTGATCTGCGAGCAATGGGAGTGGTGTTGTGGTCCTTTCATCTGAGTCACCTCTCATGAAGAAAATGATTCAGTTCACATAATAAACTGACAAATTCGACAATGCTTTCTCATTGGTTTTTTCCATCATCATGAGATACCAATCTGGAAATTTCCCAATGCTTATATATATATATAAAAGCTTGAAAATATATATTGGAGCGTCCTATATTGTTCCACGAAGAAAGAATATATCCCTTTAGGTCTCAAAAAGACCTTCAATTTCGTTGAATTGGGTCTTATATTCCTTCCTTGATTTGGTTTCTATTTCAAAATTGTTTTTTGTTGGAAAATTTCTTGTTGGGTGTGTTTAGGCTTTGACATATATTTCAAGGTTTCTTCGTGAAGTTCTCGTTTCCTCTCTTGACATGTGGCATAAGACGTTCTGTTGTACACAATAAACAATATCAAAACTTGGACTTGATTGTACAATAATTAGTACTGAAGGGTTCGCGTGCCAAAAACAAGTTTCATTTATAAAATTAAGAGACTAATTAAACTGAAGGGTTTGCGTACCCAAAACAAGTTTCATTTTCTTTTAAGAAAACTAACTTCTCTTAGAGTCGAACTTTGTTTAAATTTTAAGTATCATTGGAGAAAAAATGCGAATACTCTCCAAACATTAAAATAATTAAAATCAATTTATGTGTACTCTACAGAACTAGTTCAAATTAGAAATATGTAAGGAATTCCAAAATAAAGTTCTTAGGTTTGAATTACAAAATCAAGTTCTATTTGCCGTCTGCTCAGTGCTGTATGATCCAGGGCAATGAATATTTCCCCAAATGCATGACCCAGGAAACAAGTTTTACTGATCCACTTTCAGTGGAAAGCATCCATATTAGCCCCAAATCTGCCCATGAACCACACTTGGGTCCATTGGGGGTCCAAATGTGTGATGATCTAATCAATGTGTTTAGGCTTTAATTGACATCTTTTCTGTTCATTGGCAATACTTGTTGAACTTAAATTTTGGATAAAGTAACATTTTCCTTTAGTTAACAGGTGACTTTTGGTGTGTACCTTCACTTGACTAGGTTATAATAGCATGAGTGCATGAAAATTAAAAAAAAAAAAATTCAAGATACATCAATCCAGGCAGGACCTTAGAGGCTGTTTGGAAATTCTATAAAATGGATTAAACTACTCCAATTAAGTTATCTTATTTTAAACCAAGGTCGAAACCACTCCGATTAAGTTATCTGATTTTTAAATCAATCTCTTTCTGTTTTGACTTTGTGTATTTTTTAGGTAGAGATATGAATTACAATAATACTAAAAGATACTTATTAAATCGTAAAAATTTTAAAATTAATTCATTTGTACTCTACAGAACTAATTCTCGTCTTTCCTAAACAGGCCATGAAGGTATTCACTACTTAAAAAGCTGTAGATCAGAGGAGAAAGAAGGTTTACATCATGATAGAGCATTTTCCATTAGTTTCATAAAAAATTCTGTTGCCTCCTTCCTGTCTTACAAATTTTAACAATTGTACAACTGCACAGTAGTAAATACACAAGTTGAACAAAAAAACTTTGAAATACATGATCAGCAGACCCTTGAGAAACTAGAAGCTATATCAGAAAACTATGAGGTTCATGAAATGAAGGGGGGGTCACTATCTACAATAGTTAAATTGCAAACCTCCTGCAGCATTAAATTCTGAAGTGAATATAAGCCTATTTGCACCAGGAAAAGCAGCAATAATGCTTCCCTTTCAGTTCAAGAACACCACTGTACATGAGTGTGCAAGTTGGCCATGCATACAAAGCTGCCCACGGAACTGCTTCTGGCAAATAATCGGCATTCTTGCCCCAAATCTACAAGAGAGATACATGGATTTAGTTGTAGTCCACAAGCTTTCAGATGAAAATTCAGCTTCTCTCAAGACCATCCGGCTTCTTTTAGACGTGACAGCTGATCCTTTCTGATCACTTGCAACCACACTTGGTATTTGTAACAGATTGGAATAAGAGGAACTCAAAGCTTGCTTCTGATAAAGGTTCTCTAAGCTTTCCACTGGTATCTCATCCTTCGTATCTCTTTGATAGATCCTATCCTGATATTTGAGAGTATTCTTTATTCTATTTACCTCTTTGGTTAACCCAGTAGCACACCAAGCTTCTGCAATCAACATGATAGTGGTTTTCTGAGGCTGAACTTTAAAACCTTCCATGAGTTGGAGCATTTCTTCCGCCTTCCATGGTTGCTTTGCTTCTCCATATCCCCAAATTAAGGTCTCGAAAGTCTTCAAATTGGGAGATATTCCACATTCACACATCCTTTCAAAAACCCTAATGGCACATTCCATTTTACCGGCACTGCACCACCCACTGATGACAGTTGTGAAGATCACTACATTTGGGCGGAAACCTGATTTAACCATGGTAGTCAGGAGTTCTTCTGCTTTCTCAGGTTCTCGTGCACGCACATAACCTTTAGCAAGAATGCTGTATGCATGGGTGTCAGGTTCTATGCCGGCCTTCACCATGTCGTCAAAAATTTCCCTGCACTTATCCATGAATCCTGCAGTGCTCCAGGCATTCATGATGGTGCTAAAAGTTATCACGTCTGGTTTGACCCCATATTCCGTCATCAATCTCAGGACCTGCAACAGAAAAATCAAACAAACATTGCAAGAATAATAATAATAGTTGTTGTCATTCTTCTTCTTCTTCTTCTTCTTCTTATTATTATTATCATCATCATTATTATTATCTACTAGACTACTACTACTACTATGCGCCTGATCATATTGTCTGGAAAATGCACAAAGTTTTCAACTTCTTATGCTCCATATGATAGCTGAGCAGAGTATAAGAAAACAATGATTAAAATCTTAACAATTATTTCAGGCATTGATATACATTAGTGAGTGCATAATGCATGATATAATTCATGTTTTAATAACAGCTGTCGGTATGCATCGTAACCATATCAGCAAGATTTTACACATCTACAGATAATGGCATTGGGATGCCATTGTAACGCTAAGCTGCACGGGACTACTTTATTATAAGCAGAGACATGGTGCTCATCGCCCTACACTAACCAGTCTCTCTCTTTTTCACTGGATTTTGCACTCAGAATGTAAAGGGCACCGGGATTTATTTAGTGGAAGGTGATGATGAGTTGGCAAGTTTGAGCGGTCCGGAATTAGTGTTTTACCGATTCTTTTCTTCAGCTAATAATAATTTGAGCATATTTTACTACGCATGCTGTGCATTTTTAATGGAGTTTCTTTAATATAATAGTATGCAGGTAATACTAAATATAGGTGTGAAGATTTGTGATACAAGGCTGTAATGAGTTGGAGATAGAAAGGCCGTATTCACCGCCTCAAACTCACAACAATGGATAGCATATTCTTCTTTAAAGTTAGCTAACATTTCTTTTTAATTAATAAGAATCCCAAAGGGAGTGAATCCATTTACAAAAAGGAGATGACTAGTAAAAATTAGTCTCAAATCTCCCAAAAAATCTACAAAAGTATAAAACTTTCTAAAAACTATCCTTAAATCTACAAATAGTCATGACCTCCCCTTTAAAATCCTTCAATTTCTTTCCCGCTAAAGACCAAAAAAGACAAGGGGCTAGCTTCCACACTTTACTTACATTCCTATTAGCACACCTCCATCCATCCCTTTAGAAGATAAAAAATGGAAGATGACATAGTCCAAGAGCAACCAAACAGAGAGAAGATGAGGCTCCAAACCTCCCTTGATACTGAACGGTGGAGGAAGAGGTAACTGATTGTTTCTTCTTTTCGACACATGCTTCATCTAATAGCTAAACTAAAACCTCTCTTCTGAAGATTATCCATAATCAAAATCAACCCCCAAACTAGGGACCACACAAAGAATGCAACCTTAGGTTAGTTCTATTTGGA
The DNA here is from genome assembly GCA_008638375.1 of Nyssa sinensis. Lineage (NCBI taxonomy): Eukaryota > Viridiplantae > Streptophyta > Magnoliopsida > Cornales > Nyssaceae > Nyssa > Nyssa sinensis. The sequence goes on from CM018046.1 coordinate 4,899,846, forward strand.
TTCGCTTAGAGAAGGTGTTTTTCTATTATAGAAACAAAAGTAGTTTTTGAGTTGAAAATATAATTTGAGTGTTCTAGACTTCTAGTATTTTAAAATTTTTTAAGAAATAAAAGAAAAAAAAAATTTCCACTTTTCTGATAGCCAAAAAATGTGACCTTTCAAATGAAAAATAACTAAAAATAGGGAATCCATTTTTGAGAATCTAATATTTCTTATAACTTGGAAAAAGTTCTGTTTAGTGCCCCAAAAGGGACTTCCTCCCCTTAAAATTTTTTACTCTCTCTTTAAATGGTAATCACCAAAATGGTTTTTGATTGTGAAAAATGGAAAAAAATATAAAAAGTTCTCGTGCTTTATAAAAACACTAAAAATGAATCTAACTGCAACCCAAGACTATTCAAAAATAATTAAAATGATCTCTTTTGAATCATGCATCCACAACCTTCATTCCCCACCCCCACAAGGCCCCCCTATGGAGCTAAAGTAATTAGGTTTAATCCTTTAGAATTGACTATCACAAATTATTCACATAAAAAAAGTCACAAGAAGAAGAAGATGAAAAATAAGTGAGCATTCTAACTGCTATAATGGCAAATAATCTCATTTTTAAACCCTCACACAATTGCCACACCTTCAACCACCAAGTGTTAGCTTGAGTGGTATGTCCTCCACCTCCCAATATGGAGGCTGAGGGTTCGAGTCCCAAATGTAACAAAGTGTGGGTGGGTGTGTCTTACTTGTCCAAAAAAGAAAACCACAATTGCTATACCTTCAAAAGTATTAGAGCAGTAAATCTAGAAACAAAAATGAATCAATCAAACAACAATTACAGAACAGCACTAACCTCGTCAACCCCTTCTCTATCCATAATGTCCAGAAATCCTTTGATCAGTGAGTTGAAAACAACAAGATTAGGATGCACCCCTAGATCCTTCATCTTGTACACAAACCTTAAGGCATCCTTTATTTTACCTTCTTTGCAATAGCCGCCTATGATGATGCCACAAGTTCGTTCATTAGGCCGCACATTATTGTTCTGCATCTCTAAAATCATCCCTTCAGCCAGGTCTGTCTCTCCATTTTGAGCATATGCAGTTGCTATTGTGTTGAAAGTAACAGCATCTGGTTGTGAACCAGAAGCTACCATCTTCTGCACCACATTCCAAGCCTCTGTAGTGTTCTTCTTGTTACACCATGCTCTGACAAGTACATTGTAAGTCCTAAGATTGGGTTTCACATTTTCCTCTCTAGACATTAGCTCTAGTACTTTCACAGATTCTTCAGGTTTCCCAGCAATCCCATACCCTTTAATGAGTGTGTTGAAAGTACTGGTAGTAGGTTTGGATCCACTGTCCTTCATATTCCAGAAGGTTTTCATGGCTTCCTCCATGTTCCCAGATTCAGAGAAAGCATTGATAACAGCATTAAAGAAAATTGAATCGGCTTTCATTCCATTTTCTTCCACTTGGGAGATGATAGAGTGTATTGAGTTGAAGCGCTTCTGAACCGTCAAAGCAGCTAACAGTGTTGTGTAGGTTATCAGGGATGGTTTGTGTCCTGCTTGAATCAAACCATCAAAAATGGACTGCGTTTCCTGGGGCTTCCCTCTTTCTAACAGAATGTTCATTAGTTTTGTTCTTGAGCGAACAGTTCGGCAACTGTCACTGCTCATGCAAGAGGAGCAGAGAGTAGACTCTGGCACTGGATGCAACTGAATCTTATCTTCTTGAGCTTTTTCCTGTAAATTTAAAAATTGTTCACTATTTCACCAATGAAAACTTCCTTTAAATCATTAAGCAGGTAAACTTTGGTTACAGTGTGACCTAGGATGATTGATTGTTAAGGCAAACACATAGGTGCCACACAGAAATAGCACATATAGGGATAAACTCTAAAGGTGTCTCTCATTATTTATTAATAAAAGAATTCCTGGAAGCTAAAATTTCTTCCTCTCCAGAGAAAATATCACGGTTTATGTTCCCAAAAGTACTATTCTAGTATTCTTCTCTCTCTCTCTCTCTCTGATGCTGTTAAAGTTATGAAGGCCTTGAACCACTTTTCTTTGGCTTTAATGACATGCATTCAAGACTATAACACAAATGACTTAGAACATGGGCTCTACTTGGAAGTTACATGAGCAGATACAATCTTGGTATTGGTCATGGTCCTGCAGTTTAATGGGAATTGGGAACTGAAGACATGAAAATTTTGTAGGCTAAGACACTTTTAGAAACTAAATGGATCCGCATGTTGTCTTAGTCTTCCCCACACAGTTTTTTCCTATAAAAAATCTATCGTTACGATGATTTTTAGTAATTTGATTATGCCTGAATACATCTTTTCCACGGGCCTTAAAAATTTTATATTGGTCTTTTAGAATTGTAATTAAATTTGAGAAATCCCAATCATAATGATACATGACCAATCATCTATCATATACTCGTTTACTTGCAAATATTGATTAATATTACACTAACTTCAAAGCTTCATTCATAAAAAATTACCCTTCTTTTTGGTGAACAATTTAAATTGTCATTAGTCAAACAAGTAAAGATGCGAGCACATAGAATGACAAATATTCACCACCATATTTAATAACATAAAAAATAATTTTGCTAAATCAAGCAAACAATAGAAGAATTGGCATCATTGATTATGCAGCAATTAATATATTGTTTAAATCAAAAGAGCATACTTGGGTTATTTCCCCCCACAATGAAATACAATTTTTTTTTTTAAGTCAATGGTATTTCATCAAAGAGCCCGACAAGGGCTAAATATACAGAATAAGGGGGCAGCTTACATCAAATGCTTAAACCCCCCAAAAAGTCTACAAAAGAATCTGTACAAGATGGGTATGATTCCACAGCTGAAAAGTATAATAAGTGTAAAACTCTTATCTTTAAACCTATTAAGGAGAGTTATCTCCCTTTCAAAAATCCTACTATTTCATTCTCTCCAAATACTTGAAAAGATGAAAGGAGAAATAGCCTCCACACCCTGTTAACACTTCAAGCAACCAGGGTTCCATCCCACATCTTTACCAATTCTCCAACTGATGAAGGCATCACCAAAGAGTGTCCAAAAAGTAGAAGTGCTCATTGTGTTTTTTCCTCCCATAATGAAATACATTTTTTTATAAGTCAATGGTATATTATTAAAGAGCCTGAGAAGGGATAAATACACACAAAAGGGGGCAGCTTACACCAAATGCTTAAACCCGCCCAAAAGTCTACAAAAGAATATGTACAAGATGATTATGATTCCAAAGCTGAAAAGTAAAATAAGTGTAAAGCCCTATCTTTAAACCTATTAAGGGGAGTTATCTCCCCTTCAAAAATCTTACTATTTCTTTATCTCCAAATACTCCAAAAGATGCAAAGGGGAACTAGCCTCCACACCCTTTTAACATTACAGGCAACCTGGGTTGCATCCCACATCTTTACCAATTCTCCAATTGATGAAGGCATCACCCAAGAGCGTCCACAGAGCAGAAGAATAATATGCCAAACATCCCTAGGAACCGAACAATGAATAAACAAGTGATTGATGATTCCTCCCCTCCAAGCACATTGCTATCTATTGTCATTTGACAATGAATAAACAAGTGATTGATGAAATACAATTTTAAGGCCTCAAGGACTTCTCTGAGCTTGAGTCTTAAATTCTCATTGCTATAAACATGCAAATCTAGCTCAAAAATAAGATTCAAAAGCCTTAGAATGAGAAAACCAGTCAAAAATTAGGGGGGAAAAACATACAAACAAATTGGTTCTACAATCTCTACTGATTGAAATCTGTAATGCTTGTTGTGACAGACCACATGGTCTAATACTGTAGTGTAACGGTCCATAACGGCCAGTACAGTTTCTTAACAGGTCATTACACTTCTAATTCTTCTAACACTGACATATAGGGCCATAAAGGCAATGGAACACATTGATACAATTACATAACGACATTGGGTAGCAGTATCGGCTGATATTCAAAGCCATGATTTTAAAAACTCAAATCTTTTAACTTAAAACTGTACCCATCTAATCACATTTTCTCAGAATAAGCTTTCTGATATAGATTATAACTTAGCATGTGATATGCATGAATTATATGTTGAATCAATCAATCTAAACCCATAATTTGTAACCACAACCAATTGAATTAGCAGCATAGAGAAAAAAATAAAATAAAATGTAACAATCCCCTCACTAGTTGATTAGGCAAAAGTACATCCCAACTATTTGGCATTGACAACTGAACTCTCGAGTTGTATAGCAACATTTCAAATTTGATGCAGGACAAGTGTGGGGGGCATACTCTCCTACAAGCTATGTTACCAAAACTGATGCGGGCAGTGGGAAAGATGGTCTTTTTTAGGCAGTTGGTTTTTGTGGCCAAAGTTTGGTTTGGGCTTTAGGGCTTACGAAAGTGTAAGAGTTTAAGACTTGGATTAGGCCAAAAAATGAAAATTTTGTGTTCATGTGCTGCAAACAGTAACCCAAGAGGAGTAATTTTCGTTTTTTGTTTTTGTTTTTGGGGGGGGGGGGGGGGGGTTGTTGATATGCTGAATCTTGATAGAAGGGATGATTGGCAAATGAAAGAGTGATTGATAAAAAATGATTGCAAGTAGGGAAGTGCAAAACATTAAGCAAAAATGAGAATAAGAAGAAAGAAGAGGGCCTGGCAATCACAACTAGGTTCTTAGGCACACACCTAAGGGAAGAGGGCCCAGGTGGGGATGACAATGGGACAGGGCACCGCTATCTTAAACCTCCCTTCCCAAATCCACCCCTAATCCTCTATAGGCTTTCAATCTCTTTTCTCCAAAACCGTTTATATAATTCTCAAACCTATCCCATTAGGGGCATGTTACCCCAAAAACCCATTCCATTGCCATCCCTAGCCTACGCAATCACACCTAGGTTCTTAGGCAGTCACACCTAAGGGAAGAAGGCATAGGCAATCACACATTCACACCTAGGTTCTTAGGCAATCACACCTAAGGGAAGATGTATGACACACCAAAATAAGAAACTTTAAAAGACTTATTCATTTCGTGTCCTAAAACAAAGCTATTACATGCTTTATCTAGAAGACTATTAACCAAAGGAACTTGGTACTAAGTTAGACAACTCGGTGGCCAAGTTTGACTTAAAAACTTAGACCCCTTTTAACCCATATAGACCCATCAAACCTGCCCCAAAAATACATAAGTGAGCACATAACAAAAGTCCAACACGGCAGCACACTCTACCCATAGCTCAAAATTATCAAAAAAACCCTTTCACTCTTAAGAACTTAATAAAACACGACCAAAATTAAATCAACAGCCGAATAACTTAAAGAAACGTAAAAAATACTAGAATCGAACTAAAACTAGATTCTAAGAGGTCCTGAACGAGTCCCGTCTTGAAAATTAAGTTAATTTTCAAAATTTCTCCTTTCTTTGAATTTGTTTTCCCTTGATCTTTCTATGGGCTACATCAGAATTTCTTCCATCTATTTTTTTTCATCATCCTTTTACATATTCCATTTTTCTCGCTAGAATCTTCAACTTGTACCAACTCCGTATCTCAATATGGTGCCATTGTTGATTTCTGGCTGCAACTAATCCATCTCAATCAAGCTTCCTTATTAATAACCTATTTGGGCCCTCAAGTTATTTTACAATATGGTCATTTTCATGTTACTTGGAACGTGGATCGTTATAATTCATAGAATGGGAACAAGATTGGGAATGTAAATTGTTACTTGTTATAAAATGTGGTATGTTAGGGTTAGGCTTATTCAGAATGCTATGTTAGAACAAAATATGTTTGTTTGGAACATGATATATTTTTTATTGTATTTGTAATGATATTCATAGATATATACACTGTAAAAATTCCCACAAATCCAAGCCATTATAAAATAAAAATTCTAATGATGTACGTATGTACTTTCTTATTTGTTGTATAATTTTTTGGGACTTTTGAGATTTGAGATTGGAACGCAAAATACGTTCCAATTCGCAATTCGCTAGGGGGGGGGGGGGGGTTATGGTAACCATGGTCATTTCTAATACTACTTCCCTATTTATGTTCTTCTATCTGACCATCCTCACTGTAGCCACACTTGTCATACAGCATTATAACCATTACTTGAATGCCCATGTGTTTTCTCTTTGAATATATATATATACACACACACAAACATATAAACATATATATTGGCTGCAAAAGAGAACTAGCACGCCACAATAGGGGCAAGGTAGCAGGCATTAAAAAATAGCCGGTCTTATTCATATAACATATTATCTCCCCTTTATACAAAAATTGGTGTTTGCATAATACTGGAGTTACATATCCACCTTTCAAGTAAATTGAATTAAGAAAAATAAATAAATAAACAAGAGTGATCAAGAGGCATGACATCCTTTATGATAACTTATTACTATGTAACTACGATTCCAACAATTTTTAGATTAGAAGAGAAGACTGACTAATACTCAAAACCTCACTGACAACGGACTACATTAGGGAACGGGGTACTTAGTGCACATCCTGAAATGATGATATTCATGGCCCGCCAAGATGTTTGGTCTCTCAATTGACTTGGCAACAAACTTGGTTCTTAAACTCAAACCGGACCAGTCACAACTTACCACAATAGCGGTAAAAATAATAAAACATGCACTACTGATAGTCAAATAGATACATTCCAATATATAAATATATAATATGATTATATACCTTGAATGGTAATGCCTGACCCCGTTTTTTCTTGATAACTGCAGTTCCTCGATGCTTGCCATTGGTCCCAAAATAATCCCTCTCTTTTCCAGATTCTCCCATATGGATCTCAACTTTTTCCGTGCTCTGTCTTTGCCAATTTGAATGTCTTGGTTGTGATCAACTTCACAGGGACTCCATGCGAGGACCAGAGCCTCAATTTCCCTCCACAGATTTTTCTAAGGAGGAAACATTGAAATATAAACAAGTCCGTGGATTGAATAGATAAGTCTGACCCCGAACCAAAAGGCCAACTATAACATGGAAAATGACATTTGGCCAAAAGGGTTTTGAAAAACGTAACTCATCAGGAAAAAATAGAAAATTGCAGACAGATAGGCTTCTTGAGAAGCTGAGATGATGCAAAACAACACACAAAAAATTAAATATCCATGTGAGTAACTGGAAGCAAATGAAAATGAGGATGTAAACCTGTACATTCAAATGATTAGACGTCTCTAAGCTAAAACAATCAGTCGAAACTAAATTTTAAAGTCACCCAATGCAGAAATGATGCAAGCAATTTCCACCATACTAATTATACTAACCAATATGAGAATTTCAAGAGCTATTACAAAATGAGAACTAGAGTCCATTATCCAAATACTAACCAATATAAGCATTTCTTACTATGCCGCATTCATTTAACATTTTTTTGATTAGTCACATTCATTTAACATTTTAAAAGTAAAAAAAAAAACCAAATATACTTGAAAAAGAATTGGATTCATATGAATTAAGGACATGTACTTTGTGCCTCAATTAAGGATACACAAATCCAAAAAACTCGCTTTTACATTGTTAACATTGTAAAACATGGTGCATTGCATTCAATAGAAAGAGATTTCAGAGGAAACTGATATCCTTAAACCCAAGCAGGCAAGTAGACAGAATCTCAAGGGCTCTAGTCTTTCAAACCTAGCATGTACAAGAAGTGGGGTTTTCCATCAAAATTAGGCTCGCTCTGATTTTAAATGAAACCATGAATTTCAATAAAACTTTTCAGTACGGCAGGAAATACATTGGTTACACGTGGATCACTGTAGAGTACATTGCCAATAGTGCTACTGGCAACAGAATGCCAATAAAAATGATAGTATTTTTTTTAAAAAAAATCCGATGGCATCTTTGGTTCCATCATCATAATCACATTTTCTAAGGTTGGATGAGTTTTTAAGAGCTTTGAGAATAACGATCGTTAAAGCTGGAGACTGTACACCATTTCCGCAGTTTCATGTTCCCCAAACAGAATTTAAAAATGAACGTGTGGAAACGACTTCAGGACTTCTCCTGAAAGGGGAATACAGTTTAAAAAGAATCGAAATAGTGATCATGCCATTTCCCAATTTTTGGTTTTTGAAAGCAGGACCAAAATGCCCATTTTTGAAATCTACCCTCGGAGTCCAATTAAGGGAAACCAAGTATAGTGGTAATGTAATAAAAAAAAAAAAAATTCAATTTGGGCATATGGCTATGCATCATTTCCTCCATCAAAATACATGAAAACATGAAAACCTAATTAAAACCTAATATAAAATTCAAAACACTAAACAAATTTCCAACAATGAACAAGGCATATCAACCAAACAATCTAACATTCTATTCTACCTGAAAACCCACTTTTCTCATTAATTCGGACATCAAGAAGGAGACCTTAAGCTTGAACCAAAGCAGAATTCTCGGATTGGAGCAAAACCAACATAAAAAATCAATGCCAAAAGAAAGAAAGAAAGAAAACAAAAATAACCCAAGAAATGAATTCCCATGTAAGCCTTAATTATCAATTCAAACAAAAAAAAAAATACTTTTTTTGAGTGTTGGGCAACAATAGTAGAATATAAATATAGACGTATGGTTAAGTTCTTCTCTTCTCTTGATAAAGAAGTTGCTATGTGTTGGTACCTTTGAGCTCAGTTAGTGCTTGCAGAAACAGATAGAGAAAGAAATGGGTTTTTGCTAAGAATCAGAATGGATGGAATCTCACTATATCCATTCGAAAACCTTATCCACAAACATCATCACAATATATATATATATATATATATATATGTAGACACACATACACAAGCACACAGCACACACGGGATAAGGAAAACGAAAAGTGAGGCTATGAAGGAAGAAAGCGAAAAGAAGAAATTTCCTTTGTTTTTATTGCCTCCAATTCATTCTGCTTCGTTTTCCACTCGATCATAAATTTTTTCCAGACCAAGAAATTCCCGGTGTTTTCCCGCATTTCATACCCATTACCCACCCAACATATATATATATATATGAGAGAGGTAAAATTTTTTTAATTATTAATTATTTTATATTTTTATTCACCAATAAATATTTTTTATTTATAAATAATTTTTGATACAAAAATAATACTTTATATATAAATTTTTAATGACAATTTCGTTTTTCATAAAAAAATACATATAATATTTAGTTTATAACATTAAATACTCCTAACGTCAATTTCAAGTGTTATAATTTTTTTTTATTTATAATAATTTTGATTTCAATTATATAAAATCAATAAATATAAGTACTAATACATATCATAAAAGATATATATATATATATACAAGTACATATAAATATATATTTTTTCTAATAATTAATATTATAAAGAGTTTTTATGAAAAAATGTTAATTATTAAATAATAGAATTATTAATTATACATTATGAAATAAATTTAATTCTTAAAAATTTATTAATTATTAGATATTATTAACTTATTAAATATTAATTATAAGAATATCAACTGTGCATACAAAACAACCATATAATATAATATTTATGTATTATATGTAACATATTGCATTTATTAGATAAATTATTTATTATATACAAAGGTAATTAATTTTTGTTAAATGTAATATATATTTAATATATTATTAGATAAAGGACAAAAGGGTAAAATCATATTCAATAATCACTTTTAAATAATTTTTATCAAACACTAAATTACTTTTCTTCTATCAGCACTTTTTCACAATAGCACTTTTACTCGTCAGCTATTTTTCACTTCACATTAAGAAATAAAGGAAAAATATAAAAACTAGTAATTAACTATATTATTTTATTTTTAAAAATAAATAAAATTCTTATTTTATTTATTCTACTCATAAAACAATAAATAAACCTCATAAAATAGATCAAATGAATGAAATTCAAAGGTAAAAGGTCAGATTTGAAACTAAATTAATGCCATTTCTCTTAAAAGACTAATAAATGGCCATGGTTTTGTACCATTTAATCTATTATATTATATTATATTATATTATATATATATATATGTTGTTTATGTATAACAATTTATTTAAGAATGAGAATATTTCAGTTGAACCGGTTCGGATCTGTCTTTATCTATTCTATGGATCGTTTGGAGAAGTAAAATTAGTACAAAATATAATTTAAAAAACTTGATCAAACAAACTTTACAAAGACAATTACAAAAGTGAGATACAAACACGGTTCAAACAAGATAATTTGTCACCTTCTTTCCTTCTTTTAATTTCTTTTTTTCTAAGTTTTTTATTTTTATTACAGGCAACTCTCTTATAATTAATAGATACGAGAAATATAATATTTATTAATTATTAAATTTTATTATACTTTTATTATAAAAATGATTTCATACATATATATGAATTTTGACATAAAAAGAATTTATGTGTAATTTTTTAATGATATTTCAATATTTTTTGTGAGAAAGAATAAAAAAGTATAATTATAAAAATGTCGAGAGAGTGTAGTATTTTTTTAGAAATTTCAGGGAGTGGGTTGTGTATTTTTCTATTTTTTATTACAATATTAAAAAAAAATACATTTAATTGGCATTACATTAATTAGTATTAATTATATAAAAAATATATCAATTATTACTTGATGTCATTATATCATTGTATAATGGATGATAACAAAATTATGGCTTTATAATATTTGAATTATATTAATAAATATAAAATTGGTGTTTGATGAAAAAAATATATTGTTAAGATAAAATATAAATTGGAAGAGACAAATTGGTTCCATGATTACCTTTAAGTGATAAAAGAAAAGTAATACACACACATATATCTTATCTATAAAAAAAAAAAAAGATTAATTATATTGATTTTTTCTAAAATTTTTGATAATTACACTAATTTTTTCTGAGGTTTTTAAAATTACATTGACTCTCTCTACTTTTACTAACAAATTACAAATATCATTCCAATAAAAACAAAATTCAAAATGACAAAACAATCCATCTCATTTTTATTTCATTTTATTTTCACATTTTTCAATTTTGACCAATAACTTGTTTTAAAGATTTTTTTTTATTTTATATAAAGATAAATTTAAAGTTTTAATCAATATTTATTTAAAAATAAAAAAGAGGTCAAATTTGCAAAATGTAAAAAAAAAAATGAGGGTTAATTTTGTTATTTTGAAAAAAAAATTAATTGAAATGACGTATTTATAATTTGTCAGTAAAAATAAGAAATGTTAGTATAGTTTCAAAAAAGGTTAGTGTGATTATCAAAAATTTTATGAAAGGTCACTGTAATTTACCAAAAAAATAAAAAAAAATACAAAGGCGAGCTTTACGAAAAAAGAAGAAGGTATTTTCCTTAAGAAAAATGTATGAAAAAATTAACAATAAGTAACAATAAATAGGATTGTTAAGTTAGAACTCCATGAAAAATCTAAAAATTATCAATAATTCCTGACCTAAATTTAATAACCTGTCAAGTTCTTCAAATCTTTAATAACTAAAATATCTTTTAAATCTTCAATAACTAAAAATTCCTCCCCTTCATACTATGGTCACTATTAAAAAAGCAACAATGCTAGTAAGTAAAGCTCTTCTATTAAAAATTCCTCCCCTTCAGATATGACAAGTGTGTGCATGCGTACACAGATCAAGACAAGCTCTTCTATCTAAAACAGACAAGAACACATTGTTCAGAATGGCGCAGGATCTCTAACCCTCTCTTGAGAACAGGAAATACGAGGTACATACATAGAGGGGTCTTGAGCTGATCACCGCCTTACATGCCCTACCAGCCTTGGAGTAAGGAAACAGAGTTTAACATAGTAACTGCTATTTTCGGATATATTCAAATTTTTACTTTTACGACTCCGAATCTTAATCAACTTAAAAAATCTGCAACCTATAAATAAAATCCTAAAGTGCGTTTTTAAATTACAGTCAATCAATTCCTCTCAATTACAGTATTTTATTTTATTAACTTTATCGTCAGAGCGACTACCATCGGATCCTACCTAATGGCCTTCTTATTTTTAAATTATTGATAGGTGACGAAGAGTGGAAGCCCCACTGATCAAAAAGAACAACATCAATATATATAATATATTTATAACAATTCATACATTTATATAATTATAATTTTTCAATTTGCACCTCAAATCATTCCTTTATTTTTTTATTATTTCATTCATTTGTTATTTGATTTCAACCTAGCAAATGTGGTGTTAATTTTTTTAGAAAAAATATTCTATAAATGATAAAATACAAAATTTGATATTTTTGGAGGTCATGCCAAGAAGACTTTTTCATGCCATTTAATTAGCCTTGTTGACTTGATTAAGATTTAAGACTAATGTCTCCAAAAATTAGGGATCCAATGGTTGTATCAGATTAGGTCAAGCAACCTACCAAAAAAGAAGTCAGATCAAGCACTTCTAATAACATGTGTAGGCGTAACCCTAAATGGATTGTTAGAAACTTAGAAGAACTCGAATGATTAAAATCATTTTATTTATGCTAAAGTTAAATTTTAATAATAGTATCAAAAGGTTATATTTTAACATTTCTATTCTAATAGTGAAATGTTATTTTTTTGGTAGAATTATTATTATTTTTCCTCAAATATCATTACAGTTTGAATATTGAAATACGAAATTTTTTTGATCAAATCTGAACCCTACATTTGATATAATTTGAACTGTTAAGATCAGCTACTAAAATAAAAGTTATATTTGATTCAATCAAATTTCGAAAACATGAATTACCAACCATTGAAGCACTATTTTAAAATTGAATTACTAAAATATTGTTATAGCAGCTCCAATAACTCAACCATTAGAACTGCTCTCATATTCTCTAATGGTTGGTTATCCAATACCTATTCTAGACCATACTTTATAATGTTAAATTCAATATTATGTGGCTCAACACCACAATCCTATGTTTTAACCTTTATTAGGACCAATCTGATTGACCTTTGAAACTAAACTAAACTCAACCCAACAAAACATTTATCACAATTATTCAGTATCAGCTACTTACTTGAATCATGTCTTACCATTTTTTTCTGTTTAAGATAATTTTTTCAATTGGACCACACACTATCATATATAGATATATATATATATATATATATATATATTTTTTTAACCAGCTCAACTAATGTTAATTTTAGTCACCCCTATTGATATTAATTTTGGTCACCTCTATCCCTGCCCCCGCCCCCGCCCCCGCCCCCCTAGAATAATTCTCAATATAAATCATGTCGCTCATTTTTACCAGTGTATTATAATGTTGGAAAAAAGAAGAAAAAGAGGCCTTCTCTTCATCGTGCTCCATGGCTGTAAGCTTTTGCTCGTGCTGGTGAAATGCATGTAATCAAGGGTGGAATTAGGAAAAAGATTTGAAAAGGGCTAAAAAAATTTGAGTTGGGCTAAGATTTTGAAGTAAAAAATGAGAAAAATGAAAGAATTCAACAATAAAGAGTGACCGAGCCAAAATCCTGAGATGTACTAACTTGAAAAAGGCCAAATTTTTACATGTATAATCCTTTTTTAAAAGAATTTAGAATGGGCTATAGCCCTAGCACACTTGAACTTCCACCTTTGCATGTAATCCAACTTCCATATTCAAAAATTGGTATGCAGTCTATTTTATATTTTTGAAAGACATAGGGTGGAAGTATAAAGGAATTATTCCCAATGCTCCAACTGAGTACAGTATTATAAATCAGCCTTCTGAGATCAATTTAAATTAAAAAAAATATATATGTAAATTCCAAATATTGACAAGAGAATAACCCAGGAGTTCTAAAAAGAGAGCAATTTAAAGCTATTGTGAACTATTTCCAAAGAATTAAGTAATATTTATTTATTTTTTCTAAAAAAACAGAAAGATAAATCAATGAATACTATTTACCAAAAATTGATATGCCCTCATCTTCTCCCTATCTTTCAAGTGATTTCTGGCCATTTCTGCTTGAGCCGGATTGATGAAGACCACACTCAGTTGTGCTTTCACTGTACCTGTTAATGCTGCTCTCCTGAGTTGCCGATATCATATTGAATCTATTCATCTCCTCCTTCAATTGCTGGAAGTCATAATTCAAGCTTTTGAAAGAACCACAAATTGTGCTGTGTCCGGGTCTAATTCCTTCGTCAAGATCTGTTAGAGAAATACCTCCTTCCAGAGTACGGACTATCTGTTTCATTTGCAACACATTTCCAACTTTTATGGTTAGAAATGTCAAAGGAATAAAAAACAAAGGATAAAAATTTAACCTTGTCTACAAAATTCACACTCGTAAAATTGAGCCTAATCAAAATCCAAGAATGGGTCAAGTGAGCGGTAGGGATAGTGTCAAAAGAAAATTTTCTGAGCCCCAAAAGCCTCGCAATGTCTCAAAAGGGCTGAAAAATGGAAACTTGGGAAATATAGGGTGGCAAATTGGCTATATTACTAAATGGAAATTTAGGCAAAAATAACTATTTTTGGTCCATAATTCACAATGCAAATCAAATGGTGCCTCAATTAAGTGATTCTGAGTTACCTGGCTCATTTGTGGTCGAAGCCAAGCAGAGTGGCGCACACTAGCAGCAGCACAGGCAACCATTCTGGCCATCTCTTTATTGTTGTAATTTCTTTGCAACCGTGGATCAGCAAGTGTATCAAAATTTCCATCTTCCATAGCTCGCCTAAGTAAAGGCCTCGCCTATAAAGGCAACATAAGTAAATTATATCATATTCTTTTCTTCAACTCAAATTTTGCAGCAAAGGATGCTCTGAGTTTATGATAAAAAGGTCACACATACAATGGATGATATCATTATTTGTGCCATTAATTCAGTCTCATATTGCCAAATTTAATCACCACGGGAACAATTTGCATCTTATATTTCAAACCCAAAACATGGTTTCTCAAACACCCCGAGATAGGACTCATTAGGACCTTTTTTTAAAACAAAAAAAGATAAGACCCCTTAGGTGTTCAGATCATTTTGAATTTCGTGAATGAAAAATTCCTCGAGCATTCGTTTTTCTTTTTGGTTTTTTCCCCTTTAAAGAAACTTAACATTTACAATATACACTTGTCAATCTAGATGGTCCCAAATAATCTCATCATCTAATTTTTGCAATTGAGGGGAGATGGTGTATGGGTGAATATATGGGTATGAGTGCTCATTCATGATTTTTCCTAATTACATTAAAGATCAAGTTTGGAACTTGGAAAGGAAAACACACCCAGCAGACCAAGCTCTCGCTCGTTGAGGATTCTGTGGTATTGATTGGTTGACGTCCAGTGATAAGCTCCAGAAGCATGACCCCATAGGAGAAAACATCTGATTTATCTGAGACTTTCCCACTTGATGCATACTCCGGAGCCAGATACCTGTAAGCAGAAAGCACAGGATAGGAAAGAGATATATAAATTTTAATGATTAATGGAGGGCAATAGGCAGTGTTGGTTTACTAGGACTTGGCCAGTAAGGCAAGGTGGTGCGATAATGCACAAGCTGAGATGTTTCACACACAAACACACACACACAGGGCAATTGGCCTTTAGTCTGACCAGCCATGGTCACTATAGTACTAACAGCTTTCGATGAGTCTTAACCAACAACCAATTGAACTCTACTGATTGTGCTCAAAACTTTACCTGTAAATTCTAAGCATTTGGTCTGCCTAACTGCCCAAATCAGTTGTATATCAATTCAAACGCACACTTTCACTGAAATGGTTGGAAATCAAATGGACAGATAAACCCAAATATTTTGTGAAAAGGAAAGAGCTATTGAAATGTCCTGCCAAGGCCAAAGTGCCAAGTTCATCCCAAAATAATAAATAAACATTTCTCAATCAGATACTCATAATACATGGCAATAATGTTGTAATTACAGAATGTTGTTTTACCCAAAAGTTCCCACCACTCTAGTGGAGACATGAGAAACGTGATGATCGGTACCAGAAAAAAACTTGGCAAGTCCAAAGTCCGAAACCTGAGAAAAATATTCAAGTTCATTTGTTAAAATATAAAGGTTAGCACCTAATGATTGGGAGACAAGGAATATACATTCTCACTATTCCACTAAATAGACAAGTTAGTCAAAATTTTGAGTTGAAGGAATGGGATTAAAACTTGAAACTACTAATAAAAAGAACAAGGCAACCAAAGATTATGCAATCCTGATAAAAAATCAAGAAAGGTTTTTAAGCTACCCCAAGTAATCAATGGATAAGTCTCATCAATCAGATTTCATATGTCAATGCCAGAAATATCAAGGAATTACCATCTTGGGTAACTCAAAGCTAAGCTTGAATCATAAAAATTACAGAATCAATAATATGAATTTTACCTTTGCCTCAAACTTACTATCAAGAAGAATATTAGCTGCCTTGACGTCACGATGAATGATAGTAGGATTACCTGCAGGCATAATTTATTCCCATAAGAGGGAGGCTTAATGCCAGTATTATTGACAATGGTGGGCTTATTACTTGAAACAAGCACACCATCTAAGAAGTAGGTGAAAATAAAGCAGAACCCGTGATGAGTTTTAAGAAAACTCTGTTTTCCAACTCTCCCCTATGTACAAGGGGATGTCATCAGCATTCCTAGACGCCTAGATAAATCTGCTTATGTTTAACTACCAAGGGTTTTGCACATGGTGCATTCAGATCTGCCCCAATCCCCCAAGTCTCTTTTGAGTATCGAATGGGGAGAGAGAGCGAGGTGCTTACAATACTCGTGAAGATATGCCAATCCTTTAGCAGACCCTATAGCAATCTTCAGTCTGTTTGCCCAGTCCATAATAGGCTGACCTTTTCCTGCAGTATGTTCTATGATCAAATACCACAAATAGACATCTGGAGATGATTGTAAAATGGTATATCAGATTGATAGAAACAACATTTTAAATGTATAACTTTTAGGCAAGCAGTCAAGAATGCAAATCAGTTAATTTTTCTTGATGAGAGAGAGAGAGAGAGGGAGAGAGAGTTTGTGCATGTGTGTGTGTGTGTCTATATATATGTATGCATGTATAATTGGCTAAGCACTCATGGTGAGAGTAACAATCACAGGAAACAAGTGAAACAAGTGACATTAGGAAACATGCTAGTCGTCTATCGTTTTTAAAAATGAGTATCGTATTGTGTATCATAAGATACGTGTAAATTTTTTAAAAACACAATTATAATTTTATATATACGTACATGAATATATATATATATATATCTATATATAACACTTAAAATGATATAAATACTTATTCAATTTACTTGTCATAAAAATTAGATATATAAATTATTATTATTTATCCAACAATTAAAATCTTAAGTGTTTCCAAGCATAGTTGTCTCGTTTTTCAAATATATTGTATCATATTATATATAAATAATAAAAATAACATTTCAATTCACTTATAAAAAAAAAAATCAATTTAAATTTCATACAATACAAGAATCAAGATTTATAAATACTACAAGCATAGTTGTTAGTATCTTACGAAATGTTTCGATATAGACATAAAACGATATATATCTTATACTCGTATCTTTTTGCACCGTATCAAACGATACACGATAGGTATCTTATGATACCTTTCGATACATGCAATACACGCAATTAGGCTTAAAAATAATGTTTTAACATTTTTTGTTGTTTTGTTATATACATGAAAACATTTTTTGTTTTGTTTAGTTTTATATTGTCTTTTTGTAAAGCTTAAAAATCTTTTTTGAAACGAGAAATAAGGAAAAAAAGTAATTTGAGAAGATGAAGATGAGGATGAGGATGAGGATGAGGAGTAAGCGCATACAAGAGGTTGAAGAAGAAAAATGAAAAATTGTTGGCATTTGATGATGATGAACTATGTTGGAAACTTGAATTATTAAATTTTGGTTTGAAACTTGTAGTATTTATAAATCTCTATTTTTATATTGTATGGAATCTAAGTTGATTTTTATTTTTTAAAAGTGAGTCGAAATGTTATTTTTATTATTTTATGCACTTTATATATATAACACTATGTATATTAAAAACAAAATGAGCGTATCTAACGCAATACAATATTTTTGAAAAACGAAACAATTATGCTTGGTATTACTTTGATTTCTAATTGTTAGATAAATTAAAATAGTTTATATATTTAATTTTTCTAACAAGTGAATTGAAATATAATTTATATAATTTTAAACTAGATATATTATGTGTATATATATATATTTATAAATATATTTAAAAAAAAATTACATGTATCTTACAATACAAAATACGATATACGATACACATTTTTTAAAAAATGATACGTCTTCCGATACACGTTTCGACAACTATGACTATGAGTTTCAAACCAAGTCTAAGGTCCAGATACTTTTACACAAAGATGAAGAGGAGAACCAATACCTGGCCCATTTGGCCAGAGCCCAGTGAGAGGCTTAGGCGCTAGCGGTTGATGCAGAGATGAGAGAAGCAGACAAAGCTTATTCCAGAATTCGGAAAGAAAAAGGGCTGGCTGGGGCTGAGAAAGATTTGGAAGAAATATAGAGACATGTGCACACGGGGAAGAAGGGGGAGACCAGTGGTGCATAGAAGTGATGAAGGCAGACCAACACTTTTCATTTTGTTGGGGAGATCACTGTGCAATGTCAGTGAAGAAATGAGTGAAATTGACGGCACGGTGGTATCCAAAACCGATGAAGCAGACAGCATTGCAGATAATTAGTACAGTTTGAATGAGGAAGAAGCAAGGTTGGATAGGGGTGATGAAGAGGAAGGAAGACTACCATTGCAGCTACCATCAGAAAATGAGTTGGATAACAGAAAGGGGTAGGTGGCAGTTGCAGAGATGGAGCAAGGGTGGGATTGTACCCAAGAACATACTTCGAACTGCAACCCCTTGGCTATGATAGTACCAGAGGATGGTCAAAATTAGGTGGAAGCTATGAAAGAAAACAAAAGAGTGAAGGTTTCGAATTGGGTTCTCAGGAAATTCAGACAAGTGAGCAAGCTATTGTGAATGCCTGTCTTGGATATGAGGGGGAATTAGCTCAGTTTTATGCAGAAATTGAAATGAGAAGTTGACAGGGCAGAAGAAAGGGAAAGAAAAAAAAAAGGAATACGCAGAGGAGATTTCGTCAGGAAGTTGAGGGGGTTGAGAAAACAGTAAACTATGAGGAAGGAGGGGTGATACAGGGGGGTGGCAGAGGAGTGCAGGGTTCTCATTCCAGTAGGTAATCCATATCTCTAAAAATACTATCATGGAATGTTAGGGGTTTAAATGACCCAGACAAAAGAGTGGTGCTACAAGGTATTCTGAGAGGTTGGAAACCTGGTGTGTATGGAAGAAACCAAAATAAAGGGAATTGATGACAGAATTGTTAAGAGCCTGCTGGGCTTTCGGTGGGTTGAATGGAGGAGTTTAGAAGATAGAGGAATTGCGGGAGGAGTGCTGATCATGTGGGATTCCACAAAATGATTGGCATTGATCAGTGGGTGGGAAGGTTTTTGAAATCCTACAGATTCATATTGTCAGGCAGCTTCCAATGGACGGGTGAATGGCCCCAATTCTGATGTGGAAAGAAGACAGTTGTCCGAGGAATTAAATGTTGTTTATGGTTGGAGGAATTCTCCATGGGTGCTAGGAGGGGATTTCAGTAAGATATACCTAAGAAAAGAAGAGGGAAAGTTGACTAGAGGGATGAGGGAGTTTCAGAATTTATTAATGAAAAACTGTTGGTGGACTTGCCTTTGGAAGGAGGGCCATACACTTGGATTAGTGGAAGAAACATTCCAGCTATTTCTAGGCTGGATAAATTTTTAGTATCCACGAATTGAGAGAAAAACTTCCAATAATACCTTCCCCAAACTCATTTATGACCATCTTCTGTTGATGTTGGATTGTGAAGGAGTGAAACGGAGAAAAATCCCATTTAGATTTGAAAATATATGGCTGGAAGCTCCTGGATTCAGGGAGAAGATAGCTGAACGGTTGGGGGGGGGGGGGTTTACAATATGAGTGGAAACCCAAGTTCTGTGATGGCCAGGAAATTGAGGCTTCTAAAGGCTGATTTGAAAAGATGGAACCAAGATTCTCCAGGATATCAAGCGGTTGGACATCAAAAAGCAAAATAATACCCTAGCACAAGAAGAGAAAGATAGAAGATAGGGGGAGCTGGGTGAAGTTACAAAGACTGAGGAGAATTTTAGCGACAAAAGTCAAGAGTCCTTCAGTTGAAGGAGGACAATAAGAACACTAAGTTCTTCTATAGGGTTGCAAGTTCCCATAGGAGAAGAAATAATGTTAAGACCATCCGGATCAATGACAGAGTTGGAAAGTATAATGGACATAAGGAAAGCTATATTGGACTTCTACAGGAAGTTGTATAGTGAGTCTCATGTGTGGAGGCCTGACTTGGAGCACTTGGAATTCAATTCTATTAGTGAGGAAGAGGCTGCCAATTTGGTGAGACCATTTGAGGAGGAAGTGTGGAGGGCTCTAAAGTCTTGTGATGGGGATAAAGCTCCAGGTGTTGATGGAATATTGTCGTCATTGTTGGGAAGTGATTACAAGTGATGTGATGGTGGTCTTTGGACAACTTCATGAGAATGGCACATTTGAGAAGAGCTTAAACACTTCTTTTATAGCATTAATCCCTAAGAAGGAAGGGGTAGAAGACTTAAAGGATTTTAGGCCTATTAGTTTGGTGTGTAGAATGTATAAATTGGCCAGGGTGTTGTCTTTGAGATTGCGGCTGGTAATGATGAAAATAATTTCAAAGAGTCAAAATGCATTTGTGGGTAGTTGGCAAATTTTGGATGTTGTGATGATTTTCAATGAATATATTGACTCGAGGGAGAAGAGGAAAAGGGTAGGTGTAGTACGTAAGTTGGATATCGAAAAAGTATATGATCATGGAGACTGGCGTTTTCTAATGTTCATGCTGAAGAAATGGGCTTTAGAGACCAGTGTAGGGAATGGACACGGGCTTGCATTTCTTTCGTATCTTTCTCAATCTTGGTAAATGGATCTCCTATGGGTTTCTTCCATTCTTCATGGGGTCTGAGGTAAGGTGATCCATTATCCCCTTTCTTTTTTTTTGTGGTGGCTATGGAAGCTTTAAGTAGAATGTTGGGTCGTGTGGTATTGGGTGGACTGATGGAGGGTTTTCATGAGGAGGATGGCATAGGTGGAAGGGTGGAGATTTCTCATTTACTATTCACAGATGATATCATTATTTTTCATGATGCGAAGGAGAGTTAGCTTTGCTTTTTTGATTTGTACTTGTTTGCCTTGAGGCAATGTCAGATTTGAGGGTTAATTCTTGGTAGGTGATGTTTGAGAGATGGAGGAGTTAGCTTAAGGTTTTGGATGTGGTGTTGGTTCCTTCCCTACTACATACTTGAGTTTGCCACTAGGGCCTTCTGCAAGATTAGTAATTATATGGGATCCTGTAGTGGAGTGATTTCAACGGAAGTTAACAGGGTGGAAGGAGCATTATTTCTCCAAATGTGGCAAACCTTCCCTCATTAAAAGTAATTTTCCAAATCTTCCCACGTATTATATGTCGATATTTCAAATGCCATATACGGTGGAAAAGAAGTTAGAAAAAATTTAAAGGGATTTTCTTTCAGGTGGAAAGGGGGGAGAGAAGAAAATGCATTTAGTTAGGTGGGAAAAAGCAAAGCTTCCCATTGAGCGGGCGGGTTGGGAATTAAAGACTTGAAAAATTTTGCAAAGCATTTCTTGGAAAATAGCTATGGAGGTTTGTGGTGGAGAACCAAACTTCGTGGAGAGAGGTTATTATGTCAAAATATGGGTGTAAGGACAGGGGGTGTTGTTCTAGGGAGGTCTTAGAGGCACATGGTTGTGGAATTTAGATGGCTGCAAGTAATAGAGTTGAAGACTTTTATAAATTTATTCATTTTGAGGTTGGGAATGGTACAAGGGTGAGTTTTTGGGAAGATATATGGTGTGGAGATATGCATTTAAAGGGGAGGTTTCCTTTTTTGTTCAACATAGCACTGAATAAAGAAACTTTGGTGGCGGAGTACATGGACAAAGTGGTGGGGTAACATGGTGTCGAACCCTTGCTTTAGGAGAAATTTCCTTGATTGGCTATTGGAGGAGGTGATGTGCCTTACAGAAGCAATGAAAATATAAAATTTGTGAGGGATTGAAGAAAATAAGATGTTGTGGATGGTGAATAAAAAAAAAGTTCACGGTCCATTCTTTCTATAAGAGTTTGATGGAAGAAGGGAGGAGCATTTTCCTTGGAGGATTATTTAGAAGTAGCAGGTTTCAAGTAAAGTCGCTTTTTTGCATGGGTAGTGCTATGGGGGCAATATTGACAATTTATAACTTCTGTAAGAAAGGTTATCACCTCTCTAATTGGTGTTGTTTATGCAAGAGTGCGAAAGAAATGGTGAACCATCTTCTCATTCTTTGTACAATGGTAAGAGAACTAAGGAGATTAATTCTTTCTTTGTTTGGGTATAATTGGATAATGAAGGCCACAATTAGAGAGATTCTTTTAATTTGGAGGTGTTGTGGGATGATGAAAGACCTAAGAATTGTGTGGAGGGTGGCTCCTCTCTGGGTTATTTGTAGTCTATGGAAAGAGAAACTGGGCTTTTGAAAAAAGTAGAACTTCCCCCTTGTAGCTTCAAGGATAATGTTTTAAAGTTGTTTTTTCTTTTGGTTGAAAGAAGCTAGGCCTATGTATTTAGAGTCTTATATTATTTTTTAGGGGAACTTAAGCTTTAATTTTTGTAGCCATTCCCTCTTTTTTCTTTTTCTTTTTTATAATTATGGATTCGCCCCCCTCAGGCACCTTTTATATATATATGCACAAATACTTTTACCAATCAAAAAAATTAGAAATGGTGAAACTACTCTATAATAAAAATTAGGATAATCACAACTTATATGTGGGATGCATTATAGTAGGTTTAAAATCATCTAATTGCAAGCCATGTGTACCATAAATAAAGTGCTCACAAACATCAAACCATTAAGGTTAAAGATATTTCACTCATATGACAAAAGAGTGAATCAAATTTCTTCTCATAGGATCTGAAGGAAGGATCTTATGAAAAACTTACTATGTAAGTGGAATTCCAAGGTGTAGTTTGGAACAAACTCATAAACAAGCAACCTCTTAGCCCTGGCTATGCAGTACCCGACCAATGCCACGAGATGTTTGTGATGCACCCGACTAATAGTATCAACCTCTGCTCGAAATTCACGCTCACCCTGCCGGCTTCCCATCTTCAACTGCTTAACTGCAATTTCTTTCCCATTTGGAAGGCTTCCTTTGTGGACATACCCAAATCCACCTTCTCCAAGAAGGTTTCTGAAACCATCAGTGGCTGCCACTAACTCTTTATAGGTGAAAATGCTGGCTGAGAAACCTAAGGGAGTAGTACCATGGGCTTGAGGTGAAAAGTGACATTCAGACCCTGAATCATTGGAAAAAGAATCTTCACTGCTGCTCATAAGAGGTTGCTGGGGAAAGGGCTTTGCTAGCACCCCAATTACATGGGGCCCTGGTAATTGAACTTTCTGTTTGAAATGCTGGCTCAGTGCAGCATAACGTTTGTCTGCTAAGTCTCGTCAAAGCCAGAAAACATATCAGCAAATTAAAGTTTGCGCTTATGAAAGAGTTTACATTAACTATGAATTGATTAACCAAAGTAAATGAACCAAACAAAAACTAGAATGTGATAGTTAAAAAATTATGTTTGAGCCAGAAACAGGTCTGAGTTTATACACATAAATGGCAATCTGAGAATCAGAAACTTTTAAAAAAACCACAATAATGTGCCAAAAATTTCACAAAAATAAAAGCAATCCACAATTCCACACTAGCAAGAGCACCCACAACTTTAGTCACTCCAAAAATTCATATTCGCGAGTGTAAGTCATGCGAGCAAGTGCCCACACCAATCATCACGAAGACTGGATTCTGGCAAGTTTGAATTCATAAATAGAGAATTTGCAAATTAAAAGCCATGAATCAAATTAGACATTAATTGTTAATTCAAATAAATCTTAATACACAATTCAGAAGAAAGCATTATCTTTAATTATTTGATTCAAAGTATATAATAGTTTTTTTTTGAGAATCTCACCTTTTATTGATTTGCATTTGTAATCTAAATGTCCATGTTTTTTCCTTTTTCCGTGAGAAATAAAACAAAGGATAAGGAATACAAGTAGAACAAGTGCAGTAACACCGGAGATTCCAACAATATGTGTAATGGCAGTACTCCGAATTTTGGAAGTCGCTTGCGAACTCTCATTTGGAGGCGGCGACGGAGTCCCGAGAGTTAGCGACGGAGGAGGCACTGTACTAGAAATCGGTGGAGACGGTGGTGGAGATGTAACAATTGGTGGTGGGACTAGCGTATTTGATGGTGGCGTAGGTAGAGAAAAATTTAACTGCATTACCGGTGGTGGAGAAGATTCAACTGCTGGAGGCGATAGTGGTGGAGTAGGACCAATTGATGTTGTACGAGGAGGAGGAGGAGGTGGTGGTGAGGAAACTGGCAGAATTGTATCTATCAAAGGCCGCTGTGAGGCTTTCGGCGGAAATGCAACTGCTAGTGATGCCGGTGAAATGACTTCAGGAGGAGGCGGTAATGCAACGGCTGGTGGTGCCGTTGAAACGACGTCAGTCATGGGGGGTGATAGCTCCGGCATTGATGGAGTGGTAATGTCATTTCCAGGGGATTCAATCGGCGATTCCGCCGGAGCCAGAGCCAGAGGAAACGGCGACATTGATTGATTCTAGTAAATTGCCTTTCACGGCTTCAGATCACACTTCATTATCCCAAGTAAATAGCATCATCCCCTTAGAGGCGGGACTCTAGCGCCGTGCCCGTCAACAACCACATCTCCCAATTTTTATTACTTATCATCAAAAAAATTTAAAAAAACAAAAATCTTACAATTCATAAACCCGCTCTTGATTCCAGTGTTCTATATGGAGTGCGACCAACCCGAATCACATTCCGGAGCAATTATTGAGTTGCGGGGAACATGATTCCAACGGATAATATGATAAGGATAATACTAGTATGAATTTGAGTTTATATAAAGAGAAATACTATCTTTATCATAAAATTTTATCAAACTTTTTTACTTATTGACATAGTTGTTCGAGTGTTAGTCAATTAAGTACCAAGAAACTGAATTCATTAGTACCAAGAGACTGAATTTACTAGCACTAAGAGCATTCATGTTAGCAGGTAAATTTTTTTGATAAAATATTAGGGTAAGGATAGCATTACTATGTATAAAAGGATGACAATATTATTGTTAGAGTTTATAAGATAGATAATTTAGGAATGGATAGTATTATTATACCTTCGAATTTATAATAATTGAATAATTTTAAAATTAGAAATAAAATAGTTGTTATAAATAAATAAAACTCAATTCTAAATTATTAAATGATTAAAATACCCTACTTGAATATAAATCCGAGTTTACAGAAATATTATTTTTTAAGACTTAAAATTTTATTTATCTCAATGACTTTATCTCTAACTCCTAAATCACTTAATAATTAAAACATTGTATTTGATATAAATTCGAACTTATAACAACATTACCCATAGAATTTGTAGAGGAAAAAAATTTGAGAATTCAATTTGAGTTAGAATTGAAGGTAAATCATTCAAAATTTATTTTTTTTTATTTTTTTATTTTAAAAGTAATGTTACATATTCTAAAATTTTTATCGACGTAGTAGCAAATCATTGATAGAAAATTAAATAATTGTTTAAACATTAATCATCATTTAATGGCACATTATTTGAGATATAAATTATGATACAAAAATATATTATTATTTTAATTTCAAGACACAAATTTTGCAATGTCAAACACCACTATTTCAAATTAAGGTCAAAACAATCCAAATGTACAATATTTCAAAATACAAATTGAAAAAAAAAAAGTGATTTAAATCTATCATCATAATATGGGGAGGAGATGAAGAAGAAGAAAAAAAAAAGAGGGGAGGAAGGAGAAAAATAAACTCCTCACTAAATTTAGATAGTTTAGTTGAAGATTGAAATGAATTAAAAAAAGAAGAAAGAAGTCAAAGAAAAATGAAGATGGCAATAGAGAAAGAGAGAGGAAAGTCAGGTATTTCTCAAATGTGGGTTATTTTTTTTCTGTCAATTATGAGTTGGATTGGAATTTATTTACAGAGAGTTGTTGATTTTTTCAAGGGTCTAGAATTTAAAGACTTATGTGGGCTTGTAATGGAGCTATTGTAACATACTTCTTCCATTGGTAAAAAAATAAAATAAGAGGTGGATTTCTCAAAAATAAAAAAATTACAATAGTGAGACAAAATTTAGAAGGGTGTTCTTGATGTTGATAAGGTTAAGAAGACAGGGCTAAGAAAAATATCACTCTATATTGAATTAATGATAAACTATACACGAGACCTTTTTATATAAAAGAGTCAACGAACTGTACATGATAAGTTTAGAAAAAGAAAAAAAGAATATTACAAGAATACCCTAAGCTTAATATTACACAATATCACATGGTGGCTAACACTAATACAGTTAACCCTCTTATAATTAATATTTAATAAATTAATAATTTTTAATAATTAATAAATTTTTAAGCAATCGACTTGGTTTACTTTATTCAAAAAAATCTTTTATAATATTAATTATTAAATAGATAAAATAGTTATACATGTAATTAGATATATCCCATTTATGATATATCTTATTAATTATATTTGTAAATTTTACTTAAATTAGAGTCAAAAGTATTGTAAGTAAAGAAAATTATGACATGAGTAAGTGTTGTAAACATAAATTCTTTAGTTTAAAAGGATATTAGGAATTTTTGTACACCTTTAAGTTAAAACATTATATGTACGGAAAGTTAAAAAAGTTAAACATTACAGTTTACTTGTTTCTTTATGAAATATCAAAATATCGTTGAAAAGTTGCATATAAGATCTTCTTGAGTTGAAATTCACATATATATAAAATAATTTTTTATTAATAAAAGTATAAGAAAAAGTAATAATTAATATATTTTTTTATCTTCCAAACCTATTAATTATAAGAGAGATGATTTATAGTAACAGCCTTGCTCAAATTCAAGGTGAGTTTGAGATATCAACTTGAGTTTGAAACTAAGATCACATGCCTTGAAGGATGAGACCTAGTAAAGAGGTCTGCAAGGTGATCATGAAAAGCAATGGAGTAGAGCTGAGGAGATTCCTGAAGAAAATCATGACGAACGAAGTGACAATCAATCTCTATATATTTTGTCCGCTCATGAAACACATCATTATATGTAATTTGAATATCGCAATAGACAAGAATGGCAGTGGTGAGAAAAACACCCATGTCTTGTAAAAACTATCTCAACCAAAGAAGCTTTGAAACAAAATTAGTAAGAGCACGATACTCAACCTTGGTGCTGGATCGGGCAACAAAAGTTTGTTTCTTGTTGCCTTATGAGACAAGAGAATTACTTAACAGAAAATAATAACCAATAGTTGAACGAAAATCTGTAGGGTCCCCTGCCCAATCTACATCAATATAGGCATGGAGCTTAGGAAAAGTGCAGTCCACAAAATAGTGTCCCTTTAAGATAGCGAAGGATGAAAAGAATAATAGCAAAGTGAGTCAAGCGAGGTGCTGCTATAAACTAACTCACTTGATGAACAATGAAATCTTATAGTCGGTTAGGTTGGCTCGTGAGATTAAATTAGATGCACACTTGGCATGTGTCAAATAGTAGCCACCATAGGATAAGGAAATCTCTAAACCAAGAAAGTAATTAAGAGTACCTAAGTCCTTCATCTCAAACTGTTGACTAAGAAAGTGTTTGAGCTCCTGAATACTATTAAGATCATCCCCAATGATAATAATATTATCAACATATAACAATAAAATGATGGTGTTCGGTGCATGCGATGAATAAATAGGGCTAAATCATAAGAGTTGTTGGACTAGCCAAGATGGGAAATGGTGTTGCTAACCTTGGCAAAACAAACTCAAGGGGTTTGTTTAAAACCATAGAAAGCTCAACGCATTCAACGAACTTTGTTTGAAGGATGAGAAAGTCTAGGAGGAAGTTTCATATAAACTTCCTCACTCAGATCATCATTGTAGAGATCCGAAAAATGAGGGTAAATTTTTCATTTTTGAGGTAGAACACTTTGCATGCATAGTTTATCAATTTTGTCGGTTTTATCGGTAAAGTGCCATTTTACACTGTTTTCATTGAACGACCTATTTAGAGACATATTTAGAGTGTGTCATAGAAGAGTAAAGTGCTTATAATAATGTGAAGTATCCTCTGTACGAAAATTAGCCAAAACGGAAATGGTTTCCGGAATTGGACAAAAAGGGTATTCGGGTGACCCAGGTGGAACGCGTCTAAGCCAACCTCAAATGAAAATATTTCCTTCTAATAATTTTCATTTAAAATAATTTTATGAACATTGGCTAAAACAGAATTTCAATTTGAGGTGTTTAGGAATGAGCTGTAGAGTAACAGGGTTTATGGCCTCATTAAGGGCAAAATGGTCATTTGCCCTTAGCCCCTTTGTCCTCCACTATAAATACAGCTCATATAGCCCATACTTATCAGATATAAACCCAGAAAATTCAGGAATCTCGTCCATATAGAGAGATGGAGAGAAAAGCCCTAAAAATCCATATTTTCAAGCTGCCAGAACACACATTTCGAGGAGGAATTTGGCCGAACTTCCTTTTGAGAAAGTGTTCATCTCAACGAGTACTATGTACTCACTGAAAAATTTTTCCATCCAGAAGGTACGTCCTTCTCAGTTTAAGAAAAACTGATTTAGGTATGGTTTCTTGCTAAACTAGAAATAGATCTAGCTTTTCCTACCTTTCTATGTGTTATTTGAGCTGCTTAGAGATGTATTTGTGGTTAGGAAGTTATTTAAGTGGTGTTATTTTGAAGAACCTAGAATTAGAAATTTGAAGATTTTTATTTCCTTTGATTTAATTGATGTTTTTTCATTATGAATAACATGTGGCTTGTCTATGTGTTAGATTTCTATGTTTTGATGTGTATTTATGTTGAACAATTACTTGATGTCATGAAGAAAATGTGATAGGTTGAGGTGGGGAAGCTTTATGGAATTTTAGCAATTTGTGAAAAGTTTAGCATAACTTTGTGAATTGCTAGTATAGTGGTTTTGTAGTTTGAATGTGCCTTGATGTGTGTGGCCATAGTATATGCATGTAAATGATGTTTTGGAAGTGTAAAATTAAGCGTTTTGTGGGGTGGAATACATGACTTGAAAAGGGGCACACCATGTGTTTGTTGAAATGTCACATTGAGTTTGCATGATGAAATCATGGGGTCTTGGCATAAGATGGTTCTTTGGAAACATGGTGTGGGTGGCACGTGGTGCCGGACATTATGAGGGTGCAGATCCTGTGGTGAAAAACCCAAAATTCGGCCGTTGGTACTCCATTCCATCAGGGGCGCACGGAAAAGGAGACATACGTGGCGGTACTCATGCCAATGGGGAAGGACCATATCATGAGACATGGGTGTGGCATAGAGTTTGCATGTGTGTGTCATACATGATGCCTTGCATTGTATTGATCATTGGGAAGGGAAATGCATGGTTTATAAATGCACACTTGCACATGCCACATCCTAGATTTGTTTCTAGCATTAGCTTGTGATCATACCAGCAGTTGAGCTGACCTATTCGTGGGATACCATTTCAGATGAGACCCCGGAGACTTGAGACTTATGCAAGTCTTGAAGGATGGGAGGACATGGACTTCTTTGGAGATTTGGCCCTTGGGGCACTTTTTGGGATGTATGGGCATAAGCCCAACTGGTTGTATTTATTTTTGGATATGTACTTATTTTGTTTTATACTTGGAAGAAGATGTAAACTTTTGGCCTTGGGCCATTGTAAATTGAATGGGTTGAGACCCAAGTAAATGCTTGATATTTCATTTAAATGCATCTTAGATGAATGCATATGAATTGATGGAAGTTGTGGCCACTGAGTGAGGGTGGATGTTTATGAAATTTTACATATATATTTTGTGACTATTAGGTGAAGGAAATAACTTGAAAAAAAACAAAAGAAACTATGCCCAAAATTTTGGAAAAAAAATTAACAATTGATAAGTGTATGAAGCAGCCTCGGAATGGGTGAGAAAAGTATAAAAAATTAGGGCTAGAGATTAGGGAAAAAGTGGGCTGAAATGGGTAGGAAATGGCTTAAAAAGCTTAGGGAAAAATAGGTTGAAAAATGGGTGAAAAGGGGGTCTAAATGACTTGGGAAGAAATATGGAAAAATGATAAATTTTGGGGCAGTAAATAGAGAAGTTTGGGGCTGCTGGACGGAGAAATTCACTCGCAGCCATGAACAGTAACAGAAGGAAAAAAAAAAAAAAATTAGAAAATCAGATTTTGGCCCCAGCCTGCTGCCCCTGCGCGCACCCCTAGCCCTGCGTGGCCTGCTGCTGCCTTGTCGCGACGCGCCTGCTGTTCCGTCGTGACACCACTTGCTGTCCCGTCCCTCTTCGGCCACCTTTTGAATTATTTTTGGGACACTTTTTAGACAATATTTTGGGCCATGTTTGGCTAATTTTTGGGCCCATTTAGGGGCTGTTTTAGAGACTTTTTGGGGCCATGTTTGGCCACCAACATGGGCTGTTTTAGACCCTCTTCCTTGGACATTTTTTGGTGGGTTTCTTGGCCCGTTTGTGGGCTGTACCTTGGACCATTTTTGGGAGGGTTTGTGACATCCATCTTGGGACAATTTTGGGGCAAATTTGAGATTGTTTTCAAAGACCGTTTTCAAATATAACTTAAATTAATTGGACCACATGTCGGGGTAAGAGTTTAGCGTTAATTTGAGGAAATAATGGGTGAACTTCACTTTAATTTCTTTAATTGTCAATTAATTGTTTCTTTTAATTTCTTTTCGCTCACCCCCGGGTTTGTGAAAATCCGGGGTGTGACAATCATTGAGGTAGATATTATTGACATTCATATGAAAAAGAGACCAATGACGAGAAGAAGCAAGAGTCAAAAGAGTATGAATTGAAGAGAGACGAGTAACAGGAGTAAAGGTCTCCCTATAATCAATGCCATACTTCTGAGTAAATCCTTGACCAACAAGACATACTTTGTATTTGTTAATTATTCCATCAAATTGAGTCATGATCTTTTAAACCCATTTAAGTTAATTATTATTAGGTTACTGAGAATAAGTGTCTACAAGCTAAGGTATAAGGCAAAACATAGTAACCTAAAAAGTTTATAACTTTTCAAATTTTCTGAGTTCAGGTCCAATGGTGCTGACATGAAAACTTTATATTTTTAATTATTAAATCCCTCATTTTTAATCACATACGAGCTTTATCATATTTTATGTATTTGTTTGTAAATACAAAAGAAGTTTATAGCAAGGAAGAAAGAATGACGGTGGCCCTATGTTGAGATGTTAGATAAACTTGACCTTATTGAAGGCAAAGACAATGGCAGGGGATAATGGGGCATTGAATTGAAGAAGTTTGTGGTGAATAGGAAGTCTAGGGTTATCTAGAGATTGGGCATTAATTTGTCTATATGTATTATAGAACAAATTGATTGATAGTCATCAACGGAATTTGCATTGGGCTTAGTTGACGGCAGAGAGATTCGTGTTGAGGTTTTATAGTGATGGCAATAAAATTAGTAGACATCTTGAATTTGTTGGTAATGGAATATTTTAAGTGTAGTGTGCATTTTAAATCTGACAATACGAATATATTAAGGCTTAGGCACTCTAGAACAGTCTAGGTCTTGTAGTTTGCTTGGGCACTCTCTCTTGATGCGGTATCATTTTGCAAATTTAATCAATATTAGTGATAGTAGCATAAAAGATTCACATTCAGCGACAATAGGCCGTTGCTTTACGAGTGGTGATGATAATGAGTTTTAGTCGCGATGATGGTATCTTTAATCAACACGATAGAGATTTCAGCAATGGTGGTGGCAACTTGGGAATGGTGAGATTAGAGTGTAGAACCACTATTAGAACAAAAAGGAAATTCTATTTTGTTAGGATTTTCATGGGATATTTTCCTTAAAAAATTTCTCTGTTTGCTTAACAAATTTATTTCTTTTCTTTTTTCAAAAAATGTGCTTTTCAAACTTATATTAACTTTTGCAACCAAACAGAGAAATTTTCCTATTTGTACGTTTGTGACAAAGAAATTTCATCTATGATCTGTGGAACGAGATTTTTATATATAAAAGATGATTTTTTTTGGAAATATTGTATACGTAATATAAATCTTGTTTGATATATCTCAATTTTTTAAAGTCCAAATATATAATTTTTATAAAAAAATATATTTATATACTGCAAGTTATTTAATTTTGAAGTTTAAAAAAAAGTAATGACATGATAGTACAACGGATAGTGAAGACTGATTCATCGTGTTTTTAAATAAAGGAGCAATTTTATCAATAAAATAGAGAGTAACTTCTTGGGTTGAAGCTTAGCTTAATTAAGCATTGGCACTTTGCAAAGGTTCTATTACAGAAATACCCTTAAATTTAAAGAGGAAGAGTGCCCATTGACATCTCTAATTAAACACATTAAGGAGCCAACAACTTCTAGGGCAAATCTTATTTTTTTCCTTTTTTCTTAAAGAGCTTACCATTCCATTTATATCTGTGAATAATTATAATATGTGAATTTGGGACATTTAGTATTATAGCATCACTAACAGTTACTCAAAAGCATATTCAAATTCAAATTTGAGTTAAAAAATTCAAAAACTCAACTCTAGCAGTAGCATCTAACCCATACCAAATCAATGCAAACTCAAACTCAAACTCAAACTCAAACTCAAATTAGTGCGTTACTATTCATTGATTCAAAATTACAACAGTCACTAAAAATCCCCAAGAAAACTCTTCAAGACGGAAAAGAGAAAGAAAAGAAATGGAAATGGAGAGGCTACCTTGGAAAGAAGAAACTGTGACTTCCGACAGTGAAGCTATGGTTGACATGGACAGCGGTCATCCTCGATCTTTGATAGATGGGGAGTCAGTGATGAAGCAGCGATCGGTAGAAGAATCTAGCGACGTAGCTGGCATTGATCGTTTGAGAGAAAGGCTCTATTAGTCACGATTTCTGTATTGTTGATAGAGAGGGAGCAAGTGATGAAGCGACGACCGGTGCAAGCAATTTCTATCGTGTCAGGGAGCTTTTTGTTTTAATTAAAAAGTATTGCAAATAGGGTTCCCTGTAATTGCTGATAGTAAGTGATTTTGAGAATAGACAGACGTTGAATAGCCATGATAGAATGGTAAGAAATTGATATAGATAGTAATGAAAACAAATGATACAGAATAGTAAAATTTGATACAGAATGATAATAGTAAAATTTAATAACTTTCACAATGTTTTAACCATCTGAGATACTCATATCTCAAAAAAAAATTATTTTTCACTCTCATAATTTTTACTCTGAAAGGTGGATGATTATACAATGTCACTAAACTTAGAGGAAACTCACAGAATTGAAATAATTTCTAAAGAGCATATTTAAGCAAATGTTCAAAGAAAATTGTTTACTATTATGAAAGATCAAGCAGTTTGTAAATCTTGGTTAGCTATCTCCCAAGATCAATTGCAGGTAATAATCAAATAATGAAGTTATTATAGGAATGTATTCTGACTTATTTCTGTTCGTAATCAAATGTCCACCAAAATAGAACCGCCACTTTATTGAACCACCGATGGCAAAGTATTTATGAGGCAGTGAATAATTTTTCAGTATTTTACAAAAAAGTATAGAATATGTAAGCAAGTGGAACAGGAGAAGCGAATAAGGAATTTTTTTGATAATGTTTTTTATATGATTTTGAATTGCAAGTTTAAGTAAATACAATTTTTTATTTTTAGATTTTTGAGGCCAAACGCATGTATCATGTTATTCAAAATAAATACTTCATATTTGATACATGTTGGGAAATATTACGAAATAGTTGCAAACATGATGAAATTAGAACACAAAGCATTAAACCAAAAGTTCAAACTTCATCATTTCAAAGTCCGTCAAGTCCTTCTGCTCTAGTTTCTCTTGACTCTGATAATGACTTGGAACAATCTCCTGCAAGAATGTGATAACTTGTTAAAAAGTGCATATTTATTTTGTTAACCCTAGATATTCTTGCATTTTTATTATTTTAATTTCTCCAATCTATATGCATTTGCTAGTTAATTCTTGTTTTATCTTTTTGCAGATAAAGCTTGACAAAGTTGATGATTTGGAGTAAAAGGAAAATATTGGGCTTTAAAGTGTTAAAAGAAGTGGAAAACAAGTAGTTTTGGGTTAGAAGAGAGGCTTGATCCATATGTAGGTGGACCAGGGCCCATTTTAGCACTACAGACTCTATTTTGAAGCACTTTAGCCTTCCTTTTTGGGCCCCTAATGTCTAATTACGAGATTTTATTCTATTTTCCTGAATTCTTATTTTGTGGGGGTATTTTTGAAAAAAAGAGCATAATATTGGGAGTTAGGGTTTTGGAAAAGAAAGAAGCCGTTTTTGGAGATCTTGACGAGAAGAGGAAGGAAGGAGACGGCTCTAAACAAGAAGATGAAAAACTCCATGGCTATGGTGTTCACCTCTTCCACCATCATGGGCTAAGTTCTCTCATTCCTAGGGTTTAGATGAAACCCTAGTCAAGTAATCGTGCTTCTTTGTATTCTATTTTTGGGTTAATTAGTTTTGGATGTTGATTGTATAACTTTGGAATTTTATTAATGCAATGATTATATTATTCGGTTTCACATAATCAATTTCTATGATTTTGTTTATGTGGTTATGCAATAGTAATATTTGTACATACATCAAAACTGTAGGACGAGTCATAACTCAGGGAAAACAAATTGTAACTATGACCTTAGAATTAGCGTAGACAATTTGTGTTGACCAAAGATGATTCGTGCTTAGGGTTTTGGTGCGTGGTTTTCTTGATGATTGTATTGAGGCTTCTAGCCAAGATACATCTTTTACATCCAAATTTAATGGCCCAAGAATTAATACAATTGAAGCTAGTTACAAGATTAGTGGTAGATTCAACACCCTAGGAATCCTCTTTTAATTTGATTCATCATTAGTTCAGTTGAATATTTGCTCTAATTATAGTTCTCATTTCATTTTAGGAAAGAATCAACAACAATCACTCTTTGTTAATTTGAATTAAAATTAATCTCAACTTTGATTTTTAAACAATTAACAGTCTCTATGGGTTCGACCCTTACTTCTCTACTATACTAGTAGTTTGGTTTGGTAATTTAATTGATTTGCACGACAGATTAGAAAGCAATCAAAGCGTCCAATTGGTATCAAGGCCGAAAAGAATGGCAAAGGAATTGAGTTGTAAATGAAGCTAGGTATACTGGTTTGGAGTCCTGTCGAAATAATATTGTTCAACTGTTGGCAAGTACATCCTCT
Organism: Nyssa sinensis; assembly: GCA_008638375.1. Taxonomy (NCBI): domain Eukaryota; kingdom Viridiplantae; phylum Streptophyta; class Magnoliopsida; order Cornales; family Nyssaceae; genus Nyssa; species Nyssa sinensis. Next base: position 4,935,372 of record CM018046.1, read on the forward strand.
CGAAATATTAAAAAAGATGAGCAAAAGGCTTCAGATTGACAACAAAAGACTGAAAACATGAGACACAATTACAGATTTTGGCTATAATGAATTAAAGAGAACAAAGAAATGAAGTTAATAAAATCATGACAATAAATACGAGTAATTTACTCCCATGCAGCTATTTTATTATGAGGAACTTCAAAGACAAATAATTGCTCAAAATAGTGACAAATAGATTCTAAATCCAATGTTGCCTATGTTTTAATTTTAAGTGTAATTTTCTTATTTTTCATGTAATGTTCTTAATTTTCAATGTGATGTTCATATTTTCAATATTATGATTGTTTTTCTGTTCTATAAAAATTAAATTAAATAAGTTCTAAAATACTTTAGATTAATGAAGAACGGGTTACATCTAAAAAAAGTCATTACATCTTAATCTTCGCAGTAAAAAAAATAATAACTCATATAATTTGCTACATCTCTCCATGTCATTGGTACAAATACTCAATTAAATAATTTGGAAGCCTATGATGGATATTCTTATCTCTAATTTGTTGACGCTGAGACAAGAATGATTCAAAGTCATTGTTGCAATTCCACAAAATAACTATAGATGGGTTATGTTCTGATGATGTTTCATTATCACAAATAGTGTAGCCATCTTGCTCATTTTCAATGATCATATTATGTAAAATAATGCACGCCTTCATGATATCTCCAAGTGTGTCAAGAGAAATGAAATAAAATGACTCTTAGAATAAGATGAAAATTTTTAAAAAAGATTTGAGTACAAATTTGAGTCACTGCTAGAGATGGCTTTATTATATATAGTAATAAATGAAATTTGAGTACAAATTTGAGTCACTGCTAGAGATGGCTTTATTATATATAGTAATTAATCAATGAATTTTTTTGAAAATGTCGTCTATCCAGTATTCTAGTGAAAATAAGTAGGGGCAATTAAAAATTAGTCTCTCTTTTTAGGCATATTTAGGAATCAGTCAATGAACACTTATTTAAAAAAAAAGTGTGACTTTGTGATTAAAATTATAAAGAGATGCAAAAAATTAGAAAAATGTCAACTTTATATCTTTGACATTTCATATGAAAAAAAATACCATTTCAAAGGCAAAAAAAATTGAAAAAAACACTCATGAATATTCAGCCAATTTAATTCTTACAATCTTTGGACAGGAAACAAATTTGCTTAACAAACTAGCCATAATTTGGTTTTTCAAATTCATCAGTGTCTTGCAAATTCACTATTGCCATTGTCCCCGATCCCGATCCCGATCCCGATCCCGTCACCCTCATCTCCAATCCCATTGCCATCGATCCTTCCGTTGTGGGTTACTCCCGCAAACAAGTAAAGATCTCTCTCTCTCTCTCTTATTGAACCTTTGGAAAGAGCTAAGGTTTGTCTTCGTGCATTGAACATTGAATTCTAAGTTATGAAGTAAAAGAGAAAGTCTGAAATGACTTTTTCCTTGTTGGGTCAAAAATAATGGAAGTCACAGGTAACAAATTTTCGTTCTTTATTTTTCTGGATGAATTTTTTATACTTTTGACTTAAATCTTTGTGTGTGGTAAATTTAATGATTCTTATCACAATATTCAGCTCTGAACACTGCAGAATTAGCTTGGATAACACTTCAAATTCAATGAAAATGTAGAACATAACTTGATCTACTAAGTCAAGTTGCACGCGTTGCACAAAGGCATATTGGATCCAACACTAGTCAGGGAAGATAATTTGATGTGGACTTCGTTTCAACTGCACAACTGAGGATTATCAATGTACATCCCAGGAAATCTTATTGAAGATCTCAAACAGATATCACAATTAGATACATCAGGTTCAAGTACTGAAAATAATGCCTGGAATCACTGTCTGGATCACTTCCTCGACTTGAAGCTTCCCACCCCCAATCTCCGACATTTGCAACCTTAGACGTAACTATAGATGCTGATGCCAAGCTATAATCTCAAGCATCCAGTCTCCTTGAACGAAGCATTGTCAACTCTTATTATGTATTGCATTTCCAATGTTTCAACAGTTTCAAGTCCTGAAAGATGAAGCAAGCAAGCAAGCATTTGTTTCAGTGATCAAAAAGAGCCCACATCCCAATTTCACAAAAGCGTTCCACCTCAAGCACAGTGTCATCTTGACCAAAAGGAAAGTGACAGGAGTATTTTTTTCCCCATTTATCTCAACGTAATAACTGGGCCTTACCGACTATCTACAACTTCAAATTCGTACCTGTCTTTGAAAGAGTTGGGCTTTGCTGGTTGTTCGTTTGGATTGAAATTTGGACTTGCTCTATAAATATATTGTACAGTTACATTCCTGGGAGGCAAAAGATAAAGTAAAACTTCTGGTCAAAGAAGGCTCCATTAATAGGTTGGTATCTCCTCCTAGTTTTGGCTATTTTCTTGGTGAGGGAGCCTCAGTTTATTTTCTCAAAGCTAAATTTTCCAGTAGCATTGCAACTTTCAAGGTCCTAACCACCTTACAATTATGCTTTCAATAGTCTTAGCTTAAACAAAAGATTAATAATTGATGCCCCAGTAGGGGCTTTGGTTTGTTCTCCAGCCAAATGCACTCCTATGAAAGATATCATCTATAAAAAAAAATAGCAATTTAGCTTGACTACCATTCAAAAACTATGAAAATCCAGCTAGCTTCATATTATCCATTACCATAGCCAATTGCTCGGACAAGCCTGCTCTTCGATAACCAGCAACCAACAAATCATAAGTCGATCTTGAGAGCTTGTAAGAACCTCTTATACATTCCAAAAACAAGTCTAACCTATCATAAGCTGCCAGCCTGAAGTATGAACAGATTACCTTGTCAATATCATCTGGACATCTGAATGAGATCCCTTGTTTCAACATCCTCCCAACAGAGTATTCTACATCATCCAATCTATCCAACATAGCATACATCCTTATAATCCCACAATGCAACCGTGACAAAACTTCTGAAACTTGATTGGATTTCATTGAAGTTAGTAGTAGCTCCTCCATCTCTTCCACTCTCCCAAGTTCACTGAACAGCCCCACAAGCTTCTCAGCCATCTGTCCAGTAATCTCCCACCCACCTTCCAGTATAAACTTCAAGAACACCTTAACTTTACCCAGGCTTCTACGTTCACAAAGCCCCACAAGCATACTCTCCAATATGGGTACATTGGGGACAAATCCTGATAGCATCATTTCTTCATAAAATCTATCTGCACCTTCAAAATTTTTAAACTTGACACACCCTGAGATGAGAGATTCATAGCTTTGGAGATCAGCAGAAAACCCAGCAGCTTTTTTTGCAGAATACCAAGCTTGCACGGCCTTATCATTTCCCAACTTTGCATAAACCAAGATGAAAGCATTATAAGTGTCAGAATTGGGTTTGTAGCCCTCTGAGTTTTCCATTATTTCAAATAAGCTTAGTGCTGTTATTACATTACCTGAAGACAAGCAGGCAACTATAAGGGCATTGAAAACAGCAGAAATTGGCTTGATTCCATGAGCCTCCATAGAAGTAAAAACACGCATTGCAGACTCCACATTCTGAACCTTTCCATATAGATATATCAATTCAGAGTAACGTTCATGATCTCTCACATCATCTTTCAGCATTTTCTCCAATCTCCATTCCAAGACCTGACCAATACAATAATGTGGGCACATTTGAGCTGAAGTTTACTAAGAAAAAAGTAAAGTAGATCTAAAGAAGTAAATTAGCAAATTCACACACACGCACAAACTCATGGAAGTTCATAATCTGAAAACCACGGTTCGGTGACAGCAAATTATTTACATTTGAACCCGATATTCATAATTTCATTTAATAAAACAATACACACTCGGGCAAATTCAAACGTGGAATTCATATTTCTCTCAATTATATATTAACTGACACAAATTTTTAAACCTTGGGCTCTGTTTGCTTACTAAGAAAAAATGAAGAAAAATTAAAGAAAAAAATTTGGAATTTTATTTTTATTTTTCATTATTATAGCTTCTCCTCTCCCTTCCCACTTCCCAAAAAAAGAAGCATACAAAAAAAAAAATTTGCATTGGTCTCAGTTGATTAGAGCACTATGTTTTTTAGGGTCCAAACAATAAACAATGAAAATCTATTGTTCGAAATTACAAATATTTATGTATGCATCTATACATCTATATGTGTATATATAGCGGGAGGAAAGGATTATAATTACCAGCCGAGCTTTCTGAGGAGACGAAGAATTGAGAGTTGTAACGACAGCATCCCATGAAAATTCGAAAGTTTTGAATGTCAAATTGTTATCTTCCGAATCGAGTGTAGCTTTGATGCGTGAGTTTGGTTCCTGAAGCAATCTCGAGACCAGAGGACTCGAAGTCGATGAATTGTTGCGGCAAATAAAAACTTGAGATTTAGAAGGAATTGCCAAACGCCATTGACGACTTACCAAACCCTTTCTGGCCACCGATAATACCCTACAAACTAGAGCCATTTCCTTCTTTCGAAAAAGATGATTTCAGTTTCGCGTTTCATTTCACAGTGAATGGAGTGTTTGGATGCAGGACAGGTGTATAAGGAGCAAGGACAACGTGGTTCAATTCGCGTATTAAGCTAGCCGAATGGAGTGGAGTCGAGTTATAAAATATATATTTTTAAATTAAATTAAAATTAGAAATAAATTAGTCTAATTAGGTCAATTATCTTGCACCATTTTTTTCATTATGTGACTCAATTTGTCTTTTTTATAACAGATCATTCGGAAGTTATGGAGAAAAAAGAAAATTTTTTTTTTAAAAAATAATTATTTATTTTTATTTTGTTTAATAATTTAGAAGAGAAAATAAAATAAAATAATATTATTATTTATTGTTTGAATGATTAATAAGAGAAAAAGAAAAGAAAATATAAAAAATTATTTGACATTTATATTCATCTTTTTTATGTTTAAAATTTTTAAATCTTTCATTTATAAGTATTTTTAGTGTTTCAAAAAAAATTATTAAAATATTTTTTTAAATCTCTTTTATTTTTGAGAGATTATGTCACGACCCCAAATCCGGTCCATGCGGATCGAGGGTTCTTGATCGGCCACCGAGGCCTTTTTGCCAATGATCATAATTCCCTTTAATCAAACGCAGCGGAATAAATTTTCTTTTTCTATTGCGGAAGCGTTAATCAATACACAAGTCAACATTAGTCATCTATTTCTACATTCCATAGCAATTACAAAAGTACATGATGTAATTTTTTCAAAGCCTGCTGATGTCATATTCGATATACATTCCAAAGTTTCCAAAAGCAAATACATCATGACTAGCAAATTTCTATTACAAAAAGGGTTCATGGCTTTTCAAGCTTCCAACTAGTCTGACTGAACCTGCTATTTCTTTTCCGATATCATCACCTGAAATAGGATAAAAATATCCTATGAGCTCAACAGCTCGTGAGCATTCCATAACATACCAAGTGTTTCAAAACTACTATATAATTCAATATAGAAATGTCAATGATCAGATATCATATGTTATCTTAATTTATAGTACAAGATAACGGTATCAAGATTCAGTTCCAATATATCTCAATTCAAAGAAAATCGTAAATCGATAATCAATAACATAGTTCAATAAATCAAAATCACAGTTCAATATCATGGTTCAATTCCCAAATTCATAGTTCAATAATTCATAGTTCGATAATTCAGATTCATGGTTCAATAACCCAAATTCATAATTCAATAATTCATAATTCAGATTCATGGTTCGATTTTCAATATTCATATTCAAAATGATATATTCCACTTCTATGGCCAACAAATTAACCCTCGCTGACTGAGATCATAGGCTAGCTAGTTCGATATGCCGTATCAACACCGGCTCACCACAATATACCCTGTGGGATGGGTCCAGAGAATCACAACCTATTCGATAGTGATTAATCATAGAAGAGTGTTCTATTCAAAGCATCAAAATCATAACCAAATCATATCCAAAATCAATAATCATCAATAGCAGTTCAATTACTCAAATCAAAGTTCTTTATTTAATATTTAGTTAAAACAGTTCAAACATTTATAAAAGATCATATAACATTTGAGTATCTTACAAACACATTTTCTTAAGTCAAAAAAAAGACAATATAGTTGTCAATAAATCTTTCAAAACGTATACAGTATAACTGTTAAACAAAGGCTATAAGGGAAAACGATTTCAAATGTCAATATATCATAACAGAGTTCAATATTTATATCTATACTGAAAATGTCTACCTCAATATGGTATGAAATACTCACCTGAATTCCAAAGACTTAACTCCAAAAATCCTTCCTTTGAAGCTCCCTAAAATCACATTTCAAAGTCCGGTCACATTCCATAATATTACTCTGATTTAATTATCATTAATTCTTTTTCCTATTTTAGTTACATTTCTTGGGTAGCTTCTTTAAGTTTTAAAGTTTGATTCTATTACCTTATATATTTACGTGTCATATTTTTCTGTACCTTATTTCATAATACGGACCTCACCATTGAGTCCGGAATGTCGAAGAAAGTCAGTTTAGACTTTCCTAAAAGTTAATTTGGACTTTTGTATGCAAAAGGGCAAAATGGTTATTTATCGTTTTACGTGTTACATTTTTTTTTCGTACTTCGTTTCGAAATTTGGACCTCACCATTGGACTCAGTAGGGTCGAAATAATAGGAATACATATATAACTTATCCCATTTGGACACTGGGGCATTTCGTGAATATTTAATTTAATTAATTTAATTAATTAAATTAAATTCATTAAGTATAATATATATATATATATATATCTATATATATATATATATATATTTTGGTGGCTTATATGACCGGATGAAATGGGTGGCACACTGACCAGTGTGTCACCTCCCACTCCCATAGATACCACGTTCGAATCCTGTTAGGTGCAGTTGCACCTTTTAAATTTTTTTTCGGATTTTATTATATATATTTCGTTCGTATTAAGGCACAGGCACACGCGTGGCCGAGTGGAAAAGGGAGAGAGTTCGGCGCGTGAGGTCAGGGGTTCGAATCCCACCGACCCAAATTTCTTTCCCTTTTCTCTTCAACTTCATACGGTTTATATATATATATATATATATATATATATATATATAACATCAGGCCCAATACGACGTCGTGGCCATAATGCGGTGGCAACACTCAGGAAGCCCCACGTGTCTGAGTTAACTCGGCTCACCCTTTTAAACCGAGCCAACCCGATCGTCTTCTCCATCTCGACCCCCACTGTAACCCTAGTTACAGTTTTATATCTTCTTCATTTTCGTGAGTTTTGGCCAACTAAAACCCTACTGTTTTCATACAGAAATGTTCCTAAGTCATAACTAATCAAATTCACATTCATTTTGAGGTTCGAAATGGACTCATTTTCTCGGTTTCAACCTTGATAATCCGAACTGTAACTCGGTCGTAAATGGTCATTTCTGAGCCAAAACTCTTGGGGGTTGTCCTGTTTTGGTCCCCTTCACATGGGGTTTCATATCCCATTCAGAAAAATGGGTTTCACAGTGAGTTGGAGGGGTTGGGTTTCAAACCCGTAACCTGCAACTCATCACATGGGGGTCATTTCTTAAGCTTTGTGATCGAGGTCTAGTGTTTTTAAAACACTCTTGCAGTCTAGTTGAGGTTCCAATAATCCAACCAAGGTTTTGTTCACATGATTTCAGACCTGCTTCAAGCAGGGTCCATCAATGGTGATTCTTACTGGGTTTGGTGTTTTTGGTGGTTTTTAAGACTCCACTTCATGCTTGATCATGTCTTAAACACATATAACACATCATACGTATATAAATAGCCTTAAACAGTTCATATTAAATCATAACTTCTAAAGAGAGAAAATGACAAGTTCAAGTGTTCACACATTTTTGGTGTGATTTTTGCTTTCCTTCACCTTCTGACTCTATTTTCCTTCGTCCTTAAGCTTCTTGGTTCATTTCTTTTCTTTCAAATGAGCATGCAATGCATGCTTTGGTTTTTAAACCATTTCTACCGACCCTTCTCTTTCTCTCTCTACATGACCTCACTTCTTTGTATTCAGCCTCCAACTTTCACTTCTCATCAAGACCTTCCTATCCCAATTAATTTTACTTTTCAATTTCTCAGTCTTTGCATTTAAGTTTTGCAAGATATTTTGTATATATGTATATTATATATATATATCACACACACCAACACACATGGAACACACACTGATTCACTAACTTACACACACACACACACACAAATATCTAGATATTTTCTAATTTTACTTCACATATATATATATTTATATTTTTTTTTCACTATTTATTATTATTATTATTATTTTATTATTTATTTTTTTATTTTTATTTTTAATTTATTATAGTTCGGGTTTTTATGCCATGGCCCGGGTTTACCGGGTCGGGTACCGGCTAACTCGGGTCGGGGTATTACAGATTAGAGAAGTGAGCTAAAGTTTTCAAACTTTCTCATCTTTTTTTTTTCTTTATTAAAAATTTTCAGACCAGAAATTTAATTATCTTTTTATCTTAATATTTTTTTTTCTTTTCGTCCAAACGGACTATAAGAGTGGATATTTGTTAACAAGAGTTTTATCCTCCCTAATTAAAACATTTATCCTTAATTGATAGAAGGTTTTAAAGTATTTTTTGATACATTATAATATCTTTCTTGTCATTTTAAAAAGAATAAAAAATCATCTAAGTTAAGATTCAGTGATTTAGATTTCTTACAAAACAAAAAATTCCTCTTTACTTTTCTTAAAATTTGAAAAAAAAAAATCATTTTCTCTCTCAAATTACTGATGGAATAACACGGGGATTAATAAAAAAAAATCATTTTCTCTCTTTAAAAATTTTGTAATTAATTTTTTAAAAATTGTGAAAATGTATTTGAATATAATAATTTAAATTAAAAAAAATTAAAATTAATAACTTGTCAAAGGCGTTTCTCGTGTTTTAAAATTAAAAAACTGCATATTTGAAAATGTAAACAAACAATTCCAAGGGGGTGGCCGAGTGATAGCTGGCCACAAGATAGATGAGAGTACTACTCATTGGTCTTGGGTTTGATACTCTATAAGCTAAAAGAAAACTTTTCTTGGGACCACTCCAGTGTCTTACACCAAATGTCCACTTTACTTGACGCGTGTAATGGAGATATGCACCGTCATGTGAAATTACCTTCTGCACGTGGATTGGATACCCACGGTTATTAAAAAACAAGGTGTAAACAAACAAACCCTAAGCACTTCAATTTTCTTGTTTTCTGTTCAATACTCCCGAACAGTGTTTAGTTCCGCTCTCTTTCATCCAAACGCACTGTCAATAGAACGCAACTTTTGCGACCCCACTGTCAATATTTTTGCTCCGTTGCCTTCCCACCATCGAAGGCTTAAGTCCCATACGGAGGTTAGAAAGACAGTCCATGGCCATTTAACAAAGCTAGAGAACCGATTTACACAGTGGAGAGATGTTTCTCACTCATCTTCCTAGATTTCACTCCCACTTTCCCATCTTCACTCCATCGCCTGCACTCTACTACACCCAACTCTTCTTTACCCCCAAATCCAGACTACCCATCTCCGCCACACTCTTCTCCACGCCCAAAACTAACCCAATTTCTCACTTCTCTTCAACACCTGTCCTTCCCTCCATTTCCCCACAGACCCACCTCCAGACCCCACAAAATCTCTCACCACCAGAAGAGAACCACGTCGAAATTTCGCTAGAAAGGCTCTTTATCCCTCCCGAAACCGACATTTCGTCCGACAACATAGCACTGAGTACAAGAATCTTGAAGGGTTCGAATATAGTTCTCAGCAAGTATGCCCGAGATGCTCAGGTGGTTCAAGCAGAGTTTGTGAAGAGTAGCGTACGGACAGAAGATTGTCCCTCTGATGGGCTGCCCGAGTTTGCGCTTGTTGGGCGGTCGAATGTCGGGAAATCATCTCTTCTGAATTCACTTGTGAGGCGGAAGAGGCTCGCTCTCACGTCCAAGAAGCCGGGTAACAATATATCCACTTCACATGTTATCAGTAGATTGGTTCAACTCATTACGGATTGGTTTGTCGTATCTGTAAGGAAGAAGCATGATTAGTAGTATTTGCTTCTGTAGATGTTAGAAAACCTTTAGCAGCTTATTAAATTTGTTTTCTTACCCTAGAATTTAAAATTGATAATAGGGTAATTATTTTATGTACTCTTAGTTGATGGCATACAAGTACAGGGCAATCACCTACTTTAAAATTTAAATGTTTTAGAATTTAAAGTTTTCTTTAAGATTAACTTTTGACTGAAATTGAATATATGACATGGAGTTTTAGTAACTTAGGCATTTTGTGCATGATGGGGTAGGTAATGATTGATGACCAAGAGACGTTCAAGTGTGATTGTTGTCGTATAGGTTTGAATATTAAGGAGGAAAGAGATCAAGGAAGATGTTGTTCATAGAATTAGAGTAGAATGGCTGAATTCGAAGATTGAGGGATTGCATGACATTTGAGGACAAAATTTGAAGTTAATGTTGCTTATGAAAGTAAGGTAGCACCGTTGGAAATAAGAGAGTGGGTCAGTTGGGAATTTTTGCATATGTGCGTTGAAGATCATTGATTGGATTGTTGACAATACAATATGTTGCTCTATTATTTAAGATGACAGTATAACCTATCCAAAAAAAAAAAAAAAAAGATGACAGGATGACCAATGTGTGAAATGGCACAACCATATTCTTATGGCTAATTCTAAATAGTTAGAATAAGTATTCGATGATAAGAGAACAAAACATATAATAAAAGGTGAGTGGCGTGTCTATTTAGAAAGTAAAGTTGTTAGTTTTATATACTTTGAATAATAAGGAGAAAGTTGTTTTATTGGATGCAAATCACCCTTGAAATGGTTTCGGAAATAAATCACTTTAAGACAACCGAACATTTTTATTTTTCTACTCTGGTTTTGATGATCTGTTATCAATGAGAGCCAAGAAAAATGTTAGAATCGTTGCTCGAGAAGATGGACAAGTTCATGGTACAAATATGCCAAGTGAATTTTTGAACAAAAGATTTCCAAATTCCACATATTTGAGGTAAATTTTCTCACCAAAAAAAAAGAGAGGTAAATGTCATGTGGAGTTGATTGAAGCCAAAATGTTTTAAAGTTAATTTGAGAAAGAAAATGAATCTAGTAGTTTTGGAGGTCGATCCCTGAAGTGATCAACTCTCTATCACGTGGTATTCCATCTATTGTAGTTAATTTGGGTGACAAGAAGCAACTAATGATAATGGAGAAAACATGTAAAGATAATTAATATTTCATGAATAATTCTATTTTTTCAGATTACTAAGACTGGTTTGAAAGTTGGCAATTTGAAAAACAGAAATCTTACGGAGATAAGAGAACAAACCCTGTTTGAGACAAAAGCCAAGACTAAATCATCTTTCTTTTCTATAAGTTCTTGACAGTACTAAAAGTTAGGCTTCTTTTCATGATGTTTTTCAGAGAAAGATGAACGCTATTAAGTGGATAATAGATGATATAGGAGTTCCTTGAGTTTTTCCCTATCTTCAGATTTCATTGATATCCATGGAGCATGTGTAATCTCTCTTGGATTCTGAGGTCGGCGAAGTTGGAATCTGACTTAATAGTTAAGAAGGTACCTCAGTGGGCTTCTTGAGAAGTTTTGCCCTGCGTTAGTTATATGTTTCAGGTGGTGGTATCTTTTTCACGTTTCTTCTCTTTGAGGAAATCTCCTATTATTTATACGGTCGTACTCCTATCTAATTCGAATTCCCATAAAAAGGAGTTGATTTTTTTTTTCTTTTGTGTGCACACCTGTATGGTTTTTTTTTTTTTTGGGGGTTCAGGGACGGGGATATTGAAACTGGCACTGAATATATCTGAGCAAGTATTATATATATAAAATTTTTCCCAAATGCCAAAAAGTTTGTTTTGGCATTAAATTGATACATGAAAATTGTATCTTTTATGGAAAATTGGCTTATTTTCCTTTATATTTTGGCCATTGTTCCTAATAACATTGTTACATGTGAACTATATCTGCTTGGTTGATTTTCCTTTACATTTCAATTATTGTTCACCATCCATACATGCGAACTATGTATGCTTGGGCAGATAGGGCGCTACTGCTAACGTTGCATTTGGATTGATGGATTGGAAGGGATGGTGTTCAAATTTACCAATGTGTAAAGAGGATTTTTTTTTTCTTGGAGTTAAATTGGAGAGATGACAAAAAAGATAAGAGTCAAAGCAGGAGCAAGGATTAAAATTTCAATTTGGTGTGCTGGTTCAGTCGGCTTGGAAACAAACATTTCGGGAGCACAATGGAAACAAATAATTTTTTTTTGATAAGTAGAAACAAATAAAAAGAAAATTAGAAAATGCACAAAGACATTACCATAAACTAGAACTTATTCCTGTGTATGGATAAGTCAAATAATTGATTAATTGGACATTTTTGAGGTCTATATATCCATTTACATTAGACAAAACCAGTGTAAAAAAATAATAATAACAAACAAAAATTGACTGGATTGAGCCTGGGGATTTTCTTCTAAGACAAATCACAGGGATCTAGAATATTTCCCGAAAAAAAAGAGATTACAATAAAATAAAATAAAAAATTAGAAAGACATACTGGGGAACGTGGGAACTGGAAAAGGTACACGCATGAAAAGAGTGAAGAAAATTTACCAGATAAGGGGAAAATTGGAGAGAGAAGATGTATTTTTTTTTTTTTAGAGCCACTAAGGGGATCGATCTGAGACCAGAGAAAGATGAACAAGGAAGGTACCTGTAAGTGCAAGCTCCAAGCCTCCCCTTGAATCCTGTGGTCTTTGATAATTGGTTGTGACTTTGTCTTTTTTCTCCACCAAATTATTGCTTGTAGCAGTACTGCTGTATGATTTGGGCCATGAGAGGAATATGTTGAAGATGTAGAATTAGGGGACTACTGATGATGATAAATAACGTCCTTTTACCCTGGACTCTGACACAGTGAAGTACTTAGTTCATCATTTAGCATGACCATTGTTTATGACTTGTCCCTTACTGGGCTATGGTAAAAGATTGCATAGAAAACTGTCATCATCACTCGATACTTTAGACCATCTGATCTTTGCATTTCCTTAACAATTGGGTTGAAAAGAAAAATTTTTTTACCATAAGTAATGGCAAACATTGAGATGATCTATATATACCATAAGGAATGGGGATCAATCATATGGTCGATGACCAATACATAACAGTATGTCCTTGTGGCTACAGGGGTTCAGTATATGCCCCCAATTTATTGTAGCTTGGAATTTTGCCACCATTGCCAAAAGCAACTGAAATTATGCCAATTTTTGCAAAATATAAAACAATATGGGAGAAAAAGTGTTGTGGATTCCATAGTTTGGTGGGGGAGATTTTGTATGGAGTCCGAGCTTACAGAGATATGTTTTTGATTGGGCGACTGGTGGAGAAATTCCTTATTTTGCTGAGTAGATTCAAATTGTGGGCTGGTAAGGAGGATATAATGGTTTGGACTGTGAATAGTTTCAAAAAGCTTCCTGTGCAATCTTACTACAAGGCAATGGAGGGTCAAAACGAGCACACTTTTCTCTCGAGGTTAATTTGGAAATCGAAGAAGTCATGTCTCTTGCTTGGACGGTGACTTGGAATGCTATTTTGACAATGGGTAATCTTCGGCTAAGGGGTTTTCAGCTAGCTAGTATACTAAGTAGCACGGACTCAAGACACGGATACGACCCGACATGGATACGGACATGCGGATAAGGCATTTTTTTAAAAAAGTAGGACACGGATATATCAGGGACACAACAATATTATTAAGATATCAAAATTACATAAAAATTTACGAACTCCTTCATTAATCATCATCTATGATCCAAGTTTCAAAACAAATTTACTAACTACTACATAAAATATGTATTAATAACACCTAAAAAAAATAGGGAAAAAGGAGAAAAGGAGAGAAAATTTCAACCAAAAAAAATATATATTTCCAAAACGTGTGCAAAACGAATCCGAAATTCAAAACATTTTTTTTTTCACGTGTCCGACACGGACACATAAGTCAAAATAAATAGAGTGTTTGTGCTTCATAGCAGGTAAGTGTATCAAGTGTGAAGAGGAAATAGTGGATCACCTTCTTATCTATTATAAGGTGGCCAGAGATTCTTGAGCCTAATTTTCTCTTTGTTTGGTTGGAGATGGATTTTTCCAGCCACATTAAAAGATTTGTTATTGGTGCGGTAAGTCAAAGAGGGAGACTCGGATAGCTTGGCGGATGGCTCTTTTATGCTTGGTGTGGTGTCTATAGAGAAAGAAATAGGAGCATGTTTGAAGGCCAAGAACAGCCTATGTTTTGTTTCAAGGACTTCTTTTTGCGTACTTCATACTTTTGGCTTAAAGAAGCTAGTCTTATGTACCTAGATTCTTTGGTATAGTTTTTAGGGGATTTTAAGCTTTAATTTTTGTGCCCGTCCCCTTTTTTTGTATACAGGTTCGCCCCTTTCAGGCGTCTCTTTAATATATACACATTTCACTGATCAAAAAAATATGGGAGAAATTTTAGAACAAAAGGGGTTTTGACAAAACCTTGAGAAGCAATCTGCTCTGGAGATTAGCTCCTGCATCATGTTTTATTGCTTCGTTGGCTGCATCTTTTTTTATTTTTTAGGTTGTTGTCCAAGATATCCAAAAATCTGAAAAACCAAATTTGACTTCTCGTATCGACATATCCAAACTAGGTTGGCAATGCTTAAACTTTGTGAACCTGAGACATTTCTCCATTTGCTGAAATTTTAAATGAGAGCCTGTGTTTGAACATAAAAGCTTCAAAGCAGCACTAATGAGATTTTGTACCTAGAACAATTTACAAAGGACTAACCACTGAGTTTTAGCTTGAGTGGTATCTCTTCCACCTCCAAAAGAGGACATTGAGGGTTGAAGTTCCAAAGTGGGCAGGTGTGTCTTACCTCAAAAAAACAATTAAATTTCATTTATCTTACAGTGATGCCACAATAAATTACGAAGACATGTTCAATTGGCTAGTTTTATTTCCTGTCAAGTCTTATAAAAAGAGTTGAAGATAAATATATATTTTTTCTTGCAGGGAAGACACAATGCATCAACCATTTTCGGATCAATGATAGTTGGTACCTAGTCGATTTGCCTGGATATGGGTATGGCTGAGACTATAATACTACACTGTCCTTCACTTTATCTAGAAGTTGCAGACATGATTACTGAAAAAAGAGGGGGGAACATATCAATTTTGTTAAACTTTCATTTTGTGATTGTTGTGTGCTGGTCTATTAACAGTATTTCGAATATTCAAACCATTATGTAGTGAAAAACTCAACCTACCCAAAAAAGAAAAAAAATAATGTAGTTGAGACTCCCAATTAATTTGGGGATTGATATTATACTCAACTCAACAAAGTTTATCCTAACTATTTGAGGCCGGTACATGCATCTTGTTCGACATTATGCTGCTATATTTAAGACCATTCTCTTAGTTAATTCATACATAGTCATATGAATTTGGGTCACTCTTGGCAACCATGTCGTTCTTCCTTGTGCATTTACCGGACTTCGTTGTACATGACTATACCACTTCAATTTGGGGATTGGTATTCTCACAGGTTTTTGGTTTGCACAGCAGTGTTTAACCTTGCCTACAATAAATCATATGTGCCTAAATTTCATTTCTTGTTTTCCTTATTTCAAAAAGTTTGCATAAATTTAAAATTCAAGACTATTGGGAGGTATTCATGGAATTTTGAACTTTTTAATTTAAATCGAGTCCTTGAATTCATATTCAGGTCCTCTTAGCACATTCACTGTTTTCTGTGCCGGGGTTTGACTTCTACCCTCAGCTAATTCTCCTGTTTGAAAGATTTTTGATATATCAAGATAAGATTTAAGAGTCATTCTTTATCTTTATATTTACCTTTCAATGTACTGATTGAAAAAAAAAAAAAAAAACTTTATTTACCTTTCAATGTGAACAAACGATTTGGATTCTAATTTGATGTATTTTAATGATGAAAATGCAATTAATAATTAATATTATATTTCTTCCGGTTAATTGATGCCAGGCATGGTTCTTACTCTTCTTGCTGTCACTTTTATGTAATCTGTTGCTTTTTCTGAACCCTCATTGTTTCTTGGCCACTATTTATTATAGTCTTCATGTGGGGAATGGCTATTCTATTCTATGTAGTATGTACCGCTGAGATTATGAGAGCAATTTCTATGAATTGTGCTTTATGCATTCTATCTTGTGTCCTTCCCAATAGCATGCATATGTGCATAGTCAGAGACTGTCCTTTCAGTTGTTTTATATTAGTGTGCCATCGAAATCTCAAGTTGATAAAAAACTCTTCCAATGTTATTTAAAGTTTTGAACAAATTCTGGGGTGTCTGCAGACTCTGTAACTCAGTTTAAGTTTTTAGTCAACTTTTTTTGAGTTCAATTTATATCTGGTTTGATTTTCAGGGACTGAATAAAAAAGTCAATGCCGAATCTCATAACTCCTTTTAATGTTTTCTTGCAGTATTTCATTTTTTTTTGGGTGGTTGTGATGCTATTGTTTTTATTTCCTTGTAATTACATCTATTGGCTGAAGCCAACTTCACTCTATTCCACCCTCTTTTGTGACTTAAGTTTTCAAATGTAATAGTTGAGCCCAATGGTTGCGGTTACAACATTTGCATCTACATTTTGAACAGGTATGCAGCTGCACCACATGAACTTCGAACAGACTGGGACAAGTTCACTAAAGACTATTTCCTAAACCGGTCTTCTTTGGTCTCTGTATTCCTTCTCATAGATGCTAGCATTCCTTCGAAAAAAATTGATCTTGAGTATGCAAGTTGGCTGGGTCAAAATCAGGTAATTGCTTTTCTTTATATATAACAGAAAAATGATTGATAGTTTTTTTAAAATATGTTTTTTTCTTTTCTGGTGAGAGGATTCAGAGTGGATAAAATGGCCTCAGCTTGGATATATCAGCTTGCCGTGACTATATATTCAGGGTCTCAAATATTGTTTGCATTCCATTAGTCTTCACTTCTTTCACCCTTTCAATTTCATTTCAATGGTTTCATAACTGGTGTAACTTTTTTTTCACCCCTTCTTTTCCTCTCTTCTATTAGTTGGAGGCATTGCTTATTGCAGGCCTGAATTCCTCTGCTGATGAACACTTTTCAATGAGCATCCTTTTTGTCAGAATGATTAAAATTGCTTGGAATTTGGTTCTTGTGCTGAGTTTTCCTTTCCTTTTTTTTTTTTTTTCCTGTGGAACCAGCCAATCAAACATTACCATTTGAGTTCAGTTCCTGGACAGCATCTTGATTTTATATTGTAGTTTGTTTGATTTCCTTTTGTTGGAAAAAAGCTTCCCTTTATTTTATTGTGGTGGGTTGAAGTGAAGAAGTAGAATTTTTTTTTTTTTTCAGATTCCCATGACTTTAATTTTTACCAAATGTGACAAGCGGAAAAAGAAAAAGAATGGAGGGAAAAGACCTGAAGAAAATGTGCAAGATTTTCAGGAGTTGATACGTGAATTCTTTCAAACAGCACCACCTTGGATTATGACCAGCAGCGTCACCAATCAAGGTAGAGATGAGATACTATTGCACATGGCTCAGCTACGGAACTACTGGCTCAAACATTAAGCAAATAAAGTTCACCGGTTAGGTGCGTATACATTGAATCTTCTTCCCTTTGTTATTCATTCCACAAATTTCCAAATAGCCTAGGTCTTAGTTTCCGATTCCAACATTATTTGTCCATCCTAGTGGGAACCGATGAAATTCCAACTTTTTCGTTGGAACACTTGAATCCGAAATAGCTTAAACTTGGAATTTGTTGCAAACTCAAGTAATCACAATTTTGAGAAAGCTCGAAATTGATGCAAAATTTTGTTTAACATTAACTTCTCATTGGTGCCCACTGGATGAGGGGGGAAAAATGCCTCTAGGTCAAGTAAGAGGGAAGTGCTGTATATTGACTCAAGATGGTTGCCTTGTGACAGGTTCTCATCATGTTCAAGCAAAGCTCAGAAAAAAGAGGAAAAACCAAAAACGAATAGAAGGGCAATGCTTGATAGCTGAGTGCAAGAGAGTGCTGTAAGCTGTGACTTGTATTACAATGCAATTCTAGTGGACCCTTTGGTTCAAAGTTTAGACAGCAGGTCAATTGTGTAACTGTAAACAATAAAAACTACTCTGTTTCTTTAAATTATAGATGGTATGAGTTTGCATGCGTAGTAAGACTGCGTATATCTAATCTTCTCTAGACCCGTAATGACAAGACGGCAAGAACCTTGTGCAGTGGACGGTATCTCCCCCATTTTTTTTTATTTGCAATTTTTTATATTTTGCAAAAATATTCCTCTTTGATTTAAGTTTTTGTCTTCATAGGTTTAAAATTTTTTGTACTTCACCCTAAGTTGACTCTTTAATGAGATTTTTTTTTTAAAAATTTTTTAAAGCTGAGTTTTTTTTTTTCAGTGTTTTTTTCTTTAGTTGGATGTCATTTTTAATTTATGAGTATGGTGTGTCAATTAATTTAATTATTAATCAAAAAAAATTATTAAAAAATATTAAATTTCAAAATTTATGATCGAACATTAAGTAAAAATTTTGTCCTTCTTTACATAAATTCTTGATTTTTTAACTTAAAAGGGTACGATTGTGCTTAGTGTAATTTGTCCTGTATTTTATTTATTTTGTCACGAGGGAAAGCTAGAAAGCTAACAAGGCCTTCCAAACATCACCAAATCATCAAGATGAGCCAATTTGTCTGGCACAAAAATTCTCTATTTACAGAACTGTATCAGTTGATCTTTTTATAATTAATATTTAATAAGTTTTTAAAAAATTAATTTGATTTTATGATGTTTAATTAATAATTTTATTATTTAATAATTAATATTTTTTTTTATAAAAAAATGTATAATATTAATTATTAGAGATAAAATAGTTATATATGTGTATTTAGGGGTGTCAATTTTTAATACGACACGACAACACGACTCGAACACGACACGAAATTAACGGATTTGGATTTAACATAAATGGGTTTGGGTTATAAATGAGTTGACACGTATAACACGATTAATAAACAGGTTGTGTATGGATTGTACTAGTGTCAACCAGTTTAACACGATTTAACACGTTTAATTATAAAATTTATTATGAGTTAAGGTAATTTGTCTCACATTAAATATTTATCAAGGTTTTGAGATTTTTTATTTATAAAAGAGGTTTCTACTTTGATTTGGTTCATATCCAAAGTTACTAAACTTAAAAATTATCTATACATATTAAAAGATAGGTAAACGGGTTAAGTGTGTCGACATGTGTAACCTGTTTAATAAATGGGTTGGGTTTGGGTTTTGAAACTTGACACGATTAGTTAATAGTATCGGGTTAAGGTTCACACATATTTTCGAATATGTATGCCTTGACACGATCCGAACACGACACAATAACATGAATTGATACCCCTATGTGTATTTCTACATATTCTATTTATGATTATTATAAATAAGAAAAATTATAACATTTCTTTACGTAAAGTCAATATTAAGAGTTTTTATGTCATAAGTTAACTATTATATGTATTTTTTTGTATAAAAAATTAAAATGTCATTAAAAAAGTACATATAAGATTTTATTTTTATAATAAAATTAATTTACATGTAAAAAAATTATTAATTAATAAAAATATGAATTTTTTTTTAATAATTAATAAATTTATAATCTCTCAAGTCTATTAATCGTAAGAAAATTGTATGCGGATGATTTATGTCATTTTGGCTTCAAATGAGTTTTACAACAGTTCTTGAATTTTGATTCTACAATCGTTTCGGGAATTCCTCTCTCCCTGATCACAAAAAAGTCCCTTGAAGATGCTCCAGGACTCAGTTGCCACTATGAAGTGTGAATATTCATTTGATATCAACGTTATTTGAACAATTCTCAAATTTAAATGGGAGTTTTAACGGTGAAACCATCTCACTAAACTCTTTCTCCATCTCATGCAAGGCCTTCGATACTAGATGGGGATGGGCTCGTTTTTGTTCATTTATCTTTTTTATTTTGTCAAAGTGCTCGTTTAGATATATAAGTAAAAACGAACATTTTGAAAAAAATTACTTATTGATATTGTTTAAAACGCCTGTTTTTGTATTAAAGATGTTTCGAAAAATACAAACAAATATTCAATTATCCCAGAAACCCGTTTGAAACTTGAAGAATCTAAAACAAGCACCGAAACTTGTTTAAGTTTTCAAATACAATTTTTTAATTTCAAAATGTGAGATATGCATTTAGTTTGTAATTAATTTTAATTCTTTGTAACTTAAATTATCATATCTAAATACAGTTTTACAATTTTTAAAACATTAATTACAAAATTTTAAAAAAAATTATATCTGAATCACTATCCATCCTGCTACTGTTTTGAAAATTTTAAATGACTGACATCAGCATAAATTTCTCAGCTAGTAACTGTCTGTGACTTCAGAGAATTTATCACATACTGTTGTATTAGTCAAAAAATATAAGTGTCATTCAAAATTATTAGAACCTTTTAAGTTCAAATTGCATTGCATGGGAAAATTTATTTAACGAGTTTAGGCTTGATTTTTTAATATGCTGAAAAATATTTTGCTACTTAAAAACATTTTTAGAAATTTTCGGTTATGGTTAAAGTTTTCTACTTTCAATTGCAATCGTTAAATTTATGTCTAACATAAGATAAATTGTTTTTGAAAACATCTGTTTTTAACAATGTTGTGGTCATCGTTGGTTAAAAACCTCTTACATTCCTGTGTTTCCATAAAATAAATATGAACAGAATATACCAAGGCAGTCCACTCTTGAATTTTTTTTGCTTTTTATGTTTCTGCTACAATATGTAATGGCTCGGATCATTTGCAGCCTAAAACACAATGGAACCATAACATCACCAAGAAGCTAATCCAACTTACAAGGCTCTTGTCTTGTCATTACAGGGCTTGGAGAGGGCTGGATGAAATGTTTCTGCAACTTGAACCCATTAAGGTCACAATAATCCGCCCTAAACAGCACCAAATTATCAGCAAACGCTCACTATCACTATCAACCATTAGAAGAACTTTACAAATCTAACTATGAAAAACACATGCAACCAATATAGAATCAACCTGTCACATATTCTATTGCCCATAATATACTATGATGCTGCCTCAAATAATAGTTAAGATTCAAGTGCCACTAACTTCTGCCAAGCCAATGCAATCGAAATCTTTACAAGTACTTCCTATGCAATAAAAAATATAGGTAGTTTGCAACAGAAACAAATGAGAGCACACCAAGGATAAGAGGAATTAAATAGACAAGCCTGGAAAAAGAGAGCAAAGGATGTAAAAATAAAATTTTAAAAAAATAGTAATAAATAAATGTGAGGAGAGGAATTCAACATGAAAACACATAAAAATCCTGGGGGGTTCAGTTCCTCTTCATTGCTGCTTTCACTTGGTTATTCTAAATAGCTATGGGAATATGGTTCATTTACTTCCAATAGTCAGAATGCAAGTTATCTTATCCAACCACCAAAATGCCTCAGACTAGACACAGCCAGTTGTAACTATTTAACTTTGAATAATCCCTCATATTTTTCCCTCTTTCTACTACTACTTGAAAATCAGCAGAAATATAACAAAAAAACTAAGCCAACAGATACAGTTGTAGCTATTTAACTTTGAATAATCCCTCAACTTTTTCCCTCTTCTACTACTACTACTACTACTACTACTACGTGAAAATCAGCAGAAATATAACAGAAAAAATAAGCCAATAGTCAGGATGCATGTTATCTTATCCCACCACCTAAATCTCTCAGTTAAAGCTATTTTAACTTTGAATAATCCCTCATCTTTTCCCCTTTTCTACTACAACTTGAATATCGGCAGAAATATAACAAAAAAACTAAGCCAGTAGTCAGAATGCATGTCATCTCATCCAACCACCTAAAATTCTCAGACCAGACACAGCCAGTTGTAGCTATTTAACTTCCAAAATCCCTCGTCTTTTTCCCTCTTCTACTACTACTTGAATATTAGCAGAAATATAACAAAAAAACCAAGCCAATAGTCAGAATGCATGTTATCTCATTGCACCACCTAAATCTCTCAGTTGTAGCTATTTAACTTTGAATAATCCCATGTGTTTTCCCCTTTTCTACTACAATTTGAATATCCATAGAAATATAACAAAAAGCTCAGACAATAGTTAGACTGCATGTTATCTCATCCCACCACCTAAATCTCTTGAACCAGATAGAGCTGGTTGTAGCTATTTAACTTTGAAAATCCCTCGTCTTTTTTCCTCTTCTAATAGTACTTAAATATCAGTAGAAACATAACAAAAAACTAAGCCTCAGAGGTACTTCTTTTGTAAACCAAATAATTATCAATAGTCAGATGACAACCAAGGCCTCAACTTCATGAAGGCAAGTGTAGTAATTATTGACTATTGAGTAATCCCTCATCTTTACCCCCACTTGTATAAGAAAAAACATAATGTAAAACTAAGCCTGAAAGGTGCATTTCCTCGCCAAACCATATTGTCTTGACACTAATAAAAAACTTGTCAATGATAATTTGTTCCCTAAAAGAATTTTTTTTTTTAATTTATTATTCAGAGTAAACCAATTCTTACAAATCAAACAACACACAAATTATATATATGGAAATCAATTTCATAGCACATGACATTTTTGTTCCATGGTAAGTGATAGGACAAGACACGTTACAAAATCTGACAAGGTTTACAAAAGTTCCTAAAATATCAAATTGACAAATCCAAGACAACCCAAAATTCTAATTCATGGAAAAATAACGACCCTAAGCAAATGTACCCAAAAAAAAAAAAGATTTACGAGTCATAAACTACATATGATACATCGGTGAAGAAAATAGATTACAAAAGAAATCTCACAAAGAAAAAGAGGAAATATGGATAATATGAAAAATTGATCAGTGACGAGGACAATGCTCTTGGTATCAATCGCAAAGAAGTGGCTCTTAACTTTTGATGTGTATATGTTGATTTGGTATAGGATGAAGGAAGTAAAGAGGCTACAATTGAAAGGGCTTAAACATTAAGGAATCTTCTATTTCCAAAGTCACTAATACTATTATTTCCAAAAGTAGTTTCCCAAATGACATGACACTTGCTATTAGATGTACATAATCTCATAATATGATAACCACCCAATATAACACTGCCATGTCATTTGGAAGGCTACCTTTGGGATAGTATTTTTGGTAAGTTTAGCATTGCTTCAAAGGTCCAATAGTCTCATCAACTAGGATACCTAATCTCCATTGGATTTGGGGTTAGACTACAGTTTCTCAATATTCTGTAATCAATTCAATGTCAAAGCTAACTGAAAGAAATATCATCCCAAATATTTATAGTGTTCACAAGGAAAATAAGTAAAATCCCACTAATTAAAGAAATTTAAAAAATTATGCAAAATAAAATAAAATCCCGAAGAAATAAATCCCTAAATGGATTAATATTCCCAGTCTTCCAGCGCCTACACCTATAATAAGTACAGAACTCCAATCTGGTCCTATTATGATCCCCATCACTACAATCCACATATTTTAGCAATTTTGTGACTTGATTTGGTTTAAGTTAGAAATTTGACTTCACAAACTTGACCAATTTGAGTGTCGATCCCTCACCTTATTAAAAATCATGTGCAGTTAGTTGAGTATGTAATTGGTGCCCCAAGGGGCACCACGTGACCATGTCACCCTGCAATAGAGAGCCACCATGTGGGATATGTCCCACCTACTTTAGTGGGGCATAGCCCACATGACAGCCCACCACTGGAAGGTGGCATAGCCAACGTGGTGCCTCGGGGCACCCAAAATATTCTCCAATTAGTTAGGGTGGGGAATCAAACTTGCAGCATTCTGTTTTGCTGTCAAGACATAAACCAAAATGCCGCAGCAGTTTAATTTGTTATGCTTGTGTTATAAGTTTTATTTTATTTTATTTGCTACATATCAACAAGTGCATATGCACACCAATTTGGAGGCGTTCTGAACTAGATGAAACATTTGAAATTGCTGCTAGGTCTACACTTGAGTATCCTAGGTGAACAAAGTGTTGTTCATCTGAGAGCAATGCTATCCATCCCAAAACAAATTCCCAAAAGTGAAATCCCAAATGACATTGCAGTTTTCTATTGGTTGAATGTGACGTTGTAAAATGACCATACCCAATATAACTGTCAACTCATTTGATAAAACCACTTTTGGTAAGGATAGTTTTTTCCTTAATCTGGGCTCTCCTAAAGACCAATACAATTGACCCAACCAAAACTGTTGGAAATAAATGAATGACATGACATCTGTCCTAGTAGAGTATAAAGAAAAGGAGCTAGATCCCAAGGTCAGACAAGCAAACAAAGACGGATCCAAAAAGTGCAACAATGAACACGTTATGCAGTAGGGATGGCAACATTACAGTCTCACCCTTGGCTGGTGCTTCAACATGGAATAGATATGTCTTGATGAAGATCTCAACCAAGATTGACAAGAGCTTCACCCTTCCTAAAAGTCGCACATATTTTCTAGGCAAGAAAGCTTGATATTCTTCTCATTAATTTAAAAATGGCTCTGCAAGTCTCTTTAATAGTAAGGGCTAATGAAACACCAATGAAGCTTATGAAAATACAGATCAGATAAACGTAAATTCATTTAGAAAGAACCCTGAGCACATTCTAATAGCAGACCCTCTAATCCCATTTCTTCAGGTCAATAAGCATTGGTCTCCTACCTTTACCTTATGTTGACTATTTTCTTTGTTTGCCTTGAATGTAAAGGCTTGTTATCACTCCTCCCTTACACAATTATTAGTGGCCAACTAGAGGGAATATTACCTCACATGATTGTA
Organism: Nyssa sinensis; assembly: GCA_008638375.1. Lineage (NCBI taxonomy): Eukaryota > Viridiplantae > Streptophyta > Magnoliopsida > Cornales > Nyssaceae > Nyssa > Nyssa sinensis. The sequence goes on from CM018046.1 coordinate 4,960,380, forward strand.
ACTTGTAAGAATTTTTTACATATCATTTTCTTTCTCTTTTTGTGTTACTTCAGTGGGGATTTAAACCCTTCTAAACAAGCACCTTACAATGCAACTTTAATAAGGCACAGAATAAACACACTAGTTCCAATTGATATTGAAAGAGAAAACGACTTGTGGTGGGGTGAAATCAGTCCCAATTCATGATGGAGAGTCTAAATCAAACCTCCATATTCTTTGGTGGAGATACTACCAATAGTAAGTACTACAAGGGCATGACTCAACTCTCATATTCAAATCTTCTCGACTTCCATATTTCACGTGTACTGCCACTGCAACCATCACAATCCCATTCCCTACATTGAATTTGGATGCAACATGATGTCACGTGGGATCTACTCAACATGACCTTACACGTGAGGTCATGCTTTGTCCAAATCAAGGGTTGAAATGGGGCTATGATGGCATTGATGACAATCCATATGTAAAACCATGCTACAACAACTTGTTCCAAAGGTTGAAAAAAACTATCGATTTTTTATAACAATCCATTTCCAATGCATTCAAGCATAAAAGGTTTCCCTTTGGCAGAGCCCCACAAAATCTGTAATCTATTTGCTTCATTTTTCATTGTTCTCTTCCTCTTTCAACTTGATTAGAGAAATTTTCTACTCCTAAGTCCAAAGTTTATTTGAACTCATTTCCTTATTTGGCTTCCATCAAACCCTAATTACCAAACAATTGGGGAAGCACTAGGTCCCTCTAGAAGAACCACCCTTAAATTTCAGCAAATGTCACTTCACCATTTTGGAACCAAAGCACACCCCATATATTAGCATGGCATATCATATCCAAAAGAATTAAGCTAACCAAAATAAAATAAAAAAATGATGGTAACCAAAATTTTTCGGAATCAGATGAGACCTAGACATATACTGCATTAATTCCACTTAGTCTCCCTCCTCCAAATATTTTGATGTCAAATCTCATAAGAACCACCAAGAGGATAACACAAGTGAAGCAACAAAAAAACAATTTTGAGTTACAATTTATAGTTGTGCAACAAACTAGGGGCTTAATGTGATATATTACTTGTCAAGCTAGAGTGGACATGCCAGAAAACTATAGAGAACTACTGAGAATGGAATGATAAATAAAAATTAACTACCTTTCATTGTTAAAATAAAAAAGTGATCATTCGACCTCTCCAAAATAACAACTTTCGACTGATAACAAGCAACACTCAATAGATAAAGTCCAAAACTTGTTTTCCTTGAAAAATTCAAGACATTCAAAAGTAAAACAGACTAAAATTGTCTTTTGAAACCTTAAGAGGCTGCTGCGGCTCCCTTCTTCCTTGGAGCTGCTTGAGTGCCTGCCCGAACAAAAATATAATAAGCCAATCAATCAAATACGAATATCCTAATTAAATAAAAAATAAAAAAATAACCTGCAAATCAAGAAGCAGTAATGATTTACCTTCTCTAAAGTTACTCTTGAACCTGCGTGGAACATGACGGAGATACCTCATACGACCGGTTCCAGTGGTCTTCCTTCGGATTGCCTTCACACTCCAGTTATCTGAAACCAAAGTCAACACAAAACAAATTAGCAACAATTGACGTGCTTTTTTTCAAAGAGTGAAATCCTTGAAATTCAAATGCAAAAATTAGTTACAATGGACGAAAAAGAAATCTCAGGTGTATCAAAACACTGGATCACATAAAAATGTAGCTAGATTAATACAAAACAAATAAGGAAATTCATGAATTGGGAAATTGACAATGGACTCTCAAACAGCATACAAACCAATAATATATGAAGAAATAACAAAAATTGAGGATCATTCAAATACAGCAGCCACTCTGAGTCTATGATACAGATCAAATTACACGACCCGAAAATTGAGTGCAAAAATTTATAGCAGTAGCAAAAATTAAGGGGAAACTCAGTGAAATGAATTGTAAGTAAATATTTGAAACTGACTAAATTACAATTAACTGGTGTGACATCTAATGGCAAATAAATTGACACCCACTAGGTTGCAAAGAATGACTAAGAAGACAAACAAAAGCAAACTTTTGAGCTCTCTTGCATTAGTTGTTTTCATCCAAACACAGAATGAAAAATAGTTCAAATATTATGTTTCCTTTTTCCTCCTTTTTAAGGTCGTCTAGAGTATAATTAAACTTTTCAGCTGCTTGAAGTTCCAGTTTCCTTCCATTTTCTCATCAAACAGGCAAGGCATTACTATAAATTGACGGAAACACTTGTACCCAAAAAAAAATAGAAGAGTTGAATCTACACACTAAATCATAATTAATCGAATTAAAAACATATGAGCAAAATAATAGAAAGAAGAGAAGATGATGAGAGAGAGCTCACATTTTCTGACCCGGGCCGCAGGAAAGCCACAAGCTGCGCAGCGGCTCTTCTGTAGGTGGAAGCTGCGACGGCCGCATCTCACACACAGCGTGTGAGTCTTGTTCCTCCTCTTACCGAAGCTTCCTGTTCCTTTTCCCTATAAAAATTCATACTCACATTAGTGCACATATGTGTGTGTGTGTGTGTGTATATCTGTAAGTTTAGATGTAAGTTTTTCAATAGATCGCAGAAGAAGAAAGTACCATCTCTGGAGGTGGAGAAACCCAAACTTTGGAGGACTTGGCAAGAAAAATTTTTCATTTAAAATCGTTAAGATATTTATAGTGCGACTCGCGGAGTAAATTAGGGTTTTATTGGAACCGTTTGGCTGACTGGAGCTGCCCTGGCTGGGTATTTTTGGGTGGCCGGGTTTGACCCATATGTTCCTAATCCGGATCCTGGATATGACCCGGGTGGGTAGATGATTTTTCTTTATTTCAATTTTTACATATTGGGTTGAAATCATGTAGTTCCACCACTCAGGTTGTATCCTTTTATTTACCACAATGTCTCAAATTTTAGTACCAACATTTATATCCCAAATAATGCATGTAACATGTAATTATTTAAAAAATATTTATAATACATTTAAAGTTAATTGGTAACCGGCCACAAGATAGATGAGAGTAATCTCTATTGGTCTTGAGTTCGATACTCTGTAGGCTCAAAATTTTTTCTTGAAACCACCTCAGGACCTTACACCAAATACTTACTTTACCTGACCCGTGTAATAGGAGTATGCACAATTCTGTGGGACTAGTCGATCAACGTAACTCGCTCTGTGACAAGGATTGAAAACTCATAGTTATAAAAAAAAAATTAAAATAATAATAATAATTGCATGCCACATCATTTCGGATGCAAAAATTGGTACCAACAATTGGAACAAAAAGTATTATTGTAAAAAGAAATTTATTGCAAAGCTAAATATGTAATCAATATAATTCACTAATTCAATACCTCAAAATAATTTTGTAATATTAAAATCACTAGAATTTGTTAGTAAGGATAATTTCAATAAGAATATAATCCTATGATTAGATAATATAAGAAGAGAAAAGCTAATTATATTTCAAACAAAATATCAACTAATTTGATTTTTTATCTCTCTAATTGTAATACAAATATTATCACAAAAAATAATATAATAACAGCCACAAAACATTATTTCAATATTTAACAACTCATATTAATGTTTGCCCTTCTCTCTAATCAAATTTTCTTTTTTATTGTATATATCACGAATTTTTTGAATTAAAAATTTTATTTTAAGAATTTCTTAATATTTTTTTTTCAAAAACGTTTATGCATGGATGGACAAGGGTAGCTACTACTAGCTACCAAGTGTGTCTGTGCATGTAACCAAAGTTTGAACCGTGACTAGCTCGATAGGTCGACCTCAGTCCTGACCTTAGCCAAAAATCTATGCATTGACCTTTGGATGAGTTTAAGATCAATTTGAGCATAGGACTAAGCAGTCAACATGAACTTGTAAAGCCATATTCCAATTTCAAATCTATCCAGCCCACATAAAATAGTTTACCTCTTGCATCCAGTATAAGGTTTACATCAACAATTCATTCTACTATTAGGTTTTCAATAATGCTATACACACCCTTTTTTTTATACTTAAACGTTTTACCTACGGATGTGGCTTGGTCACATCAGCAGGCTTGAAACAACGAAAAAGAGTAGAGAAATTCCCGCCTGCACTTTAATTGGGCCCACCTTCACACCGTTAATTTCAATGTCTAGCCTGAAGCTCCTGGGATGAGCTTTTCCTTTTCTCAAGTATGAATTACACATTTATCTTTTACTGTTTTTTTAAAAAATAAAATACTAGAAAAAATATTTGTAAAAATCATGCTATAAAGATGTAATTTTTTTTTGAAAGGGACAACTTTATAATTTAAAAAATAAATGACTAGAAAAAATATTTGTAATTTGTGACATAACTTAGAAAATGTTAGTATAATTTAAGAAACATTAAAAGAGTTTTAGTATAATTTTTAAAAACATCAAAAAAGGATAGCGGAATTTAGTGACTGTTTAGTAGAGATTCAAATTTTAAAGAATTGATTTTGAATAATGGATAATAAGAAAGTGATTTTAAAGAATTGATTTTGTCAAACTCAGTTTGTTAATTGAGTGTGGTAAAAAAAAAAATTTTAAGTGATTATACAAACATTAAATTTCTATTTTACCCTTTATTTAATAGTATATTTAATTTACTACAAATAAATAATTAAACAAAATAATTAGATATAAAAAATAAATAAATAAAATTTAAAATATTTTAAAATGTATTGTATTATATCTCCGTCTGTGTGTGTATATATATATATATATATATATATATATATATATATAGAAAAGATCACATCATATACAAAAAAAAAAAACAATAAAAGATAAATGTGTAATTCATACTTGAGGAAAGGAAAAGCTCATCCCAGGAGCTTCAGGCTAGACATTGAAATTAGCAGCGTGAAGGTGGGCCCAATCAAAGTACTGGCGGGAATTTCTCTACTCTTTTTCGTTGTTTCAAGCTTGCTGACGTGGCCAGCCACATCAGCAAGTAAAATGTTTAAGTATAAAAAAAGGGTGTGTATATCATTATTTTTAGGTTTTTAACTTTTAAAGAAGTAATTGCAGGTAATAGGTTATGAAAATACAATTTGAGAAAGAAAAAGAAATTTAGCACTGAACATTGGCCCAATAAGTTTGTTGGACTTAGCCTTTCAGTTTAATAATGGGCTTCAGATAGCTTTGTTGTTAAATCTAAACAAACATACACCAACTTAATTGACACGAAGCCAAAAAGAAAAATCCGCAACAATATGTTTGGGAAATAAAGAAAAAAATCTCAATGACCTTAATTATAATGAAGAAAGAAAGAATTTAATGAAAATAATTTTTTATTAACATTACCACTAACACATGAATCACGGAATGACTTTCTTCCCGTGGCTCCTGAGGAAATTTTTTGTCATGTGGCAAGATAATTTTTTTTTTTTGATTTTATAGTGCCCACACACACACACACACAAAGAGATTATATAAAATCTAATCTTAATACTTAAGACTTCTAATCCTATTCAAACTAATAATATTATTCCTACTAGGATAAAGATTTCTAGTCTTATTAGGATAAAATATATCAAATATTACTAGGACTCAACATTAAAAGTCCTATTAAAACTATATTAACTTGGTTTAATTGGCTCACATTGTCTCTCTTAAACTAAGGTCTTCAAGCTTCACCATACCAAGTAATCTCTTCAACTTCAAAAAAGAATTTATTTTGAGTGGCTTTGTAAAAATATCTGCAACTTGTTCTTCATAAGGACAAAATTCAAACTCGATCTCCTTGTCATTCACCAAGTCACGAATGAAATGAAACTTGATATTATTGTGCTAGCTTCTTTCATAAAAAACTGGATTCTTCGTTAATGCAATAGCTGACTTACTATCACAAAATATTGTTGTAGGTCCATCCTACTTGTGTTATAGAACACCAAGCATCCACTGTAACTAAACTGCTTGAGTAGCAGTATTCCCTACTGCAATATGCTCTGCCTCTGCTGTTGAAAGAGTAACAACCTGTTACTTTTTAGAAGACCAAGAAAATACACCAGAATCAAGATGAAAGACATATCCTAGAGTACTCTTTCGCATCTCAGTATCACCTGCCCAATCACTATTTGAATATCCAACAAGGTCCAAATTGTTAAAGGATGAGTAGAAAATACCATCACTTTGCGTACCTCGAATGTATCGCAAAATCCGTTTAACAGCTTGCAAGTGAGATTGATGTGGAGTCTTCATAAATCTGTTAATCAACCCAACACCAAACACAATATCTGGCCTAGTAGAAGTCAAATATCTCAAGTTTCCTACCAAACTTTTAAAGTAGGTTGGGTTCACAAGATCACCTGTACCATCTCTCACCAACTTCAACCTTTCCTCAACTGGAGTCAAAATCGGATTGGATTTGTCCATCCTGAACTTTTTCAAAATATCACTGACATATTTTTTCTGTGAAATAAAAAATTTACCATCTGTTTGAACAACTTCAATGCCAAGAAAATAAGACATTAGTCTTATATCTGTCATCTCAAAGTGAGCTATCATAGCCTCCATGAATTTTGAAATCAACTTTAGATTATTTCCAGTAAATATCAAATCGTCAACATATAAGCACACAATAAGAATATTACTATATGAATTAGACTTGAAATATAAAGTATGCTCATAAGGACATCTCTTAAAACTATGCTCAACAAAATAAGAGTCAATGCGTGTATACCATGCTTTAGGCACTTGCTTCAATCTATATAAGGCCTTATTCAATTTAAAAACTTTGTTTTCATGCCCTTTTATCACATAATCAGCAGGTTTCTTAACATAAACTTCTTCTTTAAGTACAACATTCAAGAACATAAATTTAACATCCATTTGAAAAATTCTCCAATTATTTTAAACAGCAAGAGAAACAAACATACGATCTGTATCAAGTTTAGCAACAGGAGCAAACACCTCAAAATAATCAATACTTGACTTTTGTTTGTAACCTTTAGCCACCAATTTTGCTTTAAAGTGATCTACCTCACCATTGGGCTTGTATTTTGTTTTGTATACCCACTTCACACCAATTAGTTTCTTACTACTAGGAAGAGTACTAAGTTTTCATGTGTTGTTCTTCTTAATTGTATGGATCTCATCATCCATGTATTTAATCCAATGATCATCACGAGAAGCTTTTTCAAAAGTCACCCGATCACAATCTGCAAATAAAGCAAAATTCATCAAATCTTCATTAGTTGGCTCATTATCACTACTAACAACATTATCATGTAAGCGAGCAGGCAAGTGGTGTTGGCGTTGGCGTTGGCGTTGAGGACGCCTAAAGGACTCTGCATGAGGTGATGACACATCTGAAAATGGAGGATCACTAATCTAAGACTCACCTTGTATTTCAATATGCGGATCTGTATTATTAAAAGTTAAAACTAACTGGATTTGATTATTTTAAGACCAATCCCAAACTCCTTACTCATCAAAAGTCACATCACGACTGATAATCACATTCTCTGTTATTGGATTATACAACTTGTAGGCCTTTGACAATTGACTAGAACTAATGAAAATACATTTTTCACTTCTATCATTAAGTTTCTTTCTAAGATGATCTGGCACATGAGCATATACAATGCATCCAAACACCCTTTAAGTGTTTAATGACAGACTTATGTCCACTCTAAGCTTCCTGCAGGGTTTTGTTAGAAACACTTCTAGTAGGGCACATATTCAAAACATAAATAGCACAAACAACCACTTCAGCCCAAAATTTTTTAGGCAAATTTTTAAATTTTAACATGCATCTAACCATATCCATAATAGTTCTATTCTTTCTTTCTGCCACTCCGTTTTGCTGTGGAGTATATTTAGCAGTCAATTGATACTTAATATCATGTTTCTCCAAAAAATCATCACAGACAAGATACTCTGTATCTCTATCAGTTCTCAAAGTTTTAATTTGAAACCCACTTTGCTTTTCAACATAGGCCTTTAGTTTTTTAAAAGTATCACAAGCATCAGATTTATGTTGCAAAAAATAAACCCATGCTTTTCTGCTAAAATCATCAATGAATGTAATAAAGTACCTACTGCCACCATTAGAAGGTACCTCCACTGAACATAAATCTGAGTGTATCAACTTCAAATGCCTCTTGGCTCTCCATGAATTTTCTGTAGGAAAAACATCTCTATGTTTCTTTCTTATAACGCAAGTTTTACAAACTCTATTTGGGATATCAATAATAGGCAAACTAGAAATCCAATGTTTTTTAGCAAGGAAATTAAGACTGCCAAAATTCACATACCCAAAACGCATATGCCATAACCAACTATCATCATCAATCATAGAACTAAAGTAATGTAAGTTCTCACATTTAATACTCAATGAAAATAAACGATTTGGAATCATGTTTACCTTTGCTATTAGCCTCATACGATTATCATTGATTGTGCAAACTTCATTGTGGATTTTCATATCATAACCTTTTTATGAAAGTTGCCCCATCCTCAACAAATTTTGTTGAAGACCTGGTACATAAAACACATCTGAAATATACTTGTGAGACCCATTCTTCAAACTAATTGCTATACTACCTTTATCGATCACATGTATCTTTGAATTATTTTCAAACTTTATCTCTGATTAAACGGACTCATCCAAATAAGAAAACATGTCTTTCTTACCACACATGTGATTACTACAATAGTATCTAAATATCACTTAGTACCATCATCATTATCCACAATGTTACAAGCTAGCAACACAATCTCTACTTCATTATTATCACCAGGATTATTTTCAGCAACATTAGCTTGATGATATCTATTATTCGGCCTTCTAAATCTACAATCAAACTTTTTATGCCCAAACTTGTCATAATTAAAGCATTGAATATTGGATTTATGAGATTGTGGATTAGAATTGTTATTGTTCTCTCTTCCTTAGACTGGTCTGTGCTGCCAATTATTATATTCTGCCACTGATTGCCTCTGCCTTTTCCTCCACCAGATCCATTTTGCCCATTATTGCTTCTGCCTCCTCTATTGTTGTGATTCTGCCCTCTATTATGGTACCCTTGAAAACTGTAACACCCCGACCTTACGTAATTAATAATTAGTTTACTAATTATTAATTAGAACCGATACAAAGAATAATCATGAAGATTTATCGGGAATCTCTGGATGGTCACGATAGACTGATAAAATAATTAAACGCGTCAGAAATGAGGGTGTAATACTCGGGCCTAATTATTAATTAATTAGGTGAGATGATGACATTTTAACACTGTGAAAACTCGAATTAGCTAATTGTGAAAGTCCCAAATAAATAATAAACGACACGGGGCCCTTGACATTGAAGCTAACTGAAATACGAAACCCTCAGAAGAAACCGCGTCAAAAAAGGAGCAACAGAAAAAAAATTACGGAGGAAATACCTAAAATAGAATTCTGCGCAGCCAAACAGGGCCTAAGCCCAAAATATGAAAAATTGCCCAAAAGTGAGGCCAAGGGGACTTGAACCCTTGACTTAAATGAGCAAGCACATGGCACCCAAAAAATTACCAAGTTGGTTGCCAATATCGTTGTGCCTATATAAACAGCCTAATTGTATATGAACACAATCTGACTAAGTTTGCCACCCAAATTGGCCAATGGCCATACATGCAAACCCCTCATCATCACCTGAGTCACCCCACATCAGCCCACCTTAGCCCACATCACCCTCTGCCCTAGCTTATATCATTATACTTGGACCCTACAAGTGTATACATGTGTACATATGTATAAGTGAGCAATTACATATGTAGTTACACATCTCTGAAATGTTTCAAGTATGTGTGTTGTATATTCAGAGTTCAAAGATCAGACTTTCTGTAGGCTGAGTGAGAGAGTGAGTTAGAGAGAGAATCTAGAGAGAGAAAGAGAGGTCTTGCATGTGTGAATACAAGCTTGTGTGTGCATGGTGTTTCCATGGAGGTGCACAAAGAGGAAGAACTGAGCAAGCACACGACTGGAACTGAGGCAACTGAAGGCCATATTGAGCCTAGGAAGTCTGATCTAAGGTATAAAACCAAAAACCCAGAATTTTCCTTTTAGAATTTTGCTCATTGATTTAGTTTGTTTAAGACCTATCAACTGCATGCATAGAATTACTTTAACACTAGTAAATATCAGGAACTGATTTGGAAGGCCAATAGGGCTCGTAACACACCAAACCGTGTACAACTGCCATTGATGACCTCTATTAAAGCAGGTCTGAAATAACCGAGACCAAACCAAGTTTGGTTGGTCAAGACCTAATCTAGACCTCATGAGGGTTCGAAAAGCCCCAATCCGCGACCTAGAAACACTAAGGAGAGCCCAAAAACCTGAGTTGCAGGTTTCGGCCATGAAACCCAGCCCCTGTTTTAGACTCCTAAATCACATTTTTGGAATTGGGATTGAATCTCCATGTCATAAGGATTAGTTTGAGCCAAACCACGCAAGTTTTGGTGATGAATTGAGGACTTACTAGCTGGTTACAGGTTCGGTTATCCACCATTGGACCGAACATTTGAGCTTGATTCGAGGCTCAAAATGAATGCCAAAATGTTGGCCTAACTCCCAGAAAAGTTTTGGGATGGAAAGCAGAGAGAATTTGCACTTGAAAACCCACGAAATTAAAAACCTAAAATTCTGCAACTAGGGAAAAACTGGGGAAGAAGAAGGGAAGACGATGAACAGTGACGGTTCGGGTCGGTTTCGGGTTCCGGTCGGAACCCGACCCGTCGCACAAATGGTTTAAGTGAGACGACACCTTTAAAATTAAAACTGAAATCAGTCTGTTTGGTAACACAGATTGTAAATTAAAATTGGAATTTAGGTCTGTCCAAACCATGGATAAGGGGGCCAATTGGGAATAGCAGGGATATTGTATTACGATTTTCTAAAGGAAATTGAACCGGCTGGTTCATTGTGTTTGAGGACCGGTCTAGGGTTTTGTTTAAAAAACCAACTAGTCGAGGGGCATAATTGAAAGGAATTAAATCAGAACTTTACTTATTTATACTTTGACCCCTAACAGTTCTGAATATTTATATTCTGGCCCAGCTTCTGAAAAACTTGTGCATATAAGCCCCTAAAAAATAAATAATAAAATAATTATTTTAATTATTTTATTAATTAGGTAAAATTACTATTTTACCCTTGGACACTACATGACCCAAATGAAGTCCAAATTAAATAAATAAACAATGTATTTCTACTAATTCGGGCATTCTGGACTCAACGGTGGAGTCCGATTTGAGAAATTAAGCCTCAAAAAATAGAGACACGTAAATGGTAAATGACTGTACTGCCCCTGATGATACCTAGGGCTAAATAAAAATAAAAGATAGTCCATTTTGATTATGTCGGGCATTCTCGACTCAACGGTGAAGTCCATTTAATGAACTGAAGTCCCAAAAAATACAGACATATAATTATAAATGATTGAATTACCCCTAATGATACCCAGGGCCAATTAAACATAAAAGATGGTCTACTTTAACTATGTCGGACACTCTGGACCTCATGGCGAGGTCCGTGAGATCTAAATAAATCCCGAAGAATACAGTTAGATGAACCAGGAGGATAATTCCAGATACGTCCTAATGATCGGTTATGTAATTAGATGGACTCTGATGACTGTAAAATTCTGTACTTTAACATTTTGGGATATTCCGGACCCAATGACGGGATCCGTTCTGAGAAACAAGGTCCCAAATCCATAGACACGTAAAACGTCAAAATGACAATTTTACCCTTAGTATTCCAAAAGCTGGATGAATGTCAAAGGGGGCATAGTCTGACTATTTTGGGCACTCTGGACTCAACGGTGGAGTCCGTATTAGCAAACGAAGTACCGAAAAACGTGATGCGTGAAAGCGTGAAATTACTAAAATGCCCCTGATGCTATACGAAGTTCAAATGAAGTCCGATTGGGACGAAACAGATACCGATAGAAGCCCAGATACTCGTGAAACCGTATACATGGTTAAATGGTGAATCAGGGTTAGAATTTCACAAAATGAAAAATTACCAAAATGCCCCTGATGCTATATGAAATCCAAATGAAGTCCAAATGGGACGAAATTGATACCGATGGAAGCTCGGATACTCATGAAACGGTACACATGATTAAATGATGAATCGGGGTCAGAGTTTCACAAAATGTAAAATGACTAAAATACCCCTGAGCACGGTAAGTGCAAAGTAGAGGTTGAATGAAGGTCAATTTGATCTAATAAATTATCATAAGCATAATTATGAAAAATCGAAGGGCTGAATAAGACTTCGAAACAGTCAACGTATAAAATGAGAAATGACCAATGTGTTCCAATGATCAAAAGCAGATACCAAATGAAGTCTAATGGACTTAAAAGATCTATATATAAGATATATGAAACATTCTGAGGACCATGATAGGGTCCGGGGCAAGAATGACAAAATTACCATTTTGCCCCTGAAGTTAAATAAGTACTCAACTGATAACGGTTTAAGTCCAAAGGGCTTAGAACCTTATATATATGATATGTGGACTATTCTGAGGACCACGACAGGGACCGGGACAAAATGGTGAAATTACCATTTTGCCCCTAAGGTTATATAAGTACTTAACTGATAACGATTGAAGTCTAAATGACTTAGATTATAATCTTGATAACTACTAAGCCTAATTAAGGAATGAAATAGCCTCGAATGAAACCCAATGAAAGGGAAATAGGCTATTAGGCTATCTTAGGTAATTCGATAGACGCCTAAGATGATGAATAAGACATGAATGGTTAGATTCTGATCTGTCTGTGATTGATGATGATCATTCAGGATATACAAGGGTGTGTCTGAGACAATATCTGGAAGTTATCAGATTATCCGTGCAAGGAGATAAGCGAACAGTTTGTGAGTAACTTGGAACTTCTGACTTGGTGTATAAGTTACATTGCCCAGATACTGTATTTTGATTCACTGTACTGTTATACTGTTTAAATGCATATTTTTAAATTCATACTTTTTTATAATGCATTACACGTGACATGATTTTGTATTGTCCTGCTCTCCTGTTCAGTTCGGGTCTGTCCTGTTCCGTTATATGGTCTGTCCTGGTTTTGTTTGTTGTGTTGTATCTTACTCTTGGGCCCACTCCAGTATGAGCGGTATGGCATAAGTAGGCTTGATTATGTGCTTAATTGGCATCTTGCTTTGTTATGTTATGTTCTGTTCCGCTCAATACTGACATGTTCTATTCTTTGATTTAATTGCCTATACTCCTGATTGATATACTGGCATTTGTACTGTTCTGTCTGTTTTGACCTGTTTGTTCCATTTAGTTCAGTCCTGTTTTATTCTACTTAAACTGCATTTAAGTGAATTTATAAAACTGCTATTTCAGAGATAACTGAACTCTCCATGTGCTTTGTAAGCAAGAACTGGTTTTGAAACCCATGACAGGGAACCGGTGTTACTCACTGGGCTTATTTAAGCTCACCCGATTATCCTAACATTTTTTAGGATTTATCTCCATTGGATTAGAAGGCACTATGATATGATGTGGATAGGCCGAGTGACATTCCAAGTAAAGGATCTGATGACACTGATTTGTGGAGACTTGGACTCTTGTGGATTGAATCTGGTTATTCAGGTGAGTGATATGATACGATTGATTCCGTTGATATGCACTAGATGTATGGCTCATGGTAATGGTACTCTAGAGAGATTAGATATACTCTATGTTATATGTCTGATTATAGATGTGCTCTGTGGTTAGAGTCATTAGCTGTTTGGTTTTAGACATGCTCTGTTATACGTACCTTTGAGGTGTATAAACGAGTTGCATTCCCGAGATAAAAAGTTTTAATTCCGCTGCATTGACCCTACATTCGGAATGCAATTCATCGGTAAGTTCAGAAATTTGCCTTTGGTTGGTCGCATTGTCGGTGGGCAAACCGGCAAGGCGGCTAACTGGCATCACGTCCTTGACATCCGCGTAGGGTGGGGTTCGGGATGTGACAAAAACGTTGATTAAATCCTGCATTGTTCTGAGACTCATCTTTTTCATTCTTAAAATTTAATTGAGCTTGCAAAGCTTCTTCAACTGAATTTTTTGATCTCTCATTCAAGCGTTGTTCATAAACGGTCAACGAATCCTGTAATTCATCCACTGTCATGGACTCCAAGTTAATAGACTCTTCAATAGCAGTCAGTTTATATTCAAACAGCATTGCCAAGCTTCGAAGAACTTTTTTAACTATTTGACAGTCTGCTATTTGTTCACCATAAGTCCTCATCTCATTAACAAGTGCTGCAGTCTGCGAAAAATAATCGGAAATAGTTTTTAATTTTTTCATCTATAGTAACTCAAAATCTCTGTTCAGTTTTTGTAACCTAGCCTTTTTTCATCTTATCAACACCAACATATATTTTTTTAAGAAAATCTCAAAATTATTTCGCAAACTAAACATGGGCAATTTTACTAAAAAAAGAAATATATAATACTTGATAAATGCAATTTAAAGTTTTGAAGTGTACTCGTCTTGTTTGCTCATATGCATTTGCTGCAAGCTCTTCCTTAATGAATTTCGTCGTCAAATCACTTGAATCAAAAAGGGTCATTATCGCACTCTCCTAAATATGAAAAGGAGATTTTCTATCAAATTTATAAATTGTACAAATAAATAAAATCATCTTCACGAACTAAGAAAACATGCTCTAATACTAACTATTAAATCTAAACAAACATATACAACTTAATTGACACGAACCCAAAAAAAAACCTGCAGCAGTACGATTGGGAAATGAAGAAACAAATCTCAATGACCTTAATTATAATGAAGAAAGAAGGAATTTAATGAAAATAATTTTTTATTAACATTACCACTAACGCATGAAAAAGGGAATGACTTTCTTCCTGTGGCTTTCAAGGCAATTTTTTCTTATGCGGCAGGACAATTTTTTTTTGAGTTTACAGTGCCCATGTGTGTGTGTATATATATATATATATATAAATCTAATCCTAATACAATTAGAACTTTTAATTCTATTTAAACTAATAATACTATTCTTTTTTTATAAAGACTCCTAGTCCCATTAAGATAAAATATATTAAATACTATTAAGACTTAATATTAAGAGTCCTACTAAAATTATACTTGGTTTAATTGGCTCATATTTCCTGTGACAAACTACCAAAGAAATAATCTAATATATATTTAAAATGGGCCTATCCGACTCACTTTAATATATGTATATAATCTAATATATATAAGAAAATGCTATGTATCTTTGATTTATATTTCTAATGTGATGTGTTAGTATATTATGTTTTTGGATCTCACATAATATGATTTTTAAAGTTATTATATTTTAACACATCACATTGTACATATAATTAGGGAAACCTAATACTACTCATATATATATATATATATATAGGGGAGGGTACTCCTCAACTACAACTTAATTTAACTCAACTCAACAAAGTCTTATTCAAATTATCGAAGCTCGACTACATAATCATATATCACTTTTTTTTTTAATTTAAGATTTTTTTTTTTCATTAAACTACAAATTATCATTATCTTTTTTAACTACTTTTACTAAAATTAATTTTGATAGTTCTCGCGCCTTAACATGATACTCAATATTAACTATGTTGATTCATAATTCTATCATTATTGTCTAACTGCATATCCATCTTAACATTTTCATTTTGAGAATAAAAATTTCACATATTATATATGGGCAATATAACATAATATTTTATATATAATATATTTTAAAATTTACGGAATTGAATTTAATCCAATTTGATAATTACAAATTAGGATTTGGATAACAAATTGGTAAATCCGTTGGATTTTCAAAATTAGATTTAATTTGATAATTTTCATAATAAATAGGATTTGAATCACTTCGATCCAAGGATGGAATCAGGAATAGCCCCCAAATTTTGCAAAAAAAAAAATTAATTTTACATAAATTTTACCTCCAATTTTGAGAATAAAAATCTTCCCTTCCAAATTCAGTTAAAAGGGAAAAAAAATTATATGTAAATCTAGCCTAAAAAAAAAAGTTTACATGAAAAAAAAATTTTCTCATACAATTTTTTCCAAAATAAATTCAAGGCCTCCCTAATTCCCCCCCGGGGCTATGCCCTTGGTTTCTATCGGATTCAAATTCAAACAATTTACGTATTTTCTTTTTTTTGCTGAATTGGTAAGGAAATATATTAGGTCAGCTTACGAGCAGTAGACTAAGTCTTTCTCTCCATGACAATCAGGCTTCAGGCCTACCCTTTAAGCTTTAGCAGTCAAAAATCAGCACAGAAGGAACTCAAATTCGAGACACTTGAATTTTATTCTCAACGTTTTTATCACTCAGACACACTCCTAAATGATATTTACGTATTTTTTATGCCAATAAAAAAAATATTTTATTTTAAGTATAATAAAAATAAATAAATATACCACCGTGATTCACTTTAAAAAATTTATAACCGTAGCCTCTCTTAACACTCGGCCACTAAAGACTTCCGCTATCAATTTACATACTTGAGTTGTTTGATTGCGACGCAAAGGTGGCCCAAATCCAGTTGTTTTGGCAGGTCTGTCGTGGGATAGAGTAGGTATCTGGGGCCTGCAGTAGGTTTACTCGGTCTTGTGCCGGCCCTCTGGATATTTCACTGCTAGACATTAGTGCTTGTTGCTTTATGCATTTCACACTTCTTTGATTTTTTTTTAATAGTTTTTTGTAAAAACTTTAACAAGAAATATATATATATATATATATATATGGACATATTATTTTGTAAATATTTTTTTTGGTAATTACGATTATTTAGAAAAAAAAAAATAAAGATAAGACCTCTACCCAATGATTTGGGTTGCTTGAAAATTGTTTTTCTGGGTCATTTTCTTTCTGTTTTTTAATAACGAATTTGATTTTAAATAGACAAAAATTTAATTTTAGCTGTTTTTTAAAATGGAACTTTTTTTTTTTTGTTGAAAACATAAGAATTCAAAAACAGTTTTTGAAAATGACTTGCTTTAAGAATTTTTTTGTGAGTTCTTATTCTCTATATATTTTTTTTATAATAGAAATTAATTTTTGAAAACACAACTATAGCATAGATAAAGAAAAAAATAGTTAGAATTCAAAATGGGCAACAATAACTAAGTATACTTGGACAAAAGACATAAACAATGCAACATCTATTATTTCATTGAAAACTTGTTGAGGAATTAACTTCGAAATTATTAAATGAAACTGACACATCATATTATTGTATGATGCATATCACAATTTTGTAACTTTTTTGTAAATATAGGAACTAACTTTCTCACAAATTCAATAGATTTAAAAAGTTAGTGAAATACCGTATAATCTAGTGTGATGGTCTTACAAAATAATTACTCTCATGTATGATATGCTTCGATAATTTGACTTTACATTAGCGTCGCGTCACATGACTAGGAACAAGGGCAGGAGCATGAGTGGGCTAGGTTGGACTCTAACCCATCCCAAATTTTAATAAATAATTTTTATACATATTTATTTTATTTTTTAAATTAGCTCACTCTAAAATTTTGGCCCAGTCTAATTTTTATCCATTATTTATCTCATTTACTCATAATTTATAGTAAATCTAATTTTTACCCATCATTTCTTTCGTTCTCACTTCAAAATTTTGATGCATTCCAAAATTTCATTCTTTTTTCAAATATTTTCTTGTCCTGTCTAATTTTTTTCCTATTCTGTCCTTGACTAAGAAGAAAGTTTAACTTGCACACATATATATATATATATATATATAAAATTATTTTGGTGTTTTTGTTTGGAAACTTGCCCTCATCTGGTTATCCCTAAAGATTGGACTTTTGTGTAATCTTCATTATGTACCTATCTTCTTCACGCAAGCTACCAAATCCTAGACTAATTAATTGTTAATTATCTAACTTTTGTGTAATCTTCGTTATGTACCTATCTTCTTCACACAAACTCTCAAATCCTAGACTAATTAATTGCTAATTATCTATCTATCTATCTATATATATAAATATAAAAGATTGTGAAACTCATTAATCAATTATGAGAGAACAATGAACCAACAAGAGAGACTGAGTCAAATGAAACAATCTAATGTATTGTTTTGTAATTGTCGTTCAGCTAACTAGTCCATGGAAAAGTGAAGCCAAAACAATCTGTCTCTTAGCTTTTGGTGGGACTTTATAAAGGGTTTGAAAAGCAACTTCAACACCCATTTCATGTGTTTGTGTATTGTTGGAAGCTTTCCAGGATATGGGGATGCTGTTTTTGGGGAAGTGTCAGTTTCATTGTGGTTATTTGGGTCACATATACCCTTTGTTTTTGGGGTAGTGTCCTAAAAAAATAGAAATGATTCATTCCATTTTCAACCAAAAAAAAGAAAAAAACATTTTACTTTCTTTTATCAATTTGGAATTTGAATAGGACATAAGCATATTGACATTTTTACGTAGCGGAAGCTTGTGAAGAAATAGGACACCGTCTGTTTCTTAAAAAATCGTCCGAATCCACGAACAAAGGTAACACATTCGAATCCACAAGCACAGAGAATAAGATCTCAAAAGAAAATATTTTTATTAATTCAAAAGTTAACCTTACAATGAAAAGAACAGCGTTTATATAGGCAACAAGCCTTAATTCAACTAGGACTAGGAAAACAATAATTAAAATAAGAAAAAATACGAAAAATTTCAAAAAAAGCAATATTCTAATTAAAAACATAAATAAAAAATCCTAAACTTAAGCAGTAATCTGACAAAATGACAACTTCAAACGACAATTGTAACTCTTCGAACGCAAATAGCACATTATTACCACAAATAGCAAAAACGCGCTTTTGAAGGCCAAAACGAAGAAATTTGCCTGAAAAACGGCATACGTCATGGCAAAGCGATGAGTATTGATCAGCACATTGTTTCCAAGACACCCACCGAATTTCACGCCATTCCGACCATTCTGCATCGCACGCAATTCCGTGCTAGGAATTGAATTATTCCACAACCTGTTCTACATCACATTTCATCATAGAAATGTATATGTTTATATTTTTTTTTACGTTTTATCCTTTTATTTTTTTATTA
The DNA here is from genome assembly GCA_008638375.1 of Nyssa sinensis. NCBI lineage: Eukaryota > Viridiplantae > Streptophyta > Magnoliopsida > Cornales > Nyssaceae > Nyssa > Nyssa sinensis. The sequence goes on from CM018046.1 coordinate 4,979,504, forward strand.
TTTGTATAATTAATTTAACAGTTTATTGACCAAGTAATATATTTTTTTTACACTCTGTTTTTTATCCAGTGCTATGGATCCTTATGGCTGTGTCTTCTAATGCTTATGGGTGTGCCTGTATTCAGTCTTTTTTTGAATTGATTTGGATTTATTCAATGATAAGGTTTTCTGTTAGAATCGAAATAAAATGATGAAGCAGAATGTGATGCATGCTGTCAATTTGCTAACACGATAATCAGATTGCTGGAAGTAAAGTATAAAGGTTTGCAATATGGAATTTACATCAATGGTATTTTTGAGATTTGGGCTGGTTATTGTGATACATTGGAAGATGATTCCATCCATTAGACAAAATGAACTATTGCTTCAGGGATGAGATTAAAGAGGTTGGGGTTTGTTTGTTAAGTTAGATTGGAATTTTGTTTGTTAATATTTGGATAATTAGTTGATTTCTTATCAACAGTTGAGTGGTTCATGAAGCCTGATAGTTTTTCTTTTTCTCTTTCTTATTGATGTAATCTTGGTATCCTCTTGTACTCATTTTTGCATCAATATATTTATTCTTTGCTTATAAAAATAATAATCAGGTTGCTGGAGGATGTGAGTGTGTCCTTGCAATACAAGGTAGCATCATGCCATCATAAGAATTATTATTTTTTATTTTATTGAAGAGTGGGCTGCCCTCATAAGTTTTTTGAATTTATATATATATATATATATATATATATATCTATAAGCTTCAATTCTTATCTTTCTTAAAATTCATGTGTAGAGAATTGATTAGGATTGGTTTGATTGGACATTTTTTTCTTCTTCCTTTTCCTTTTGTTGGAATTTTTATGGACAAAAAGTGGAGCTACCAATAATTGAAGTTGATGATCAGTGGAGTGTAGATTTTTACACTTTTGACTACTAGTGAATTTTTTAAGCACATTCGGTCAAATTGCTTGAAAGTATAAACTTTTACACTTTTCATAACTAGTAAATTTTTTAAGCATATTCAAACAAATTGCCTGAAAGTGTGAAATTTTATATTTTTTACTACTAGTAATTTTTTAAACACGTTGAGGTAAATTTCTTAAAAGTGTAAACTTTTACACTTTTTGCAACTAATGAGTCGTTAAGCACATTCAAGCGAATTGTCTGAAAGTGTAAAATTTCACACCTTTCATAACAAGTAAGTTTTTTAAGCACGTATAGGTAAATTTTCTGTAAGTGTAAATTTTTACACTTTTCATAACTCGTGAATTTTTTTGACACATTCAAGCAAAATCTCCTAAAAGTGTAAATTTTGACACTTTCAAGAATGACACATGTGGTTCAATCCTAAGCCTATTCCTAGTCATCGTTCCTAGAAAGGTCATCTTGGCTTCACTTGATCTCGTCAATAAGTAAAGAATGTTTTGATGTAAAATGTATAACATTTTTAAGTATAATTTATAAGAATGCTTCACGATCTTTGAATTTTGAAAAAGTGAATCAAACTGGTAAAAATTAAGAAATTCATAGCAAAAATTAATTTTTACAATCTTCTTTTTCTCATTTTTTATGAAATTGTTCAATTTTACACTTTTAATTGAAATTTTACAATTTTGGAGTGATTTTTTTTTTTCAAAATTTCATATCAAATATCGATCTTATTTGATTAATCTTAATTTTTAGATTACAAATATATCAATTTTATTGAAAATAGATTTATAATTTTGAGTTATTGAATTTTAATATTTTGAAAAGCTTTCTTGAAAATTAGGCATAACTCACCGTCATCATTCAGTTAGAATATTTTAGAGAAAAATATTAAAGGGACATTTTTGTCTAATAAAAGGAGATAGACTTGGTTGATTACTAAGATTAGACTTGTACTTGTTGATAATTTTGTTACTTTTCATGAACTTGTAATTGAATGACCCAAGAAAATATGCCAGGAACATATATTGCCAAACACATCACAATGCAAAAAATAGCAAAACCACCCATCTTATGTAATCTTCATTATTTACCTATCCTTCATTCAAGAAAAAGTGCATTATTTAGTTCCTGATATATGCACACACAGCTTGAATTCATGGATAAGGTAAGGCCTACCCCTTGTGTTAGCTCATGCCAAAAACAAAAACAAAAGTTAAAAAAAACAAAAACAAAAAAGGATTTGTGGACTTTTTAATAAACAAAACCCAAGTTCATTACAAGACAAGTGTGTAAAAAAAAAAGGACAATAATTTTTGGCTCATGTATTGATGCCTATATACTCATATGAAGTGAGACCCATTATTATGAATTCTACTGACGGAATACACCTTATGTCAATATATGGACACTGTATGAATACTAACACATGGGTAGCAAAATATTATTAAAAAAAGTTTGGGTTGTACCTTAGTGTACAAAGTCTTTGCACTCGATACACTACTAAGTGACGAATCTAACCCATATACTTGAGGTCAAAAATAAAATTTAATGAGGTTTCTTTTAGAAATATAAAGAAATTTGAGGGCAACACTATTTGGGGGCTCTAGCTAGCTTCTACCCAAATCCGCCATTGATAATTTGCTACTACATATATATTGCCACCGTTATGGAACAAAAATATATGTTTAACTCTATAGATCGTGCATGTGCTATGAAAATATATGTTATAAGACTTCTACCTTAATATAGATCATGCATGCTTATATATATAGAATGCATTTTCTGATGTCGCCATGGTCACCATCTTATCAAGTTGTGACTTCAATATATAGGGTGACTATTATGTATATACGTACATATATATATATATATGTATGTGTATATATATATATATACACACATCTCTCTGTCTATATATATTCAATTGAATTTGTCATGTCCTAATAGTAATAAAGCTTGATGGTGAAACTGAAGTTGGAAAGAGTAATGATAAGGAGAAGACCTGGAATATTGTTGGTCCATCTTAAAACCACATTTACAATTTCTGTATTTACAAGTTTGTCACATATCTTTTGTCTCCAACTCTAATGATAGAAGCGTTTTCTCTTATCATTTTCTTATTGGAATTATTAATTTGACCCCGCCACGATTATGCATATATACGTGTATATATATATATATACATACATATATTAACCACAGATTATGACTTTTACATCACATGAATAGATATCATTTAATAAATCAAGTGTATCATTATAGTACTTTGAAAGGGCATGATTTACATAGTTACATATACATGCTGTATAACACGCCTGTTTTAACATAGTGTATGTCCTTGAAATAATAATGTTAGAAACATTATTTGTTTGTATTATCTTACGTATCATCTTTTTACGTAAGTTTATTAGTGTAGAAGAGTTGTGTAAGATAATCTCACAAAATGATATCACACTTAAATTTAAATATTTTAAAAGATTCACGTAAGTCTTGTATAAATACTTAAATCTAAATGAAATTCTCATGGTAAGATTTTTCAATGAACCTTTTTCTCTCATCGATGGGGTTCATCATCAGTGGTATGACCCAGTTTATCCTTCATCGATGGATGAATTTCATCATCCATGATATGACCCACCCATATAAAAAAAATGAGGTTTAAGATGATACATATACATTGTGTGTCTATCATGCATTACTCCACTCAATTAAAAGAGTCAATACTCACTATTTTTTAAGTCTCGGACTCAAGTATGTTTGGTTATGTTTCTTAAAACAGATTTTCAATTTCAAAATGCAAGATACGCGTTTTGAAATTATTTTTTTTAAATTTTTTTTAAATTTAAATTATCATATTCAAATACATTTTCATAATTTTTAAAAAATTAATTATAAAATTTTTAAAAAATTATATCTGAAACACTATCCAAACGCAAGTAAGCTTCTACTTAAATATTAAATCAGTTCATTTCTTAACTTGGGTTGGTAATTATAAAAAAAATTAAATAAGTTCTTTAAATGAAAAAAATTAACCCTTTTTTTTTTTTTCTCATAAGAGAGCCGGATTTAAGTCCGTGCATAAGTAAACAAAAGAGACTATAAAGAAAATTATTATAATCGATTAAATAATTAACAGTTTTTTTAAGAAATAATAATATTTGATGGTGGGAGACATTATATCATTCTAATTCTTTTTTGATAATACGGCATCTGATTTTTCGAATCGACTAATCCGAAAATCAAACTTACCGTCCATTAGCAAGGGACCAACAAATTATTTAATGAAATGAATATACGTTATATATACACATGGTGGATTTAAACATAAAGCTAACAAAATAAAGATTTTAAAATAATAATTTTACGCTCACTTATAAAGAAGGTCCCAAATTTTATGCATTTATAAATTAATTTAAATAAAAAGTTTAAAACCAATAGAAATTCAATTACAATAAAGACTTAAAATTTATATATTTATATGTCAATCTAAATTAGAAGTGTAAGTTAAATAGAAATTTAATTACAAAAAATATCAAATTTTATGTATTTATAAATTAATCAAAATTAGAAGTATAAATGCAATAGAAGTCTTACCTACAAAGATAATACCTCAGTAATGTGCATTTAACTATTTATACAGTTCAATTCAAGAACACTGGACTCCGAGTTATGGAAAAGCAATTGACGCAGAAAGTGTCTCGCTTTTTTCCTTCTTCATGGTCATGCCGATTCGGAGTGGTATCGGACGTTATCGGAAACCCCATTACCATCACTCAAAACAGCCGAAATATCCGCCGTATCAAGCCACCCTCTTCCGATATCCGAATATATCCCCGCATGACCAAACCCACAAACCCTGGAACAGCCAAAACTTATCGTATCCTCAAAGAAGAGGCCATGAAAGTATTGGAGCTGAAAAGTTTACATTTCAGCACCGATACAGAAGGAAAAACATGTCCTCCTGTTACACCCATTTCGTCTCTCTATTCAAAAAACAAAGAGACAGAGAAACCATTAACGATCAAGAAGAGTTCTTCCTCTAATGGCGGCTGGTTTAGCAGTGAAGAACAAGGCCAAGTCGATGGTGAAACCAACACGGTTTTCAGCTTATTGTCTGATAGTGCTGCTGAGTTGGTTCGCAGGAAAATGAGCACTTCTGGCCGGAGAACTTCCAAAGGTCGCCGGAGAAGAGGTTACAGTGAGCGCTCCGAAATGGGTCATTGGGCACTGGAAGTATCGGCGAGTAAGAATGATACTTTCAACGATTTTCGGAATACTCGCCTGAAAACCGCTGAAACTCGACAAAAAACCACAAAAGATTGCCGGAGAACTCGAATGGGACGAGATGACCAATTTGTCATGGAGACGAAAATTCACGAGATCTCTGAAGTATCTGCAAGTTCAAGCGATTCTTCCTATGATTTTGAGAATTTCCAGAGCAAAACCACTGAAACTCACCACAAAACAATCAAAACTATCCATAAAACCACTGAAACTGGCCGGAGAAATGAAAAGGGTAGTTGCCAATCTGTCCCAAGGAGTGAGTTTCAAGAGAGCTATGAAATAGAAGAGACTTTAACTGAATACTACAGAAACTCCCGGAGTTTCAACCAGAAAACCACCGGAACTCCCCAGAAATCCTGTAAAACACGCCGGAGAAGAGCTCACGTGGATCAGAATTGGGAATTACGTCGGTGCGCATTTATTGTAGATGGGAGATTTGAAGAGAGTTGTGCATTGAAGAAAACTTCAAGCAATCCGTACAGTGATTTCAGGACGTCGATGGTGGAGATGATAGTAGAGAAGCAGATCTTTGGGGCCGAAGATCTTGAGAGAATGTTGCAGTGTTTTCTTTCTTTGAATTCATCTTATCACCACAAGATCATTGTTCAGGTTTTCTACGAGGTTTGTGAAGCTTTGTTCACTCATTGATCTGATAATATATATATATATATATATATATATATATCGAGAACTGGATGCATGTTTTAGCTTTGGTGTTGATGTTCATAAAGTTCATTTAATTTGCAGAAGAAGAATTAGAAGTTGGTTTTTTCTAAATACACTTTTTAGAACATTGTTACATGTTATTAATTTTTATCCTTTTTTGTATAATTCATGTGATCTCAGTGGCGAATCTTCATAATATACATTGGATATGGGAAAACAAGAATAAAAAAAAAAAATTTAAGAAGATATTTTATAAAAATATAAAAATATTTTGAGAGGTAAATTCAAAATTTTCATTTTTTTATAAAAATAAAAAAATAAAAAAAAATTTCAAAAGTTTGGGACCATTACCCCTAAGGCCCTAACTGTAAGGTGACTCTATCATTTAACATCATGTGATATTTTTGAAATATAGAGTAAAATTACCATATTATATCATATAGTATTTGAATGCAAATTGGAGATATATATGTCATTTTTTCATCTTTTATGTGGGGGTGAAACCATTCTAAACATAACTGTCTTTAAAGGTGCTGAGATGACATCCACATGACATGGATACTTTAGTCTTTTTCTTTTTAAATCACAAATCAATCCTTTTTTTAATAATTAAGTTTTGAACAACATAGCTCAAGTAGAGTTTTCCCAAACTTTTGAGCCCCATTTTTTTTTTTTTATGGATTGGTGAAAGGGTATGTTAATTCAATTTATGTATATCAAATTAATTTTTTTTTCCTATCGCAGTCAGACATATTTTTTAATCTCTAACTACTAACGAAAGGTAAAAGAGAACTCAAACTCAAACTCAAAATGCTTAAATTTTATTTTCACTTTCTCGAGTCATAACTTTTGAGTCCATTATAAATAGCGGTTGGGAGTCGAGGTTATGTATAATTTTTCTTTAAAAAAATTAGGTTGGGCCAGTCACTACTAGGCATGGACTTACAAGTACGGAAAGTGGGTCTTTGCAAAATAAGGTCTAAGGATTTTCATAAAAACGACAATTTATCTCGTTTCGTCCCTAATGTAACAAATATGGGTCTAGGTGAGACTTTTAAAACCCCGTTAGGTTTGGAATGGGTTTGGAGAATAGTCATCTCGCCCCAACTTTACCCCTTTTATATATTAATTTTTTTTATTCTTATATACACTTTATTTATTAATAAACAATACTATATAAAATTAGTTTTAAGATTTTTCATTTCATACTCTTTTTTTTTTTTTTTTTGTATTACAAAATAAAAGTTTTAACTTACTTAAAAATATATATATATATATATATATATATATATATATATCAAGGTTGGGGGCGGGACGGGATTGAGTCGGGAAATATAAATAAAGTCAGATCAAGATAAACCTCTAAACGATGCGGGGCAAGACGAGAAATATAAATGAAATCGAGATTGACAAAGGCCACCCCACTCTATTGCCATTCCTAGGCCTCCACCAAGCTTTACATGTTTTTTTGAAACATCTAATTAGATTTGTCGTTGGATAACTATAAAAAAAAAAAAAAAAAGGAGTTTATATGTAGGAGATTTTTTTTTCCAGATTTTCTTTAGTTACTTTCACAACTCTCTCACTCAAATAAAATATTACGAAATAACAATTTTCTATATTTAATTTGCAATCATTTTTGTTTTTTTTTTTTTCTAATATTTTTGTTTCAATGGTCAAAGACTTCTAGATATATTGGTCATGTGCTAATGCATGCCCTGAAACTTCAATAGGCCCAATCAAGCACTTAAAAATTTGGGCTTGGGCCAGGCCATGTGTTTACAAATCTTAGCTTATAGCATGATAACATGAAAAGGAAGGGAAAAAGGGAAAGATTGCTCAGGTTAACCCTAAAATTTGATTTCATTTTAGAAATGCAAAACTTACACCTAAATCCATCCGAATGGGCTTCTTTGACATGCAACAATTGGAAATCCAGACCATTAAAATGCTTGAGTCACTTTGGGCTTCTGGTTAGTCCAACTCAATGTCTTCTGTTTCAGTTGAAAATTTCTGGTTAGTCCAACACCGTGTACTAGAACGACTTGAGCCCAGTTTAAAAACTTTGAAGGACCTATAGTCAGAATGGGCCGTTTCTTATTGAAAGATAAACCAGCTTTGTGAAATTAAAAAAGTTATAAATTTTTGAAAGAGAGTCGCAACACATTTAATAATGATGTGAGTGACCCTTTATTGAATAATTACTCCAAATGAACCAGACTCTTTGGACTAATGGGCTTTTCTGGTTAATGGGCCGTAAGGCTCATTGTAAGTTACTGGGTATGTAAGCATGTTTTGGAGTAGATTGGCATCAATTCTCTTCACATACATTGTTAACAATACAACCCTAGTTTTGATCTCAAAAGTCATTATGATATTTTAAACAAATTCTTAATCAATATTTTGGAAATTGAATTTTCTAATCTTAATTTTTGGTAATGATTTTATTATGAGTCCGAGTGATGGCATGTCATCATCTAAATGATACAATAAATCCTAAAATGAACTCATTTCCTGGTTTCCATTCCATAATTGAGTTATTCCTCTTTTAAAAGATTTTGTATAATATTTTCAACTAAACAAGCACCATTTGATACAATGATAAAGGTTCAAGCTATGTGGTATGAGTCCAAAAGCTATCACATTAGACATAATATCAAAAATTAGGTTTGTATCTAATCTATCGTCTCTAACAATCTACATAAGTGAGACCGCAGGTGAATGAGGCCCGTTTGATTGTGCATTCTTTGATCAAAATTATGGATCGGACATAAAATTTTGGTCTCACTTTCATACCTCCATTTTATAGTCGTAGATACAATCCGCCCTTTTCCCCCTTCTCGTCCTACCAAACACCCTTTATGTAGGCATATATAAAGAAGGTTCCTATGATATAAAACATTAGATAGTGTTGAAATTGGAAACCCAGCTCTAAGTCAACTCCTTAAAACACAAGTGTTAAAGAGAGGGAGAGAGGACCCTTATATATAGAGCAGAAGAGTTAGATACGGGCGATGTGGGACAATCCAATACGCCTCTTGGACTACATTGTCCGCGGAGGAAAATCAGGTGAGCGACCTCGACTCCTCTAACTCAAGGTTGGATCTTTGGGACAATCCAACAGATAGCTAGGATTAACAGTACTACAACCACAATAAATAATTTGGAGCAACCCTTTTTTAATTTTTTCAAAAAGGAGTGTTTCAAAATAACTTAATTGTTTGATCGCCATGCCTTTTTTTAACCAATAAATTCTTAGCTTATATAAGATGAAAACTCACTGTTTTTGTTTGGCTTTGAAGAATTGCTTATAAAGTGAAGACAATGTAATAGAAAGGAAGGTTTCAACATTTGAACACTTTTAATGAGAAAGAGTAGCTTTCTTGCTTTTATCTTTTCTAACAAAACTTTGATGCTTTTTGCAACTGTGACACTCTCTGTCAGATTTCAAATCGCTGCTTTATATCTAGTGTTGAACTCTTTGCTAGATGAAGCTTTGCCTTACAAAAGGGTTTTATATATGGTGTAACTTCCAACTTTATAGTAAAATTTTGCACGAAAATGTTTCAGTAAATTTGCAGGAAAACAACACTATGATGTTTCATTTTCATGACCATGATGAAGCCTTTGGAGCAAAACAATAATATTCTCCCTCCCTCCCTCCCTCTCTCTGTCTCTCTCTCTCTCTCTCTCTCTATATATATATATATATATATATTAAGAAGAAGAGCAAGGAATATACAAGAGAATAAGGGGGCATGCCCCCCCATCTATACACTATACAAAAGAAAAGGGAACCAAGCCTAAACATGCAGCAAGAAGAGAAAAACAAGAAAAGCTACATATGTATATAGAACTCAATCTGCAAACAAGAGAGAAAAAAAGCTAGCCCACCAAAACATCAAACTGGAGCTAAGGATGAGAGAAAATTTGTCTAGACACGTTCCAGAGTGGATGCTAGATTACCAATTCTCAAAGGTTTCTTGTTGCCAAACAATGTAGAATTAAGGAAAGTGCTGGTAGAACAGTCAACAAGAATATTTGTTTTGATAATAAATAACCAATGTTGTATCATGTATGCATATATATTAATTCTTATACACACATTAAATTACATATACACGCAAACACATACATATAAGAGCTGTCTTTCTCAAAACATGTAAGAGTTGAGTAATGATACATAAATATATTTAGTGGGACAGTCAATTCATGTAGATGTGAACATGACTTTACCTCACAAAAAATCTTGAAATGTTTCAAGAGAAGTCACATCATCTGAACTGATAATATATAGTGATTGTCTAACTTGGCAGATCCACGGGAGGATCTGCTGCCACTGATAAATTTTTTAAACTTTCTTCCACTAAATTTATTTTACCATTTTTTTAACTAATCATATTGGGGATAGACATTAAAAAATAGAGCATGAGATTTTTTATTTTTATTTTTAAATTTAAAATAGGCTTGGTATTAATTTATTTATCTCTACTGAATTTATAAAACATTGATGTAAGATAGTACTAGAAAACTTTGATACTATCCATCCATACGCAAACTGATAATTTCTTATAAGTCCCAGAGTAAAGCTTTCCCTGTCCATAGGCAAGCTGTATCTTTGGAAGGGGAAAAAAAATCTTCCACCTAAGGAAAATATATCATAAAGATAGAGACATAAAGAAAGAAACACTAGTTAGGGAAAAATAGGATCTCTATGGGGTTTACTCATATGCGAGAGAGAGAGAGAGACAGAGAGAGAGGGAGAGAGAGGTAAAGATTGGTTGCTTAGCTGGTTTAAAAGAATGTATTGGCTTGCAAAAAAGCTCTGCACTTTAAAATCTACTGAGCGCATGTGAATTCATGGAGGAAATGATTGAAGAAAGGGAAGGAACATGTTGCTAGTGGCGGTCCCTATTCCACAGAGAGAGAGAGAGAGAGAGAGTTCATGGACATTACTTGGAAACTCTTGAGTGATCTGATCTTCATCTCTTTTTTTTCCTCAACTTATGAATGGTCATTATCATCTCATGCATGCCCAAGCGCCTGCATGTCTTGCCCTTTTCGTCCAGGTTTCAAAGCTTTGCTTTTCTCCAGAAAGTGTGGACTTTGTGGGGCCATGGAGGAGTAGGTGGAGTACTGTGGAAGGGACCTCACCCACCACGTTTTAGCTGATGTGTTAAAAGGATTGTTGGCTCACACTTAGTCCGGATATTGCACTTCATCAGGTATTTTTCGGTGTATCTAACAGAAATTCTGCTATGAAACATGTGAATTCATTAACCCAACAAATGACATCTGCATGATAAAATATTATTTTTTTTATCTCATAAATGTTAAACAATCTATTCAAATGATAGCATGTTATTAATGGGTTCATAAACCCGGTTTATGGCAAAACTTTTTGTAAATCTAATTCACCACACATAGCATGATTTTATTGAAAAGACACAGTCTCATTGTGGGGCAGCTGTTCTGCATGATACAAAATATAGACCACACAGATAATTGTTGAGAGGCTCAAGTACTGAAAGATCACAGAACTTTGATTGATAGCTCCTCTCAATGATGGCTCCATCGCCCACTACCTCATACAAGGCAATCAATAATCCGCGGATCTATTGGCAAAGTTGGGAGTCAATCAAGAACAAAGTCTTGTGCTTATGTATGAGAATTATTCGAGAGATTTGCAATTCCATTTGTTTGTAAATATGACTTCTCTAGCCTTTGTGAGATTGTACTTTACCTATTTTACTTTTTTCTACTTTCACGAATAGATTTTCTTGTTAGAAAGGGTGTAACTTTATTATTATATTCTCTAACACGCTTCCTCACATGTGGCCAATTTGAGTTTACACGTGTCAATTCAAATTTTAGGATGACGGTGAGGTTTGAACTCAAGATCTTTTGCCTAATTCTGATACTATATGAAATCACCAACTCATCTAAAAGTTTAAACTGTTAAAGAAGGTGTAACTTTATTATTATATTCTCTAACATTTTATACTTTATCATGTACGCTTTTAGTTAAAAGTCACTGTAACATGGTAGAAAAAAAGAAGAGTTTTGCTACCGTCAATTGTGATGATGCGTGTATTTCACATGCCTATATTACACAAAAATATATAAAAAAAAAAGCACCAATGACATTGTGACTTGTCGAGCCATCACAACTGACGATAGCAATTCTAAAAAAAAGAAAAGTACGAAAAGAGAAGGGTGAAAGTAGGATCTGAGTTCATACTTTTGACTCAAATTTACTCGTGAGCTTTTACCCTTTTGCTCTTGTTGATATTGACATGACAATGAGTCAAGAAACCTGAGAAATTGTACATCCATATCATGCCATCAGCTTTGGACATCCATGATGGGGATAAAAACTAGTAAGCAACATGGGTTTGCCCAGCTTTGGACATACTCGTCATTACAAGAAATTCTCCAAACACCCTCCCCGAATTTCCATAATTGAAAAGTGAAGAGACTCGTAAGTCTGCGAGGCTGAGCTCATCCCAAAAATTCATCCTAGAATTAATGAAAGAATAATGTTACATTTATCTAAAAAACTTGTCAAATTTATTTATTTGCTAACATAAATGATCACAACTCTTTTTTAAGTTTAAACAAAAGAACAAAATATATCAATTAATTTTAAAAATACTCTTAAACACATTGATAAATAAACAACAATAGATAATCAAATCCTGTATACCAAACAATTCTATAAAATAAAATTAGTTGAGATTAAATTTCATACGTAATTATGATCCACTTGATCGGTCAACCGGGCATATAAGATTATTAAATTTGAGTTTGAGTTTAAATTTGGTTTTGGTTGGATGGGATTAAATCTCTCCCATTAAACCTAATAATGTTATATTCTTTAATTACACACACACACACATATATATTTTTGATAATTAAGGTCGACAAGGTATTATCTTGTCTGAAAAGATTTTAAGAGTAATTATAGAAAAAGCCATCTAAAAAATAAAAACTCAGCATTAGAAGCTCTGAAGTCCAAGGAGCTGTTTGAGAGATTTTTTTTGAATGGAAGTATTTACGAATGTACTCTTTTAATGACATCGTATTATATGTAATATGATTCATCTTTACTTTAATGTGACATAATATATAAGACAAAATACCAATTCTACCAAAGAATATCTCCGATTTCAGAGCTCGTAAAAGTTGAATAGCAGAGCTGGAGCATAAGCAAAAGTTGATATTTATTTATTATAATGGTAATGAATAAAGATATCTTTCGGATTGTTCTTAACAAAGATTAGTTTTGAATTCAAATTTAAGTTCTAACAAATTTTTGTTACAAATACAAGTTATTTTGAATTCAAATTTAAATTCAAACAAATCTTTGTTACAAAACAAAGATAAGTTTGAAAACAAATTTAAATTCAAGTTGTATATAGTTTAAATTCAAACTCTAATTTTCCTATTCATCTTTTATTATCTATATTATCTCTATCTACGACTATAAAAACTTAAGCTCAATTACATCTGTAAATAAATAAAAACATAGATCATCTTTAAGATTTTTTAATTTTAATATTCAAGCCATGAAACTCATTTGGAATAACGCTTTCCCTCCGAGAATTTAGTTTTTTTGGTTGGCTAACTTAAAATAATAGAATCAAATGCTAAAAGTTGTTTCAAAATTTGATTTTGTCAAAGTTCTTTTTAAATATAAACAGACTTTTAACAAATTATTATTTAAATGAATGACTTGAACATTTTAAATTCAACAGCCGAAACATTCCAAAGATAAAAAGTGCTTATAGTTGAAAATGATAATCGGAAAGAAAATTGGTTATTTTGTCCAAAAATAGCATTTCAGTATTGGATCAGAAATGTTAAAATATAACATTTTGATATTATAATATTACTAAAATTTAACTTTAATATAACTTAAATAACCTTAATCATTGGAAATATTGCTCCAAACATAGAAAAGAATAAGAGGATCTAGCCACAAGTAGATGACTAAAATGCACTGGCCTGGCCTAATTTCTAAGATTTCCAAACAAGCACTAATCAGTAATCACTTTTTTTTAATTGCCACCAAATTAAGACAAATGTGACCCTGTAACCTATAGCTTACACCATCAGTTAAAAAGAAAGAAAAAAGGAATGCAAACTAGTTTTTCCTCTCTAACCACATATTAATAATGCATGCCCATTAATGCAATAATTTCATTATTATTTTTTGATGAAGCAATAATTTTATTATTGTTGAGACTAACGTTCCATTCGAAATGACAAAATTCACATTTTTTTTCTTCTAATGAGGCTTAGCATAGGCGTATATATACATTTAGGTAGAATTTTCTTCCTCCTCCATTGTTATACTATTTTTTTTCATTATTACTATGAATAATAGTAATTACTTTTTTCTCAATTGTACATTTATTTTATCAACAAAGTTATGTTATACACAACAATTTTTTTTTAAATAAATATTCTTATTTCTAAATACATGATAGTGAAATTCACTATAATAAATACACGTAAAATCCACTTTTAAAAAATAGATTATGTATAACATCTTAGTGAAGTCCACTAGAATAAGTACAACATCTTCCTTTAATGCAAGAAAAATGGTTGGTTTCAATGGTACTATTAGTGGTACGTTCAAAAAATTTTCATGTCCAAATGGCCAAGATCAGATCAACCAGAATTTGATGGTAGATGATAGATCTCACAAATTCCAACAGAAACCTAGTGCCACAAATCTTGCATGGGCCCAATATTTAATAGGTTGGGATTTGAATAATAACTAAACCTATGGTGTTAGTCTATTTTTTCTTTATATTTTTTTTCATCTCTCTCTCTTTGTGCACCTTTCATACAAGAGTTCAAAATTCATTATCTCATTTTCAATTTTCATTTTTTAAACTCTCAAACTCTATTAATTGAAATGTTTCAATCATTTGACTAGTAATTTATCAGTTTATGTTATTTTTTATTTATTTAAATTTTTTATTCAATAATTAATGCACTTGTACTTAATCTATTTAGGGATCTTTTGATAACATTGTTGCTTTGGAGTTTTTGTTTTTGTTTTTAAATTGAAATTGAAAACGGGATTGATTGCTCATTTTTGTTTTTGTTTATTTTTTAAAAAAGTTTTTGATGCTGCACTTTTTGACTCGCAATAAGTGAGGGCTCCGTGACCTGTAGAACACTCAGAAAAACGATCAGAGGTCCACCGGATTGGCTCCGGCGGTAGCCGCTCCGATGCTTAAGTAAGTAAAAGGAATTGAAAGACTGTATTGAAAGCCAAAGAATGAGCATCCAAATAAAGCGTACATTTAGGGTTTAATTTATAAGTCGTGGCCTTCCTAAGTTGATTAGGATTCGACGCCATGAATATAGGGATTTGATCATCGGAGATTGCAGTTACCTTGTGGAGTATTAAGTCGTAGATGGAGATAATCATAGATAGTAGTTTCTGTATTGAATACTGTTTCCTTATTCCCTGCTTGGCAGTCGTTAAGGAAACCATAAGGTCGGAGCCGTATGAGGTGTTGATTAAATATTGCCCAGGACATAAGGTCTGGGAGATATGTGCATGAGAATGCCTTGGAGGTTTCGCCTGCACTGTATGACCGAGTTTATCGGCTTTGACTGATATATATATATATATATGAGAATGCCCTGAAGGCTAGTCACTGCTCTGTATGATCGAGATTATCAGCTCCGTATGCACACGTGTCTCAAGGTGATTGGTGTGTCTGTTTGTGGTATATCAACTACTCCCCCCCGAGCCCTAGTTAGAAGCTAGGGCTTAACTAGGGTTATGCGTCTTGTGAAGAGTCATACGTTTTGTTCCTCCGTTTCTCGAGACGTCGGTTTAATGCGTCATTTATTGTGCAGCTGATACTTGAGAATCCATCATTATCTTCAACCGTTATGTTAGCTCGCCTTGGAAGGCTCATATTTCGAATGTGTATATAAAGAGAGGGAAAGGTCTTTCATACCTTTCTTCTGCATTCGCTTCTACAGTACCAGACCGCCATTTGACATATTTTGAAGTTTGAAGGATATCCGGTGTTCATAGTCTTTTCTTGATCTCAGGTTCGACTTTTAGTCCCCTTCTACATTCCTTCTTATTTGTTTCATTTCTTTCTCTTATTCGCCATGTCTGGCTGTGAGTCACACTCTGGTTCGGATAGTCCTTCGGAGACCGTTCCTTAACTGCAGTTAGTGAATATTGATGAAAATAGACTAGTAGAACCCCCCTCTAGTTTGAGGGTTAGGATTGTTGATGCATTCGATGAGCCCCCAAATAGGGCTGGTGAGACTTTTGGTCAATCCGGTTACAGAAAGGAGGGTGAGAGTGTAATTACTGAAACCATGTTGAAGGAGTTATGGGCGAAGTTCAAACTTCCTACAAATGTTACTTTCAGGGTCCCAGATTCTCGGGATCGCCCAAGCGATGTTAGAGAGGGGGAAATCTGTGCCTATCTGGCCTGGTTTGAAATGGGTCTTACACTCCCCCTTCCTGATATAATAAAACAATTCTTTTGTTGGTTTAACCTTTGCCCCGCAGACCTGAACCTTAACAGTTGGAGACATCTGTTGAGCTTCATCGTGTTAGGGCATATGAATAATGTCGAGGTGTCCCTCGAGTTGATCCGTAGCAATATGGATCTAAAACTTCAAAAGGCGGAGGGCCTTTATTATATGTCTTTTGATAGCGGGTTCAGACCCCTTACTTCTGTGCCTTCCTCCAACAAGACCTGGAAGAAGTGGTACTTTTTCATTAAAGGAAGATGGGAATTCAAGAACTTTGAAGGTCAACCCTCCGCATTCCCTCGAACCACTGGGCCAAGGGGTGAAGCTCAACTTTTTCGTGGCTGTATTGATTTCGTTTTGTTCGCCAATTGTTGAACTGGTCAATTTCTGTGCTTGTTTTTCAGTCATGAGTGCGTGGAAGAGACCAGACTTCTCTCCCGCGATTCAGAAGCAATATAAGAAGCTCTTGAAGCCCAGCAGTCGAGACCATTCTTCCATTGTTAACCCTGATAGATTGATGGCTGCCAGGGGGAGTGTTGAGGAGATTGCTGATAATGTGATGGCTCAGTGGGAGACCGGGCCATCACCGTCCGTGGCGGCAGGTGAGGCTTCCTTTCCAGCGGTCCTTCCCGTTCAAAAGAAGCGGAGGTTAGTTTTGTCCTCTCCTGAGCCTGTTGAGGGGGAGGAAGAGGCTCCTGTCCCCATTTCGGTGGTCCCCCCAGTCCCGTCCCGTCGAGCAGGTAAGGGGGCATCAGTATCGGTGGCTCCTGATGCTGCTGATCAGGGGGCCAAGAGGATTCTGAGGGACTTCTGGGCCAAAGGCTCAGTTAAACTCAAGCCTCAGAAGTCGGGGAAGCTTCTTGCTGATTTGACCGCTCTTCAGGTTAAGGTGAGTTCGTCGGGCCCTTATTTTTCTTTCCCTTTTCTTCAAGTGTTTAGGCTGGTATTGAACTGTTCACTTTGTATTATACAGACCCTGCACACCCTTTCTGCTTTGGTGGAGGTTTCTCCACCTGCGGAGGAGTTTGACCAACTCAGGGCCGATCTGGACGATCTGGGGCTTCAGCTTGGTACTGCTCGGTCGGAGGCTCACGACTCCGCAGAGAAGCTGAAGGAGTGTCAAAACTCCTTAATCGTGATGGAGTCGGAGAGGGACCTTGGCTTTGAGTGGGCAAAGAGGTTGCAGGCGGAGATGAACGACATGCGGTATCAGTACCGTAAACAGCTTGATGACGCCGTGGAGCAGGCATTGATGGATAATGAGGAGGAAATGAAGTCGAAGCTGGAAGGAATGACCCATCGCTTGATTACGTTTGGGTTCAACAACTTTCGCTCCCGGCTCCTTGCCAAGTTTCCTGACCTTGATGTCTCCTCAATTGTGCTGCCTGGATCTGAACCTTCAGAGGTTGTTATCCAGGGTGAAGTGGCTGATGTCCTCCTACCGATCCCACGGAAGTGGTCGTACCGACTGAGATGGTTGATACTGCCCCTACTGATCCTTCTCCGGTCGTTGATTCTGTTCCTGCTGATCAGGCTTAGGATGTATATTTTGTTATTCTTAACTTCCAATGTACTGGAAATATACATTCGTTAATGGAACAGTCTTTTGCTTGATGCTCGTCTCTTTAGTTATATTGCTCTGTAGTACCTTAACTTGTGGTTGATGGTGGTAATTGTTGCAACTAGCGCTGCTCTGGAGTTTAGTGTATACCAGACCAGATTTTACTCTGTAGGTAGTTGTATTCCGAGCTGCTTTTCTTGCCCTAGGTCAGTAATTGAAGACTTCTTTTGCAAACATTTCAAAGCTGACTGTTCTGAACCTGGAGACTTATAATAATAAGTGGATATTTCGTGATTGTAGTTCGGTTGATCAGAACTTCAGCCTCCAGATCTGTTAAGACAAGGGTCAAGGTACATCAAAGTTGATTGACCTTTGTTGTATACGTGGCTCATCAAGCGTTAATAACCTGGAGAAACTGTCACATCAACATATACGTGGACAAGACTAAAAAGTCTATATATTGCGTGTGTGGCTTTGCCTTTTGCTTCACCCGAGAAGGTGGTTTAATGCCTCATTTATTGCACCACCGTCGTTTGGGATCTTGAAGCTAACTCTTCACTTAACCGTTGCGACGGTTCATTTGGGTGGCTCTTGGGCTTCGAAGGCCTATATATATGGAAGAGGAGCGTATGGTTGCGCCCTATCTTCTTACTTTGCTTCGTTGTTGGAAAGGTTTTTAGATGTTTTTCAAAAAATTGTCGTTTATTCGGAGATGATTGACGGTCTTCAGTCTGAGTTGGGAATGATTAAACTGTGGCCAAGAGTTAACCTTCCCTTTGATTCAGTCTCCAAGGAAGGATTAGAGGAGGTTGAGATCTTTTTATCCATCTTGGCATCCGGTCGAGATTTTTTCGATGGGAGGTGGTCCCTCATTGATTCAACCGAGGCTTGGAGCGTCGGTGATGAAGACGAAGGCGAGATGCTTCCTTCCCTCTGTATTCTGGCAGACACCCTTGCTCAAATCGGTCGGGGTGTGACAACTGCTTTGAGGGAGATGAATGTGGGCTGCTTCCTCCCCTTTGTGACTTGGCAGAGACCCTTGCTTCAATCGGCTGGGGCGTCATGCCGATTACAAAGGTGGAGAATAAAAAGTCTCCTGAGGCCCAGAGCCCTCATCATCCGTTGGTACTGAGATCATTGATAGCGATGATGAAATGGCCTGGGTGCTTCTTGATGCAGCTGGGGTTCAGGGTTCCTTCCTTTCAAATGGAGCCGGCGGCGGCGGTAATGGAAGGTTGGATCCTGTGCCCTTATATCATTCGAGGAAGAAAACCATGATGCTGCAAATAGAAGTGATATAGTAGCTTTCTGTAGTAGCCTATGTAATGGTGTCTTTGTTGTGGCCTTTTGTGTATTTGTTCTGTTTCCAGTCTTCTTGTACTGATGTAAATCTTTTGAATCATTATAAAAAATTGAGTTCCTTCTTCTCAGATCTGGTGTTCTTTGAATTCGAATGTGCTCTTCTGTAGTTAAAGCACTTTCTCGTGCACTTCTAAAATATGAATGTTCTAAGAATAGATCCAAGAAACTTAGTAGGATGCTTGCATCAAAGTACTTTACTCCTGATTGGTACTATAGTACTTGCTGCTTGTTTGACAGATAGGCCAAATAATATAAATATCAGATCTGAGGTGTTCCGATCTAGGAAACTTTAGTTTGTAGATGTTCGAAACTTCTGTCTTTGGATGGACCGGATCATAGAATCTGTGTTTTAAAGATAGACCAGGCTGAAGAGACCTGTGTATTATAAATGGACCAAGTCCTAAGACTTGTGCATTATAAATGGACCAAGTCCGAAGACTTGTACATTATGGACCAGGCTCTGAAGGCCTGTGCATTATAGATGGACCAAGTCCTAAGACTTGTGCATTATAAATGGACCAAGTACGAAGACTTGTACATTATGGACTAGGCTCTAGAGGTCTGTGCATTATAGATGGACCAAGCACTGAGACTTGTACATTATGGACCAGGCTCTGGAGGCCTGTGCATTATAGATGGACCAAGCACTGAGATTTGTACATTATGGACCAGGCTCTAGAGGCCTGTGCATTATAGATGGACCAAGCACTGAGACTTGTACATTATGGACCAGGCTCTGGAGGCCCGTGCATTATAGATGGATCAAGCACTGAGACTTGTACATTATGGACCAGGCTCTGGAGGCCTGTGCATTATAAATGGACCAAGTCCTAAGACTTATGCATTATAAGTGGACCAAGTACGAAGACTTGTACATTATGGACCAGGCTCTAGAGGCCTGTGCATTATAGATGGACCAAGCACTGAGACTTGTACATTATGGACCAGGCTCTGGAGGCCTGTGCATTATAGATGGACCAAGCACTGAGACTTGTACATTATGGACCAGGCTCTGGAGGCCTGTGCATTTATAGATGGACCGAGTGCAAAGACTCGTACATTATGGACCAGGTTCTGGAGGCTTGTGCATTTATAGATGAACACTCTATAGAAGTAAAAGAAATATCTCTACTGATAATACTTCCATAAGTGTTCTACATTCCATGGCCTAGGAACAGGCTTCCCAGTCATGTCTTCTAGCCAGTAGGTGGTAGGCCGAACAACCTTTGTTACTTTGTAGGGCCCTTCCCAGTTTGGTGACAACTTTCCCATAGTGGGATCCTTGGTGTTTTGAAAGACTCTTCTTAAGACATAGTCTCCGACTTGAAAGCTGACTGTCTTGAGTCCTACCTTGGATTTGTCGACCATTCTCTGTTGATAGGCTTCCATCTTGATGCTGGCTTGATCCCTTCTCTCTTCGAGCAAATCCAAGTTTTCCATCAGCTGTTGATTATTGGATTCTTGCTCAAAGGCTTCTGTTCTCAGGGTTGGCATACCTATCTCAACCCGAATTACTGCTTCTGTCCCATAGGCTAGTGAGAAGGGAGTTTCAGAGGTGGGAGTTCTTCTGGTTGTTTTGTAGGCCCAAAGGACTCCAGGGAGTTCTTCTGCCCACTTTCCTTTGGCCTGTTCTAACCTTTTCTTTAACCCGTCAAGGATTGTTCGGTTGGTGACCTCTGCTTGCCCATTTGCTTGTGGATGGCCTGGAGAGGCGAAGTGCTGCCTAATGTTGAGATTTTCGCAGAATGTCTTGAAGCCTTTACCAGTGAATTGTGTCCCATTGTCGGAGATAATTACACGTGGTATGCCGAACCTGCACACAATGTTCTTCTAGGTGAAGCTCTCAACTTCCTTTTCTGTGATATGTGTCAGAGGTTCGACTTCGGCCCATTTAGAGAAGTAGTCGATGGCCACCAAGAGATATTTCCTGTTTGGAGGTGCCCTTGGTAATGGACCCACAATGTCCATCCCCCACTGAGCAAAGGGCCAAGGACTAGGAATCGGGATAAGCTCATGATGAGGCTGATGTTGGTACGGGGCAAATCTCTGGCATTTGTCGCACTTCTGAACATATTCCTTAGCCTGTTTCAACATGCCAGGCCAGTAATAGCCCTGCGATAGAGCTCGGTGGGCTATAGTTCTGCCCCCATTATGATTCCCGCAAATTCCTTCGTGTATTTCAGCCAAGACATATTGTGACTCGTCTGGAGCTAAGCATTTTAACAGAGGTTGAGAATACGACCTTCTGTAAAGCTTGTTGTTTAGGATCAAGTATCGAGCCGCTTTGATTCGGATTCTCTTGGCTTTGTTTTTGTCCTCTAGGAGGAGCCCGGATCTTAGATACTGGAGGATTGGGGTCATCCAGTTCTGGGGCTGTTAATCAATTTGAGCAACTTGGGCTTCCTCAATGCTGGATCCTGGCTGAAAGGAGATTTTAATTGTGGAGTTTGCTTCAGACTTGAGGCGGGAGGCCATGTTAGCCAGAGCATCTGCTCTGCAATTCTGGTTTCTCTCAATTTTCTGAATAGTAAATGTCTGGAAGGAATGCTTCAAGTGGTTCACCAGTTCGGAGTACCGGAGCTTCCTACCATCTTTAATGGAAAATTCTCCCAAGACTTGGCTCACCACCAGTTGGGAGTCAGAGAAGACATCGAGGTTCTGAGCCTCGCATTCCAAGGCAAGCTTCATGCCTAAGATTAGGGCTTCATATTCGGCTTCATTATTAGAAGCTTTGAATCCCAGGCTGACTGTTTTTTCTAACGTGAGCCCATCAGGAGACTGTAGTACCAGGCCTACCCCTGAACCTTGATCGGTTGACGATCCATCAATGTATAGCAGCCAGGTTCCCGAAGTTTCGGTGAGTTGCGCTTTGTTCTGAAGTGCTGGGGTGAACTCTGCAATGAAATCAGCTAAGGCCTGCCCTTTGATGGAGTTTCGGGGTACATATGATATGTCGAATTCCCCTAGCTCCACAGACCACTTCACCAATCTTCCCAATACCTCAGGTTTCCTCAGTATTGACTTCAGAGGATAGGCAGTTGGGATCTCGATTGGATGGACTTGGAAATAAGGACGAAGCTTCCGAGCTGATATGACCAAGGCATAGGCCAGTTTCTCTACTTCTGGGTATCTTTTTTCCGTGTCAAGTAGTGCCCTACTGACGTAGAAAATAGGCCTCTGTACTCCTCTGTCCTGTCTGATCAATGCGGAGCTGACCACGTTTTCAGAAACTGCAAGGTACAGGAGTAGCTTTTCTCCTTGTACTGGTTTTGACAGGAGTTCTGGAGAGGCTAGATACTCTTTTAGTTCTTGAAAGGATTCTTCGCATTGTTCCGTCCACTGCAAAGCTTTGCTGCCCTTCAGAGCTTTGAAGAAAGGTAGGCAACGGTCAGTGGATTTGGAGATAAATCTGCTTAGTGCCGCAATTCTGCCATTCAATGCCTGAATTTCCTTCCTGGTTCTTGGTGACTTCAGTCCAATCAGAGCTTGGATCTGAGTGGGGTCTGCTTCGATACCCCTCTGAGAGACAATGTATCCCAAGAATTTTCCATTCGTAACTCTGAAGGTACATTTCAAGGGGTTGAGCTTCATCCTGTGCTGTCTGAGGATATCGAAGGTCTGGGCTAAGTACTGGAGGTGATTGCCTTTCTGCAGACTCTTTACCAGTATGTCGTCGATGTATACCTTCATGGTGCTGCCGAGCAATGGCCTGAACATCTTGTTTACCAACCGCTGATAAGTGGCTCCAGCGTTCTTCAAACCGAAAGGCATTACTCGGTAGCAGTAGAGCCCTCGTTCGATTATGAAGGCTGTCTTCTCTTGATCTGGGGGGTATATCTGGATCTGGTTGTATCCAGAGTAGGCATCTATGAAGCTCATAAGCTCATGCCCTGCAGTGGGGTCAACCAGTTGGTCTATTCTTGGCAGTGGAAAGCTGTCCTTGGGGCACGCCTTGTTGAGGTTTGTATAATCAACGCAGACTCTCCATTTGTCGTTTTTCTTTTTGACAAGCACGGTGTTGGCTAGCCACTAGGGATAGAACACTTCCCGTATCATCCTGGCGTCCAGCAGCCTTTGGACTTCTTCATTTACAATCCGATACCGTTTAGGAGCAATCGGCCTTCTCTTCTGTCTGACTGACGGGTGATCCGGATCCACCATCAGCTTGTGAGTTATAAGATTGGGATATATTCCCTCCATGTCTTTGGTTTCCCAAGCGAAGATAGAGAGGTTGTCTTTCAAGAACCTTACTATCTTCTCCTGCTCGATGTGTGTTAGGTCTGGGCCGATGTTCAAATAACGCCCCTCTGCTTTTGAACTAACCAATATTTTAATGGGCTCGCCAACAGGTTTGGCTCGGCTATCGCGTCCTCTTGGGCTCAGGGGTTCTTCAATGTTGGATGGGCAATCCTTCACCTCGGGAGAGCGTGTAAGAACCGGATCTTTACAGTCCCGAGTGTACTGTAATTGCTATTTAGGAGCCCTTTCCTTGAGGTCAATAGCGTGGCACTCTCGGGAGGTTGGCTGACACCCTCTGACCGAGTGGACGCTCTGGTTGTGGACGTACTTCAGACACTGATGGAGGGTCGAAGTGACTGCGCCTATCTGATGCAACCAGGGTCTCCCGATTATGACGTTGTAGGGAGATTTCATGTTTAACACCATGTACTCCGAGATGGTGGTCTTCTGCCCTTCACCCTCTCCTACGGTGGTAGGAAGGTCGACTCTCCCCAAAGGGGTACTGAGGTTGCCATCAAAAGCTGCCATCATGGCAGTGGTGCGCTTGACGTTGTCATGGTCTATCCCCATCTGTTTAAGCGGCTCATAGAACAGTATGTTGACAGTGCTGCCAGTATCGACCAGGACTCTCCTGGTCTCGAAGTTGGCGATTCTGAGGGTGATAACAAGGGCATCACTGTGAGGGCAATGTACCCTTGCTAGATCTTGCTCAGTGAATTGAATCTCCGATGCTGGCTTGAGCCTCTTTTCTACGTTGGAGATCTGTAATACGTTCGGGGCAATTCTGGCCTCCCGAGCATATCTCTTTCTTGCCCTGTTGGACATTCCTGTGATAGGGGAGTCAGCATGGAGGACGTAGATAACATGGTTGTTCTGCCTCTGAGGCTCGTTTCGTCCTTCCATCTGCTCCTGCCTCTGCTCGGGCCTTTGATCTGGCCGTTGTTGAGGCTTGTCGTCTTGGGGGTTTTGCCTTCCGTCCAGCTTGACGAACTCCCGAAGACGCCCCTTCTTTATGAGCTGCTCTATCTCATACAGGAGGGTCCTTGCATGTGTTAGTTGTATGTCCATGATCTTTATGCAAATTACAATACTTACTTTGGTCCCGCAGGCTGGGATCTCCTTTGATTGGTTCCGGCCACCTCAGGTTCTCCCGATCTCGGATCTACCGGAGTACCTCGTTTGGTGTAGTGTTTAAAGGAGTGAAGTTGGTGAACTCCCTTGGTCCGGAGTTGTACACAGCTCGGGGTGCTGTTCTCATCTCTTCTCTGGGCTCCTAACCCTCTTTTTGTTGGAGTCTCTTCTGTGATCCTCCTTCTTGTGGTCCTCCCTCTTCGGATTGTCCCTCTGGGTCTGATCTTTGCCCTTCTGGGATGTGCGGTTGGCTTCTTCCAGGTTGATGTACTTTCTGGCCCGATCCATTAATGCCGCCATATCGGCTGGAGGGCTCTTTGTTAAGGAGTCTCTGAATCCACCTTGGGCAAGCCCAGCAGTTAGGGCTGCTACAAGGAATTTTGGGCTGCAGTCAGTGATCTCCGTGAGTTCGGTATTGAAAGCGCGCGATGTAGGCTCTAAGGGATTCCTCCCTAGTCTACTTGACATTTAGCAGGAACTCTGGGCCCCTTCTGAGCCTCCTGCTGGTCATAAACCTGTCCAAGAACTGTCTACCGAGCTCGTAGAAACTGGTAATTGAGTTCGGAGGGAGGTTGTAGAACCACTTCAGAGCAGTTCCCTTCAAGCCGGTGATGAAGGTTCGGCACATGAAAGCATCAGAGGCTCCGTGAAGGGCCATCGTATGCTGATAGTGCAAGAGATGATCCCCTGGATCTTCAGATCCATCATATAGGGTGAACTTGGGCACCATGAACTTTCTGGGCCTCTCTTCTGACATGATGGTGTGAGTGAACGGAGTGGCTAATCTTCCGAGCAGCCTGGCCAACTCGTCTTGTTCTGGAGGGTTCTGAGGTCCTCTCAAGGCGATTGTTCGGTCCATAGACTCGACAATTTCCTCTATCCTCCGTGGGTCTCTGAGTCTGACATCTTGCGAACCCTGCTGGACAGCCTCGACTTCAGGGTAGTAGGGTTGAGTACGCCTTTCGGACGGAGGAGGATTCCGAAACGGAGGGATTGGTGCTGCATGGGGATGAGGCTCCTGCGGTGCCAGATGTGCTCTCGAGGCCCTTGGAGTTGGGGCCCGAGTAGTACTCCGGTAATGGACGTCAGGAACGAAGGCTGATGTTCCCCAGCCTGGAGCTGACGGTTGTGGATCTCTGCTAACGTGGGCAACGCCCGGGGGGTGCCCAGGCTGGTTAGTTGGAGCCTGCTCATGGAGTTCTTCATTCTCCGTGGCAATAGGAGGTTGCGTTCCTGCGGTGAAGTTGACTGGCGGGTTAGGAGAACCCGCTGCTTGGTTTTGTGTGAGTGTATCCAGCGTTCTAGTGATGGCAAGCAACTGTTCTTGCACCAGTTCATTGTGTCGTTTGATCGATTCGATCTCTTGTCGCATGGGGTTAACCGCTGGTCCCTTTGTACGAGGAGCAGGCGGCTGACGCTGAGAGTTTTGCGAATTCTGAGTATTCTGTCGGGGTCGGAGATTTGGTGCCATGGTTTTTCGGTGGAAAGAGATGAGTTTATGAATAGTGCACTTGGAGATTAGTCGATTTCCACAGACGGCGCCAAACTGATGCTGCACTTTTTGACTCGTAATAAGTGAGGGCTCCGTGACCTGTAGAACACTCAGAAAGACGATCAGAGGTCCACCAGATTGGCTCCGGCGGTAGCCGCTCCGATGCTTAAGTAAGTAAAATGAATTGAAAGACTGTATTGAAAGCCAAAGAATGAGCATCCAAATAAAGCGTACCTTTAGGGTTTAATTTATAAGTCGTGGCCTTCCTAAGTTGATTAGGATTCGATGCCATGAATATAGGGATTTAATCATCGGAGATTGCAGTTACCTTGTGGAGTATTAAGTCGTAGATGGAGATAATCATAGATAGTAGTTTCCGTGTTGAATACTGTTTCCTTATTCCCTGCTTGGCAATTGTTAAGGAAACCATAAGGTCGGAGCCGTATGAGGTGTTGATTAAATATTGCCTAGGACATAAGGTCTGGGAGATATGTGCATGAGAATGCCTTGGAGGCTTCGCCTGCACTGTATGACCGAGTTTATCGGCTCTGAATGATATATATATATATATATATATATATATATATATATATATGAGAATGCCCTGAAGGCTAGCAGAAGGCTAGTCACTGGTCTGTATGATCGAGATTATCAGCTCCGTATGCACACGTGTCTCAAGGTGATTGGTGTGTCTGTTTGTGGTATATCAGTTTTCAAATTTAGATTCAAATCCGGAAACGAAAAAGAGTAATTTCTAAAATTTTAGAAAACAGAAACTAGAAACACATGTCTATAAGAGTTTAATGAAGTTAGGACTTCGACTTTCATTAGCTACAAAACTACTACCGTTGATAATACACCTCTAAATTTTATTCTTCTCTTACACTCATCCCTATCTCTCCCACACGTTTTTTGTTTTTGTTTTTTTAAGTAAACGGAAACTAGTTTTCATTTTTTGAAAATCAAAATTCAAAAATAGAAAATGTTACCAAATACAACCTTAGCCTTAGGTATGAAAAATACAAAATAATTATTTTTCTCTTTAATTTTCAAATTAAAAATCAATAATCTTAATGAAAAATATTTATTTTGAACAAATAATCATTTTGTTGTCTTGACTTGAATATTATTGTAGTGTACATGAAAAATATTATGTGTATTGCTATTTATTTTTTTAGTGAGACATAATACACATAACAAAATATTATTAAAAAGGTACAAAGAAACTAGTGATCTAGATTGAGTGAAGAATGCCATCAAACACTCCTCCTCACTCATAAAAATAAGAAAAATACTATGTATTCCTAATTTATATTCCGAATTATATCTGCTCCTAATAAGATGTGTTATCATGTAATAATTTTGAAGTAGTAATAGGTATTCATAGTATATATCCGTAATGTGATGTGTTAGAGAAATTTCAATAGGGAGATCCATTTTTGGACCCAAAAAACTCAT
Source organism: Nyssa sinensis (assembly GCA_008638375.1). Taxonomy (NCBI): domain Eukaryota; kingdom Viridiplantae; phylum Streptophyta; class Magnoliopsida; order Cornales; family Nyssaceae; genus Nyssa; species Nyssa sinensis. The sequence continues at coordinate 5,007,133 of CM018046.1, forward strand.
TGGGGTGTTGCTATAGTGTTTATGCATACACTAATGACTCACAACTTTATAGATCACTCCAACAATAATATCTAAAAAGAATATTCATTTTTTATTTTAATACATTTTTGTCTTTTTTTTTTTTTTTCTCTCTCTCTCTCTCTTTCTTCTCACTAATCTTGTATCTTTTTCTCTCTTTCAACTAACTTTTGAAACCCTTCTCTCTTTATTTAAATATGCATCCAACTTTAAATTATTAATGGGTTGGTTCCAAAATGGTTCCAACAACGGGTCCTTTCTTGGAGGGCAAACAAACAATTAGAGGAGATGACTCCTTTCCTAAATCCACTATTGGAGTTGCTCTTAGGATTAGAGCTGTCAATGGATCGGATCTCGACCCGATTCAATCCAAGATTCGATCCGTTAAGTCCGAATATGATTTTAGAAATAATGATCTGTGACCCGATCCGATCCGAATCCGATTATTCCAAATATAAACGGATCGGATATGATATAGGCTGATCCGACCCGTTTATAATATGATCCGATCTGTTTATATATATATATATTAAAATTAATATATTATATATATATTTTACAATCTGATCCGATCAGTTTATATATATATATATATTAAAATTAATATATTTATATATATATATATTAATATATAATATATTAATTTCATTATATATATATATTATAATTTTAAAAGGATCGAATATCCAGTTATTAACGGATCGGATCGGATCGTATTTCTTATTAAACGGATTGGATTCGGATCGGCTTTGATCCGGTCCGAATCCGATCCGTTTACAAGCCTACTTAGGATATAGTAACTTTAGAAATCATATCATATAAAACTCAAAATCACACATTGCATTAGAAATACAATTATAAATGTAAATTGGAGATGCACAACAATTTCTATATTTTCGAATCTCACATGATATGAATTTTCAAAATCAACACGTAATGACATATTACAATAATGATATAATTAGAAATATATATTAAGAATATATAGCATTATTTAAAAAAAATTGAAAGATAATTAAAAAATATTGATAAGGTCAATGCATTAAACCAATGAAAAAGGGTCATGTATATTAAAGTAGAGCTTTATGATTGGCTGACCAATAATTCTTTGGCGACAAACATTCCCTGCAATAATCAAGGTTAGATGTAGTCCAATCATTAATATGGAGAGTTTGATGAAACTTGGATGACCATTTTTTGTTGACAAATAACTCCCTAGCCATCCGATCTGACGTTGATCTTTAGGAGGATGGAAAGTGGTCCATAAGGCAAAGATAGATACATCAATCAAACCGTTAATATAATCAATTAATTTTGATGGACCACATACAATTAAAGCTCTCATCCTCATCAATTTGGATGGTCCAGATCCGCAGCCGTCCTCACCATGAGAGGTAGTCCTGCGCGGCAATCTCTATCATCAGCTTGTGGATCATATACACCCCTAGCTGGACCACCCTTTGAATTTCTTTAAATTAACTTCCCTCGTCAACCAAAGCATGCTCTTAAGCTGGCTTTACTCAACACAGTCATTCCAATTCTAAAAATCATTCGACCCAGGTTAAAATAAAATTTACAATTGTTACTGTATTAAAATGTTATATTTTAATATTTTTAATTCAATATTCAAATGTTATTTTTTAAGAGAAGATGATTTTCCGCCATTACATTGAACTGGATAACATGACCATTGTTGGGCAGGATGATTTTCAGTCGTTGGATTGTAAAATTTTTGATAAATTTGGGCTATAAGATAATTTTTACTATTTTTATTGTCAAAATTTACAGAACTTTTGACAAAACTAAATTATAGGAGAATGTATAGCACAACATTGGAGTAGAGCTTTTCATACCATCTACTAAAAGATAACTATTGCAGGTTGTATGACAGGTGCATTGGATATGCTAAGAAGCACGGATACGACTACGACATGACACGGACATGCAGATACGTTATTTTTTAAAAAAAGTTGGGCACGGACACGGACACGTTGAATATATATTAATTTTTTTATATGACCATATAATAAAAATTTAATATTATTTCAACTAACTTGGCATAAAATACATAAATTTTAAAAATATTATTAAGATATTAAAATAATAAATCCATTAAATAAAAATTGAAGAACTTATTTATTTAATCATCAACATTCATGATTCAAGTATCCAGACACGTGTCCAAAAAATACCCGAGAGTATCGGTATTCGATACGTATCTAACGCGAACATGAGAGGGGTATTTTTGAAGCAATGAAAATGAAGAAGGGAAGGGTGTATGCGTAACCCCTCCTCTCTTTATATAGGTTTGTAGAAAAGAGGGCTCATCAAGCCGAACCGTCGTGGCGGTTGAAGGGAATGATGGCCTCGAAAGCCCAAACGACGGCCTGCGTAATAAATGCCACATCAATGGTCGTCTGCGAAGATGGAGTGACAAGACGCGTGACTTTTTGGAAGCCCATAGACATAGTTACGCGATGCGTTAAGCTAAGGCTTGGGGGGGGGGAGTAACTGATACGCCATAAAGTGACAGACCAGTTTCACATGACACGTGTATACACAAAACAGCCAAAGCTTGTCTGTCCAGAACAGGCGTGTGCATATAGGCTCCAGAGCTCATCTCTAGAACGGAAGGCATTGTGCATTTGCATAAGGTGGTCCAGAGCTAGTCGCGACCTAAGGTACCCTACCGAGCTAAAGGTAAGGAGACAGTGCACAATAAGAAAATTGCCCTTCTTGGATATCTTTCACTTGCTATTCTCATTGAGCGCAGTGTCCAATATGGTAACTGCCATTCTCTGATGACAATCAAATCCCTACTTTTATGAGGTCGAATCCTAATCAACTTAGGAGAATCCGCAGCCTATAAATTGAACCCTAAGGTACGCTTTTTAATTTACAGTCATTCAATTACTTTCAATTACAGTCTTTTACTTCAGTTTTATTAATTTTATCATCGGAGTGGCTACCGCCGAAGCCAACTCAGTGGCTCTCTAATCTTCTTCTTTAAGTGTTCAACAGGCGATGAAGAGCGGAGCCCCACTGATCAGAAAGTGCAACATCAGTTTAGTGCCGTCTGTGGAAAGCAAAAAATCGTTTCTTGCTAAGATCCTTCTTCTGCAAACAAACTCTCTGTCTTTCTCACTGAAGGACCATGGCTCCCAATCTTCGTCCAAGGAAGAACCCTCAAAATCCTTAAAACTGGTAGCTCGCCGGAAGAGGAAGGGGACAAGCATTTGATCCCATGCAGTAGCAACTCAATTGAGTCTAGCGATAGACTGATTAGATGTATGAGCAACTTTTACCATCCTTCCACTAGCGCGGCTGACGCGGGGGCACAGCCTCCTCCTACCACTATGGGCAGAGGATCCCATGCGAAGACTCTTAATGAACAACCAGTGCACCCCCATGGCACCATTCATATGAGAGGAGACCCCTAGCCGTCAGCCGCTGCAGGCAAGGGGATACCGGCCTTCAACCCTGGCCGTTCATTACTAGAGTAGGACAAGGGTTCCGACTTCGGTGGCTTGGGGGCTAACCCAGTGCCGTATGAGTTCCAGCCCCAAACGGCACCGGTTCCCCCAGTTCAGGAAAGTCAATATCCTTTCCCTACTATGGGACAAAATCGTCCCATCTGTGTAGGCACTGAGGCCGCAAGACAAGACCTACAACAACCGGTACAGCCCAAGGGCCTATTGAGGGTCGAAGAAGTAGTAGACTCTATAGACCACACCACTGTTACTAAAGGTACGTACCTCCCTCTAGAGTAAGATGAGCTAGCAAAGCTGCTCGGAAGGTTCACCACGCCGTTCACCCCTGCTATAATTGCGGAAGAGCGGCTAAAGAAATGTATTATCCTGAAGTTCACTCTGTACGACGAGTCTGAGGATCCAGGAGACCATCTCTCTCACTATCAGCACACTATGGCACTATATGGGGCTACAGACGTTTTCATGTGCGGCATCTTCGTAACCAGCCTCAAGGGAATAGCTTTGAAATGGTTCCACAACCTCTCTTAAGAGTCTGTCATCAATTTCTACGAACTCAGCAGACGGTTCCTTGATTGGTTCATGACCAGAAAGAGATTGAAGAAAGGACCAGAGTTCCTACTAAATATAAAATAATCCAAAGGAGAGCCACTCCGAGAGTACATTGCGCATTTCAATGCCGAACTCATAGAGATCACGGATTATAGTCCAAGCTTTCTGGTAGCCGCTCTGACCTCTAGCTTAGTGCTGGGGGGGTTTCAGGATTCTTTAACGAAAAGCCCTTCCGCTGACATGGAAGCATTCATGGAACGAGTGAGAAAGTACATAAACCTGGAGGAAGCAAAGATATCCTCCCAAAAAATTAAAGAACATGCCCAGAAGGATGATCATAAGAAAGACTCCAGCGCAACCAAAAAGAGGGTCAGGAGTCCCGACAAGAGAACGACATCTAGGACCCTGAGCAACACTAGTACTAGAAGGTATGACGCTTACACTCCTCTGAACGCCTTCTTAACTCACATACTTCGGCAGGTTCAAGCACGTGAAAATCTGAAGTGGCCAAAGCCATTAACGAGCAATCCCGATACCAAGGACCAGAATAAATACTACGACTTCCACAAAGACCACGAGCATACTACCGATGAATGCAAAGTCAGTCAAACTAGGAGATTGAACAACTCATTAGGAGAGGACAACTGCGGGAGTTCGTTAGACAAGGACGGGAGGTAGAACCCCCGTAATAATAGGTTGCAACAAAGGAGGTAAGAACAGAGGGCGGAATAGAGGGATGGACGAAATAAGCCACAACAACAGAACAACCAAGTCATCTTCTTCCTTCACGCCGACAACCCAATCACGGGAATGTCTAATTGGGCAAGAAAACGGTATGCTCGATAGGCTAAGACTACTCCTAGCATCCTCCAGATCTCTGCGGTTTAGAAAAGGCTAAAGCTGGTACTTGAGATCCGGTTCTCGGATCAGGATTTTATAGGGGTGCACTGTCCTTACAGTGACGCCCTCATTATCTCACTCAAAATTGTCAATTTTGAGATCTAAAGAGTCTTGGTAGATATAAGGAGCTCTGCCAACGTACTATTCTATGAGCCCCTCAAGCACATGAAGCTCAACTCTAATGACGTCTAAACCACCACTGTAATAATGGTAGGATTCGATGGGAACCTCAGCACCCTACTGGGAAGGATTGACTATCCTACAACAGTAGGAGAGGGAGATGGTCAGAAGACCTTAATATCAGAATACATGGTTCTGGATTCCAAGTCCCCTTACAATGTTATCATCGGAAGGCCTTGGCTTCACTAAATGGGAGCGGTCACCTCGACCCACCACCAATGCCTGAAGTATGTGCACAACAGTGTGGTCTATTCTATTAGAGGGTGCCAGCCAACTGCCCGAGAGTGCCATGCTCTCGTGCTAAAAGAAAAGGCTCTCAAATAGCAATCACAACATTCTCATGAAGGCAGGAGCCCAAAACTTTCCCACCTTCATGAGATAGAAGCTTGCCTCTCCAGGATTGATGAACCTCTAAGCCCTAGAGGAAGGGACAACAAGGCCAAGCTAATGGGGGATCCTATCAAGGTGCTCGTCAACCCTAAATGAGGAGAGCGGTACTTGCAGATCGGTTCAGACCTGTCACCTTCTGAACAAGAAGAGATGGTAAATTTTTTGAAGAATAACCTCTCGGTGTTTGCTTGGGAAACTAAAGATATGGAAGGGATAGATCCCGACCTTATCTCCCACAAACTAATGACTGACCCCGACCACCCTACTATAAGATAGAAAAGGAGGACATTTGCTTCAGAGCATCACCAAATCATTAATGAGGAAGTGCAGAGGTTGCTGGATGCCAAAATGATAAGGGAAGTATTCTATCTAGAATAGCTTGCCAATACCGTTCTTGTCAAAAAGAAAAATGACAAATAGAGGGTCTGCGTTGACTACACAGATCTCAACAAAGCCTGTCCCAAAGATAGCTTCTCCCTTTAGAGGATAGACCAACTAGTCGATACAACAGCACGACACGAACTCATGAGCTTCATGGACGCCTATTCGGGATATAACCAGATCCAGATGTACCCTCAAAACCAAGAGAAGACAACTTTCATATCCGAACGAGGTCTCTATTGCTATAAAGTGATGCCGTTCGGTCTGAAAAATGCTGGGGCTACATATCAACGTCTGGTAAGCAAGATGTTTGGCCCTCTGATCGGTGATACAATGGAAAGTCTATATAGATGACATGCTAGTCAAAAGCTTACAGAAGAACAAGCCACATCCAGCATCTAAGCCAGACATTCGATATCCTGAAATAGCACAGGATGAAACTAAATCCCTTGAAGTACACCTTCAGTGTAACCAAGGGAAAGTTCATAGGTTTTCTGGTTTCCCAGAGGGGTATCGAAGTAGACCCTATATAGATCAAAGCCTTAATTAAGCTAGAATCACTGAAGACCAAGAAAGACATTCAGGCCTTGAATGAGAGGATTGTGGGTCTAAACCAATTCATCTCTAAGTCTACCGATCGCTGCCTTCCATTCTTCAAAGCCTTGAGGGGGAATAAGGCCTTACAATGGTTCGACGAATGTGAAAAGGCCTTTCAAGAATTGAAATAGTATCTAACTTCCTCTGAACTCCTATTAAAGCCAATCCAAGGGGAGAAATTGCTCCTCTATCTTGCGATCTCAGAAAATACTGTTAGTGCTATATTGGTCAAGCAGGACGAAGGAGTCTAGAAGCCCGTATTCTTTGTAAGCAAGGCATACTACAAAAAAATACTATTTTTAGCAACGCTTATTATCTGCGACGCACACCTGAGCGTCGCTAACGGACACTATGAGCGACGTACAAGGTGTGCGTCGCTAAAAGGAGTAAAAAATTTGTTTCCCGCATAAAAAAATAGGCGCGCAACTTTTGGTGATGAGAAATGGACTATTAGCGATGCACAACGTGCGTCATTAATAGTTTTATTAATTGAACGATGTCATCTTAGTGGAGTTTTGGCGATGCATATTAACGTACAAAAAATTTTCCCCATTTTTATACCAGCGTTGTTTCTTCTTCTTTGCTTTCCCTCTCTCACTCTCACTCTCACTCTCTGTCACTGTCTCCCCTCACTTCCGACGATGGCCGAACGTAGCCTCTTTCTCTCTCTATCTTTCTCACTTCGTTCAGAGATCTTCAACGACCTTTCGTTGCTTTTAGGTAGATGATCGAGCTCTTTATTTCTTTGTCTATATATATATATATTGCATCTATATATGTTGTGTGCTTGTGACGACTTGAAGCTGAGTCATCAGATACACTATAACTTAAGTTTTGATCTTTAGATATTAAAAAAAAAATTGTGGTTATTTCTTGTTGAAATTGTTTGGTTTGATTTGGCATCTTTTTGATTGAAGATCTCTTTTGAACTATATATGTATGTAAAAAAATTACACACGAAAAGACTGGTTGAAGAGTAGGTTTTGAGTCTTAAAGTTTATAATATGTTAAAAACAAATTTTTTTTTTTTTTTATTTACATAATAGTTCATAATTGGTCAATAGATTTAATACTATTGATCTATCAATGTTTCAAAATTATATAATAATAACAAAATGCTACAATAGTAATTCTCTGATTATTTAATACTATTGATCTGGTCATGTCTTCTCTTTTTGCTGATAATATATAAAATCTTGTACTTTTGTAATATATTTCATGCCATTTGCAACATCCTTTCTGTGATAGAATAAAAAATGAGCCATTAAGTTGTATTGAACAATTAATAACTGTTGAAATATGTAATCAAACTGTGCAAAGTTGAAAATTAATATTTTAGATGAAAAAATGTATGTTTGATTCTGATTCTTGTCAATTAGTATAGTTTTTACGACTTTCTCTGTATTCTTTAAAGCATTTGGATTCTTCTAATTGGTTTTAAGATGAAATGAACGATTTTCATTTAATCATTTGTTTTATAAATGGCCTTGTTCTAATGATTGTGTAATTTTAAAATGTTGGTACTATGAATTTATCATTTCATGTTTTCGAATTCAATTTTTTTCACTAGCAATTTTTAGGATTACCTCATCTCACTTAAATGTATAAAACGATTGTGGAAGAGACGGTAGGAATTTAGTTTGGTGTGCACAATTTGACCCACAACATTCTGCATTACAAAAAAAAAAAAAAAAACATTCATACCAAGAACAAACCTTTCGAGTTAAACAATTAAGCATTTTCAATGTTTGATGACAGAGAGAAAATAGATGTAATCTTGAATTTGAGAGAGATTCTTAAAAAGTTTGAGTGTAAGGTATGAGTGTGGATTGAGATTATTAAAAAAATGTGATAATAATCACACAATATCCAAAGTACTCTTCAATAACTACTGAGAATCAGATTTTGAACACGATAAAAAGCACAATATTAATTACATCGCTCTTTTTAATAATGAGTTACTTAGGGAATGACATCATTAGAAACAAATTGATTATGTAGGTAAACTACAATAAAAATAGAGAGTATTTAAGAAGATGTAGTGTAAAGTAATAGAAAGTGATGAAAAGTTTAAGGAATTTAAATGAAATCTTTCTATTCTAGATGGTTCAAGGTGATTCGTGTATAAGTGATGCAATGAATACCTATAAAAAATTGAATACTTTAACCTCTATGTCACAAAATCTTGAATATCCTGATTAGTTAATTTGTAACACATGATTAATGTACCATAGCCACAAACTAGACGTTAAAAATTAAAATCTCCCAAAACTTGTTCCAAATCTTTAGGCATCCATGAAATGGAAGGATAAAGATTTTTTCGAGGAAAACTTTATTTATATAACGAGGGATTATACCATATTTGGGAGCCAATCAGTAGCTCAACAAAGTTTGGTATCAATAAAGTTTGGTATCATTGAGTTAAAAATCAAAGTAGGACTAGTTTTGTAAGTTAGAAATTGCATTCATGTAAGCCTAGCCCCATTTGGGAGTCATTTTCATCACATGTGAATCCTGTCGTGAAATTTATTCGCGATTGAGCTCGTGTGTATGAAAATTGATTCTTGAATTGTCCAAAGAGGACAGTTCGAGAATGCATAAATCTGCATTGCAATAATAGCGCATGCTTGAATATTCCACTATGACAAAATTTCAGCACGGTCTCCTATTGTTCTGTGGGTATATATTTAGGCATGCTAACGTCTATCTCGTATACTTGGAGAACTATGGGGAGATGCTGCCAAATTTTTGTTCAAGTGGAATCAAGCATTTGATTTGCTGCTGATTGCAATATAGATTGTGCATTCACGAATGGGATAGGACCACCTTACCCTTTAGAGAGAAGTTGAAGGTGATAAGATTCATATTTTATATTTATAACGAGTATCATTTTTGACTTGTATTAGGTAGATGAAAATGGATAAGAGTTGGATAGACTTGAGGGGCAGACATTTGCCAGGGTATGTGAAGGGGATCAAAGATTTTATTGAGTTTGCTCATGCATCTGCAGATGAAAGAAATAGGATAAGATGTCTATGTAGGAGGTGCAATAATATGGATTATATGCACATAGATGAGGCCAAAGAGCACATACTCTTACACGGGATGGACAAGAGGTATACGTGTTGGGAATTTCACGGGGAATACCGTGACCTACGAGTGGTATTTGAGGATGAAGAAGAAGACGACGACGATGATGGTGGTGATCATGTTGGGGTTGGTTACAAAGGCTTGCCACAAATGCTGGCAGACTTGTAGGGGGCTACAACTAGGGTGAGTTGTCATAGGAGTGACACAGGACAATCAGAAACGTTTGAGTCCTTGTTGAGGGAAGCAAGGTAGACGTTATATCCTGGTTGTGATAAGTTTTCGAAACTGGACTTTCTCGTGAAACTCCTTAATATTAAGACTATCAATCGATGGAGTAACAAATCATTTAATATGGTCATTGAATTGATTAAAGTAGCGCTTCCTACTAGGGGAGACCCTTCCGAAATCATATTACGAGGCGAATAGAATACTAAGAGATTTGGGCCTCGGGTATATTTCCATACATGCTTGCAAAAATGATTGCATGTTATTTTGTATAATCTATTTATGAAATCAATTTTTACAAGCTACTATTTATTTGCTCTAGTGAGATCAGGAGACCCGTGCACCACCCAGCCCCATTGATTTATGGCACAGGACGCATTACAACCCCGAGAAGGGTTGGACTGGGCGTGAAGCACAACGACTTTATATAAGTTTTTTTTATGTAACTTGCCACAGTATTACTAATTTAATATTAATCAAAAGTTATAAAAGTAGTAACATATATTTATGTTTTTATAGAAGGAGGTGGCCCAACTACGTGCTCAACCGACAGTTGAGGGTCAGGATCCGCCGACCTGATGACCAGATACGAGAGACTATTCTGGGCATGATGCGCAGCTATGTGCGTGGCTTAGGAAAGTGGGATGGCGCCGACGGCATCGTCATCTACCGTTGAGAGCGATGCCAGGTTTCACGAGGCTACCTAGAGAGTTGAGGCAGTTGAGAGAGGGAATGTAGAGCTGGAGCAGAGGATGACAGACCTCCAGACTCGCCAGACCTAGCTAGAGGCTCTTATGCAGTTGGTCCTCAGCTAGTAGGGAGGCTCTATTCAGCCTTGGTAAGTTTTTAAAATTAATTACTTTGGTGTATTTATTATATATAGAAAATGTTACGTTAAAAAAAAATGATTTCGGCCTAATGGCCTAGAAACTACATGACACACTTCACATATGAAAATAGACTTGCACGGACTTAATTTCATCAATTGTAATGCCTGGTTTGGGGTTTCGACGGACTGAAATGCCGAATATCGGCCTACCGACCCCGAAACCCCATCACACACCTCACAAATGATAAAATAAACTTGCACAAACTTACAACACTCGGTTCGGATGCCCGATTTGAAACTTTTTGGAGTTTCAGTTCCAAAAAGGGCCATTTGGGGGTTTTGACTGACCAAAATGGTGGATATCGGCCTATCAACCCTGAAACCCCATCACATACCTCACAAATGATAAAATAAACTTTCAGAAACTTACGACATTCGGTTCAGATGCCCGATTTGAAATTTTTATGAGTTTTAGCTCCAAAAATGGCCATTTGGGGATTTTGACCGACCAAAATGGTGGATATTGGCCTATCGACCCCAAAACCTCATCACCTATCTCACAAATGATAAAATAGACTTGTACGAACTTTCGGCACTCCGTTCGGATAACCGGTTTCAAACTTGTGAAACTTTTCGCTCTAAAAAGCTTTTTTTTGGGGTTTTGACGGACCAAAATGTTGGATATCAGCCTACCGACCTTGAAACCCTATCGCACACATCAAAAATGATAAAATAGACTTGTAAAAACTTACGGCACTTGGTTCAGGATGCCCGGTTTTAAACTTTTGTAAATTTCAGCTCCAAAAAGCCTCGTTTTGGGGTTTTGACGGACCAAAATGTCGGATATCGGCCTACTGACCTTGACATGCCATCACACACCTCAAAAATGATAAATTAGACTTGCACGAACAGACGATACTCGGTTCGGATGCCCAGTTTGAAAATTTTGTGAGTTTTAGCTCCAAAAAGGCCCATTTTGGGGTTTTAACAGACCAAAATGCTGGATATCGGCCTACCAACATTGAAACCCCATCACCCTCCTCAAAAATGATAAAATAAACTTACACAAACTTATGACACTTGGTTCGGATCATTGGTTTCAAGCTTGTGTAACTTTTCACTCTAAAATGCCTCTTTTTTGGAGTTTTGACGGACCAAAATGCCGGATATTGGCCTACCGACCACGAAACCCCATCACACACCTTAAAAATGATAAACTAGACTTGCAAAAACTTACTGACACTTCAGTCTCGGATCACCGGTTTCAAACTTGTGTAACTTTTCACTCTAAAATGCCTCTTTTTGGGGTTTTGACGGACCAAAATGTCGAATATCGGCCTACCTGACCCCAAAACCCCATCACACACTCTCAAAAATGATAAAATAGACTTGTACGAACTTACAACACTTAGTTCGGATGCCCGTTTTGAAACTTTTGCAAGTTTCTGCTCCTAAAAGGCCCATTTTGGAGTTTTGACAGACCAAAATACCGGCTATCAGCCTAACGTATCCCAAAACCCCATCACACACCTCAGAAATTATACAATAGACTTGCACGAACTTACGGCACTCCGTTCGGATCACCTGTTTCAAGCTTATGCAACTTTTCACTCCTAATTAAAATGCCTAATTTGGGGTTTGATAGACCAAAATGCCGGATATCGACCTAACTATCCCGAAAACCCCATCACACACTTCACAAATGATAAAATAGACTTGCACGAACTTACGATAGTCGGTTTGGATCACTGGTTTGAAACTTATGCTACTTTATGCCGTTCTTACTATTTATGCATGTAAAAAAATATATATATTCACATTCTATGTTCATATATATATATATTTAATAAGGGTTATAATATATATCATTTGATCTTTATTTTAGATTGATCGGGATTGTTGCACCGCTGTCTTTTTGTTCTGCATCGGGACTTACTATTTTCATTTGTTTTTTTTCTTTTAATGAACAACTGTAGTTACATTTTCTAATACTATTTTTTTATTTTTGTATTTATTAAAAAATTTTACTTTTACAATTGTAAGTAATTAGTATAGTATATACATATATATAAATGTATTTTTCTTTTAATATATTCATTTCAGAATATTTAGAATTTTATTGTATATCAGGATGTTTGATACAGGTTTTGAACAGGAATAAAACAAAAATAAAAACAAATAATACAGGTCAAAATCAGGTGTAGGGAACCAAAAAAAACTTGTAGCGACGCACAAAGAGGTGTCGCTAATAGTAAATGAATTAATTTTTAGCAACGCTTCATATTCATCGTAAAAGAATGCCATTAGCGACACGCATCAAACGTCGCTAAAGGTTGGAACAATACACTATTTCCGACGCGTCGTGTGCATCCCTAATAGTAACCCTTAGCGACGCACAATAAGCATCGCTAAAGGGTCTTTTTAGCGACGCCCATTACGTCCATTTATAGTATTAGTGATGCCCATACCTGATTATTAGCGACACCAGTTGCACGTCACTAATAGTTACCTTTAGTGACTCACAAACATTTGAGCGTCGTTAATAGTATTTGTGACATGACTATTTACTGACGCATGGAGCGACGCCCAAATGTGCGTCGCCAAAGAGAATTAGCGATGCACTATTACTACTATTAGCGACACCTTTGCGCGTTGCTAATAGTGTCTTTTCCTGTAGTGGCACTTCTAGACACAGAAAAAGGTATCCAGAGATTGAAACGCTGGCTTTCGCTCTGATAATCTCTGCCCGGAAGCTCTGACCTTACTTCTAGGCACATCTTATTGAGATCCCGATTGCTTATCCATTAAGGTTGATACTACGAAAGCCTGAGGTTTCTGGGTGCCTAGTGAAGTAGTAGTTGGAGTTGGGAGAATTTGATATATCTTACGTATCACGAACCTCCATCAAAGGCCAAACATTGGCAGATTTCGTTGTCGAGTTCACTCCAGCACTGTATGATAAGGCACAACTTAGTAAGAACTCCGTTGTCTAGTAGCTCTATACCAATGAATCATCCACAGACAGAGGTTTCGGTGTTGGCATGGTATTACGGTTCCCTGAAGGGCTTATAGAAGAGAAGACAGTTAGCCTGGGATTCAGAGCTTCCAGCAATGAAGCTGAGTACGAAACCCTCATCCTTAGGATGAAACTAGCTATGGAATACGAAGCCCAAAATCTCGAAGCTTTTTCTGACTCCCAACTTGTGGTAAGCCAAGTTTTGGGAGAATTTTCCATTCCAAGACGAGAGAATGCTCCAATGCTCAGAACTGGTAGATTTGCTGAAGCACTCCTTTCATGAATTCACCATTCAAAAAATCGAGAGAGGTCAGAACTCCATGGCTGATGCCTTCGGCAAACATGGCTTTTCCTATCTCAAACCAGAAGGAGATTCAACTTTGAAGATCTCTCACCAACCGAGGCCAAGCATTGAGGAGGTACAATTTTCCCAGGTTTTCGAACAGACTGAAAATTGGATGACTCCCATCCTCTGATATATAGAAGAAGGGTTACTTCCAGAAGACAAAAACCTAGCCCGAAGGATTCAAATCAGGGTCGCTCGATACTTAGTCTTGAATGGAAAACTCTATCGAAGATCTTACTCGCAACCGCTATTGCGGTGCCTGGCTCCAGAGGAATCTCAATATGTTCTGGCAGAAATACACGAAGGAATCTGCGTCAACCATAATGGTGGCAGAACCATAGCCCATCGAGTCCAAACTTAGGGCTATTATTAGCCTAGCATGCTGAAGCAAGCCAAAGAGTGCGTCTAAAAATGCGACAAATGCCAACGATTCACTCTATACTAGCACCAGCCCCACCATGAGGTCATTCCTATTGCCAGCCCATGGCCATTTGCTCAGTGGGGGATGGAAATTATACGGGCGTTGCCAAAGGCCACTCCGAACAGAAGGTACTTTATGGTAGCCATTGATTACTTCTCCAAGTAGGACAAAGGTCGAGCCCTAACTCACATCACAGAAGTGGAAGTAAAAAGCTTTACATGGAGGAACATAGTCTGCAGGTTCGACATACCTCGTGTCATCATTTCAGACAATGGTACACAGTTTGCTAGTAAAATTTTTAAGAAATTTTGTGAAGACCTACGCATCAGTCATCATTTCGCTTTCGCTGGGGCACCCCCAAGCCAACGAGCAAATTGAGGTCACCAACCAAATTTTTTTTAATGTCCTTAAGAAAAGGTTGGAATATGCCAAGGGAAGATGGGTTAAAGAACTCCTTGGCGTGCTTTGGGCTTACAGAACTACAAGAAGAACACCAACCTCTGAAACTTTGTTTTCACTTGCGTACGGCTTGGAAGTAGTGATTCTTGTCGAAATTGGCATGCTGACCTTAAGGATAGATGCTTTTGACCAAGAGATCAATGACCAGTAGCTTGCAGAAAGCTTGGATCTACTCGAAGAAGGATAAGATTATGCCAAGATCAAGATGGAAGCATACCAACACAGGATGACCAATAAGCTCCAAACAAGGAATAAGGCCCCTCAGTTTCCAGCTCGGGAATTTCGTCCTAAGAAGAGTATTTCCAAACACTAAAGATCCCACCATGAGAAGGCTCTCACCTAACTGGGAAGGCCTATATAGGGTAACAAAGATTGTCAGGTCTACCACGTACTGGTTGGAAGACATAGTTAGGAAGCCTATGCCCAGGTCATGAAATATAGAACACTTACAAAAATATTATCAATAAAAAGTTTTTTTTTTTTTACTTCCTAAAAGTGTTTTCATCTCAATGTACAAACCCCTAAAAACCTTGTAGCCAATGCAAGAGTTACATGTCTGGTCCATCTCAATGAACAGACCCCTAAAAACCTGGTAGCCAATGCAAGAGTTATAGGTCTGGTCCAGTCTCAATGTACAGACCCCTAAAAACCTTGCAGCCAATGCAAGAGTTACAGGTCTAGTCCGATTTCAATGTACAGACCCCTAAAAACCTTACAGCCAATGCAAGAGTTACAGGTCTTAGTCCGTCTCAATAAACAGACCCTTTAAACACCTTACAGCCAATGCAAGAGTTACAGTTTTGGTCCATCTCAATTAACAGACCCCTAAAAACCTTGCAGCCAATGTAAGAGTTACAGGTTTGGTCCATCTTAATGTACAGACCCTCTAAAAACCTTGCAGCTAATGCAAGAGTTATAGGTTTGGTCCATCTCAATGTACAGACTCCTAAAATCCCTTGCAGCCAATGTAAGAGTTATAAGTCTGGACCAACTTAATGAACGGACCTCTACAAGCTCTCTATAGCCATTACAAGAATTATAGGTCTAGGATAGTGATCAGTGATATCTGAAAAAGGCTTCATATTCGTTACAAGTAATGAAGGTTCACTTCATCTTTCAAGGGAGACTATCAAATTTCCAAAAGGCATTGCTCACTGAATGTGAATTCAGTTATTAAAGGTTATTGCCAGTTCTAGTTACAAAAGACTTGTTCAATTACTATGACTATTTAATTACAAGTCTCTCTGCTCGGAAGACAGCTATCAGTCCATGCCTTAATTGAAGGTTAAAGGGAAGATCTGAAGCCTGAAACTTGTTCCTATTATCCCCAAAGATCCTTGTTTGATTTAATTACAAGTTTAAAGATATGGAGCCGGAAGCTATATTGCAGAGCAGTGATAGGATAGAACATTGCTGAAGTCTATTGTAAATTATAAGCTTGGCATATTATTAACATCCACAACAACTTACAAGTATTGATGCTCTGAAGAGACAATCAACAAAAGTACTTTGAAATATAAAAACACACAGGTATATAAGAAGTCAATTTCATTGATAATTGGCAAAAGAGTACATCAGCTCTGGAAGATTACAAAGAAGCAAAGTATAAATACAAAAAATTCTAGACTACTGCCGATCTGAATGAAGAAGAAGTCTTTCTGCATCATGTCATTGTCACTCTCTCATTCGTTCTCCTCAAATTTAGCACACTGCATCCATATCAGCTTGAGCAAGTGCTTTTGTCGGGGGAAGATCGGGAGGGGTTACCTCAATCATCATCATCCCGAACCTCAGCCTCACCATGAGGGACTTCAACATCATCAATGCCAGTCAAATCAAGGTCAGGGTACTTCGTGAGGAGCTTGTCTTGAAGGTATTATACCCATGCTCGATTAACTCTCCACCCTATCTCTTCAACTTCAGCTTATCTCTGCTTCGGTTTGGGCCTTGGTAGATTTGACTGTGTCTTTGGTCTTCTGGATGGAGGTAGACTGGAAGTCATCAAACCTCTTATAGAGGTCTTCCAACTTCGAGCAAGGGAATCCCGTTCAGATTCCATGATGGATAAGGAGTTCGCCGCCTCCTTCAACTTCTCCTCGGCAAGTAGAGGCAGTAGACTGGGCTGTCCCCAGTTGTAGCCTGGCCTCATCCAGCTCAGACTAGAGATTATCAATCATATCCAGGTTCGCAAAAGACTCCACAATAATAGCAAGGCCATGCATAGTTTGGAAAGCAGAAGACAGACAAGTTAGAACAAGTAAATGTCAAAACGCAAAAAAGAATGGTAGAAGTTTGAAACTTACCTTCAACTTGGAGGGATAGCAGGTCTGTAGCAATCTTCTCAGCATTCTGCCCCTTATATTTCTTTGGTCCAGAAGCCTAGAACTCATCAAATGCCTTCTTCGCAGGCTAAGTAGCCGGAGTCATTAGGTACCTCAACAGTAGCAGCAGCTGCCTTCCCCTTCCCCCTTCGCTTGGTCGGGACTTTAGGGGCAAGGAGAAGTGTTGGCGTTGGAGCTGGAGGGCTCCCTCACGTCCTCAGCTAGAGTACGATCTGGGGAGTTAGAGAGAAGCCTCCTCCTCTTCACTTGAAGAGATGGGTCGGCAGGAGAAGAGGTCTCCCCCACCGTTTCTTTTCTTTTGCCCTGGTGCCCACTTGGACATCAGGGATTTCTTCAAGTTGCTGACCCCTTTTTTGTTGTCAGGCTAGCCTCCATAAGGTGTTCGAGAGTAAGAATGGTAGTATGAGCCCTGTTACTGGTCTGAAGGAGTCGATGGTATTTGTCTTGAAGATTAACGGTGAAGATTGACCTCTTCCAAGCACTTTTATCTGCACAAAAGCCACAAACACAGAGATTAGATGTGATACCCCGACCTCGAATTGTAACCGAACGAACCGGGTAAACCCGAGTCGATAGGGCTTATGTTATAATCTCAAATGAAATGGATGAGTTGGAGTTACAATTGTTTCGAATGTACGGAAGAATGCCGGGCAATGCCGAGCAAGCCAAGAACGAATATCGAAATGGAAATAAAAACACAAATGAAATAAAAATAAAAGAAAAAGGAAAAATAAAATAGATAAATAAATAAATTTAAAATTTTAAAATTAGAATAAAATAAAAACAATTATTTATATGTGTATATATAGTCACATTTATATACGTGAAATATATGTATATATAGTGGGCCGTACATCTATATGTGTGTGTGTGCATATATATATATATATATATATATATATATATGCACCAAGACTTAGATAAGGGAGGGGCATAACTGGATCTAGGAGTTTAAATTCACAAAAAGGGGGATTAAGTAGACAAAGGGTTTGGAAACAGAAAAGATAGGAAAAGGAAAAGAGATAAACTGAAATAAGATTTGAATAAGAGAGAGGTAATGGGCGTGAAAACGGGAGGGGGTTACGATCACAGAGAAAAAGAGAAGAAAAAACGTTGAGGCTATTGAAAGGGGTACGGAACAGAGAGATTAAAGAGAGAGAGAGAGTAACGGGGGAGAGAGAGAGAGAGAGTTTTTTCTGGCTCTCTCAAGATTCACCACCAATTGTGGCAGCCATCCGCCGCCATCAAACTCCACTCCTACCGCACCGTGCATCGTCAACAGACCCCCAACAGTCCCTGCACCGTGCCTCTACAACGGACCACCATCAAACTCTAACAGTCCCGCATCGGAGATACCATCGACACTGCTTCGGATCTGAGAAGTCAAAGCCACAATAGTACCATCGCACTGCCCAGATCAATGGCCAAATTCCCTAAACTGCAGTTCGTTTCGATCAGATCGACGACCTTACCACCACCATGAACTGTAGAGGTGCCGTAATCTAGTCGACCTTGCGTCTATCAACTGGGTTCGTGACCCAAGACAGGACCTTGCCCAGGAGGTGTTTATAGGCCTGAAGTGAAGAACGTGTTTGATTGGAGGATATAGGAGACTCGAAAGGAAAAGGGAAGGTTACAGAATACTAGGACACATTGAAAATGTAAGTAAACTTCTATCTCTTTTAAGTGGTTTTCCAAGCTACGATCTTTCCATTACTGCCAAGCTTGTACTCATGTATATTCACTGTTATTGTTCTCGCCATGGATATTGTTCTATCTTGTGGACTTGATGAGTTATTGCATGTCAATACCTTGATACGATTAATGTGTATTTCCTTAATGCTCGAATACTGAACAGTATATGACATATGTTGTTGAGAATTTCTAGAGGATGGCGGTACGTCCGCGCTCTAGGTAAGAATCTTTGAGGGTGGCTTAGAGCTGAGGAGGATGGTGGTACGTCCGCACTCCAATAGGCTTGGGCTAGTCACACAAAAGGGAGAAAGTATGAAAACTTGAAGCTGACTTAGCAATGAGGATGGCGGTACGTCTGCGCTCATAGTTGGTGGTTATGCCTTACTGTTTATTGGCCATTTTCGTATATTTCTGCTTACTGAAATTGCTTCCATGACTGGCTATCATGTTCATTTATGATCCTATATGTTCTATGATTACTCTAACCCGTATTTGAGATAGACTTTTACTTACTGAGTTTGTAGCTCACCCCTTACTAAATTTTTTTCAGGTCAAAATGTTACAGAACCATAGTAGGAGTTCAGGAGCGTAGGAAGACAGTTGAGGAGCGTGATAGTAGTGAACGAAGTCTCTCCCATGTACTCACCATCCTAAGAGCGGTTCATGATCAGTTTATTGTTAGTTTAAGTTTAGTCTTTGAACAATAATTGTAATAAAGCTTCCGCACTTTAATATCATGTTTATATTATTTACTATTATCATTGGTAAAAGAATGAAAAAAGTAGGGACGGTCATTGGGTCAGCCCCGCAACACGAGATCCGCATAGGGTGGGTTTCGGGTCGTGACATTAGATAAACTAGTGAAGAAACGAAAACATGTAAAAACAGAAGCAGAGTTATATTAAAGAGGGGGGGTTTTACCCTTAAACACGGTACTTTGGGGAAATGTCAAGGTCTGATCCTGGAAGTCTTCCAGCTCCCATCCTCTCCCCCCACAAAGAAGTACCACTTCTTCCAGATCTTGTTGGAAGTAGGTACGGAGGAAAGGGGTCTGAACCCCTTGTCGAAGGACATGTAAAATAGGCCCTTCGACCTCATATATTTCAAATCCATATTGCTATATATCAGGTCAAGATCAACCTCGACGCCGTTCAGATGTCCTAATACTATGAACCCTAACAAATGTCTCCAACTATTAAGATTGAGGTCGACAGGACAAATGTTGAACCACTTAAAAAACTGCCTAACTAAGAAGGGAAGGGGAAACCAAAGCCCCATCTCGAACCACTCGAGATAGACACAGATCTCGCCTGGACCGACATCAGAAGAACAATCCAATGAGCTAGGGGCTCTATAGGTGACATTCTTAGGGAAGTCGAAAGCAGCCCTCAGACCATCTAACATGTCTTGAGTAATATCGCTCTCTCCTTTCTCTCTTTGGAAGGGCCTACCTGAGGTCTCACCTATTCTGTTCCTAGGTTCAATGAAAACATTTACAATTCTAAGCTTAGGACTGGAGGGGGACTCGACTAAGGGAGGCTTTACTATCTTATTTTTGGCATCACTGGAAGAACTACTGCCTACAATATGGATTTGTGACAGTACAGTCGACTTAGACAAATTTTCTAAGCCATAGCCAATGCTAGAGAGGTCCTTTGAGGCCAACATTGTGAAAGGAAAAAAAAAAAAATAGAGGAGAAGAAGAATAGAAAATAAAAATAAAACGAACAAAGAAGAACCAAATCGAACCTGAAATTTGACCGGAAAAGGGAAGCTTCGCAAGACGACGGTCGCCTTCAAACTCTCTGATCACTCTGACTTGATGGCGAGGTATTTTTGAAGCAATGAAAATGATGAAGGGAAGGGCGTATGTGTACCTCCTCCCCTCTTTATATAGGTTTGCAGAAAAAAGGGGCTCATCAAGCCGAACTGTCGTGGCAGTTGAAGAGAATGATGGCTTCGAAAGCCCAAACGATGACCTGCGCAATAAATGCCACATCAACGGTTGTCTGGGAAGATGGAGTGACAAGACGTGTGACTTTTCGGAAGCCCATAGCCCTAGTTACGCGGTGCGCTAAACTAAGGCTCCGGAGGGAGTAACTGATACGCCATAAAGTGACAGACCAGTTTTCACATGACACGTGTGTACACAGAACAGCCAAATCTCGTTTGTCCAAAACAGGCGTGTGCATATAGGCTCCAGAGCTCATCTCCAGAACGGAAGGCACTGTGCATTCACATAAGGAGGTCCAGAACTAGTCGCCGCCTGAGGTACCCTATCGAGTTAAAGGTAAGGAGATAGTGCGCAACAAGGAAACTGCCCTTCTTGGATATCTTTCACTTCCTATTCTCATGGAGCGCAGTGTCCAACATGGTAACTGCCATTCTCTGATGATAATCAAATCCCTAATTTTACGAGGTCGAATCCTAATTAACTTAGGAGAATTCGTAGCCTATAAATTCAACTCCAAGGTGCGCTTTTTAATTTACAGTCCTTCAATTACTTTCGATTATAGTCTTTTACTTAAGTTTTTATTAACTTTATCGTCGGAGTGGCTACTGCCGGAGCCAACTCGGTAGGCTTCTGATCTTCTTCTTTGAATTTTCGACAGATGATGAAGAACAGAGCCCCACTGATCAGAAAGTGTATCAGCCGCTTTAATCAATATATTGTTAATCATATTAAATTTTTATATTTTTATATTTTTTAAATTTACGATTAAATACTCAGTGCCAAAAAAAGAGTGACAGCAAGGAGAGAGAAAAGCAAAAGTGGGACGATGATATATTTAAGAGGAAAACTCCTACTTTTATAATGTTTACATATAAATAATAACATGTAGTAGAGGAAGGGAAAGGACGGTTGAAACTTGACTGGAATAAAGGCCCAAAGGGCCCAAATGGAAATGGCCTTTTGGGATCTCATGGGGCCATGCATCTGGCCATGAACCAATACATGCACTTTCCTGAAGAAGCTAAGCACCTTAAAAGATTCTTCTCTTTGTAAACCCCTCTTGCCTGCCTGAAATGGTACTTGAAAGAAGAAGAAGAGAAACGCTTTGCAGTTGATATATATATATATATGTGTGTTGTGTGTGTGTGTGGCGTATAAAACATAGACACACACGTGTGTCTAGTGTCCTTATTCTGCAGACCATAGCTCAAGATTTTATTTTATGTGCTCATGATCAACTGGTTGGAAAGAAACCCCCACCATCTACAACCATAAAAACCCTAACCCTCCATGCATGCAAATTCTTCAACAATATTTTACATTTTGATCAATTGTACATGCATTTGTATCCCATATAATTTTGGTTTGCAAAGTGTAGGTGCCTTAGCATTGATTGATTTGCATTCTAAAATCCTAATTTTCTTTTCATTTTCTTTGCATTTCAGTGATTGTTATGGGTCAATGAGAATTTAGACCACCTGGCGCATGAACTGGGCACTTTTATGTCACGATAGCGATTCCAAAACTTTGGCTCCACATGCCTCTCTTTTTTCCTTATTAGGGTAGGGTAATCTTCTTGGCTTTTGATTAGTATCTAGGTTCAATGAATTTCTTTATTTCTTTCCTTTTTAAGTTGCCTTAAAAGGACCAGAAGCATGCCCTTCATGTATCCCCAAGCATTGTCCATAATTGCTAAGCATATGGCAAAAATGCTACTTAATTGAGAGCATGACAAACATTGAATCATTATGCTTGATTTTTAGGTTGTTAACTCTACAACAAGGCAAAAACCGACATGTTGGATCGACAACTTTTTGTAGGTTTGTAATGAAAAAAAAAGTATCTTGATTGAAAATCCGACAAAGATCATCAAGATTTTGTAGGCTTAGATTGAATCATTAGCTTGATTCGCTTTCATATTATTGAAATAAAGCCATTAGTGGTCATGCTTATTGAATTATTGAACCCAAATTAATTAGTGATTTGAGTAATTAAAAAAAAAGACTTTGTTTGCCCATTGGATTTGAATTTGTCAAAAATATAATTAAAGGAGATAGAGTGTAATTAATGGAAGAAAAGTATGGTAATTAATGTGAGATGGAAATTAAATTCCCAATAGTAAATATATGTAAAGATTGAATTGGCATATTTAAAAGTGGTGGTCCTGGATACTACTTGGAAATGAAATCATTTCTACAATAAAATTGCCAGAAGTCATGATAAAGATTGTAAATGCTGCAGAAAGCATTATATACAAGATTGGTATGAAAGTTTCACTATCAAATTTTAATTAGAACTCATCTATCCCTGAAGTCACCCTCTCCATTAAAACCCCAGAAGCCTCAATGGAGAATCTTCAACCATACAAGGCTAGCTAACACTAGAGAAAAAAAAAACCATCTGATTGTTATATATACTCTCACGTCTCAACCAAAATCCCATGTAAAATATAGGTTAATCACAACCATATCTCAATTTTCAAGCAAATCCCAAACACCCTACAGCTTGCCCCTCTCTTCTCTCTCTCTCTCTCTCCTCCCTCTCTCTAAATAGTCATACCTAACAATTAGAGAAAAATGGAAATGTACAAGATGTACAGATATTAGATATATTGTTGAGGTCCCCCACAAAAAACACCACCTTTCTTTTACTCTCTCATTTTCTCTTCTTCCCTAGGCCTTCATGGTGTCAATGAAAAGATAGGGATCCCCATCTCTCTCTCTCTTACTTTTTTTTTTCTTCTTTTCCTCAATTGGAGGATCAACTTCTTGGTAGCATCATTATGCCAATGTCACAACCAAAATTCTCCAACCATCTCTATAAGTCTTCAATCAAAACTCTATATTTCTAAACTCAAGAACAAAATCATTATTGCGGCAAAAGTGAGCTGCGCCAAGGCCGTGAGATGTTTCGCCTCAGCTTTCCAACACCGTTCAATGTCTACCGCGATTTTTTTAGCATCCATGGACGCGCCCAAGCAAGCCGCGTTTAGTGAACCCCACGGCGTATAGCCCACACTCGCCTTTCCACCCATTCGGAAATGGTCTCCTGGGTAGTCCATCCTTCTCTGAAAACATTTGTCCCTCCTGTGGACAATTCAAGCCCATATGATCTCTTTTTCAGTCCTTTGAACTAGTGAGAATGTAACATATATATCCTCAAATATATCAAGAAACTAAGGAGAAAAAGAGAGAGATAAACAGGGTACCTTTAGCCAAAAGGGTACATTGCTTCTGTAACCAGTTGCTAAGATGATTGCATCAAAATTTTCTTTTCTCTCATTGACAAACTCAACTGTGTGGCGCATTAGTCGTTGAATGCCTGGACATATCTACTCCAATAGTAACAAATTCAGGATTTGGGAAATTATTTGTAATTCAAATTAGGTTTTGAAATTCAAAATGTGATCAACACAATAAAAATGAATTTTTGAAAAGGTAATTAAAAAGATTTCCAAAATAGAAAAAACAGTGCCGAAGGAGAATTTTGTCACACTTTGTTATGCTTTAACATATATAAGGTAATCATTGATCAAAAAAACATTATAGGATCAATCAAACACTTGGAAAAAGAGGTTGCAAGTTGATAAAGGAAAAGAAATAAAAAGTGATGTGATTTTGCATAATTAGAGACAAGAACTACCTTGATGTCTCCACTTTTGATCTTAGCTAGTGTCCCGACGTCCAACACCGGTGTCTTTCCGGACGAGTTCTTTAGCTCAAGGGGCCCCACGCGCGGCCGGTCAAGGCCAAATCTGGCAGTGTCGCCGAGTAGGAGCCGCGACACAATTAACAAGAAGCGATCGACAAGGCCCATGGGAAACCACTTGAGCAACCACATGGACAGCCCAAAAGTTGATCTTCCCAGCATCTCTCGTGGTAGGATGTGTACCTTCAATCAAAGAAAAGGGTCAGTTAAAAAAGATAGGGACTTCAAAAAAGAGGCCTAAAAGATCATTTGAGTGTAAGATCACTACCCTCTCTCTCACTCAATTGCCCTTCTGGAGGGCTGGTTGCTTACAGGCTATTTACTGGAGTCCATATATGACAAAGGGTCCTTTACAGAGAAAAAAATCATATGTATGATTATGAAATAAAATCTTAATTTTCTTACCAATGTTGCACATGCTTGAGAATCCCAAGAAAGGTAACAAAATATCAAAGATTTTTTTTTCCTATACCAATAAATTTTGTATATGCACATATATAGTCTATATATAAAATTTGATCAACATTGAGTAGATCGTTGGAACTTGAACTCACAAACACTTAGTAGTTAACAAAAATTACATAAAACTGCCAGGAGTCTTAATGGATGTCAATTAAAATGTAACAAAAAAAAAATGATTTGTTTTTTTCAATTTAGAGAAAGTCATATACAACTGGAATTGGGTTTTTTCTGGTTTTGTTAAAAAAAAACTTGTAAAATTTTTGACACAACGAGAATACGTTGATGGTTTTTTTTGTTGGTATGAACAAAAAGTGTTGTAAAAGCTTGACATTTTTTAAAGCTAATACACACAAGTGCGTGTCTATATATGTTTTTGTGTGAGTGTATATATATAGGCATGCATATTAAATTTTTGCGAAAACTGCAAAAAAAAAAGAGAGCCCAAATTGGTTAAGCTTTTCTATAATGAAAAAACCCAAAACTATTGCTTATTAAATGGATTTTTCAAAGTTGGAGAGAAAGAAACAATTAAAAATCTGTAATGGGTTTGCTTTAATGTCTAAGGGAGAGAGAGAGAGAGAGAGAGAGAGAGAGAGAGAGAGAGAGAGAGAGAGGTTGAAGTGTTCTTACTGTATCTCTGACTACAAGGGAAGGCCTAGCATCATGATTGCAGAGATCCAAACACACCTCCATTCCTGAATTTCCACAGCCAACCACCAAAACTTTTTTCCCTCTAAACAAATCACCACTCTTATATGAGCATGTGTGCACTATAGGCCCGCCTAAACTCTTCCATTCCGTCAATCTCCGGCACCACTGGCTCTGCATTCTCACCGGTCGCCACGATCAACCACCGGCACACGTACTCCGTCTCCTCCTCCTTCCTTCAAACCTACACACTTCACCCGCCAAAACCCAAGACTGTGATCAAACTCTGCTCGCATCACCTTCTGGTTGAACACCGGCTTAATATTAAACCTTTTCGCATAAGCTTCCAAGTAATAGACGAACTGTTGTTTCGTAGGATAAGTGGGAAATTCTTCAGGGAACGGCATGAGTGGCAGCTCGCAGAATTGCTTCGGCAAGTGAAGACGAAGACGATCATAAGTCTTGAGCTGCCACAAAGAAGCTATACAATTAGATCTCTCTAGAACTACACTGGGTACGCCTTTTTCTTCCAGACAAGCCGCTGCAGCGAGGCCTGACGGTCCGGCACCGACGATCACTGGTCCGGGGACACACACATATCTCGGAGACTTCATCATGTTTTCATTGAAACGAAGATCATGAGTTTTTTTACCCTCTATCTCTCTCAAATAGTCCATCAACAGTGCAAGTTCTACAGTGATACAACAGTCAACGAAGGTGTAACTATATATATATATATATATATATAGCTATATATAGGTTGAGCTCTATACTTCAAAAATGATTGAATTCACAAGGAAGAGCAAAATCTGAGGATACCCATTTGGTCAAAAAAACGCGTCGTTGATCCAGAAAGGAGGAGTACTGAAGAGCTCTCTCTCTACAAACTATTGAGTAAATTAAATTTGAGAGAGAATAGGCTGAGATTTAATGATAATTTCTCTCTTATCTGGATAGAGATTTGGAGGGAATTCCTTAATTGATGGAGTGGATTAAGAGGTTTCTTATCCTCTCGTGAGAATGAGTTTTTTTAAATCTAATGTGTTGTTCAATGGAGGAGTAACCGGAGGGAGGAGCGAAGGCTACGGGCCTAAATCAGCATTCATTCAACACAGAGAGAGAGAGAGAGAGAGAGAGGGAGAGAGGGAGGGAGAGGGAGAGAGAGAGGGAGAGAAAGAGAGAGATGGTGATATATGTCTGTATACATTCCTTTTGTTCATAGGAGTGTATTGAGTTGAATTCAGTCTATATATGAGGGAAGCCCAAGTGGTAAAAAGAGTAATGGAAGTGGGACATATATATAGTGTGCATATATGTGAGTGTGTGTTTTATTATATTAACAACTACTATTGACCAACAAAACCTCTTTTCACATCCATATAGTGAACGTCACTCTCTATGTCATTAGAGAGACTTAAGAAGAGTTCATTGGGTATTTGATTAATAAATAAGTCCTTGAAGGAGTTCACTTCTGTCAGCAAAATCCGAAGAATACTCTTAATTAGGATAAGTTAAGTAGTGACTAAGCTAGAATTATATGTGGTGAGGGTAGTTATGGTTGGCAATTGTTTGGAATATGCGGCTGGGGTTGGGTCGAGTATGAATTGTAACCAAGATGGCCTCTACTTCATATTTGGTAGCCTAATATTCTCTTGAAAAATAGGTTAGGAAAGAATCAAATTTACAGTTAAAAAAGCTTTCCAAATGATATGATAGTGTTCATGTGAAGCTGTGGCGGTGGCGGCAATGAGTTGCCAAATACTGTAGTGGTTGTAGCAGTAATAAATGTCTTGAATGTGATTGGCCTATCAAGATGATTGTGTGTCATTTCAAATGATGTTATGTTATATTACATGACTCATCTTCTTTTGTGGACAATAACACAAATAATAAATATTGTTAAAATGACACACAAATGTGATGGTCTAATTCTACTTGAAAAATCCCTCCTAACAGTAAATCGCTATGACATTGTGGTGCCAGTGACAAGTTTCCCTGGAGTGATTACTTGTGGTGGTGAGATATTGGTGGAATGAGAATGGTGAGCATGCCCCTGTGGGTTGCTACATAGCAGCGGTGGTAATGAAGTCTGTGACAGTAATAGGATATGAGAGGTGGCAATGATGGCTAACAGTGATGGCAGTGGCAATGGCTGCGGCTGCGGCTGTGTCAAAATATGACAATGACGTGCGTGTTAATATACATATATTGCTGTTTGCATTCTTAAGTGCGTGTTAATATATGTTGTATTCTTAAGTGCGTGTTAATATACATATATTGCTGTTTGTATTCTTATGTTTTTAATTTTTTTTTATCTCCTTCCTCTTTGTTTATAAGAGTCTAAATTACTACAGAACCTAACCCACAGATAGCTTTGACTCGAAGAATTTCTGGGGGTATTGTCCAAAAATCCCTGTTTCGGGTGGTCGGGTCATATTTTACAGAGTCAAATTTGTATGAAAACGCTTTGATGTGCAAGTCACCCACAAATTTCTCATTATTATAAAAAAAAAAAAGACAAAAAAAGAAGTTACCACGAAACCCAGGCAGGTGCAAGACAGTGGGGTTTAATTCAATTTCAGGGCCACCCTGTTTATTTCTTCAATGTTGCCATCCTCTGTCTCTCTCCCTCCAGCATCAGTTTAGTTTTGTACCTCATCAATAGGCACTAAATCATGTGACCATTATACTGCCCCTATGTTTCCAGCCGAAAAAAGCGGTTTGCTTCTCTATTATATGATGATTTTGTCTACTGAGGTTGGAAAAACAGAACCAACTTGAGGCCCTTGTACATCATGACGATGGAAGATTTTTAGGTGAACAGGGGTCAATGGATCCTGTCAATCATTTTAGGCTATGTTTGATTACCGATTTGAAAAAAAAATTAGATAAATTAGTCTTCGTATGCCGGTCAATCATGTAGCCTGTCCACTAAGAGGATATGAGCCCCCAAATAATGTACCTAATGATTGGGAAAAAATCAACACGAACTCAATGAAAATGAAGCCCAAATAAATCGATGATTTGGCTCATCAAAGAGGGCCATCCCTAGGCATGACAATGTAGGTGGGTTATTAACTACCTTCCCAAGAGAAAATGATACCCTCACTCATAGCCACAACTTTTTTTTGGTCAATAGAAGGTGTTACTATTTATAAAGATAATTTACAAATAACCCAATTCACTATGGATAATCAACAATACTATTAACAAACTTAACCTTCAAAACCACGACCTCTCTTATAAGAAGCGGCACGAGATGTCACCTGACCACATAACTTCATGCCCCCTTAATTTGGTATTACACCTTATTATGTGCAAATTAAATGAAGAGTTTTGCTACTTTCCCTCAGTTTTTTCATGAACCAAATGAAGAAGAAGAGGAACATGTCACCTTCATTTGGTATTACACCTTATTACATTCAAATTAAATGAAGAGTTTTGTTAATTTCCCTCTCTTCATTATGCTTGCTATGAGCCACACATTTTATTAGTTATTAATCAATAAATTTATGGTTACTGATATGGATTCCAGCGTTGCATTTTGGAATTTGGATGAAACTTCAAGAAAATAAAGTCTATTTGGAACACATTATAAGATCATTTGGGGCAGCCTTACACAAAAGATACTTACAAACGTGTTTAACCATTTGGCCAAGCTATCACAAGTAATCCTTATTATGGTATATGAGCCAAACATTTTAGTTTGAATCATCGACATCTTTCCTTTACGCGCAAATAGCTTATGAGTCCTAAAGAATCTCGAAGCGATTGTTGCTTGCATTTCCGACTCTACTTTTAAGATAATACTTAGTTTCAAACATAAATTTTATCTTATTTGAGTACGTGTCTTAATCATAATATGTCACATATGCAACAAAAATGTGTTTTTTAAATTTATTTAATTTTTATTTTTTAATTAAAACTAAATAGTTACATGATATATATGTAATTGTATGCATGACACATTAAAGTTGTAATATGTATGTGGGTAAGAGAAAGTCCCTCTTATCTAATTTAGAGTCAAACACTGTCCCTTGTTTTATACATAAAGCGAGCAATTCAAAGCTATACTTTAGGATCGAACTCAGGCATGCAAGTTTTTGATAAAATATTCCAATCAATAAAATTTCCACCTCCCAATTTCCATACCCAATTATTCTCACCTTTTTAACAGACCATATTGGTAATTGAATTCAACATTTGCTACATCCATTCATTTCAATTGTGTTTGAGTTCTTTTTTTTTTTTTTTTGCTCTCCTTGTTTATGTTAAATTTTTGTGTTAACCAATCTAGCAAAAAAACAAGCCAGAGTTTTGGAAAAAATACAATTCATTTCTCAAAAGTATAGATTTAGTGTAATGATGTTCTGGTGGTCAATTGCTTTAGGAAATAAAATGCACTAGTACACAACTACAAACATGGCGGTGGGATGTGGGGGGGGTGGTGATAAAGTTTCTTGAGGATCAAAATAATGAAGTAATGAACTAATAAAAGTAAAATGTTACTATTTTAATCAATGTGCTTCAAAAATATTAATTTTTTTGACAATTTTTCACTACTTTAAAAGTCTCGTCGAGCATTCAAAAAGCTGAATAAAACTTGTAATTTGAGTTTTTATTTTATTTTTATGGAATAGTAAATTTTATTATTTCATTGGGAAATAGTAAAATTTTATTATTTTGCTGTGATAAAATTTTACTATTTTATAGTGATTTTTGTCTTCAAAATTTTATATGCAATATGGATCTTGGTTGACAGGTCTCAATTTTTAAAACCTATATATAAATTTTATTAAAAATAAATTTAAAATTTTGAATAACTTTCTTAAAATTGGGTGTGCCATTCACGGGATTTATTGTTGAAAAATATATTGAAGGGGTATTTTAGTTACAAAATTATTAAAGGAGTAATGAGATTAATGTGTTTAGGAGTGAATCCCATGACAATTATGATCTATTTTGTAGACCTTTGACCGAATAACCCATTTTCTAAGAGTTGTGGTTTGGAATTCACATGGAACTTGTAGAATATCAAGCATACTTGAGACACACTGTTAGGGTCACTTGAACCACCTTAGTTTTGTGTTTAGGCTGCAAAAGTTATTCCTAAACCTGTTTGCCCTCTAGCTAAGCTTTTGCACTTACCTTTTCTTGTAAGAGCTTCTCCTAACCCACCAAAGGTGTGTTGGGGAGAAGTTTTTCAGTGGAATGGGTCAATTGACCTAAGTATGAACTCAACCAATTAATCATGTCATTTGTACATGTTTACTTTTTAAGAGATAAAAAGTTGTTTTTACTTGCCCGACTTAAAATAATTGACCGAATTTATCGACTTTAATAAACCTAGTCAAGTCAATAGACCCAATTCACCTCACGATTTATTATGTGTTTGGAGAAGTAAATAATTGACCGAGTTCATAGACTTTAATAAACCTAGTCAAGTCAATAGACCCAATTCACCTCACGATTTAGTGTGTGTTTGGAGAAGCAATCTCACACGGCCTATAGTGCTCTACTTGAGCTATAAAGAGTAAGGCACAAGTTGAGGAACCAAGTTAATTTTTTTTTTTGGGGAAGTGTAATTATATTAAAGAAATCAAACTTGAAACTTTTGAGTCTATATTTGAGAAAAAAGTTCAGTGGTACAGTAATACTATGTTATTGCCACTATAATTTATTATTTTTATAAATTCATGTGGATCATAGTGTAATGCTAACATCACAGTGATAATAATATGACACTACCGTCTCACTCGACTTGTTTTTTTCATATTTGAGGCATCAAACTTTCAATTGTATTTAATGCTTAGCCACCCACAAGAGAAATGGATGAAAAAACACAAGTGGCATGGTTGGCTTCTAAATAAATGAAAATCCAATGATCGAGTGATCACACTTGAGCTTTGTCATTGTACCTTCCATAGTATTTTATTTCAAGGTTACCTACGAACAGTACTCCATACTCAGTCTGAAATAGTTGGAGCCATCAACAAAAGAATCTGATATATAGTAAAGAATCTCTTTGAGCAAAATAAAAAAAAAATCTTTAATAAAATAAAATTTCAGAGGGCAATGAATTTTTTTTTAGTGAGACTTATAAAAATAAAAATAAAAATAAAAACTGAAGGGGGAAAGGCAAGATCTACAAGCCAAGAAAATAAAAAAGTACGAGGAAGTCTCCCAAACAAAGCATTTGAAAGAAGTTCAATTGAGTGGCGTTTCCAAAAAAAAGCAGCTTATAACCCTTTTACGCAAAAGCAATTTTGTGCGTTTAAGTCAACCCAAAAGCAGTTTTAAAATCTTGGTCAATTCAAGGATTGCATGTTTTTTTTTTCCTTCTAATTTTATCATATAAATTGTTGACTTCTCACAGATTTGTTACATATAGTGGTATATATATATATATATCCCACGTAACCAATTCAATTCCCTTATTACACAAGGAGGAAAAAACTTACATTAGTTAGCTTCATAATAGTAATACAGTATTATCTTGTTGAGGATTAGCTTAGTTGGGCACCATGCCTTTTTGTTAAGAAGAGGTTATGGGTTTAAATTTCACTCTTTTTATTAAAAAGAACGTGAGTATTATTTTTTTTCCAACCATGAGTTAAATTGGATGGCTTTCAGGATCCATATTTGAGAATTTTTGATTAGGCACGCACACACATATATAAACAAAATCATGAATATAAAGCACATGACTATAATGTAATTCTTTATTTTGAGCTGATTAAACAAAATAAGAATATATATATATATCTATATATATTTCTCCCTCTCTATTTTATAAATAACAAATTATGATTCAAACACATCGTTGGATAACAAGAGATTGTTTGGAGCTAATCAACTGGGACTAGTCCAATTGGTCATCCATGCCTCTTTCAAAAAGGAAGTCATGAGTTAAAGTCTTATTTTTTGCTAGGAAGATGTGAACATTTATTTTCATTCAGGTATGAGTTGAATTGATCAGTTATTTGTCCAAGGCTTATATTAGAGAGGCTTTTGGTTGGGTTATGTCTTGTAAATTGATTTTGATTGGTATGCATATGAATTGTAACATCACATCACATCACTTTTTTTTTTTTTTTTTTTTAAAAAAAGAGATTGTTTGGAGCTACCATTGTCTATTTATATATCATTTCCAAAACTTATTGCCTTCATTTATGTTTATTACTTAGTTTCAAATTAGGTAAAAGGAACCTCCTCCTGACTAGGTATGTATCTTAACCACAATTGATCATGTATGTAATATACACGTATTTTTTTATTTAATATTAAATAATCACATAATATTCATTTGATTATAAAAAGAATTCAGCTAGTCTCCATTCCCCTAACTTCAGTTCTTTTGTTTGATCTGACATGATATATGACTCACGTTCATAAATAATTATTAAAGTGAAGTCTACTTCACGAGAGAGAGAGAAAAGGAGACTGGAGAAAAAAAGGGAAGAAGAAAATCTAAATCCACATAGACAGATTAAAATTATATAACTCTCCTGAATAAAAGGAAGTTTCTCATGTCTGATTTGAAACCGACTTGTGTACCCTTTTCTTTTATCTGTGATGCCTTTTCTTTCTATGGCTTGCATCTAGATTTTGGGATTGTCATTTCCATCCTCATTCTGTTTCCTTATCCAATCCTAGCAACCCACTATGATTTGAACATGGGCCAATATATGTGTATGCATGTGTGAGAACTGATTATTGACTGAAACTACTCCCACTCATGATTGGCTGAAACTAATCCCTTCCATTAATGATGAAGAGGTTTTGTTGGAGAGAATGTTTTTTGGCTTAATGATTAGGCCATGTTTAGGTGTTTGAATTAGACCCCAGTTCATGTCCCAATCCTGAAAGCAGCTTCTCAAATTTTCTAAGCCACCAAAAGGCGACATGCATGCATGGAGTCCTAACTCCTGAGCCACTTGATGTTATAACCATACAAATCAAGCCTTAAAAACTGCCTAATTATTGGATGATCAGAAACAACCAGCCATAAGTTCTTGAGACTTACACACTTTTAATTCTAATTGTACCTACTAATCAAGTCTTTAAGACTGCCTAATTATTGGGTTAGAAACTGCTAGCCTTAAGTTTTTTTTTTTTGAGGCTTATACACTTTTTATTCCAACTGTATTTTATCAATAGAAACTCCTACACGGATGTCTCATTAGGGATTTTGAGGTTGCTCTTTTCTTTTTATATATTTGTTGGATTGTCTCACATCGCCCGTCTCTAACTCCTCTAGTCTATCTATATAACAGGCTGTCCCTCTCTTTAACACTTGGGTTTTAAAGAGTTGAATGGACTGCGCCTCCAATTTCAATATGGTATCAGAGCCAGGCCAGAGCCTAACTTTGGGCTAGAGGAGTCGGGGCGCGCTCACCTGGCCTCCCGCCCGTTTCTAGCTCCTCTGGTCTATCTATATAGCAGGCTGTCCCTTTCCTTAACATCTGAGTTTTAAAGAGCTGAATGGGCTGCGCTTCCAATTTCAATAATATTGAAATTAAAGCACCTATGGTCAAAAGAATTTAGGTTGATAATTAATGAATAAAGTTAATTATTTATTTCACAAAACTCATGGAGAGAGTCTTAAATTAATTTTTTAATTAATTAATCAAATTAATTAGACATAAATTGTAAAACGTAAGTGATAAAACAAGTGTTCTAAATAAAAATAAAATCCGATTCCTAATTAGTGTCATGACAAAGTGCTTCAATTAATAATTGTAACAATATACAAAGCATGAATAAAATAAGGCACAATCTTTACAACCAATCAAGTTATCCAAATTGTCATACACGTTCGGATGGACCAAAACTCGCGTTGGGACAATGCCACTATTCAAATGATCCTTGGATGTGTTCAGACAGTTGAGGTACTTTTTTTTATTCCTTAATTCAATTCAAATTTAAAAACTACTAAGTACCTAAGAAATATTTTATAGGGTAAATTACACTAATCTCTTTTGAGGTTTCTGACAATTACACTGACCTCAGTTGAAATTTTTGAAATTATACTAACTTTTTTTAGTTTTGCTGACAAACTATAAATATCTCATTCTAGTCAAAACTTTTAATCAAAATAATAAAACTGCCCCTCTTGTTTTATTTGTTTATTTATTTTTTCAATTTTGACCAATTTTTTTAACTTTTTTTTAAAGATTTTTTTATTTTATTTAAAAATAAACTAAAGGTAAATAACTTATTTTTATTTTATATAAAAATAAACTTAAGGCTTTATCAATATTTATTTGAAAAATTACAAAAAACAAAAAAATGGTCAAAATAATAAAAAAAAAAAAAAAAACATGAAAGGGACAGTTTTATAATTTTGGAGAAAAAATTGACTAGAGGGAGATATTTGTATATTATCAGGTAAATTAAAGGAGGTTAGTGTAAGTTCAGAAACCTGAGAGTAGGTCAGTGTAATTGTCAGAAACTTGAGGAGAGGTTAATGTAATTTTCTTATTTTATAACATACTTTAAATACTTTTTAAGCATATAGTAAAAAACTAAAGCGTCTAAACTATACAATACGATAAATGCAAGTCCCAAGAGAATTATTAGTAAAAAATTAAATGCACACACATCTTACAGATGTACCTAATGTGTATGCAAGGCGTACATGTATATTTATACATTTCTCATAATAATTCTAAAGCTTTGTAATGTTGTCAAACCTTTTCATTTTCAAAAGTATATAGTTGTAATTAAGTATGACTCATTTTTATATTCATGAATTAGATTAAATAGCAGTGAGACTCAACTTAAACTAACAATTACATACTTAAAACATAGACTTTTGAAATAAAATGCCAACAAATAAATCTTAGAGGAAAATTGGTATAATTGATCAAATACAAATTTTTCTCACACATAACTTTTG
Organism: Nyssa sinensis; assembly: GCA_008638375.1. Lineage (NCBI taxonomy): Eukaryota > Viridiplantae > Streptophyta > Magnoliopsida > Cornales > Nyssaceae > Nyssa > Nyssa sinensis. Next base: position 5,042,735 of record CM018046.1, read on the forward strand.
TTTTCAGCTGATGCTTGAGGCCTTTTTGGTACCAAAAAAATAAAATAGAGGCTTGAATTAATAGTTTATCATTCTAATTTAATGATAATATTATGAGATTTTTTGCTAACTTCCTTAGAAATTTTCAAGAAAATAAGTTAGAAATTTAGTAGACGAGCTCGAGTGACCAGTCTTAGTCATTTTTTGTTACTCATTTTACAAATTGAAAATATTATCGGACTTGAACTTGTTTCTTGTTAAATTCCCACAGTGAATGAAAACTTAGGGTATGTTTGGGCATTCCATAAATATCAACATAGCTTGTTTTCTTCTATGTGACACTTGAACATGCAAAAACGGTACTAGATGATAGACTCATCTCAAAAATCACATAGAATAATTAACTATATTTTCAAATCAGTATCAAGAGTTCTCCTCTTTTGAAAATTTTGAGAATATTGTTTCTGTTAAATGTACAAAGATGCAGATAAATTATATAAAAACCATTGTAAAACATAACAGATTTGCAATCTTCATGGACATCCACATACATTTCAATGGATTTATGATTGCTTATCAAATGGTGTCACCTCAAAGATGGGAAACTTGAAAATAAACCTCATTTTTTAAGCATTATAATTTTTTGCTTTGGTAAAAGAAAAATCCAAAGATGAACTAAATTGACACAAAACAATGCCAATTAAACAGGAGATAGTTGAAGAAACCCAATAGACACCTAAAGAGAAAAATAAGATAATTAGGAAAAAGGCCTACTAAGGGACAAAATAAGGATGGGAAGAAGAAAAACAAGAAAAAAAAGGATATAGTGGGCATGGCCAATAAGTTAAAGAAAGGTCTAGTTTTTCCTAACAGTTTAAATGATATTTTTTGGTTGTTAGAGTATAAGGGGTCATCATGACCCCTTGAAGCAAATGGAAGTTAGACTTTTGGTGAGGCAGAAACTTATGGCACTCGGTTCGGATCCCCGATTTGTAACTTACGGAACTTTTCACTCCAAATTTTGGGGTTTTGATGGACTAAAACACCGAATATCAGCCTAAGTACCCCAAAACCCCATCACACACCTAAAAAATGATGAAGTATCATTGTACAAACTTACGACACTTGGTTTGTATTCCCAGTTTGCAACTAATGCAACTTTTCCCTCTAAAAAGGCCCATTTTGGTTTTAACGGACCAAAACACCTGATATCAGCCTAAGTACCCCCCCAAAACCCATCACATACCTCCCAAATGACAAATTAGAATTGCACAAACTTACGACACTCAATTCAGATCCCCGGTTTGTAACTTATATAATTTTTCACTCCAAAAAGGTCCATTTTGGGGTTTTGACAGACCAAAACACCGGATATTGGCCTAAGTATCCCAAAACCCCATCACACCCCTCCAAACTGACAAATTAGACTGGCACAAACTTATAACACTTGGTTCGAATCCCCGATTTATAACTTATAGAACTTTTTACCTAAAAAATGCCTATTTTTTTAATGGACCAAAATACTGAATATCAGCCTAAGCATCAATAAAATGCATCACACATATCCCAAATGAAAAATTAGACTTACAAACTTACGACACTCAGTTCGGATCCCCAGTTTGCAACTTATGCAACGTTTCGCTCCAAAAATGCCCATTTTGGGGTTTTGGTGGACCAAAATACCAGATATCAGCCTAAGTATCCCAAAACCCCATTCTTTAGCTCTCAAATGATAAATTAGACTTGCAAAAACTAACGACACTTAGTTTAGATCCTTGGTTTGCAACTTATGCAACTTTTTGCTCTAAAAAGACCCATTATGGGGTTTTGATGGACAAAAATACCGAATATCAGCCTAAGTACCCTGAAAACCTATCCACGCCTCCCAAATGACAAATTAGACTTTCACGAACTTATGACACTCAGTTTAGATCCCCGATTTGCAACTTATGTAACTTTTCGCTCTAAAAAAGTCCAATTTGGAGTTTTGACGGACCAAAATACCAGATATCAACCTAAGTACCCCGAAAACCCATCAAAGACCTCCCAAATGATAAATTAGACTTGCACAAACTTACGACACTCGGTTCGAATCCCCGGTTTGCAACTAATGCAACTTTCCACTCCAAAAGGCCAATTTTGGGGTTTTGACGGAACAAAACACTAGATATCAGCGTAAGTACTTCAAAACCCCATCACACACCTCTCAAATGAAAAAGTAAACTTTCAAAAATTGACGACACTCAGTTCGGATCATTGGTTTGTAACTTTTCACTCCAAAAAGCCTATTTTGAAATTTTAACAAACCAAAACACTGGATATCAGCCTAAGTACCAAAAAACCCCATCAAACATCTCCTAAATGATAAATTAGACTTGCTAAAACTTACGACACTCAGTTCGGATCCCCGATTTGTAACTTATGTGACTTTTTGCTTCAAAAATGCCCATTTTGGGTTTTGAGGGGCCAAAACATTGGATATCAGCCCAAGTACCCCGAAACCCCATCATACACCTCTCAAATGATAAATTAGACTTGCACAAACTTACAGCACTTAATTCAAATCCCTGGTTTGCAACTTTTGCAATTTTCTACTTAAAAAAGACCCATTTTGGGGTTTTGACAGACCAAAAGGATATTAGCCTAAGTGCCTCAAAAAACTATCTCACACCTTCTAAATGCCAAATTAGATTTGAAGAAACTTAAGACACTCAATTCGGATCCCCAATTTGCAACTTATGTAACGTTTTGCTCTAAAAAGGCCCATTTTGGGGTTTTAATGGACCAAAGCATCAGATATCAGCCTACGTACCCAAAAACCCATCACATACCTCCTAAATAATAAATTAGACTTGCACAAAATTATGGCACTCAGTTTGGATCCCCGGTTTGTAAGTATGTAATTTTCTGCTCTAAAAAGGCCAATTTTGGGATTTTGACTCACCAAGACACCGGATATTGTCTAAGTACCCCAAAACCCTATCGTACACCTCCCAAATGAAAAATTATACTTGCAAATACTTACGACACTTGGTTCGAATCCCCGATTTGCAACTTATGCAACTTTTCACTCCAAAAAGACCCTTTTTGGGATTTTGACGGACCAAAACATCGGATATTAGTCTAAGTACCTCGAAAACCTAAAACACACCTCCAAAACGAAAAATTATACTTACACAAACTTATGACACTCAATTCGGATCCCCGATTTGCAACTTATGCAACTTTCTGCTCTAAAAAGGCCCATTTTGGGGTTTTGACGGACTAAAACGTTGGATATCAGCCTAAGTACCCCGAAACCCCATCACACACCTTTCAAATGACAAAGTAAACTTTTACAAACTAACGACACTCCATTAGGATCCTTGGTTTGCAACTTTCATCTCTAAAAAAACCCATTTTTTTGGGTTTTGATAGACCAAAACACTAGATATCGGCCTAACTACCCCGAAACTCCATTTCACACCTCACAAATGACAAATTAGACTTACAAAAACTTACGACACTCGATTTGGGTCCTCGATGGCAACTTATCTAACTCCCCGCTCTGAAAAGTGACCATTTTGGGTTTTGACGGACGAAAACACCGAATATCGGCCTAAGTACCCTGAAACTCCATCACACACCTCACAAATGATAAAATAGACTTGCACAAACTTACGACACTGGGTTTGGTTCCCCGGTTTGAAACTTATGCAACTTTCCATCGTTCTTGCTACTTATGCATGCAAAAAAATTTATCACAATATTTTTTTCTTCATATATATTTAATATGTGTTCTAATATATATTATTTGATCTTTATTTCAGATCGATCGAGATTATTGCATCTGCATCGCCTCATTCGTGCATCGGGACCTACTTTTCTCCTTTGTTTTTTTTTTTTCTTTTCCTAGACATCTATAGTTACATTTTCTAAGACAATTTTTTATTTTTGTATTTATTGAGGTGATTATAATTAATTACATATATATTTATATATGAATGCATTTCTCTTTTAATATATTCATTTCATAATGTTTAGAATTGTTTTATATTAGGATGATTGATATATGTTTTAAACAGGAATAAAACACAAAAAAAGGAAAAGTCAGTTCCAAAATAGGGAAAAAATTTAACGACGCATAGAAGGCATTGCTAAAAGTCCCACATATTAGTTTTAGTGATGCTTCATGGTCATCGCAAAAAACACACTATTAGCAATGCACGGAGTTCGTCGTTAAAGTTGTATATTCATTCCAATAACATACTTTTTGCGACACCTTCTGTGCGTCACTAATAATACACTATTAGTGACGCCCTTTTCATGCGTCGCTAATAATATACTATTAGTGACACCCATTGAATTCTCTACATAGCATTAGCGATGCCATTCCCGATTATTAGCGACTCACACCGTGCGTCCATAATAGTCACTATTAGCGACTCACATCGTGCGTCGCTAATAGTCACTATTCTTAATTACACATATTCTTATGCATGCCGCTAATAGTATTAGCTACATGATTATTAGCGACGATCATAGCGACGTAGACTTAAGCATTGCTAATACTCTTTAGCGACATTAATTGGCACTATTAGCGACGCACGAGGGCATCGCTAATAGTACCATTTGCTGTAGTAAATATTTGTGGATTCCCCTTCAAGGATGGGCTAGTATGGTGAATAAACAACAATGTATGGTTAATTTTACAGGACTTTAATACAATTAGGGGATGCAATGAGAGAAGAGGGGGAAATGGGATAAACCAAGAAGATATAATAGATTTCAATAAGATTGGTAATGAACTCAAAACCTTTTTGTGGTATGACCTTTCATTAGGGATTTTGGAAGCTCTTATTATACAATAGTAACTACTATTATATCAGGGTCATTATGGGTATGGCCCAACCCTATTATTGAAAAAATCATAGAAATGTAGAGCTTAACCTCTCACCCAAAAGCTTCAAGCGTGATCCTTCTAGAGAATAAGTTTTTTTTGTGTAATTTAGAACTTATTAAACCAAAACCCAACAAAGATAATAGAAACAAATAGGAAGCTGGCTAACAAAACAAGAAAGAAAAGACTAAAAATTAGGTAGGCTTGAAAATAGGTTAAGGTAGATTCCACATCATGCTAAACTTCCAATTTTGGTAGGAGTTTAGGATGTTCCTCCAAGTAGAAATTCTCAATTGAATAGAAGAGTTGACTTGCTTGATGACTAAAGGAGGATTCGAAACTTTAGTTCTCCAAAATATATTGTTCTTTTCATGCTAGAGGTGATACACTGTGGAGGCTAAACTCAGGTTAAGAAATTTCTTTGCAAAAGATTTCCCTTTCATGTGACCAAAAGCCTATGGAAGCTCAACATCCCAGGAAGAAAAAGGCTTAGATATGGAATTAAAAGACAAAATATGGGACCAAACTTGATTGGAGAAGAAAGATTGAAAGAAAAGGTGGTTACAAGTTTCATTTTCATGAGAATATATGAGGCATAGAGGAGAGGTGGGGATTTTCCAATACATAACTCTATCCCCTATAAGAAGTTTGTTTTTGCATAAAAGCCAAAGGATAAATGTATGTCTTATGGGATCAAACAACTTTGAACCAATTAATAGGGGAAAATGGATCTCTAAGAGCATGCCAAGCTGATTTAGAAGAAAATAGGCCATTTGTGTCGGGAGATCAAAGGAAAGTATTTGGTTTAGAAGGGTCATTAAGAAAATTGTTAGTAGTAAGCCTATGGAGAGAAGAGAGAGAAACAAAGGAAAACTAGGCCACTTCCACTAGGAGCCTTTAATGATAGAACACACTATGACAGAAAGATTACTATCAAAATCTCTAATAATTCTTCTACCATATCTATCAAGAAGGGGCTCAATGGGATACCAAGGATCATACCATAGGAAAAGGGAATTGCCATTACCAATTCTATAATTTAGAAGGGTTTTTAAATCATCTCATAACCTGAGGAATCTTCTCCATGTTCAAGAACAATCCAAGGGGATGGATATAGACCAAAAGTTTTTTTTTTTTTATAAAAAAAAAGTGGTACCATTGAACCCAAATGTTGGCTTTGTCAGTGATGAGGTTCCATAGGTGCTTGAACATAAGGGCCTTATTCCATTCTATGAGCCTTCTAAAGCCAATATCTCATTCTTTTTTAGGGTTACATACACTGGCTCAGGAAACGTTTGTTGAGGTGTGCTTCAAACCATTGCCAGACCACATGAAGGCATTAAGGTTGCTTTCTATTTCCTTAAGAACCCACTTAAGAAGGATAAAAATATCACTCTAATATAGCTGAATGCTTAACAGAACAAAGATAATTTGTTGGGCTCTACTAGCATATGAAAGGGATTTGAATGTCCAACTCTTAATTTTGCCCAAAATTTTCTTTATGATAGTTTTGCAATCTTTTTTCTCGAGCTTTGAAGAGATAAGGGGAACACCAAGGTACTTGATAGGAAAAGTTCGTTCAATAATTCCTATAATTGAATAGATATCTGCTTTAAGATTGCTACTGATAGATGTCTTTTCTAAAGGTCAGAAACCAGACCAAACCAAGAAGAGAATTAATTGAGAGTATATTTGAGGACTTGAATTGAAAGGAAATCAGCTTGATAGAGGAGAAATGTGTTATATGAAAATGATATGGTTATTTTAAGATTTTTACACTTTGGGTGAAAATGAAAAGGTTATTTTTGATGTGTCAGTTCAAAATACCTATGAACCCCTTCACGACAATAATGAAAAGGTAGGGGGATAGAGGGTCACCTTTCCTTAAGCTTCTTTTTCCCTTAAAAAAACCTTCAAAAACTCCATTTATATTGATTGAGAACCTTGCAGTGGAGATGCATTAAATGATCTATTGGATGAACATAGAAGGAAAATTTATAGCTTAGAGCATTTTATGAAGAAAGTCCAGTGAAACAGAGTCAAAAGCCTTCCCGATATCAGTTTTAACAGCACAACAAAGAGGTATATGACTTCTATGCTAACCTCTAACAAGTTCTTGCATGAGAAGAACACTATCTACCTTACTTTGATCCTCTACAAAGGTTGATTGGGACTTGTAAATTAGAAGGGGCATGATTTATTTAAGCCTAGTGTCCAACACCTTTGTTATGCACTTGTATAAAGTGTTACAACAGGTGATAGGTTTAAAATCAGACATGTTACTAGGATTAGGGATTTTGAGAACAAGAGCAATTGATCTTCCCTTATTTGAATATATAGCTTCCAGGGTGTCTTGGCCTACAATTTCCCAATTTTTCTTAAAAAGATCAGAATTGCAGTCATTAGACCTCGTACTACTCTTTAAAGAGAAAATGGCTTCTTTTATGTTTGAGTCAGTAATAAGTTGTGACAACTGGAATCTGGAAGATTCAGGGAAAGCTTTGTTAATAATAAAGTGAAGTTTAGTGGTAAGACAAGCAGAAGAATTAAAAGCAAAACCAAAGAAATTCCAGAAATAATTGATAGCCATATCAACCACTTGCTTGTAGTTCACCACTGTAGACCCATCTTCATTAATCGGGGATAAAATCTTATCTCAGTTCCTGTTGTTGTTAACCTTCATGTGAAAGAATCTAGTATTAGAATAACAAATACTTAACTATCTAGCACGAACTTTTGTCTAAAGAAACTTTTTTCTGTAGCACTCAAATTAGCATATTGAAGAGCAGGCCTTTTTTTTTTTGGAATTTTGAAACAAGATTAGTAGGGGAGGATTGTAGCCATTTTTTTGGTATCTTTGGGAGCTTTACGCAATAGAATTCCTCTTAGAAATATCAAAAATGTCATATTAAGATTTTTTATTTAGTTTAGAGCTTTAAGTTTATGAACAAGCTTAAACATAATCCAAACCTAAGAGACAAATTTTTTGAAAGAGGATTGATTCATCCAATAATTATAAAATTTGAAAGGCTTTTTACCTTGCCTGCTATCAGGGGTGAGAGTTATAATACCAGGACAATGGTATGAAAGACCAGGGCTTTCATAGAAGACCTCTGATTTAGAAAACTGCTTCTTTTAATGGCGGTTGATGAAAGTTTTGTCAAGCTACAATGAATTTTGGCTTTCCCAAGTCTCTTGTTATCCCTAATGAGGAAAGAACTAGTAGTTTTAATATCTCTTTGGCTAAGATAAAAAAAGGCAGCTATTAAACTCATTCCAATAAGGGAAATTGAAACAACCCCTTTGCTCTACTCATTTGGATGTTTGATAATATTATAATCACTAGTGATGAGCCAAAGATACACATTAACATGAGTATTTTATTGTCTAATCTAAGACTTTTCTAGAGGTCTTTCCTCTTATCTTAGTCATTGTGACCATAAATGAGGGATAAAAAGAAGGAATTATTATGAGGCTTAAAAAAACATGATAGAGGTAGCCTTAGTCTATGAAGTCTATGGTTAAAAAAATTTTGAAAGTGGAGTTAGCATTACAAAATCAAACTTTGGTTTCAACCAAATAGACAAGAGAGCTTAAAATTCTTAACTAAATTCCTAACTTCCTAATTTCCTTTTGTTTAAGGAGGACATTGAGGCCCCTAATGTTCTAACATGCTAAAAAAATCATTGGGGGGTTTTGGTTGGAATTTTTCGAGAATTGCTTTGTTAAGTCATTCTAGATTGTGAACCTTTCTTCTTTTTCTTTTTCTGGCTATTTTGAGGAGACTTATGGGGTGGCATAGTGCTTGGGGTAATGGTGTCCACCGAAAGGATGGCTTGGTAAAGAGATCTGGTTTTTAGGACATTGGAATCAATAAAGTGAATTTTAGTGTCCCATATATCTATTAGTTTGTCAAAACGATTGTTAGTAAATGTGGTATTTGTCTTGGGAGAAAGAGGTTTTTCCTTGCCCTTGGAAAGGGGGGGCTTGTGGTGAAAAAAAGGTCGAGAGAATGATTTGAGGAAGGTTGTTTAGAAAGGGAAGGTTGTGTTGAGTTTGAATAGGATTGAGCGAGATATGGGGATTCTGTAAGGGACCTGTATGATTAGAAGCTCCCCAATTTGGGCTTACTATGACTTGATTGGGAGAGGGAGAGATAGAGGTGATTACATTTTTAGGCATCAGTTGTTAGAGATTTCGGGGACATTTATCAAAGGGGTGCCCAAAAACTTTACAAGATGAGCAGAGGTGAGGTTTCCACTCATATGTGACTAATTACCAATGATTAACTCCTTTGTGATCAACAATGGGAATCTTCATAATGAGCTCAACTTAGGCATTGAACTTAACATAGACCTTAGCATAGGATGATATGGTTTTATTAGTTATGAACCTATTCGAGAACATTGGATTGGCAACAAAATTGGCAATCTTGCTAAAATATTTTGATGACCAGAGATGTAGTTAGAGATTGGGCAATCTAATCTTTAAGGGAAGATAACTAACCCCTTCATTTTTTAAGCTTCATATCTACAACCCAGGGCCTTAGTATAAGAGGTTTATTCTCAAAATACTAGGGACTATGCTCAAAAATGTTTTTTCTTACATTCCAAATTACTAAAATTAAAGATAAACACTCTAGAGTTGAGAATAAATATTTTAAAGTGACCAAATTCTACCCACTTCCTTTCCATGAATCTTTTGATGGCTTTAAACGAAGGCTTTGCACAAAAAAGAAGTCCACAATTGAATATTCTTAGTGTATAATCTCATTTTGAACTTCTTCTTCATCTACCATGAATTTCAGTTCACCATTAAAATCCACTAAGGGGTGATAATTGATTTGAAAACCATTGTTACAATCTTTATTTCCTTTGAAAAGAGTCGACCAAGTAATAACAGCTTTTGTGCTAACAACATGGGCAACGGAAACAGTATAAATAGGGTGGGTGGGAAAGTTAATTGGATGATTTTAAGGGATATGGTTGGGAATTGGTTAAATAGGTGGCAAAACAAGGGATGCATAATTGCTTTTAGTGGGCACATTGTTTGATAGCTCAACTCTATTCTAATTTTTAGGAAGGAGAAATCCAAACGTGCTTGGGGGAGTTTGTGTATCACGCGCCACCATCTTATGCTATAATTTTTTACCCTCCTTTGATTTAAGGGGTTTTGGATGGGGAGGATTTTGCACCAAAAGAATGAAACTTGAGAAAGGGAGGAGAGAAATGACCTAAAGTTGATTAAAGGAACCAACACTGTTATAATCCACAATCTTAGGGTTCTTTGCTGGCATGGTAGCCATAAAAGGATGATCTACCATGATTGCTCCCACCTCTAGAGTTGTATCCACCTCTCTTTTATAGAATAAGTTATTCAATGGGATAAATTACAATCACTAGTTCTACTCTAAATTAGTCTAGCAACATCTCAAAGAATAGCTCCCTAAAGTGGATTGGTACAAATTGGTATAGTCTTATAATCTTATTCCTAGATTCACTTTTATTACTTGGCTTTTATGCAAGTCAAGGCTCTTAAAAAGGGAAAAATTGGTAGGATGGGGATTAATTAATCCTACATAGCATCCCCTTCTCAAGCAAGATCTGGAAGTCTATTCTTCAAAATTGCTCGATCTTAAAAATAAAAAACCCTTCCTTGGCCCTAAGAGCTAAATTGGGCTTCTAATTACTTCATTGGGAAAAAGTTTCAAGAAAAGGCAATGTAGATTAAGCCTAGTTGCTATTGTATATCATGTTTGGCAAGTAATGAATACTTAACTATGTACTAGAATAGCCTTGAGATATAAGGATAGTGTGGATAAATTAATTGCAGTTGTCCGGATTAAAGCTGTTAGTTAAAGAAGGGTCCCCCATTCTTTCCTTAGTTGGCTCCTTGCTATGTAGTGGAACTTTTCGTAGAAAATATTCAAGAAATGATCTCCTTGCTCTGTTGGCAACTTGCTTCTCCTCTATTTTGTGTTCAACTTTTGCTTCTTGTTGCAAGATTAGCTAAGCACCTTTTGTATAGGCTTTCTCATTGAAACTTGTTTGTTATGTTAGATTCCTTGAGGTTTGCTGGGTATCTTTGGTATAGTTTTTTGTTTCTTTAATAAAATTCTCACTTACCCAAAAAAATTATTAATTAAACCTATTTTTTTATTTAATATATATTAAAACACATTTTGAATGTTTCCAAGCTCCTACTAGCTAGATTAAGATATATTCATATAAAGGCATAATTTCGCCCGCGCCACGTGTTCGGCTAAAGGTAAAATAACCAAGTGCCCTTGTTTGGTGAAGTTTAAATAAAAGTCTACTACTCACCAACCTGAGCCAAAACTGGATTCATTTGGATTGATGTGATATTCAATTCAGGCTGGACATGATCTCGGCCACAACCTTAGTATAGTGATACAGATGGCATGGATCTCTTGACTTAGTCAACCCTATTTAAATATCCACAAGATAGGAAATGATTCTAATCCGACAATAATTGGGGGTGCAACCCCATTACAAGCCCTGTCCATGGCCTAATAACCTCCCCGCGATTAGAGAGTTACTTTCCATCAAGGACATCCTTTTCCTATGTCGACTACTGAAACCTGGAAATACATATGCAACATCTTGCACACAAAACCATAGCCTTCTTGCTTCTTCAAACAACTATATGTACTAACTTGACCATGAGAGAGTCCTTGGTAAGTAGCATACTGGTGTCACAGTGTCCTCTAACTTTTTTCGATAATCTGTTCTTATTTTGCAAGAGCACATTCTATTTGGAAAAATCCCCCTTCCTAATAATTCATATTCATAAAGAAAACATTTTTGAGATATTGGTATATATTCAAGTCAATATAAAAGAAAAAGAGAAAATCTCTACATATAATGATGGATTCAACTGAAACTTTAAAAGTAATCCATTTGGTGGTACAGAAACCCACTCTCGAAGTTAGTAGGAAATGGGTCAAGGGCAAACCATAACAGAGCACATCTAGCCTACAAACAAGCAAACTACAATCAAGCAAAATCATTCTCAATCAATTTTGTTAACTCTATAACTGATGCATAACAGTTGTAAATAGACGTAAATATATCTTCATACATGTGTATATAAACTAGCTCTCTACATCAATAAAATGTATGCAAATTTATTCATTGAAAAAATAGCAGTGGTATTTTCTTACATGGTATCAGAGCAGCCAGTCTCTCACGAGCATCCGATCCTAACCATGTCGTCCTCCACAAATCAACCCCTACTCACAACCCCTCCTCTCTCCGGCACTGCCAAACCCCTTATTGCCCTCAATATCACTGCCCAAATCAATGAAAAATTAACACCCTCCACTTTCCCTCAATGGCATGCTCCATTTGACGCATACCTTATTGGCTACGATTTACTTGATTGTGTCAATGGCACATTTCCATGTCCCTCTCCTCTCGGTACTTCCACTGCCGACTTAACCAAAACCCATTGGGTTCGACAAGATAAACTTATCCTCAGTGCCATCCTAGCCTCTATATCTCCTTCAATTACTCCTCTCATAGCCACCGCAGCAACCTCTCACGAAGCTTGGAAAAAACTTCACACCCTGTATGCTAGCCGATCCCGAACACGGGCTATGCAACTCAAGGAGGAACTCACCTTGATCCAACATGGGAATCGGTCAATTTCTTACTACTTACATGCTATGAAGGCTCTGGCGGATGAACTCGCCATCATCGATCATCCAATTTCTGACGATGAACTAACCCTCTATGTCTTGAATGGGTTAGGGTCTGATTTTTAGGAGATCGTCGCACCGATTTGCGCACGGGAGAACTCCTTAGCGTTTGAAAAACTGCATGACCTTCTGGTAGGTCATGAGTCCTATCTCCGGTGTCTCGATGCTTCCTCTCCGCCGCTGGTGATGACGGCACACTCAATGCACAAGGCGAAGCCTTCGTCTGGAGGAGAGCCTTCAAAATAGCCTCCTAAATCCACTGGGTCCCACCGACCCCAAGGCCAAAGCCCAACCCGTCAGTTTCATCGCTATTCACGTGATGGCCGCCGCTCCACTAATGAGCCTGAGCTGTCTGGCCGGCCCAACATTCCTCCCAAACACTACCAACCCCGCTGCCAATTTTATGAGCAAATGGGCCATACCACCAAGTCATATCCCCAGCTCCATTCCACTGATTTCACTGCCAACTGTGTCACCACCTTAACTGGAAAAGAAAAAAAATGGCTCATGGACTCAGCGGCTTCTCACAATATAACGGATGATCTTGCCAATTTGTCTTTTCACTCTAAATATGATGGCACTGATAAAGTAATCCTCAGTGATGGTTCAGGTTTGGCTATCTCACACATTGGTTCTTTGGCATTGCACTCCCCCAAACGCACCTTATCTTGAGTGATACTCTTTATGTTCCCAACTTTTGCAAAAATCTCATTTTTGTTCATCATCTTACCAAACAAAATAATGTTATCATTGAATTTCACCCCTCTCATTTTTTTGTGAAGGACCAGATCACAGGGGCAATTCTACTCCGAGAAGCATGTGAGAATGGCATCTATACCTTTCCGGAATCAATGTTGTCTCCTTTTTCCAAAATGGTTGCTAATGTACATGAGTGGACCTCAATTGGCGGGTGGCACAAGCTTCTTGGCCATCCTTCACTTAAAAAGGTCCACAATCTAGTTAAGAAATTTTTCCTTTCTGTTGCACCAACAAACACTTTGTCTTCCTTGTGTAGTTCATATTCTATTAATAAAGCACATCAACAACCTTTTTGTGTCAATAGTCTTCAAACTCATGCCCCCTTGACCTTCTTTACACTAATGTTTAGGGACCCGTACCTTATACTGGTATTGACAGCTCCCATTATTACATCATTTTGGTTGATCATTACACCAAATACATGTGGTTTTATCCAATGGCTACCAAATCTGATGTGTCGACCATTTTCCCTCACTTCAAAAAATTTGTTGAAACACGTTTCCAAACAAAAATCAAAAGTCTGTACTTTGACAATGGTGGTGAGTTCATTGCTTTAAAATCCTTTTTGTTGCTCCATGGTATTATTAGTCACTACACCACCGCCCTCCACACCCCACAACAGAATGGTGTCTCCAAGCGTCGTCACCGTCACTTTATTGAAACTGGCCTAACCCTTTTCAATGATGCATCACTTCCCCTTTCATATTGGCCCCACGCTTTCCAAACCGCCTCCTATCTCATTAATAGGCAACCCATACCTCTTCTTTAAAACATCTCTCTTTATGAGGCTCTTTTTGGTCAAAAACCAAATTACCTCAAGTTAAAAAAATTTGGGTGTCTTTGTTACCCCCTCACTCGGCCTTATAACTCCCATAAAATACAACCCAAATCCACCCCTTGTGTATTTCTTGGGTACTCTCAAACCCAGAGTGCTTACAAATGCCTAGACTTCAAAGCCCATAAAATGTACATCTCTCGACACGTGTTATTCAATGAAACCATCACCCCAGTCTCGGTTGTGTCTTCCACAAAACCCCATAGCCCATTGACCGAACTCACTCATGCCTCGTTGTTCTTTGATGCTCAAGCCATGCCCGTCTCCTCGTCATCGCTCTATGCACCACCATCATCCACCATGTCTCCAGAAGGTGTAGCCGCTATCGACGCATCCTCCTCAAGTAATCTCGGTACCCCTGCATCTTTTTCTTCTTTGCATTGAACTAATAACCAAGGGCCTATTCTCTAAAATCAGCCCTCCTCATCTCTTGGTTCTCATGACAATCCATGTTTGCATGCTTCTACTGAACCTTTACCAAATTCGAGTACCCCAACCTTGTCTCCCCAACCTGTTCCACGACTTCACCAAATGACCACTCGGTCCATGAATCAAAATTTTAAACCAAAACAACTCCATGTTGTGTCCAAACACCCCCTTCCTCCGACCATTGCCCCAACCTGTGTGAGTCAGGCTGTTTCTCACCCTCAGTGGCATGCTGCCATGTCACATGAGCTCACCGCCCTCATGACTCATGGCACTTGGGGCTTGGTACCACCCCCTTTGAATTGTAAACCAGTGGGTTGTAAGTGGGTGTTTCGGGTAAAGCGAAAATCTGATGGATCCGTGGATAGGTTTAAAGCATGTCTTGTTGCAAAGGGCTACAATCAACGTCCTGGGCTTGACTACAAAGAGACCTTTAGCCCCATCGTTAAACCCGCAACCATTAGAACTGTTTTGTCCATTACTGTTATGAATGGTTGGGAGTTGAGGTAAATGGACGTCAACAATGCTTTTTTACATGGTGCCCTATCTGAGACTGTCTATATGCTACAACCCCCAGGGTTTAAAGATTCATCTAAGCCCAACCATGTTTGCTGATTACGGAAAGCCATTTATGGGCTTAAACAAGCCCCTCGAGCTTGGTACACTGCACTGAAAAATGCACTGCTTGAACTTGGGTTTGCCAATTCTAAGGCAAACTCCTCCTTATTTATCTATAGAATAGACTCTATCATTTGTTATTTCCTAGTATACGTTGATGATCTTGTGATTACAGGAAATAACTCCATCTTTGTGGCTTCCATTATCAAGAAACTAGGTGATAGGTTCTCTCTTAAGGATATGGGCCTCCTTCACTTCTTTTTTGGTGTTGAAGTTGTTCTTACTTGGGCCGGTCTCTTCTTATCCCAACATAAATATGTTCGTGATTTATTGACCACCATTAATATGAGTGGTGCCAAAAATGTATCAACTCCTCTTTCAACAAGTCAATCTCTTCGATTACTTGATGGCACAAGTGTAGACAGCACAGCATTTCGTAGAATTATTGGCAGCCTGCAGTATCTTACTTTGACACGCCAAGATATTTCCTTTGCGGTTAACAAGTTGTCTCAATTTATGCACAAGCCAACCTCCACTCATTGGACAGCAACAAAAAGGCTTCTCCGTTATTTAAAGTAGACCTTCTTTCATGGTGTCCAACTAACAAACTCCGGCCCTCCTGCTTTAATTACTTACTCTAACGCAGACTGGGCTAGAAATCTCGATGACCGTACATCCACATCTGCATACATCAGCTTCTTAGGCTTAAATCCAATTTCATGGAGTTCCAAAAAACAACGAGTAGTTGCCCGATCCTCCACCGAAGCTGAATACCGGGCCCTTGCCAATGCGGCGTCCGAAACAATGTGACTGCTTGGACTTTTTCATGAGCTTGGTTTTCCACTCAAAGTGGCACCCTTATTATTGTCTAATAATCTTGGTGCCACTCACCTTAGTTTCAATCTGGTTCAACACTCACGCATGAAACATATCCAAATTGATCTTCACTTTGTGCGTGACCTTGTTCAACGTGGTACTCTCCAAGTTCAACATGTGCACACCCAAGATCAACTAGCCGATTTGTTGACCAAGCCCTTGCCGCGCCAACGGACAGAATTATTGAGACACAAGATTAGTCTTGCCAATGGAAGCTCAATCTTGCGGGGGCATATAAAGATGGATTGCTAGAATCAAGCGGATTGCAAGAATCAAGGGCAAACCATAACAAATCACATCTAGCCTACAAACAAGCAAACGACAATCAAGCAAAATCTCAATCAATTTTGTCAACTCTATAACTGATGCATAACAGTAGTAAATAGCTGTAAATATATCTTCATACATGTGTATATAAACTAGCTCTCTACATCAGTAAAATGTGTGCAAATTTATTTATTGGAAAAACAGCAGTGGTATTTTCTTACAATGGGCACCCCTATTAACAACCGTATGAATCAATTTCGAAGAAGTGAAGTCAAAAAGCTTTTATTATGTATAGTAACTGAATTTTATTACATGTTCCTCCTATTTGGGAACTAGAATAGTAGAATCCTACTCTAGTGCCTAGTGCCTAGTGCCTAGTGCCTAGTGCCTAGTGCCAGTACAATGTAAACTTGGGAGGGGAGGGGAGGGGAGGGGTGGGGTGGGTTGGGGTGGGGTTGGGCAGGGGACCATTGCTGCTCAGTACTTGACTTGGGCCCTTAAAAGTTGCCTCTCTCTCTCTCTCTCTCCTGCGGCAAGTCCTAACAGAAGTTTTATATTTTTCTTTCATTATTTTGTGCTTACTTTACCTTAGAACATCATTTTCTTAAATAAACTATCTAATAAAAAAACATTAGACCACTTGATGGGTGCAATGCATCCATCTATCTTAGAAACTTTTCCATGCCCATCTTCTTTAGTAATCATAAACAGCACATCTAGTAGGCATAATAACCCACATGAAATCTAATCATGGCTACACTACATAATGCTCTTAGCTCCATTAGCATCCATACCCCATAATTAATTTGTAGTTCAACACCCAAACAAGCCCTTATCAGATAATTTTTTTTTTTGGGGTTTATTTTAGTCAAAACTGTTATGATTTTGCAAGATTCGTTTTTTCACTTAAACGATGTCGATATGGTTGGTAGGGCCTTGAAAGATCAATTTACCATTTTGAAGCATAAATTTAAGATGAAATAATAATGTTTGTTTGGTTTAGAATCTTCCTCGGAAAAAAAAAAGAGAGAGAAATCATCTCTACGCCCACAAACTTTAACACAATGCTAAACCAATTGTTCCACCATAACTTTGTTTTGTGCCATGTCAACTTCAAAATATATATAAGATTTAAGTCGGCCGCTGTATCCATTTATATATATATATGTGTGTGTGTGTGTATGTGTGTCTATATATATATATATATCCGTATGTATACACACACGTGTGTCTATATATATATATATGTACACACATATCAAGAAGGTCTTATTATGCATGTTTCTTGAAAATCAAAATTAATCACAATGCTTTAAAGTTGATTAATCATGAAAGAGACAACCAGGAACACAACAAAATTTACGTCGTTGAACTACATACACACAATATGTATATGTATAGACATACACATTCTGGACTTCTTCCCTCCTTGTCTTCCCATGTCACAAAATTTAGGGGCAAAAATGAAAAAATAAGGTTTGACTAGTTCATACGGAATACTGTCCCGATTTAATTGAATCTTCCATTAGTAGATAATAGGATTAATCTTTTTATTAGTCGGCTCGAAAAGTCAGATACTAAATTATTTAAAAAAATAAAAAAAAAAAGAAAAAGAAAAATCACCAGTATAAAAATCATTTACTAAGAAAACAAGAACAAATATTGTTCAACTCAATAAAGTCTTATCTCAATTATTTAGAGTCGGTTACATGAATCATATCTCGTCATTATTCTCTTATTTAAAGTCATTTTTTCTGTTAAATCGCACATTACCGTATCTTTTTTCACTACCTCTAAAATGAAAAATCCAACTCAATAATCTTTGGTCAGTGTTTTGTGACGTAAACTTGTGTTTTACTAATTTAAACCTATTGGCATGTGACACAACAGATAATACAATCATACATGTTACTAAAATGATAATAATTAGTCCATCTGATCCACCTATTTTAGATAAGACTTTGTTAAGTTATATTATTTTGAGCTAAAGTTATTGCTTGCAATTATAGTTCAACTCAACACTTAATATTTGAATGTATTATTATATAATATATCAGTAAATATTCCTATAATTACCTTAGAAAATCATGACTCGCGTGCGCATATTATAGTACTTTTAACCTAGTGAAAAGTACTCTCTAATTTGTTGTTTGAGTTGACAATCTTTTGTGTTTTAGTTTGATTAGACATAATTAAACCGAAAGCATTATGGGATCATCATATAAAACTCTCCTACTAATCTTTGTTATTAGTGAATAATAGTATGGATATAGTAATCAAATCGATCTAATCATCATGAAATTAAGTGGGGTCTTGAGGAAAGAAGAAAGTAAAGCAACTCGCTTTGGAACTACTTAAATAAAGCTTAGGCACTCAGTCATGAATAATTAAAAATGTTAATGGAAAGATGTCAAGCGTGATAACGCGCATAAAGAGTCTAAAGATGAAAGTAACTTCACTGTGAAGTTTCAACCTGTCCAAATGCGAGATAGAGTAAACTAACCCAAAAAAAAAATTAGGGAAAAGGTTTCGCATTGTTTAGAAAAAAGGATCTTTTGCAAATCATTCTATTTTTTTTTTCTTTGCTTTTTGAAAGCACTTTCTTACTTGGAAGTAGAAGGAACATTTCATATTGGAGTAAGTTGACAATCTAGGTTAAGTATAATTAATCATTTGTTTTGACTTGGATTAGATAAAGTAATGGTTAATGTACAAAGAGCTTAGACGTCATCTTCGTCTTCCTCTTCCTCATACCTAACCTTTCTGGTTTTCATTGCCGAAGTAATTTTGTCTTCTCGTTTGACGTAGCGGAAGCTTGTGAAGAAATAAGACACCGCCTGTTTCTTGAAAAATCATCCGAATCCACGAATAAAGGTAACACACTCGAATCCAGGAGCACAGAGAATAAGATCTCAGAAAGAAAATTTTTTATTGAATGAAAGTTAACCTTACAATAAAAAGAAATAGCCTTTATATAGGCTACAAAACCTAACAAAACCTAATTCGTCTAGGACTAGAACTCTTAGTTCGACTAGAACTGTGACTTTAGGAAAGAAATAATTAAAATAAAGAAAAATACCAAAAATTTTAAAAATTGAAATATTCTAATTAAAATAATAAATCAAAAGTCCTAAATGTAAGCAGCAATCTGGTAAAAGGACAGCTCCAAACGCCAACCGCAACTTAAGAAATTAAGCAGTACATTTATTACCAAAAGTAATAAAAACGCGCTTTTGAAGGCCAAAACGAAGAAATTTGCCCGAAAAGCGGCATACGTCATAGCAAAGCAATGTCTATTAATCAGCACATCGTTTCCAAGCCACTCACCGAATTTCACCCAATTCCGATCATTTTAGCATTGCACGCAATTACGTGTTAGGAATTGAATTCTTCCACGACTTGTTCTACATCATCGATCCGTAGATTAAATCAATACAAATGATAATATCACATGTAAATTTCTGTATATCTGATTGTACATTGTTTTTTCTTTAGCAAAAGAAATAAAAATTTATTGATGTAAACAAGATAGTAGAATTGTTTTCTTGTTATCCATTGTCTCTTTATGTTTTTTGGTGGTTCCTGGCATGTGATGTGTCCTAAGTTTGGTGCCAATCTAGTTGGAATAATTTTTGGATCCTGGTACCTTTTGCATCCATCTTCTTTGTTGGTGTAATTGTTATGTATTCCTTGTACCTTGTAACAATGATGTTTTTTAGACATTGTTTTTCTATTATTAATATTTTTGACTTGTATATGTTGTACCTTCTATTTTTTCATCAATAATATTTATTTTTGTCGATCAAAAAAAAAATATTACATCAATAAGATTTTTTTTGCTTATCAAAAAAAAAAAAAAAAAACTAGAGAGTACAAGAGATACAACTCGAATACATTTGAGATATTACAATTGAATTTTCCGTACTATGTAACTTTTGGGAGACTATAGCGACATGAATAATCGAAATTCATCTAATTAAATGTATTAAGTTCTTACAAAAGCTTCCTAAACCCCCTTAAGAAAGTATTAGAAAAGGGGGGGTGGTGGTGGTGAGAGAGTAGAAGATTATATAGTGTTTCTTTCCCCTATAAGAAATTAGAAAAAGGGGGGGGGGGGGTGAGAGAGAGAGAGTAGAGGATTAAATAGTGTTTCTTTCCCCTATAAGAAATGAAATTTTTGGCAGCTATACAAATTAAAAATCTATTCAATGGCCCCATTTCATTTCATTGCTATCTTTATGTGATTCCATTTTTTAATAATGCATGATGTTTATTTATTAATGCAATTCATTAGAAGGTGTTCCCTCATAAAGATTCACTACAGTATGTTTTGATCATGCCTTTTTGTTCATGTGGTCTTTATCTATATGGAAAGCTTTGTGGGTTCTTCTCACCCTGATGATTGCCAGATTCCCTATTAAATAAGTTCAAATGAGAGCTTTTTAAAGCCTTTCAAAATAACACAAACACACTTTATATTCCATCAAGTATCATTGTGCACAAATGATGTATCTATTTGATAAAGACTTGTCCATGTCCAGTGTGAGAAGAGGGAAGGGAAAATTAAAAACAACCAATGCAAGCAATCTCTTGAAAGATTGAGCCAGCATTCCACAAGCCATTGTTTGAATTATATATATATATATATAGAGAGAGAGAGAGAGAGAGAGAGAAGGGGGGGGGGGGAATTGAAATGTGACTTTATATATGAGAATCATTCCTTCCACTCCCTCCATTGGAGAAACTATATAAGACAGAAAATCAGAGTGGGCATCATGTCTTCCCACTTCTCTAAGCTTTTGTTTTGTTTTCTTTCTTTCTTTTTTTACTCTAATATTGTTTGGGAGCTCCATCACAGTCGATTTATGTTTAAATTAATTAAGTTACAAAGCATGATTAGACAGGAGTAGGGACATTACTTTCTCGTGATATAAAGCACATTTGTTCAGAACCCTTTCTGCGATTCGAAGGAATTGAATGTCTATACAATATATTTTAGCATCCACTAACATCAAAATGTTCATATGCTAGTTCCATAGTGACATTACATTTTGCTGAATGAGAAATATTACCAAGAATGGTAATCCATTAATCATCTTTTTTTTTTTAATCGGCAAAAGGAAAGAAAGTTTATTAATGT
Source organism: Nyssa sinensis (assembly GCA_008638375.1). Taxonomy (NCBI): domain Eukaryota; kingdom Viridiplantae; phylum Streptophyta; class Magnoliopsida; order Cornales; family Nyssaceae; genus Nyssa; species Nyssa sinensis. The sequence continues at coordinate 5,064,234 of CM018046.1, forward strand.
AGTCAAAGTAGTACAAGAAATACAACTCAACATCAACAAAGACGTAAGTGCAATAAAAATTCAATGCATTCACGCCTCATCCCAACAAGATTTAGCACCAAGTGTTAATGCATACCCATTAATCATCTAATTAAGAGATTCTTAATCCCAAGGTACTAACCAATCCTAAAGTACAGTTAGTGGACTAAAGGATACTAGTTATGTCTAATCATTCATGAAGGAAAATTAACACAAAATACATGTGTCAGATTCGGTTTGTGTCCAATATTTGAATAAACGCAATCAAGCAAAATTCACTATGTTTGTGTTATGAGTTTTCTTGAAAAATCACAAACATCGTAGTCGCAACAGAGTCTTCTTTATCAATAGAACGGCTACTAGAATTATTTATGAATTTTTACAATCCAAAACTATGGATTTCTAAATGGTAACCCAAGAGAGAAAATTCTTAACATTGTACAAAAATGTGAAAAATAGATACGACTAACGTTAATATCCAAAAATGAAGAATCCTCAACCTAACGAGGAACAATCAACCAAAAAATAGAATAAATTATCTAACATTCATAATTAAATATTATTGATAAAAAAGTTTAATCATAAAGACATATTGATAGAGCTAGAATACTAATATTTTGATTAACAAACCATAATTCCTAATTTTATTCTAATCATAATACATTAAAGACTCCTATGTTGAATATAAAATAATAAAGATAATAAATATTTATATAAAATAATCAATTTGAGATAGGATCAAATTTGGAAACTAAAAAATCATAATACAATTTCGAAATAAATTTCCTTATTTTTAGGGTACCGTATCTATCCTATATCGGTCCCTCTCACTTGAAAACAACGCGTTCTCGAGTTAATTAGATGCACGCAACTACGAACTCTTCCATAAATGAGAAATAACGATTGAATCTTTTAAACAATAATTGAAGAGTAAAAAATTTCTTCTTTCACATCTTATATGAAATCTATAATTTTAGGCTCCTATTTTAATGACAAAAATGCTCCAATAATAAAACAAGAAAAATCATCTTTTTGATCCAATACTACAATTTCAATATTCTTTTAAACATCATAATCATCCTTCGTGAATACAACTTCATTCTCATATGCAATGTTGACTACCTGCATGGGGATTTCTTGTTCATTCTCTACCATAAAAAAACTTACGAAATCTATTAGTACTACTAGATCTACACTTTTAACAATTGATTCTAAACTATTTCATTCTTCTTTTTTTACAATAGAATTTTCAATCGATTACTTTTCTTTTTCCATTACATCAACTATTTTAGTAACATTAATAAAAATAAATTCAAAATTATTTTTTATTAACTCCGTGTGATCATCTTCAATGATCACTTAATCTGCATCTTTATGATAAGTGGGTCTTTTACAATAATGTGAACTTCTTTAAATGGTTTAATATTTGGAACCTTATTAATCAAAGGCTCCTTGAAAATTTTATGATTTTCTTATACTTTCTTCTTAGTGCGAAGAACAAACTTTGGAGTTTCTTTTTTCTTTTTCGCCAATCCTATAAGCTTATCTTTTACCAAAAAATATTATTTTTCTTCTACAAATCTCATATCATAAAGAAAATCATCAAAATCATATATTCAATCATGAAAATTTTCAAAATAAAAATTACCATTCAAGTCAAAAAGTCATTTGTAATTGCGAATAACTCTTTGAATAGAAATGTGTTCACGAACGGGTTGGCTAAGAGCTCCATTGTTAGTGTTATTGTCTTCATGATTCTCTTGTATTCGAAACTCCAAACGAATAATGGGTTCTCATACGAATGTTGTCGATAGAATAAAAAATACCGTCTACACTAATTTTCATCCAGCCATACAAATCTTTACTCTGATATCAACTAATGTAACACTAACAATGGATACGACTAACCTTAATATAAAAAATTTTGTAATCCTCAACCCAACATGGAACAATCAACCTAAAAAGAGAATAAATTCTCTAATATTCATAATTAAATATTATTGATAAAAAACCTTAACCATAAGGACCTATTACATCATATTTATAAAGATAGAATACTAGTATTTTGACTAGAAAATCATAACTCTTAATTTTATTCCAATCTCAATACAATAAAGACTCCAATTTTGAATATAAATAATACAAATAATAAATATTTATCTAAAATAACCAATTTGAGATAGGCTCAAATTTCGAAACTACAAAAATTCTAATACAACTCATAAACAAATCACCTTATTTTTAGGGTATCATATCTGTCTTATATCAGTCTCTCCCACTTAAAAATAACTCATCGCCGAGTTAACTGGATGTACACGACTACGAACACGTCCATACCCTTGAAATAACGATTAAATATTTTCAACAATAATTGAAGACTAAAAAATTTCTTCTTTCGCATCTTATATGAAATCTATAATTTTAGACTCTTATTTTGATGACAATAATGCTTTAATAACAAAACAAGAAAAATCAAGTTTTTGATCCAACACTACAATTTCAATATTATTGTAAAGCATATATTATAATCATCATTCGCGAATTCAATTTCATTCTTATCTGCAGTGTTGACTACTGAGCATCAAAATTTATTGTTCCTTCTTTGCCATAAAAGAACTTGTGAGATCTATTGGTACTACTAGATCTACACTTTAATCAATTGATTCTAAAATATTTTCTTCTTGTTTCTTTACAATAGAATTTTCAATCAATTCCTCTTCTTTTTCGATTGCCCCAACTATTTTTGCAACATCAATAAAAATAAATTCAAATTTAATTTCTATTAACTCCTTATGATTTATTCAATGAATAAAAAACTTGATTTGCATCTCTTATGATAAGAGAGCCTTCTACAATAATGTGAACTTCTTTAAATGGTTCAATATTTGCAACCTTATCAGTCAAAGGCCCCCCAAAAATTTTATTATTTTCTTGTACTTTTTCCTTAGTACGAAGAATAGACTTTGGAGCTTCTTTTTTTTTTTTTTCTTTCTGCTGAACAATATATTCTGATACTCTAGTAGAATCCTATTTTGGCTTGTATTGATCTTCGAAAATCTATAAATAATTTGTTGCCAAAAATCTATTCATTAGTAGTTTTAACATTCTTGGTCATGAACGAATGCATCTTTTATTTTGTAATTGTCTCCGCCTCTCTAAATTAAGGCACCATCTTTGCCAATCTTTTGTCCAAAGATATTCTTTTTCTTCTGAAAGTCTCATATCATAAAGATAATCATCCAAATCATAAGTCTAATCATAAAAGTTTTCAAAATATAAATTAGCATCAAAGTCAAGAAGTCTTTTGTAATTGTGAATAGCTTTTCGAATAGAAATGTATTCACGAACAGGTTGACTAAGAGCTCCATTGTCAGTATTATTGTATTCATGATTCTCTTATATTCGAGACTCCAAACGAGTAATGGATTCTCTCTTACAAACGTTGTCGATAAGATAAAAAAATTATGTCTACACTAATTGTCATCCAATTAGGTAAATCCTCACTCTGATACCAACTAGCGTAGCACGAAAATATGAACAATGGTTACGACAAACCTCAATATCAAAAATGGGTAACCCCTAACCCAACAAGGAACAATCAATCTAAAAATAGAATAAATTTTTCAAAATTCATAATTAAATATTATTGATAAAAACGTAACCATAAATACCTATTACATCATACTTATAGAGATAGAATACTAGTATTTTGACTAGGAAACCACAACTCCTAACTTTATCCTAATCTTAATACAATAAAGCCTCATATTTTAAATAGAAACAAATAAAGATAATAAATATTTATCTAAAATAACCAATTTGAGATAGGTTCAAATTTAGAATCTAAAAAAATTTTAATATAACTCTAAAATAAATTACCTTATTTTTAGGATGCCATATCTGTCCTACATCAATTGTACAGAGAGAAAAACTAGATGGGGAGAGAGAGAGAGAGATTGGTGTTGTGTGTCTCTTGTAAATTATTCATTACAATTTATGTGGCATTTATCCAAATATATGTTAAGACGATTATTCTAACACCAAGTTGGAATAGGACTCCCATAGAGTCCAACCATTTCTCAAATAGATAAGAATTAATCTTATATTTTCTCTCTAATTAACCCATGTGATAATCCATGTTAATGCACCACGGGTTATGCGTTTAAGACAAACCCAACCAAAATTCTAACATCTCTTACTCATTTACATAAGGTGAGTTATAGATCTCCATATCTCTCATATACGCATCTCATATCTACATATAGGAAATAGATTGTGTGATTGGACTAGAAAGATCAAGGTAAGAGCATTACATTAAGCTACCATCACACTAACATAATACCTCACTACAAACAAGTAATCTTGTCTATGCTCAGACTATTCTGCTACGCTAGATTTAGCATCCCTTATCCCTTTCGAGAACTAATCTCAATGCGATGCTTAGATGCTCAAATCTATCTCGTACTCGTGATCATATCCATGAAACCAAAAACTAACACGATCGCCTAGGCTATGAGTCATAATACAATAATGTATTATAAAATCATCCCAAGATACTCAGGCTAATCCAATTTGACTTAACTGCTTTCCTAGACATGACCCGTCGAACTGCATCAATTATGATACTTTAGGTACACACAAAAAATAGTGACATCAATTCCTATCTTCACAACGTAGTCCTACGTTTCAAGGGCACAATGTAAATCAACTCAAAGTGGTTCACAGAGCTCACACAATAATAAAGCAATGATACATTTAGTCTCTCTTTATTAATGGTCACATCAATAACATATATAAAATATAATGTGTATTACGATGGAGCTCCAACTTAATTGGACATGTCAATCTAAAAAACCAACACAAATGTTGTATGAATCTTACTCTAGTCACTATCTTAGCACCTAACCCGAACACTCCAACACAGCCACTCTCTTATGCTTTGTTTAGAAGTTTTGGAGAGAAAAGAAAAGAAAAGAAAATTTAAAATTGAAGAGAAAAGAGAAGAGAAGAAAAGAAAGTATTCATCTTTATCTTATTTGATAGTTCAGGAGAGAAAAGAAAAGAAAGTCATTGGTTCTTCTTTGAATGATCAATTGGAAGAGAAAAGAAAAGAAAGTATACAATTAAAATAATTTGATAGATATACTTTTTTATGTTTAAAATTTTTATTCTTTCATTTATAGGTACTTTTGGTATTTTAAAAAATTCATTAATTATACTTTATTTTCTCTCTAAATCTCTCCACTTTTGGAGAGATTGGGGAAGTGGGTTAAAACCCTCAAACTTTTTCTCATATTCTCTCCTAATCTTTTAATTTCTCTCCATTAAAAATTTTCAAACGAGAAATTTAGGTATCTCTGCATCCTAATCTTTTCTTTTCTCTTCAGTTCTCTCAATCCAAACAGGTTGTTAGTGTCTGTTTGAAGGTTCGTATTTGGTTAACTTCAAGCTACACGAGGTGTGTGGTCAACCTCCTTGTTTGGTTATTACAAAAACCTCATCTTAACCCTATCGTGGTAATATATATCACAAAGATAAATTATTCCACTATCTAAGAATTTTATATCTCATCCTGCTCGCTATCTAAGCATTAAGGCAATTGATCGTGTGAGAGAGTCAATCTAAATTTGTTGACATCTCTTAAAAATGTATGCTCATAACATCAAATAATTAACTTAATATGAATACAAAATCATATAACGATAAAATAATGTCATGTGGTGTCCAATCCATCAAAACTAAAGTAAATCCATTCATATAACACTAGATGTAAAATATTTCTAAGTATGGGCTTAATCAATGAGTTAGTTACCAAACTAGTCATGGACCACCTCTCTTTGCATAACCATATCTCAAATATGTATAGCGAAAACTAATGCCAACATGTTTGGCTTTCCCATACTTGGGATCTTATGCATATGTTAAAATAATTTTTGATAGCGCGACCTAATTTTACCTTTTGAAGCATCATCGTTATTGGTCTCCCAGCCTACTAGTGAGCCTAAACTTAGCCTTATAGACGTTAAGCCTTATACCTCCATAAGGGAAAGGTATTACATGCACTTATATTCCATGAGCTTTAATGGCTTGCTGATGATGTGGGATAAAGTTGTGCCAAACACAATACTTACATATGCTACAACAGCCACACAATCATAACTAATGAACATATTATCCTACCTATTAGGCATTATGTCAAGGCACGCAAGGATCTCTTCAACCAAACTATCGCTTCAATTGCAAAAAACAACTATATACCTCGACATCACTTAGATATCAAAGATTCCAATCAGCTATAATCCGACGAGTTAACATTAGGTCACTTTAAAATTTTGATCATCTATACAAACAAAACACTAAGCTGCTCTTTGTAAGTTGACCAACCATATGCTACAAAAATAATCGAGTACATAACAAAGTACACATAACAATTTCAATTACGCTTAAATAGAAAACTCCAAATAATATCTCTATTTCCCTCACCAATTCAATAACAATAATAAAAATTAAAATATGCCCATTTTGATATGTCAATAGGTTAAGATTGTAGTTACAAGATCACTTATAAATTTCTCAATGCGTAATGAGAAAATGCTCAAGGAAACTCCAAGGAAGTCAAATCCAAGTATAGTCTACTTCCCTTACGTCCACCTCAATATAGGACAACCATTTTTAATTCGCGATAACAAATTTCATATATATCAACAACCTTACAAAAGATCAAGACACTTTCTTTAGACCGTTGTGGCTTCCTTGATCATTGTGATGCCAGTTGCTCAATGAAATCTACAGTTCCACTACCTAAACCATTGCTTTAGGTCATATATGAACACTTGAGCAAGCAAACTTTGTACTCTTTGTTCATTAACCGTGAAGCCCAAAATCGTAATGACTATTTTTTTAAGTCACAAATGAATACTTGAGTAAGAAGACTTTGCACTCTTTTTTTATTGACCTTGAACTCAAAAATACATCCACATATGAATTATTGTCTAATTCTCTATGGAAGAGATAATCTCTAACTCCATCTAGAAAGGTTTTAAGATATAATATATGTAACAATCACTAGAATAAAGTGGATGGAGACAATTCTCACTACTAGGGATAATCTCTCTGCATAATCTATACCTCTTTTGGGATTGATTGTTCTCAAAAGAGACAGTACATAAATACTAGTTAATCGATTTTACACAAATAGGAGATTAACCATTCCTATAGTTTGAGTTTTTGCTAATTTAGTTCAACTTATTACTTATAGAAGCCATCCATTCACTATTAGTATAGAAAGATTTTACCTCTATATAAGAACAATATTCACTTCAATCTTGTGGATCAATTGTAGAAATTTCTTCCTTCAATCTCATAAAGATGTGAGAAAATATTTTACATTCTCTTTTACACAACTAAGGATCTTAAGAATCATCCTTTAGTGGTACATTCCCAACTAATGGTACACTCCCACCAAGTGGCAGGTCATTCCCACTATCCAAAGTATCCTCGATGATTATAGAATGAGATAATAATTTTTCACCCTTGTTTAGACATGGCGCGACTTCCTTAGATTATATTAACTTACAAAGTTAAAGATCTCTTATAGCTTTCTTATACTTGCATATTGCATAACTAAATCTATTCATTCCTTAATTTAGTGATGCAATATGCATTGTAAATGCATACTTGGCGGCATTGGAGAGTCATCGTGGAACAAAATAGCAAGAGTTGACCTTCTATCTTTAAACGACCATAAATTTGTGCACAGGTGTCAATTTTTCGGTCATTACCCCAATTTGAAAAGGTCTTTTTGAGCTGTACGACATGGATCAATTAAAGAAAGATCTTGAGTCAACCTAGATTTCCCTTGCAACTGTCAGGTCATCTTTAAAAGACAATCATAAAAAATAGGTGATTGTAGAGAGTCGAGCCTCTATCTATGAGTCTGATCTGATATGAGTTTGGAAGGAACTAAAGGAGAGCAATGCTAAGTTAGAGATGGAAAGGAAGGTTCTGGCAAAAGCTAAGATGCGCCACCAATCCAAAGTGGAGGCAACTAAGGCTCTGCCAAGAAAGAGCACGAGGATTACGTCGTTAGCTTGAGAATGGAGTAGGTAGACAAAAGGCACAAGTATTATATCCAAAAATTATGTAAAGAACTTGTCATGTTCATCCCCTCATCTCTGGATAACATAACGGTAGAGTTTAAGGATAAAGGCAAAACTGAAAAAGAGGCCAAAAATGGTGTTGAAACTAAGAACATGACTCCTACTTTCAAAGATCCCCCTACTGTAGCTACTAAGAGTTTTTTTTGCATATATAAAAATTTATTTTTATATTTATAGAAATCCATTTTGAGGAATTCTAAGTTCCTTGTTTTTTCCCTCTATCTTTAATTGACTATACTAACTTGAGGTGACTTTAACCTAACTTAAAGATAGAAATTCTAAGTATAAGAGATTGAAAATAATGATCTAAACTAATTCCTCTTGAATCTGGATCTTTTAGTTTTTCATATTTCAATCGACATACACATGATTTCGTTAGAAATGATCACTTTTGATACTTGTAAAAATCTACAATATTTTTATGTCATATATCAAGTGTTTCCAAGCTATGATATCTTTTGGCTCTTAGGACGTATAATTTTTAGCTTGAGAAAAATTAATGTTGACCTATAACACTTGTGTAATCACAAGATTTTTGATCAAGTGTTTCTGAGTTGTGAGATCTTTTTGGCCCTTAGGCTGTAGAATTTTTAGCTTGAAAATAAGTATTGCCAATCAATAACACTAATGAAATTACAAGATTTTATGTCGTTTGTTTTCGAGCTATGCCATCTGTTAGCCTTTAGGTTGTAGAATGTTTATGTTAGAAATGAGTAATGTCGACCTCTAACACTTGTGAAATCAAAAGATTTTAGGTCTTATGTTTCCGAGTTGGGACATATTTTATCCCTTAGGTTGTAGAATGGTTAGCTCAAAAAGGAGTAATGTCGACTTGTAACACTTGTGAAATCACAAGATTTTAGGTCTTTTGGTAATAATTCACAATAAAATGTGGACAAATCATAGAATAATAGTGGCTGAGATTTTATTGATAGTATTTTCGTAGATGCTTTAAATTCCATAGTCTGAGTATTTGTTTCTTAGCCACATCTTTCAACTAATAAGTGGAAGGTTTTATTATATTGACCACTTTACGAGGACCTTCCCTGTTAGGTGATAATTTTATAGTCTTGATTTCTTTCATATTTGGGAATGCTCTTTTGAAGACACGGTCTCCAACCTAGAAATTCCTTGGCTCGACTACCTTGTTGTACTAACTTGAGGCCTTCTACTAATAAGCCTCTATTGTTAGTTGTGCTAGTTCTTTTTTTTCTTCTAAATGGTCAAGGTTTTCTTGAATCTAGTACTTATTCTACTATAGATTATACACTTATGTTCTTAGAGTTAGAATTCTAGTCTCTATAGGAATTACGGCTTTAGTCTCGTAGGCAAGAGAGAAGGGTATCTCCCCAATAAGGGTGTGCCTAATTTTTCTGAAGGCCTATAGCACACATAGTAGTTCGTCAACCCATTTTCCTTCAATATATTCTAATATTTTCTTTGAGGCTTCTAAGATGATTCAATTAGTGACCTCGTCATGCTTGTTAGTTAGAGGATGTCCTCGGGAGGAAAAATGGTAGTTTATATGGAAGTCGATGTAGAACCTTGTGAAAATATTTCCTCAATATTGGGGGATTCTGCATCTATAAACAATGTTCTTCCAAGTGAAGTTGTGCACCTCAAAATATGGCCTTTTAGCTAGGGAAATTACCTTCACCCATTTGATGAAATAATCTATGTCTACGAAGAGCAATTTTCTACTATGCATAGACAGAGGGAGCAACCAATTATATCCATCCTCGACTAAGCAAAAGGCCAAGTCTTAGAAATTGGGACCAACTCTTATGGTGGCTAGTGCTAATAAGGAGCAAACCTCTAGCACTTGTCACACCTTTTTACGTAGTCTTTCGCATCTCTCTACCTACTTGGCCTATAATAACCTTGTGAAAGAGTTCAGTATGTTGGGAGAAAGACCTTCAATAGAGTTTAACGTTGAGGAGTAGACACTGAGCAGGTGTGATCTTTATTTTACTGGATTGGATTTTCTCTTCTAGGAGAACTCCTTTTTGTAAGTACTAGATGAAGGGGGCCAACCAGTTTTTCTCTTTTTCTAATCTTCAATCTGTAATGATTTGAGATCTTATCTAATATTGGGTTCTTCCTAAAAGGGGATTTTAATATCTATTTTAGATATAGAGATAAGCGAGGTTGCTAGTTAGCCAATGAGTCATCTCGATTATTCCTAGTTTGGTTTACTTTTTTAATACTAAATCCTTGAATGAACCTTAAAGCAGTTGATTAGTTTTGGATACTGGGCCATTTTTTCATCCCGTACTGCAAAATTTCCAAAGACCTATTTACTATTAGTCGGGAGTCCGAGAAGGACTTGAGGCATTCTTTTTTCATTTTTAATATAAAAATAAGGGCCTCATATTCATCTTCATTGTTAAAGGCTTGAAAGCCTAAGCTCATAACCTTCTCTAATACCAAGCCTTATGGCATCTAGAGTAGTACTCTAATGTCTGTACCTTGTTCATTGAACAAACCATTAGTGTTTTAGACCTAAGAAACCTTTCTTGAAGTCTAGAAAAGGCCTCTTAAGGCTGAGGAGGTTCAATGAATTTGACTATAAAACTAGCTGATGCCTAAGCTTTGATCGTTAACCTGGGGATATACTGAATGCCGAACTACTCTTCCAACTCCACCGACCACTTTTCTAGGCACCCAAAAAGTGTAGGTTTATAAAATATTGCCCTAAGTGGATACGAAGTCGGAATGACAATAGTATGAACTTGAAAATATGACCTGTGTTTTCTTGTAGTAACGACTAGCTCATATGCTAGTTTGTCTAGCTCGAGATATTTTATTTTTGTCTTCAGAAGTTATTTACTTACATAGAAGATCAGCTTTTGAATTCCTTGGTCTTCCCTAATTAGAGTTGAGCTAGTAGCATTAGCATAAACAACTAAGTGTAGGAAGAGCATTTCCCCTCTAAGGGGTTTGGAAAAGAGTTTTGGGGATCCCAGATAGTTCTTTAACTACTGAAACACTGGTTCACACTATGGAGTCCAGTTAAGATACTTATTTCTTTCAGGGATTTAAAGAATGGAAAACATTGATATGTAAATCTGGAGATAAAATAATTCAGAGCTATAACCCCTTTTGTTCAGGCTCTTTATTTCTTTATTTATTTGTAAGGATTTCATTTCTAAAAGAGCCTTGATTTGTGATGGATTAGCCTCAATTCTGTGTTGGGAAATGATGAATCTTAAGAATTTTCCCTTAGATATTCCAAAAGTTCAATTGGAGGGGTTGAGCTTCATCTTATTCTCATTCACAACGTCGAACATCTAGGATAAAGCCTAAATATGCTTTGTTTCTTTTACTCTCGACCAGTATATCGTCAATGTAAACTTTAATAGTATTCAATTCCCAATCTGATGGTGAAACCTTTTGTTTACCAAACATTGGTAGGTTACCCCTGTATTCTTAAGTATGACTTTATATCAATAAAGGCCCCGTTCCAAGATGAAGATTCTCTTCTCCAGATCTAGAAGGTGAATTTGGGTCTGGTTGTAGCCTGAGTATGCATCTCTAAAGCTCAATAGCTCATACCCAAAAGTAGCATCTACGAGTTAATCAATCTAAGGAACAAGAAAACTATCTTTTGGACATGATTTATTTAAGTCATTGTAATCAAGATAGACCCGCCATTTTCCATTCTTTTTGTTCGCTAGTACTATATTAGCTAGCCATTCTGGATAAAAAACTTCTCTAATTGTACTAGCATCAAGCAGTCTTTGGACTTCTTTGTTTATAATATGATATTGTTTTGGGCTGAATGACCTCCTTTTTGTTGTACTTGTGAGTGGTCTAGATCTACCATCAACTTTTGTGACATGACATGAGGGTTAATTCCCTCCATATCATGTACACTCCAAGTAAATACTGATAGGTTTTGCTTTAGAAAAGCCACCAAAGATTTTTTTTATACTCGAATCTAGAGAAAACCCTAGTTATAACTGCTTTTCTACGTGTTGAGGGTCAATTTGTACCTTTTGGACTTCCTCTATGACTTGGACCAAACTACTCCTTCCTTTAGGACTATGTGGCTCATCAATCTCTAAAGGGAATTCCTCGTCTTTCTCTAGATATGAACTAAGGATCTTATTATTTCTGAGCTGCTTCTATAATTACTACTTAAGAGTTTTCCCTTTGAGGGCTATTATGTGGCATTCGCGAGAGGTTGGTTGACAACCTCTGATTGCAATGACTTTTTCCTCTAATACGTATTTCAAACATTGATAGTATGTTGAGGTGACTACCTGCATTCTACATTTCATGGATCCAAGGTCATCCTATTATCATGTTGTACATCTTCGTCTTCCCTAATAGTGATAGGGAGCCATATCATAACCATGAGGGAACTCAAATTCCCATAAAATACTACTTCTAAAGGCAAAGATTGGGAGTATTTCTTTTATGTCTATACTTTATTTCTTGAATGAAAGGCTAAAGAAATATTAGTCGAACTCCCTATATCTGTCAGAACTCTTCTAATATCAAAGTTAGTTACTTTTCAATGAGATTCCTAGGGAATCATTGTGTAGGTAACAAAATCCTAGCCTATTAAGTGTAGTAAATAAGATTTGCGGTAATGACCATTGTTTTTCTCAATAACATAAATATCTAAAAAAGGAGGTTCTAACCTGGCTTCCCAAGAATACATTTTCTAAGCCTTATTCGATAATTTAGCTCTAGATTCGTCAGCGCACAAGACATAGATAACGTGCTGGGGCTACTTTTCTCGGCCCTAATTACGTGGACCTCAAGGTCTATTGTAACATCTCTGAACCCGCCCTGTGAGGATTCCGGGAATACAGCTCACAAATTTTCATAAAATCCATCTAATTCTCAACTTATGTCATTTAATAATAACCAATTCGTATATACATTTCAAATCAAGTCAACATTTACATATCTTCATAATTCGGTTACAATGAATCACTCTGGCTTCAAAAATCTTTCTAATCCACTGATCAGAGTTTGTTAAGTGAACCCTTTAATTTTCTCCATAAATCGACCAGTCTATCAATGGATTAAGTGAGCCACTTCAAAAACTCTCAAAATCGACTGGTCCATGTCAGTCTGCCATGTTAGCATTTAAAAAATTCCAAATGATGTTGTATCAATTAAGTTCATAATCCATTTATCAGGTTGAGCCTCAACTCAAACCCGTAGACCTGTTGACTAACCCGGTTGATCGTTGACTGGTCAACTAGTTTCGCTGTAGGTACGAATCGCCTTTTCCAGCAACGGTCACCGATAGCGATCATTTTTTGGCGACTTTTCCACATGCTTTCGAATTGTTTTTCACCTAGGATTCCATTTTCGATGTCAAATCAAAATTTAGTTTAGTTCATAGCCGTCATAGGTCGAGTTACAGTCGGTGCTTCGACGGGCCCTGACTTTCCGGCAACCACTTTCAATCTCTATTTTGACATGTTTTACACATGGTTTTTCCCCCATTTTTTTTTTTTTTTTTTGACTTCTAAAAATCTAAGGGAGCATTTCCCGTTCATAAAACTAAGCAAATCATTTTCATGTCATTTCAATTTTCTCTCTTCTTGAATGTAACTTGTTATTTCTCTCAAGTTACAATCAATGCTCTAACAAGCCCCGACTTTTCGGGGACCACTTTCAATCTCTATTTTGACTTGTTTTACACGTGGTTTTTACCCCGTTTTTATTTTTTTCAACTTCTGAAACTCTAAGGAAGCGTTTCCTGTTCATAAAACTAAGCAAATCATTACAAATCATATCATGTCAATTTTCTCTCTTCTTGGGTGTAACCTGTTATTTCTCACTAGTCTCTGGACCATTTTTCTTGGTTTAAGTTGTTACATGTTTTATTTTTTATGCTCTTTCGAGTCATGGGTCTAGTTTAAAGCTTAACACATATTGATGCAAAACCTAGTTTAGCTAGGTTCTGTAGTGGAGGTTTTCTTGGTCTATTTACTATCATTTTCCTACCATTTTCATTCATTCGCAATAATATTCACATGCAAGCATTCAAGTTTCCACAAAATTGAACTTAAAAGAAATGCTCGTTGAGAGAGAAAACTCACACCTACCTCCATGCATTCAAATCCCCACAAAATTGAACTTGAAAAACATATTCGATGAGAGAGAAAACTCATACCTACCTCTAATGGCAGTTGTTCCACGCATCTTGGTGCCTTTCCTTGAGCTTCAAACAACTTTTGAAGCTCTCCCTAGCCTTCTTTTGGGCTTGCATGCAATGTACAATTCCATTTCATCCATTCTCTCTCTAATTCTCCTTCTCTCTCTCTCTCTCTCCCTCCCTCTCTCTCTTTCTCTCTTGGCTAGGAGCATAATTCCCATCACAACAACTTATTACAACTTGGTGGTTGGGAATGATATACATGAATATATATATATAGAGAGAGAGAGAGGGAGAAAGAGAGCCCATAGTGCATGAATTCTAATTGGTAGAATTTTGGTCCTCTAATGTGGAGACAGTTCACCACCTTGCTCCCACCTTTTGACACCTCGAACCTTGGCTTAATTAGTCCACTAATCGCCCATTTAGTTTTTAATAAAATCTGATCTTCTTGATGGAGAATAGTGGAACATTCCACTTATTCTCTCTCTTCCATGTATGTGTATATGTATATATATATAATCTATTGTGAGTGTGGTGCTGACAATGCCTTTTTTTTCATCTTATTTTATGTATACAAATGACCATCTCCAACTTAATGGTTAGGGTACACATATTCGTCTTGCCTCCAAATTCAAAGTCTAATTGCTTCGAGCAAATTTCAAGTTGTTCATTTAAGGCTAGTGTCTATTAATCTATATCATTAGTCTTAGTTACCCAATAATACTTGGTTAAGATGTTACATTTCTAGTCTTGTTACTTCTATGGTAGGCACCTCCATGTTCCTCTAGTTTGACCTCATGTTGGGCATATTCCTAAAGTCTCCACATTCAAATTAGATGTTCGGTCTATAGTGTTGTCGTGGTTAATATTTTTTCTTATGTCTTCTTTCGAGATCTCTTTTTAGCCGATCTAGTCACCTATGGTCCTCCCATGATCGGATTTGGTAGAGGATATGTCTCAAAAAGGCATTCAAATGTGTATAAGTATTGATTTTTTTAGAGAACGTGCATGATTGACCCTTTCAGTCTCATTTTTTTGGGTTGTCTTTTTTTTTTTCTTTTTTGGAAGCCTTCTTCTAAAGTTGTTCTTCTTTCTAAGGTTACTCCTTGATTTATCTCAAGGAATTCTTAATATCCTCAAGAGTTATATACTTTTTGACTTTTAGTAGTAGTCTCGACATGTCTACAGGAGGACTCTTAGTGAGGAGTCTTTAAACCTCATGGAGAGTAATCTTGATGTCAAAGCTGTAATAGTAAATATTTTTTCACACCTTTCTACTAAGGTGAGCTCGATACTAAACTGAGCTATAAAGTCTCTCAAAGTTTCTCGCCATTCCTTACTTTAATGTCAGGAGGAATTCTAGACCTTTTTTGAGTTGCTTACTTCTAATAAACCACTTCACGAACTTCCAACTCAAATTAACGAAATTAGAGATTGAGTTCATATGTAGGCGATAGAACTATTCCAGGGTTGCGCCCTTTAGGCCTATGATAAAAGACCTGCACATCAGGCAATCAAGTCTTCCATGTAAGGGTATTGTATGGTAGAAGTGAGATAGCTGATTTGTAGGGTTAGTCCTTACATCATATAACTCAAATCTGGGCAATTCAAACTATTTTGGGTGTTCTTTTAACATGATTTTCAAGGTAAAGGGAGTCCTAGGCATGTTGAACAAAGAATACATGCTTTCATGACTTCTTGGAAGTTTATCAGAACCTCCGTTCTGTGTTGTGATCTAGATTATTTTTGGGACCGTGAGTGTTGCATTGATGTATCCCTTCCGGTCCTTTGACTATGGGATTGGGTCCTCTCGTTATCATCATCCCCAACCCAAAAAGAAGGGGGAGATGATACTTGTTGTCAGTTTTGAACCAATGATGCCATTGTTTGATTCAAAGTTTTGACTTGTTAACTAAACATGTCAATCCTATGATCCACAAATTTCTCATTTTGATTGGGACGTCTACTAGGTTGAAACTGTTGGGAAGATGATTGATTTCTCCTTAGATGGAGTTTTAGAGCCATCGCTAAGTTATAACATGTAAAAAAGTTCAATGGAAATCGATAGATGATCATTTCCATATACGTCACCAAACTGTGGTGGTAAAAAATGGTACGATTAGATCATTGGTTGAGACTTCTTCTAGGAATTCCTACAAAAAGTAAGCAACGAGGATCATCGGAAAGGCCCTAGGGATGGTTGCTTTGACGATTAAGTCAAAAGATGAATTATTGATAGGTGATTCTTATAACAGAAGTAGTAAAATGAGCTTAGGTCTTTTTGGACATACCTTCTTCCCATTTATAGGGATTTACTTACCATTGTGATAAGATTCTCAAGAGTGAATCATGGAATTTGGATTTAGATGAGATATGTGTTAAAAATAATAGGTTTTTTTAGCTTAATTTTTTTTTAGTTATATTTGAGCTAAAATTAAAGTGGGTCCCACACATTAATTTTGGTGGGTCCACATAAAAATGTGTTTTCTTTCATGAAAAAATTAAGATCATGAATTGGGTTACTCAAAACCATTAAGCAATGAATGAGAGATTTCCTTCAAACATCATCACTTGAAAATGGTAACAAAAGCTTGAAACTTGTGAAAAACTTGTGTCCCACATAGGATGGGTACAAAGCTTTTAAAGTGTATATATACAATTACCTTGAATGAAAGTTTGGCCCCTTAGGGGCACCCAAGTTTTTTTAATGGGGGAGGACCTAGCACATGCTTGGTTCACCACACACGTGCGTCACCCCGCCATGCCTCGCATAGAACCGCGCTGGACTGGGTTCAGGTTGTGGCCTTGGCCTGTTATGTATATATCTTTTTGGAAAAAAAATCATTTAAATATTTTTCCAAAATAGTGCCTTTCTGTTAATGTTAAAAACTACCCAAAACATTATCGTTTGGTTACCAGGTTAATTAAGACCAACACTTTCATTTTAGGATTGCATTTGGTTTTGGTTTAGATCCAAAACGATGTCATTTTATGATTATTTTTTGTTTAAATTTTGACTGAATAGGTGTCTTCTTCATTGGGGGAGTTGTACCAAACAGGCACGAAAAGGTCTATATAAACACCATAGCACTCATCTACATAATCATTCAATTCATACATTTTTGTGCCTCAATTCATACTATCTGAGAGAATTCGATTCATAGTTTTGGTTCATTGTACACAGAGACATCTATACTTTTTCTTTGTGTGAGACCACTTCATCTTAGGAGGTAGACGTCCATTCAACTCACAAAGCACCCTGTACGAGGCCACAATCTGTCTTAAGGAGATAGAGTAAAATGCTATACTTTGTCTGTTCTATCTTCCTGATTCAGAAATTTATAAGTTTCTTCAATTTTTGTTTTCCATTTTGGTGAATTCTGTGTACTGCTTCTAAACAGTAATCTACTTTTGGTTTTAATTCCGAAATCATAACTCAGTTTAAATTTAGATCATAATTAGTTTTTGTTCTCCATAATTGGCATTTTACAGTATCCAGTTTCTGTATTTACAGAAAACATATCTGTACCTTTTCAAAAAATAATTTCTATTGTTAAAATAAAACCGATTTTAAAAATTTGAATAAGAGTCTTAAGATAGATTATCTTAAATTTATATATATATATATATATATATCAATTTTATTATTTCAGTTTATTGTTGCAGTATTTTATACTGAAATTTTTTGTTTTTCAAAAGTTACAAAAATTTAGAATTTGAAATTGCTATTTGTATTTCTGTTTACTGCACAAATTTAGTTTTGTTATTTTATTTACTAAAATTCAATATTTAAGTAATCTATTTAAATACAGATTTATAGTTTATTAATTTTATTTATATACTTTTGTGATCTCAGTCTAAATGCCTACTGAAAGTAGCCCCGTGGTGACTTTGAATCCCTCGGTAGCTTCTACCCTTGCTTTTATGGTTGAAACTGTGCCCTTGAACTATGGAGAGAAGCTGAAGAAATTCAATGGCACAAAATTTAAGAGGTTGCAATAGAAAATGTTGTTTTATCTGACCACTCTTAATTTGGTTCGGTTCCTTCGTGAAGATGCTCTCACATTGAAGAAAAATGAATTTGACCGACAAGTAGTTTCTGCGGTGGAGGCTTGGAAACATGAAGATTTTCTATGCAGTAACTATATCCTTAATGGGTTGGATGAGACATTATACAATGTGTATTGCACAGTCAAGACAACAAGAGAACTTTGAGAATCACTAGACAAGAAATACAAAATAGAAGATGTTGGACTCAAGAAGTTTATAGTAGGAAAATTCCTAGACTACAAGATGCTCGATTCCCAGATAGTGATTAGCCAAGTTCAAGATCTCTAAGTGATTTTGCATGACATTCATGCAAAAGGCATGTCATTTAGTGAATCTTTTCAAGTGACTACAATTATTGACAAATTGTCACCGTCTTAAACAGAATTCAAAAGTTACCTAAAGCGCAAGTGCAAGGACTTGAGACTTGAAGACTTAGTTGTGAGATTAAGGATTGAAGAAGACAACTATACTTCTAAGAAGAAAGCAAGGAAAGGCATCATGAAATTCAAGGCTAATGTTGTGGAACAAGGGCAAAGCTTTTTGAACAAGACAAGGAAACACAATAGCGATGGTCTCAAATAAGGTCCAAATAAGAAGTTCCAAGGCAAGTGCTATGTATGCAACAAACAAGGGCACTGTGCTAAGAACTGTCACAGTCGCAAGGACCAAGGGAATCCAAGCAATAAGCATGATCAGGCCAATATGACCCAAATAGGCAATCTCTCTAAAGATGTTTCTAAAATGAGTCTCTCCACAATGGTCTCTAAAGTGAATTTGATTGGCAACACAAAGGAATGGTAGGTGGACACTATGGTTACTCGCCATGTTTGCTCAGATAGGAAGATTTTCTCATCATATCACAATATAAATAATGAAGAATAACTTTTTTATGGGCAGCTCCTTGTCTTTTAAGGTTAAAGGTCAAGGATAAGTGGTGTTGAAGATAACTTCTAGAAAGGAACACACCTTCAACAATGTGTTGCATGTGCTTGATATCCGAAAAAACTTAGTCTCTAGATCTTTGTTGAGTAAAAAGGGCTTTAAATTGGTCTTTGTGCTGGACAAGTTTTTACTGTCCAAAAATGGGATGTATGTGAAAAATGAGTATATGAGTGATGGGCTCTTTAAGATGAATGTAATGACAATTGTACCTCCTATTAAGAATAATAATAAGAACACAATTTCTTCTTATATGCTTGAGTCTTCAAATGTATGGCATGGTAGACTATAACATGTTAATTATGATACATTGCGTAGATTAGTTAAAATAGAATAATAATAATAAGAACATAACTTCTTCTTATATGCTTGAGTCTTCAAATGTATGGCATGGTAGACTATAACATGTTAATTATGATACATTGCGTAGATTAGTTAAAATGGAATGTTTACCTAAAATTAAATTTGATCCAAATCACAAAGTGAGACTTGTGTGGAAGCAAAGCTTATAATAACTTTTTTTAATCCATTGAAAGAAGTAGTGCACCTCTAGAATTAATACATTCAGATATTTGTGATTTGGAATTTATTCAAATTAGAGGTGGTAAGAAATATTTTCTTACTTTTATTGATGATTGTACAAAATACTGTTATGTTTACTTGTTGATAAGTAAATATGAGGGATTGGAAATGTTTAAGCATTACAAGAATGAGGTTAAGAATCAACTTGATAAGAATATCAAGATATTGAAAAGTGATAAAGGTGGTGAATATGAAGTACATTTTGGTGAATTCTATTCACAACATAGTATTATACACCAAACAACTTTACCCTATTCACCTAAGCAAAATGAGATTGTTGAACAAAAAAAAAGAACTTTAAAAGAAATTATGAATGCATTGCTATTAAGTTATGGACTACCTCTGAATTTGTGGGGGGGAAGTAATTCTTTTTGAAAATTATATTCTCAATCGAATACCTCAAAAGAAAACCAATAAGTTTCCATATGAGTTATGGAAAGGTCGAAGACCTTCTTACAAATACTTAAAAGTGCGGGGGTGTTTGGCTAAAGTGACGGTTCCTTCACCAAAAAAGGTTAAAATAGGACTGAAAACAGTTGATTTTGTTTTCATAGTGTATGCTCATAATAGTAGTGCATATTGATTTCTGATTCATAAATTAGAAATTCCCAATATGCATGTTAATACTATTATTGAGTCAAAGAATGCATCATTCTTTGAACATACATTTCCTTACAAATCGACATAAGAGTCGAGTTCAATTAAAAGAACTCATGACATTGTAGTAAGCAGCTGTTAAGTCCAACAAGATGATGATGAACCTAGACGTAGCAAAAGGGCTAGAACATCAAAAAAAATTGGTTCAGATTTTCTAACGTATTTTTAGAAGATTAGCCTCAAAGCTTTAAAGAAGCAATGTCGAGTACTAAAACTCTATATTGGAAAGAGGCTATAAATAATGAAGTTGCCTATTATAAACTCCATTTTGAAGTAAATCCATTGTACAAAATCATAAATGGGAACTAGTGGATCTTCCATCAAGTTCAAATTCTCTTGGATATAAATGGATATTCAAGAAAAAAATGAAAGCAGATGGATCTATTGATAAGTACAAGGCTAGACTTGCTATCAAAGGATACAAGCAAAAATAAGGCTTTGAGTATTTCTATACATATTCACATGTTATAAAGATATTATTCATTCGAATGTTAATAGCTATTGTTGTTATACACAATCTTGAGATACATCAAATGGATGTACAAACAGCTTTCTTAAATGGTGAATTAGATGAAGAAATATATATGGAACAAGCTGAAGGGTTTATTGCTTTAGGTCAATAAATGAAAGTTTTTTGGCTCTTTAAATCTCTTTATGGATTAAAACAAGCACCAAAGCAGTGGCATGAGAAATTTGACAGTATAATGATGTCAAATGGGTTCAAAATCAATGAGTCTGACAAATGTGTATATGTCAAAAACATAGAAAATGGCTTTGTCATTATTTGTCTCTATGTTGATAATACGCTCATTGTGGGTAGTTATAATGAAGTCATTAAAGCTACTAAGAAAATGCTAAACAATAAGTTTGACATAAAGGACTGAAGTGTTGCCGATATTATATTTGGAATAAAGTTCTCTAGATTATTGGATGGACTGATATTATCTCAATTACATTACATTGAAAGAATACTAAAGAAATTTAAACAAGATGATAGCAGTCTAGTGAGAACACCTATAGTTAAAAATCTACATTTATCTAAGAATAATGGCAAAAACATATCACAACTAGAGTATGCGTAAATAATTGACAGCCTAATGTATGTGACGAACTATACCTGTTCAAACATAGCTTAAGCTATCAGGAAATTGAGTACATATACTAATAATCTTGGTCTAGACCATTGAAAGGCAATAGTTAGGGTTTTGAGGTATTTGAAATACACTCAAGACTATAGATTGTACTACTCGAGATATCTAGCAGTATTTGAAAGATATTATGATGCAAATTAGATATCTGATACCAAAGACTCAAAGTCCACAAGTGGTTATTTATTTACACTTAGTGGTAGATCTATGTCATGGAAATCTTCTAAATAAAAGTGCAATACTAGATCACAGTAGAATCTGAGTTTATTGCACTTGATCAAGCTGATGAAGAAGCTGAGTGGCTTTGTCACTTCCTAGAAGATATTTCAATGTGGCGAAAACCTGTGCCTGCTATCTGTATTCATTTCGATAGTCAATCAGCAATTTGTAGAGCACAAAGTCACATGTATAACGGTAAGTCTCGACATATTCGTCGAAGACTTAATATCGTGAAACAACTACTCTCTAATGGTATTATGACCGTTGAATACATAAGGTCAAAAGATAACATTGCGAATCCGTTAACCAACAATTTGACTAGAGAGAAAGTAAATAAATCATCAAGGGAAATGGGTTTAAAGCTTATGCACTAAGAGTCGCTATAATGGCAACCCAACCTAGCTGACTGGAGATCCCAAGATCTAGGTTCAAAGCGATAACAGAATTGTGTGTGACTCAATGAGATCATTATGGAGATAAAATCTCCTACTCATTCCTATGAAAAGAATAGTGATGCCTGCAACGTTGAATAGGATAAGCTAAACTTTTAATGATTCTTATACCTTATTAAATACAAGTGGGGTATAGTAGGATACTCTTAATAAGAAATCACCTATGTGAGTGTGAATTGGGCCTGTTCCACGAGAATAATAAAGGCTAAATTCTTTAGGAGCATTCATAAAATCAGGAATTATTCAGGGCCAAAATGAACACAATCATGATAACCAATTATATCAAAAAAGATTCTATGTGAATACTATGTCTTGATTTTCACAAATGATTAAACAGCTCAAGACATTATGTTCACTGATCAACTAGTAACCCTAATAGAAATTCACAAGAAAAGGGATTAAGGCCACAAGCTACCTTCCTCTATACATGAGATTTTTAAATGAACTCTCTTAGTGTCTGCATGTCATTTGCATTACTTTTGGTCAATTTCATTCATGTGGGAGATTGTTAGGAATAATGGATTTTTTTAGCTTAATTTTTTTTAGCTATCTTTGAGCTAAAAGTAAAATAGGTCCCATAAATTAATTTTGATGGGTCAACATAAAAATGTGTTCTTCTCCATAAGGAGATCAAAATCGTGTATTGGGTTGCTCAAAACTATTAAGAAATGAATGACAATTTTTTTTCAAACATCATCACTTGAAAATGGTAATAAAAGCTTGAAGCTTGTGTCCCACATAGGATGGTTACAAGATTTTTTAAGAGTATATATACAATTACCTTAAAAGAAAGTTTGGGCCCTTAAGGGCACACAAGGTTTTTGGATGGGGAAGGACCTAGTACATGCTTGATTCACCACACACGCATGCGCGCCACTGCCGCCACCTCATTTCGCACAGAACTAGGTCGGGTGGAGTTTGGATTTGGGCCTTAGCCTACTGTGTATATATCTTTTTGGGAATAAATTATTTAAATAATTTTTTAAAACGTTGTCATTTCTGTTGTTGTTAAAAACAGTCCAAATGTTGTCATTTAATTACCAGGTTAATTAAAACCAACGCTGTCATTTGGCAATTGTGTTTGGTTTTAGTTTAAATCCAAAACGACATCGTTTTAGATTACCTTTAGTTTGAATTTTGACTGAATGGGCATCCTTTTCTTGGACGTGGCTATGTCTGTTCGCCATGAACAGACACAACCAAAGCTTTATGCCTATACCAAACAGACACGAAGAGGTTTATATAAAAACTACAACACTCATTTACGTAATCATTCAATTCATAGATTTTTATGCATCAGTTCATACTGTCTGAGAGAGTTCGATTCATAGTTTTGGTTCGTTGTACATAGAGACAGTCGTGCTTCTTCACTTTGTGAGATCACTTCATCCTAGGAGGAGGAGGTCCATCCAACTCGTAAAGCACCATGTACGATGCCATAATCTGTCTTAAGAAGATAGCGTAAAATGCTAGACTTCGTCTGTTCCATCTTCCTTATTCAAAAATCTGTAAGTTTCTTCAATTTCTGTTTTCCATTTTGGTGAATTCTGTATACTATTTCTAAATAGTAATATATTTCGAGTTCCAATTCTAAAATCATAACTCAGTTTAAATTTAGAACAGAATCAGTTTATGTTCTCTATAATTGGCATTTGACAGTATCCAGTTTTTGCATTTGCAGAAAACTGATTCGGTGCTTTTTTGAAAAATAATTTCTACTATTAAAATAAAACTGATTTTATAAATTTGAATAACAATATGCTTGAAGTTGCAATTTCATTTTTGGGTTCTGAGTGAGCTTCAAATCTGAAGTCTAAGTTTTGTTCATTTGATACTGAGGTAGTTGGTTAGTTTTGACCTCTAGAATGGTTTAAAAACTAGGGTCATACCCGATTTATGTTAAGACCTTCGACTGATCTGGTCTAATGAATTAGTCGTACCAATTTGATAGGTCGATCTCTTAGGGTGCTCATTGTCATAGCTAGACATAGGTGACTTAAATATCAAGGTGTCCCAATTTCAATGGTATTGGCATTTTTAGGTATATCAACCACAAAAGGCAAACCATAGGGTTGGTGGCAACATGAGCATGGAATGTTGATTTAGAAACAAAATCTAACAGGCCAATAGCAAATTTTATTTGCATGTAAGCAAGAATCCATGCTTGAATGAACGTGTATATTTACATGTTTATAAATATTGCTAGTATGTAGCTTTCATGTATGATAGCTGTGGTCCAAATACGTATGCCTATGATTTCATTCATTCGCTTCCATTTCATGTAACAAATTCTAGGTTTTAGACAATCCAACCGTTGATGTTTGCTTTTTCTTAAGAGACCCTAATGGAAGATACCTCTTCTTTATAATGCAAATGCAAACAATGAATTATTGAGTCAACATGACCCAAAGCAACCGTCCATCAAGAGATTGCTTGATAGCTTTCTGAAAAAGCCCAAAATGAATCATCTCTCATTTTTCACCAAACCCTAACTAGGCATGAAACAACAAAATCAATCTTTAATGAGTGGAGGGCACTATATATCTCCATTAAAGTTTTAGAGATACTACAACATAAAGGGTGTTTAATTAAAGACTCAAAAAGAACCATTAGTGGGGAAAGGATGATCTTAGATACACTTGAAATGGCTTCCATGTGAAAGAGAGAAAAGATGAATAGCTAGTGCGCTTGTATACCCACCAAAAGGATAGGATTGAAGGTGGGTACATAAAAGTAAAAAGGAAGGGCCAAACTTTCCCTCCCTAAATTATATGGGCATGGCAGCCGACCATATTGTAGAACCAACGGCTAATAACTATGTCTTAATGTGGGTTGCATTATTATCCCATTAAGCCCTATGATTGCACAAATCTACCAGTTTAGTTAAAACAATGTATGCATAAGTTTTATTTTAGATTTGCCAAATCTGACCGTGACCAGTAAATAATTTAGATTTGCCAAATCTGACAGTGACCAGTAAAATTATTTATTTATTCCAAAGGAAAGAGTAGATTTCAAGTGATAAAGGAGAAGAGGGTTGATAAGAATTTAATATTGTCAATGCTATCATTTGACCCGACTTTCAAAATCCAGTATGGTTAGGATTTTTTAGGTCATCAATCATGATCTTAAGAAGTGTGTCCAATTATATATTCCTTCCGTTTTATTTTAAGAGTTTTTTTATTATATTTTACATTGTCTCATTTTAAAAGTTTCATTTAAAAAATTAACGTATTTTTAATATATAAATTTTCAAAACTACCCTTTATTATACCTAATGTGAACATGACTTACAATTAAATAGGGACAATATAAAAAATTTTAATAATTTCAAAATAATAAAATAATACTTCTTAAAAAATTAAAATTCTCAAATGGGACTTTTATTTTGGGACGGAGGGAGTAATTTTTTTTTTTTTGTTGAAAAGAATATTTTAGTTATTCATAAATAAGTCCTCAAGTCCGCCCTATAAACTCCTAATGGTTGGCTAAGGTGATTTACCCATCAAAGAGTTTTAAAGGTTCAAAAAAGCTAACTCTAATTTGAACCATCACCAAAAGAAATAAGTAAATAATTCATCAACTTCTATGAACTAAGGTGTCTCAGGGCCATCTTCACACCAGAAGCCAGAAGGGTATGAATAATTAAAGTACAAACTGTTGGGGACTTGAAATCAAATATTGATTCTAATGAGGTTAGTTGCAAATTGAATTTGGATCCAGTTTGGCCAAAACAAATGAAGGGTATTTTTTTCTTTTTTTCATATAATGATTGGAGAAGAGGAATCGAAGTCATGCCAATTACATGAAAAATAAGCACTTAAAATGCTTGGACAGGACATCGGTCTTAAAGGGGGGCAATGTTAAGACCACTACTTAGTGATTGACTAGGTTCGATATTGCTTAGAAGCCCATAATTTTGTGGGTTAATCATTTGCCCATTATTTATTTCACCTCATATTGGGCTTTGAAAAGTATCCAATACGCTTGAGACCATAAGAAAGCTTGGGAGTTGGGCTACATATTGGGCCAATTGGCCTAGCCTGCATTAATCCAAAATAACTAGAATAGTTTCAGTTAAACTGCAGCTAAGTTTGGGGGGTCGAATTGCTTAGACGCCCCAAACTTTAAGGCAAATGTTGGATAGGCTGAAATGAGGGTATGAATGAAATGCTCATTCTTAATACCTATTTTATTTCTATGTTTGTTTAGATTTTTTAAGTTAGAATAGTCATTCCAAATAAAATGACTATTCTCAAAAGAGACGAAATCGTCATTCCTTACCAAAAATCACGAAATGCTCATTCCATTCTTTACCAAAATTTTTAATTTTTTTTTTTTGGCAAATAAAAAAAATGTAGATTGAATTTTTTTTTTTTTTTGCCAATAAAACAAATGTAGGTTAAATTTTTTTTTTTTTTTGTTTTTTGCCAATAAAAAAATGTAGGTTGAAATTTTTTTTCATTACACATACGTGAAAACTTTGAAATTTATACAAGTATTTTGAATATCTAACTTAATATTAACTTTATTCCAATAATTTGATGGTTCAAACCAAACACAGAAATGTAATTGTCATTCCATTATTGAGTATTCAGCCAAACAAAAGAATGAAATAATTATTCTTATTCTATTCATGCCCTATTCTATTTCTAATATTATTCTATTTTTATCTTATTTCATTACAGCGTACCAAACATACCCTAAAGATTTATCATTTGCCCATTTCACGTTTCAAAGCCCTGGGGTTGGGCTTTGAAACGTATCCAACAAACTTGAGACCATAAGAAAGCTTGGTTGGGACTACGCGGTTGGGCTCCACATTAGACCAGCTTGGCATAGCCTGCATTAATCCAAAATATTAGAATAGTTTTGAATAAATTACACCTGACCCCTTATGAGTTTCTAAAATTACAAAGACTTTACTTGATTTTTTTGAAATTACACTATTCTCTTTTAATTTTATTAACAAACTACACATACCTCATTTTTTGTCTAATTGTTTTTTCAATATAACAAAAATACTCCTTTCATTTAATTTTTTTCAATTTTGACTATTTTCTTCTTTTAATATAAAAATAAATTTAAAGTAAATAACTTATATTTTTTTTTAATCAATATTTATTTGAAAATAAAAAAAAAATTTACAAAAATTAGTCAAATTGAAAAAATAAATAAAAATAAAAGGGGCAATTTTGTTGTTGTTAAAAAGATGGACCGGAAAGAATGTATATGTAATTTGTCATTAAAAATAGTCAAAAGTAATGTAATTTCAAAATTTCTAATTTTTTTTTTTATAATTGTCAAAAATCTCGTAGGAGGTCCAACCCAAACTAAACAGACCATTGCTTTAACTTCTTTATTTTTTAAGATTTTTTATTTAATCTGACAATATATTCATATTTCTTATGCCTAAAAGCCACTACAGTGGGACCGAGATTCTATTCTAATAACGTGAGTATCCGCTTTTCACGAAATTAGCGTGGGTTCGATTTTGCTTCCCCGTCATGTGTGTGTGTGTATATATATATAACTACAGTGACAATTGGGTCATATATCACTAGGCCTAATCTGTAAGCCCACCAAGGTGATCTAGGTAGAGCCCATGCTAGTGAATTATTGTTTTAACAAAATATATGCATGTTAGCATATACATTATAATCCTTTTGCAACCAAATATAAATTATAGTTGCCAAAAAGAACCCTCACCATTATGAATGTGGCATGGAAGGACGGAGCCCTCACCAAAAAAAATAGACTGGATTAAAAACAATTTGGACAAAATTTTAGGAGGGAAATTTTTTCTCAAATTGGAAGAAAAATTCTCAAAAAATTGGTTCAAACCTAACATGTAAAATAAAAATTCCCAAATCTTGGAAGGGTCTAAATTTTTTCCTCAAATTGTAGGACAAATTGTCACAAAATTACTTCAAATATTACATGTAAAAAAACATTTCCCAAATTTGGGGGACCTATAGTCTACTTTAACTCCTATCACACGTGTCCTCTCAAATTTAATTACCTACTATGAATATATTTGTCACATCATGCACCCCACCCTACATGGATGCCAAAGACGTGATGTCAGTTAGCCACCTTGCCGGTCTCTCTACCGACAATGCGACCAACCAAAAGCGACTTCTTACCTTTACCCGAGCATGCACCATCTTTGGTATTTTTGATTATTTTTGTATCTTAGGATAATTAATCCCATTATGGTTTAATGAATTTTTAGCCATTTCGAACATTACCATTACATAACCTGATTTTATTAGGTCGGGGTGCCATCTTAGTCATATCGGATTTTTCGGAGTATTACAATATTAGAGGTGAAAAGTCTTCCAATTAAAACAGAAATCTTATGGTAAATGGAGGATTAGCATTCAATTCTTAATTTATCACGCAAGTAAGAATTTCTATTTTAATAAATAAACTACCAAACTAAGACTTTACAAATAAAGATACAAGGTATACTCAAAGGACGCGGTGATTTTTACTATTCTGGTATACATATATTATCATCTTGTTAATGACTTGATCGTAGAAACTTTTTTGCCAATATGAAATTGGAGTGCGTTAGGTTAGATTATGTTATGTTTGTTACTTGTTAGCGTGAAATTCAAGTGTGTTAGGTTAGATTTAGCGAATCTGAGTTTTAGAAAAGTCATTTTATACAAAATAATGTTAAAGAAAAGTCATTTTATATATTTGTGTAGGATAAATTAGTTGAATTTATGCCCAAAAGATAACCTTTAATAAAGAAAAATAAATTAAAACCTCAATACTCCATTGACTATATCAGCTCACTTAACAATTATATTAAGTTGAAAATTCATATGTATGATTAACAATTAGTATCCACTAAGTTTCTTCTTATTTTAGAGTAAAGTTATCCTTATCATGAGATTTTATCAAATTTTTTTATTTATTAACGTAGTTATTTGGGTGTTAATCAATTAAATCTCTTGAAATCACTTGGCATGACTAGCATCAATAAATTTCATCGACTAGTATCAAGAAGTTGAATTTACTAACACCCGAACAATCTTATTAGCATGTCAATTTTTTTTAAATTACAACTTTGACCTAAAACTAGCTCTCTAAATCCTATGAAATTGATGTTGTTGCTCAAACAAAATATCAAATGGTTTGACTTATAAGGATGAGCCATGTGTTCTCCTTCAATTCAAAATCATACTAATTTCATACGAAATGGTATTCATTACTCACCTAATATGTTTGGCCTATTAACAAATGCTTATTGTCCACTTGTTTTTTTTTCTTCATATGTTTGGCCTATTAATTAATAAATTCTTGTTGTCCACTTGTTTTTCCTTTTTTCTTTTCTTTTTTTCTTGTTTTTTTTTTTTTCTTGGCTGCTCCTAGTACTCTTAAAACTATATGAAAGCACAATAGCCATGTCTTTAATAAGTTTAAGGCCCAACAACAATTTTGTCCACATAGTTTCTCTAACAATATTAACTAAAATTGACAAATTTCTACTCTCTTTACTCTGTACATTAAGCCACTAATAAAGTTTGCAAGTTGGTATTGATGACCCTTAAATGTATGAAATACTTGGAGGCACCTTAGATATAGAAAATTTTTGAATCAGACTAACGTATTCTTATGACTGTGTTTTTTTAATAATATCATGTCACGTGTGGTACGATTCATTTTTTTTAGCAGATCATACTACATATGATAAATTATTATTAAAAAGATATATTGTTACATGATGGTCCAGTCTTATTGAAAAATACCTCAATACGGTTAGGTTAGAAGGGCCACTTGACATTATATTTCCCATTACTAAAGCATGGAAAAAGCTCATTTTTTGTACCAAAGGCACAATTAACTATTGGCCTACTGAAGCATCATTTGGTCAAACTTGAATTGAGTTTAAACAAACTTTTTGAAACCTTATGTAGGTGCCACTCACATTAAAATGATAAGAAACTATACACTATGATTATTTCTGGACGTATCCATGTATATACGACACTATACACTATAATTTTTCTAAATTACATCTATAGAAAAGAATGGAAACTATCTGTGGACCAAGTTGAGCCCTTGAGAACCACAAATAAAGAATGTTTAGCAAAGGTGTCGACCTCCCAATTGGGTAATTGGATGCCTTCAAATAATTTAAGGGATTCCTTGGTTCACCACACCTCTCTAATATTTTTCCCTGACTCCATAATCTTTCCAACTAGAAAGGACTTATGAAGTTGATCTAGCATTATCCATTTGACGCAACAAAAAATGTGATAATAGGATACGAGCATATTAATATCCTAAAACACTTATCAGGTATCAAATATCTTCTCTCGTGTGATGGTTTATTTAGCATATACTCTTAATCACAAAAGTGATTGTAATTTTGATACTGTTTGTATCTAAGAGAGTATCTTAGATTATTTTTTGTCACAACACAAGTTTATATTAATTTAAGAGGTTCAGATCGGTAGAGAAAGTGGTTCCTGCCAAGAAGTGAAGGAAAGACGCAATCGGATTACAAAATTGCATTACAAAAAGAACCATGGATGGATTGACTAGCGGGGTAAGATTATGACGACCTGTAAGATTAGTATTTTGAGGTGTGACGTTTTCTATACTAAGTTAGTTTCGTAGTGGATGAGTGGGTTTTATTTTCCATAAGACCTTCCTACATAAGACTTGGTGTCTCTCTTATATTCTCTATTATGATTGTTGTGTATGTTTGTTTTGCACTTGGTCATATCAAGCTTGAAATCTAGTATTAAATTTATATATAGAACAACTGATTTACTGTTTATTTTAACGATTCCTATTTAACTAACTATAAGTTAATTAGAGAATAAATTTGAAACTACTACGTGACTTTGTGAGATAATTAATTAAAATTAATTTAGTTAATTTATTACAATCCTAAATTGCCTTTGCGTGACTCTGAATGATTTCCTCCACCTTCAATCTTGCACAGACAGTGTCAAATTTAGACCATTAACAAAGGGGGGCAAGAAAATGAAAATAACAATTTCAACGATTCTCTAATAAAAAAAAATGGAGAGATGATTCCTAATTTTCAGAAAAAGTATTCTACTAAAAATAAAGGTGAAATATCATTTTTTTTTTAGAAAAGGAGCATGGCCACCCTTAGCCCCCCTCCCCGGTTGTGTCTGCCACTGTGGTCAAGCCTAGCGAAGTTTATGCACAGTACCATTCTTCTACCTAATTGCTTGAAGCAATTAACAATTGTCAATTTTTTTTTAGCAACAACATGTGGAAAAGTATTTTCTTATAAAAAGGTTTTTTACATGATTTTATCAAATAATATGACGATTTTTATAATTTAAGAATTTTATAAAATATACCTGAAACTTATCATATTTCTAAAATCATAAAAATTATCACATTGAGGTCTACCTCACACGAAATATCTAACCTCGAATTGGATTCCATTCCCATTGTATACCTTCCATCTAACATTCTTAGACAACTCATCCAAACATATCCTAATACTCATTTATAGCCCTACCTCATAAGAAATTATGATCTCTTTAAAGCATCTTTCAAGCATTAATATCTTGAGTCTGACCATACACCCTCCACTACCCTTCTCTAAAGGCATCTCCCCCACCCACCCACCCACCCATATATACTTCCACAAAGGAGCATGGTTGAAATATCTTAATTTCTTATGTCATGTTTGTTTGACTGGATAAGATAATAAAATAAGATAAGTGATATCTTATTTTATGTTTGTATATTTATTTAGAATAAAATTAATTATAATTATATCTCACCAGTGTGGGATAAAAATAATCAGAGTGGTGCTATTATTTTTATCCGATACTCAATGAGATAAGAAGTAAAATAAAAATTCTCAATCATTGTCTTGTGACAAGAAAAATAAAATAAAAGAGGGAAGATAATACTTCCGACAACCACTACTGACATTACTCATATAAATTCTCATAACATACTATCATTCATGTTGATGACATTTTTAGACTATTAAATAGATTTCAAATATACCGACTATGTTTTTTCTTCTTACATTTATTAGTAATCATTTTTATTAATATTTATACACAATAAATTATTAAATTTTTGAACCCTCTCTTATTTATCTGTATCTCTCTATTGTTCTTAACTTTTGTTTTTGAAATTTTTAAGCACATATTTTGAAAATATATATTTTAAGAATTTAGTTTTTCTAAAATTTTACAAAAAAGTATTATGAAGAATAAAAATTTAATATTACATAAGATTTTATTATTTTTATTAATAATTATATCGATATAAGTATAGAATCGAAATATAATAGAATTGAAATAAAACAGTATATCCAAACTTTTTATTTAAACATGTTCTAAATATTAGAATAAGATATTTAATATTTTATTAAATTTTATTTTTTATCTAATCTGAACTTTTTATCTGATCGTTCAAACGAAACCTTAATGTTAATACTCCATCCTTGGAAGGACGACAAACCTTTTCCCATTCCACTAAATGCATGTTATTGATAAAATTGCCTACTTTGATTCAATTTTTTGAAAGAGCTTGAACATTGTTGATTCCTTGGCCGAGATTAAGAAGGGACCCATATGCCACACTCATTTCATGCTTAGGTCTAAGTGCAGGCCTAAAATGATTTTAATTTTATTTATTTTAGGAATTTTATTTTTCATATATTTTTTTATATTTTCATATTGATCTAATAAACAAATGTTAAGAATATAATTACCTAATCAGAATTGGTGAGACACAAAAATAAACAAAAAAAACGAATCTAAAATCACATACACACAGGAACATAAAAATTTACATAGTTCATCTCAAAATAGGGCTACGTCCACGATTGTTGCAGTGTCACTATGATCTAAAAGAGTTGCAAATTTCAATACAAAGAGATGTGTCTCATCAACTATAAATACATAGTATTAGAGCAACAAGAAAATAATGTGAAATACCAAAAACATCCTTAAAAAAATTCGTCTCGAGAGCATGCCCCCGACCAACTTACCGCAAAATTGAATCCGTAAACAAGAAAATAGTGTCCAGTACTTATCAGAATTCACACTACCTAATAACAAATAAAGTTTTTAATGAATTATTAGAATTTGGAAAACCTCTCTTTCTTTTTCTCTTCTCCTCCTTTTTAATTTTTATTTCTTTGCACCTCTGTCCTTTTAACTCTTTTCCTTTCACATTCTTTCTCTCTATTCTTTCTTCTTCTCTCTCTTTTCCTTCTCCTTTTTCTTCTTCTACATTAGTCACTCTTATTATACTCCTCCTTTCTACATTAATTGCTATTTTAGCATACCTCTATCCAACGCAATTGCTTGTCATGCTACCCAAATTAATTCCTCAATAAATTTTGAGTTTCATGTGAGATAAATTTAGATAAATGCTCTAACAAAATGGGATTGTATTACACTTAGTGTGAATTGATGGGTAAGGTTAAATGGGTTATAAGCTTCTGTATTTAATTTAATAAAAATGTCAAAAGATTTTACTAGAGTACAGTCCATTTGATTCTAAAGGCCTTAATGGTTGGTTGGTGTATCATAATTCCATCTTTTGTGAGGATTTAGCATATGATAATAAATGCACACCAAAGGTCAGAAAACCCTCTCTCCATTTAGTAATATTGCCATATGTCTTCAATTTTTTCACTAAATTTTTCATCTTAAATGATTTTGTATTAGATCATTAGTGGAAGAAGTTATTCTATTAAGCCGTCACATGCATGCGACAACCTCTATTGTTGGATTGTCTCACATCGTCTGTCTCTAACTCTTCTGGTCTATATATAAGGGTCCCCTCTCCCTTTCCTTAACACATGAGTTTTAAGGAGCTAATTTAGAATTGGATCTCCAATTTTCAACATGGTATCGAGCCAAGCAAGAGCCCATCTTTAGCTTCAGCCCGATGCGGTTTCACAGGGCGTGTTGGATTGTCCTACATCGCCCGTCTCTAGTTCCTCTGGTCTATTTATATAGCAGGCTGCCCCTCTCCTTAATACCTAGGTTTTAAGGAGCTGAATGGGTTGCGCCTCCAATTTTCAATATGGTATTAGAGTTAGGCCAGAACCTAACTTTGGGCTAGAAGAGTCGAAGCGCGCTCACCTGGCCTCCCTCCGGGGGCAATGTGCTCCAGGGGGCGTGTTGGATTGTCCCACATAGCCTGTCTCTAACTTCTCTAGTTTATATATAAGGACCCTTTCTCCCTCTCCTTAACATCTAGGTTTTAGGGAGCTAATTTAGAGTTGGGCCTCCAATTTTTAATATCTATAATTTTAGCAATATAGTGAACTCCATAAAATAATGCTCTTGAAATAATTTCTCCATTAATGATGTATTTGACACATTATTGTTTTCTCTTTGATTAATTTCACGTCCATCCATCTTTAACTTCTCCGGTAATGGAAACAAGATGTGGAAAAATAAATACAAAATTGGACAGTGTTTGGTTCAACACTGGGTAGGAGGAACCTCCTCCTACCTACATATATGTCACAACCTTATTATGTCATACATGCAATTACATGTATATCTTACGACTATTTAGTTTTAACTGAAAAATATAAATTAAATAAAATTAAAAAACACATGTAACGCATATGTGACAAATTATGATAATGACATAAAAGCAACTTGGAGGAGGTTCCTCTTACCCAGTATAAAGCCAAGAATTGTCCTATAAAATCTCTCTAATAAAGTTAGCAACATGATTTAGTAAACTATATATTGAAAGTTATTACACAAATTTTTCTAGGGGATAGGTAATAGATCTCCTCATGAAGTACTTAATTAGTACAAGGTACAATCTCAAAAGTATTAACTCAAAAAGTTCCTAAATTTTTTGTTGAAAAAATATCTCTTTATTGTAAAAATTCAAAAAATACGGAACATCAATCTAGAGCCCGACATACTCCCCTGCCACATCACTCTTAACTTTTTTATAAATTTTAAAATTAAATAACTTGTAATATATAAATTTTTTTTCATAAAAATTATATATTTGGATTTCAAAAATTGAAATCTATCAAACAAGATCCATATTTTATAGAAAATTTTGTCAAAAAAATTTGTATTTTTTTAACTGAGAGTTTTCGTCAAAACTTCTCTGTCTACATAACCAAGACAGAATATTGTCTGTTCCGGAACAGTGAAATGTCTCTGTCTCGAAAAGAGAAATTTTAGAAATTCCTTCAACAAAAAAAAATATATACATATTTTTAATAATGCATCATACAATATTTATTTCTTAGGAAAATAGTAATACTCTAACATTGATAAAACAAAAATTTAAATTCTAAATTCTGTCAAAAATCTCGTACTTTTTCATCAAAGAATTTCGTAAAAAATCTTTGTCTTCAAACAGTAAAATTTTTAAATAAAAAATAAATTACACATATTTTTAACAATACATCCCAATTCATGCAATCCACAATTTAAGTCATCCAGGTGAGGCTGTCCTGTTGAAGATGAAGTTGTGGTGATCAACATCATTGTCCTTCCAACAAGACTTTCATCTCTAGAATAAAGTGTCGACCATCTTGTTGTGAGGATTGGGGCATTGAGTAAAGGTAATGATTAGGATAAAAAAGTAACGGTAATTGTTTTGAAATTTCTTTCAGAATATATATATATATATATATATATATATATATATATATATATATTGTTTACTTCCTATGTAATGATAATGATGGAATCAAATCCTACTTGACAGCGAGCAATGGTACATGGAAACCCTTTCTTGCGCGTCTTGAGTTCCAAAACCTCTTAACCACCATTTATCTTCTTGACGTGAAAAAGGTCATTAATAGTGTTAAACTATCAACTCATCTAAAAGCTTAAGTTGTTAAAGAGGGTATAATTTTATTATTATATTCTCTAACACGCTCCCTCACATATAGCCACTTTGAACCTACACGTGTCAATTCATATTTTTTGGGTGACAGTGAAATTTGCCTTTGGCCTGCTCTGATACAATGTTAAACCACCAACTCATCTAAAAGCTTGTTAAATCACCAACTCATCGAAAAGCTTAAGCTATTGAGAGGGTATAACTTTATTATTATATTCTCTAACACGCTCCCTCACGTGTGGCTAGTTTGAGCCTACACGTGTTAATTCATATTTTTCGGGGTGACGGTGAGATTTGAACTCAAGACCTTTGGCCTGCTCTGATATCATGTTAAACCACCAATTCATCTAAAAGCATGTTAAACCACCAACTCATCTAAAAGCTTAAGCTGTTAGGGAGAGTGTAACTTTATTATTATATTCTCTAACAAATGTGATGTGCAGATGAACTATTAAAGGGAGATGTGAGAGAAATTTTTTTATTAAAAAATAAAATAATAGTGTCATTTTATTATTATTGAACTGTGGATCATATAATTTAAAAATTCAGAAATGTTTAGAATCAAAATATTTATTCTTAGACCTTAGTTTGTAAAACTTTTTTGAGTGGAATTTTTACTAATTAATTACATTTTTCTAATAGGAAAATGCTTTAGGATAAAAAACACTTTTTTGGGTGGGTTTTGGTGAATTTCCACTAGAACAAAAATGGGTACAACAATAGTTTAAAATAAGAAAACAAAACCAAAGAAGTGAGATGGAGTACATTATAGATTTTCTTGAGGACCAAATTAATTACTGTACCCTACGACTTGTACTTGTTATTCTTCCAGTACTATTTCATTCATAAAACATGAGTACATTATGATTTTTCTTGAGGACCAAATTATTACTTGTTTAGTTTTTGGGATTCTTTCCTCTACTCTTTTTTGTAAAGCTTTTAAGCTTTGTCATTTATTGAATGAAATACTTTATATAATTTGGTCCTCGAGAAATTCTATAATTTTTTTAAATAGTGATTCAAATACAATTTTTTAAATTTTTTTTAAAATATATTAAAATTTGTGAATTAATTTTTTAAAAATTGTGAAAACATTTGGATATAATAATCTAAATTTTAAAAAATTAAAAAAAAAATTATTTTAAAATACGTATTTGCGTTTTAAAATTAAAAAATTTTTTTGAAAATATAAACAAACATAACCTAACTTAACAAATTGATATTTATCGTACGATAGAGAGATGTGACTCCAGGCCATTATGTATCAATGAATGTACATGTGATCACAATCACCCAAAATAAAATTCCCATCTTTCAAAAAAATATTCCCCAAATCAGAGAATTTCCGCAAAGCCACTTATAGGAATATTTTCACTCTTCCTTTCATCCTTTTTTTTTCACTTTTTTGGTGGTTTCTTCTCCAGTGTGTTATTCCCCCCACCAATTTAGAATCCAAACAAACAAAAAGATGGTTTTGTATTAAAGATGTGCAATAGGTGTAAACTTTTTTTCCCCACAAAAAAAACCAAAAGAAAAAATACATATATACACGAATATCATATCATCAGAACCTCCATCCCCACCAAGACACAAGCAAATGGTTTCACATATATTTATTATAATGAATTCTAATAATCTATATGTAAGAGTAAGAAAATTCATTAAAAAAATATGTTATACATGACATCACTCAAATTTTTTTTATTTAAAAAAAAAAAACTTGAATTTGAGTTTATTAATTCCTCAATATTTTAATATGTATCTAGTACTGTGCTGCCTAGCATCCTGTCAAGAATGGATCAGTGAGCACTAATTTACTGTTGAGGTGCAATCAAAATCAAAACGCCCTTTGTAGGTGTATTATGTCAACAAATCCCAAAAACCAAACAATTTGCGATAACACGCAACCATTATTAACCAACATAATTGAGAGAGCATGATCAAAGTTTCTGTTTTTTTCTCCCCTGTGTTTTTCAATATTAGGAAATCCTGAGATTGATTGGCTCTTGGAGCATTTTGCTGAGGATGGGCCAATGTTGTCCAGTTCTGTGATGTATCAATCAACCTCAATTTTCTTAATCAAGCATTACCTAACCCCATTAATTAGTAAATATAAGATTTACATTGTTTACATAAATGATTAGACACCACTCATCTTTTCTGTTTTGTTTTTTTTTCCAATCTTCTGAATTTAATAAGAATTTTGTTCCTCGTTTGATCCGGCACGAAACACAAATAATAAATATAAAAAAATTTAATAATAATAATAAAAAAATTACACATCCAAATAAAAGAACAAAATTTCTAAAATCTGAAATATAAATATTATTAATAAAAACTGAATTGATCCTTTTTGCAAAAATCAAATTTAACATAAATGATAAAAAAATGTTTAATTATATAAGATAATCACAAATCACATCCCGATTTAAATTTTTTTATGTAAAATAATTGATAAATTAAAATTTATTATAAATAATAAAATTATGTTTAATTAAAGGACTAAATACATAAATTTCATATTATGTATTTAAACTCATCAAAATACTCAACTTAATCAATTACACTTCATATTAATACTTCCAACTTAATTCATGAGTTAATCCAATGAAAATTACTAAAGAAAAGAATTGATTCTCAATAAAGAAATCTTGTTTAGACTAAATCCAACTATAAAAAATTTCCTATAGCCAAGAAATAAAAAATTGCAACTTTGTAATTGTAATATGATATTTGAATGTGAATAAAAATTCACAGAATACTGTAAAATATCGAACAATATCACGATAAATATCACAAAGAAAAATATCACAATTTTTTTAGGTTTAAAAATTATCATAATATCACTTCCATATCGTGATATATCACACTATATCGCATTATATCATGAAATATTGTACTTTTGACTTTAATATAATTGGAATTTAAAATTTTACATTATTAATATAAAAGATTATGTATATTTAAAACTCATTTGATATGTATGCATATTTGACATTTATATATGTTAATGTAATTAGATTTATGTAAATTATGGTGATTAGTATTTTTTATATTCTCATCGGCATGTATTTTTTCTTTAATTTTATACCACATACTTATAATATTTTTTTTTTGTAATATATTGACTCAGAATGAAACATTCATACGTCAATTAATATTTCAAAAAAATTAATTCAGAATTTTCATGATTTAATATTAATATCCGTCATTTTTTATATATATAAAAATCTGATATCAATCTGTATTTTTTAATTTATGATATATCGTTTTTATCGATATTTTATTTATAGCATTAATTAAAACTCAGAAGGTGAAACCACTTTATAAGCTAATGCGCTCGCGCGCAAACATAAAATGATGTAAATTCAATACTTTTGTTGGCGTCAAAGCCATTGAAGTAAGCTTGGCAAGTTATCTTAAGTGAAGGGCAGGGTTAAAGGTTAATTCTTATCACAGATTTTAAAATGAAAATACAGTGTTGGGAATTTCCACACATTAGAGATTTTGTTTGAAATTATTCTCATGAAAACTTTTAGAACTCTCCAAATTAAATGACACAGCATGAAATGTAAATAATGAATATGTGTATGTCAATAATCACAATAGGAACCATCACCAACAAGATAACAAATTCTCTAAATTCAAAATCTGAATATTATTAATGAAATATAAATAATAGAAATTTATTACATTATATTTATAGAGATAAGAAAATATTATTTTGACCAAGAAATTACAACTACTAAACTAATCCTATAATACTAGAAAAATAGAAAAAAATCAAATAAAATCAAAATTGGGACATCGTACAATTGAGCCCAAAATTTGAAAATGTATATATAAGATAAGAAAAAGATAGCCGCAATATGTTAAATTCTATTATATTATCAAAAATTGAATGGTTGCCTTGTGTACAATTTTG